>JAUPFR010000011.1:7433066-9833066 GCA_036925125.1 Oreortyx pictus | reverse complement strand
CAGAGGATGCCATTGTCTTGCGTGTACACATAGCACGTGTCCAAACATGGACCTTACTTGCTTAGGTTTAAAATCATGGGCAAATAATGGAACGTTAGCAAGTATGCTACTTCTCATTTCACTTGCTTTGTTAAATAAATTATTTTAAGGCTTAAAACTTTGTCCTTAGGTGCACCTTAGTCTCTCTGTCAAAGGTTACTTCTGTCTCGTGGAAAGGAAGGACTGCTTGTGTCCCAGGCACTTCAATGCAAACCTTTTTATATGTGGGCAGTTGTCATGTGCAGTTCTGTAGTGAAAATGCTGGCTAAACCAGCCTCTTGTGATTTGTTCCCACTTGATTGTGCCAAACTGCTTGTGTTGCTGCATTATGAATCATAACAAGAAATTCATCTGATTGAAACTTTCCCTCGTGTTATTTTTCAGCCCGATCAGCCTGCCGAGGAGCCACAAGAACAGCTGTGTTGGTACAACAGTTGGCAGTGTGAGGGCAGGATTATTTAGCAAGAGTGGAACTGCTTAAGAAACGTCACTGCCTAAAACTTACCCGGGAAGCTAAAATGCTAGATTAGCTGATGTGTTGTTGTCTGTTGACGTCAAGAAGAGTGGTAATTTCATGCAGGAGGACCGGAAGAACTTCCAAGAACCAATATATGGTAAATTATTGAAGTAAAATTTGCCAAAGGTTCATCACTTTCAGTCTGGGTCATCTGTTAATTTTCCAGGCGAGGCTTAAAGAATCTCTGTGTGGGATATACAACCAGTAGCAAAGTAGAGAAATTCTCAAAAGAAAACTGACTGAAGATGCTGAGGTGAATACGTAACGTAAAAACTTTTTAAAATGCTAGAGCTAAAGAAATGGGTACAGAGTTTGATGAGACAAAATACAGGTAAGGAACGGAATGGAACTTAAAGGGAAAAAACAAACAAACACGACTTGAGGGCTTTGGGTCTTGCTCTCCAGAGTTCTAGCCACTGAAGTCCTGTCGGGGTACCAGTGCCAAGTCTAATTTATATCTGAAGCCTGGGGTTCTTTCTAGTAATTTCTGCTGGATTTGTAGCACTCCCAGTTCTCATGGCCTGCTGTGACTTGGATAACTGGAAAACCCTCTGGAGTGTCCTTCTTGCTGACATGCTGAGCATGACTTCTCTTACAAATACTCAAATCCCTCATGGCATGGGTGCTGTCATTGTTGCCAGAGATTATTTTGTTATCCCTGATGTTCTGCTGTTTGGAATAACAACTCCTTTCCTTTGCTCACAGTATTGGATGGGTTCCTGGAGTGCTTCTGCTCCTTCACTGGGTTTATATTCTGCTAAGAGATGAGAATAATTGTGCTTTCCAGAGAGCGAAGAAACTGAAGATTCCAGCACAGAAGATACAGAAGTATGGGAAACTGGTAACTGGTGCTTGATCCAGGTGTGTGAAGGTTCTGCTTTTTGGAAGGGTAGGAAAAAAAGAAAAAAAAAAGACAAGCCACAAACACATGCGTGCTCTCATTTACAGAGGAGGATGAGCATGGTAGCTTACACTGTGCTGGTTTAGTATCAGTGTTACAGTGCAATGTAACAGACTTTTGAAGAGTGTTAGTACATCCTTACTCCAAATTAATGTTTCTGGCCTCTGCTACGATGAACATGGGGTCTTCTGTGTATGCTGACAATCAGATTTTTCTCTAAAGGTAAGAGGTTTTGGACAAACAAATAGCACTTGCGTGGAAATATTTATGACAAAATCACATAAGTTTGTGCCAAGTAAGTCATGTACGGGCAAGCTGCATCTGCCTGAAAAAATTCCATTGTCTCCTGTATTGCATTTCTTTTATCGCTTTGCAATTGGAACAGTAACATAATATTAGTGTTTCATAAGACTCTTTTATAAATTGAGCAATTCTCTTTCACGTGCTGTATAGCTGAGATGATGTATGGAGAGCAGCTATACAAGTTGGGTCACTTTCTTTGCTTCCCAAACTGTAAATTATGGCTCTTTTCAAGACATATGTAAGCTACTGTCAAAACGCTAAACAGAAATTTACTGTCACGGGATCATGAGGTGGTGTGTGTTGGAAGAGACCTTAAAGGTCATCATGTACAACCCCGTGCCACGCAGGGCTGCAGGCAGGTTTATCTTACACACTTACTGTTTCCTTGGCTGAATAAATGGCCCGTGTTTTCAGTGCAGAAATGGAAGAGATTGGAGCTTCGTTCCGTGGGGAGGAGGCTCCCCGCACTGCTCCGGGTGCCTGAACCTTTGTCCCAGTGACCTCTGCTGCTGTTGCCATTCCCGGTTTAAAGGTACAACGACACGAGGAAGTTACCCCTTGTACTTGTTTGTAACGCGACTTTGTAAGTGGGGGCCGACCACAAGTCTCAGGGAGAAGCATTTTCAGCGCCGTTTTGTTCCTCCTATTCTAATTAAACGAGCAGTTAAAACTAAATGACCACCTCTTCTGATTAAATTCCGGGGCTAACGCGAAGCTCTCCCTAGTGCTCGCGGCGGGTTAAGCGTATTTCACAGAGCTCGTTCCCGCTGGCTCTGTTTAAACGCGGCCGCTCCACGCGCGGGTGCACAGACCGCACTTCGGGCGCCATTTGGCCGCAGCAGGTGCGGGCGCGGCCCCTCCCCGCGCCTCAGCCCGCGGGGCCGCGCTCCGCCTCCCGCGCTGCCCGCGCCCATAGGCCGGCGGCAGCCCGCCCCGCGGCGCGGCCGGGCGGCGCTGTGCGGGCGGGCGGCCGCTCGCTCTCGGCTGTCGGTGCGCGGCGGGCGATGCCGCGCGGGCGGGCGGGGAGCGGCGCCGCGCTGTACGTAGTGGGGGTGGACGTGGGCAGCACGGCGGTGAAGTGCCACGTCTACGACCGCGCGGCCGCCGTCAGAGGCTCCAGCTGCAGGAAGGTGACGCGGGGCGGGGGGGGGGGGCGCGTCGGGGACCGCGGTGCGGGGCTTCGCCGTGCGCGCTCTGGCGCGGCCCGTGGTTGGACGCGTCCCGGGAGCGCCGGCTGCGAGCGGGGCTCGCGGTGATGCCGTGTCTCGTGTGCGCAGGTGGAGTCCCTGTACCCCCGTCCTGGATGGGTGGAACTGGATCCTGAAGCGCTGTGGAGTCAGTTTGTCGGTGTCATAAAGGAGGCTGTGCAAGGTAACGGCTCGCGAAGGCTGCGCGGAGCTCGTGGCCCTGTTTGGCGGGCGAGCTAGGGAGCTGCGGTTAGTAGTTACTTCGGAAATGGTACTGGGAATTCCCGGCTGGGCACGAGCTGTTAGGTGCCGCGGGGCTGTTAGTTAGGTCTAGCCGAGCTTCCATGGGGCCGCTGCCCGCTGTCGCCGCTCCGCCCGCGGAGTGGGAACGTGAGCCTACGGCGCCGTCGCAGCAGCCGTCCGCTTCTCCTTTCTGCGCTGAAGTCTGATTCCCCTTCTGATCACCACAGCCTGGCTGTGCCAGCAGAGCTTTGCCAGCACTTGTGCCAGCGCATGAGAGGGCGTGGTGCTGGGGCAGGAGTGACCTCTGACTGCACGGAGCGGGCACAGGAGTGCTTTGTTGCGGAGATAAGGTGTGGTTCTGTGTGCAGATCTGAGCTGAGGTAGCGTGGTGTAGCACCAAGGCAGGACGTGCCCCTAGCTGTACTGTCCTGCTCCTCTCTGGCTGAGGTTTGGCCCTTCCAGGAAGCAGCTCACCATCTGCCCGTATCTGCTGTTTTGCTCTCTGATAATAAACCCAGTTCACAGAGGAACTGAGAGAGCACCACGGTTGGCAAAAGAAAAGTGTTGGGAGCGGCTCGTAGCTCCTAAAGGTGGGAGAAGTGCCGCCAACTGACAGTGAGCTGGGGCAATTCTGGTGTGGTTCTGCCTTCAGCTCAGACACACTGCTGCTGGAGAGGGAGAGCTGCTGTTCCCAAACCACCCACTCCTGTGTCCTCCTCCCTTACGCTCCTGTGCCAGCAGAGTTTGTGCAAGCAGGTGGAGCCAACACTTGCAAAAAGCACTGATCTGATTTTCACTTGATTATTGTGACAGTCTGAATCAGCGGGACTGCTAGGACTGTGATCAGAGGGGAGGAGGTGCCAAAAGCAAATGGAGACGTGGGCGGCTCGGGTGGGCCCTTCCCAGTGAAAGCCCTTCTGGAAGTGTCACTCTGAGGCTGTGAGTTGTCACTGCACTCGAGGTTTGCTCAAGTAGTTGGGGCTGAGGGCCCTTCAGAGCCGCAGTGCTTTGGGCAAAAGTCTGACGGTTACGTGGGATCTGGTACTGTGTCATTTTTTCCACATCCTTTGCTTCTCTGAGCATACGTGGAGGTACTGGGGAAGGTGATCCAAGCCACTCTGAAAGTGGCTGGAAACATTTCACTACTTGCATCAATTTGTATACTAGAAAGGCTGTTTCGCTGCAGTTATTTGAAAGTGAAGTTTAGCAGCAGAATGTGCCTGTACCCAAATGTACATTTTTCTTCTTCTGAATTCGAAGTATGTTTTGTTGCATTCACTGATTAAGTAGTGTAAATAAATTTCTTTTTATTAATTATAAAATCTTGAGGAATATAACGTTTAAGATGAGCTATGTCATTACCAAAGACTGATGTCAAATATCAATCCAGTTTTGCTTTTTCATGGGATTTCTTTCAGTCACTGCAGTTGTTTTGTTTTTTAGATTTGTAAATGTACTTATCTCTTTGTGCTTTTGTTCACATTCATCCATGTGGCATTCACATCTTAATTGGTTTCTTGCATGCGGGTGTGATAGTCTAAGTGCCTTGCAGCTTGCTTGTGCCTGGGTTTGCTGCAGTCAGGCACCAAATGGCCTTTCAGATGGCAGGAAGAGTCACAGTAGCAGTGCTGCGTCCCTGAGCAGTGCAGGTTTATTGATGGCCTCTGCTATCAGTTGGACTGGTTCAGAGTTCTCCGTTATTTTGCTAGTATAGCTACCCAGGTGGCCAGTCTGTGTAGACCTGGATTTTGTTTATTTCCTCTATATTCCATACGTTTTATAGTTATGTTATGCAGGTAATAAAGAAATATATATATATATATATAGTTTGTTTTCTTTTTATTTTTCAGCTGCAGGACTTCACATGAGGCAAGTTGCTGCTCTTGGCATCTCAACGCAAAGATCCACTTTCATCACATGGCACAAGTATGTATATGCTGCGTTAGTTAAAATGAATTTGTGTTCATTGCTGTGATCTGGACAGAAGCAGCTTGTAGGAATCCTGAACTTGGTCAGGCAGCCAGTGTCAGTCACGCTCTGTTTTGTTGGCATAGCTGCACTCTGAAGCAGCTCGGAGTTTTTGTTTTGGTACTTTGGAAGAAGTGAATATACCTTGGTCAGACTTAATGATCTTGAAGGTCTCTTCCAACCTGTGTGACTCTATGACCTTATGGTTCTGTGTTTTCTGTTTTTTTGTTTTTTTTTAAACCTGATGAGAAGCCTTTGCCCAAAATGTCTGTGTGCCTGTTGCCATTTTCTCACACGTGACAGAAGGACATGCATTTGTGTTAGGAACCAACCTACTGTTAAGTATTGTGGTTGGAAGTGGTGTATCATGTTGATTGTTAAGGTGGAGCTGTATACGTTCTGTGATTGGAAGTGAGGATGTTCCAATACTGTTTTTCAGGAGGACGGGGAAACCTTTTCATAATTTCATAAGCTGGCAAGACTTAAGGAGTGCTGAGCTTGTGAATTCCTGGAATAGGTCCCTTCTGCTGAAGGTAAACTTGGCTAAACAGCATATTGCTAGAATGTATTATGGCTGCTTCACTTTTAGGAAGAGGAAGGATGGTACATGAAATACTGCACGTACCTCGTGAACATGTTCATATGATACATTGCAGCATAAAACATTTAACAGGAAAGTAAACAAGATTTGCATGGAAAATGGTACCAAGAAATAAAACGAAGTGCATGAAGTTACTTAACTATGGTAAAAGATATCCATAAGTCTGTCGTGTTTTCTGTTACAGTTCAGTCCCTTTACTGTGTAAAAACATTGCATGCTGACACTGCTGAAGCACAGTTTTTGAGTGTAGGTAATTTGTGGTTGGCAACACTTTGGATGTTGTGTTTTCTTTTTAATGAGGTCAGAGAAGGTGATGTGTTTTATGCTGCTCATTACTCATGCTTTTATAAGAAATGTTTAATAGGGAAAACTGAAGTTAATTTTTTGTAAGAGTAGTGGCATAACAAAAGCTAGCTACAAAATGCATCTTGTCGGGGGTTTTGAGTGGAGCTTTAATCATTAAAATTTTCATTAATCTGTTAAAACAGAATTGAGTTTGTTAGCTCTAGGAGAACCATCAAGGGATTAACAGTGTGTAACGCTGTCAGCTGCACTGTGCTCAGACAGGGGACCTGTCTGTAATATGGAACAGCTGCTATCGGTGTGTCAGAAGTTCTGAAGTACCTGCTAAGTGCAGCTGCTCTTGGGTGTTGGTGGTGGGTAGGCTGCCAGTGAAGTCATACGTAAAGAGTTTCTGCCAGGACTTGAGCATGAGCATTGCTTTTGCCTATATTGTCGTCCTTTAGTACTTCTAAGAAACATTCAAAGAAGGTATTGAAGAAGTAACTGTTTTCTTTTGAAACAGGTAATCCATGTTATTTTTACAGTGCTTCATTTCTTTACTGGAAATGATCGATACTTGGCTCCGAGTTTCCTTACCTTTTCAACACAACAGACTTCTATGAAGTTGTCATGGGTTTTTAAAAACATACCTGAGGTAAGCTGGAAAGGGAAAAACAGTAACTTCCTTAATTCGTAATAATGACTGCTGGTTATAACCTCTGTGTTTTTGTCTTGTTCCTGTCCTCAGAAGAATCAGTATTTCACTTAGTGTAGTTCTGCTCTTAGTTATTATACTTTGTTATGAAGTTGGTTGCAGGTTTATTTTCTATAGCATGTTCCCAGCTGGCACTGTCACCTTGCTAGTATGCATTCTCCCAGTTCTTACAGTTAGCTGTGCATTACCATACGTAACAATCAGACAGTAAGTAATTGTACATTTTGTTGCAGTACAAATTGGAAAACACGTGTAAAATAAGTTGTGCTGAATTAATCTAGTGGAACAGTGATCACTGAGCTATTTCTTCCTCAATTCCTTACTCTTTTCCTTGATTTCCTACTGTATTTATAACTTGAATTTTTTTATTACTTCTGATAATTTTGAAGTTATTTTTTAAGAAAATTATCATCCATTTTTGTCCTTCCTATGTAAAGAAATCCCTGTGTGTTTTTTTGTTTGTTTTTTTTTTAGTTTGTCCATTGTATGTGTAATTGTTGAGATGGCCAGTGCTAATTTTTACATGCATATTTTGACTGGTTCTGTTGAAAATGTAAGCTGTGAATTTTGAATATTACAGAATTAAAAGATAGGCAGCTGCTGGGGCTTTGGTGTGAAGTGAATGTTCTTCATAGATTTTTCAGGCTCTGATATTTAAAATAAGTGACTACCAAACCATAAAGCTCAAAAATGTATCTCTTGATTACGGGGAATAATTCAGTCATGCTTTCATGTGAATTAGTTTGCACATTCTTTTTCTAAGTTCTGTAGCTGTACACAGTATCAGTCAGTGTAACATCAGTTTCCCATTTTAAAGGAGGAAAAAATCTCAAAGAAAACAGTGATTTGACTCTTTAAACCAGAAAATGCTTCCTCTGTTTTCATTCTTCTTGAGCATGTGTTTTAAGAGACATGTTCCTTCTATTCTTATTCTTTCGTTGGCATACAGTATGCTCTGGTCCTTATTTGCTTTATTTACCACTCCTTCACCTCTGCTGTTCTTGTGACCAGAATGTTTCCCTTCACAGGTATTTGATGCTGCTGCACTAGAAGATGAATTGATGTTCTTCTCTTTGCAGCAGCTGTTAGAATCTGTCCTTATTCTCTGTTATGATCATGAATGGTATTTCTGTGTGAGAGTGTTACTTACACAGTTGGCTCGTGCTTCTTAGAAGAAATATTGGGCATATGAGACTTATTTTCTAAGGGCGTAATTACCATTAACCACAAAGAAAACTAAAAAAAGGAGTTTCTCTTCGTTGTATCCAATTTGAAATCCTTTTTTTCTGTGCTTGTTCCCAGGCTGATGAAGCTGCCAAAGAAAATAACTGCTGCTTTGGAACAGTGGACACCTGGTTACTGTATAGATTGACTAAAGGTGACTGTTACAGTGGCTCTTAAATGCTAATGAAATGTTCTGGAATTTAGGCAGTGTTCCTGAGTACTGAATTTAAGTGCGATAAACTTCGTTTTGATGATATGTGCTTTTTTTTTTTTTTTTAATTTATGATGAATAATTTAAAATATTTACTGGTTTTTGTTTAAAAAAAAGTTCCGAATTCATTTTTGAGCACTGGCAGGGTAATCAAAAAAGGAAGTAATGACTCTGTCTAATCAGCCTTTTCAGCATCAAAAATTTAAAGAAAATTATTTCAGCTAACTAGTGTTGACTGAATAAAAGTATCTGTGAAAACAAAGGAAATGAGAATTACAAAAAGTGTGGAAGCATGGCAAGTTTCTGTCCCAGGTCAGGTAGCTATGTGAGGACTGATGCCTCAGCAGTTCCATGGGTAATGATGGAATGCAGTGCAGTCAGTGATCTAAATACCGTGAGGAGTACGACTGTTTTGTGGGCATCTTTAGGAGAGTAAAGTCAAGTGATTAGGATACAGGCCTTGCAGGGAGCAGCAGGAGTTCTTGGGGGTAGTGGTGGTTCAGTGTGACCTTGCCTGCAGACACTTATATTCCATGGGAGCTATGGAGATGTTTAAAGAAGAAATGTTTCTAATGACTTAAATGCTTGGGAATCTAAAACCTTTCTTCTTTTTTTTATGCTAGGCTCTGTATTTGCTACAGATTACTCAAATGCCAGTTCTACAGGTGTTTTTGAACCCTTTACGGTATGTGCTGTTGGTACCATATAAATGTTATTGCTGTTTGCTGCACTTTCAGAGTTTCTGATGTTTTTGCTTTTTGTCTTGTTATTTCAGAAATGTTGGAACCCCACTTTGTGTAATTTACTTTCCATTCCAATGTCTATTTATCCTCCGGTGAAAGACACAAGGTAACTGTGAAGGTTTACTTTAAAGGATATGATACCTATTAAATTAACTGCTTCTATAAAAATATTACATAACCTGCGCAGAAAATACAGTAATATATATACATTATATTATATGTATTATAAATTTATGTATATATACAGTAATATAGAGATTTACCAAAGTAGTTTAAACTCTGATTATTTTTCTAAGTACAATTTTAATTCTACATCCAGAATTTTATTTTTACCATCAGTAATTCTTAAAGTGATAGTTTTAAGACATTATTTAAAGTAAAGATGTAGCATTACCTTTAATTTATGTATAGACACAGGCCTTGCATGTTTAGGTTTTGGTTTAACAAAAATGTCAATTCGGGGTTGTGATGTTTCTCCGTAAAACTTATTTTAAGCTTCAATTTTGGGTCAGCTGACTCTGAAATATTTGGGGTACCTATTCCAATAATGGCATTGGTGAGTGACATGTTTTTTTTTTTACTTAATATTTCTGTATGTATATTTATTTACCTAGCTCTGGTTTAATATGTGCTTGTTTAGTAAGCGTTCCCGATTCCTTCACTGTGTCTTAACTATAGTAGAATCAGTTATTAAATTTTGCTCCAAAAACTGAGCTTACAGTATAGAGGAGAGCAGTGGAAAGGGATTTCTAGAGATTATAGTGCATTGAGGTTAGATGACCAAACGATTAAGTACTGAACGTAGAATTTAACAGACCTGGGTTCTATTCTAAGCTGCAGTAATCTCTCTTTGGCTTAATAACAGTTGTTCTAGATACAGGCTTGCAATGGGATACAGCCTGGCTTGGCTTTGATAAGAATCTGTGCATGTCATACAATTACCAAGTTTGGGAAAGACCTTTCTAGTTCAGCTGTTCAATGTAAGGGTGTTCACTGGTAGATCCATTTGTGGTACAATTAATTTCTTTTCACTAAAAACAAATGCAGAATAACATTTTATTGTCTTAGCATTTAAAGTTTGGATAAGAAAAACACGTTATTGTAGTAATGTATAAAAATCTGCCTGAACTGAGATAAATGGAAAGGATGTCATATCCTCTATTATGAGTTCCTTCTGGTGTTTCTAGAATTGTAGTTTCAGCTGTAAATTTACTGTATTCACAAACTGAAGTAGACACGTCTAACAAATTATCGTTGGATAAAGTCACCATGGAATGACTTGGTACAGGAGGGGCAGCAGATAAAAAGGGAGTTGAGAATGTCAGAGCAACAGTTTTGTATTTAGAGGAAGACAAATTCAAGCCAGGTTACTCTCTTTCTTCTCCCTGAGACTGCAGAAGCCCCATTTTCCTTACTAAACGCTCAAACCGTGGAGAGTTTTTATTTTCAAAACATTTTTCAGCATTGAAAGTTTATATGTCAGAAGTTGGAACTAAAATACGGCTTGATTTGTTTCTAGTGATAAATCTCATTGTGTTAGAACGGCCTGGAAATACTTGAGAAATAGAGATGCTCTCTATGCTCAGTTCCCTTCTGAATAGGTATTTGTATTCAATACATTGACATGTTTGCACTAATGTTTTAAAATCCAGCAGCTCTCTGTGTTGGTCGCTAACTTACCAGTGCATCTTTGTGATGGCAGGTAGCTGACCAGCAGTCAGCAATGTTTGGAGAATGCTGCTTTCACCCAGGAGATGTTAAACTGACGATGGGTACAGGTGGCTTCTGGAATGTTAATACAGGAGGGAATCTCTTTGCGTCACACAAGGGTAAGCTGTGTTTTAGATAATTTTGTTTTACTTGGCAGTTGTTCATGATGTTGATACAGAATTGTTACGCTCTGCCTTCTGTCTTGAGCTGTAGAAAGACAGGTTAAAAACATTTTCAGGACAGAGGACTCTGAAAATCTTTAATTAGACCTGGCAATCTTGGTAGTCCTGAAATAAAATTCCTAAGAACAGAAAAGCAGAGGAGAAAAATCAGATGGATTAACGGACCATTGTAAGTTCCAGCCCTTGAGCCCTTGTACTTTAAGTATGTACTTAACAAATATTAATTTTGTTTTAAAATACTAAAAATGAGCTCATCTGTTTTTCTCTGCTATTGAAAATATTGTAGTTATGAACACTGATGGTCTGCCAAGTTTGTTAGTTTGTCATAAGTGTCTATTTTCCTTCTTGTTCGGAAATAAAAAAAAAGAAAAATACTGTCTTTTTAGTTGGATTTGCTGTTCCATGTTTCCCTGGAAGCATTGTAATTTGATTAGGTCTTTTGTTTTGTTTCATGGAAAATAATAAAGGTCTCTATCCACTGATTGGTTGGAAGATTGGGGAAGAAGTTGTTTACTTAACTGAAGGCTCTATGTCAAACATTGGCACTACCATAAAATGGGCTCAGGATATAAGTAAGTAGTTCTTGATTTTGTAGTAGGATGTATTATATTACTACTTACAAGTCTGCTTTGTAGGATGATAGCTGTGTTTTTGGGCTTTTTGTTATTACCCATAATTGAAGGAACTAGTCTGTGTGTTTTGGACAGTTGAAAATCCACAATCTTTGCAGGAGTTTCTATGGTGAGTGTGTTTACTGCAGATAGATTAGATTTAGTAGAATTAATGTCTGTCCTCTTAAAACGCTTTAGATTGTTTTGCACACATTTTGCATGATTATTTCCTCTTCAGATTCTGTCTGTGAGGCCATACTACATGTGTTTTTATTTTCTTGGCATGTTTTACTCATGAGCATATGTTTTTTCCCAAGCATAACAAGCTTCCTAATACCTTACTTATTTTTTTTAATCTGACATCCAGACTTGAATAGAAGTTGTATGAAAGGACACTTCTTTGGTGTTTGTTGTTTTGTGGTATTTGGACTAAGGAGAAACATGGGAACTGACTAATTCTACTAGTCAGTTAATTGTAAATGCTGCTATCCATAGATACTTAGTTAATGCTTTTGGGAGGTTGCTGACTCTGCATCTCAGAGTTATCAGCAGACTTGAGTCATAACTTTATTTTCAAATGGAATGGTTTCATGTGTGTTGCACATGGAAGGAGTGTGCCACTTGCCTTTGATAACATAATGAAAATACTTGTGTACATCTGTTTAATAAAATACTAAGAACATCCTAGCCATCTAGTAGTTCATGTTGAGAACTACTGATTACTTATAGGAGAACTTTTTCTCAGGTTCTAATACACTTGTCTTGCTTAGAAGCTTAGTAAGCCTTCTTGGAATGCAGAAAATGAGTTTATGACCCAAATTTTGGATTATCTGAGAAAGGCTTTCCTAAAGTATAGCTCACCACCAACTTCCACGATTAAGTTCTCAGCTTCTGGTGAATATGTGCATCTCCTGCAGGATTGAGTAGGACTTGTATTGATTCTTGGATCTTCACCTTCATCTAGAGCCATTAATCTTTTGAGGAAGTTACACGTTTCCATACATAGTTCAGTGCTACATAAGTAAGTTTACTTCTTCAAATTTCATGCTACTTACCCATTCTTGAAATGAATATTATTGGTAAATGCAGAGCAAGTAGCATAAATGGTTTTTAGTCAGCTGGTACTGAAATGGATGTGACCTACAGTGGGCAAAAGTTGAGGAAACTCCAGAAACAGATTTAAAAAGTAAAATAAAAAATAGTACTATGAGTATCTAAAATAAGCAAGACCTTTATTTTCTGGAGACACAATTGCAAAGAAACCATGTTAAGAAGGTTTTTTTTTGTTTGTTTGTTTGTTTTTTTACAAGTGGATGGAGGGGTAGATCTTTTGCTTCGCTGGAAGAATTGGGCCAAAACCAAGGAGGCCAATGGCATCAATAAGGATAATGAGGCTCAACATGAATGTAGATGAGACATGTAATAACAATAATGTTTTGGAAGTAGAGATTTCTGTTGCAAGACAAACTTGATTGAATAGTTTTCTTGTATGTCTAATAATTCTGAAAAAGTAGTATTTAAAATTGCAAATTGAAGCAAACCTCAGTTTTTTTCATTCTCGGTCCTGCCATATGGTTCAGAAATAGCAAGTACAAGAAGAAAAAGATATGATTTAGGCTTATTAGTCTGGGTGCAGTAGGATCCAAAACTTTCAAACATTTGTGGAGGTAAAATTGACAGTTCTGGTAAGTTTCCAAGAGGTTTTCTTTCAGAGATAAATTGTGTTAGATTAACCTATATTTGATAGATGAGTTTACTACTTAGACAAGATGAAACAGTAGATATCATAGCAGTGAGGTTGGAAATGACCTACTGTCTACCAATCACTAATAGTTCTCACTAAACCATGTCCCTCAGTACAACATCTAAACGTTCCTTGAACACGTGCAGGGTTGGTGACTCCATCACGTCCCTGGGCAGCCCATTCCAGCACCTGTCCACTCTCTCAGATAAATGTTTCCTAACGTCCAGCTGGAATTTCCCTTGGTGCAACTTGAAGCCATTGCCATTAGTCCTGTCACTAGATACATGAGGGAGGAGGCCTACCCCAGCCCACTACAGCCTCCCTTCAGGTAGTTATAGATTGAGATAAGGTCTCCCCTGAACCTCCTCTTCTCCAGGCTGAACACTCCCTGCTCCCTCAGCCGTTCCTCATAAGGCCTGTGTTCCAGGCCCCCCACCAGCAGGAAATCTCTAGTCTTGGTGACATTATGTGGTCACATAAGGAATGTATATGGGTGAAGAACAGTCTCAAGAGATTATGTCTGTAATGAGTTTTGAAAGGAGTCATACAGCTACAGTAGATTCTGTGAAAGAGGTGATACTGGGACCTGATGTTCTTGTCAGTCACTTAAAGTAAATAAAAATCAGAGAGGTACAGAGTGAGAGCTGGCAAAATATGATGGATATTAAGGACTTCCTCCGTTGCCCCTTGGTGTTTAGGCTGACAATAACAGAAGAAAAAGGAAAATATATTTCATGTTTTGCAATATCTAGTGTTTGGTTTTTTTTATTAGCATACTGCTGCTGTTAGCCATCTCAGCTCCTATTTATGATCTGTTTATGTGGAAAGCTAATGGTCTTTTACAGGCCACAGAGATTAATAGTGTGACACGTAGGAGAGGGTCTTTTTTTAATTTAGTCTTCGTTTGAGTTTATGTGACTGATGGACATGAAATACATGACAGGTACTGGTTTCCCTTAGAATGTGTTGGAGGAATGTTACAAAGGGACGTGACTGGGAAGTATTGCAAAAGGAGATAGCCCAGCTCTAGCTTTTTGTCTCTTAATGGTATATAAAGAAATCAAACAATAAAAGCGTATGTACTATGCATCTTTACAGATCTTTTCACCAATGTAGATGAAACAGCAAAAATGGCACGGAGTATTGTTGATTCTCAAGGCGTTTGTTTTGTTCCAGGTTTTCAGGTAAAATTATAGTTATTAATATAATTAAGAATATATTCTTAGTAGCTTAGCTAAAATTACAACTTCTATCTTGTTTCTGTTTAGCAATTTACGTCTTAACACCGTATTTATTCTCTAATATTCATGTTCTTTTTCTCTGTCCCTCACCACATCATGTGAGGATGTTTGTGGTAAGAGTGCTCAAACAGACCTTTCCCTTGCAAGAGAGAAATCCTACAGAAGAAGAAATTACTTCCATTGTGTAGATGGTGACCTGACAGATAAAATATGACTTGTCCACAGTCCTCTGTCGGCAGAGAAACTGTATCCATATCTTCTCTGCCTCATAGAGTCTTCATTGAGACAGCACTTCGAAGTAATGTGCTAAAATAATTCCTTTTATCCTGCCTCTTTTCAGGATATAGTTTGTAATTCATCAGAGTATTTACTCATTTTTAAGGTACATTTTTAAGGTTGGAGGTCCTGATGTTATGAAAGACAAAGATAATAACAGATAGGCATTTCTTGGTTACGCAGATTTTAACCTAAGTTAGGTTCTTTGCACTAAAGTAGGTTTCGTGCTTTGTTGCTGTTGTTATTGAGCACAGTGCATATGGAAAAGATTTCCTGGCATTTATTTTTCATTTCAGTCCCCCTCCATCTTCCAATAGCTTCTTTTGTTTTCCTCGTTGATTGAGGAGCTTCCTGCAATTACTTGATCCCCTCTGGATCACAGGCTCTGGATTGTTTCTTCTTGCTTTCCAGTTATGCTAAAGACTGTTTTATCTTCTGTCTGTCCTTTCCACCTCTGTTTCATGATCCCCTTTGCATTTCATTATGGAGGTGAGATACTGTTGCTGTGTAGAGGCAGCAAGAAGGGTGCTGCTTTTACAGTTCATTGTAGCATATTAGTCTGGTTTGGGATTGATAGGAGTTGCAGTTAATACATTATGTTAGATAACAAATGGTGATAGCTGGGGAGCTTACATACTGCCCATTCAGCTGCAGAGCAGTTGCTTCCAGTATGAGCTTGACAGTTGGTAATAATAATTTGTAATTTGTCACCACAGAGTGACAAGAGCTGCAAGTCAGTGCTCCTAGACAGACCTTCATACAGAATGAGAACGAGCGTGTCTTGCTAGTGTAGTGTAGTGTGTCTTGCTAGTGTAGCTGCTGCTGTCCTAGAGGCTGTTCCTATGCTGTGGGTTTGTCACCATGAAAGTAACCATTTTTTATCCACAAAAATTATTTTCGAGTTAATGTTTCAGTACTCACTTCGATCATTCTGGGGGTTAGTGTCATAGAAATAATAACTTTTACCTACAGATAGCCCAGCAACCTTCTGTCTGACAGCAGCCCTAGTCATTAGCTTTATTTTTAGCATTGTAAAGCATGATTAAGCTAAGGTGCTTCCATTTAGCATTTGCTGTGAGAAACTGTGCTCTTGAGTAAGGAAGTACTGAGCCAGGGCAAATTCCACTGTTTGCAGAAAGGATTCCCAACGCAGACAAATGTTAGTCTGAACCTTATGTGTGACTCTTTAATTCTAGTAATATTAAAGTTCTAGAGATGTTAGTTTGTATTCTTTTGAGTGTGTTCTTTTTTTTCACCTCCTTGCTTTCTTTACGCTGTTTCCAGAATGAGCCCAGCTAGCTTCTTGGTAAACACTAGTTCTGTCATCTTTATCCCTAGTTTGAATATTCCCAGTGCAAATTTAGGAACAGTATTTAAAGGAAAAGGTTAAAGGGATTGTTGTTCATTTTTGTCACCTGGTAACCACTAATAGCATCCTAGTAAATCAGCATGGACAGAATCCATGTTAGTTTAGAAAGGGAATGGATCAAATGGTCTGAAAAGGGACACAAAAACAGAGCTGAATTCATCTGAAACTGTAATGTGTGCTTAGTATCACTGGCTAGATGCTGACATGAATGGTTGTACGTGGTAGTGTTTCTTTTGCAGTGATGGCAGTTACAGAGGGTCTTCACAAAGCCTATGTGTTCATTTCCTGCACAGAGCAAAACATTCTATACTTACATCCATATTAAGGCAGTAAGAACGAGTTCATTTCTTGCTGGATTCTACTGCTGTGATACAGCACACTGAAAGGAGCGTCACTGTGAAAGCAGACAAGAAATTGAGTGAATATGTGCACTAATCATTCTTCCTCTTACTCATTCTATCAGGAACGGGAGTTTGCTGTGGTTGGTAGTAACAGCAAAAACAGAGCTCTTTGTTGGTCTGTGTGAATGTGTATGTATTACTATCTGGTTCTTCAGTTTGTTGTTTTTTCCTTTGGAAATGACTAGTATTTTAACTGACTGATTCTTTCAAGATACTCACCATACACAGAGCTTGAACACTTTTGGGTTTGTTTTCTTTTATACGAAAATCTGTGAACAATGAATGTTCATTATGTTTCTGGGTGGCACAGATGGTTCCATACTTAGGTTGGAAAGGGTACTTATGTATATGGGAGAAGAGTATTTTCTTGGACTTCAAATGTAAAAGTTTGTTCTGCTTAGGGACCCAGGCTTTTTGGTAGTTGCTGATCATGATCTACTATTTAAGTGGTAGTTCAGTATTTTCCATTCTTGTTCTGTTCCATATATGCCTGTCCATATATAATTTTTCTCATATGCTCACATTCTCTTCATTTACCTAGGAAATGTGTCCATGCATTTTAGAAGCATGAAATTTGAACTTTCATTAAGTGTTGTCATAATTAATACGTAACACGCTGCAACTAGAAATAATTGTTTAAAATGGAGAACTACTGTCTGCAGTGAAAATAAGACTTAACATTGTCACAAACCAGTTAGGACCAGCAAACTAATACCTTGTGATAAAGTTCTTCAAAGGACTGGAGGGGTGGAGAGGATATTTATCAATCTGTCCACCAGTACAAAAAAGACAACTTGGTGATCATTAGGATTTTTGTTGGAAACTATTGATCATTGTCACTGAAAACAGTGCTGTATAAGCTAACAAAAATGATTACCAACCTTGTCAGTGTTCTTTCCAAGACCCCATCTTCTAGAACACTTCTTAAACTCTGATGTCTGCTTGGCTCCACTGAGTGGATGCTGACACAAATGAACTTTTAAGTGTGTTTTTCAGAAGTTTAGAGAAGGGGGTTAAAAAAAAAAGTGCAATTTTGCCAGAGAACAGCAGTTATCAGTGTGCCAGTTCAGTCTGCATGAACTTTAAAGAGAAGTCCTGAGTGTTAGTGTTACTTAGTCTGTCAGTTTTAAAGAAGTCACTGCTGTTGAAAGAAACTAAAATGTTCACTGAGTTAGCTAATAACACTATATACTGCTCACGTATTGTTTTCAATTTTCTTCTTTCACTACGCTGCCTGTAATTGTCGTAAGTTACTTTTTTTTCTTCTTATTTGACTTCTTTTCCAAAAGCTTTCAAACATACCTTACCAGACTCATTACGAAATCTCTTCTGTAGATTTCTGCAAATGACCCGTATTTATGTGCCTCTTTCATGGGGCTGAAACCTACCACTACCAGAAACCATCTTGTACGAGCTATCCTGGAATCAGTGGCTTTCAGGTAATTCCTTGCTTAACGTTAACACGCTCGGTTTTGTTTTAAGCCAGTGATGTAAAATAGATTGGTTTACTTCCACAGTTTGTAAAATACAAATTGTAGTCATCCATTGTAGTAATGTTGAAAAGGAATTTCAGCTGTCTCTTCTTTTTAACGCATTACAAAGAAACCCATATATGTTAATTCGTTTGGAGTTCTTGTTATGAATCTGCCTTATAGAGATTCTTAAGTTACACTGTTTTTGACATATTCTAAAAATACTTTGTTGAAGACTTGTCTTTACTTTCCTGACAGTGTTTCTTCAGAAGCTGTAGCCCACTCATATTTGTTCTTTGGCTAAAGACTGAATCTTTGTTTGTTTGGTTTTTTTTTAAATGCATTTATAGGCACCTTAGATATATTTGAAATATAGAGTTGAAATACTTGGATGGACAAGAATTTACCAATCTGTCAAGGCTGAAAATATTGCAGTTAGTCACTGGTATTATCACATCTCTAGCCCACTGTGAAGCATATTGTTCTGCCTTGCAATGCCAGCCAGCATGACTGGAACTGAATGTGAATACAGTTTGAGGCTAGTGTGTCTGGAGAAGGTAATGTTCTGAATCGCTGCAGCTGTCTTTCTTTCCTGTAAGAAACCTGAGATGCAGTAATTCCTGAACTGAAGCCTGAGTCTCTTAAAAACAAGGTAGAGAGCCTTTGTGTTTAGGGTTCAGAACAAGTCAGACTTGGAGCTTTCAGACACTCCCTTTAAAGAACAGTTGGAGAAAGCTCAATTGACATTTCTGTCAATGTGCTTTCATCACTTCTTGTCTCAACAGTTGCATTTTGCCTATGAAAACCAGTAATCATTTTCAGCAGGGAATAAATGTACATTCCATGGTGCCACGCTTTGCATTAAAATGGGTTGTGGTTTAGCTATATCTGTGCCTTTTTAATGGTATGTTACAGAGTTTCAGAGGTGTTTTTGTTTTTTGGTTTTTTTTTTCTTAAGCATTCTGGAAGCTTGTTGGTTATGCAGTGGTTTAGACACAGTTGAGGCATTTTTTGCCTTGTATTTTATTTTCTGGCTGCTTAGGTACTTTATGGAATGCTTTACAGAATGGTAACTGAACTAATTTATTCTTTTTTTGAAGAAACAAACAGCTTTTTGATATCATTGTGAAGAAGGTCCGCATTCCTCTTCAAACTGTTCGGTAAGTTCCTTGCAACTTCAGTTAGCTATGTGAGAGTTTGATATAAACAAATGTCAATTTTATTATATGTTTTATCTTACTGTAAGAATTCTACTGCTCAGCAGTTGACTGTTAGCAACTGAAATGTTGATGTGACTTCAAAATTGGCACAGAAGGGTCATTTATTAATAAACCATTGGCATTGGTGGTTTTCAGTAGGCTGTAATTTGCTAGACTTGCTCTAATTCAGGAAAGAACTGAGGTAAACTGAGGTGTATTTTCTCATAGCATTAGAATAGATACAGCAGTGCCTATTACAACAGTCACCCTACCCTTTATAATAAAATCCTTTTTACTGGAATTTTTTAATGTGGGGTCTGTCACAGTCTGATTGTTTTTTGAAGACTTGGTTAACTGGACCTGTTTTTGAGATGTAAGAGGAAGAATGTTTTTACAGTTCAAATGGAAAGACACTGTCTTTGTTCCATACTCAGATTTAGTGAGGCTATGGTGGTCTCTTGTAATAGGCTCATCACAACCTCTTGGAAAGATTTAGCAGAATTTTGTTGTTGGAAAACTACCATGCAGTTTTTAGTAGGTACTTAGTTCATACACACTTGTTATTCTAGAGCCTCAAAGCCTGCCGTGCTCAGAAAAGCCTTCCCAAAGTTCTCCTTCTGACAGCCAGGGGTCATTGCAGTATCACAATCAAGACCAGTGAGGAGACTGTTTCTGCCACTTCACGTGGGAGGAATGCTCAAGCAAAGGGAGAGGCAGACTGACAGGCACTTAGACAGATGAGGAATTGGAATTTTGAATGATGGAAGAAAAGTGAAAGTACAAAGGTATGGGAAGGTATGAGCTTGTGTGTTCCATCATGTACTGGAACTGAGTAGGTTAATACACAGAAACAGCTAGGCTCAGGGCAGTAGTGATAAGCAGTAGTGATTCCTTAGGACATTCTGATCTCATTTACATCAAAATGTAAACTTTAAATTGTGTTATCATATTCTCTTTTATTCATTAATATAAAATTGCTGTTTCTTCAGTAATATCAGTAGAAATTCAGCTTGTGGAGTAAGGTTTGGAAGATAATGACATACACTTAATTGCATTTTCTGTGAAGTGTAAATTTTACTCCCATTCTTTTGTCCGCTTACCTTTACTCTCCGTTACTTTTGAATCTTGCTTTATCCTGCCTTGAGCTTACTTACCTGCTATATGTTCATTCCTTTTTTAGCTATTGTCCCATATCCTTTGTTTGTTCCCAGCCTCCGCCTCCTACAAGCTCCTAGAAAGGTGCTGTTTTAATTGGTCTTACCTATTCCTATTCCTGCTTGTTGTTTGTCTCAGTGCCATCAAGGAAAGCATGAAGAAGGCTGTTATGTATCATTACAGCAGTCTGCAGGGATGATCCTAGTCCTCCATGGAGTACTGGAGTGTAACCTGTTCAGTTGTTTAGTGAAATAATAGCGTATCACAGTGCAATGGCATAAAGGAGTGTTTTGCTAAATGTGTACTGAACAGATTGAATATTGAGTATATCTAGCAGCAAAGCTATGTAAAACAGCATTTGCAAGCTTTCTTTTATTTTCCTATCTTGTAACTTGAATCAAATCTGTGAGTTTTATTTCTACAGAACGAGGAAAATGCATGTCATTGGCATTAAGAAAGTGACTTTGCAGTTAGAGGTTTTTATTTCAGAGTGTAGAGGTCAAAATTCAGCTTAGTTGTGTGTACAAATAAGCAAAACACTGTTAACGTCACCAATCAGGCAGTATCTCGTTATTTTACTTTTAGAAACATCCAAATATGCAACAATTTTTTTGAACTGTACTTGTGGTATAGAACATTCCAGCTGGTACATTTGGATTAGTGAACTTGTCTAAGCAGCTGGAAGGTTTTGTTGCCCAGCACTTCCTGGAAATACATTTGTGCATAAGTAAAGATCTATGAAAGGGTGTGAAACCTCAGGACTTCTTCTCCAGATCACTGGTAAATAAGCATTTGAACTGAACGCTTTTATTTTTCTTTTAATCTTTTATTTTCCTCTCCTTGTAGAGCTGATGGAGGTGTCAGTAATAACAGCTTTGTCATGCAGATGACTTCAGATTTGATTAATAAGAAAATAGAAAAGCCTTCAAATACAGATATGTCTAGTCTTGGTGCAGCTTTTCTAGCAGGTCTTGCATCAGGTATGTGTACAAATGCATTATCTAAAGTTCATGTTTTCCCCTCATTATATGTATGTTTGTAGATAAGGAAAAAACATCAGGAAAAGAAACAACAACAAACAACAGTGTAGACTTCAAATAATTGTAAACTGTCCACAATGGATTATTTTACCCACTTTAATGGGAAGCTGCAGTAAAAAGTGTCAGCCTTTCTCTGTATAGTCCTTTTTATCCATGTGCTTGTTGTATTTGATGGACCAAAGGAATGAGTGATAGAACCATATGTAAACAAATAAGAACCACATTTGTATTTTTATCACAATGTCCGAGTTTGCTCAGCAGTTTTATGCTTTAGCTTTACGTAAGTGAATGGCAGCAGGAAGCTTAATGGGACAAGTATCTGCATGTAGTTTTTAGGGTTAATTTGCATTTAGGAATATAGAAGATACACTGCTGGAGAAGGGCAATAAACCCTGTCTTTCTTTGCTTCCTCCTCCTTCCTTGACCTGGACACTATGAGTCCCTTTCCATTTTTGTACTGCGTGAAGCAGTGCTTGGTGTGGAGGGATCATGTGACAAGCAGGCTGCCTTGCTTATGTTCAGCACTGTGAAGCTGTACCCTGTCATCTGTGAACTGAGCCTTTATTCTTTGAGATTTTTACAGGAATAAGTACAAAATAAATGAATGGGGGTGGAGGATAATCCAGCTTTACTCAGAAGGAACTGGCTTATATCATTACCTTGACTTTAAACTGCAAATTGTCAGTGGTTCTTACTGGAAATATATTTTGTAGGTGGATATATATACTCCAGTAAATTGCTTTGATATGTAAATAATGTAACTGAGATAAAAATTACATGATCAGATAAGATTTATTCAGCAATTAAAACTGTAAAAAGGTCCTTTGACAGACAAGAATGATTCAATACCATAAATTAATCTAAATCCATAACAGCAGATGTTTTCTGCAATCTATGCACTTTTTAGGGCATGAGGAAAGCCACTAGTGCTAAGTCCTGGTTTCTGCAGACCCTCTCCACTTAGAGGGACCTGCAGCTGAATGCACAGTGTTGATGAAATTTAAGTGAACTTCATTCTACCAGAGCTGTTCCTTGGAAACCATCCCAGTTAAGCAGATGTGCTTTTGTCAGCATTCCAAACAAGTGGATGCTATTGGAAAGGAGTTTCACTATGTAAAAAAAAATATGCTTCCCAGTGAGAAAGTTGTTGGTTAAGAAAAGCTGTCATGATTTCTTATTGTGTTTCTGGTTTGGATCTCTTGTAAGTAAATTAAAACAACTCAAAAATAACGTTTGTAGCTGAGCTTGAGAATGAACTTTCTGTTTATAGGACTTTGGACTGACAAAGAACAGCTAAAGAAGCTGAGGCAAATAGAAACAGTGTTTGAGCCCCAGAAGGACATGGAGGAATACAAAGCTGCGATGGACACCTGGATGCAAGCAGTGAAATGCTCCTTGCACTGGTAGAAATTGACATTTTGGTGATAGAAGGAATCAAGTTACAAGATTTTGTAGTTAACAGAATGGTAAAAATTGGAATTGAAATTTGCAGTGGTATATAAAAGTTACAGGGTCCTTCAGTAACCTTCCTGCTGCTAGATAACATACCACTCCATAGTGAACCTTCATATCATCCTTACAACAGCTGTAGTCCAGATGCAGCATCTGTGTCCCTTCAGTGACCCTCCTTTGGGTGGCCCAACTGTTCAAATCCCAACTGCTTGAAACCATGCATTATATATTGAGTTTTTTTCCTATGATGTGTTTTCTACTGAGGAACTCACCTCCCTTCTGATCTCTAAAAGCTTTCATATGTTAATGGACAAGGAATCTAAAAAGGGACATGGACTTCTGCAGGTATTTCTAAGAAGAGTACAGTAATTATTTAGAGGAGACGTGGGAAATTGATTGTGTACCAAGATACTGTCTTGATAGTATTGTCTTTATAAAGACAAAAAGCTGCATTATATGGCGTGATTAATACGAATATTAGCATACCTGTAACTACATTTAACTTGTAAAAGTCTGTAACATTAGTATTTTCAAGCCCATCACTACATCCTATTATTAGTAGGAAAAACAGGGTTGGAAGTATTTTTAAAAGTTACTACTTTTATATTTTTAAAATAAACTGTAATGAAAGAAACCTAATTAATTAATTATTTATTACTAATCTTAAATTATTACAAGTTTCTCAGGGCTATGTGTAAATCAGTTTCAGATCATTAATTTCCTACTTGAGAAAGCTGGCAAGAATGCTCTACCAGTCCGAAAAGAGAAGGTATCGGTGTGGCATTTTGAGAAGATTGTGGCCTTGTAGTTATTCTATATTTTGTTCTCACTGAAGAAGTTTAATTTTCTAAAGTCTGCCTAAAGATGATGTCCACCTGTGATCCTCTTGATGAAATTTCCTTGGCTTGTGTTCATTTTGTAGTTATGTGGTTTTGCTCGGCTTGATTGGGGTTCCCAAGTAGACATCTATTGGGAGCTGAATCTGATTCTGTTGATAATATTTGCTTGAAAATAGCTGTGTGCCTCATGTTGCACCTTTTCACACTGGTGGATTTCATCCTTACCGTAGTACAACCAAAACATGTGCAAGTCTGCATTTGGTGCCAGGTCAGTTTAATAGTAAATGTAATGACATAAAAAGTAAATATAGCTAATTTTTAGCACTATCATCTTAAGAGATGCACTGTGTTGAGACTGCAGATGTTTTACTTTAGACTGGGCAGTAATGGACCTCATCAGTCATGTGAAGATCAGGAATTCAGCTGAGAGGTGTTAATGATCCTTGTGCATCCTGCTGTCACTGATGCACATGGTGCTGATGGTAGGTCTGCCAAATTGGGATGAAGTTATTACTCGTGACGATACATAGTCTCATATTTTAGAATCACAGAATATCGCAAGTTGGAAGGGACCCATAGGGATCACCAACTCCTGAAGCGTGGGACAACATGGCAGAAAAAATGCTTCTTGGATTGGAGAGATCTCAGAGCTGTTGGATTAACAATGTAAGTAGAAAGGAAAGAAAAACAACCTTCAGGCAATTGGAGATACTCTGAGCAGATGTGGTGTGAGTTTTCTAAAAAACAATCGAGTTCCTGATGTTTAAAATCTCAATGTAATCAGCTTTGCCACAACTTTTTAAAATATTTTCTTCTCTTTAGCAGTTTATTTCGTGAAAAATTAATTCTCTTACCTGTTTTTGACAAGAGTTTTCATACACGCTCTCCTGTTGGAAGAAATTACAACAGGAAAATAATGAACTGCTGTTTCAGTCTGCTAGCTTCTTTTTGTTGTGGTCTGTGTAGCGAAGTCCTTCAGCTAGTCCCATGTACTCAGGCTCAGGGAGCAGCTCGGCCTCAGCATTTGAACAGCAGCCTTGTGAGAAAAAGGTAAGAACCATTTCTTGCCAGTCAGTGGGGCACAAAGTACAGATAGCTTTTGCTTTTTATTTATTTATTTTCATGTTGTTTTTGTTTTGTGTGCTTTTTCTCTTACTGTTCCAAGTCCAAGAGTTAAGGCAACGTTGTCATTTCCTCTTCAGAACAGATGCATCAGTGCTGCTGGTCAGAGTATGGTGGTGGTCTAGAGCAGAGGTTGGGCCACATTTTAGGTTGAGGTTTTACTGTGAGATGGACAAGTTCAGCCCACTCCTCAGGAGAAATGTTGGGTGTGGAAGCGTGTTCTGGGTTAGTGTTGGTATAACAGCATGGGTTGTAGGCTCACAAAGCAATAAAATCAGCAAACAGTGCAAAGTAATGCATTGTGAAAAGGGAAGGAGGGAGATGACCTGGAAAGGAACAAGCACAGTGTTGTCCTACAAGGCCTTGAGACCACTGACCATTTCTGGAGAGCGGCATCAGAGCTTCCCAAGTGTGGCTCTTACATTGAAGCTGCTAAACCCTGTGGCTTTGCACAGCTAAGGAACCAGTTACAGCAGTTTTCAGTGCTTACCATTCTGGGACTCGGTTTTGGGTTTGTCCAAGTTCTTTCTAAGAAAGTGCAGATTGGTTTCAGACCTTACGGAAGTAGTACACGTTTCAAATTGATCACTGTTCAGCAACTTCAAACTGAAGGGTGTATGTGTGTACAGAGATGGTTCATTGTGCAGGTGGCTGAAAGCCAATGAAAGCTACTGCAGTCACCTTCCATCTCCTTTCCACAGTGGTTAAATGCCTTTTTCATGTTTGTAATCAGTATCTGAGTTCAGTTTGTAAGTGCTGCATAAAGATAACGAGCCCCGAACGAACTAAAAAGAAGTATTTAAGGCATAAATGGTTTTTTTATTGAGAAGGTGTTTGAGTTCAGGTATGGGGTTAGAACAGGTAGTTTACAGGAGTGCAGGAAGGAAGCCAGGCACCCTGGCTCGCTTCTGTTGTGCTTCCTTTCCTTCCCGACGCAGAGCCTGCCGCGGCCGGCAGGGCCTGCTGCATTGCTCCTGTGCCGCGTGGGGCCTGTGCGGCTCGTCGAGGGAACGCTCCACTTTGCCCATGTTTTCTTAATGCTTTCATTTAAGTTTCTTACGTAACTGCAAGTTCTGATAAAGGTGCTGGTGCGTGTGACGGTATTTTGTAGAGGATGAAAAGAAACAGAAACCACAACGTCAGCACGTTCCTGGCCCCGTGACTGAGCACGGAAATAAACATACGGTTCTCGCTCCTTAGTTTAGGAAGCCTGTTTAGCAGCCTGCTTCTGATGTTTCTGCTCCGTGTGCTCCGTGCCTGCTCCGCGGCTCTTAGGGCGCTGCTGCAGCTCCGGGTCCCGCTCTCGCTGCCCGGCAAGGCGGTGTCCCAGCGGCCGCACGCTGCGCTTCCCGTTCGCGTTCCGTAAGCGTGAGCGGCAGCCGGGCCCGCGGCAGCCCCTGCTCCGAGACGTTGCCCCCGGGGCCGTGCTCCGGGCCTGGGAGGAGCGGAGCCCGTCACGGCACGCCGCAGCCGGCGTCCGTCTGTTACCGGTGGCGGCGGTTCCGGCGCGGGAGCAGCAACAGGCGGCGCGGGAGGAGGAGGGGGTGGGGCGGGCCGAGCCGGGCAGCTCGGGCCGCGCTCCGCAGGCACGGGGCTGGCGCCGGACGCCCGGGCAGGAGGCGGCCCCGCCCCGCCCTTCCGCCCCGCCCCCGGCTTGCAGCGGCCGCTCGGATTGGCGGGCGGCTTGTGTACACACACGAGGCGCAGCCACTGGCGCGCCGAGGACGCCCGACCTCGCGCAAAGCGGCGGCCAATGGGAGCGGCCGCGCGCCAGACGCCGCCAAGCTTGTGCGGGGGAGAAGGACCCGGGCAGAGCGCGGCGCGAGGCGGCGGTGGGGCCGCGCGGGGCGGGGAGCGGCGGAGCGCTCGAGCCGCCACGCGCCGGGGCTCGCGGCCTGCCCCTGCCCGGCCCCCTGTGCGGGGCCTCCTGGCGAGCGGCGTGTGGAGCGGAGCGGAGCCGCGGCCGGTAAGAGAGCGTCGCGTCTCGTCACCTCGGCGCCGCCGCCTGGGCCCGGCCGCGCTGCCGCGTTCCTTTCCCTCTCCTCCTCCTCTCTTCCCCCGCGGGGCGAGTCGCCGCGGGGTCTCCGCCGAGAGGGGCGGTGCCTTTTGCTTCCCCTTCCCGGCGCGTCGCTTCCCCCCGTGGCCGTGTGGAGAGCAGGGTGGGGGTGCGGCGGCCGCTGCCTGACACCTGCGGCGGCCGCGCGCTCGCCCGGCGCTGACCGGAGCTCCCGGGAGCGCCTGGGCCGGGGGGGAGGGTGGGGGGGGGGAGTTGCTGAGCGCGTGGAGGGCGGCCCGGGGCGGGTGGGGTGCGGGGGAGGGGAGCGGAGCCCGGGGCCGCAGCCACAAAAGTTGGAAGCGCCGCTCGCTGCGCCCCGCCGGCCGCGGGCCTGCCCGCCGTAGGCCGCACGGGCTTCGCGGCGGAGGTGAATCCCGAAGGCGAATGCCGCCGCTCGGAATCGGGCGTGCAGACAAAGGGAGGGAAGCAGCTCGGAAGCGAACTTCCTCGGAGCGAGGGAGAAACCCGCGTCTCGGAGGTGCGCGGGCTGCGGGAGCGCCGCGCCGCCCTCACGTGCCGCTCCGCGCCGCGCTGCGGGCGGACACAAAGCGCGCGGCTCCGGAGCGCCGCGGGCATTGCGCGAGGGAAATCAAAGCGCGCTGAGTTCCCGTATTTCAGAAATCGGTTGGCTGATTTTCACGCCTCTTTGTTCGTACCGCTGACGGTCGGTAGGTTTTTGTTTTGTTTTTTGTTTTTTTTTTCAGCTGCACAGATGTAGCTTAATTGCGGTGATAGAAATGAGGTCAGAACCGCGGCTGCTGCGTGGTGCTGTAGCTAATCTCAACTCGGTGCGGTCTCTTATTGGAAATTTATATATATTTTTTGCTGTACTAACTGATGCTACTAAAAGAGAAACGAGCAACTTCTCCATTTCTTTACTCTGTCCGTGCAAAGTCTGATCGCCCTGGTTGTAGTACTTTTTACTTTGTCCACAGGTGAGGCGATGGGCACGCGTGGGCAGACCCGTGGCCGGGGCCAAATGCAGAACTGCCTCTCGGGACATTTTTGCCAATGCTCCATGTACACGGAGATGTTTTTTGAGCAGTTAATTATTGCATTTTTAGTACTTCTACAGGCTGTTTCAAACAGGGTGCTAGCTACGGCACTTTGGAGAAGGATGGAAGTTCGTGTCGCAGAAACAAACACACATTATCCAACAGGTGGTCAGAAGAGGGAGAAAAAGCATAAATTCGTGTTGGAAAACTGTTATGCAGCGAGCCTGGTGCCTCTGGAAGAGCTAAGAGTAATAGTTCTGAAATTGGTTTGGTTCTATACTAAAGAAAAGATGGAAAGTTATTAGATATTAGTAGGTTTACCTCGTGGGTGCATTTAAGACCAGTCATGTTTTACTGACAAGCTGTTGGGACTCCGTGTAACCACTTCCTGATTGCACAGAAATCATTGTGCTAACACGACAGAAAGAAGCTGTTTGACATGTGCTAGGTTGTTAGAATTAGCATTATAGAAATCATATGGCACTGTTGGGAATGCCCACTGTTGCTGTGGGGGGTTCTGGTGGGTTAGCTCCCTTTACAAAGCAGTAAGGCACGGTCTTACAGCTGGAGCCATCCCGTGTGAAGGGGCAGGCTGAACAGCACAGCTGGCAAAATGGCACTGCTTTGCAAGGGGTGTTGCTGCTGCAGGAGGACTCCTTGTTTTGTTCCTGCTCTTGTGTGTATTGGATGGTATTGTAGGAGCCTCCTGTGCATCCGGAGGTGCTTGCTGGGCAGCTGTGAGCAGCCACAGAGTGAATTTAAGGCTTTGCATTTCAGCACCTTCCAGTGGGTTTCGCCAGAAGTAGGAACTGACATTCCAGCTTTCCATCCCCTTCGGGAAGGCGTGAACTGTTGCTCATTCTAAGTTAGCAGTCCTCCTCACTGTGCCTGGAGGAAAGCCTGGTGCTCAGCTCTCAAATGGCCTGACAGGGTTAGGGGAAGGAAGCCTCGACCTGTGCCAGATAGGATAGGATGCTAAAACTTCCTCATCCTCATGAGGATTGGAATGAGCTCTTTAGTTACAGCTCTTCTTGTTCTTGGAACTCCATTTCTTTTGACGTGCCACCTTAAAAATGTTCTTCGAATTGCCTCAATAAGCTGCAGTTTCTTACGGTGTGCGCTTTTTCTGCCTGCTTTGTGGCGTAATGATTAAGAGTTTCTCATTTCGTATGTCACTATTACTAATGAACCAACAGTGAATTGTAAAATAGGGAAAATTAGCTGTCTGTGGTGCAGGAAGTGCACTTGTGGAGGGAGTTTTGTGTTCAGAAGCAAGAAGCCACTGGAACCCATGGGACAGGTTTGCAGTAACACTGCAGGTGTGTGGTGGAGAACAATCCACAGTAACAGTATGCATATGAAAGCCAATGGTATAAATGGGGGTTGAAAAACTAGGTATGTGCTTCTGTGTGCTGGGAAGTACTGTAAAAAGGAGCAGACACAGCGGTAGAACAATGGTTCGATAACAGCTGCCTGTTTTGATTCTTCATGTCTTTTTGTAGCATCCATTACTAGAATGAAACCACTTATTTTTCCTGTTTCTGGATTTATAGTAGCTCCTGCACGTTGTGTTGTCTGGCACTAATGGATTCAGAAAAGGAACTCTTGCTGCCTTGTCTGATTTCCTGTGTGGAACGATTGTTTCCAGGAAGGAGAAAGCAGTGGTGGTCGTTGAGGCTTCTCGTATTCCTAGACAGGTGATTCTTTCCCAGAGGAGTGTCTGTGACCGTAAGACAAAGCTTCTGTTAGCTTCCATAACCTGAAGTCCATCTGTGAGTGTAGTTCTGATCTTGTGACTCAGTGTTTTCTCTCAGAAGTCAGGGCATGCTCCTGTTTGGAAAGTCAGGTTTCTCCTGTTCCTTCAGACTGCTGCTGCTGGCAGGCTGGTCCCCATGGGGACACCTGTGAGCTGTAATGGTCTCCCAAGTAGTGAACCTTTCCCACGTGAGCAGTAGCTGTAATTACTGGAATAATTCTAACTGACCTATATTAGAAGGTAGAGTGGTAACGTGACCAACGGTTGTGTGTAGGATTAGGAACTGCATTTTAAAGTGACCGTATGTTCCTGAGTGAATTCCAGATACGGGTTCTCCATATGTTGTAAGGAAAGAGGTAACTTTTCCCTTAATTATCAACTTGAGCTTGAGAACGTTTCTGTTCTCTGAAATCCGCATTCTGATTACTGCAAGCTTCAGTTCGTTTAGCATCTAGCTTCCAGGTGTAAATGCATTTAAACATTTTTAAACACTGAATGACTTTCTATATAAAACTGTTAAAATGTTGGGGTATGTGCTGGCTCAGAAGCAAATGCTCGTTCTGTACCTTGCTGTGTAAGAAACTGGGAAAGCTGAGGTGCGAAGACAAAACATCTCACCGCTTCCTACAAAACTGTTGAAGCATGCCCACGCTCAGTGAGCTTCCAAAAAGCTCACGTTAGTCTTCATACAAACAAAACACGAGCAGCCTTTTGTCACATTTCAGCCCGTAAGCTAATGTGTGGTACGTCGTAAATGCTTTTTTCAGAAACTGAGTCACGCTGTGGTTCCACGGGCCGGGCCGGGCTGCTGGAGCAACTTGCTCAGCTCGGGTTTGGCTGTGTCCTGGGCAGGGGCCTCGGCCATCTCACCTGCCAGCGGGCTGCAGCACGCGCAGCACTTTGTTCTCCCCCTATCTGCCCCACCCTTGTGATGCTGGCACTATTAGGAGCACAGCTGGCTGAGGGGTCGGGTTGGCACGGCAGTTCTTGAGAGTGTACAGCATTGGGACAGTGGGAAACTGTAGGAAATGAGGAAAGTGGGAGGCCTGTGGTGCCTTCCAGCGACGATAGCAGGGGCAGGATCTTGCATCAGTGCGGTGTGTTCTGTGGAGCTGCTCCCTTAAGGTAATTAATTCTGTGTTCTGTAATCAAGATTTGAGAGTTTGTGCTTCTCTAGAAAAATGTTCTTTTCCCTGTCTTGGCATTGAACCAAATTCTAGCCAAAGACCTGTGTCTGGCTGGTTGATTTTAGCTTTTCCTGTTCAGTGAGTCATAATCTTCAGTCCATGCAGGAGCAGACTTAGCAATAGCTTCACGCTAGAACAGTGCTCGCAAACAGCAAAACGTGGGAAACGGTCATTCAGTCTCTCCCTGTCATCAAGTTCTATATCCCTATATAACTTGGTGATCTTTAACTAGCTGCACGTGTAGAACTATCTTCAGTTCATTGGAAGTTAAGATTCTTCCAGCTGCAGGATACAGAGGGAAGTGTACCTGGAGGGGACGTGTCAGCTTCTCTGTGTGTCAGTCACTGTACTGCTAACTGACAATTGTAAAAAGTCAAAATTAAAACGTATTGCAAGACAATATCCAGAACATTCTCTGGTGTATCATGCAGCATATAAACTGGTGGTAGGCAGTGAGAAGCTTGTGTGAAACCTCAGTAGAAGAAAAATGGTGCTTTTTTCTTTTGCCCCATCCCTGGGAGTGCTCAGTGCTGGGATGATGGGTGCAGGGCTGCAGCTGACAGGTCCCCTCCCACACCGTTCTGTGCTTCACCTGAGCTTAATTGAAGGAGGAGCTAATGTATTACTGGTAATAGACTGAGTTTGCTTACCAATGATTTTACAGTCACTTGTATAGATAACTACGTCTTTGCTTTGCTTTGCTTTCAAATGTCAACCCCTTGATTGCTTTTGAAATTATGGTATGTTTGTGTCTGGCAGAAAGCTTTGGTTTGTGCTGTTTGCTGGCAGCAGTTCTAGATCAAGTGCCTTTCGGAGCTCTAGATGAGGTGATGTTTTTAAACTCGCTTCTATTTTATTTTGTTAAAAGTTCTGATACCATCTAACAGTCAAGTCACTTGGGTTTGCTCAGACTCTTTAATCACTTCAGCTGTTAATTTGAAGGCATAACTTTTACTTCACTCACAGTATATGCTGGAGAAGAAAGTTGTAGTTCCTGTAAGATATTTATAATGCATGTCATCGTTGCGGTTCCTTTCCAGTGTATCCTAAGAGCTTATTTTTTATTATTATTTTCAAAATGAAAATTACTGTGTGTAAGTGCATTACATCCCACTCCATGGATGCAGTGTGCTGGATCCAGCCCATCAGTGGCTTTTTGATGTTGCTGATGAAGTGACAAGCCAGAGGCTGTATGGACATTGATGTGCCATATTTTTCTGATTTGTGGGCCATGTTTATCGCTCATAAAGGGTAAAACTGAGACTGAGTTGTCTGAAAAAAAGTTGTCCAATGAAATCTTCTTTAAGATGTACAAATTTCAATTTCAGAATCTTGATAACAGAGTTTGCTTTGTTCTCTGTAGTACAAATAAATTCATCTGACCAGCACATACAGACTTTTTATTATTTTTTACTGAAGGTAATTCTTTTTTACCGCAGTTTCTTCAGAAAGGAGTTGAATGCTGACATGGTTTTCAGGGAGGTGACACGCTTCCTAAGAGCAGGTGGATTTATCTTAAGTACCTCGTAATTTTGAAGTTGTGCTGGTCTGAAAATGGAGGTACAGTGAGGCAACATATGCATAACAGGTGGTCTAATCCGTGGAGATGCTGTGCATAAATTAGTGGCTTGAAACAGAGCTTGTATTGATTAACGAGGAATCTTTCTGTCACTGCTGCCTTCTGAGATCAGTGCTGTAGTGCTGCAGCTTGAAGGTTAGTGTTACGAAGAGGGGTGTGAAGCAAAGAAGCTATTTGCTAGCACTGAGGCAGGCATGATACAGATTGGTTTTTGGTGGCGTTGAAACTGGTGACACTTCCACTACTTGGAGCTGACCCAGCAATTTGGAATAACTTCCACTTTGCAGTACTCTTGATCGAGTAAATGAAGAAGTATTCTTTGCTCATGGTAAAAATCAATGTAAAATATCTCTCCAACTTTTTCTGTGTTTGATGAAGACGTTTCCTTAGCATTTTAGGTAGTCTGCAATAGTTGCCTTAATTAGTAGGTGTTTGTTACTGACATCATCCTGACACAAACGGCAGTTGGTGTTGTGGCGGGGAGGTGTCTGTGGGGCTGGGGAGGGCCTCTGTGTGCTGCTGGTCTTTGTGAAGCTGCGGTATGTGAGGCACTCGTCACAATCTGAGCAAGTTAAAGAAATCCAAGGTCTTTGCTATGGATTTATTGTCAAGGGCCGAAAACAGACTGTGGTGGTGTGGTGCTTTATTCTTTTCTACTGTTTACGGTGACATCAGCATGAGTGATCGGGCAGTGTAAGTTCGTAGAGAAATGACACCTCAGAGTGTACGTGGTTATACAGTTCTGTTCTCTCTCAGAGCCGTACAGTACTTGACCAAAAGGTAATAACGCAGGAGCAGATTATAAACCAAGATTTAGTTTACAGAGAGCTTCAGTTCAAATAAAGCAGTGTGTGTGTGTCATGTGCTTTGGGCTTTACTCATCCTCATTTCAGTAGAAACCAGCTAAGGAACAAAAAGGTGGAGTTTTGTTGCTCTGTCTGTGTGGTGCAAGCTGTCAAACAGCAATTCAGAATGAAGAGAATCTCCATTTTGAGGCCATCTGTAAGTTCTTTTGTCTGAACCTGACAAGGGGTCATGGCAGATGGTGGGGTCACAAAGTCTGGCTTCTTGTGCTTGACAAAATGTGTTCATAAAACTAGAAGAATACCAACTGTTCTACTGTCTGAAGAGCACTGTGGCAAATGACTGTAATAGTTTATGGACAATACCTTCTGGATCACTAAGCTTGACGGCAAATAACTTCTCAAAGGTTAAACTAGTTTGCCTATCTGTCAGCAGGTTGAAACTGCCTAGAAAATGTTTTCTTAGCTATGTTCTGTTTGAGTAAATTACTTGTAAAGCCTCTTAAAGTGAGACGGGGAGGGCAAACTGCATCATTAATTTTGGGCCAGAGCTCCAGATGATGTACTTAGAAGATGCATGTGGAAGGAGGAGAGAAGGAAAGGAATGGCACAATCCCAATTGTCAAATGTGGTGCAGCATGTCAGTATTCTTTGCCATGGACCACTCTCATGTTATGGCTTTTCTGTGGCAACTTTTCAGGTTTCAGGGTGACTACACAGATCTAGCAGTCCCTTTTCCCCAGAGGCATTAATACATAACTCTCTATATTCTCTCTAAAGCCAAATAAAAAAAGCTTCTTATTTTCTTGGATGTTTTGTTGTGAAACTAAAACTAAAAGCTCTTTTTGCTACTGTATGTCTTAGTAGACAGTGTGATATTCAGATGCTGAAGCAGTTATTTGGTCACAGCTGCAGTAGATTGGGGCAATAAAGGAGGTGGATATAGATCATTCAGTAGGAAAAGGAGAACACCACCAAATCGAGTAGCAGGTTTTCCTTTAACTCTAATAGCAGTTGAAGTGATACAATATCTGTATAAACTGGGAGATCTGTAGAAAGCCTGATGTAGTTCGAGGAACGTGAAATAAATGAATGAATGACTAAAAGGGTATGGCAACTGAAGAAATTCATTATTCAGACATTTATTTCCAGAATCGTTAAATAGATAAATAGATACGTAAATAAAAGGATGTGACGGTGGAGAAGGCTTAGTACTTTGAACTTCTTTCCAGTACTGAGACCTCTCAACTTAGCGAGCCTGTAACAGGTGCTGCTGCCCCAGCTGTCAGCAGTGGGTCCCACGCTGTGGTGGCAGCCCACCACCTGTGCCCCGTTACAGCTGCAGGTGTCATTTGGGCTGTACAGGGCTGCCCAGCAGGTACATGGCTGCTGCTGGAGTGACCTTTTTACAGGATGAGGTTAGGAGGGCCCAAGGATTCTGCTGCTGGTGGGAGCTGGAGAGGCTCCTGCTGTGCTGGGCCAGTTGTAAATCTGCGTACCATGAAAGGTGGAGGAGCAGAGGTTGCACCCAAAGTCTGGCTGTTGCTCAGTGGCAGCAGGGAGGGTGCCAGAGGCTGGCACTTCTCCGTCCCTCCTGCTGTGGTGCAGTCTGGCAGGGTTGGAGCAGCTCTGGTGGCGACTCTCTTTGAGTGCTTGAGTGGCAGAGGCCCCGTGGGTGCCACTGTCTTGCTGCCTTCTGCTCCTCTCTGGCCCAGCAGCTGCTCCCTGCATGGCCTGGGCACCTGGGCTGCTGCACAGGTGTATCCCATTCAAATCTCACTGCAGAGCATGTGTAGCCAGGGCTCTTGTGAGGGCAACTCTTCTCTTGCAGTGTTCAAGCAGTTGTGGATAATCTCTCTTTAAGTATGGGTGGTAATAGAAGAGTAACTAAAACATGCAAAGGGAGAGTTAGTAGCTATCAGTTCAGGACTGAAAGACAGTAGGATAGCAGAACTAAGGCTTTTTAATTGCTGAAGATAAACATGGGTTGGTCAGTTCGGTTGTACAGATTAGGCTGACTAAAACAGGGCATGTTGTATGTATATGGAAATAAACAAATGCGTCATATCCTGATTTATTTGTCTTTCTGTTCCATGGCTTCAGACTTGGATATAACCCAAATATATTTTATCCAAATTTCTACTACTCAGCCCTCTGAAATACCTGGCATCAGCCAGAGAAAGAAATGAAGATCAGAACATGTACTGCCATCCTCCTCTACTGCCAAGGCTTATTTTATTGGAACCTCCATCCCTCCCACCACAATATTGTGTTTTTGTGTGGAACAACTGATGAATTTTCCTTCAGACAGCAACAGAACGGTCTGGGGATCGTGCTGGGAGATGCACACACATTACCATGGCGCCCTTGTGTCATCATAGTGACATTGCAGTGTGGTGCCCAGGGCCTGGCAGGAGGAGCAGCCAGAGCTGATGGCTCTGACCTGCGCTTGTTGCTGGTCCTGCACAGAGAACACGTGTTTATCTTGAGTCAAGGAGCAAACAAAACTGTATTGAAAGGGGATCACTCCTCACCCAGACCTTGCTTCTCGTTCCCTGTGTGCTCCCCTGAGTAGCTCCCTTCTGGCCTCATTGGTGTTCCTCTGGTTCTCCAGGTAGGGGAGGAAATCAGTTTCCCAAGCAATGTTAAGAAAAGAAAATCCCAGTTTGTCTTCATTTCTTGTAAGTGCTCCATGATTTCAGTAGCATGGCTTCTGCAGGGGAGTAGCCCTGTACCTGGGTGATGCTCTGCAATGGCAGCAGTCACCCAGAGGCTGCTTTGTAGGTCCAACCTGAAAATGACACTAAATATGTTTTGCTGACGGCATATACAGGAGACGTGTAAGCCCTCATTGGTTCTTAAACTTCTATTGGACGTTTTAGAAATTTAGAAAGCAAGGTAACAAAATCAGCTGAGTTCTTTAAGCCTTTTAAAACACACCTTCTCTACAAGATCACGTGCTTAATCTGTCAAGGAAAGGCTTGATCTGAAGATGGTTTCTGGAAGCTGGTCTTGAGGGTGTGCCAGGTTTGGGGACCGCACTGCACTGGAGGAGCTGTAGGGTCCGTCAAGGGTACGGTGGCCTTGCAAAGAGATACTGACAAATGTGAGGGCTGGCTAATCCCTGACTGTGTGAAGCTGAACAAGAACAAATGCCAAATTCTGCACCTGGGGTGGAGCAGCCTGGAATGTACGTACATGCATGAGGACAAAAGGCAGGAGGGCAGCTGCACAGCAGGAGATCTGGGGGTTCTGGTTGTCAGGAAGTTCAGTCTGAGCCAGCAGTGTGCCCTGGCAGCCCAGGGGGCCAACCATTCCCCTAGGGGCCCTGTGCTACCACTGGGCGAGGGAAGGGGTTGTCCCGCTCTGCTCTGCACTGTGTGGCCTCACCTCACACACTGTGCAGTGTTGGGCACTGCAATATGAAAAGGACATCAGCTGTGTCCAGAGGAGGGCAGGAAGACAGTGAAGGGTCTGAAGGGCCAGAAGTACGAGGAGCTGCTGAAGTCCCTAGGGTTTGCTCAGCCCAGAGCAGAGGAGCTAAGGGCAGCCTTCAGGGCAGCTGCAGCTCTTCACAGGGAGTGGAGGGGCAGCGCTGAGCTCTGCCACTGTCCTCCTGTCAGTCAGTCTGTCACTGTCCTCAGAGAGCATGGGGCTGTGTCAAGGGAGGGTCAGGGAGAGGTTAGGAAAAGATTCTTCACCAGAGGATGGTGTACATGGAACAGGCCGGCCAGGGCAGTGGGCATGGCCCTGAGCTGCAGGAGCCCAAGGAGCATTTGGACCTCTCAAAAACAGGGTTTCAGTTTTGGGTGGTCTAAAATCATCCTGTAGTCAGGAGTTGGACTCGATGACTCTTGTGGGTCCATTCTACCTTGAGTAGTTTGGTTCTTTCAGTCTGGTTCTTTATCTGCATTATTCACAGCCATGAATGCAGTGTTAGTAGAGCCTGCCATGAGCAACATACACTACTGAAATTCTTATTGGGCCTTTCTTAGAAGGGAGAGATGATGATGGTGGCCATTTTCAAAGCTTGCAGAGATTAAAACAGCGTAGATTGTACCTGCCTTTGCAGTTGGTGAGTTCTGCTGTAAGTGGTTGTAACTCGTAGTAACTAGTAACTAGTAAACTAGTAACTAGTTTAGGTCTTTTCTAAGATTTTTCTGATTCCACTCATGAAAGTGTGAGCATTTCTCCCTTGTGCTTCTAGGCACAATTTCAGATGTATTTTTTAGTCCCAGTTATTAACAGCTTTCGAAGTACTTGAACATTTTGTCGAGGTAATTCTGTCTCTAAAATGGTTTGTGCTGCCACCACTGATTTGTAATTTTTCTTCTTTTTCTGTATGATTTCTGGAAGATTTGATTTCAAAAAAAGTCACTTTAAGTATTCAGTTTAGCAGACTGTTTATCTTCCCTGGAATTCTGATATAATTCTAATGACAAAATCTTGATAGTATTTAAAAGTGAGTTTGAAGTGGAATGGGTTAGCATTTCTTTGAATATTTCCTGAATTTGCTAAATGTTTGCTGTGTCTGTACATTGCATAGGATTTCCTACTCCTTGTCAAGATGTTTGTATGTGTGCAGTGCTAGAATTAGAAGCTTTCTCTGTTGAGAGTTAAAGACACAGTGAAAACAATTAATTCACTTTCAGTTTTTGGGGTCTGTCTGCATTTGATGTAAATGAATGTGTGGCTTTAATTATAAGATTTAGTAATGGCATGATAAGCTCTGCTAGCATAGTAATATATCAGGACTCTATATTTGAGATTACATCTCTGAGTATTTCAAGCATTGTAAATTTCAAGTGTATGTACTGAACCTTCTGTTGTGGTGACTAACCTTATTAAAAATAAACACATGCAAAATGTAGCTGTCCTTGGGAGATGCAGGGTTCGTATAGAGAGCTAACTGAGAATGTATTTTAACTCATATGTTTTAATTTACTTTCTTACAGGGTGTTGGTTTTGAAGATTCTGTGAAGATGAAAAGGGATATCTTGTGGTTTTACAGAATATAGAGTGAGACCTCCTGACATGACGGCAAAAAATGTAAGTTTATAATTGTGTAAGATGTATTCCTTTTCATACCAAGGAGCTGCCAGTCACTTCTGACTTTCAAGCTCTTTGTGTCTGTTTTCTTGAATGGACAATATTTTTGCATACTACAAACAGGTGCAGTAGTTTTTATTTTGATTCATGTAAACTAGTTGGAGGTTTCTTAAGGATACAGAATTCAATCAGTTTTAGGTCAGGTAATCAAGGCAATACTTTCTGCTGTTGCTTCCGCTAACGTTGCTGCAAACATAACTGAGAGCATTTTGTTGAAGCACCAGAGTAAGATTGTACTGAGTCCCAGTCTCAGAACCGTAGAAAGTGCAGACATCTTTATTTACTCATGTCTGCACACTCTTGGTTTCTAGAAGACTCAGGGCTTTCCTGTCTGTTCATCTGCCACATTAGCTAATCTGTACTGTGTGATCCAGAAGCTATCTTTTACTTCCCTGCCTCCAGTTTGGAGGAAGCTTATAAAACAGATAGCATCCTGACCTTAATTTTTGTCCTGATTTGCAGTGCTTCTTGAGGTACACAGTTTGTATACAGAACAGTTTTGATTAAGGTTGTCAGTGAGCAAATGTCACTGTGAGCCCTCAGCAACTTCTTGCCTTTGGTAAAACATCCTATATATTAATTAAATTTTTAAATTTAAACAAGCTGAGGAACCAGCATGGCTTAAGAAGGAAGCACCCAGGACAGAAGTGCAGGGAATGTTAGGATGGCTTTCAGTTCAGTCGTTCAGAAGCAGCACAGGCTTTTGTGCGTATTTTGATTGATGCCATAGAGTGGTTAAATTAATTCTGCATCTTGGAAAGTTCTTTTCTATTCATTTTATTAATAATTTTATTTGCTCTGTAGTTCCAGGAAAGGCTTTCAGATGTCTTAACTAATTGATTCAAGCTGACCAACTTAGAGGATAAATTAATGTGTATTACTTATTTCATAGGCCATTTTCAGCCGTAGTATAAATAGATAATTCTACTGATGTGTGTGGTTTTGACCTTTACTTCAGTGTAGTCAAAGGATAAATAGCAGTGCCAATAAATCCCTGGAGTGTTCTGCAGTATGGTCACATACCCTGGAAGGAGCCTCAGGACTCATTTACTCCAGGGCCTTGCTTAGTGCTCTTGATGCCTTCATGCAGAGCACCGTTCCTTGGGGCTTTGTCCAGGGCTGCTCAGGGCTTCGGTTTTGAAAACCTCTGATGACATCCAGGCTGGGCAGCGTACCCTTGTGCTGAATATAGAATCATGTTTTTGCCATTAGGTACTTTAACTCAAGGCTGTAGTTACTTTATAGAGTTAGTATTTTATTGGTGTGCACGTTATGAAAATTTCCACAATAAATGGTGCTAACCTAGTTTACATTTGGTAAATATACCAAAGGATTCAAAGGATTTGGGGGAAAAAAAAAAAAAAAAAACAACAGTAAAATGACTAAACCAACCAAAGAACAACAACAGCCAAAAAGAGTGTAAGAACAGGAGTAGCGATCTGCTTTCTGTCTTTATTTGCAGCACTTTGTGGGGATTTCCTGACCTCAGTTACTCTTTGCTACACGCAGTGGCCAACTGTGTCAGCCCACAGGTATTCTATTGCTGCTGGAAGGCCAAGGAGTGCTAATGAAATGTAGAGCTGCAGGGTTTAGCTTGCATCTCTGGGTCTCTGCAGCCAGAAATCTGTTCTGAATGTAAGGCTGGTGTTTGTTACACTGAAGTGTTTTACTGATGTGCAGAGGTTGAAGTGAAACATAATTTCTGGACAGAGCTTATCTGTAAAGGTATCTCCATCTTTTTTCGTTCTGTTGAAGCATTGAGGAAAAAGACCTTGAAAGTATTGGAATCAGGGCATTTTTGGAGAAACTTGTAAAGGGTGTATATCTCATCAAATCAGTACCCGTCAAGAAACTGCCACCTCTGTGTTCCAAAGTCACTGCCCTGCATCTGGGCGCAGTAGACTAGAGATGCGTGTGCTCCTAATGCATTGTGACAACAAAGTACAGCCAGTTGAGGCTAAAATGTCTTTGTGATCTCACATACACAACCAGGGTTGAGCTACTTAGTCTCCAGGGGAGCTTGTGCTTCAAAAATAGTGAAAATTTTCAGTCAACTGAAGGCTTATAAAGGCTAAGAATAACATCCCTCGTTACTGTTTTTCCTGCTAAATCTTTGAGTAGGTGATGGTGGAATTATCAAGGCTGGGCTGGCTGCTCACTTGAGGGAAGTGACAGCCACTTCCTATTACCTGCTTCTGGAATGTTGCATATGGGGTAGTTTGATATTTCTTTGAAAAGAATCCCAACCAAACCACCAATGAATTACAAAATGGTGAATAAAAGTTATGGATTCTCTTGGAGATTGTTTATGTGCTTACAATATTCGGTAGACTGGTAAGATATAAGTGCAGCTTGTGGAACTTTACCTCGTCCAAGACTCCTGTGACTTTTTTTGGTGTTTTTCAGCTCCAGTGGGAAAATTCTTAGTCACTTACTAGGAAAGGGAAAAAAAAATGCTTAAAGTATTTAATAGGATGCAGAGGCCTGCCATGTGCTTGCTTCGTTGTACTTCATGGTTTGATTTATCTTGTTGCAGATAGAAATAGCCCCTGCCGTACCCAGCAGCCTGGACACTGGGGCACTGTTATAATGCAGAAATATCATGACTCATACAAAAAGTAATAAGTGATACCTGTGTAAGCTATGTCTGTAGCCTTAAGTCTTTAAATATGGTCTCAGTAAGAATGGCTTACTTGTTGTTAGTTGTGCTACGAGGACCGCTCCAAAAGTAATGCATCTTATTTTATCAGCCCACAATGTCAGAGGCAGAAGCTGATCCTTGCTGTCAGTATGCCAGTATGTTTTGTTACCACGTGAAAGATGGCAGCGGAGGAGCAGCCTGACGGAATGGTGTCTGGCATGGAAGTGCATATGGGGCAAAGGTGTGGGATTGAATTCTCCCATATGGAACAGTGGCCCCCACTGACATTCCTGGGCGCCTGCTGAGCGTTTATGGAGTCCAGGCAGCGGGTGTGAGCACAGTGAGGTGGTGGGCCGTGTGTTTTAGCAGTCATGTCAGCAATGTGAAAGGCAAGACACGTTCTGGACTGCCATGCATAGCTGTCACTCCACAGAATGTAGTGTTTCAATCAGTGCATCCACGTGAGTGAGCTAATGGTGGTGACTACACTGAAAAATAGTGTTTTGTAGCTGAGAATTTGCTCTGTCAGATAGTGCTGAATCACACAAATACATAGGAGGCATTACTGTCAGAGGAACCTACATATTTATTTATTTCTTCTTCCTTAAAATCCATTTGGGATCACACCTAAAATCTACAAGCAGTTTATGTGAAACAGAAATTACACTTCCATTTGCGAGGATATAGATTGCTTTTCAGTTTGACCACCAAAGTATTGGCAATGATTGTTACAGGAATGCAGGTAACAATGTGACCTCGACCTCACTGACATAGAAATGAAGCACTGTAAAGTTCTCCTTCTGCAGCAGTAGCATGACATTGCATCACGTTTTGTTGGGTTTTTTTGGTGGGAGGGGCTTAGTTACTGTAGCTCTTCTATGAGAGGGACGCTCTTTTTGATTTGTCACTTCTCATTTAAGCTCTCACGAAATTCAGATTTGTTTTCAAGCTCTTCTAAACTCAGAGTTTATAAACCTGTGAGAAGCACACACGTTCACTTGGTGCTTTGTGCAACTGTGTCACTGGGCCATCATTGTGACGGATGTGTTTTAGGTACAAACTGCAATTCTGTGTTCTTTGGATCACAGAAGCAGAAGACTAAAAAAAGGAAAGCTCAAGTACTTCGATTCTGACCAGTATTTCCTTAAGGACTACATCCATTAAATCATCTAAATGTTCCAGAGAATGCAGTGTAAATATTTGCATTTTAGTAACTGCTGGAGAGTCTCATTGGACAGCACAGAGGTGTGTCATCATCAGTGCTTCATTGAAGCACGCTGGGAGATGATGGGAATGTACCACTGTAAATCCTGAGCTGAGTGTTCAGTGGTGAACAGTTTGCAATTCTGTCTTTGAAGATGTTCTTGGGATTCCTAATACTTACCCCTTCTCTTCGAACAAGTTGTGCTCTTGTATCTGACACTTCCAGTCCATCCCTGTTTCTTCAGTGAAGCTCTGATTTTAAATTCTCCTACCTGTGTTTTACTTCTCACAGAGGCAGGGCACCGACAGAGGATCCAGTTCTCTTATTCCCTGTGTGTAGGCACTAGTGTGATTGGAGGGTGTGGGCTCTTCATGGTTTTGCAGTCAGAATGCCCTTCTGAGGCTCTGAGGACTCACCGTACCCCTCCTGCAGGAGCAGTCACCACAGCCCTGCACTGAAGGCGATGGATGCCTGCAGGCACTGCTTGTCCTCAGGCAGGCAGAGGTGCCCCTGTCCCTGCTCAGCCCTGCCCTGCACGGTGCTGCTGCCACTGGGCGAGGGAGTGCCAGAGAGCTCTCAGGTACCCACCTAGGGATGGGTCTGATACCAACAGCTTTTGCTATAAACTACGAACGATATTGGGCAGCTCAAAGAGTTTGTTTACAGAGCTAATTTAGGCAGTATTTTATGGTGCAGATGGTGGAGCCTCAGTCAAGGTTCATACATTGCTCCTGAAGGTGAAAGGATCTTAGAAAGACTTTTAAAAATCTGTCAGTTCTGGGGACAGATCTCCCCCTTCAAAGCATGCTTGCGTTCTGACTGAATGCAGAGACTGAATGCTTCTCACTGCTATTTTTGATTTGTATATAGTTTAATTTAGTGTTATGTTATTGCCATTTGATTTGTGTGCAGCCAAACAGTTCTCTAATTAGATATGATTAAAATTCTACAAGTGACCCTAGCAAATGTCCTATTTTTACTGCATACATCTGTAAAATAAAGCAGATACTTCATCCTTGATAGCATAATTGGATATCTGACCATTTTGTCCTCATCAGTTACTGAAGCAATCACATTTCTGTAGTATTTTAAAAAAGATTTTGTGGTACGTTCCGTAATTGCCTGCTGGGGGAACTGTGCTCTGATTAAGAGCCGGTTCCAAAGAGGTTCAGTCACTTGGTGCTCACTGCAGCTTCCATCTTGGGAGCAAACCAGAATGCTTTGTTCACCAAGGTGCTACAGATGCAATGCTCCGAAGCTGCTGGGCGCTGCATGGTTCCTTGCTGCTGCTGGTCGCATCCCTTGCTAGCTGGGACTTGGGTCTTCCTGTCTCTTCCCTCCCTGTCGAGGAGTGGTGCTCTTGTGTTTCTCTAAACACCTTTCTGTGCCTTGTGTACATGCCGAAGTCAGAGGTGCACCGTTCTGAATATGGTTGATGGGCTGTGTAGTGTTGGTGGTGGCAGCTACTTTGTAGGACTTGGAGGGAGCAGTGACTCAGACAGTGGTAGTTAAGTTGTGCCTCTTGGGTCACGCGTTGTATGAGAACATACAGTGACTTGGCTTTTTTTAGTTAAGAACTTGATTAAAAATTTAGTTAATGTCTTCATCTGTACATAGTCAGTGTCTTGGAACCTTGCTTCACATCTCATGCTCTCAAGCCATAGGATTCTGATGTTTCAGCAGTGCAGAACACATTACTTTCATAACACTGTTAGCTGCATATTGGACAATGTGGAAAGGTCTGTCATATTTTAAGACTTGAAAAATGTTTTGTTCAGGTCGGTGTGACTTCCACAAATGGAGACTTGAAGGGATTTATAGATCAGAACCAGAGTCCAACAAAAGGTAAGAGAATTCTACTTGCGTATGTAGTAGGGAAGCATACATTAAATCTATTTCTGTCTTATGTTTTTACTAAGTGGATAATACCTCCGATTTCGCAGCACATTATGAGTTGCTTTGAGAGGCTCAGAATTTAGTTTTTCAAAATGTACTTCTGCAGCCACACTGGGAGATGGGATGTGCTACAGACATCAGGTGTTTCTGACGTCAGAGTTCACAGAGGCTGAATAGGGGCAGTAATAAAAGCAATTAAAGTGTAAATAAGCTTTCTGTTTCCTTTTATGATTGGGAGTAATGTAATGAACTTCCTGACTTCCCGCCCTAAAATTCCCAGACTGTATTGCAGTCATCTTTCCAAACAGAGTGAAGGCAGTTGGTACACTTTTGTAAGTGTCCAGACAACTTAAAATAAAAGTTTTATCCTATCCAGTTTCATCTTACTTTCTTGGCGAATCACTTGTGACCAGTGTGTTGGCAATCAGAACAGCTATAGGATTCAGATAAAACACAACTGCAACTCCTGTAAGGTACTTGAAGAGTTGGGGGTTTACCATTTGTGAAACCTCAGGAAATCTTTTGAAGTAAATGTCATTTGCTGTTCCGTAGCGCGATAAAGAAATGGCGTGCACCAGCTAGAAGGATTGTTGGCTCTTGTCTGCCATTTAGATCAAGCAGACTTCAGTCAAGAAATAAAAGAATCTAGACAAAATTTCTGGAGCTACAATAGCGTTCTTGTTTTCTAAACTGCACCGTTGCAAGTTGGTTTTAGGTCTTCAAGAAGTATTTGTTAGGCACTGGCAAGATATTACCCCTCTTGCTTCATTAGTTCCTTGGGCCTTCCTTTCTCCCTTTCTTGAATCTGGGAGTTATGTTTCTTTTTTTCAGTCACCAGGGACTTTGTGTGACAGACAGTTTTTCAAATAGGATGGAGAGTGGTCTGGCAAGCACAGTCACAACAGACGCTGTTTGCTTCAGCGAGGCATGCTCTAGGAAGCATCGGACCCTCCCGACACCTCGAGAGAGTAATTCTGCTGCTGCTGTTCCCGTGTTTGATTGTGCGCCATTTATCGTCCCTGTGCTGATCTGCAGTGACTCTGCACTGTTACCTCTTGATATTTTCCAAGTTTATTTTGTTTTATGAGAAATTAATGCCGGCGCTGCTGAGGTTCTGCAGTTTGGCAAGCAAATCTCAAAGTCCTGCTGATTTTTAAGTCTCGTTTGCCATCCCCAAATAGTTTGGCAGGTTGGTTGTTTGATTCGTGGGTTCTGTTTTCCTACTCCTTGTTTACTTCCTGCGCTTTCTGAGTACTGTGATGATCTTGTTTCAGCTTTTTCAAATCAATACTTTAGCGTATTTTCTGTAGGTTTTAGTCTTTGTATAGATGATACCTGGGGAAAAATAACTTTTCTTGTAGTTTAAGCATATCAAAATGCAGTTGGCATTTGCAGCGGGTCAGCGGGTTTGGATGCTTTACATGTGGTGGCTGCGGATTAAAGCACTTACACCCAAATACGTAATCCTTGTAAAAGATTTGCTGCTGCATTCTGAAGCAAACTAGATTTTACTTCCCAGACATAGCCGAGAAGTATCTGAGTCCTTGTGGAGCATTAACTCTGAACGGTGTTTGCTTTTGTTTAGTGAAGAATTAGAGAAAAGTAATTCCTAGGGAGTCTGCTGGGACTTGGCACTGACGGCTTCCTGGCTGGACTCTGCGTCCTCTGTTGGTATTACCTTGCTCTTGGATCTCCTCAGCCAACCTTACACATTAGAGTGCAGTTCTGAAAGAGGAATCCTGAGTCACAGCCCCAGGAGAGGACTCCTGTGTGCAGCATTTCTTTCTGCGTTGTGTTTTTTTCCTTTGTGACTAGCAGCATACTTTTTTGGGAAGAAGAGAATGAAAAATAAACAAGTGTTTTAAACAGTGCTAAAGGGCTACAGTAAAACAATACCAGAGGTGAGAAAATTGTCTGACTCCTGCGGCAGGTGCTGATTGTTGTTGTGCTGATGTGCTCCTGTGCCTGGTTAAATACTGAACTGCTCCGTGGCAGAGTGGGGCTTGAGGCAAAGCTGTGATCTCCTCACACTGATCCCAGGCAGGGGACACCTGTGTTACCACTTGGTCGCTTGTCCCAGAGCCCACTTCAGGTCCAGGCTCAGCTGCAGATTAAGGAGCCCCACACCTGCTCAGGGTGCTGAGCACAGGAGCTGCAGAGGTGTCTTGCTGAGGTGTGCTGTGTGCAGAGCCCTGCAGCCAGAGCCCCTGGGGCCTGGCGATGGCAGCTGCTTTTACACGTTACCCTTTGCTTTGTGGCAGCACGGCTCTGTAGGTGGCTCAGCAGTCTGCTGGACTGGGGAACAAATTCAGCGGAAAACATGCTTTTTTCCACCCTTGCAAAAGAAAAAAAAAAAAAAAAAAAGCAGATTGACTGCGTAAGCATAAATGTGGCTGTGCTTAAATGCATTGCCGTGGTGCTGCCTGTCTCACCAGCACCAATGCGGGTTGCATTGTGAGGCCTGAGGAGCCCTGGGGAGTTCACTGTGTGCTGAAAGAGATCTGCTAAGATGTCCAAGACAGCAGAACTGGTTATCAGCAGGCCTAGCCGTGGTACCTGGGAGACCAGCACCGCAGTTAACTTCTGTACATTTGTTTGAAGTTGAACAGTAGAAGACTGAAACGTACTGGTCAGTATAGGCACTGGATAGAGTGCTGTCTGACCCTTTCTTCTTCTTTTCTTTTCTTAATCTTTCTTGGTTTTTTCCTTTCTGTGTACCTCTTTGGTTGTATACATTTCTATATATGTTTGTGCCCCTAAAGACTATGGAATTTTCCAAGTTATACTGGTAGCTTTGAATGTTTGTGCAATGAACACTGAAAGAACACAGGAAAGCTGATTACTGAGGTTTTCTGTACACTTTTATAATACTGTGCCCTCACCTTCCTGGTCATGGAGGTCTTGTTTAGTTTAATAGAGGAACCGAGGGACACATCAGATGTATTACTGCAAAATAGCCATAGTTGATCACTGTAAACTTTTCTCTCTGCTTTTGCTGTCACAGGCAGTATTATTTTAAAGGACTGTTTATTGATACACTTAAAAATATCAGATCATTTCCAAGTTGCATATAAGTAATGGATATTTGTTTCTGAGCTTTGAATGTGAAATCCAAATCACCAAAATTCCTCTTGTGTTTTGTCTAAAAATTCAAAGACTCTTTTAGTTGACGGATGCTTTGTGTGTGGCTCCAGCAGGTGGGTCTGTGTTTCCCATAGCAGTGGTGTCCTTCAAACTGGTTGTGACACTCTAGATTCTAAGATTTACATTGTTTCTGGTTACCTTTGCAAATAAGCGCAGATTTACTAAAAATGAATTTACTAAAACCTCTTCAGCTCCATCTTTTTCCAGGATGTGATGTTTCCGTGCAGTTAGGCTATTCAGAACGCAGTGTGAAAGTGTAGGAGAAGCCCTGAGGGATGATTGGTTAGTGAGCGATGTAAGCACACAGTAACACTGTTCTGTGGCTGCCTGAACTCACCTGAATTTAATTTGTGTGTGCAGGTAATGATGCCAGGAAATGTAATAGTTATGTATTTGTATTTTTTTTTAATGTGAAAGAATAGCAACACTTTTTTTTTTTTCTCCAGAATAAACAGTAGTAGTGGTGACCAAGTGATGGAAAAATAATGAGTAGAAGCAAAGTGCTTGTGTTCTAAGAGAGTCATTTGTGTGCCACTGACAGATTTTTATCTGGAATTTGCCTCAGCAGCAAGCAAGCTCAGTTTGTGCTGCTGTTAATTACACTGTATTTAGAGTCTCTCAATGGGAGTTTTAACTCGGTTTCTTTCCCACATGCTCGCTTTTCCATAGGTAAAATGGGAATGACACCGACCTCTTTAGTGCTTTGTGCTCCTGAGAAACATAATGTAGGAACTGAGTGTTACACAAATCGTTCTGGGTTGATCCATCTGTGCTGACCTTTTCTACCCGTGCTGTAAGGTTACTGTGACTAGGAAGCTGGTGGGCACGCTGTACTCAGCTTACTGCTGTGTGCACTGCTCTTTGGCCATGAATCTTTTCTGTTTGCCATATAATGGCATTATTAAAACCTGGTGTTTATATAGACATTGATCGTGTTTCAAGCCTTTACAGCTGCTATATGTAACTATATATAATTTGTTTGGCGTTATTTCTACATGACGTTTGTGGTCTTATGATTTGTAAACAGTGTGACTTTTTTTTTTTTTTAACTTTTTCTGCACTTACCCATAAATAAGACTTGAAGAGATTGTTCCTACTGATGCTCGCTGTCGTGCAATGCTACTTTGCTTTCAGAGCTTCAGAAATTACCAGATCCTCGGTAAGAAGAGGTGAAGTAACCTCACAATTTTGGTGCAAAACACAGGTAGCTGTCTTAGGCAGTGCCAGCTGTCAGGCTGTAGCTGAACTGGCTGCCGGCAGTTAGTGCGGTTCTCACTGCTGTGGCTCCACATCTCTGTGGCAGCTGTGTCCCACAGAGCGGGGCTGCTGTGCTGCCGGGCCGGGCTGGGCTCCGCAGCTGCACCCCCTGTGCAGAGGAGGAGGAATGACACTGGTGGTAGCTGCTGCAAGACGTGCTTTGTCGGATTGGGCTCCTGATGAGATTGATGTGTTCGGAGATGCACTGATTTCTTCTGTGAGAAGAGAGGAAAATGAATTCCCACTGCTAAATATCTGTAGCATTTTAAAATACTTGACATATCAGTGCGGGTCACATGAGTATTTGGACTGTTTGGGGAAAAAAAAAAAGAGAAGGAGTATTTTGTTGATAATTAAACCTTTTCTTTACCATTTTTTCAGCCATTGAGAAAGACACGGAGCGAGCACTCTTACTGTGCAGAAGTTGATTGTTCTTTCTCTCTGTTTGTGGTGGCTTAGGGGGCCTCACACACAAAAAGAGACCGGTCCCATCGTGTCTGTGTAGGTATTAGAAGAAGTAAATCTCTGTTACTACCTCTAGCCAGAAAGGCTCTTGTATGTACTTCATATTTAAGCAACTGTCTTTGTAGAACCAAGATATAGTTATTTGAAAACGCTGCTGTGGCTGTGTACGTTTGTCTAGGTGGTCTCCCAAATGAAGACAGCAGTTACCTATTAACTGCTAACCAGTGTTTTACCAAGCCCTGTTCCAGGACACCTGTGGCTGTGTGTAGGGCTGCCTGTAGGTCTCAGCTGTTAAGCTACAGTTTTCAGACTGCGTGTGGGCAGTACGTAGGGCTGTGTGTGAACGTGCATGTACGTTAAAACTATTGCCAGTGGGTTACAGTCTGTAAGCCATGCACTGAGAAACACAAACCGTGTACATGCTGATTTAGAGGACAGTGAGTGGGCGTGTAAATGTAACTGTGTACCAGCAGTGCCAATTGCACATACAGTAAATCTGTCACATTTCAGTCGTGTGTTTTGGAATTTTACATGTTACAGACCTCTGCAGCCCCAGAAATGGTGCTGGAGGTGGCTGTGGATGCAGCCCAACAGTATGAGAGAGAACTTGAGGCTGATGCCGGCGTTTCAGAATGGTACTGTGCTTAACATGTGACTTTGTCAGAGGTGCCAAAGAAATAATTCATTCTGTGGTAAGAAAAGAGACAAGGAGAAATAGCGTGAGAGCTCATCTTGGAGAAAAAGGTGTGGAAATGTTCAAATGCAGCAGTGAAAAAAAACTGACAGCAGCACCTGGGAACTGAGTGGCAGTGCCATTGACAGCAGCACTTGCAGTGAGATGGGTTTTGATGAGTGTGCAAGCACAACTTAACACATCCCCAGCAAAATCCTGCAGCAGAAGTGAAAAGTGACAAGTAACTAGTCAGTACAGACTTGTGCTCAGTATATGAACAGGCTGTATGTAGGCTGTGAACTGCTCTGTACTTCATCACTCCCTCACAAAAGGAACTTCATACTGGAGTAAAGATTTACTCTGGGGTTTGGGTTTGCAAGTGTGTGCTTTGTTATTTTTTTTCCTTCTAGGTGAGTTAGGTGAATAAATTTTGAAGGTGTCCTCAGATACAGATCTGCCTTTTGGAAAAGCAGTGCTTAGTGGTAGCGTTACTCCAGGTGCCAAAGGAATTTGCACAGCACGTTAGAATACCCTCATCTCAGTATGAACAATCCTATTCTCTCTGTTTATTTTTATAAAAGTGACAGTTTAAGTACAGCTGCAGCCTTTTTATTTCTGTGCCATAGATAAAGAACATCCTTCTCTAAGTATTATTTTTTTCCTCTCTTGGGTTGTTTCTGCATTGTATTACAGATTATTGCTGAATTTATGATTATTGTCATGGCAGAACACAGCTGTACTAAAACACCCAAACATCCACAGTTGAGGATTAAATGGAAATAGTGCGCAGCGGAGGTGAACAAGCAGTATGAGAAGAGACATGGGTAACAGAGATAGCACCTGGGCTAAGCCAACCCTGTGGCAGGAGGAGGGCAGGGCGGTGGCGAGGGCTGCTGACTGTGTTGTGCTGAAGGAACCCATCACCTCTGAATGCCTTTAGGTTCTGCCAGTGCCAGAGAGCCTCAGGAGCTCTTCAGGAGTCAATCTCTGCCCTTACGGCTCATGACCTCAGCTAGACCAGGAGACCCAAGCTGGCTTTGTGGCTTAGGAGATAGTGGCAGCTCTTCCTTGTATTTCATTCTGCCTCCAGACCCACCACTCTTAACACTTGATTTTGAATGAGACTGCACGTAAGAACGCGGGGAGGTGTCTGACTGATTCACAGCTCTCTTGTCTTGAAACTGTCAGACAGATGAGAGCTGCTAACGCCACCATGTCTCACCATTTTGAGTGGCTCATGTACAACACCTGGAGTATTTGTGGGGTAGTGGTAGTGCTGCATGACAGTTCTGATTAAGACTGAGTGATCAGGATTAGAAGGTGGAGTCTGGAATAGAGGAGCAGCAGCATTCGTGGGGTACTCAGCGTACAGCTGTGCTTCTTCATATGAAGGCAGATGAGTTAGGTCTGTAAGCAGTGCAGGAATCAGAGGTGATAAACATCTTGGGATGAAAACAGGCTGGGTTGGAGATGGAGTGGTTGACTTCACCCTGACTTCCCACTACCTGCAGTTACCTCATGTAATTTGCAAAGACATCATTTACTCCCTCTGTACAGTGGCACAGATAGGCTTACTTTTCTGATGTAGTCAGTGTAGTCAAATTGGCAGTGGCTAAAGCTGTGAAGACATGTTAGATACATACTTTGTGATTGTTAGTGGGATTAATAAATGCGTAGACTTGTTTCATGATTTTGACTCTGCCATCTAACTATCCAACTCAGGATATTCTATGAGTCTAGAAGTTCACCCACAAGTTTTAAAGCTGAAGTATCTGGTGGGCTGCGCTTTCTCTTAGGCAAGAAGAAATTACTTGTAGAAATAAAATACCAGTACATAATTCTAATGGTAAATTAGAGAAGCTGTGCAGTTTCGTGAGGTGTCCTTTTGACAGCTGCTAAGAGTTCTGGAGGCTGTTCTGTGAAAGTATTTTTGCAGTGTATCAGACAGAAGAAGTTAACTTCTTTCAAAAATGTAAGAATGATGTGACAATTTGCCAAAGTGTTTTTTTGTAGGTTGCAAAGGAAGTCATTTAAAACTGTCTTTTTGTTTTTATTTTTTAGGTAATATTTCAGTAATCACAGTACCAGTTTCCAGTACCAACTCCCCAACAAAGATATTGCCAAAAACCTTAGGACCAATCAGTGTGAATGTTGGACCCCAAATGGTAAGTTTTTACAATGGCAGCAATGCAAACTTGTGGAACTAGACACAGAACTTCCCATGTATGTAATTTGGCAGCATGGAAAAAGTGAAGATGTGAGCCTTGCTTCCAGCAGCCTGGAGTGTCCCATGTAGATGGGAAGGTGACGGCATGTGGATGCAGCAATCCAGGCATGCCAGGATTACTGCTCCTGTTATCTTTCTGGCTCTGACTGGAAACTGAAACAACTTCACCAGCTGACATTTTAACTATTAGTCAAAAGCATATTAAGAAAAAAGAATCTAAAAATGTTAATGATACTCTGTAAACATTTTTAGTGCAGTAAATAACTGCCAAGAACAGGGGAAAGCAGTCAGTCAGTGCACTTCCCTCTTTTACCACTCTTCCCTTTACTACCACTCTCTGCTCAAGGCACTGGTTGTCTAAAATCACCCTTAGTTACAGGTTAGGTTCTGCAGCAGGTGGAAGGGCCGTCAGTGACTGCACGGTATGAGAGAGACGTTTTCTTTCACTCTCTTGTTTTGCTGAAAGAATGCTGTGTTTTCCTCCAAATCTACAGAATTAGGTCTGAAAATCTTACCTGGTCTGACTGCTCTGTGATGCTGTTCTCCATGGTACTGCCACAAGTGGTCATTTACAAGCTTCACTTCATATTTCCAGTACAAATTCTGTCACTGGTTGGTGACAGCCAGTCCAACACTTGAATCTCTGATGGGTTGCAGGAAAATGGAAGCTGTTCTGGTGGAGGTGTACAGCTGCACATTTTGAAATTTCTGTGCAGCAAAGCACACAGCAGCAGTGAATATCAGTACTCGACACTGTTACCTGTCAGTGCTCTCTTCAGTGTATTATGAGAAGAACTACTTTAGATTAACTCTAATTTAAAGATACCTGAAGGAAAATGACTATTTTGGTTAAGGTTACGTCTTTAACTTGTAAGATTCTTCCCTTGCAACTTTTCCGTTAATGTTAATTCCGTTGGGATCTCACTTCAGACAAGCTCTTGGTTCTTTCAAGCGAGGAAAGAAAAACTGTTATATAAAATGTGTTTCCACTAGATGGCACCATGGTGCAGGAACAGAAAGGGCACGTCTTTAAAATACGCAAACATGATTTTGTATCTCAATTTATTATACTGACTGGCAAAATTATAAGGACATCAGACATAAAATATTCTTTTTATGATGTATTTTCTTTTGAATTTAAAAGATATGAGTAGAGCGATGTGAAACCTATGGGTGGGTGCGACGTGATGAAAGGAATTTCAGTGTGCAAAATATTGAAACTCTTCTCTCTGACACGTGTCTGCCACATCCTGGCAGAGCCATACGTGCTCACTTCTTTATCCACTCACCTCTCTGTCGAGCTTTTCACCTAGCAGTGAGATAATGGATAAATAAGACGGATCAATTTGTTTATTCAAGATTAAAAAAACTACATGAATGCAATCACAGTTTGAGGTTAGGTGGATGTAAAATACTGCTTAGTCAATTAAAGTAGGTGGAAATTCTTCAGATAATATTTTTTTCTAATTGCTTAAACAATATTAATCTTTAATAATTAATTTATATAATAATAATAATAAATTTAATAATTAATCCTGATAGGGTATGTTAGGATATGTTAACCTCAGTTTTACCAAAAATATGTGCTTTTTGTTTTGTTATTTATTTTTATTTCTAAATTTTGTAGATAATAAGCACATCACAAAGACTGAGCAGTTCTGGGAGTGTTCTGATTGGGAGTCCATATAACCCAGCTCCAGCGATGGTGACGCAGACACACATAACAGAAGCTACTGGCTGGATTCCAGGGTAAGATTTTGGGTTAGTGATGTTTGTGTATCTGTTTTGATTTTTTTTTCTTTGGTTTATGCTGTTCTAGCTATACGTTAGCTCACAGCTTCCAGTTCTTCCACAGTTAAAAAGAATATGCTCCTTAGCTTATGAAGTGCTTCTGTTGTCTTAAGCATGTGAACGCAGTTAGGCACACCGGTCACGTCACTGTTTTGATTTCATTTTACAGTAATGTCTGTTCCTGTGTGACAGCAGACAAAGCTGCACAGTTTTTCAGTTTGGTTTATTTGCTGAATATGTTTATCTCCTCAAATAGCTTTTGAATTCATTTAGTTTTGATTTCATTTGTCAAAGAGGACTACTTCTGTAACTTCTGTAAAATACGGCATCATTCTTTCAGTACCCTGATAAGGGAAAAGCTTACAGTGTCTGCTCACAGCTTATTCAACTAGACTCTGAACTTCCATCGGCATCCTTCAGCTTCATCCAAAGTCAGCGATGCAGATTCTAAGGGATGAGCTAGTTCCAGTGCATCTCAGCAGCACCGCCACAAACTCTGAACGTCTTAGACACAGTAATTCCAATGAGCCTAATTACTGTTTCACCATTGAAAGGAAATAGTTCTCTAGACTGGTAGATGATTACTGGTTCTTGCAGAAGACCATACTACAGGTCTCAGTTTCATCAAATGAAGGTGGGAAGGTTTCTGATAGTGTCTCACCTAAGCACTGACGCTTTGCTGAAGACAGTTCCAGGGGATTTGAAGCATAGGCTCCTTGCTTTATCTCAGCTCTCCGCTCACTGCAATTCCAGGTCCCCGTTGTCCAATGCAAATACTGCAGCCCCTGCCCCACCTTGCTGTGGTAAGCACCATGGACAGAGATTGCTGCTGCTAGCAATGTTTGCAGGTGGGATTGGTCAGGCTGAAGTTTCTGAACTGCATGGATACATGCAGGCTTTCACAGCATCTTCAGAGCCATCATTTTAGTCCAGCTCTCTTCATTAATACTGTCAGCTTTTTAGATGTACGTGTGTCTGCAACAACATGAGGTAATATACTATGACAGTGTCAGCTGCAAGAGTAAGAGACAAGGTTGGAATAAACCTTCTGAAATCTTGAGGATGCTGCTAATAAACAGAACTGTAAGGAAGCCGGCAATGATTAGTGACTACTGCTCCTGTGCTAAGCTCATGTCAGCTGCTACTTCAGAGTGTCTCTCTGCTAGGATAGTGGTATAGTTTGTTTGGTTTTGCTTAAAGATAGCAAAACATACTAAGTAAATGTAGGATCCTTTTTTTTGCAGTGTGCAAGCACTTTCTTCCATGTGGGGCATTTGTAAATGGGAATTTTCAAAGGAGTCCAAGTTCTCCTTTTGATGAGGTTTGGTTGTCTAGCTTGTATCAGTGCTTCTTGTAGTTCCAGATGAAGAAAGTTCCCTAAAAGCATAAGGATAGAACATAGTAAAATTGGGAATAAAACTTGTATTTCTTACTGTCCGACAGCAAGCCCAGACAACCTACAAAGTCCTCATCTTTTTCTTTCCAATTGTTTCAAGCTGTGTGTGCTATCATCTTCCTTTAGCAAGCATTTTAACAGCATGTTATTTAGCTACGCACCAAATACATTGATTTTATTAGTACAAGAAATGTTATTTTAAGATAAGTAAGCTTGAATTGTCTTCTTCTAGGGACAGAAAGCGAACTCGAGAATTTATAGAATCAGATTTTTCAGAAAGGTGAGTATTATTGAACTTACATTTTATGTACGTGGCTGAAGCTGTTTTGCTCCTTCAAATCTGCCTTTCAGAGAGCTGGGTGTCTAGTTCCCACATCAGTGAGTTTTCATTTCTCCCCAGTAAAAGTTGTGCAGTGCATTATTCTTTATAATTCATTACTCTTTGCTGTATCACTTCCTTCACATTTGTGTATTATTTATATTTACTTCTGATGTATTACATTTACTGCTACAGACCAAGTTGGAGTTGTGAAAAAGAAAGAAAATCACATCTTCAGAAACAAGATTTTCACTTTGCTTTCACAGCTTTCAATGGGACAAGTACTTGTAACCTGATAATTGGTTTTTGCTCACAGAACTACCTGGAATGCATTCAGCTTGTTTTCTTTGTTTGCCTATCAGTGATACTCAAGAAACTGCACAGGTTTTAGGAGAGTTTTCTGTTTGTTCTGCTTTGCTGCTGTCTTCTTTTCATCTTCTGCTATTTTTTTCTGCCTTCTGTCATTTTTTCTATTGCTATGTAACTGTAATTTAAAAAAAAAAAAAAGTGAATCCATCTGAGCATTTGAAACAAGTGCACATAATTCCAGTTCCAATTCTTTTTCATTAAGAAATGCAGAGGTGATAGGTTTTATCTATGTCAGTAAACCTCGCCTATTATTAGGTTATGTTGTATTGGCCTTATTGTTTCCTAATGTCTGTAATACTATCAGGAATGAAATAAGATTTTCAGTCATGCTCAAGCACGCTTGATCTTACTGACATTTGTTAATGTAACACCTCTGAACATGTACATGCTTTGATTTATTTGTTAATTAAATTTAGAATAAGTAGATTTAACAATGGATCTGAAAGAATACAGTGGAATTATATGCATCAGGAAATGAAGTAACCTTTGTAGAGTTAGAGAAGCAGTGAAAATAACCTGGGCTTCTAAAAGCGTGTTGTTTTAAAACCAGAAATGTTCTAGCTGAGTGGCTGCAGCATCTGCTTCAGCTGGAAACTGCTCCATAATGGGGAGCAGCTGACAATGAGGAAAAAACAAAACTGGATTTTAAGTAATGTCTGAATCTGCCAGGGGTGCACAGTGCTGCAATGCTGCACGCCTCGAGTACGAGGCCGCTCTTACTCTGTGCTAGTTTGTCTGATAAAACAGCTTGGTCCTGTTCTTTCCTGTACTATAAGCTAAGCTCTTGGGTTTTTTTCACTCTTGCAAAGGCTAGACATGGCGCTGCATAACAAAGTAAGCTTATTAAGTTGCACTTTATAAAAATACTTTTCTTCTTACAGTAAAAGAAGCAAAAAAGGAGACAAAAATGGGAAAGGTCTGAGGCATTTTTCAATGAAAGTATGTGAAAAAGTTCAACGTAAAGGAACAACTTCATACAATGAAGTTGCTGATGAGCTGGTATCAGAATTCACCAGTGCCAACAGCCACCTGGCTACGGATTCGGTAAGCAAATGTGGGTTTGTTTGTTTTTTTCTTGGTGGGTTTTTTTTTTGAGCGCTTTAATTGTTATCAGTGCTGCACTGTTCTCTTAGCAGGCTTATGATCAGAAAAATATTAGACGGAGAGTTTACGATGCCCTTAACGTGTTGATGGCAATGAACATAATCTCGAAGGAGAAAAAGGAGATCAGATGGATCGGCCTTCCTACAAACTCAGCGCAGGAGTGTCAGAATCTAGAGGTAAAGTGAGGTAGATGCCAATTTCTGCATAGTTCATAAGTTGTTATAATGGAGCTGCTGTAATTCAGAACAGCTAGCTTTTGTTTTTCGGGGGGTTTTTTTTTTGCACAGTTTGATCCTGACTGATTTTCATTCTTGCACAGTATGGAAATACAACTTTTGGTATTTGACTAAACTGAAACAATGTGTTTATTGTTTAGTATGTCATGTCTGGTTTGGTTTTATTTAGTAAAACTTACACAAGTTTCAGAAACTGTTTACTTACCCATTGATTGTGTCAGGGCTAACTTCTAAGACTTGATGTCTGTCGTAACCTGAACTAAACACAAGAAAGAAGAAGAACTTACTTTCTCATTATAACTGGCAGCATAGCTGGCAGTTACACTGACAAAATGGTACACACATTTGAAGAGATACCTATGTTGCTATTAGTATGTGTGCTTGGAGGAGATATTAAAATTAAATGGAGAAATGATTTTCACTAGGATGCCAAGCACTAGTTGTGAACTAGCAGGAAAAAAAAAGTTTCAGTTATTGCTTATTTCCATTGCTTTTCTCCAGCAGGCTGTAAGAGTTACCATGTTTTTGCAGGAATGCCAGAATCTGTATGCAGAAATGTTGCTTTAGGCCAAGTGCTCCATAACTATAAAGCACAAGTTATTGCATTTACTGCAAAATCCCTTTGTGGCTAACTGGAAATATACCTTAAAGTGCATTACATTTGTAATACTTGTGACATTTGCTGTCCTAGAATGAGAGGGAAGTGGTCTGTCCAGTACAGAACAGCTGCTTCTTCAGGTGGAAAGATGCAGGTGATGACATTTCTAGTAGCCTGCATCTGGGAGAAGAGTGGAAGGGATGCACACTGAAAAAGAATGAAGGGCATGAGGGGAAAAAATAGCAAAGCACCCCCTCAAGTATTTATGCGGTGCTAATCAGAGCTCAGCAGACAATACAGAAGAGCAGGAACAGGTGGAGAAAAAATACAGTTTTGTAGTGGTTGGTTCTTTACTGAAGGTGAAACTGTGGTTTCTCAGTCCTGTTTTTGGAAATACGAGATGACGTGATTTGCCTGCAAAAGCAGAATATATATGGTAAATGTGTGATACTGTGGTAAATGGATAGGGCTGAAAAGACTTGAATTTCCTCACTGTACCATGGAATTCACCACTTAGCAATAAAAAGGGGAAATTTGTAAAGGTGTTTAGCACATTGACATCACACTACAACCTGTTCAGTTTGGGGCAATTAAGCAGATAAAGTAACTAAATAACTATTGTGATGCATTTATATTTTAAGATAGAAAAACAGAAACGGATTGAACGGATAAAAGAGAAACGAGCCCAGCTGCAAGAACTGCTGCTGCAGGTACATATCTGATTATTATTTTATTTAACATAAATGTAATTAACCAGTAAGAATCCAGTGCATTAGAGCCTCTTAAATTATTTAGTTCTCCATTTTCTTAGCAGCTATGATGTACTAGGGAAGAGTAGTTCCCTACTTGAGACCTCCTAACCTCACGTCCTGGTTCATTTTTATGTGTTGTAAAACAACACGCTGCATCTGTGTGCCACAGCCGTGTTGTAAAGATTTTTTCTAAAGCTATAAGCATTAGTGGGAATAGGAACAACTCAAGCCCCACACTTACCTTCTCTGGTTATTTCCTTCTGGAAAAAAAAAGACTTGTTCTAAGCTATGAAATGTACAGTTGTATTTGGGCAAACACGTACTAAGTTGTTCTAGCAGAGAGAATAATGTCTGGATCTTCAGAATGAAAGATTGGCAAATGCAGCTCTTTTAGATTCTGATCAGCACCCAGGAAAACTTATTAAGGTAACCTGAACTTCAACTGTTAGCAGAAATGTATTTCGAATACATCTTTATTTAACACCTTATAAATGCAGGTAGGAGTGTTGTTAAACTATGTAATCTTTGTACGGGCACTCACTATTTAAATGCAGTCAAACTTCTGCAGTAAGGCTATTTTTTGTTTTTCCCTGGTGCAAAGAGATGATATAGTTTCTGTGATATTAGCTGAGACCTAAGTAGCTGATATTTACCCCCACCCCCTTCAAGGAAAATGGTATCTCTATTTAGGGCATGATTCTGTTCCAACTCACCTAATAAGTTAACAGCTTCTCTAGGTAACATAAAGTTATCCTGGTAAAAATAACCTGACTCGGATCCTCTAACTAGTGGTCTGAAAATGACAGGTGTGCCTTCCCCTTCCTATCCACAGCTGTAATTGTAACCTCAGTTATGTTCACTTTCGAGTGATAAAGCAGTCCTTAGGGGTTTTGTCAATCCATCTCACCCCTAAGAAGGAAGAAGCAGAACCTCACAGACTTCCAATCCGTCAAATAACGTTTCTTAAAACCACGTATTTTCCTACATCGTCCGATACAGCAAAACGTGAGAGGGACTGGTGTCACAAACAGTGCCTGCTAAAAATGAGGGAGAATTTCAAAACTAATCGCTTTGAGTTTGAGAAAAAGAGGATGATGAATGAGAAAGGGAAGAAAGTATGGATTGGGAGAAAGGCAGAACGCAGTAATTTCTGTTCAGTTCTGTTTCAGTGTAACTAGCTCTAGTCTGATGTAATTACGCTTATAGAACAACAGAGGAGATGCCTGACTGCAGAGCGTTTCCTAAGGGGGTGAGGGGACATTGCTCACTACACTGCATTGTTTTGTGTCCAGGGGCTGTGAGGGTGGCACACAAGTTGCTTAACTTCTGTTCCTGACCAGTTTCACTACTAGCACAAAAAGGAAGTCAGGCCACAACTTACCTGACAGAACGTTACAGGAGGCGTTGAGAGTTGGTAAACAAGAGCTGTAAAGCTCCTGGAAACACTGATGTCTTCATTCAGTGATTGCTTTTTCTTTCCTTCTGCAGCAAATAGCATTCAAAAACTTGGTGCAAAGAAATCAGCAAAATGAACAACAAAATCAAGGCCCCCCAGCCTCAAACTCCACAATACAGCTGCCTTTCTTAATCGTCAACACTAGCAAGAGAACCGTTATTGACTGCAGCATATCAAGTGACAAGTGAGTGTTTATGGAATCAACTTCTACAATTTTTTCTTTGTGGACTTGAATTTTTCTCTGAACAAATGTGAGAGGTTTTCCCTAGTTTTCGGATGCATTTAAATTTCCTTCAGTCACTTACTTCAAGGGTGTTCTGGCTCAGTTTGGTGTTTTTGTTTTTTATGCTTAATCCAGCTGCAGTAGTAACAGGAAAAAGCTTATAACCATTGTTTATACAACTACTAGTTAAAACAAGCTGTCTCCCACTGTTGTAAAACACTCTTAAGGCTGACGTTCCAAGGAGCACAGGACAGAAGGAACTGAATGAAGCTACGTACTAGCACTGCACTAGCTTTTAACAAAGCCGTGGTAGTGCTTCTGAATTCTTACTCCTAAACGTATTTAGTCAGAAAGGTGATGTGATCCGTTAGGCAAAAGTAGCATCCCAGAAGCAGTTGTAACAGTCTGAAAGAGATGCCATCTCTTGACATCTTTCAATAGGAAAAGGTCTGCTCTTGGAGGAAAAAAAATGGAACTAAAGGATACAGAATTTTGAAATGTAACTTCAGTTTACCTGAAAACCCTCCACTTACTTACATACTTCTGGGTGCTTATGCCCTTCGTGCTGTGAAAATGTGGCTGAAAGAGAAAGGTGCTATTATGTCACCGTTAATCCAATATAACTGGTTTACTAGATGAAAGCAGATGCTTTTGCTTTTTTCCCCATAGGTTATGGAATTTGTTCTGTGGAATATAAATGCAGTCTTGAACTATACTGAGTCAGGTAGCATACATTCTCATGTAACCTACCACCGACCTGCCCAAGGCAGTACTATTAAAATATGATTTAAAAATAGACATCATTGTTTTAGCTTAAATCTAACTGTATTTTATAGATACTGAATTAAAACCTACCGTATAGTGCAAGTCAAACAGTTTCCTGCTGGAACTTCAGAACTGCTGCTCTGAAGTCTAAAGAGAAAACTGCCTTTTGGTATCTACAGCAGTGTAATATGCTCCCTGCAATCTATGACTGCAAGAAAACGCTACGGAAAATGGAGCAGGCATAAAGGGAACGGTTAAAGAAAACAGAGCCTCACCATGATGAGATGAAAGCAAACAAACAAAAACCAAATAACTAAAAGCCATCTCTCATGTTATCATAAAACAACTAACTGTCTCTAGAGGTTGGAGTTTAAGTTCATGTTAAAACTTACTATTGTTTGAAATCTCAAAGTTAGTAAAGTAATTCAGCAAGAACAGGAACAAATCATCAGGAACATATAGCATATGGCTGCATAAGATAGCAGCCCGGTAGATCATTTTGTAAGAAAAGTTGATTTTTCAATAATGGCCAAAACAGTGTTAGTTATTATTAGGAAAAAGAGCAAGAAAACACCATGTAAAACCTGAGGCAGACAGTACTTTCTTTACCTGGAAGATAGCATGCCAGCCTGTTCTTGGAACACATACAGCAGAACCAGGAGAAATGGGAAGGCACCAAGACTGACTGCAGCATCTAAAAGTCTGTCGTATCAGGCACGGAAGGTCTGTTCGAAAAAGAGGAAAGAGGGGGCAACAGATTGACAGATGTCTGTACAGTTATGGGTGACAGAGGGAACATGCCCAGAATACAACCGTTCACAGTTGCTTATTAAAGTTAAAATTAGAGAAAATTAAGAGAAGTTATCAAGTGAAAAGAACATAAGTGGTTTTATAACAGTTTGTTTCTGCAAATCATAGCAGTTAAAGATGCACGTGCCAGAAGTTCATGTAAGAGGGGCCACGTTACGTTTCTGAAAGAAAACCGTCCAATTGCTATTAATGGCAAAAATAGGAGTGTAGAGATTTCTCACACCAGAGGCTGGAGGTTGCTAGAAATAATGCAGGAGAAACAGTGCTGTTAGTGTAGTGCGTTCCACTTCTCGCTAACATCCAGTATTTGGCCACAAGACAAGGGAGGAAAAAACGTGCAGCTATTAATAAATACAACCTTTAGGACTGGACCATAAAAGCTGAAATCAGTTATTACTACACAGCTTGCCAGTTCAGCATGACACTGGTCTCCCATCCCCTTTGTTTAAACATAGTTGCATGACTTCAGCTGCACCAGTCCAGACAGCAGGAAAGCAACCATACCAATTAAAGGAGCAGTCACACATTGGATTTTCCCTTTTGACGCAGTTATGCTTAAATAACTACAGCTGCATAAGCAGTGTAGGCTATACAGGTAATGCTGCAGAAGTCACAAAAGAAGTGATGCCTGTAACTAGAACAGCTGTTTCCAGCACAAAGCACATTTCTACATGCAATTTTTGTATATAAAGGACAGCTTTTCCAACTTATTCAAGCATATTACAAAAAAAGGCATAAAATACAATCGAGAAAATTTACAGATGACTTATAAGAGTTCAGATCAGTGGAAGACCCGTCAACTGGAGTTACCTTTGAAAGATTCTATTGCAGATTGTTATTCTAGGGATGGAGCTTCAGTTGGCAGAAAACAAGTTCCTGGGAGCCAGCCTTTTACTGAAATCGCTGGACCAGCCAGCACTGTCCAGGCTTTTAATGGCTTGCAGTGTAAGGCTAATCTAAATACCCCTGCTATCATTGAAGCTCACTTAAGTTTATAGTGTTACTGCACTTGTACGTGCAATAAAATACACTGGAATACTGTAGCAGAAATGTTTTGAACATACATGTGTGACCAGAGTGCTGCGCTAACTGCATCCAAATGCATCCAAAGAGCAGAACTGCTGCAGAGTAAATAGGTCAGCTCACAGGAGGAGTGTTGCAGACTAGAACAGAAAGTTAAAAATAAAAGAAGTGAAAACAAAATACTTACTACAGTGACTGAGCTGCAGATGACCTTTAGAAGTATTGGATTTAGTACAAAGTGAACGTTTGCGTTTATTAAGACCTCCTTACTCTCCTTGGAACTTGTTTAATGAGGTAGAAAACGTTAGCCTTTCTTCCTGGCAGTGCTGAAGTCATTTTAATTGACAAAGTACCATTTTAAACTTTGTAGGCATTCTCATCACAGAAGCAGAAACTTTTCTTTTTTCTTAAAGATGGTTTACAGATAACGAAGAATACACACACAGTAAAAAGGAGCAAAAAAGCAAAGCTGTACTTCTGTTCTAAATCATCTCGCTTTGACTTTTTAAATGCAGGTTTGAGTACCTCTTCAATTTTGATAACACTTTTGAGATTCATGATGACAGTGAGGTGTTGAAGAGAATGGGAATGTCCTTTGGGCTCGAGGAAGGCAAATGCTCAGCTGAAGACCTAAGAACTGCAAAATCGCTGGTGCCAAAAGCTTTAGAAGGCTACATCACAGGTAAGTGAACTGTCACACATCATTCCTTACCGAAATCGTAACGTTAGCTAACTGCACCATATTTAATGATGTTAACCTACAAAGTATGTTACATTTGAAGTTAAGTGAAAGCAGTAGAGATGGTGACAATAAAGCAGATCCCTTGAGATGTTGTGAAGAAATTACTTCTTTGTAACTAAAGTGACACCAAGAACAGTTTTTATTCATTTTGAATAACTGTGGAAGTGTGGAAAAGCAAACTGGAAGAAGGGAGCCCTTCCACAGTGCGGAAGGAAAAAGGGGATAAGAGCGTCTTGGATTGGTTGAGTTTAACCTGTACGTAGAAGCAGAGGTAAGACTTACCCATATCTCTGTCCATGTTGTGTGTGAGCTCTTTAAGTACGCAGACTGTGAGTTCTCCTGCTCCGTTTATTTTCTTGACCAGATGTTTTTAGACTCCCATTTACTACGTAAAGCTGTGATACTCAGATAAAATGGGGCTAGCACGTGCCATCTGAGAACTGAGCAGCTGTAAGCAAAGCAAGATTCCAAAAAAGAATCCACGTTAGGTCTTTAGAATATGTGATGTTAAAAAATTGCTGAAAATAAACCAGAATTCAGTTGCATTCACTAAAACCAATATTTTACATGGCTTAACATTTCAAACTTCCACAAATGTGCTAATGTTAAAAATACACTTGTTTTTCCTAGTCCACTTGTCCCGCACTTGTCTGTAAAATTCAGAATACATCTTTTAATTTCATTTTTTATTTCATTCTCTCTTGAAATTACACGCCTAAAAGATGAAACAAGTCCTGCTTCGTTCCTTCCAAGTTGATTCAACTGAGGATTATTTATTGCAAATTACCGATGTTAGAACAGAGGAAAGGAGCAGAACCTCATCCTTTAATATTGCTAAAGTCATTTGAGTTTCTTAATTGACCCCATGTACTGAAGAGCAAAATGAAATCATTTTCTATGTAATTTTAATCCTGCATTCATGCATATTCAGAGAATAGGGTTTCTGCAAATTTGGAACCATTGTTTGTTACCCTCTTTTCTGTGTAAAACCGGCTTTTAAAAATTAAAGAAAAAAAACAATCCTACACGTCTAAATGAGTGATTAATGTCATGTCAATTTGTTTTCAAACAGTGTCAGCTGCACCAGTGCTCTGCTGGTGCAGTTTTTCTTACTGGAAGCATTACAGCAAACCACCACAGCGTGCCCGTGCAAGCAAGAAACAACATGTACTCTGTTTCAAAAAAACTGAGCAGCAAAAGCAGATTACAAGATTGCATACTGCAGGAATGCTGTGATCAGGGTTGTTTCACTAGTAGCAGAGCAGCGGCCAGAAACCTGTCAGCATGTATTGATCTGTGCTTTTACTTGAAATGCATCGAGGCAGATGTTGCACTCCTCAGACATGTATTCTAATAACTGAAACAGCTACATGTAACACATCTCTGAACGTGCTTATTCTGTCTGCTGCTTGCAACTTAATTACACAACACAAATCTAGAATTAATGGTACAGATTATACACAACAGAAGTTTCTAATGTTGCTGATGAATAAGGAAAAGATTCAAAAGTTTTGCGCGATACTTGAACATCCAACATCTGCCTGATTACATACCTCAGAGTGAAGCATCACCTCCCATTTTAACCTGGGCAGTTGTCAGGCGTTGTTTCTTCCACTACAGGAGCGGAACGTGAGGGCAGTGAATGTTTTCTGGAATTCATGGTTCAATTCCAAAGCTCTCATGATGGCCCATTAAGTACACAGGCTGCAAATACAACAGTACAGGAAAAGCAAATCAAAAGCACGTCTCTTACTTATTCACAGAGTAAATTTAATAGTTGAGGTACAAGTTTTCCTCGAGTAGCTGTTAGACATATGTTCCAGTATGTCTAAAAGCAGTAGCTTCTTCCCTGCTTGTTGCATTCAGCATCCAAATAATCAGCCTGGAACTGCTGAACTGATACAGTATGCATTTAAATCTCAGTGTATTTTCTTTTCTGAAGGATTATATGTTTTAGCCATTCTGTAAGTGGCTTAACTTGCTAAAAAGTAATGTTTTCTATTTTTTCCATTGGTTCCATGTTTCACCAAAAATACTTTTTTTTATAAATATACGTGGAACTACATACATACACTATATATATATGTACGTAACTACAGTAGCATGATTCTCAAGTGTCTTGACTGCCATTAAAACAAGGCATAAGCTGAGGCATATTAGCACCATGCAGAAAGAGAATCCATGCATCTTAAGCTGTGTTTTGAACACATTCTTCTGTTGCTTTAATCTTTGCTAACAAGGCATGCTTCCAGAGCTGACATGACAACCTGACATTTTTTTTTCCCCAAAAGAGAACAAAAGTAGAACTGAACATGGAAGTGCTGCTTTAGCTAAGCAGGTAATCCAGGGAAAGCAGTGGATAACGCAGTGCACTTCAACCACTTGCCAGCTTCCTATTACAGAAAGACTTAATACTACACTGTTAATACTACACTTCCACCAGCTTACCAGGCATCCCAGGATCTCACGCCTGAAAGGTTCTTATTTGGCAGAGGAATTTCTGGCTATTTAGCACGTAGAACTAGCGATCCAAAGACTTAGACCAGAACAATCCAAGTGTAAAGGAGGGAGTGAGAAACTGGGGAAGGTCAGAAATATGTCACTGATTGAGATAAGCATGAGCTCTTGTAGAACCATATCCAAATCCTGGGCATTTTAAGCCACGCAGACACTACAGGCTGTTAATGCAAAACCAAAGACCTGCCTTTGTCAGTTGAGTCCCCACCTCTAGAGACTACAGATGAAAAAAATAGGAAATAACAATTCTCAGGCATAAACAGCTGTGGTGACAGCATCCCACTTGTGCACTGCCACTAAGGCAGCAGACTGAGAAAGCAGTGTGATTTAGGTCGTCTCTGTTAAGACACTTCTTTATTCTCCCCTGCATTATGTACTCTGCAATCTACATGCATAACAAGCCTGGACTGGAGAACAGGCTGGAGATGAAATGAAAGATGAGAATACTGACTGAATGAATAAGCTTGTTCAGCTAGCAGCAGTAATCCTCTGCAGCACTATCTGCTTTTGCATTAACTACTAGAGGCTAGTGAAGGTGCTCCTTTAGAGCCTTCTCACGTCAAGTAGAAGCTTCTAGCAAATCCATCTGCTGCAAGTACACATCTAATAAGGGTGCCACTCTTACACTAACCTGCACTGTCTTGGAAAGGTTCTTCAGTCTGATCTCCCTGATGCATACATGCAGCTACAGATGCAGTAAGACTTCTCATCGTTGGCAGACTCCTATTTTGGCAGTCCCTCCAGACAGGGAAGGCCTTCGTACTCTCTCTGTCTTGCACAAATGTATTTTCCCTGTCTTCTCAGAGCCCAGCTGGAAATCAGGATTTAGGAGCACTAGGCAATGAAGGTACAGGGACAGGATATGTATGCTTGAAGCTTCTTTCTGCTATATGCATTACATTCATGCCTTCCTGCATCCTGCTCTTCAAAAAGGTAGCAATTATCCCAAAACGTTAATTAAACAGAAGATAACTAGCAGTGACTTGCTGCTCTCCTGGAATATTAAGCACATAGACACAGCTTCACCCTTTCAAAAGACCAGGAAAAACCCTCTGTGATACATTTCCAGCCCACTTGATTAATCTAAACACAGTGTTGTCATTCCAAAGGGTTTGGCCACCCCCTGCAAACACAGGAGGCTGTCAGAACATATTCTGTCAGAACATATTCTGTGTAACTCTAAGCTTGCATTTAGGGCAATCTTACTGAATCAGCCAGCTGTGTCAGTAATCAACCTTTCCCATCCTTTAAGGCCTAGATCCCTCTAGTGCAGCCACCCAGTGGTCTTAGTTCTGTCTTGTTTCAAAGACCCTCTGAAGGAATACCTGCCTCGCTCTCCTCTGCTCTGTAAGGTCATTTAACCTCACTGCTACAGCAGTACACAGCACAACATGAGGGAGCCAGTGGATCCCAATGGATGGTGAGCAGTTTATGTGGCAGCGGGGAACGGACAGGCTGCTTAAAACATACCCTCTGCTAAACAGGGTGCTATCAAATCACAAGACCAAAGCTTAACACTAACACAGTAATACAAATGAGAAGGTGTATGTTCAGATTGTTGCTCCTCTTGTCTGTTATAAAACAGTTCTAGGTAACAAAGTGCCTTCGTGGCCTAGGCTTCTAATGGCTACAGTTCCGTTCATACCTTCACCAAACACCACAGCAAAATAAATAAATAAAACTCTTTAACCGTAGTTTCTATAAAGGACTCCAAAACTGAACATTTACAGTATAAAAATCAATCTAAGCTTCTCTTATAAAATAAATGCAGAATCCCAACTGCAAAAGGAAAACAGAGATTAACACCGTAAAAAGAAGAAAATAAAAAGAAGAAAAAAAAACCAACTATCTATAATGAGTGCAGCTATACTTTCTTCTAGATATGTCTACAGGATTGTCATGGATGAACCAAGGATTACTTTCAAATTCAGCACAAGCAGTTTCTCATTCAGAGATGGGAGGAGGCACTTCTGATTCAAAATCAAGGTAAATAAAATCATTTTTTTATTCAAGGTTATGAATAGATTCTTGTATACTTTCAGTGACCTCTCTAGTTCATACCATTTACGTGCAGGAAATGGGATGATTGTTCAATTGCAGAAGTCCTCTTTGCTAATAGTATTTGAAAGGTTAAATGTACATTTTAAACATGCTACTTATTTGTATTGTTCCAGAAGAACAGAATCCCTTCCAAGCCCTTGTAAAAACATACGAACCACTGAACTTGGAATTCTTTTCCAACCATGGTGATTCATCTAGTCCAGCCATCATCTAGTCCACCAATATTCTCCCCACTAAACCATGTCCCTTAGCACAACCCCTAAATGCCTCCTGAGCACCTCCAGGGACGGTGACTCAACCACCGCCCTGGGCAGTCCGTCCCAAATATCCAACCCGATCCTCCCTGAGCACAGCTTGAGGCCGTCCCTCCAGTCCTGTCCCTAGTTACAGAGGAGCAGAGGCCAACCCCCACTGCATCACAGTCCCTTGCAGGGAGTTGCAGAGAGTAGTAAGGTCTCCCCTGAGCCTTGTCTTCTCCAGGCTGAACAATCCCAGCTCCCTCAGCTGCTCCTCACAAGACTTGTGCTCCAGACCCCCCACAGCGTTGTTGCCCTACTCTGGACACACTGTGGGGCCTCAGTGTCTTTCTTGCAGCAAGGAGCCCAAAACTGAACAGAGCAATTGAGGTGCAGTCTCAGCAGAGCTGAGTACAGGGTGACAATCACCTCCCTGCTGCTGCTGGCTGCACCGTTCCCGATACAAGCCAGGATGCCATTGGCCTTCTTGGCCACCTGGGCACGCTGCTGGCTCACGTTCACCCAAGCATCAACCAACACCCCCAGGTCCTTGACTCTTCAAGAGTTTTTCAGCTTGAGCAATTCTATTATGCAATTGGGAGGGGGGAACAACAGCAAAAAACAGTCAACCTTTTTTAGGCTGCTTTCCAACATGATAGCAATTTTCATAACCATTACCTTTGTTTAACGTAAAGCTTTAGGATATTTCTTTCTTGACATCATTTCCTTCCCCGAAGGAAAAACAGAGGCCAGAAAGAAAGCTCAACACTTTATGAGAGATCTTCTAAACTTCTGACGTTTCTGTTTCAATAGTGAGAACCCAGGGTTGTGTTTGGATACTGAAGTGGCTTTAGCAACTGGGCAGTTTCTGGCCCCTAGCAGTCAGCAGTCCAGTAGTGCAACATCACGCTACTCTGAGTCACGGGGAGAAACTCCATGCTCATTCAACGATGAAGAAGAAGAGGATGAAGATGAAGAAGATCCCTCCTCTCCAGAATAAAGACAGTAAAAAATGGAATACGCAGAATGCTGCTCATATATGTTCTCAGTGGGAGCTCATATTTGGATTTTACTTCAGTTTTTTGCCTTGGTTTGCACTGTGTTCAGTGAAGCAAAATGGAAGCTTCAAAACAAGGTAATCCAAAGCTGAAATTGAAAACTTTCTATAACTGAACAGAGTGACATGCAGACACAGAGCAAAGTGGTATTTTTCATCAACTACAACCAAGAGAAAGAACAGAGGCCCTGGAAATTTGGCAAAGTAAACACCGAGTTTGTGCTTTCCATTTTGGGATGTTCTCTCTCAAGTCTCTGTCTTCATCTTTATCAGATGGGGAAGAAAATGCTGATTCTTGTGTTGTCTTTTGGATGTTCTACCTTTAAAAAATAAAAGTTGGGTTGGGGGGGGAAGAGAGAAAGCACACGAATGTGCTAGAATAGCTATTTAAAAGTATCTTGTATGAAAACTGTAGGGAAAAGGAGCTGTTACAATATTTGCTTTTCTCTGTTCAACTTGCTGTATTGAAGATTCTTAAAGTAATATAAATTGCAGGTTATTAAATGAGTCTTGGATTAGCTTAAATCTATTTTAGATACTCTGAAAGTAGCTTGCATCTTTTGAAAGGTTCACATGTTCATTTATACTGCAAACCTAATTTATTACAAGTGATTATTCTTAGCCATTCTTAAGCAGTCAGCATAAAGACAGCGTTCTCTGCACCAGCTTTTTTCAAGGAAAGAAAAGTGGAAACAATTATTTATGGATAACAGCATATCCTGTAGAACTTCTCTTTTACTGTTCAAACGTTATAACCCGTTTGGCTTTAGAGCATGTGTATTAAAGGAAAAGAAAACAAAACCAACAACGAGGAGGCCTGTTAAGGACCTCAGGCAGTGTGTTTTCAAGTCAGGTAATGGAAAGTTCAGATTTTAGGAAAGAATAAATTTTGACAATATGCAATTTCATGTTTTGCATTCTAGTCATCTTGGATTATGAGGAAGTAATTTGCTTTTAATTGACTTCTGCTGCACACCCATCAATGCGCCTTTAAAAAGCATTAATATTGAACAACTAGTTAAAATAATTTGGCTAAAGTTACACAACGTGAATTCCACTTGAACTGTTAAGTTGTAGTTAAAACAGAAGGCTCTGCATTCTGTGTTTAACATCACATCCAATCACAAAGGCCTTTTTAAAACGCTTGCATAACAGCAAAACACCACACGCGTACAGTTCTCACGGTGATCCAACATCCAGTATTTCAACTAGCCTCAAAGTTAACTATTTTCAGTTAGGGAAATAAAAATAGCATTACTTTCTGGTTCCACACGGAGTGGCAGTAGTTGAGCTTTTCCTAAGTGTCAGCACAGTGCCACTGAGACCTGGCACCTCCCGTCTCTGTTTAAAGATTCAGCAGCTTAGAACGCTGTAGTTGCCTGAGCAGTGGCAACACGTTTACCCGCTGACTCAGCACAGCACAGGCTGTGCTCACCTGAGCTCTTGCAAAGCTGCATGCAGGCCAGCATGACCAAAAAGCACTGAGCCCGAGGCAGGAAGGGCAAGCAACACTTGAGCTGAAAGGATGGCTGCCGTACAGCTGTTGGCACATGGCTAGCTACATACAGGACAGGGAAACTGCAGGAAGCATTCAGATACACCCGCACATTCACGTCAAAAGTCATCCACATCAAAACTTCCTGTAGGCAGCTTTGAACTCCTGCATTTAACGTTAGGACAGCACCGTTACTAAGACATGCAGCTCTTCTTTGGGAAGGCAGAGCAATGATTTGCAAATGCACACATGAAAAAGAAAAACCCATATATGCCTACCCTGTTTTTCACCCCCAGGCAAGACTGTCAGACTGCTCACAGCTCACAGGCAACAGCAGGCTGAGGTTTACACCATCTCGCTTCAACCAAATCTGTAACGCTACTTCTACATGAAGAAAAGCTTTACAAAAAGAAAATGATATTCTCACTGAGTCAGTGGACTTGACTAAAAAGTGAGATAAGGGGACAAGGTGACAGATGCTCTGGAGATATCATCAGGGAATTACCAGCTACACGAAAGACACGTCATTGCTTTTATTCTTACAAATATCTTTGTCCTGTCAGCTTTCACTGGGAAGGGCAGATGGAGGATAGCCAACGTACACAGGACATCCTGAGGCACTTTACGACAGGCAAGCATTGTCTCAAGTAATTGTTCCTCACCCCTCAATTCACAATGGGCAAATCTACCTGTATGTTTTCTTTACATTTCTCACTCAAGATCTTCATAAAAAGAAAAAAACAGTGAAACATTCACCAACTTCTGCAGAGCTTGAGGCACTCTGACTGTAAGATACTGACAAAAACAACAGCAAAAAGCTTACTGCCCAGAAACTGAGCGTATTGTGTACTTTACTAGTAGTCAGAGTGCTCTGTGTTTTGCAGGAGGAAGACCTTCATTGATCCCTTGCTCCCGTGGATGTCTGTTTCCTTCAGCACGGCAGCCTGCACAGCTGCTTTCTTTCTAATGAACTCAAAGCTATCCGACAACTTTTTTCCCCTGCTTTTCAGTTTAGCAGCACTTAACATTTAGGCAGTTGAACAGAGACTTTCTAAGTAATTTCTCTGAACTAGTGGAATACAAAAGACAGAACAAGTTAGAACACTTAGAAGAAGCTTCAAAAGGAAATTGTTTCCCTAGGACTCTTCGGGCCAAGTTCCAGGTGATGCAGTTCACCTGCAGTGCCGTGTCGCTGCGGTTACAGCGGAGCCTGGGAACCAGGGCAGTCCGGGGCCTCGGCCAACTGTGGCCGCTCACCACAAGTCTCAGGCAGGCCTTTCAGTCCTTGTTGAGCTTAACTGATGTAAAAAAATACAAATGAAGCAGGTGAATGCAGGACAGGACCTCACTAAACACAGGTCTGCATCGAGATCTGAGTACTTAAGGAAGAGCAAAGGGATTAAGAACATGAACCGACCCCGCTGCTCCCACTGAGCTCAGGGCAGTAGCTCGGCCTTCCCTCTGTGAGCCAGCAGGCGGTGCTGGTGAGAGGTGGCCAGCAGCACGATGGGCTCTGGTTTTCCGTTTGGGTACCGCAGCGTTCTGCTTGCTTGTGCTGAGTACTCACGGACACGAATCAGTGCAGCCGGCACCAGGAGGTAACTCGAACAAGGCAGAATTAGCATCTGAATTTTCATACAAATGCTGTTTGGCATTTTTCTGTCCCTTTGAATGCTATTTCTTGCTTTTACATTCAGCAGCGTAATGCTGTGTATCAATGGGATTCCACATATTGCGGTGAAAAAAAAAAAAAAATTAAATTTGACTTGAAGAAAACATGGCAGCATCACAAACCAGGTGAAGAAATCATGAGCAGGAGACAGCATATTATTAGTATTTGAAACTCTGATCTGATCTGTGGATTTTAGTTTTAAAAGTTACACTACTGTGTGTGAATGTTCCCAATTTGATGGCAGCAATCCACCTAATCAAAGATAGCGCATAGATTTGAGCAAAGGCTAAAGCAGACAGCATCCATTTAGCTGGAGTAATTATCTGATGCAGTTTAAGCTGCCACACATCACAGCTCAGACATTTCCATCCTGGTTCCCCAGCTGGAAGTTGCTGAGTACACGAACACCAACAGGACCACCAGGTCAGCCTGATGCCACACGATGGACATGGGCCCAACAACCAAATTTTAATCATATTTTAAAAACAAACAGAACAAATAAGTTCAAACATGAAATGATGTGTGACTTTAGGATCCAGCCGTTAAGGTTATAACGCCAGGTGCTCTTTCTACTGACCACACCCAGTACTTCAAATGAAGAGTGCAGCTGAAACTCATCACTGGGCCGTACTCATTTCTCTAATTAGCTGCCTCTTCTCAGCTGCAAACTGCCCAGGCACTTCATAGAGGAGAATTTACTTCTAATGAGTTACAGACACACAGGCTTTGGATTCATTTAAAAACAAAGCTTGAGTATTTAGTAAACAAGCCAATTCTCTTCTGACTGACCCACCTAATTTGCATTTTCATTAACCTCATTTTCATTGCAAGAATACCTCCGTTTCAGGAACATATTTTAAATAACCAAATATATTGAAGCTGGGAAGAGATTGAATTTCTTTGTATTTTAAAAGCTCTCATCGTAGCCATACTGCAGGGCAGCATCTTCCTGCTTCCTACAGGCTTACTTCATTTTACAGGGAGAACTTTGCCGCTGCTCTTCACATAAATCCCAATGCCCTGACACTTCTCGAAGCACTCGTTCCTTGCACTTGATTGAGTTCATGGATTCCCTCTCTCGCTTATCTCAGAGTTTACTTCAGTGAGTGTTTGGAAGAGACCACACATGACTACTGCCAGGACTCAGGTACACTGCCACAACCAACCTCATAGTGTGTTCCTTCTGCTGCATTCCCATCCTCCCAGGACGGCAGAGCTGCTCACACGAGTACTGCACTCTCTGCAGGTCCCTCACCAGGTGGCACTGACTGTTACCCCAGTCCATCCTGCTCCATAGGCCAGCCAGAACAAATGGGTTTTTCCCACTTAGATCTTTCTGACAGTATCCAATAATTTAGGATATCCCCTTGAGTTACAAACCAGAAATCCCTGTTCAGATTCAGGCAGAAGAAACCCCTTTGCTAGAACACGCCACCACACTTAATTTTCAGACTTCATAAGTGCCAGTGTTAATTGCTCAACCCTTTCCAGGCTTAAGCACTCTGGACATCAGAGACCACAGGCTGGCAAGAAGCAGCTGTGCACAATTTAAACCCAGCTGTAGATTTAAATCGAATTCACCTACACAGTATTTAGGGAATTTGCAAAGACAAAATGAGCCTTTCCCCATGACTTGTTTTTGTAATAACCCACACTATCACCCAGGCTGGGGGAAGCTTACTAACCCATAGCCACGTCCAGATGAAGATACATTACAGATCACATGCAGTTATTCTGAATGGGCACAAAATAAAAAGGTTTCCCAAAAAAGAAAGTCCACAAAGTCAATCTCCATTTTCTTAGAGTGTTTGTTAATGCTCTAAGGTGACTTTAACAGTTACTGATTTGGTTGCAGTATTGTGCAGATCAATTGCATCTCCCAGAACTTCCCTGGTAAAGTAGCAGCTGAACCGAAAATGCATCACAGCGCCTTCAAACACTCCCTGTTGTCTCTAGAGCCAGCTTGTATATATGAAAAATACTCCCGATGAGAGAAGTTTTGAAAAAGGCACACAGAAACGATGGCACTGCAGCTCGTAAGCCCTGCAGGGAACCAGAGAATCCTGCTCAGAACCCAGCTGGGCCCACTGGCCCTGGCTGCAGACAGCCCTACTTGCTCCTGGCACTGCCCAGCAGGGTCGGGGCAGGGAGAGAAGCACTGATATACAACTCACGACAACAGAAACTGCATCAAATTCTCAGTTTTAATTAATTTTTCTTTATTGCAGCACTCTTACCCCCTCCCTCCTCCCAGCCATGGGTACAAAGCATAACAAATGTTGGCAGAAACGCTCCTCCCTTCTCCTGTGCCCCATTCCTGTGTCTCTGGGAAAGCTCAACTTGTTTCTTAGTTGTTTTTTTTTAATAATTTTCAGTGAATTTTTGAATTCTCCAAACACCCTTAAATTATAAAGTTTTATTTTTGCAGAAAGACTGCTATTAAGCTATCCTGTTTTTTTTTTTTTTCTGATCAGATAGTGTTACTTTCTACTACCACATTGTATGTGGCTAGGAGTAGTGAAAAGGAACACAGTAGCATTACGTGTGCTTTAAACACTAAGATATTAAGAAAAATGCATATACAAAGTTTTACTTTCCTAATAGGAACACCGGCATTAGCAAATAGTGTATTTGAACCAATAGGAAATATTACTTTGTAGTAGCAAACACTTTGTAAATAAAAACTTGTTATTTTTTTTAATGGAAATTTTATAGAAGCTATTTCTGTATACCCCATTGATTCCGTGTTTGCTGAAAATGCTGCAAGTGGGAATTGTACACTGAAAGTGGGGGTGGGAGCCGTGGCAGGGCTGGGAACAGCTCCCAGCTGCTGCGAGGGGGAACTAATAAAGGCATTTCAAGGCAACAACAGTGGGCGTGGCTTGGTGGTGGTTTTTTCGTTTGTTTTTCAGAAAGATAGGCAAAAAAGCTGATAAGGATTAAAGCTGACAGTAAATGTTCATTCCTTAAAAAAAAAAAAAGAAAGAAAGAAAGAAACAAGATAAGAAAGAGCTTCATTGGTTTAATCTCAAGGCAGTACTGCATTGCTTGATTGTTTTCAAAATAAAGGAGGGACATTATCAGCAGTGGACTCGTTGTTAGATCACCACTGCACGACGCTTTCCACATTTTTCCAGATAGCACAACTCTGAAGTTGTCACATACTGACAAAACAACAGAAAAAATATCTAGGAATATTATCGTTCCTGTCTCACCAAGAAATAAACCCAACTCACGTCTGACTGAAGGCCTCAGAAACATCTACTGGATTTCTGCATCAGGTTCATCCCAGCACGCTGTATGGCAGCACTACATCATCCTTTACCTGCAGACACCTTTCAGACATCTGCACCCTTGCAGCCTCCTGCCTGGGTTCCGTCAGCAAGGACACAAGCAGACAGAGCTCACGCGTTGGTTTTCCAGCTCTATCAAACTCAGAAATCCCAAAGGAATTTCATAGTGCTTGTTTTCCCTCACGCATAAACAACCCATTGGTTTCAATCTCAAATCAACATGAAAGTTAGAAAACAATAGGAAATGACTGCAAAACCGAGCTCACTCCTGTGCAGTCGCCACCTTCTCACACAGCCCCTTTCATTTAAGCGTGCTGGTAAATTTGGGAAAGCATTTTCAGTTAGAGATTTACCCGCCTGCAGCCGGCCCCAGGTTCAGCTGGTTAGTTTCTGCAGGCCTGAAACACTGCTGGAGAAATGTGGGAGCACAGTCTTTATCTCAGTAATAAAAATACCGCCTCCTTAAAGCGCAGCCTGGTGACCTGTGTGCTGTTCTGTGTCAGTGCTATGTGAAGTGCCACCAGAAGGATTCCGAACCACTGCACGAACTGTGCTGCTTGCTAGGATACACACCGTCCTCTGAAGAGTCTGGAAGGACGAGGTTTGTTGTGAGCTGCTTCACTTCTTGGCAGCGCTTTTTCGCCTTAGGATAACCCCCCAGGAGCCCAACACACAGAAACATAAAGCACAACACCTCTAAGCATTACCCAGCCTGGTTCTCTCTGAGAATGAAAAAGTGCATTCTCTGAAATCACAGACGCTTTTGGTCAGAATTTTTCTGACTGCCCACTAAGGACACCGTGCTGCCTGAAACCTTATGAACAAGAACATAGCAAGCAACGGCAGCTGCTGCAGCACTGCGGTCCTCTGTAACGGCGGTAACAGCAGAGATGAAGACAACAAGCCGCGGGGGCTCCTCCGCTCCAACGGCTGCGGCGGAGCGGCTCCGCAGCCGCGCGGGGCTCCGGCGGAGCGCAGCGTGAGGGAACCGCCCGAGCGCTCCCACGCGCCGCACGGCGCGCCCGCTTTCCGCCCCTTTGCCCACGCGAGCGGAGAACGCGCCCGCCCCGCCGCCTCTCCCCGCCCCTCCCGCAGCCGCCGGCACGGCGGGGCCGCCCTCCTTTTCCCCGCTCACCCGCTCGCTCCGAAGGGCCGCGCTCCGCTCCGCTCCCTCCTCGTCGCGCCGCGCTCCCGGCGCCCGCCAAGAGGATAACGGCCGTGGCACGCGCGCAGCGCGCAGCACGTGCCGCGCGGGGCGGGGCGGGGCGGGGCGGGCGCTGCCGGCACCTGTGCGCTCCTGTTGCCGCTAGGAGACCGCTGCCTGAGAGGTCCGCGCGGGCCGCTCACAGCGGGGCGCGGACGGTCCCTTCGCGCCTCCGGCATTTCCTCGATCGCGTGACTGAAGCCGAGCAGCGCGCACGGCGGGCTCACGAGCGTGCGCGTGCCCTGCGGCGGTGCTCTGACGGCTTCTCAGGCGCGCGGAGCCGGGCCCTGTGCTCCGCGCAAAGGGGGGAAACGTGGGCTCAGCACGACAGACGGGGACGTCGCCAAGTGTGTGCGAATCCCAGCAAACAAAGCAGTGCTGGTTCGTGAAGGTCTCTTGGCGCTGACACAATGCAAATAACTGTTGCCCGGCTCGGAGGTGGGTCTCATTAATACCTTTGGTGGAGGAAAAGATCCGTTTCAAACCTTTGGCGAACAGAACGAATCAGGTGAGATACTATACAATGAATATGCTCTTCACGGAGCAAGTATACTGCACCTAAAGGCAGTCACAGCAGAATATATCCCTCTGTGATGGCTTAGACCCTCAAACTGTTGCGTCTGGTGCTGCTGTTTACTTCTGTGGCATTTAACCAGTTGAAGTCATATTAGAAAAAGACAACGATAGGAAAAGAGCAGTGGTAAGAAAAATCCAGACTGCTCTCACCGGTGGTCCAGCTCCTAAAATAGATGTGAAAAATAGAAAGCAAGTGGCCCTCCACCAACTTCCATCAGTCATTACTAATCACCAGCTACTGCAGATTCTTAACTGTGCACGATTTTCACTGTGCAGTGCATTTCTTGTCAAGGGCAGCTTTCAAGCAGGAAAATAAGGAATACAGCTTTCGCAATCCAGAACGAGCTAAGGAGCCTCGTGTCTGAGCTCCCTGCAGACAGGAACACCGTGACATCTCTGACAGGCCAGGCGGGCAGCTCCAGCTCAGCAGACAGCAGGAGCACGGACTCAAAGGGCAAAGACATCTCACAGTTTCAACAGCCACTCGTGTCCTTGGGAGATTTCAGAGAGCTTTCCCGTTATATTTTAAGTCGTGACTGCATTTCTGTTTGTCAGAGTGCATTTGCCACATGCACAGCTGAGTTTTTATCTGCAAGTCAGCCTACAGCAGTTTCCAGTAATGGCATCTTATGCAATTTTTGACCTACTTTAAGGCATCGGGGCACTTAGAAACATGAGATCCACTGCTGCAGCTTTCTGCTCGATTGTTACAGTGCCGCAGAAAGCAAGTCCTTAGACAGACACATCAATTCACTAAAACGCAGGTGAATTTAAAACAAAACAAACATTAATTTTCAAGGTATTTGTCAAACCACTATTAGGAGCATCCAGATCATCATACCTATTGTTTTCCAGACTGCAGAGGTTATTTGGAAAAGATTAAAATCAAATCTGTTGCATGTGCACTGACCTTTTCTGTGCCCTTTCTCAATCTCACGAGGCTGCTGCTTCCTAAAGATCACAGCTTAACACCTCAAATCAGGGCTTCCATCATAGTGGAGTGCTACAGGGTTAGCCAAACACAGATCCTTTCTATTGCCCCAACAGACAGCCATAGCTATTCAAGAATAGCTGCTGTACCTTCCTTCTTTACACTTAACACTCCTGACCCTGCAATTTCAATATAATTTGCTCCTGCAGTGCGCCTAATGATCTTTCTTTTACCATTTTTACAGAACACCTATTATAGCTGTCTTTAAATGAGAACACTGCTTTTACAAGTAGAGCCGTAAAAAGTAAAACGAAAAATTACAATTCAGCCTTATTTTTTTAGGGGTAGGTTTTTCTTCTTGTCTTAGAATCAGGTTCATCAGGAATCCCACCTTAGTAGTTAAATTTCTCCGTATCTCATTGGCTCGCTACGCTAGGCTTTACTCAACTTCAGGTGCTGAGGGTAGGGGACCAAGAACTCTCAGAATGGTTCTTAACGTTATACCTAAGCTATAGTCAGCCTTAAGTGAACAGCTCAACTAATGCAGTAGCTTGCTTAGGGAGTTTGCAGGGGAACAGGAAGCCAATGCTGAGCTGCTGCTACACTGGCCACCTCAAAAGAAGGCAGAGCCAGCCACCTGTGCAGCTTTTCTTCAGAGCAGATTGAGAACCTTATACAGCTTATGTGTGTATGTTTTAAAATAACATTTAAATCAATCAGGCTGAAATTTGTAACCACTTATAGATAGTATTTAAATAAAGAAATTTCTAACACCAAGCAAGTCTGCAGAGAATCTTACTCAATTACAGATATCGCACTAAGCTCTCCCTACACCTCCCTGCAAAGGAAGCACGAGGAAGTGAGCTGGGCACATACCGTTCCCTACCCTGAAACCTGTCCAACCCCAATGCACTGTGATTTATCTCATTCACGAGATCACTAAACTTGGAACAAGTTAAGTATAGCCATTAAAATATTTAAAGTGTTAAATAAGTGCATCAGTCCCATTTGTAACGAGGAGGGTAGTGGCAGTTCTTGAAGTCAGAGTCTACAGCCGTGTCAGGTTTACAGAGACCTTGCTAGGGATGATAAGCACTACAGGAGTTACTGCTGTGGGGTCTCTCTCGCGTCAGAACAGTTGAAATAGCATCAATCTGCTCTCAAGTCACACAGTATGTGGGTTATAGTAGGCCATATTTATTCCATAACATTTAAAAGATTATATTTGGATCTAAAGCACAGCTAAGTGTACTTTCAAAAATGACATATGTACATTTAATTCAAATACACTGATATTTTTCAGCCTTCTTAAGGAATTGTTGGCAAATCCACATTAAACTCTCAGCAGTATCAGTCATTTAATGCAAAATGAAAACGAGCCACAGCTACACACAGTGCTCACTGTTTGCAGTTGCACCACAAAATTATCTAAGTACATGCTAACAGACATAACTTTGCAAATTCCATTTTTGGCTTCTTTAGGTTCTTGCCTGAGATGTAAAGAAACAAAGAGTCTTATTGTTAGACGCCAATTATTCTATTTGATCCAAACAAACTACAGTGACGTGTGAGCTTCTGAATATCCCTCATGTCACACTGATTTTACACTGAAAATCACAGCCACCAGGCTAACGGACTTCAAATTAGAATTTTTGGCTTAGCTTCTCTATGACATTCTTCCACCTCTACTTAGACAAAGAAAAACTGTAGGAAGGATTCTATATAGGGACTTGGTCTGACCTTGTGTGTTAAATGCTTCTTCTAGCAAGATGATGACAGCTGCTGTATGCAGTTTACCTGAAGGGCAACTAAGACTGCTGTAAAATCAATCCTCCATGATACAATCTGTGCCTATAGCAACTTTAACATTTATATTCAGGCAGCTTCTCAAAGTTGCATTTTTGGTTTGCAGCCCAACACCCACAAGAGGGAGAGGGAGGGAGGGAAAGAGAGAGAGAGAGAGCGCATGCATGTGTCTGTACCTTATCTATTCCACGATCAATGTAAATAAAACCTTCCGCTAACACTGCCTCCTTATGATCCTCCCTTTATCTCTGTGTGTTCAAGTGCCGGGATGGCTGGGGAGTGGGACTGGGGCACGGCAAAAAGAAAAGTGTCGATCAGCTGGAGTGGATATTGGTAGATTTTCAGAGTAGTCTGGAACAGCACCTGCAACAAATGGCAGTTTCATGATGTTTAGAAGACCTTACTCAAGGCTTGAAGGCACTAAAGTTACCTAATAAGACAAGCAAGTATTTATTAGTACACAAGTTAATCAGCCCAGGTTTCTACTAAGAAGATAGTAAATTTAAATCTTTATGTCCACAGAGCATTTATTTAAAAACGTAATTCTACTGTGCCCTAACAATCAACATATCTGGTTATAAGCTAGGCCATTTACTTATTAAAATTATGAAGAAAGAAAAAACAAAAAAAGGGTTCAATTACTTAAGTAGTTCAACATTTCACTCATTACCTACACGCATATACATTTTATATGGTATTTCTGGTAACTGAACCTTTTCAAAGTCCCATCCCTCCCACAGCAGATGGTGCCTACGTGAATAAATAAAAAATACACTTCTACAAAATCTAGGGAGAACAGGAGTTTATTGAATTCTACCTGTCTGAAAAGTGCTGGTGAAGAATTGCCATTTCATGCTTTGTCTATATAAAGAAGTAGAAAGAGAAATTGTTGCAAGTATCAAGTCATTTGAAAACTGAGCATTTCTCTAGAAATTCTTACCGTTCCTAAGTGAACACAAATGTGACTTTATTACTGTTGTTGTTTCTTTTTTAACATGATGCTTAGTACTTTTCATTTTCAAATGCAACCTCAACACTAAGTTCTGTTAGGCAGTATTAAAATAATTTCAGGCAGTATTAATATACAGAGAACCAATCAGCAATATCTTCAAGGACCCAGGTACCCCAACCCTAAAACTGCATGATTTAAAACATTAGTAACGGAATATTTTAAAAGAACACTCTTATTCAATATTAATGCATGCTATCATTACAGAAGTATCCATGGCATATGGTGAAGAACAATTTTTCTTTTGTAGACAACAACAAAAAGCATGCTAAATGACATCAGTCACTACAAGTCTGTTTGTAATGAGGTTCAGCACACTGTTAAAGTCCCGCTGAGAGCAGCTTCCTCCAAACTTGTACCAGTGTAAGCTTGCACAACTGTTCAAAGAAGTTTGCACTAACGTGGTTTGCTGGCCCCAAACATTTTCAAAGCAAGTTATTAAGACTGGATCTGGAATTTTAGCAATCATTCATTTAATTTGATTTTAATAAAGTTTTTAAAAACAAGGTAAGAATTAGGCATAAAAGCATGTTAGGTAACCCACAATATTACTAACAGAACACAGAGGTATTTATACAAATGGTTTTGCTGTAGTTTATATGAGAATGTGGATCAACTGTTCAAAAAATAAAACAAACCAAAACCCTGGGGAGGAGCATCTGAAGTCCCACGTCAGCAAAACCGACCAAGTTACAACCCAATATAATGGGCCAACGTGGCTTGGTGTGAGGAGCAGCCTCAAATAAGCCAGACTATTTGCAGCCATCTCAGCAAGTGGATTACTAAAAAAAATGGTACGTCAAATGGCAAGTAATCCACACTCCCAATCAATAGACAATTTGTATAACGCAGCTGTGACATCCTTTTCTTAAAAAAAAAAAAAAAAAAAAAAAAAAAGGCAGAGGAGGACATACACAGAAAATCCAAGATTAAAGAGCAGAAGAAAACATGAAGCATGTTATAATGATGCAATGAAACAGTACATAAATTAAACAGGAATGTTTAATCAAGACAACCCCCCAACAGAGGTTCTTCAGAATTTATTCTTTTTTTTTTATTGGAAATATGAAAGTCTATTTCCACAATAGTGAGGCTGTTTCTTTCAAGCAGCTCTGTTGTACAACTGTTACCAGGACTCTAGACAAGTTTTGTTCTATATTGATATTTCTGAACTAAAAAGTTTTAAAATACGGTATAGATTTTATTTGTGCTCCACGTATTGCAAGCAATTAACAACACAAAGAAAGATTTAATTCCTCAGCTACAATACCAAACTCTCTACCAAGTATTACATGTACACAATACTTGCACAGTGACAAGCACAAGAAAGTACTAGGTGAGCACTTACTTTCTGAAATCCATACCAACTCTTAAAATCCATTTTACTCTCCCCACGCCAACCAATCTACAATTTAAGGCATCTCCACTCAGGCATCCATCCATCCACCCACTCCCATGCACACAATTTATGTGGAGGTGTTTACTCTTTCAGAAGAATCACTATGTCAATCAGGTACCATTTATTAATTATCCCTATAACTGTGTCAGCATTGAGATATGACAGTTAAACCAGTGTTAAATCAATACAATATTTACATAGCACAGCACATTAAGCTTGAGACACTCACTTGGGGGATAAAACCACATTTTAGAACAGGACAAAGGTCACCATTATTAAGTGTTTGAAAACAGCTATTTACAGGTCCCTATGACATAACTACGGTCTGTACACTGTTCCAATGGGGCAGGCAGAAGCATGATAGGCATTTATTTTGAGGGGTTTCAAACATACGATTTGGAAGCATATCATTATGCTACCCTGAATGCCATAAGCCACCTTAACATTCTCCAAGGTGGTTTCATATCCTAGGATGGCATGTCCAGCTGATACAAAACAGACAACACAACGTTTACTTTGTGGAGAACTTTTTTCTCCTGCTATTCAGTCATCTCAACTTTGAAGGCAATTCGTCCCAGAAACTTGTCACGATCATCTTCATTTTTTAAATTAGGTGAGCCCAGGATCTTACACTCAATTACTATTTCTTCATTGGTACTGTTGGAGTTAATCGCTAGTTGAACAGCCACTAGAGGCTGTAAATAGTGAGCCTAGTAAACAGAAAGATGGGGAAAATAATTGAGATACTGAAGTAAGTGATTTGAATATAACAATTAGCATGAACAATTAACATGTAGTCTATCAGAACAGTTAAGAAAAAAAAAGATAATTATGAACCCAACCTTTCAAAGCCCAAGATGACTGAGATAAGACTATTTTTTCCCAGTTAGACAGTCACAAATACATTCTTCATGCTATTTTTTAATCAGTATATTCAACTTAATTTGAGTCAATGACAGTACTCAATATAAAATGGCTGGGGAGATGGATGAGAATCAGGATCCCCATTAAACACTACACGTTATCTGAAAAAAGGCACATTCTCTAAGTCAGGCAGTTGGGTCTACCATGCTGAGCAGCAAAAGAGGAGATAACCGTTCAGGAGATGCTAGTACTTTTACAGCTCCTCCCCTAGCACAACAGTAGTTGCACGCTCTTAACTCTTTAACAGAATAAAGTAATTCAACAGTTGCACACAGGTAAGCTGTATACGTTCTGTGGTATAACCAAGAAATCAATTCAGACTCTTGAGACCTGTTTAAATACTGAACCTCACGACCATTCTCGCTGCTTTCTTTTCTACAACATACTAATGTTAGGAGAACTGTGTCTCATATAAGCGACAAACCCTCAGGCAGATCTTACCTCCTCCCACATGACAGAATGGACATGAAAAGACATTGAACCATATTCCAAAAGAGAAAATCAGTTAATTAAAAAATATATATTTTCTTAATCACCTAAATAAGGAATAGCACTGACTTTTGCCTGACTTAACTGCTTTGTTTTCATAATCTCACCTTTCCATCAGTACAGCAATAAGACAAGCATTTTATCAGCAAAGGTCTTCATCCCATCTTTGGCAGAAACCATTTCCTGACATATCTAGATATCCTGTACGCAATCCCTATGGGCAGACTATCAGCAACTGCACTGTAATCAAAAGAACCAGCTGCCTTGTATTCATTAGGAGAGTGCCTGCTTTACTTCCTTACATCTGTTAAAGCATCTCTCTAATCTCATTTAGCACTGTAACTTATGAGTGCACCCCACTAAAACTTTCAGACTTCAAAGTCAGTCTGGTTAGAAAGATGACTGTCATTAAGACATACTTACATGCAAGGTTTTCCCATAGTATGGAAAGTACATCAAGTCAATCAAGCCTCCTGAAGGAAAATAATTTATCTCAACTGCACCTGGGTCCTACGATTGGAGTTAACAATAAAATTGTAAGTTAGTATCTGCTTGGATAAACCCTAATACAAAATTAGAATTATACTCCAACGATAAAGCGCAAGACTCCCCTAAGGGAAAAAAAAACTCCAAAAGTAATAGCCTAACTTCCAAAATAGATCAATTTTAGGCAATCTGCTACATGCTGCATCTACTACAGTGAAGTTTCCTATTAGCAATATTTAAATTAGTAATCAAGTGAATACAGTTTGAATTACAGTTCCCCTTACCAGTCAAAGGAAGTCAAATTGCAAAGAATATAACAAAAAGAAATTACATATATAAGCTAAAATCCCATGTATCCACAAGCAAGCCTGTACACTTTGGTGAAGCAACAGCATATCCACATATAAGATAAGATGAAAACTCGACTTTAAACAGAAATTCAAAGTTCAAAGAGCACAGTCCCAACCCTCCACAGAGGTGTCTGATTCACAGATTGTTCAGCTAGCCTTGAAATACAAGCTACCTAAAAAGAAACCAAACTTCTAAATTATCACATTTCTAGAGTTTTTATCACCAGCACCCAGAAGGAACAGTGCACACACGCATACCTTATCTCTAGAATTGTCCCTACAGCTCCAAATCTAGTAGCAAGATGCAACCTACAAAGTTGCTGTGTAATTTCCAACAAGTCACCCAACCTGTAAGATACATAACGTCTTCTACGCCTGACATGTATGACTGTGTTGTCCCAGACACATGCTGTCAGAGCAATGACAGATGCATTTCCATGGATATAATATGCTTTGGGACTGCGTATCCTGGAAGGATTACAAATTACTGCAAATTCCAATGGCTAGGAAATGCCTAAATCTAATCTTTCTCTAACAGCTGATTATTTTTCCATAATAAAGAGTAATGCCACAAAACACCCCCAAAATGGTAAATACACCTTCAGAATATTATTGCTTCTTCAGTGTAATTACAAGTTTGAGTTGCATTAGTAATTCTCACTTTTTCCAGTATTACCATACTTGTAGCTGCAGTTTTAAAAAGCTACACTACAAAGTTCAAAATACGACTGCAGTAATAGACTTTAGTAAAGAGGAACACAAAGAAAGGTCAAGAAACAATAGATAATAAGCCAAAACCCAAGAATATCTCCTTCTACTCCAAAGAACATACCATATTAGTTTAGGATATACTCAGTTACTGTTCCTTTGAAGTCTGAATTATTGCAAATCCTCAGTATTCATTTATTTGATATTTCAGACCTTGAGTTAGCAAATGTAATCGCTAAGTAAAGTTCTGTTGCATTTCACCATTAATCTTTATTTTAGTCACAGCTCACGTAGCTGAGTGTTTTACTCATTATTCAAATACATTTCTGAAATCATAGTTACAAAGCCAGAATACAGAATAATATAAGATCAACAGGAGCAGAGCTTTCTCAAGCAGCTGAAAATCATTGCGTGCAGGCAGTCATAAACACATAGGCAGTAGTCTATCAATAACATAGCAGAGAGGTTCTTGAACATGCAACTGCCTTTCTCATGCAAATGCTGTGCACTGCATTTTTAAAATTAATAATAAATAAATCTTGTAATTAGGATAATTAATTCTTACAGATATTTTTTCTAAAAAGCTAAGCTCGCTGCGTCTGCTGTTTCAAGAGCCAATCCATGAGCATCATATTATTTTTTTTGCTTACCACAGACACAAAAATTAAAAGGCAGGCAGCCAGCAAATCTTAAAATCAGACCACTTGGACAGATAAAAGTAGGAATAATAAACCTCACTCACAAGGGTTTTACTAGGGCTTTGTCTTAAGAGTAATTTTGCAGATGTTAAAATAATGTACTAAGACCCAAGGAAAGAACTTGTGCAAGACTTATTTGTCATCATTTAGGAGGAAGAAATGGTATTGTACACATTCACGTTGACTTACTGAGCAGTTTAAAGCAAAATGTACTGCAATGAGAGCAGTATCTATTAGTTTTAAAATAACAGATTTCTTTCGCACAAAAAACAGCAAATCAGATGCTGAGTATGATGACAACAGCAAGGAGGGTAATCTCATTCACACGACCATTTTTAATTCTTGAAAATCAGGAACAGATGCCTAATACAAAGTGAGGATGATCTCTAAACAGCAGAAATGCTGTTTCTGTATTTATCTTGTATTTGTCTTCTCCATCATTTGGAAAAAAAAATGTGTAAAGCTACAGATTTTTGTTCAGTGTACGTAGTGAAAGAATGCTGCTGCAAGGTGTTCCAACACACTTGAAATCACACACCACTAGCCCCAGACTTAAGATCTGAAATGCTGATCTTCAAACTTCTCGAAAGTATGACCTTTATAGCTTGTTTCTCTTTATGGAGATACTTAAGTCTACAACAGATCAGCTCCTTTTGGATGTAGGAGCAAGAGCCAGCTGGAATTAGTGTCTGGCACTGCAGACACTTCCCTCATCTACACAAATCACAGTGACGACAGCGACCACTGCATGTGGGCATGGAGGTGTGGGAGCATCCCCACCAACGAAGCATGCTGATCTTGTTATCACAAATCTACCTATATTTTTTTCTCCTTAAAAAAATCCCAAGGGGAAAGCACAGGAAGAAGAAATGAGAGTCGCTTCACAGAAGAAGACTTGAAGAACGTGGATTTTTAATATTAATATTAATGATGCTAATATGGCAAAGACTGGCAGAATCTGTAGGCAGAAGCTATTAACTCTCTTCTGTATTTGAAAGACTTGCCCTTACAACTTAGGGTTACTTTTACTAAATTATTTAAAAGTCAGATTATGTAAATCAAGGCAAATACTTCTCCAATTTGCTCTTAAATATGTATAAAATTCAAACTATAAGGAATAATATATATATTTTTAATTGATCAACTGCAGAACCAAAGATTAAAGATCATAATTAAAGAAGGGCCTACCTACAATGAAGAGAACACAACAGTTCTAATCTGATCAATAAAATCACCTTTTAAGCAAAAACCATTCTTGTCACTCAGATCCTAAAGATTTCTGATGCAAAACTTTCAGTTACCAATAAGTTGCATTCGTGCTATGAACTGCACAAATACACTCGTATGTGCTATGAAGGTAACATCCAGTAAAAGGTTTATGTGGTTTAATTTCTGTACTACATCCCAATTTATTTTTTTTAATCCACATTTGCTGACAGCAACAGGAAAAAAAATCCACTGCAGCAGAACACATCAGCTATTTAAAGACTCAGTAAACACCCCGAATAAGAGAAACAACAGAGAAGGACAAACGACCTCTACACATTATTCCTGCTATGAGCCAGTATTTAGGGAACATTCAAACACAGTGACAGATGCAGCTCATTATAAATTCATCATAACATATGCTTATTATAGTTTTTAACACCATCTCACAGAACATCCATATAAGAAAGCTGAAGAAATACCATGAATATAAAATATGATCATCAGTGTTTTATAAAAAGGTTATATATGTGTAGTGTTCTCAGCACAACATTAGACATTTCAGGTGGAGGTGAAGATGACTGGCCTGAGCTCAGTGTTTCAATATGAACTTGGCACATAGAAGAGAAAGTACTCCACTGATGACAGCAAGCTGTAAGAAGTTGAACCCTGATCACACTGTAATGATCACAACAAATGGGGTGGGAGAAGGGGCAGGCAGCAGAAAAACTATAAAGAAAGATCTAAGTAGCAAAACAAAACAGGGACTCAGAGTAGTAGTATTAGAAATGGCAAATTTGTCTCAAGAGATTTTAACTACTCCTGATGTGATGAGAGGGAAAAATTCTGTTGTAATTGCATCAGCTAGAGGAAAACTTGTATCTGATTTGGGATGCTGTATTATATAAGAAATGGTAGACTGGAGGAAGGGAAAGAAGAAAGATGAACTGCAAACACTGGAAGAACCTAACTGCATTACTCAAGAGAAATTCCTCCAATGGAATATCACCTAAGAAAGAACACAAGGAATCAACTTTGCTTGCAATAGGCTGTCATGGAAAGATCAACATTTCCACGGACTTGACAGAAGTGAAGTATTAAAATCTGTGCCTACAACAGATACCTTGAGCAAGGCAGGAACACCTGTGGTATTTGTCCCATCAACTGCTGAAATTCCCCAGCCTACATTTTTTCAATAAACTCAAAGCGCCATGACTATCCCTTGCTGAAGCCACTAACTTACCAAGGCTTTCACTGCTCCCCAAGCACTCTAGGAGAAATATGCACAAGTCAAAAGTAATTATTATAACTGCCTTAAAACATTCTGAGTAAGCATTTTGTACACAACAAATATTTACAGATTAGCTGTTATTGTAAGTTGCTTATATTTGATTTGAAGACAACTTTTACTTGAACAGTAACAATGTTAGTTTCCACACTTTGTCTTACCCATCATTTATAAAATTGTCTAAGGTGCACTTGCAGCATGGAGAAAAAAATAAAAATATAGGTTATGAAATGGGAAAACAAAACACAACTCACACCAAATAAATAAAAAGAAACATGACTACGAATTTCACCTATGCATTTCCTCAATTCTGTAGGAAATTAGGTAGCTCAAACACATCTTAAAATGGAAGAACAAAAAAAGACAGCATTTTTAATAACTACACTGAAGAAATTAAAGACACTAAAATTAAACTAGACATACAGTAAGATGTAAACAAGAAAAAAGAAGAAAGTCTAACAGGAGACAGTGAAATAAATGCTCTGACAGTATTTACTTTGACTTTTCATCCTAATGGCAAGGAAAATTAACTTTCATACTTATCTCTTATATTCAGAACTGACCTTAGATGTACACTGTATATACGGTTCCCCTTCAGGCTTTAATCCAATTATCTAAAAGAGAAAGTTAAAGTATTTACAGACCTTCTTTCTCTCACCAGTTTTACATATAAAATTCAAACTATCTCATTTAATAACAGAATTCATACACAGAGCACATCCATCTAGTATGTTTAAGAAAGACAATTTTAGCCCAGAATAAAGATGTAAAGTATTGTAAAGTTAAAGCTCAAATAGTGGCCATACTTTTTTATTTTACATTAAGCACATAAAATTAATGGCTCAAAACAATTAGCTGTTCAAGAAACATATAACATCACCGAAACGCCGAAGTTATTCAGTCAAATTTTCATCACACTGCAAAGTTTAGGGGTTATGGAGTCCACGACATTCTAATTGCAGCTTTAGAACACAGACATGAAATAAAACACAATTAGAAGTAAACTGAATCCGTATTTCAGTCTTCTTCAACAGTGATTTTTCATACTGTGTTAGTTGGAAACCCCTGTACTAAAAATGAAGTTAAAAATAAGTAGTCACTTACCCTATTCATTTTCACAAGCACGCAGGGAGTTCCTTTAGAATAGCCAAAGGTCTTATCTTCCTTCCCAGAGCACTGCCCAAGCTCAGAGAGGTTAAATCGACATGCTTTTTTAACAGCAACATCATTCTGATCAAAAACCTTTCCTGGTGTACAGTTTATATTTTGGGATTGCTTTGAATCATCGTATGCTACAAAACATACAAATAGTTTTTAAATCAACGGTTTAAAGCGCAGAAGTAGGCAGAAATTACAAAAAGTATACATATGAACACCTAATTGAGGGTTATTACTTTTTTAAGAGTTTTCTTAGAGGGTTATTTTCGAAGCACTATTCCTCCCATTTTCATCTTAAAGGCTAACATTTTCAGAGCTTATCAAAAAGTGGCATTGTGGTCAAATGAAAGAATACAGCGTATTTCAAAAGAAAGAATGTCCTGTTTTTAGGATCATGTCAATAATTAGTAAATTCTGTACATAATTCTAAACAATGTATTAAAATATAAATAGGCTTTTACCTGGAAACTAACAATTTCTCCATTTGCTTTTTTTTTTTTTTTTTTAATAAATAAACACACAGGAAAGCTTCACGTGTTTTAATAAGTAATACTAAATTGCCATCAGGTTGTATAACTGATGTTACACAGTTCTGGGGCCCCCGACACAAGACAGACAAGGAGCTGTTGGAGGAGCTCCAGAGGAGGGCCACAGAGATGATCAGAGGGCTGGAGCACCTCCCCGGGAAGGACAGGCTGAGAGAGCTGGGGCTCTTCAGCCAGCAGAAGGGAAGGCTCTCAGGGGACCTTATAGCAGTCTTCCAGTACCTGAAGGAAACCTACAGGAATGCTGGGGAAGGACTTTTTTAAGGGCAGGTAGCAGCAGGACAAGGGAAATCGGCTTTAAAATGGAAGAGGGTAGATTTAGACTAGATGCAGGAGATGGCAGGTCAGCAAATACAAATAAAAGCATTCTTCCTAGAAACCCTCCCCAGGCCTCTGAAAGAAACATCTACTCAAAGCTTTCAGGTGGCACCATAACTACCAGCCCAGGTAGGCTCAGGCACAGCTCACATATCTAAGAAACTGTACCATGCAAAAAGGTGCAGTTCTACAGAACCTGCTCAATTCTGACTTAAAACTTCTGTGGAGCTAAAATACAGGTAATTTTTTATGTTACCTTTACCTTTTTCTGTAAATCACATACCTTAAAAACACATTTGTCTAGAGTAAACCCGAACTTTCATCAGTTTTCTTTAGTAATTATACTTACTGGAAAATTCAATTAACGTACTCTTAAACTGCTTGACTATCAGTAACTTACTTACTTTCCAGAAATTTTCTAAGTGTAGAAACATATTCTGCATAGGACTGGGCATCACTCTTGTTGAAGTAAAATTCCAGTGCAGTGTCTGGCTTTGGTGAAATCATAAGCCCTTAAAAAGAAAAAGTACAAGTAAAGAACTAAATAACTTCTCACCCGTCTATCACTCTAACCTACTCAAAATCCACATCCATAAACAGAAAAAGACCCATCTGTAAAGAAACACTGATGTTACCCCTGTATTCCACAGAGCTAGAAAGCAGTTTGTGTTTCAAGTCAGGTATTAAAAATCAACACTATGTGAATTAAGACTTAAATTCGATCCAATGTGACTACAAACCCAATTGATTAGAAATAGCAAAATCAGAACTTCAAACACTTCCATTTAATTTTACTGATTCACTTTACATTCTCGATATCCTTCAAGTTAAATTAATTATGGAGAAAAACAAAAAAAAAAAAAACAGCCAAAGCCACACTCAGAAACACTCCAGTTAAAATTAAACATCAAAGCTTCAGGCAAGATAAGAAGGCTGCTCTGAAAGAAATGTCTCCTGTTTTATTATGTTGGCCCATGACGTCAGAAGCACATGTTGGCTGTATGGCAGCAGAGGCTGAACCTTCCCACCAATATCGTGTTACATATTGTTGTCACACAACAGATGGCAGCAGAGGGGCAGCCCAACAGAACGGTGTGCAGCGTGGAAGCACATGTGAACTTCTCCATGTGGAAGAAATGGCACCCACTGACACTCACTGACACTCGCTGAACATTTCTGGAGATCTAACAGTGGATGTGAGCACAGCGAGGCAGTGGGTGGTACGTTTAGCAGCGGACCACCTCCATTGGTACAAATATTTATGAGTGCAAAATGCCAGTTATTGTTCATCACTGGCAAAAATGCACAGGCAGTGGTGCTGACTATGTTGAAAAGCAGTGCTTTGTAGGTGTGAATTTGCTCTACCAATTGCGTTACTGTACTTTTTTTTTATCTGTAGTAGCTTCCACTGAGATAAATAGGAGGCAACACTTCCAGAGTAACCTAAGTAGTATGAAGCAAAACTGTATTAATCTCTTAGACACCCACAAATGAAAAAAAAAGCTTTATAATGCATAAAGATGGCTTATGATTTTTTCCAAAAAACATACCCAGTTAGTTTTTCCTTTATTCCTTCTCAAAATGAAATCAGATGTAGTCTTTCACAGACAATATAGATAATATCTCTCCAGAGACCATGGTAAGTCACTGCACACGTGTCACTGGACCCTGCAGTGGTCAGGGCTGCTCCCAGCTGCATTACAGCAGTGCCACTGCCTTCCATCTGCTGCCCTTGGCCGGCTCCTGGTGCCAGTGCTGGAACAGAAACCATCAGCAAACCAGGGCCAAGGCCAGCAAGAGAATGGCTGCAGCATGCTCAAGTCAGGCTTTGTGTTGAAGGCTGAACAGCAGACAGTGACATGGAGTTTGGCTTCAGGATAGAGCAGAACTGTTCTTCTTCCCAGGATATGGGTAAAAGAAGGTATAGGGGTAATAATCTCTTCAGTTCCAACTGAGACCTAAGGCTGCAATTCTATCCAAAATAAAGTGTCAGGGTTTTTTTGTTTGTTTGTTTTTAACCTCATTAGTTTTCTTCTAGGTTAGAATATCAAAATGCTCAGATCAATGTCAAATTTGGCACAACAGAAGTAGTGCAATTGTGGCAGTGACTAATTGCATCTCCTTAGGATGCCATGTAATTTCCTATCATCTGACAAAACTAATTAAAACCAGATTCCCAAGTGAATAAAAGCTTAAGGTAGAAACCTTATCACCCGACATTAAAAAATAAAAATGAAATCAGGCCTTCTTTATACAAAATAAAGATTTAAGATAACACCACAGTAGAAAGAGAAAGCTGGAGAATTTGTCATAATGAAGGATTCTTAATACACCACAGTTATCTAGTCAGTAAGCTCTTGGAAAGCAGTCAGCAAGCACAATAAAGCAGCCCTGGTCTACTAAGGATTCACCTACGGAAGTGACTGGGCTTCTTATTTGATAGCAGAAATTACTACAAATACTTTAAACTGGGAAATAAAAAGACATATACTATAAATTTATCACAAACAAACATCTTTCAGATTCTAAAATTATGCACGAGTTTAATGATTTTTCAGTAGGGTTTAAAAATAAATAAATAAATCAAATTCTCCATTCTACTTTAGCACCAGCTAACTTGTTTCCAGGAAGGCCACAACTAAATGCTTCTGATGGACATAAATCAAAAACGCCATTTTTGACTGCCAATTCTTTGCACCATTAGTAATCTTCAGAGCACCAGACTGAGCTGGGATTCAAGAAAATACAAGGTAACTAGCAACAGGGCTGAAAAGTCAAAAGTGTTTCGGGGGAGAAGAGGTTATTACTTACTTTCGTGTATATATGTATAATCATGCATTTATACTGTAAATGAAAGACTCAGTGCTTTTTCTCAAAGCGAATATGACAAAGTAACTAAAGTAGTCATCAATGAATGAAACAATAATTTGAAGAGACTCATTGCTTCAGGGGAACTTCAAAAATATCCTAAGAGGAAGAGACTGCTCCAATTCTAGTTTGTCGCAGTCTGCTTAGAGACTACGATGGAATATCTGCAGAAAAAGCTACTTTAAGGACTGAAGCACAGACCATGAGAGATGCAGGACACAGAGAATTCAAGGAGGAACAGAATTAGCAGCTTCAACATAGGATTATTTATCTACGACAGTAACAGATCACATTCATCAACAACTCCAAGAGATTTATTTTTTTTAATGTTTTAAAATCATCCAGATTTGATTGGTTTTATTCTATCCCAGTGCACATTACAAGTCAAGTACCAATTATAAAATAAATCAATCTGCAAGATTTCCAAATATGTTTAACGCAAGAAAAACCTTTAACCTACGCCATCCAGGTTTTGTGTGTGTAGATTTTTTTTTTTAATTTATTAAAGTTTTACAGCCAGGAGCATGACATGTTTCACTGCAAGTGAAAAATGACACAGTTAAGGCAAAACATTAAAACAGAGATAAGCAATTTCACTGTCTTCAATTACTCATACATAAAAGTTATCATAAATTAAAAAAATAAAATTCAGAAATATTTTAGGAATTCCTAAGATAAAAACTAATCGTGGGATAAATACTTTTCTGAACAAACGTCCTCCATGACATTTCAAAACAAAGGAGAATTAATGACCCAAACTCCAAAAGAAAAAACATGACTAGGTCTGGAATTGAGTCCTAGCTACTCACAGCTCCACTCACTACCAATGTTCTGACTACCACAGAGGAAATAGGAAGAAGGACAAATGGCCAAGTAAGCCACTTCTTTTAGACAAATCATTTATTTCTTTGCTGTTCCTTCAAGAATTTCAATTTTTTAGCTTGAAAAAGCTGTACAGTTCCTCAAGAATCTCTTGTGATAAGAAGACACCTGTTACAGCTGGCCTGAATACCACATCAAAGCAAATCCTGCTCAAAATCCAGAGAGAATTGTCACGCAGGCCCAGTTGCTACTTGCTCACACAGTGATTACTGTTTCATCTTAAGTTCTAAAGCAGTTACAAGATGTTGCTGGGTTCTGTGTGTTAGGAGTTCAAAAAAGTGGTTTAAAAACATAACCAAACTTTCACCAAAATGTCAACGTCGCACAGCCATTTAGTTTGTTGGTGATATTCTTACATACATTTGGTCCCTAGACCAAATTATAAGATTCGAGAGGCATTACCAAATTTTTGCACTGCCAAATCATATAAATTACATATTCAAATGAAATACATATACATTCAGCTGAAACAGTAGCTAGAGGAAACTAATCTCCTCGGTATTAAGTAAAAGCAACTCTTAAATCTTTCATAGTGCAACCCATTTTTTTTTCTCCCCCAGCATATAAATACACAATATATTCAGACACATCTAAATAAAGAAAAAAAGAAAAACACCCACGACATTCTTATTACCCATTTTCATTTGTGCAGCATCACTTTTCTGTCACATTTAGCTCCTTGAACCAGCCCACTGTAGCGAGACACCACATCTAGTGGCAGCTACATATTACATGGACTTGATTTCACTGCAAAGCCACACCCTCCCTTGTCAGCAGATCCCCACGTCAACCACCACTGCAACCTACAGACATTCCATGTCTGCTGAAAGCCATCTAATTTAAAATTAAAACTGAAAATGCCTTCCCACTGTAGCCCTTACTCTCAAGGGCATTATCCCACAATAAACCCTCACTGAACTTTCTTCAGAGTACAAATACTTATCACAGGTGGCCTTCCATCTGACCCAACAGAACTGGTTTACAGTATCCCTAAAGAGATATGGTCAGATTACGATCCCACTTTTACAACAGACCACCGTCCAGATGAGAAGGGAAAAATGCAGGCAAAACATACAACAAATTCAACTGAAGAAACCTTAAGAGAAAAATCAGCAACAGTTACCCTCTATGCACAAAGGGCTGGTGATTGAATTTATTATACTATACACAACGTGCCTCACACCAAGTTTTTCCTTTGATACTTCTAAGTAATTGAATAATAAACGCAGTTTCTCATAGGCAGTTCCTACTTCCAAACAAAGTCACAAGTGAAACCTGGCTGTGAAACCAGGACCGAGTTTATGAAGAGATAAATACACTGTTACCTGGACTAGAAATCCGGTCGCGGTATTTTGGAATGTCACTGCTCAGTGTCTGAAGCATAACCCACATTGTGAACGTGAAGAGCGCTGCTAGGAAGCCATAAAATACCAGATAGAATAATAAGATCAAACCTGCAAAGAAAAGGTAAAATTATTTTTCCTTCAGCTAATTCCTTTATCTATTCTGAAAACAAAAACAGGAAATGAACAACACAGCCCCTGATTTCTTGGTGTTTTTTCCAACAGACCCTTGCTGCTCCCACTGGTAGCTGTAAGTCAGCATGTCCCGGGCATGCAGACATATTGCCCAGGGCTGGAAAGTTAGCTTTGTACTTTCTGGTTCTCAAAATTCAGAGCAAGATCTGGCATTTTGGCATCTTCAGGAGAAGCATTAGAAACCACTCTGGGCCCTACTGTGAAGCTAATGAAAATGACTAAGCAAACCACTCCAGTTCCATTTACTGAAGGGAATTAGAGTTTTACAGCTGGAAAGAAAGAGGTGGTAGGGAGACAAAAGAATCAAGTGAAAAGATTAAATTGTTCCTGATCTGGTGGAACATGCAATAGAGAGCAATGGGTGATTCAATGGCACTCAGTACTTGAGTACTCCACACAGCACAGCCCTTATTCACACATGCTTCCTCCTACAAGAGACTTCTCGAGGTGAAAATCCTTTCCGACGCACGGCTCAGGGAGCACCCCACGCCTTCCCCAAGCCTGCCTAGCACATCCACCTGCTGAACAGATCTACCTGAGGGATCAGCCAGCAACGTGCCCGGGAGACACAGCCACTGCTGACTCCAACTTGACAGTTCCTTTTATGAGAGAGCTTCTCAAAACCTGAGGAAATAGCCCCCAGGAGACTGCCTACTGCAACGCTGTATTCCTCCGTCACTGTAGCTACGATAAATTGAGAACACTATAGGAAAATGGGTAGGGAATTATTGTAGACAATTTTTTTTTTCCTCTATTTTTCCCTCCCCGCTGGTCATAGTGCACACACAGGCACGGGCTCTGGATACAAGCTGTTTACTGAAAAGAACGTATCAGGTCAAAACTAAAATATTACATCAGAGATGAAGAGGAATCGGACAATCTCGAGAGTCGTCCTTTTTCTGAGATGTGGTGCACAGCTCTAATTAAAACAATCTTTTAAAATTTGGGGCACCTCGTTAAATTCAGGAATCGAGTTTTTGACAAGTTTTTATATTCTTGCATCATTTGGTTTTCGACCCTGATGGACTCACATTAGCATATTTCATCCAGGTTCACACCTTCTGAGCAGGAGCACTGATAACTTCAATTAAGTTACCTTCTGAAACTGAAGTTTATGTGGAGACATTTCCCAATTGAAAACAAACCATGTAAGCTGCCCAGATGGCAGACTAAGTAAAAAATGTGGAGGGTTCCACAGAAATTGTTTTATTATTTGAATATACAAAAATAACTGGGGGAAAAGAAAAAAAAAAAAAAAAAAAGCATGTGGGTGTCTTTGAAGAACCACCACTTGAGACTCAGGATACGAACAACTTGTCAAGCATGAGAGCTGTACAGGTACTGAGGAATTCAGAAGCTTGCACAGAGAACCACTACAGAAAAGCATCTTCAAAACCTTTCTAATGTAAAAATATACCATGATGACACAAATTCACCTTTAACCAAACATTCTGGCAGTGAGACTGATACGAGGAAGCCAAAGACACACAACGCACCAAAACCATCACCCAACATTCCACCACCAACACAGGACTATACAAGAGGTTCCAGTGCAGTTTTGTCCCATCTTCCATAGAAAAGGAAAACACAAAGCAAAAATGACAGTGCCCAGGGATGAGCACTGTCCACTGCAGGATGACAGGAGGCATCAGCTCGGGCTCCTGCCCCAGAAACCACTTGCATTTTGCCACCAGTAGGCAATAACTACTGGAGATGCACGTACTGTGTTACTGCTGAAAGAATTCAGTGTACATATACAAAATCAATGAGGTGGTTCCCAAATTATTGTTACTGTAACAGAAGTTCTCTGAGGTAACCAGCTGAACATTTTGGGATGTTGATTTCGTTTTGTTTTCCAATGTCACGAGTTGCTTACCAGCTGCAATATGAAAGCAGTCAGCTATTGAAGATTCACTTGGGAACTACCGATGGATACACAATATACAACAGCGATTTGAAATTATGCAGCAAAATACCCGAAACAACACCTCTTATAAACTACTGCTAATGTGATTTAGAAGCTCTAAAGACATATAAATCAAGCAGTATATATATATTATATATTATAACAGTATAATCAGTAAAAGCCATTACAGAAGTTGTACCTGTACTTGTGACTGGTGATTTCTTTACCTATAAGCTTTACAATTGCATCAGCTGGATCCAAAACAGAGCAATGATCTGATGAATATTCCACACACTTTGGGTATCACAACGCAAACAAACAAAAAAGAAATGAAAAGTTTTTTGATTCCTGTATGTTAATCAAGATATCCATCCATGCCTCAGCAGGGCACAACTGCCACATACAGGGGTCCCCGGGGAGCTCTCATGCCCCAGAGGGGGCAACAACACCAAGGAAGGTGAGAGGGCCCCTGTGTCTGAAGCACAGTGGCTGTCAGCAGCCCCCTGCTGTTACTGCCTCACTCACCAGGTACAGCAGTAACAGGGCGAGGAAGACCCTATTTCCTTTCACAGCCTGGAGAACACCACTAGCCCACCCAGTGTGGCAAAGCACATGCACACACACAGGAACTACTTTTAATCTTCATTTTAAGATAGCTTGTAAGCATGCTTCAGAACACTGCCCATTAGAATAACATACCCCACTTATGCTCCTCTGCCTCATAAAAAAAAAAAAATCTGGGGAGGGAGAGGAAAAAACAAAACAAAACTTGCAAGGGAACCAAACAAAGCAAGCTGCACACTTTATGAGTCTATTAGTATTAATTATCCTAAGCTAATCACAACGAACAAGCCACTACCTGTCAAGAAGCTCAGCCAAAACAACTTCACATCATGCTGGACTTCTTGTCAGGAAACGAGATCTGCCCAACTCACAATGGAAAACATTCCTCCACATCTGCCCCAAGCACAGCCACCGCATCCAGGACACAGTTATCCCGTGGTTTGTAGGACTGCCATGCACAGCTCTGCACCAAACCCTTCAACTCTCACTACCAAGCACTAAAACTAACACTGAAAACCACAAGTACCAAACCCAAACTCTGCAGTACTGGAAAACTGCTCTTTCTGAACCAACACACTGATTGTCATCGTTAGCTGGAGTTCAACTGAAAGAATCAAAGCGCTGCAAATTAGAATGTTCAACACTAGTAAAAGGTCAAGATATCCAGTAGCTGGCCATGATCTCCATAACAAATACAGGCTTTCCAAACATAGCATGGCAAAGTGATAAACACTTTGTCAACCTGGCGCAAACCAGCTTGTCAGATCTGCCTACAAGTCATATATAGGTAGCTATTTACATGCATTAATATAAACACAACAGACCTTGAAGCAATTGTTTGACATTACCTGCACCAATGAAAACAAAACGTTGTCTTTCTGGCTGTATACATTACGTGCTGCATGATTTTCTCATCTCTGGGACTGTTCTTCAGCTCCTGCTAGAGGTAGTACAGAAGGCAAGTCTGCGACTGGTGACTGCCACCACTGAGGCGGCCTGCTGCCCCACCTGCTTTATACCAACACACCCAGACAGATTAGACACCAGCCAAATTTCCACTCAGTTCCCTAACACTTCAGAATTACTATTTTCCCAGTTTTGCAGACAGCAAGGGAAAAGAGAGAAAGAAAGAGAGAAAGAAGACTTCAGAAATAATTAAAACCTCGGTCTTGTGTTATAGTTTATGTCACAATGACCCAAGAACCCAGATATAACATGGGACCTCTTCAGGAGACAGTAAACATTTTCAAGAGCCACACTTGCAGAGAACCACAAAAGCCTGTCCTGATCCAGGATCTGTAACACACACTGCACGTGTTATAAACACACACATTGCAGCTTACTGATACCTGCAGCAAGAAAAAGGAAGCTTGCTTTCTTCAGAGCTAGCTGTGTCATGGAAAAGAAGATGGTTTACGATTTCTCAAATATTTCTTTCTTACAATAAGTAGTATCATGGGAAAGTTTATTTGGATTTTGACTCCTGGCTGTGAAGGGACTTCTACAACGCTCTGTCCATCTGCCATGATACAAAGATGAGCACCATCCCTTTCTGATTCACAACTTGGGTGCACAAATGTTTCTACTGCAATAGCAGACAGCAATTCCAGTACTCTGCCTATGAGGAAAGCTATCTGCCAACAAAATCTTCCTCAAAGACTGATAAAGAGCAAGGAAGAGTCAAGTCAGAAGAGCAGTTGAAACTTCGACAGCATCGCGTGTCCCAGCAAGAACACGGTGAATACCAAACAAAGCAAATGCGGATCTTCTGTTTTTTGTTACTTTTATTTGTTTTGTGTTTTAACTTCAAGCACAGATCTGTGCACTGAAAGATACCGCTAAGCACTCAAGACTTCTCAGTAGGCCAGAATTTATATGCCGTCCAAGACAACATCATCTGTACCTCGATCACCCTGACAGGACTAGCTTCAGGCTTAACCAGGCCCAACACTGTGTGACCACAGCTTCGGTACTGCTGGAGTCCAGCAGTGATCTCACTCAGTGATCTTGCTGCAGCCCCAGGCAGGCACAGCATCTTGTCATTACATGTAGAGCAGATACCAATCTTCCCTTTCCTTACAGGAAGGACCCTGTGGCTGTGCTCCAAGTTCTCTCTTTGCCCTGCTCATTACACCCTGCGCAGAACCCCAGCACTGATCCTCCTTCTCTTGATGTTTTTGAGAACCGTGTGTGTGCCTTGCTGCTGAGAACTCCACAAACTTAATTCACCCATCACTTATTTCCAGTATTTCCTATAGCTGCATAAAGCTGCAAACTGACTTGTGGTCACAATTTTGGTCAGCCAGGACTGCCCCAGACCGGCACAACACTTACACATACAGCAAATAGTCATTTAACATTTTCTCTCCCTGTTTTTGTGAAGAAACAGCCTTGAGACAAAAGAAATACACCAGGAAGAATCGGAGCCAGCTGAATTCCTACCATGCTGTCCCTGGAGACATCACGGCCCAGCAGACAGGCAGCCAGAGCTGCTCCTGCCCTCCCCAGGGAACCCAGCAGCCACAGGGGAGCAGCAGCAGCAGCCAGAGGGACCACTCTCAGCACACACACTGATGCAAAAGCAGAAGCGAGACTGAACCCCGTGAATTCTCCATCAGCAGAGTCGCTCAGAGAGTGCTCTGCAATTAAAAGCAAAACAAACAAACAAAAAAAAAACCCAACAGCCTACTTTGTGGATGCTAGAGGGATGAAGATATCAAGTACTGAACTCCCCTAAATAGATACCACACCCCACCAGAGACTAAAGGTTATTTTTTACTTAATACATGTAGACAAGTAATTTAAATAAGCAGGAGACATTAGTTGCAAAACGTCAGGACAAACAAACACTGACAAAAAAAACTACAGTGACAGTTTGGAGTGTTGAACAGTCACTTCTACACGTATACCTAAGGGAAAGTTACTTCATGCCAATCACCTAAACCCCTTAAGAATGCTAATTGAGTATAAATTAATTAAAGTGGTATCTAAGCCTATACGGGCTTTCTGGATGCAGAAAAATAGCCTTTATCAAGCGAGCTGTCTGCGAAACAAATAGCAGCCCAGTCACCCATCAGGTTCTATCAGCTGCAAGCGTTATCGGCTGGCCTTGGACTGGTAACATTGTAAGTGATTTATCCCTCAGGTTTCAACAGAGGAGGTTGTTTCTGTATCACTTTTTTTTCTCTCTCTTTTTTTTTTTTTTTTTTTTTTTTTGAAGTCACAGCTATTTGCGACGTGCCCACGGCCTCTGCAGCCGTCAGATTCACGGCACGGCCCCCTGCACACCGCGCGCCCATCCACGCAGCCCACGCACTCGCGGAAACCTGCCCGCACAGGGATCGCAGGGCCCGGCAGAGTGGAAATTTCCTCTCCCTTGCTATGCAGGCGGCAGAGCAGCCCGCGAGCTCTTATTTCCATCTGAATGGAGGGGAGCTCGCGGCGGAGCAGGGCCCTCTCCCGACGGCCGGCCGTTGGCAGCGCAGAGCGCGGCCTTCTCCAGGCTCCTCCTCGGATTTCGACATCAGCATCCACCGGGACGGCGTCAAGGCCAAGGCCGCGCTGGTGCCACGCTGCGAGCCTTGTTGGTTCTGTAAGCACGGCTCCGAGGCCACATCCAAGCTCCGGGAGGGGACGCGGCATTTTCTCAAGTCAGTAAATACGTCCCGCGAGGGCTGAGGCAACATCCCAACGTTAAGCGTTTGTACGACCGCTTAATATGAGAAAACATCCCGGGAAAACCCAAATATTTGTGCTGGAAGGAGCGAGGTTGTGACAGCGGGCCCGCAGCTGGGCCGGGCAGGGCGGCCACGAGCAGCGCCCGCCCCGAGCTCGCTGCAAGGAAACGGGCAGCGCGGCAGCCCCGGCCCGGGACGGCCGTAACGGGGAGCGGTGCTCCGCTGAGCGCCCGGGCACGAAGCGCGCCAACTTTCCCGCCCGGCGGCCGCTCCCCTCCGGCCCGGAGCTCTCGCCCCGCTCCCATTCATCGCGGCCCCGCGGCGGCGATCCGCCGGGCCCAAACACGCTCCGGCGGGGAGGAGCCTGAGGGGCCGCTCGCCGCATCTGCGGACCGGCGCGGGAGGGCGAGGGTGAGTCAGCTCGGGACGCGCCGCCGCCCCCGGCCCCACCTGCCCCCCCCCCCTCCCCCCTCACCCCCCCGCACGCGGCCGCGCTATTTTTAGACGCGCGGCGGCGGTAACGGCGGCGACGGCCGTAGCGGTTCTAACGGCTGCCGGGCCGCGAGGCCCCGCAGCCCCACGCGCCCCGCGCTCACCCCAGCTCTTGGCCGTGCGCCCCAGGAACTCGCCGCTGTTGGGGTTGTAGACGAACTGCCGCCACTCGGCCACGCTCTGGCGGAACGGCTTCTTCGTCTCCTTGCTCATGGCGGGGCCGGAGGCGGCTGCGGCGCGGAGCGCGGTGGCGGTAGAGCCCGGCAGGCAGAGAGCCGCAGCGCGCGCCCGCGGACAGCCGCTAAGTAACTGCCGCCGCGGCGCTCGGCGGGAGAGCGGACGCAGGGGCAGCGCGCAGGGCCCGCCCCGCCCCGCCCCGCGCCGCCCCCGCAGCCAATCGCCGCCCGCCGCGCGCCCGCCCCCTTGCGGACGGCGGCGGCGCCGTCACGCGGCCCCGCTCTGGGGGCGCCGCTCCCGTTGGCCGCTCGAGGCGGCGCCGGCGCCGTGGCAGTGCCCGCGTGGTGAGGGATGCAGCGCGCCCGCCGCACCTCGGAGCTCCCTTAGAACCCGCCGCGCCGCCGAGGGCCGCGGGAATAGAGCTCGCGTAGGGAAGGACCCGCACGAGGCGCGTCGGTAACGCGGCTTCTTGGAGAGTGAGACCTCCAGGGGATGCGCGGCACCAGAGCCGCAATTCAGACGGTCCACAGACCAAGCCCGAGCGCGGGGGCTCAGACTGCATCTTTCAGAAGTAAATGCAACACGAAGAGAGGTCTTAAGCGGGAGGAATTAAGTATTTGTCAGCACCGTTACTTTAAATCTCCGTAACGTCTGCAGTACCGTTCACGCCAGAAAGCAGTAAATGTAAAGCGTAGAATAAAGTGATTTGCTTCCTGTTGGATTCCAATGTTCTCTTCTGCTACTGCTAAATCACTCCCTTAAAAACAGAAAAAAGCAGCAGAAAAAGAAGGCATCAAAACAGCACATCACTCGCTAGTTTCTCTGCTTCACGCTGCACAGCTAATGTACTCCTAGCTCAGAACAAAAATAAGTCATCCCCCTTCCTTTTCTTTCCTCTAAATGTCACCAAGCAGGAGAATGAATGTCATCCCATTATAACAACTCCTTTGCCAAATTAATTCTCCCAGTTTTTCAAATAGGCGTTCTGCACTCTTAAGGAACGGTATGTCAGCAGCTGGAGCCTATAATCTTCTTTCCAATGGAGCACCACACGGATTCAATGGCATTAAGGTTTACCAGACACACAGTCTGGGGGGAGGTAGCTCAGATAAAACATCCGGAATGATCACTCCAAGGAACGATCATGCTGCACAGTATACAAAGAAACGTCAACATTTAAACACATTCATGTTTACAAAACATTACAGAAAAGCTAAAACTAGGTATCAGAGAAACTAAAATCCACCAGCCCCCAAAACTTCTTTAAAATAGTAGGAATCCTTATGTGCTCCAGCTCACTGAGGTCACCACTACTCAGCGGCCTCTTACAACCCAGCCTGATCTGGATGGAGCGGCAGTCTTCACTGCCACTAGAAATTCTTTCTGAAAGGCAAAAGGGTAAATATTTTGGCTCATGGAAATACAAAGTCATTAGCTAGACACTGACCCTTCCCAGACCTACATCACCTCTCACACACAGTGGGCTGGGGTGCAGTGCAGGCAAGCAGTCCCTAGGAAGGGCAGGCAGCGGGGCAGCACGGGGCACAGAGAGCCCAGGGCACACAGTCCATGGCACTGCACAGTGGCACGGCCACAGCCAGGGCAGGCTGGGCTGGGGAAAGTGCTTCTCTGGCAGCCCTGTCTGAGTGAAATGGGGCTCCTGTGCCATGGGCACGAAGGCCAAGGGAGGCTGGTGAGGGCAATTAATGCCCATTAGTGTGCTCAGGGCTCTTACGAGTAGGAACAAAGATCTTTATTTTTAAATAATTAAATGTTTAGCTGATAAAACTAATTGCACTTCCATTTCAAACTTGGATTTCTCCAAGCCATTGGTTTAATGCCATAAGACATTTTGATTCCAAACACTTGATTTATATAGGAGTAACCATCTTAAAATCCAGCTCACTGACATTTAAAAAAGCTATTGTCACTGGCAAAGTATCACTGAACTGATGCATTTCTGGTGCCATCCTTCAGGATGCTGATTCCAAAGCTGTAACAGTCCAGGTGGTTATATAAAGTCTTATGAAGGTAATGTTTAGAAAGGACAGAAAGATCAGAAAGATGAGCACAGTAATAAATGAGGAGGAAAGACTATTTTTACAGACTTATGTGAATCATGTGGTTAAATCCAATACATCTACACAGATGCAAGCAGACACGTAAGGAACACATGGGCTATAGCTGCACGAAAAGCAGCTCAGATAAAGACTTGGGAGAATCACTGGTTCAGCCAAGCACAAGCAATGCTGAGGCAAGAAGAACTAATGCAATCCTGTGTGTATAACAAATCTGTCTCCTTTCTAGGAGACCTTTGTGCACACACTGGTGAGGAAAAACAACAAAATACTGCACACACCTCTGATGTTTGTACATGGAGGAAAACTGATATATTGGTGATGAGGAAGAATGCTGAAAAATGACCCAGGGAGCTGAAAACAAGCCTTCACAATACAGAGCTCACATATTTCTGCTTATTCTGCTTCTGAAATAAATAAATTAAAAAAAAAAAAAAAACTGACAAGGGGCTTGATTACTTTGAATAGATGCTTATACATGGAAAATAGACCTCAATAGTATGACCTTTTCAACCTCGCTGAGAACTGCAGCCATTTGTTGGAAACTGTAGCTAGACAAACCCAATGTTGACATTCCCTGACTGTGAGGGCAATTAAATATTTACATAGTTTATATTAGGAGATACTGGGTACACCTTTGCTTGGGCTTTAAACACCAGATTAGATATCTTTTTGCAAGACAGGTTTTGATTCCGCTTTTGAAGAAATTCAGTTGTGTACAGACTGGCAGCAACACTTCGCATAACATCAAACCGCATCGCCATGCACCATTCTAGGTCAAAAGCACTATCACCTACTTGAAGACACCATTCAGAAGGCAAGACTGACAGCCTCTTCTGTCCACAGTTTGCCCATGTTCAGTTGGATGGCTACTGAAATACTTTGTTGTATTACACAGGGAAAAATGAACAATTAACACTGGTTGATTATGGATATTCTGTGATTGTCAGGTTTGGGGTCTCTTTCTTTTACTATTTACACTCACTGCCTCACAGACCAGGCAGCACTAGGAATGGTACTCATTCACCATTTCTCTGGAAAGGCAGTTTTATCTAGACATCTGATCTTTCTAACAGTATAAATAGTAATACATGCTCTCAAAAGTACGAGGGAAAGAAGAGAAGAATGTATGATTACATTAAAAATGTAAATAAGAACACCGAAAATTCCAAACGTTTAAAGATATTTCCTGAGTTCTTTTTCTAATTGTCAGGCACAAGCCTAGGGAGAAAATAAAATATAAAAGGAATCAAGTTTGCTACAGTATGGAAGACTCTACAGGGGGCATGCGACAGATTTATTTTGTGTTATTAAAGGTCCATCGGACAATTCCTGATAACTTCAAAGCCATTCATTTTCCTAGCTGTGTGCCTTAGGGTGTATGACACCAAGACACAACACTGGCAAGTGATGGCTGCTGTAACTTCCACAGAGGCCTGGCCAGTTTAGTTCCAGTGTTTGAACAGCAAGAGACATACCCCTAAGTTAGACCCAAACCTGCTGCTTTATCCTTTGGTAGGCTAAAACTGGAACTGGTATCTGACAAAGTCAGAGAGGATCAATTTCAAAAATACTATCACTGAGAAATACTCTACTTCATTGTACAAAATACCAAAAAACATACGACAAATTTTCATCAGGAAAAAAAAAAACACAAAAGACTTCCCACTAAAAATGAAAAAGAAAATGTCTGTCATTGTGAGAGTAAAAAGACTACAGAAACAGTTCTTGTGTTTGATACTTTGCCAGTGAATCAGAGAGCGCTGGTAAAAATGCATTCATTGTGCAGAGCCCCCTCACTGCTGAAAAAACTCCCTTTATTCACAGAGACAAGATTCTGCTCTCATATATAACTCCTGTGAAGTCAATGGGAGCTGACTTGCATTACGCAGAGGAGGCTGTTGCCCAGATATTCAGCATTTGTTTACAGTAGGGAAAAAAAAACCCCTCAAACTATTGTTGAAAACTATTTCACAGCTTATTTTTAACACAAACAGCTTGAAATGAGGAAAGCTCCCTTTGTAGGAATTTCATATCTACTAGGATATAAATTTCGAGCACTTTTATAACACAAGCAGTTAAATTTCAGATGCTTTTTCATGGCTAAGTAAAATAGCTTCATAAAGCCAGTCTGAAAAAAAGTTTATAAAAATAAGGTCTTAATTGCAGAATTTTCTCCCACTTTTAGCTAATACTTTGCCAGTAATTGAGTGAGGGACCATGGGCACTACTGCAGATAAGATACAGTGTCTCCTGCAGGAGACCAGGGAAGGACTGAGGCAGGAAAAGATGTGGGGTGAGATGGCTGGCATCAGCAGGTCAACAAATGGGACAGAAGCAGAAAGGACAAGGACAAATCAAGAGCATAAAGATGAGGGGGTTCAGAGAGGAGATGAAACGCAGAAAAGGCACACCAAGGAGTTTGGAGCTGAAAATGAAGCTGAATGATGAAACTCACTTCAGCTGTAAAGTGCTGCTAAAAGAGATGGTCCGTTCCCACCCTCTTCCACTCGCCCCTCCAACTCTGGCTGTAATTTTTAGCACTGTTCATTTTATACCATGAAATGATTAAGACAATTAATTGTATAATCATACCAGTTTACTTCCCTGACTCAGCTCACAAGGGAGACCAGGGGAGACAGTCAGAGGAATGAGAGTACTTTTTTTCAGTAGCAGCCCACAATTAGATTGGCAGAACCACATCCTGAGTTCAGCAGGGGACTCGGGCAGCAAGCCAACGAGAAAGCCAGCACTGGCTTAGCCAGGAGACTGAGCCTGAAGAAATGGGGAAGCTAGGAAGATGAAGAACTGGTGGAAAAATAATGCTGGAGAGGCCTAAAGAAGGGAGGAGTGATCTGGAAGAAAGGAGAGGTTTGAAAGCAATTGCAGGAGCCTCTCTCCTCACGGATGTGCCTTTGTGTCCTGCCCCTCAAACTGTATCAGAATACACTAATTTTCACTATTCATTTACTATCACTAAACACTACCAGCAAAATTTGTGATGTTAATTAAGAGCCCATGTGCACATCTGATTGCCTTCTGTCATCACTGAAGTTGACGTCTTATTATTGCAACTAGCAATCCATGTGCACAACCGGCAAAAGCCATTTGCATTAATTAAACTTATTGGAAAAAAAAAACAACTGGTGGCATCATAGCAGCAAGTCAGTTCCGTGATAGTACTGACAAAGCTTCGGGCTGCCAAAAATAGGAAAAGTTTATTAACCAAAAAAAAAACAAACCAAAACCAAAAACACATCAAGTTGAATACTTCTAAATGAGAAAAATCCTAGAATTGCAATTCATATAGGCTAGTAAAATAAACATGAAAGATTCATTACCCAGTTAACTTCCCCCCTAACACTGGTATCTAAAAAAACAAATAGCTTTGAAAGACAGATTCTGATTCAACATCTGTTCTTAGTCTAATATATCAGTTCAGATATCTACCACGTGAAGAGTTAATGTTTTTTCATTCAGTTTTCCTTCTGCATTCCCATTTCTCTACTGATGTAAACTTAGTCTATACATTCTGGTGGTTTGTGCAGATGACTGTGAAATACAATAAGTTATCCCTCTAATTTACTTAAGTGCTACTGAGAAACTGTTCTGCAATGGGAATTGGTATTTTCAGTTTTCCCAGTCCAATTTTTTTCTCCCAGTCAAGTCACTGATTCACTTAGTGATCCAGACCAAATCATTTATTTAATTGTACCCCTAACAAGCCAGCTGGATAACTAAGTGAAAAACAGCTCTACATTGAAAACCAAATGCTATGTCTAAACTGTGCCTTCCTGAGAAAACAAACAAACAAACTGTCCTATTTTCCCTCGGGGCAATGAGAAAGTCAAGTATTCCAAATTCATTTCAAAACCAAGAAGACGGGTTTAGGTTTGGTCTCAACAGATGTTTTCACTAATCCACTAATTAACATACTGTTTTTCCATAGAATAAAGGATCTTCAATGTTTTGCAGCATGCTACTCTAATATCTTTCAAATATTCACTATTCTTTAAAACATTTCAGTTTACTTTTCACTTCAAACGGCCTAGATCTCAACTACCATCTCTTTAAAACATCTGTTGGCTCATTTAATGAATGCTTGCAATTCGTAAAGCCTATTATTAGTCCCGAGCATACATCAGCTAGAAAAATAGAGCAAGCTAGCTTTTATGTATTGTTGAGCAGAAAGTTCACAGTGTTACATAAACCATTCCCATGTAGCAATCCTTTAACTGTTAAGATATATTATAACCTACTTATTTAGGGTATGCTTCATTCTACTTCTTAATCAAAATAGCATATATTACATGTGCTGGCTGCATGAAATTGAACCAAAAAAATATCTGACCAGTTGGTACACAGGAACAGCTCTTGACTAAGGTATTCAGCTGGGGTTCTTTACTAACTCTTCTTACACGTTTCTACCACTGCAGGAGAGCTGTATTTGCGAAGAGGCAAACCACCTTCATCTCTCATTAACCATAAATGATAGTGAAGATGTTCAGCATTTTTTCAGTGGTGTCCTGCACCCATCTGTTTTGGATGGATTTGATCACTGGGAGGGAGTAGGCCTGCACTGAGTACAGTCGTGGAGTGCCCACACACAGTCACAAGACTTACAAACTGAGATAATGTCAACTTTTTGCCACAGAGTCAATCTGCCTATTTTTATGATTACATAAGAGGAGGTCAGAAAAAAAGAGAACTTTTGAAAATGGAAAATGATAGTCATCTTTTTTATTATTTGTATTTTTTTACCAGTCTGAGTGTGTGGGAATTCCATCATTACTCTATTTTTGATCTGACTTTTTACAGCATTTTTTTAAGATTATGCTAGTCCTACAGCAAATTATTAAATTATTTTAAACAAAATTATAAAAAAACAAAATACTCAATTGCAAATATGCTAACTACCTGTAGTTTTGAAGCAGCAGAAGATACACTTTGTCATCTACAATATAGTTTTATAAACAAATACGAGCGGACTAAGATAAAAGAGGATCAAAGCTACATGAGGTCTATATGCCCATTTATTCTAATTCCGCAGCTCCTGTAAATCTAATTCCCAGTAAAAGCTACTGGATTTTTTCCAAAAATACCACCAATAAAGTTTTGAAATTATTTTTAAATTGTATTTTCACATTTCTCTCACATCAGAACAAGCACATACAACAGGCCTCCACAACGCAATCTAAAAATGCTCCTTTTGCCTCCAACTCCTTTGGAAGAAAAGCATACCTAAACCATGAATTTTTGCTGATCTCTGCAACAGTAGTTTCTACCAGAAGACAGTAAAACACAGATTTTTAAATACATAGTAGCTCAGATAAAGGTGTTTTTTGTTTTTTTTTTTTTGTCAGACTCCTATTTAAGATTAAAACAAAAATCCACACTGAAGTGCTCATATAAGTAAAATTGTTGTGCATTCTCCTCTTTCTGTTCCCTTCTGCCACCTCCTGGGATACCACCCATACAGGAATAGATTCTGAGTAGGAGGAGCAGGGTTTAGTCCACTGAAAAAGTGAAAGAAAAGCCTGTCAAAATGCAGTCTGTTATAGCCACAGAGCCTATGAGAGAATAAAATCTCAAAACTACAAAAAAAAAAAAGTGTATCAAAAATAGAAAAGAAATATTCTACATCCATTTCTCCTGCCATTTTCTCCAGCTGTAATTGTAATGGGTACTTGTTTTTTGTAATACTATCAGTCTTCATTTTTTATTTATTGCCTAAACTCCTTGCTAACAGAAGATAACTTATAATAGAAGCTCATCTGCACAGATTTGTGCAAACATAATTGCATATTATAACACTGAGTTCAAGACATATTGATTATATATATAAGACTTGTTTTTTAACAAATCTGAGAATACAGAAATTGATTTTTTTTTTAATAATGCCATAGTACAAATAAAGCAAAGTACTTACAGTCATCTTAGTTCTGACTTCTGGCAGAAATCTCAGTGTAGTTCTACTCAGTGTGGAGGACAGTTAATGGATCTGATGAAGGAACTGCATGTTGTATGTGCTGTAAAGACTAGTGCTGTGTTCTTAGTATTTAAATACACTGAACATAGCTGGTTACCACACTGAACACAGCTATAGTTTTAAGGCCTCTGTAAAGCTATTACCCTTGCTCTTCATGTCAAACTGGACTACTGAAATTTGGCACACAGAATAAGGTTATTAAGACCAATAGCAGAGAGGAATCACTGCTGCTGCCCTGTTGTGGAACTACAGCTGAAAAAGAACATGTTAACCCTATTTAAAACACTGCTGTCACTGAAGAGGAAATGGTATTTGCATTGTTTGTTTTGGAGGACAACAGGCAATGAATTCATGTTCTTAACACCATGTATGCTGTACAGCAGATTTCTCAAATCCATTATCTGTGTGTTCAAATAAATACTATGCTAGAAAATACTAAATATCTATCCTATGAAATACAAGTACACCTGTACCTCTCCTTTGCTAATTTCCAATTGGCTGAGATGATCTCAAAGAGATCACACCTTTGTTAGTATCCCAAGTCATTACACCCACAGTATCCTAATCCATTACACGCACAGTGAAGTCTAGCTGGGGCAGCTGTAATTCATCTTGTGTAGCGATATTCTGATTTTAAACCATTCTTAGAAGACAACTTAGTTTCAAAATTTTCCACTAAATTAAACTCCTTCACTTAATCCTTGAGAATTACTATTACTGAGAGGTTCATCGTACCCAAATACCGGTGCTCTACACATTACACAGCCTTAAAGTAAATCAGAAGACAAATAAGCCACAAATTGAAACTCAGAGGACAAACTTTTTATGCTGCAAAGGGAGCAGTCAATAACTATTCTTAAATTGTGTTCTTTAACACAGACTTAAGAAATTCTAGGTTTAGGGGAAGTCAGTCATGATTCAGGTTTTGCCATTAGTACCATTTTTGTAGAATTAAGACACAAAACATATTTTCACAGCAACTCTCAGCCATCAGTTTTGCAAAGTTTTTATCTTGCTGCAAAAACAATGATATAATTTTAATCTCCTGCATGGAATTTATTTACAACACTGTATTAATTTGCTTTTATCATTATCTTTACATTTTAATTACCTTGAGGACAGACCTATTATCCGGTGATGAAAACACCAGTGAAAAAGTAACACTGGGGCTAATGATCGTCACAGTGGGACTAAGACTGCATTTATTTGTTTCAGCCTTTTGCATAGATTCTAAGCATGCATTCCACCTGAATGGAGTGGGGAGCAGAGTGGCAGACTACCTTTTTCCTCATTCTGGCTGCAGCCTTCTGAGGACAGGGAAGCTGCAGGGAGAAGCAGTGACCTTTCTGGAGAAGCAGCACTGGTGCAGTGGGTGGGAGAGCATGCAGAGAGGCACAGCGAGCAGGGAGCAGCAGGCAGGAAAGCTGAAACAAACAAAAGGGATTGCTTACAGCAAAGGAAAGGCTCAGGTCCAGACCTAGATATAAGGACGTCTCTACAGGAGCTTGGAGGGGAGCACTAAATTACACAGAGACTATGAAACTGATGAAATGTGCTTCAGTTTAAGGCAAAATTGAGTAGAAGGATTCATCCAGTAATATACACTGGGCAGGAGAGCTCTTTTGCAAACCTTTACATCAGACTACACTGATGAGCCTCAGCTTCCTCCTCTGGAGAGACCTCTCATGCCATTGTTTGATGTTGTGCATCAAATGCAACCTGACTTTAGAGACGGGAAGCTTTTGGTTTCTTTCCACACGCTCGCTGTAAAAAAAAAGACAGAGTATGTCTACCTCGGAGATTCTGATGACTCAGGGGTCTGTCAGCTAAAAGTGATAAATATATACATGATCTATCATATAACAATAATATGTACTCATCAGAATAATCAGCTAAGAATGATACATGAGATACATGATTATATATATTCCTGGCAAGACAAGATTTAACTCCTAATTAATTCAACATAATTCTTCAGCTACAGTTGTTGTTGTTTTTTTTTTCTATTTTAGTACATCCTCTATTATTTGACTTCGTCAACAGCACAGTTTAGCAGCAGGAAAAGATGAGTAAGGGGCACTTAAAATCTAAACCCAGGAGATGCATTCCTGACTACTGGTTATCTTCTGAGTCATCAATTATGAGCTCCATTGTTTTTAACTATACAGGAACTTCCCCTGTTTTTAATGCTAAGATTGTAAACTCTGGGGAAAAAATATAAAAAAATATGAATATATATACATATTATATTTAAATATATATGCATAGTATAGTATTCTAACTTTGCTTTTGTAATGACAATAAAAATCTCATCCTGACACACATCCTCTGCTATTTCCTAGACACATGATTTCCACTTCTTTTGGGTCATACATAGTAACAATACATCATATAATAACAATAATCATACATGAATCAGTTTCTAGAGACAATTAGCTAATTAAGATGCATACTAATTTTAAAATCCTCCTTTCATAATACTCATTTTTTTAAGGAAATGTGAAGATTACTTCAGTTCATGCTTGTTGCTCAGAAAGGAAGGACTGTTTATCCTTAAAGGTATGTGCAGTCCTAAACACATTTCCTAATTCACAGTTTAAAATGATTTTTCCAACCTTCACTTTCATAGAACTTTTCCCTGCTCTAAGAATTGTTGACACTGAGCACAAAGAAGACAAAAACACTGCTGTCTGAACTTGAAGCAGCGGAATAGCCTTAAAAAAATCCACAGGTCATCACTTAGAAATATACAGACTACAAAGACTCTTGCAATAGAAAGATTTTTTTTACTGAGTTCTACCAAGCACATACACTGTGCTCTCAAGCTGTTCAAGTGTCTCCCTCCATCTTTCTCTCCATTGCCTTCATTCTTGATACGAAATAAAAGCCCTTTGAGCCAATAAAACTATTTATATTTTCACAAGAATCAGGAAACTGTACAAAGGGCTATGCAGTAATCTTCCCATCATATGCTGACCAACTAAGAACACTTCTAGGGATGAATACACAACGTTCACTGCAGTTAACTTAGTGGGCAGGGTTAAGTCCAATGGCCTAATTGTATCTTTATGGTTGCAGGCTGCCTGAATGGGCTTTGGTTACTGTTGGAAGTGCACTGTTTCACTCTAAACAGCCTACCTATTTTCATATAATCTGCGTGACTCAAAGATACATGCTGAAGCCTGAAATGCTGTTTTCATCACAAGCTATCTCTTCTGCTGGTACAAGCATTAACTGCAGATATATAAAGGGGGAAAAAAATAAAAAGGGTTGTTCTCCTGGTTTACTCTAAATTTGACTGTATTTGCAAGCTTGTTAAAAAGATTCAAACAGTACTTCCTCTCTTGCTATTGTCAAACAAAATTCATTGTTCATTTAGAATAATAGCTTTTACAGAATGAGTCTATTTCTTTTCCTTACCGGAAGATTGCAGGAACAAAATACAATTAATGCATTTGCTGCCATTCTTGATTCAAATGAAGATTTAAAGCCCTGTATATCCTGTCTTAAATTAATTTTAAAATATTTATTTTCCACATAATGTCAAGATCGCTGTCAGCCTGGAATAACATTTTATGGTCTGGAGCAATAGCCGTTCCTTGGGACCCTGAATAGCAAATTCTCCCTGTGTCCATCCAGTAAAAACAAAGGCCACAGAGGAGCTACCTGAGATTCAGGGACAGAGCAGACATAAACTCACTAACAACAATTCCCCCACTCAAAAATAACCGCAAAAGCAATTAAATAACTTGTGTGTGGTAGGAGTTCAACATTCACAAAACAGAGAACATCTACATACTTGAAGGAAAAAAGTAAATGATGGTAATGAACCATCTGAGAATAGCCCACACCTCCAGTGCTGAGTGTCTGCTGGCCCATATTTAAATTCAGAAGGGAATCAGTCGCTGTGTCAATTAAAGCAAGTTCCAACAGTGGTGCCATTCTGCTTCTCTCACTGCTGTTCATTTCACAGATGAAAAGGAGCTGCTTAAGGTGAGGAAACTGCTTGTTGGCAGCAAAACAAACCAGCTTGGGAAGCAACTGGGAGGTTTGGCAAGAAATCAGTTTCCTTCCTTTCTTTGTTTTAAACACTTGATCCACTATTCTCTATACAAAGTATACGGAAAATTGTGAGGAGATTATCCATTTCTTTATCCCTTTCCATGCCTACAATGGGTGTAACAGGAGTCTGAGGACTGAATATAAGAGCACTTATTTGTTTTTAGTTCTCATGGGCAGCAGGTTCTGGATTAGCATGGGTTCATGAATTAAGAGGCCTTTTCATCTAGCAGATGACACTGTTTTCAGTCACATCAAAAACAAAATAATGTTTTGATTCAGAATTAACACTCAAAGATGGGGAAAAAGCAAAAATGCATCCACCACAGAGCTACATAAACAAGAAAAATGGTCTGGAGGAAATGCAGAAAAGCTGGAATTTGAATAGTATTGCTTGATCTAACAGAATCTTCAATATAAGAGAAAAGCACGATGAACTTACTGGTTCTTAGGCTGAGTCAGACAATGGACCATTATCACATTATCTGAACAGCATATGAACAGCACTTAGTACAGAGCACATTTTCTAATTTCTTCTTCCATATAATACAAAAAGATCCAGTTGTACAATACTGTTGTGGAAAACAGCTGCCCACATTTCAGTTGCATTATTTTTCTAAATATCACGACTTAGGAACACAGAATTATTAAACTAAAAATGAGAGATAATATTGCTGTTCTGTTTATTAAAAATAATCAGATCTAAATATCATTAGATGTATAAATATCTATTCAGTATACAAACTTGTCACGGCTTCTCAGACAGTTTATACTTTTTAATACCATACCTTAAGCTTCAATTTTTTCTCCAAGTGTGCCCTGACACCTTAGTAGTTTGATGCTGCGTTGCAGATTTCAGCACCATCATTTTTCACTTTCAGTTTGCGAGCATAGGAAATCAAAAGTTGATGCTTTGCCTGGGGTGCTGGCAGCACAGCTAACCTGTCTTCATCAAACATCCACATTTAAATCTTCACTGTTATTCTAGGTAGAAGGCTACTTCCATTGACCTTCTCAAACATTACTTAATATTAGGATGGATACCAGTCATAAGAGTCAATTGTTGATCCCTCGTTACATTTTCAAGGTGCCACTTTTTATATTCTTTTAAAGCAAATTCAACATTGTTTTATAGTAAAAGTAAGTCTCTTGTCTGTCCCCAGAAATGCATTAACACATCAGTACTAACTGGGCACAGTATAGAAATCAGTCTAGAAGTCTTAGGAACAACTAAAAGAAGAATTTCCTGTATTAGTCAGTACAAACTTGTTTGCCTAAAGACTGCTTTCAAACCAATAGCTCTTGCATAGTGAATAAAAAAGAAAACAGGCCTACAAGCCGGTCACTGTACTGGTTCTTTCAAATGTCTTTCTGTATAAGCTCAACTGAGTTTACTCTTTTGTTTGTAATATCCTGTTGGTATTATGACTTGGAAACAGAAGCAAAATTCTTTTGGGTTTGTTTACAAATCAGGCATATGTCTCCAGTTCATGAGAGAGGAACCAGCTACAGTGATAATGGGTGCTGCTGGTTCTTCTTGAATGTTATGAAACTGTTACTGACAACGAGAAAAATTACCCATACCTCTTATTATGAACTTAATTCCTTCATACAAAGAAGTACACAAAATAGAACGTTCTAGGGCCTCCTCATTTGGTACTGCAGCACACCTAAACTCACTGGTTCTATTTCTAATCATGGAAATACCAAGATACAGCTCCATGACCATTTGATATGGACAAGTATCCCTAACAGTCTGACTGAAGTGACCCAATGCAGCAGGCATTTTTATCCATCTTATTTTTCTCCACCTTCATATCCTTGCATGTTACATTTGATTTGCACACTGATGGTATCAGAAGCAGGCTAAGCCCTCAGGAACAACCACTACGATGACTATGCTTTGCTTTGTGTCCTCTTGAGAAGTCCAGGAGACTGGAAAAATGCAGCTTACTGCAATTCCATCAAGGTATTTCTACAGAGGGACACGTAACTGAGTACTGAAGGCTAGCAGCGTAGTTACAAGAAAGCTTTCATAATTGGCTTTCCTAATTGTTCAAAAGGTATCCAGTCAGAACAGCATGTGTGAACATCCAGTCAGAACAGTGTGTAGTTCTGTGTGAATGTGTGCTGACAGGGCCGCTCAAATCTGTTCTTACTTGCAGTGGAACTTTTACCCTAGCAATTAAAAAGTCACGAGACATGTCTAGCGCATCCTATGTCATGCTTGCATAAAGCCTTGTAAAGCAAACCTAGCTAAATGTTCCTGTACAATAGCTGCTTTTTTAAACAGTTACTCCACTATTGTTAAGTGAACTACAAGTTATGACAACTGATATCCACAGTCATCCCTTTGGCATTCTTTATAAAAACATGAATCACCGGAACATTCACCATGAGGAACTCCCATCATTAGGATATGCACAGTGTGAGTTCAGCCGTGCTGTATCTTTCCATTCTGTACAATATAACTGTCAGAACAACTTCAATGAATCATACAGGCCAACATGTAGGCTTGGCAAAGAACAACTCTGATAAAACATGTCAAAATCAATTAGTTATGTTTAGCTTCAAGCAATGTTTGTGCACTGGAGAAAAATGAAAATTTTCATTCCTCATCAGCCACTGTACCAAACAGTGTAATAGCACCCTGCTTACGTACATCAATCAGAAACCAAAACACTTGAAAGGAGTTGGCCTACTAACAAAGCTCAGGCATTGAAAAGCACACGCAAAGACCACAAACAGGCTAGGACAGCTACTAGAACCGACTGTGCAAACACATGGTCAACAGCAGAAGGAGGAATTAACCACTTTAGCTGCTCCAAAAATGTCAGAGGGAAAGGAGTAGATCTAATATATTCAGAAGCTCTTTCAGGGATACTCATGTTTTTTTCCCAACACATTTTCCTCCCTATGTCTTTCACATACTGGAGCAGATTAAAATACTGCTGACAGCTTTTTTTTTTCAATGCCACATTTTGTCAGCCCAAGCCAGAGGACTAACTTTCCCTGATAGTCAGTGGCTTCATTCACAATTGTGCCAGCCTTCTGAAGATGAGAATACAGATGTAGTGATAAACTTAAGAACAACATAATATGTCATGTAAAGGAAAGAAAATCCTATGAAAGGTGCAGCACACAGATGTCACCATTTATCTGCACATTTACCGTGGATCCAGGTACTTGTAGTTACTTACACCTCGTGTGTTCTTGCTCCTCCTCTTTTACAGCAAGAGATGCCTAATAGACTTCCCTTCCCTTGTGAACACTGAGTATTTATTCAGACTTTCACAATTGAAAAGGCTAACTAACGAGAAACTTACACTGAGCTTTGCTAAGGTTCAGTTACTTAAAAAAATAAAAGAAAAACAACAAGATTTCAAAGTAGCATTAAGATTGTCTCTTTTTAAAATGAGATACAAGGTTTGAGACTATGTGCTGTACTAATGCAATGCCTAATTATAAAAAAAATAATGATGCTTAATTGAATTTGCTTTCAATTTCTCTCCATGCATCCTTTAATGTGTCTAACGAAGCTCCCTAAGGCTACCATAAAGCAATATTCAAAATGTGCTCTCTAAAATGAAACGATCATGGATGACCTTTAACCATAACAAGTTATACGTCTCCTAACATAAAATGCCAGCCAGTTATTTCTTTTGTCTATAGATTTCAGAACTGATGGCTTGTCACGTAAAAAAATAGGATTTTACTTTAGCAAAAAAAAAAGAACTCCACACAAACTGAAGTGGTAGGACCTTCAGCAGTTCTGCCATGCTATGAGCTATAGCTGATGAGATCTTAATTTAAATCCTACTGTAGAGATTAAACAAAAACACCGTATATAATTAAAATAAAATTTTACAACTGATAATAACATAAATAAAGGAATTTAAATCTTCTGATATTAAAAAACTAATGACAAAAAGATATAAATAATAATTATAGAATAAAAGAATTACTTTATGCATATTTTAGGCAAAAGAGATGAGCATCCTTATCTTAATCACAGATCTGGATATTCAGATGAGAAAAATGTTACATACAAAACTAAAAAGTTATAAAAGCAACAATGTTCTCAAGACAGTGCTAGAAGCACTTTATTTCTACAGAATAACACTGATAAGACTTTATGTAAAGTTCCCTTACCTGATACTACTGGATAGCCTGGAAATTACACATGGGTTTCAGTTATTAAATCCATTTCACACCGGAATAGAAAGGTGAGCTACTTGCTGCAACACATGGAGCTTATTGAATAGCTGAACCTTTGTGACAGTACAGTCAAAATTACAGAGCAAGAGCACGCAGCTAGAGTTTTATTGTCACCAGTAAATGATCCTTATACAATAGAATCATAGACCCGTTATATTTGGAAAAGACCACTAAGATCAACTAGTCCAACCATCAACCTGCCCCCCACCATGCCCACTGAGCCACATCTCTCAGTGCCACATCTCCATGGCTCTTGAGCAACTCCAGGGACAGTGACTCCACCTCTTCCCTGGTCAGCCTGTGCCAGTGCCTCATATTTTTCCTAACATCCAAACTGAACCTCCCCTGGAACAATTGAAGGCCACCACCACTTGCCCTATTGCTGTTAACTGGGAGAAGGCTACCTTGCCACAGTCTCCTTTCAGGGAGTTATAGAGAGAGCAATAAGGTCTGCCTTAAGCCTCCTCTCCAGACTGAGCAAAACCAGTTCCCTCAGCCATACCCTATAAGACTTGTGCTCTAGACTCTTCACCGATTTCACTGCCCTTCAGTGAACAATGACTTGATTAGGTTTATACCACAACTTGTTTTGTCTCTTCGGGCTCAGTGGGACTGGTGGGGGTAATGGTATCTGGGAGAGCAGCAAAGAAAGTTTGGACATGAGATAGAGTGGGAAGCTTTTCCTTTTATGTCCACTCTTTGCTAGTGGCCCTTCTTTAGAGTTGGCCAGGAAAATGTACAAGATGTTCTCATAAGAATAGACTTTAAGCTATTATGAACCTCCCACTTCAGCCTACTTCAATTAAGATTATCAAGTACTTCTAATAGCAGTAGTATGTAAAACAGGGCAGGAAAGACAGCACCATTTGTCTTATAAAGCACTGTAACAACAATCACTACAGAGTGACTGGGGTACTCAGTAGCCTTTCAGGGATGGCATTTAATCCAATAGAGTTCACAATTTAGTTTTTCAGATTAGATTAACACTTGAAATGTATTTTATGTGCCTGGAAAAGAGGTAGACAAGTGTGGTGCCACAAAGCTGGCAAAGGAGAAGAGAGATAGTCTGAAGAAAAAAGCAATTTCAAATCACATAATTTACTTTTGCCACAAGAAGTATCTCACAATCTCAAGATTATTCTCCTCCCACAACTTCATTCCCCATTTTTTATTGTAAACATCTCTCTCTACCCTTCTATTATAAAATGACTCGGTCAATTCTTCTGACTTAGGCTCTGATCTTGCACAACTGCACAAACATTTAAATTTACTCACACGAGCAGCATCATTGGCTTCACTACGACAGTTCATCACAGACGTAAACCTTTCACGATTGGTGTCTTTGGTTTGTTAAGGTGAAACAAGATGCTAAAAGTAACTGTGTTCCTGAAAGTGTAACAAATAATTTTACAGTAACAGGAAGAAGCAAAGAAACACTTCACGGACTACTTAAAAGAAGCTGAAATTAATTTTTAAAAGATGTACTGAAAATGCTAACAGAAATACATTTATAACATTTGTTCTGTTCTACCTCTTCACAGTGCAAATGCAAATTGTCCATGTTCTGAAATAAGAGAACTGTAGAAAATGAAAACCAATAATGTCAAACTAACTCATTTTCTTTTCTGGAATACCACGCCAAATGGTGCATTATCAGACTACCAATGTGCTTCCTCCAGTGATTCATGGAACACTTAACATTACTGCATCTCACTGATAAACACTGCTGGGATTTATTGACTCTACAACAGTTCAAAAACTAAGTAACAAAATGTTATGCACAGATGATATCCTGAATTCACAAATCTCAGTGTTGCAATATATTCTGAAAACCACAGACTTGCAACATCTGGTATCACAGGGGATCTACAACTAACATCACATTACATTCTGGTTCTGTCTATACAAAACTTCTTTCCATATGGAAACGTGTATACTGAAAAAGCCCTTTATATGCTAGAAAAACAACAGCCATTTCAAAGTGCTGGTTAATGGCCTCAGGGAATTTGTGAAGTGGCATCTGTACAGTTGTGAGAGGTAAAGCAGTTCAGGACAGAAGCTCGATGCTTTATGCCACTAGCACTGCTAGGCCTCTCCTAGCTGTAATAACGTTGTTGAAATGTATAAACAATCAAGTTTTCTGCCTGAGTTTCTTAAAACTAATAAATCTTTTAGCTTAATACCATCCTGATAGATCCACATGGCTGTCTTTCCTCCCAGTGTCCTATGATTTTCAGTCTTTCAGGACCATCCTTCTGACTTGGGGCTTTAATTGCAAATTCAGCTTATATTGCTTTACACTATTTGACAGAAAGTCTCCCTTCCAAAGGCCTACAATTATACACTCATAACATCTGTGAACAGAATGACCCACTAATGCTAACCAACACTCTTTCACAATTTTTTTCACTTGAAAAATAAAAATATAAAACACAGGATAAGCAAATTTAAAAGGAAAGATAGGAATAATTATTTTTCAGCTTAATCTTCTCTACAGAAAAAGAAGAACAACACAACGTATTTCCAACATATTATTTACCTGTGACTATAAAGCACTTAAAATACTTAATACTAAAGAATTTTTTTTTTTATTATTGCACCATTTGGAATGAGGTATTAGATTATTAATAATCAATGAAGCTACGTTTGCGCAACAGACATAATTATAGAAGACAGCATATCTTTTGCTACTCCTCTTTCTGAACAGCCACAGTGTCTACATAAAAGAAATAGCTGAGCTGAAGAAGTTTGCTCTACAAAAAATAGGAAAAAGTATTAACAGCCTCCAGGACTCAAACAAACAGAGCAGTTTCTAATTCCACTTCAGTCAATGAAAGTTATAGCTAGACAGATGACAGTAAACAACATACATAACCAATTCTAAAAGTTGTTAGAGAAAAGCTACCACCTATTTTCTTCAGAGAAAACAGTAAGATGTGATTCACGAATAACAAACTTCAACATTAGCAAAGTATTCCTTTAAATGCTTCCAATGTAGATTGTCATAAAATTAAAAATCAAAAAGGTGCCTCAAAATTTGCATAGAAATCAAAGAATTGTTGAAGATGAAAATGAAAGTGTCAGATTGAATATATATATATATATATATATATTCTATATTTGTGATTAAATTAGTATTTGTATTATATGGAAATATATTTATTGTAAAGATCCAGTTACAAATTTTAAGTCTATTTGTATTTTAATTCATCACCAAAATACAGAAATACTATCTGGAGACCTGATAAAAGGTTGAAATTGATTGTCAAGAACACTGGATATTCACTTTAGCTCTGTATATGATATTTTTTATGATATTACCGCTTAAAATAATATGCTTAATAATAATAAATGCTTATTCAATTAAATTGGTGCATTCCTCAATCTGCTAAAATCAATTTTGAAAGAATTTATCCCAAAGGTCCAATTTTGTAGCCACCTGTAAAGCCTTCTTTTATGTTTAATGACAATCAAACCAACCAAAAGTCTAACAGGAAGTAAGAAAACAAGACAGACTGGATAACCAAGCGTCCAAGTTTGACAGTATTTGAGCTCCGCTGTCTAATATTACCTGAAAATTAAAAAGTCTGTCCTGAAAACTGTAGAACAAAGAGGAAACATTAGTAAAAATAACAAGAAAATAGACAGAAAGTCAATAAATTATTATATTCAAAACTGTAGAGTCAGTAACTTTCCAAAGGAGATGCCTCTTCACTCTATTATTGCTTTCTGTATTTCAGAATTTCTATCGTTCTAAGTTCCTTAGGGAAATGTGGTCCTCCATCTTAAGTCTCCAGTAACACAGAAGTATTATCTCCTTTGCTAGGACAAAGGAAAATAATATGGTCAATACAGCTTGTGGTCTACATAGCCTGTTAAAAGTCATATTACACTGATTAGTTCTTCTTAGACAGATGCACTGAATTTCTGAAACAGTGTCAGAATATGGAAAGTTCTGAAGTTGTTTCTAATCTTTTCAGTAATGACCCGATATTTACAACAACAAACAAACTCCTGACTTAGCTTCACCTCCATTTGCATATCCGCCAGAATCTACTCTGTTAGGATCATTCAGTTCTTCAAACAGTCCAGTTTCAATAATTTCTTCCTGCCAGGGTATAGAGACAGCGCCCGTTGCAAATTTTTTGAAGAACTTCTTGTCTTTGTCATCAAATTCAATTCCTCGTATTTCAGAGAAATCAGCAATGTCTGCAACATCTTTGGCATAGACAACTGATGGATCTGGCACAAATGGAGGGTCAATAAGGTTTGCCTCTAGCCTGTGGAAATTTATTGTTTTGAAGAAGCTATGTTTTCTTGGGTCATCATCTTCATTTCTGCAATAAAGGAAAAGATTGTTAATTACTGCAGTTTTTTGCTCTCCAGTAGATACTGTTGTCTGTGTTGCATACATGAGAGCATCTTAAATTAAGGATACGTAACATAAAATGCAGTACGATCATACTCAGCTCAGGCATATTCAAACAGTGTTGCACTGAACAGTGTAAGCATAGCTAAGTAGCCAAAAACATCCCAATCCCATTATTCATTTCTACCTCTCAAGGTAAATTAGTCTGGGCAAGGTGCCATTCAAGAGCAGCAGTGCTGCTTCTGGCAGTGCACTGAGATATCCATATCCAAAGACACACTTTAACCAGAACCGAAGAAAATGCAGAACGGGGAGAGGAAGCACTGGATTAACTGGTCAACAACAAAAGTCCAGCGGTTGGCGCTGTACAAAAAGGATAGGAGTATCTAGTAAATTCCATACTGGAGTAGTCTGGTTTCATACATCTAGGGACTGACTGATGAAAAACAGTCTGAACAGGAAATTGACAAATGACATATGTTCTCTTATCTTACTTTACAGCAGATAGGCATTTACATTAAAAAAAATATATATTCTGGAAAGTCCAGTTAAGTAGCTTTAGCAAGTCAGTTAATTCAAATGAACTACTCATAACTGAGCAAAGGGGTTCATAAATTATGGCATTGGCAAGAGCACGTGCACCTCTGTCACAAACACATTTTTTTTAAGTATCTTTAAAACCCAAGAATAAAACACAGACACTGTAAATACATGCATTTAGGTATACTTAAAAAAGAGTAACTGCAGACCTCAGGGATGACTTTTGCTGTAACAGAAACAGTGAATTCTTTCACTGTGGAATATCCTACAAGCTTGTCCATGAGTCTAAGAATAATCTGAGCCCCAAATGTATGGTCACTAAGGTGTGATCAATGACCACAGCTTTAGAATTGCATCTCGCCTAAAATGTAACTCTAGCACCAAGTCATACAAAGTTTGTATTTAGAATTACAGTTAAAAGAGGAGCAGGGAAGATCACTGTACTTTCTTCACACCTATGTTGTTGTTTTGTTGGTTTTGTTCGCTTTTTATTCATGGGTCTTAAAAATTAAAAATGATAATGTAAACAAATGTATTTTTTTCTTAAATTCAGCAATAGGTAGTTGTTACTGTTCCTGTCGTCTTTATCTATACCCTTACGAAAATACTTAGCAAAGTTTAAGCCCTCGTGCATTTCTAGAGAATGCTCTGTGAACAAAATGTAATACAAATCTTAGTCTTTTTATCTCTGTAAATGTACAGAAGCAGGAGATCTGAATGACCACAGAAAATCTTTAAGACCTTTTAATATGTTTAAAGAACAGCTTCTCTGGCTCACCACTACTGCCATTTCCTAATAAGCCTCCCTGCCGTGCTTCTGGCCTGCTCTGGTTGTAATGAGGCACAGTTGAGATGAAACTGCCAGCTGCCTTTTTCAGCTCCCTTAGAAAACAATAATTCTGTGCTTCTGCTGCCTGGTTCCTCTGAGAAAGTCACCACCAGCGACTAACGACTGTACGCCACCATGGCCACATTGGTAAGACACAGACTGAAGAACGATGTAAAATGATCATCTAGCTTAGCTAGCTAGTGGAAATACTGTGTACTTGTACAGCTCTCGAGCTTGATGTGATTTATTTACATTTGCTGTTAGCCTGTAGGGCATTAGAGCTGCTGCTCAGATTAATCAGTGCCCTGTGACACTAGAGAGCTAATAGCGCCAACAATCCTATTAGACAGATGTACTCACAAAAATTTCACTTTATTTTACTTCCCGTTTCTGTACCATAAACCAAAAAGCATTAGATGTTGGGGAAGGCTCCAGAATGGACTGCTGTGGTGGTTTTTCTTCCTGATGTATTTTCTGTCACCACTAGAAACGTAAAAAGTTTAAAAACATAAAGCTACAGGAACGCCATCTACTGGAACCAACTGAGGCATCTTCCAACTAGCTGCAGATGAACTTGAGCTCTTCCTCTGTTTTCATGTTTATATAACTTAGAAGAAAGAAAAAATGAGCTCATCTAAACTGTCAGTTTTGTATTCCTCCACAAAAAAAAAAAGAAAATCACCGTACACGCGGGAAGACGTGGGCTACAGAAATGTCAATCCCAAAAACTGGAGCGCAGAAAAAGGGTTAATTTCCTCAGTTAACCAATGGCATTGAATCTTCAATAAAAAAGAGAGGCATTTTAAAAGGTCAGGTGTACAAATTAAAGCTGTCCTTGAGCAGCTTTAACTTATGCAACAGGCACTTATGTAGATAACCCAAGGTCTTATTGTCCTTATTAGAATTACAGTGCTAATCTTTACATAAGGATGAGCTGTCCTGAATAGCATCTCTCTATTTAAGACGTACATAAGTGCTTTTATTCTGTCATGACCAGACATGGTATATATCCAAACATTTTTACAACACATCTCAATAGTAATATTTTAAAAGGCAGTACGTTAAAAACAACCTGTGCATTTATTTATCCCTGTACGTTCTCATACTGCTCAGAATTAATGCAACAGTAAGCAGGCAGAATAACTGTACTTTGACTAAGGGAATGTGGTTACTTTAAGTGAATAATTTGTTGCTGCTTTTGCTTCAGACTTCTTGAATTAACTTGACCAAATTGATGAAATTGATAAGTCAGGGACAAATCCATCAGTATTCATCAACTCAAAGCCATCCCAAGCCCCAAAAACCACTCTGTTTTAAACAAATGCATGCCCAATATTCTTTTCCTCTCATTTGTTCCTGGAATGACTCAGAAAAACCAAGAACCTCTACAAGATTTTTTAAAAGTAACTGAGTAAGCAGAATGGTCTCTTCAGTAAGAAGCCAGTGATGCAGCCTTGTAAGTTAGGCATCTGCAGGACAGAAAATCTGTACTGCAGATCTGGATTTCTGCCCACATTGTTCCTGTAAGTGATATAGCCAGAGACTCTGTATTTAAGTCTACAGTAAAACAGATTCAGGTATCTACTTAAATACCCTCTTCCTTTAGGAAAGAAAATGCAAGTGAAATGGGCTGCTTCCATCTCCCAGAACCGTACAGAGTCTAACCCCACAAAATACCAACAAAAGAACTCCTCCAATTTGTATGGGGTGGAGATGGACAACTACAGTGTTGCAACAACACTCTGTATTTCCATATTATCTTCAAAAACTTCCACCTCTCTTCCTGGAAATGAAGGATAACATTCAGTACTACTACTTTTCTGAGTGTGAGAAATAAGGCATACCTGCTTCCTAAACGATTCTCTGGTTTCTTAGCCAAAAAGAGTCGGCAAATATCTTTTGTTTCCTCTGTAAAGTTGGCATGTTCAAATTTCACCTCATCTTCCAGAGTTCTTCGTTTAACCTCATCCTTATCGACCTTTTCTTTGAAATTCTTGAATGGTGTTCGCCCAGCAATCATCTCATAAATACTACATCCCATAGCAAACCAGTCCACGGGATAGCTGTAACTTTCTTCCTTCAGGATTTCTGGAGCCATATAACCATTTGTCCCAGCCTACAGCAAACATACAGACAGATTAATTACACAATGTCAATAATGAAATACATAAAATTAAACTGATAGTCTATAATTCAAAATATATATATATTAGTAACATACATGATAGGTTCTGTATCTAGAAACTGAGCACATGCTCTTTAAGCATCTTAGCCTACGGGAAAACATTTAAATGCATTCTTCAAAGGTGAAATGTCTGCAATTTGTGCATAGGAGAGGTTTCTTTTAAAATTAATCTTTATCTGTCATCTTTCATCTTAATATTTTTCCTGCTGGAGGACGTTGCTAGCTTTCTCTTGTAAATACAACCAGTAATCACTTTGAAAAGACTGAAAAAGGATGAAAATCAGCCAACTTTCTGCCCCCTCCCTGTTCAGTGGTTACAACTCCGCTCCAACAAGAGGCTGTTGCCAGTGAGAACATTCTCCTGGAACCAGCTGCTGAGCTGCGGTGGGAAGTTATCAGTCACATTCCCTGCTGTCTTCTGCAAGGAACTACAACCATCAAGGGCCAAGAAAAACTCTTAAAACCATTGTATGAAAGTAAACCAAAGATAATTGTAATTAGTAAATTACTTACATTTAAGTGAAAAGACTAGTTCAAATTGCTTGACTGGAAAAAGCACTCTGAATAAAGAACAGGACTAATCAAGCCTCCAAAAGAAGTGGTGACCACTCTTTGAGAGGGGAATTTGCCTGCCTTCTCTGAAGCACAGGCCTGGCACAATCCCAGCTGGGGGACAGACTCCAGAGTATTCAAAACAGCTCCTGCTGCCTCTTTAGTAAGCTGATCTACCTGGGACAGAAGGGGAGGTGAGCTTCTCTATACAGTTTCTGCTGCACTGTTACATCACTCAGGATATGAAATTTCAGTCACAGCATTCTCTCAGCTGACTCTGCTATATCTAATTCTATACCTTATTTCATGTATTTACCAGATTCGGCTAACAGTGATAACTACGTCAGTAGTCATATGAACTTTAGTAGTATTACCACTTGAAATGAAAATACAATGCTTTTGTAAAATCCTCCCAGATGTACACAAGATGGTCATCCCTACTGACACCAACTAAACACAGTGAAAGAGATTCATTTTGAAGCAAAATAGAGTGAGAAAGGTGTAACTAAAACTAGAGCTCATCTGGGCAAACTACGTTTGAGAAAAGAGTAATAGCCCAACAGATGAATTTTAGTTTATGAGTCATATCTCACTATAAACTTTAGCTCATGCCATTTCATATTATGGCATATACTCTGCAGTAAATAATGTCTGCAGGAAGTAACATTTTTTAAAGATAGAAACCAAAGTCCTTAATTTGATTGATGTATAGAAGTGAAATGAGAAAAAACAAAATATCAGCCAGGCTGAAAGCAAAAGAAACGGTTAGAAGTGAACTGTTACCTCCCTCAGTAAAACCACAGAAGTTCAACAGAGCCATTACAGCAGCCCAAATCATTCCTCACATAATTTATACTGTTTGCATTGGATCCATCTAAGTTAATACTGAGAGATAGCCTGACAACATTCAATTTTTATGTGCCATTACTTTGCCACACAGAAAGGGGAAGTGCTCCAATATGGGCTGCAGAACCCTGGTCCATCTGGCTGAAGATCAAGAAACTTGGAAGAGAGTTCAGGGGTTGAAAACAGTTGAGAAATGTTGGTACAAAAGGATGGAGACAGCTCACTGTGCATTAGAGAGCACAGACACTGATTATGTTTCTGGAATATTTTTGCTTCTTTTCTGGGAAACAATAAACATCCTTAGTGTTACTGAGACGGAGCTGGTTTTAGGGCACTAATGCCTTGAACAACTGATGGATCACAGCATCATTAAAAGGTGCCCTGACAGCACTTTCTGACAAGACATAGCTTTGCTGCAAGTTAGCGTCATCATATGGGAACTGGATAAATCTGTCATTTGAAAGTCAGCATGTCATCCTGTGATCAACAAGGTGTCTCAGGGGAGCTCCCTCCTTACTGCCTCTCCTTTCTTTACCAGTCGGCTTTTCAGAAGAAACAGGTGTCAAGTAAGATTGCTCTCTTCCATATGCATCTTCCACATATACCCTTCAGTAAGTCACACCACACAGAACACTGTGATTTGACACGATCCTTAGAAACAGAGAATGCAGGAGCATTCAGACTGGAACACTGCATGAGAACAATTTAATAAAAGCAGAGATGGATCAACAAAAGCTTTCCTTCAGGATGGTGGATGGGTTAGAGTGTGAATAAGAATTAAACATCAACATTCTATATTTGGTATCACCAAAATCTTTTGAGCTGTTATTAAGCTGATCCAACTAAATCTGAGAGAAATTTAGAAACAAACGTTCCTCTGATACGTCAAACTATTTCATGTGAGCTTTTTTTTCTCATGAACATTCATCAAAACTTGAATTTAAATTTAAAATAAATCTCTCTCCATCCTGAAGATTACTATTAATCCTAGGATTAAGCACGAAGGAGCAGGTTGTGAAAATGGAATCCAGTATAATGACACGACCCCTAAAAATCAAAAAACAAATAAAGAAAGAAAACCCACTAGAAACAGATGCATTTCACAGGTATTTAACGGTGACCTTTAAGTGGGAAGAAACACATCTTATTTATTTATTTATTTAAAGGAACATGGAAAAAAAAAGCTTAGATTTTAGTCCTTCACAACCAGTTCAAAATGCACAGCTTTGGCAAAATATTTCATTTAGGAAGAGGGTTGATAAAACCCTAAGTATTTAAATGCAGAACAGGGAACACAGGAATTATTCAACCCCTGGAACTGAAACAAAATAAATCTTTTAAATGAAGACTCACTTGTATCTTTGTAGATGGCATTGGAAGGAAGGTACAACCTCGCATTCTTGCATTAATCATTACTAGGAACAAGGTGTTAAAACTCTGACAAGGAAAAGAGATCCTGCGGCAGCATGAAGGACAGCCTCATGGACTCAGGAAAGGTTTATTTAGGCTGGTACAAAAGAAGTATGTTCTCAGCCTAGTGAACGGAGTTGTAAAACTGCACGACTCTCACTAGGAGCCAAAGGATGTTATCCCACCGAAGGCAGAATCATATGCCACTGCAAAGGCACAGAGCTTTTCCAAGTTCAGTCAGTGCAACACTGGCCATTTTCTGCTTGCTTTCCATCTAACACTCTCTTTTGCTATGGTGAGAAGAATGCTTTATTTGCATATACTGTTTGAAATGCAAAAATATTTTTTTTTCTGTTAAATAAACTTTAATTGACTTGTTTTTGATAAGGGTTAAATGATCTACTTCTCACAATTTCCTTATCCTGAGAACAACCCAAAAGGCAAGTTTCCAACAGCCATCTAAAATTTAATGACCAAGTGCTGTCCTTGGATACATTAGCAAAGAAATTTTGTTAGGTGGAATTGCTGCTTTCAGTGAGGTTTGACAGCGCACAGCAGAAATGAGTCATCTGAAAGGATACCACATTTCTTTAGTGAAATGTGATTCTGTATAAATTTTTTAAAAGCCACATAATTATAATCTTTTAACAATACAAGATGTGACCCTGAGAGGCACTAAGTGCACTGGGTTCCCAGTACGACTTGGGCTGCCAGCAGAACATGGTGCACATTGCAGCTTCTGCCCCTACATCCTATTCAGATTACTGCCCTGAGGAGAAGTATTCTGAACACCGCTATCCCAACTCCTTAAAAATACAGTGAAGGAAGAAACAGAGCTGTCTAGAGTTTTCATTATCAAAGAAACAGGCAAATGGGGAGAAATGGGATTTAGATCCCTCTAGCTTTTCCCACAGATCTCTGCAAAACAAACTCAATTGATATCACAAAGCAAACAGTATAGCACATCAGAATGTCTGTCCTTTGTTTGCCATGGCACAAGAACTGTTGAACAGAGGAAAAAAAACAAGCTGAGTTTAGCTCTATCAGCTGTTTCCTGGGGCTCAGTCCATCCTTCCTCCAAGGGGTGCCACTGACAGCTTTGTTCTCTCCTCCAGCTGTTGCTCCTTCAGCACCGCCTGAACACACCCTGCAGGAATGTAGCGACAGATCACAGAAAACTCCTCTCTGCATACAACTTAATGGGCCAAAGATGCAGAGAACAACCAATATTCCTCTGCCATTCACTTTGCAACGTTCACTTTTCTCCCAAGAATCACTGTGAGGAGAACTAGGCACAGAGAGTTCCTCCATACTTTCTTACTACATGCTGACGCAGCAATGAGCCAGTTGACCAAATGATTAAGCAAGTATATTCTAAAAGAAAATAAAATCTAATCTAATTAGCACAAACTGCGGCTCTGAAAAGTCTCACTGAGCGAAGACCTCAGCATATTGTTAATGCTTAGCAAAGGGAAAGACTCCATTGACTTTCAGATAAACTGAAGAGCTGCTGGTTCAGAAGAACACAAAGGAGACTCTTCAGAGTACCAGGAAAAAATAATGATGAACACTGTATGGCAGCTTAGAAGTTCTAGAATCCCACAGGTTCACATGAAATTCAACACTGAGGTTTTTACTTTCATTTTCACAGAGGGACATAATTTTAGCAGGGAAAGCTTGTCTGTGTTAACAAAAAACATACAGTTAAAAGCAAAACAGAACAAAACCTAAATTCTGCTATATAGGAGGAAAAAGGAAACAAAATTTATCTCTGGGATCAAAGTCACTACTTGAAATATTAAAAAAAAAAAAAAAAGTCCACAACCTTTTTTTTTTTACTTATTTAAGCTTGTACACCAGTGACCATTGAAGTCATCACCATAAGCTGCACAAACGAAAGTCTCGTGATAGGATGAGGTTGCCTCTGCGCTCAAACATGGCAGGAGAAAGCAGATGGAAATACAGCATGTTCTTCAGTTCAGCTTCATGCTGTTTGAAAATGAAAGGGCTAACACAGCTTGAGGAAGGACAGCCCACTCACTGGGCACCAACTGTAACTCTGCACTCACGAGCATCTCCACGCTGGCTCTGTGTGACCACACATATACCGTGACCTTTGCCTCAGATTCCCACTGCACAACCCAGTAACACTGCTATCTTGTGAACAGCCATCAGAAAACACATGCTTTTATAGACGCTGAAGCAGTCTGACATTGGAGAGATCGAGCATATGGGGCAGACCAAACATGTAGTGCTGACCCTCTAACTACACTACTAATATACACCAATGACCAGGTTTCTTTTATTCCGGTGACACACCCTTCTAATTTTGTGCAATGCTCTGTTTTTCTTTCGATTTCTGGCAATCATTTCCCATCTATAATATGGAAATAATACTGCATTTTAGAGATGGTTATGGTTTTATTTTTTAATGATTGTTGAATATTACAGAAGCAATATTAAAAATGAGAGAGAAAAATTCCATCCCCTTAGCTCCATGAATATTTTATGAAGCTCCTTCTAATTAACGCTCATACAGCACAAGGCGTAGGTGGCTTTCTCAAAGAGAGGACATCAAAGGGAGACATTATGTTCAGTGCCTGCACAACGGAAGGAACAGGGCTGCAAGGTGCAGGTAGCAGACTCCCACTGCAGGCACGGCCTGTGTAGGTTAAGCAATACAAATAACAGCAAAGCCTGAATGCTTGCAGTCACTGAAATCCACAGATTTCAACCACCTCTACAGGTGAGTCCAGGAAGACGTGGCCCACATAGCCAAGTTAGTGCAAGAATATGGTGTTATGTCAATACATGTTTGTTGAGTGGAACACTCCTCGCAGTGTTCAGCCCAGAAACAGCAGAAGCACTAAACCTCAGCACTGCCCAACCTACTGTTCCTGCTATACTGCTTCTGGTCAAAGCTGTCAAATGAACAGCTTAGAGATAAACATCAACAGCCAAATTTTGCACTTCTTGCCCAACACAATGCACACTGTTGACCAAAATAAATCACCATTAGATGATTTAATCAGAGATCATTCTATAAAGAACAGACTAAAATTAAACAGTAGTATTTAGTGCTTACATAGCATTCTAATCTTCAAAGAGTTTAATTAAGCTTTCTACCAGCTTTAGAAACTTCATAAGAAACCTTGTCCCTTGCTTTTTCATGGAACATACTGTAGTATATACTAACCATCAGATGAAACTGAATGAAAAAGGAGGTTAAAAGTCACACGAAGTGCCTGGATGCTGTGTCTTAAAAAGACCCTGATAGCTTTTCCCAGAAAGAAGAGATCTGTCTGGCAGGTGGCACTCCTTGTGCAGGAAAATTATCTGCTCAGTTCGCACCGCATTCTTGTCATTTTAGATTACTACAATATCCTTTCTGTCACCTACAAAACTGCAGGATGCTGATAGTTCTCACAAAATCATTTTTGCTCCCTTTACTCTCAAGTGACAATGGCACCCGCAGAGGTAAGATTCCATTATGCAAAGTGCAAGTTTCAGGGAAAAAGAAAAAAAGCAAAGTACAGATCATTATCATGCACTTCATAACAAGTGTGACCATCAAAATTTAAGAACCAAGTCCCTCTAGTTAAATATAATCAGTTGTATTTGTGATACTTAAAATTACATCAGCTGTATGGCGGCTTTGAAACCGTAACATTACAGTAACTGTGGTTAATTCCGAACAAATGAAGAGCTGCCATTTTTTCCAAAGTGCCAGGAAAGACGTTTTACATTTTATCCAATAAGAACGCAACGTGATGATGGTCACAGGCCAGCTGCAGAACCGTGTCGTTATTTTTCATTTTGCAGCTCTGAATTCTCCTCTCCATTTCTCAAGTGTCCTGAAATTAAGCTGCGAGTTTCAGGAACATCTAAATAGATTTCTTTTTGTTTTCCTAAGAAATAGAATCTTATAATAAACAAACATACAGGAGGGCAAAAGGACATTTTGAGTAAGATTTTAACCAAAACATGTTTTTACTATAAAAATATTATGATGTCCTTCAAATATATAAAACATAGCACAGGAAGACCATGAAGAAGAAGCCTGAAACCTCTAAAGATATGAATGCATTTTTATGAATATGATCAAAATATTTTTATCTTGTTTGATTTTAGTGATTTTTTTTTACTGTATTCAATCTTCCCACCTCACATAAACCTGCACCAAAGTGCGTCATAACTTACATGCCACAGTTGCTTTGTACAAAACCCATACCCAGTAAGAGCAGAAAGTCTCCTCCAAAATAAATAGGAAATATGCACCGACTTCTGAAGAAAATGGAACTGAGTCTCCCACAATGGGATATACTGAAGATATGAGGGCATTAAACAAAGAAAACACTCACTTTTCTCACGTTCTCAGGAAATTATATATACTGCCAATCCCTTGGATAAGGCAGGAGCATTTGACTCTGACACAAGTGAATTTCAAGATGTATAATGAGAGAAAGTTGAACAGACCTCCAGAAAAAGCATGCTCAGTCACACTGTTCAAGCAGAGAAACTCAGCGTGTAGGATAGAGACTCCTCACTGTCATCTTATGCAAAAAGAACTAGTTCCAAATCAGTCGTATGCATTTAGCAAGGTCTTCAAGAAATGTTCTTGCTCATAATGGAAAAAAACCACACCTTAATATCCACCCCATGTACATTAGTTTCTCAGACCAGACTGGAAAAAACCTTGAGTGAGTGCATTTGCACTGTTGACCTGCATATGGTAGTCAAATGAGTACATAGCTAGACTAAATATCTTGCCTATATAAAAGCCTCTTGGTTGTCTTTTTGTTTGTTTGTTTGTTTGTTTTTGTTTTTAATTATTGGCTATTTCAACATAAGAATGTCAACACATAAAAAGGGAGTAATGTTATCACACAATCCAGCTTTATACATTATGTGATCAACACATCAGAACAGATGCTGTAGGCACATTTGTATGAAAAGTCATGATATTTCCTGATGTCCTGAATAATCTTATTAACTCTGGCAATGGATTCATGTTTCCAGAGCTGTCAGTAACAACTTTGCCTGAGTAAGCATGCATATACATGTTTCTAGGCAGACAGCACAGGTACGTGTGCATACCTGAGAGGAGAGGGGCAAAACTAAGGCTGAGTATCCAATAAACTCATTAAAAACATCTGCTTCTGAAAGCAGGGTAATTTTATTTATTATAGTTAAAGGTGGTTTGTATAGGTATTTCCCAAATTGAGTACATTTTGTCACAATACTTACAGGATACCAGAGCTACTTCTTCAATTATGTTACATTTTAAATGATCTGTAAAATATTTTTTCTGTAGTGTAGCATGAACACTCATTAAACTGAAAGAAGACTTGACCTAGAATTCAGGGAACCTTTCCATGCACAAAGAATACAGTCTTTTGCTGGTAAACAACACAGAAACATTACAGTTCCACTGAACTTTTCACTGAAAACTTGAAAATGTCTAAAACAGGAACTCATTAACAAGCCTACCACTTGTGCCCCACGATAATCTGATCACCTAACAAGATTTACTAAGGGGATTTATGGAACCTCCAGCTGAGATATGGATGGCATGTATTTATGCATGAGATGCTAGGAATTTTTTGATGCTTTGGAAGAGAAGCAAATTTACCTATTTATGGCTTGTAAACTAATGAGAAGTATACTGAATCTTCAGAATGCACGGAAATACTGGCTTTTTTAAAAATCGCAACTGGAATAAAGAAAATGCTCAAATAAATTCATTTATTACATCCTACTCGATCCTGCATAAGGAACAATTAAATTATTCATATCTTTCCACTTCATAGTATATAGCAAAGAACAATGAAAATAAAACAGAGACAGCAGAAAACTGCCACTTTGTTTCACTATCTGTGATGAATTAAGAGGTACTTTCCTAACAGTCCAGTTAAATGAAACACATGGAGATACATGTTTATCAAGCAGGTGTCTTAGATCAGATGTATACTCCAAACGTACACTGCTAAATAAATGATCTGATGTAAAACTAGGTGATTAACATGCTGCAGGGTGTTCTGCAACACCTCCTTGAAAATGTAGCCAATTGCAAGCAACTACACTTGATTCCATCCCTCTTGCATCAAATAATTTGTGAAGAATTACAGTGTGCTGCCACCACAATATTATCTTGGACTGGTACACCCCAGGTTCAGGAAATCAGCTGGATGAGCCATCTACTCATTTTATGAGACATCTGTAACAAACTGAACAGTAAGAAGTCCATGAGACATCTGGAAAAAGCTCACAAAGAGACTCTTTTAAATGTATGTCCTAAGGATTTCTAAAAAACTTCCCCAGGTACTTAACTGCAACAGACTCAACAGAGGACAGGTGCTCAAATCTTCATAAAATCCCAGCTGACTTCTTCAAGTACACAAAAATGTACAGACAATCTCCCATTTTTGCTGATTCAATTTAGAAAATTATTAAAAAGATCTGACTTTTATTTTTTCCAAACTCAACTTTGTAGAAGAGAAGACTATTCAGGAAGGAAGATACAGGCAAATGTAGTCAGTAAAGACTTCTCTGTTTTCTCATTTGTATCTTCAAACAAATTTAAAAAAATATGTACACAAGGTTTTTACTCAAGTAAATGCACCTGGTTAACATACCATTTAGAGAGTTTTATTAAAAGAAATGCTACAGGGAGCATAGAAAGAATTCAGGTCACTAGCTCATCTTCAGAGTAACCAAAAAGAAAACTAAATGAAATGAACGTTTACTTGGTTCCTGATGATATATAGAAGGTATGAAGTGTTCTGCTTTACTTTGCTTACTTACAAGGAAGTCACAGAATCACAGAATTGCTCAGGTTGGAAAAGACCTTCAAGATCATCAAGTCCAACCACAATCTAACCATACTACCCTAACAACTGCAGAACTAGAGATGTTAGGAAAAGATTAGCACACTGTCACCGAGTCACTGGGGGAGAAAGGTTTCTGACTTGGAGCATTTTTTTAGCTCTTGTCTACAGAAACCAATCTGGAGGAAAGTACTCTTAAAAAAAAAAAAAAGTCACCATTCTGCATCCTCTTTAAAGGGTAAGAGACTAAAATAGCATAGCCACGCTCAGAATGAATACAGTCTCATAATAAAAGCAGCTTTACAGAGTAATGCGATATTGCATTGTGGAAAACTGTTCTGTGGGAGTGAACTATTAAAATATGACCCAGAAAGCACATTACATTTTTTCCTCTGAAACAATACTCCAGCAAAACATGTTGATGCTACTGAAACCTCTGTGATGAAAAAAAATGAGAGCTCAAACAAGTTTGCAAAAATTCATTAGACAGAAGAAGACACCAACTTGTTTTTGAATGCATCTTCTTACAGGAAGACCACAAAAGATATCCTTTGACCAAAAAAAAAAAATCTCCCTTCTTTTCAACATCATCATTAAGATGTGTAAGGCTGGCTAAGTAAAATTTATCTGAACAGATGAGAATGTATGACCACCAGCTCTACTGGAGCGCTAAACCACTGCAACATATTGTACTAGTGCTATCTGCTGACTACTTTGAGGCAGCAGAACAACCTATGAACACAGTTAAGGCAGAGTTAGATTTTATTCCCATCGTGCAATAGAACAGTACTTTAAGTATATTGAAGAACCACCTCATAAAAGATGGCTACAAGGCATTAAAGTTAGAACTGCTTTTAAATGCTAGAGGTATGAAGGAAGTCCAGGTTATTACAGCATTCCATCAGAACAGAAGGATTCTTTGCAAATGAATAAACTGAAATTAAAAAGAAAAGTGTTACTGAACAGTAATCACAGAATCGTAGGGGTTGGAAGGGGCCTCTAGAGATCATTGAGCCCAAACCCCCTGCCAAAGCAGCTCCCTAAACCAGGCTGCACAGATAGGCGTCCAGGTGGGTCTTCATGATCAGTGACTGAAAGTTATTAGCTCCATCAGGTCAAACTGTCACCCAAACTATGGAGTCAGACTTCTGATGTTTGGCACTTCAGCCGTTACCTGGTGAAACACAATCTGGTCGGGAGTAACAGGCAGGCATTCTGCATTAGCTTATCTGCCCTTATAAAACTGTGTCCACAACATGGTGCAACTGATCATATTAACAGATCTGCCCTGGAACCAAAGGTACCTATAAAAATGTATTCTCTTAAGGTTTTTACAGAACCAATGATTTGGTTGAGAGAAAAATTCCCTCAATTTTAGGTCAGAATGTAACTGCAATTAGTAAATAGAAATTAATACAACAGCACCATTTTGTTACATACACCAAATTCCGTAAACACCTTAGAGCTGCTTGTGTTGACCACAGCTATAAACATTAGTAATAACCAGCTCATATTTTAGTAGTAACTTTAACTTCCTACTAATTACAACACAAAAATGAAAAGAAAAAAAAATCATCATAATCTCTCTCATATTTGAAGTCCCCAATAAAAAGAAAACAAAGCTGCCTTTAACAGAAATTCCTTCTATCATGCTGCAACTGCAGAGTATCTCCACTGCAGTTCATACTCTAACTTAGTGTCCACATAATGGTGAATACTGCCACAGAAACCAGTCACCAGCAACAGAACAACCTAATCACTGTTGTGGAAAGCGAGGAGGAACAACTATCTTGCCCACTATTGCTTTTGAGATTGTACTGTAATACACAATAAAGTGGTTATACATTTCTAAATACACTTCTTTTTCTTACTCTTTTACCAAACCCCACACACCTGCATGTAGTAAACACTGCCCTTGGACAAAATCATATTTTGAACATTATAAATGTATGCATCTGCAATCCACAAAGCATACTAAGGTTTACAGATCAAGCGTACCTTGGGCTCCCTGATCAAAGTGCCATCTTCATGAACAACATTACCACTGCACATAATTTCTACTTGAAAATCTGTCCTAGTTACCACTGAAACTGCATTTTCATATCTAAAACCGTGCAGCCTCATTTTAAAACCTCCTATTTAAAACATCCATTTCTGTATTAAATGAAAAGTAAAACTAATCATAACATTATTTTGTCAAAAAAAAAACAAAAAAAAAACCAAAAAAAAAAACCTCTCCTTCCAAGTACAAATCACTGCATGAAATAACATGAGAAGATGTGTACCTCAAACATGATGGAACATTTTACTAGCAGGTCCTCTCCCTGCTCCTGAATTTTTACAGCACTTTCAAGACCTGGGAAGCATAATTACTGCAGTTCATAATGTTGCTTCAATTTCTTCGTATTTGCAGTGTACTTCAGAGACAGTCACTCATTATATACATCTTTAAGTTCCAGACACTTTAGGATGAAAACAATTTTTTCATTTCATGCGTACATCTTTCCTGTGTAAACCTCGTTATAAACTGCTATAAATTGGGACTGGAGTGACCAGGCACAGCCGAGGTTCTGCACAGAAATTCACACAGTAAATACCCGTTGGTTATCTTTCTGTCTTCCTACACATATACACAGGCATGCACATTTTCAGACTCTCACTGAGTCTGCTGATTTTTCCAGGAATGAATTTGTAGAGGGAGGATTCACAATTACTCATTGTGCAGCACCACGAACACCCACAGTACAATCAGTGCCACCACTCAGGAGAAATCTGAGAGATCATAGAATCTTTTAGAACAAAACCTGAGAATGAGATTGATCTCTTTAACTGATGATCACCATGCAAACAATTCACTGGTTAAAATCTCAGACCATGCACTATTACTGAAGCTGCGTTAGCATCTCTAAAACGATTGGTTCAAGAGTATATCTGAAGGGAAACAACAGATGAACTCGATTCTTCTGTTTCTGTGTAAGAGAAGTTGCTTTACTACATATAGCGGCCGGAGACATAATTAACCAAATCTCCTTACCACCTGTCTCTTAGAATGAAATGACCACGTAAGGTCTTTAGCAAGGAACAAATCCTGGGGAATTAAGTCTTGGACTCAACGCATTAGAAATAGAACAGCTTCCTTTCCCACTGCCCACGTTCAGTGAATTTCTACTCACCCTCTGAGTGATGGATTTTCCCTCTTTGACTTGCACTGCCAATCCAAGATCAGACAGTCTGCAATTTCCATTATCATCCAGGAGGACGTTTTCTGGTTTCATGTCCCGGTAAATGATCTTGATGGAATGAAGATGCAGAATCCCACACGTGATCTGAGCTGAGTAATAAATGACTCTGTTCAATTCTAAACCCCTTTGTCCTACATTGTAGATGTGATATTTCAGATCACCTCCATTCATGAGGCTCATGACAAGACACAAATGAGTTTTGCTCTCATAGGCATAAGCTAAGGTGACTATGAAAGGACTGTTGACCTTCTCCAGGATTTCTTTCTCCAGTAGTGCCATCTTCTCTCCACTTTTCTTTTTCAACCTTTTCTTATCTAATTTTTTGCACGCATACATCTTGCCAGTATTTTTCACTTGAATGGCGCAAACCTAGAAGCAAAATGCACATGGAAAAGTAAGGAAACAAATTTCCACACACAGACTGGAATATCAAGAGCAGCAGTAGGTACGAATTGAGGAATCACAGATGTTTATTAGTAGCTGTTGATAATAACTTGCATGGCATGGTATATTAGCAGAGAAAGTCAGGAAAAAGCAAGCATGCTATCTGTTCTATTCAGGACTAGTATACAATGGTGGAAAGATCCTGAGGACTCCAACAACAGAACTGTATGATTCCATAAAGCAAAGAAGGATCCATTCTCTCATCATCGTAATAAGCAGTAAATACAGTTTGCATCTCTCTTCCTTCTCAGAAAAGGTAATCTTATTCATATCTTTTGGAAACAGAACCTGACCTGTGATATTCCTTAAACTGCAGATAAGAATTATCTGGAAGTATGCAAATTAGCACAGGCCAAAACAGTGCCAAGGAAAAAACTAATTATTAACTGTACAGCCAGCCAGCCACATAGGCTTTTGTATACAAGCCTGCGTCTTTACTAATACTGGTGCAGAATATAAATTTTTAGGGCAGCTCTTCATTAACAGGTTTCTAGAGTCAATACGAGAGCACAGAAAGTCTAATTTCTAAGAAACGGACAACCTGGAGGCTAAAGTTTTGCAAAACTTGATAATGAATTTAATCACATTCTAAAGTTAATTCCTCAAACCCACCTGCTGATCTCAAAAGGGGAGAGATGACCCACTTATGTAAAGGTACAGCTCTTACCTCTCCGAAGCCACCTTTGCCCAGCACTCGGAACTCATAGAAGTATTTATCAGTTACTGGCTGCTTCTCAAAAACTTTCCACTGGAGGAATTTGTCATAGAAGGGGCTAGTCTGGAAGTCCTGGAAGGGCTTGCCCTGAAGAAAGAGTTTGGTTTCCTCCCTAGCCAGCTGTACAATATTCTCATAGTCTTTCTCAGTGGCAGCCTGGCATTTGCTGACCAAGTCAGAGCTCATGAAAGCCAGGTAATTTTTGGAGCCTGTCTTAAGAAAGTTGGTGATAATATTCTCCATGGTACTGCTCTTGATGTTGTCCTCTGCCAACTCCCAGCTTGACACCTCATCCAGGAAGTCCCTAGCTACCAAATTTTCTGGAACTGTCTCTAAGAAGTCTCTGAAGAATCTCTTGCCAATAGGCTGCTGTTCGCAGATGCTCTCGTAGTCAGCAGCAATGGACTGCCTAACCTCTCCACACTGCTCAATCTTGGGCAGTGAGAGGCTCTTGCGTCTCTTCTGCATCTCCTTGGTGTCTCCATCTCCACTCTTCCTGGCCTGCAGGTAGGCTGTGTTGGCAATTAGGTTGTCGAGTCCCCCCATGTCACACATCTTGGCAAGCTCTTGGGGTGGCAGAGCCTGGCTAGATAAAAATCAGTAACTGGCCCAAGAGCTGAGTTGCAGCTGCCCTGCACTCCTTCCTGCTAGTTGTGCATGTGCGTTTCTGAAACGCACCAGAGAGACTAACTGCTTTTGCATTAAATACTTCTCAAGGATTTTCACTAAGTACCTTTTGGTACACGCACCATTTGTGGAAAGTGACTGGTAAGAGGTTTCTCTGTAAGGAGCTTGAGTGTGCTATCTATAGCTGAAGGATGACACCCTACACAAACCTTCCCAGTGGCAGCACCAAACAAACGCAATTCAGCTGCTGTTTCTCAGAATGGACCCTGATAACCTTTAGATGTACCATGATCCCCTCTGTAGGCAGATGCAGGCTGCTGAGAACATACAATGACTGCTGCTTGTAACTCAAACACCACACTCCGAACCCATCAGAAAACCAGAGAAGCCTCTTGCCTCCCTTGCTCTTGACACACCGAATACAGTGGGTCTCTGAGCTTCTTAAATTTTCACACCATTTAGTGCCTTGAGCACCCCCCTCTTTCAAACTCAAGTTACACTCAACGGCAACAAATCTGAGCTCCATAGATATTCCTGCAGACCTTGATACCTCATGCCACACCATCTGAAGGAACAGAAAGAGGATTACATGCAGAGGCTCAGATCTGCTGCTGCTCTAAAAATAATGATCCCTACATATGAAGCAGCATGGAGTTCTGAGCTCATTTCCTACTCACAGAAAAAGGAACAACACATTTCAAATGACTGGTCAAATCTTGCCAAGGCATTCCATATGATACTGTGCGGCCTCTCTTTACTTTCCTGCTGAGCTTGTCTTATGATGGCAAGTGGCAGGATGACAGGGTGACAACGTGGAGGTAGTGTATGGCTGAGGCAGCATCAACAAAGGCAGGAAACTGATTATAACCAAGTGAAGCCAGAATCCACCTGACTTCACCCACTGGGCTGCTCCATGTTTATCCAGAAGAAAAAATTCCTGTACGGCACTTGTTAGCCCCTCTTCTGCCGTGGAGTCTTGTGCTTCAGCCTCTGAAAACAGTTTTCAGATTTAAGTATTACAAGAACACGTGAAGCAGTTCCATTTTTTCAGTAGCACTGGGGAGAAATTACTCTTTTAAGAGTTAAGGGAGTTTCCTTTTCTTCTTTTTTTTTTTCTTTCTACTTTTGTAATTGGAACAAGTTGAAGGGTTGAATCACAAACACTTAACATCAGAGCAACAACAAGCAGTTCTCAGAATCCTTACAAAAAGTGCTAAGCCCTTCTTGGCTGCTTTCAGTCACTCTACTATTGTGTAGCAGTGCAAGCAGAAGTACAAGTTTGCTTTTATCTACTTAATCCTGTCTGCTTTGAATCCATTTGACAAGTAACTCACGCTTATCTTTTACAAAATGACACTGCAGATGTGTTTTTTATCAGTGATTGAAAGAATCATCCATTGCAAACTATGTGTACGGAAAAGCTGTGTACTCCAAAGCAGAGTATTTGACATCCTTGCTTGCTTAGCATGTTTAATTCTGCCAGCTGAACACGTGCATGGTGCAGGAGCAGGTTACATAAAGGGCTGAATAATGCAGCTGGCAGAACAAGGAAGACAGAAAAAACATTAAAGGAAATAATGTTAAATTCAGTGAGCGGTACTCCTGAAAATGGTGTCCACAGCAATGTATTTCTGTAACAGCTTCAGAACCAAAAGAAAAGAGGTAAAAAAAAGTGCTTAATTTCAGGTCTTTTAGCAAAATGCCACCACAGTCCAAACTTCGACAGGCAGTATGACTGGCTGGTAGCTGGGGTGAACTTCAGCCCACACCAGCAATTGGCCACATCTAAGCTAATCAAGAAGACATGCAATATTTATGCTATCTGCACAAGAAAAGCACATTCATAGCTTCAAAAATAATTCTGCTCTATTGATTAAAGCCTTTCTTGATTTCTACAGAACATTCACTGTAATGTACAATGTTTCTGTAAAACAAGGTCTCTAAATAGCAACCTCTAACTACTTGTCAACAAGATACTCTATAATTTATTTCTCACATGTTCTCTCTCAGCAGAACTTCTCAGATAGTTACAGATTAATGAAGTCAGAGATATGGAATCTGTTGTTTAATGGTTAGGGTACCCTAACTGCATAGAAACATTTTTTTTCAGACTGAAATATCTGTCATACAAAATAAAATTAGATTATCTGCTCAAGGCACTTAGTAGAAGGCAGCAAAATTATTTTTCATAGCAGTTCTTCAAATAGAGTCTCAGCAACCTCTGTTAGACTTGAAGAGTTAGTACAAAATTTACTTCAAAATTAAAATGACATTACAATATAACTGTACCTACAGACACGACATATTCAGCACATTAACAGTACTCTCTGAGGTAACTCAAACATTGATAGCCCAAAGAAAACAAAGCTGTCACCACACCCCATGTTCTCTGCAGTAATGAGTGTCAGTGTTTAAAATTATTTTAAGATTAGTAAACTTAAAATCTTGTGCACTGACTGTAAGTCAATTTATGCAAAGATAGGAAACAGGATGTCTACACCTGAACTGCATAATGGTGAGCATTCTAATGCCACATTAAGCAATGATCTGTGTTAAATTATCTTAGTAAGACAGTTTATATTCATCTGCATTAAACTGAAAAGCAGTACTTCAGAGAATTACTGATCTGTATTCCTCCACAAAGCACCTTACTTAAACAAGTAATGTTTTGAAAACTAGTATTTCATACAGATATCTGACGGTCTATACATTAAAAGATCGGTCTGCAGTAGTACAAAGTTGTCTACTTTTAATGTCTACAGCTATCCTGTTTTTTATATTCTAAAACTAACTAGACATTTGTATGTTGCCTCTGGTCCCCTTCTGTTGTTATTGTATTAAAAAAAAAAGCCTTTTTTCTGTCACCCGCAGCTTCAACTCTAACAGCTTTGGCTGCGCACATTTTCTCCCTACAATGGCAAACAACAGCCTTGTAGTCTTCCTACGTTGCCCAACTTTGTTTTCAGGAGCTGTACACTTCCTTTTTCCACCTAAGTTATGCCGCACCTGGAACACTGCCCAGTTTTTGTTCCTGGAAATCGTGAGAGTCAATGAAAAACTCATGAAGTCCAGCAAAGGCCACCAACATGACTTAAAGGCTGAAGAGCTTGACAAATGTAGTCACATGAAGGAAATCAGTTCATTAGTGCAGCGAAAGCTGGGGAAGAAGTAGAGAAAGCAGTGTGTTTTGATAGGCCGAAGGGAAATGGCCACAAGCTGAGGCACAGGAACTTCCACACAAATGTGCATAAGAACTTCTTTGCAGCGCAGTGACGGAGCACTGGCACAGGCTGCACAGAGAGGTGGTGGGGTCTCCTTCTCTGGAGACATTCAAGACCCACCTGGACACCTACCTGTGCAACCTGGGCTGGGAGCTGCTTTGGCAGGGGGTTGGACTCAATGATCTCCAGAGTCCCCTTCCAACCCCTACAATACTGTGATCCTGAGATCCAACCTGAGACTTCCAATGCTAAAGAAATACTAACTACTAAAAAGTAGCAAACAACAATATGGGGGTACTCTCTTCAGCAGAATGCTCTGTGGCAGCATGACAGGCAATGGGAAGAAGCTGCCTCAAAGAAGTATTTATTCATATGGATATAAGAAAAGGATTTTTCACTCTGAGTAATTACACATGGGAATAGCCCCCCAAGAAATTGAGAAAAAATAAGACTCATCTTGAGTGCCCAGGACTCCAAGGCTAAGCACCAGTTTCAGCACAAGATTAGACAGTCTGAGGAGCTCGTTTCAACCTATGCTTTACAGTGGATTCCAATTTGTTTCAAAGATTTCAAGTGTACCAGTTATGGGTTTGCATGTTTCTTTTTAAACTTCTCTAAATTGACCCAGTTAAAGAAAAAGAAAACCAACACAAATATCAGCTGCTTCAAACCCAACTGTAACTTTCCTCATGTCTCACTTGTGTTAACACCTGTCTGAACCAGCAAGTAGGAAGATTCTTCTGCAATAATGATTCTCAGCTATTAGTGCCATATATGTGACGTGTGAACAGAAAGCAGGGTGAAAATTATTTTGCTGCTGTGCACATGGTCCCATAAATTCAAGTAAAATGAAGGAAAAAGTTCTCTGGTGGGACTAGATAGAAGTAAAGAGATTTTAGGGAATGGAAATGGAATGGATCAAATTCTGGCAGAGAGAAATAAGAGTGAGTTATTTCCGTATCTGAAAAGATTACTTTAGGAAGAATGTCTTTACAGAAACAGAAAAGAGGAAGACAAAACACTCCACAACAACCCAAATGCCACAGGCACTTCATTACTGCTGTTATTTAAATGTTAAGAAAGACATCATCCGAGATGGCAACAATTAGTGTGATACACTGACAGTGACACAAAAGCTGTGTTTAAAACATACAGAGCATTTTCAAAACAAGACTACAGCTATTAAGCAAAACCCCAGTAAACTCTGCATGGCAGTGTAATGACCAAGTCAAAGACTGTCACCAGAACACTTTATACAATGGAGATAATTCTCTTTAAACATACTTAAAATAAACAAAGTAGAAACACATCTGCTGAGAAATGTATTGATCTTAAACGTTATTAATTAATCTCAATTTGAAGTACATAAGAATAAGCATATAATATCAATTCCACCCAAGTTTATTCACCATTTTATTAAGTCTGAATCTATTACAGACTTAAAAACAGTAATTCAATCTCTCCATTACATACACATATTTAAAAGAAAAGCCAACAAAACATATGTCCAGATTAGCTGTAATTACTTCAGATTCTTAGGGTAAAGCACTTAAATACGAGCAGGAGAAATCACAGGTCTGATCCTATTAAAAAGATGATATATTGAGGAATTCCAGGAAAGTGAAACAATGCTTTCTCTTACACCCCAAAACAAACGTGTCATCCAATAAAACAAGCAATTTCTGTACGTGAATTCTGATGAAAGCAAAATGTAACATTATTTTCCTAGATTTAATAGGTACCTGCTCTCCTTGGGACATTAGAGTGATTGCTTTTGTCTTCTGTACCAGACAGCTAACCTTTACACCATTACAGCTTTACACCATTTTGTAACTGAAATCCAATACGTGTCTTCATAACAACATTTTCTGTATTAAAAGTACTTGTGTCCATGATCTTTAAAATAAATATAAAATTATAGATGTGGTTGAACTTTAATAAGTATGATTGCAGAAAATGTGTAGAATACAGCAACAGATTTCAGAGATGCAATAAATCTTAAGCCATAATGAAAACCTACACGAGAACACGTGTTGTTCACACACTACTCATTTTAGATCAAAAAACAAAATACTTGCTAAAAAACTTACTGATCATGCTTTTGTATACAGTGTTATTTAGAAAACAATGTATATATCCAAAACCAAAATAATTTATCAGACAGTGAACTACACATCTTTTAGATTTAATAGTAAGGTCTCCTTTTCAAATTAATTCATCGTTTAATGTAGAAACATTAAACAAACTATTTGGTGCATAGTCTGCACCACCACATTTCTACGCTCTCCATACAGTTGACACTCAAATCATAACAGACACATTTATCAATGCAGTGCCCCTCTTCAGTTATGGAAATACCTGCAATAGGACTCACCACTGCCTCCCAGTATAGAAAGAGCACACTGTAAAACCACACTGTTCCATGTAGCAGATACACTGAATAAACCATGCCATGATTGAGAGGTTCCACTCTTCTGTACAAGTGTACAGCACAAGATACATACGATTCCAACCAGTCCAACAGAAACAAGTTCCAGTGTTTCTATTTGCCTATTCTCTGGACTACCCAGTCCTGCTGGCAGAGGGGACAACGATTATTCTGTTTCACCCATAAGGACATGCAGCAATTGTGGAAGGAATGATTGCATTCTCCCCAAACCACTGAAAGAGAAGAAAGAACATGTTCCAGTCACGCTCAGGTGTCTGATTAACACTTAAAGCAAGGTCCAAGCTACCCTCCTCACATGTTTAAGACCACTAGAAATCTACAAACCATTTCAAAAGACAAAATGTGTCGCTGCTGACTGAGCCTGGATGACTGTGGCCATTCTGACAATACTTCTCAGCTCTGCTACACATCCTCTCACACGTGTATTCCCCCGTTCCTGCATGAAGTGTGAATATCAGTTCTGCCCTGGTTAAGTGCTACATTTTGACCTTCATGCTCCAAAACACTGCCAATGAACTACTGACTTAACACCATTCGGCACAGTATTAACGAACTGTCATCTGAGGTGCTGTGTTTAAGCTGTGAAACTGAGGAAGTACAGGACACCACATACAGCCTCAAAATAGCTAAACTGGCACAATAAATCAGAAGTTATTCATTGGCTACAGTTTCTTCAACACAACAAAATGGTTACGTACTCCCCACGTACTCATACATATTAGTTGCTTTGTTTTTTCCCCTTATTACCTCACATTTTCCTCACTGAAATACAGGAGTACCAACCAAAGGAGCGCTGTAATTTATGCGCTGGTTTTTTTCCTGTTTTCAACAGGACACTTAGCAAGCCACTTAGCAAGGGTCTGAAACAGGAAATTCCCGTTCTGGTTAAAACAATTATCACAAACAAAAGTAGATTAACTTTGAGACAATTTACTTCAAAGCCGAAAGAGCAAGGGAGTGGAAGACTTTACCACTCGCTGAAGAGTTGAATTAAAGGTTTAAAGCAAACTACATGAGACAATTTTCACTATTTCTGATTTAAACATATCAGAATTGAGATACAAATTGCTTTTGCATATGCTGGCTAATGGTTTAAAGTATGCTCACGACTAAACAGCATTGTAGCAAACTCAAGTGATTACATTTTTTCAAATGAAAACTGAAAAAAAAAACAAAAAACAACAAAATAAAAACCCAAGCAATTGCCTCAACTGTGTCTGAATCAATCTGGGAAAAATATCACTTTTAATACAGCCAAAGATTTCAGAATATGGGTATTACCATGACGCCTTCTGGCACGCATCCCAGAAGGAAAAGAACCATTTCACTGCCCACTTCAAAGGCGTGCATTATCTTATCCCCTGCTGAATTACAGTCAGGATGAGAACTCAAACCTCACAGCCATGTGTGTGCTGACACTACAAATGCGAAAGTGTCCCGTTCTACAGCACTCCTGATGCTAACGCCCATTTAGTAGCACTCAAAAAATAAACTGAAAAGTATCACCAATGTAAAGAGATGACACACTGTAGAACAAAACAGCAGCTCGATTCTGAGCGTTAATAAAATCAGTATTCCCTTCAAACTTGGAAATGCACCCTATTGAGAGAAGCTTTAGCTGAAAAACAAGCGAATGAAATCACTACATACCAACGCAATCTTCTTGTTTGTTTTCAGCTTGACATCTAAGGCAGGCATCTAAAAGTAAACAAGAACAGGACTCAATCTGATGCTCAAGATTCCATCTTAAGAATATGCTTGACAGAGGAAAAAATTAAACTTCAAAACCTATTTTAAAAGGTAAAAACCTCGAATTTTTTTGTCCACTTCAGACTCTGAACATTAAATAACACCCCCAAAATTTCAAACGGGATGAAATGATGAAATTTCTATCTGAAAGAGATCAGAGGAACTCTAAACTGCCCAGCAAGTTTTATTTTCCATTGCTTTGTATTTTCTCAACTTCTGCTGAAAAAAAGCCCCCTCCATTTTCCAGATACAACAACCAGCAGGCCTGTGCCAAGGCACCCAGGCATATTAAGACAGAGCAAGCACACAGCCAAACCCTAATTACAGGACTTTGTTTTTCAGATGTCAGCATCTCCTTTTAAGGAAATCATTCACAATTTTCATTTCTTTTGTCTCTACATCTCTCACCACAATCCCCAACTCCTGCTACCATCCTTTTGTGCAATTAATTGAACCTGCGTTTGATTTTCACGGATTCACATAGAAACATGTTTTTAAACACTGGTCAATTCGATAAAAAAAACTCAGAGATAAACATGGAAAAATACCTAATTAGAAACATTTATCTACTTCATAAGCTCCAGTCCACGGCTACAGGGTTGGATGACAGATTCAGCAATCACTGAGAAAGAAAAGCCACAGCTTCCAGGCCTTGTACTGTGCCACACACACAGAAAGAAGAATGGCTTTGTTTCTCCTCTGCACCGACAGGGACTGCCCCAGACGTGCAGGCACATACTACACACAACAGAAAGCACTCAGTTACTATGGCAGCATATACAGGGGAAATGCATCTTAGCTTCCTCCAAAGAGAAAGTAACAGTTAACAAGTGCCCCGCGGGTTGGACTCGACCTGCAGGTCACCAGCTGGATCCCATTTCCCTAGAAGACAAAAACACAGCATGCTACAAGAATTTTCATTTGAATATTTCTGCCAGATATTGCCAGTAGTTCCATTTTACATTCACCTGTTCTGTCCTCATTTTCTCAGCTAGCACAGAACAGCACAGGAACTCTGAAGCAGCTGCCCTTTCCTCACTTAGATGTAAGTTAAGGCAGCAAACAAAGCTTCCTGATGTCTCTTCCTGTGGTTTTTACTTCCACACTACTAGGGGCCATGCAGGGAACATTCACACGCCATTCCATGGCATGTGGAAGCAAACTGATCTCCAGTCACCCAATATTCTGGGCAGTATACCGAGGGGGACTGGCAGCCACTCAGAAGGCAGCCTTCCTATCCCAGCCCTAGCTCTGCATTTTCAAAGAGACAGGACACACACCACAGAAACTACGTCAACGTAAGCCGTCCCCAGTGCTGCACTGCAATTGTAAGAGCGCCAGCTTGAGAAAATTCAGCTCGCTCACATTTGTTCAAGGAGTTAAACCAGCAGCAAATGAGGTCAGCAAATGCTCCCCTCCCTTCCACAATCAAACTGGCTGACTTCAAACTTGCAGAGCCAGCACAGGTCTGGCACTGCCTGCAGTCAAAGGGGGTTGTGCCACAGTGGCTCTGCAGGACATCCAGGCCAGGTCCGGCGGGGTCAGCGTGGAACAGCCGAACCCGAGTCAGTAACGATCAAGTTTCACATTCTAGCAATTAGTTTCTTCCCAGAAACGGTTACCAGAACTTTCTCTTACTTACAAAAAGCAGACCTCTGACCTAATAACAAAAAATTGTAAAGTGTTTTTTGTTTTTTTTTTTTTTTAAGAAACATCTGGGTAAGAGCCTGACTTTTTCTTTGTTTATTTTTATTTTTTACTGTGCCACAAAACTGAAACACGCTCCTACAATTGCTGCCTACTCATAGAAGATGAAGCAGATTTCCAGTTTCTTGCAGCGGTCTGTGCCCTCCGTACAAGCACAGAAAGTGATCTGTCACTTCGGAGTTCCTCTGAACGTTCTGAGCAGAAACACGTGCAGCAGAGGAGCGCGCAGGGCCGTGCCCGTGGGCCGTGCAGGGCTGGGGGCTTCCAGAGCTCTTGTGTCTCAGCAAGAGACACAGCAGCATCCGCAGCAAAAGAGTAAAATACAACACAAACAAAACGGTTGCAGGTGCAACAGAAGAACCGAAAGGGATTTTCAGCTCCTCCAGATAAACGCCGCACTAGCGAAACACGTCAGAAAACACTAACGCCGGTCACTGAGTCGGCTGCTTTCCAAAACCGCTATAAAAACAGGTGAACTAAGCCCTTATTTTTCCGATAAACCTTTCAGCACACTCACGTGAGCCGAACTGCGGCACAAATTCGGGCGCTTGGGAAAAGCGCCAAAGACGTCCTGTTAAGATAAGCGCAAACGTACTCCTCTGTACGCCCAACGGCACTGCTTCAAAGCAGGCGGCAGCCCCGCACCGCGGCCCGGGCACGGCTCACGGCCCCGGCACACACGGGCGGAGAAGCCTCGCTGAGGCGATCCCGCCCGGGGCCCTCAGCGCTTAGGGCGCCTGGGGAAGCGGGGACGGCGGAGGAGGACGCGGTGAAGGAGGGGCGCAGCCGCCGCGGGCCGGAAACCGCGTCGCCCCGCGGAGACGGCGGCCATGGCGGGCCGGGCCCTGCCGGCCGGCGCTTACCCATGACCTGCACCCGGCAGATGGCGCAGGTGTCGCACTCCACGTCCCAGCTCCACATGGCCACCGCGTTCCACTTCTTCAGCGAGAACATCTTGTCGGGGCCGCCCGCCTTCGAGGCCGAGGAGCCCGAGTGCGAGTGGGGGGCGCCCGGCTCGTCCCCGTCCTCCACATCGGCCATGGCGGAGGGGCGGGGACGCGGCCGCGGCGCGTGGCGGCGGGGCTACAGCGCCACCTGGCGGCCGCCGGAGGCACGGGCGGTTTGGCGCCGGGGGCGCTGCAGGCGGCAGTCATGGCGCCTCTCGACGCTTACAGCCCAAGGCCGCCTCAGGGAACAGTCGTCCTTCCTCAGAATCGTCATTGCACACAATGAGACCGTTCCTCCCGGGAAATTAACACGAGTGTCTCACGGTCAGAGACCTCAAGAGTCCAGTGTCTGAAAGCTACATCGCAGAATAGAGTCATACATCCCTCGGAGGTGGAAGGGACCCTTAAAGGCCACCCAGACCAACTCCGCTGTGACGAGCACGGACATCCCACTGGTCCATTTTGGGGTCTGCATCAGATTGTGGTGCTAAACTTTAAAAAAAAAACCCTACCCTAGTAGGATGACTTCTTCATAACTAAGAAGTGTTTCTCATGGCCAATTTAAATTAAAAAAAAAAAAAAAAAACAAAGCCAAACATCTGTACGCAGTAGAAATGCTGCCAAATTTGAGGCTTCAAAGCACTTAAACCTTTTGGTTATGTCAACTTTCCTTCAAAAACAATTGCTGTTAATTGTCACAGCTGGGCTATATCTAATTGTACAGCCACAAGAATAACGATGTATAGAAATCTGTGTACATAAGAACATGTAAGTCAAAAAATTAGATATTTTCAAGGATGGGCAGACATTCTATTTCTTAAGTCCCTTTCACAATTCAAGGTATTTCATCTACAAATGTAATTTTCATTGTAACAAATAAATTATGTTATTCATCAACAAAAATTACTTCATTTTGTACACAAAAGATTAAAATTCAATAGATAAAAGAAATCTCAGATAAGCCAAATATCACCTGAATGGACTGGACTGTCTCCACAAAAGGGAAATACCAGCAAATCCTTCAGGAATTCCAAACCGTGACCTGTTTGCCAAGACTGCTAACAGACGGAGCCGTACACTTTGGCAGACTTGCGCGTGCTACTTCTTGTCCACAAAGATCTGGCTCTGAGTAGTAAAAGTATAAATATTCTGATCACTACAGTTATACTCATCTTAAAAATCTTTCTATGCTTATCAACTCTAAGTCAAGATGGACGCATCTCTTAACTGAAAGTACCATTAAAATGCAGATGAAGAGTTTTTGTTCTCTCTATTGAAGAAGCTACTTCCTAGTCAACTTGTCATTAACTTTAATTCAGTTAGCTGTATCTCATCATGTATATATATATATATATATATATATTTAGATAGATAAAAGAACCACGGCACTTTTCAACATAAATTAGTGAGGTGTAATCCAGAAAGTTTAAAGCACTTTTTGTGTACATTTTCTTCTCTTATTTACATAATTCTACTTTGATAATATGCTTTTTTTTTCTTTTTTTACCTTTTTGCACAGATGTTTATATATTAAATATATCTTCGTAGATTAAAAACATCTGAAACCAAAGCACATTTTATTTCTCCCATGAAAATAATTTAAAAAAGAAAAAGGAAAATAACCTGACACAGTCTCTCCCTCCAATTTAATGCAGTCTGTCTGGCCATCTCTAATTTTTCTTGACAGGGCTGGGAAGGAAACTGGTTGTAATTCTCTTTAGTTTGAAGAACTCAGAGCAAACTATGAAGCACAACGTAATTACATTTGGGTGCAATCAAAATGTAGCACATTGGTCATATATTTGGCAGATGTAAAAATAACACTGATTTAAATAATTTGGTAATTAACCCATATCCATTCCCTCAACTTTCTCACTTTATGATGCTACAAGCAGTTTTTCCTGCCCAACTGGTGTTGAGTGGAGCAGGAAAACAAGTGGCTCAAGTGCATAGGAACTGCTCTGGCATTGTCAGTGTACCTACAGAAAAAGAACCTGAGGTCCCGAGAACATACAACACAGTCGATAATATGATTACAGCCCTCTCCTCTGGTCTCTCTGCCTTTCTTCTTGATATGAGAGGCGGTCACTCATAACCAGCTTTGCTGTGGTTGAACTTAAATACAGCTTTGAGTTTGTTCTGAAAGACTGAAACACTGAGATGCCCTTTTGTACAAGCAAAATTGCCACTGCTTTCAGTATCAGGATGAAAAGTGTTTTGAAAAAGTAGTTTTTCCCAAGTAAAAAGGAGGTAAAATCTCACCTTGTACCCTGACTCGCTTTGTATTGCGCACTGTTACAAGTAAAGAACATGCACTTGTACTGGGCAGTGCAAGCTGCAAAGCAATTATGATACAAGTATGTATATGTGTATATTCTGCTTCACAGAAAGAAAACAAGTTTCCCATCCAGTAATTTCTTGGTTATTTTGACATCTAAAGAGTTTCCAGAATGCAGATTCCAAGAAGTTTTGAAGAAATACTGTCCTGAAACTCTGGAACATTCATCTGCTCCATATAGATACACAACATTATGAAGGCAGTGCATAGGAAAGTGGCACCATTTTAATCTGTGAATAAAACTCATGTATTTCACATAGGGCAGGGGGACAACTGCATCGGTTCGTATCAGACATTGCTGAAAATGTTCTGAATTGCTTGCACAGCTGCCCTAAGAGCTTTCTTCTGATTGTCCTAACCCCATTTCAACAGCATGTACATACTTATCTTTCCCTCATAAGATCATTTTAATCTCCTGTGCACCTTTTTAAACTCTACTTATTGCACAGACTGTTTTGGAAGAAAGTACGATTATGTGATTCATAGATTTTATGACTTTTGAGAATGGAAGCATTTGAAAACAACCTGAATGTGTTATTTTTTCTTTCTTCTTTCCTCGTACAACATTTTTGAAGTTTTGTTTCCCCCTGCAGCTTGCTTACTCTGAAACTTAGAATCTAACATTATTTTTACTAATAACAAAATTGTCATGGAAATGTCAGTTTTACGATAATGCAAAGAACAGTTATGTAAGTATGTGTGTATCTTGGCCAACTAATTCACAGGCTGAACTGTATTAGTACACTTGCTGTTTGCTCTGTCAATAGAATAATGTATATCAGAACTCTGAAGTACTGTGTCAAATTAACTTATCTGCCAAAGAAAAGAATTCAAGCATAGCTCTCTGCCAAAATTGTTCCTTAAACTCTAGATCATCTGTGTCTTGCTGTGGCCTTCTAACAATAGGAACAAGCTCAACAGTAACATTACTGTCAGTACTGATTATACTATTGTGGTTGTTAACAAGACCTCATTAAGAGCATGCAATGGGACTGCAATACAAGAAGACGTGACAAAACCACCTTAAGGTTTTACTGAAGCTGCCTGAAGCAACTGCCAAAATGGAAGACATACTTGAATGCTAACATGCAGTTTCTGTGACACGAGTATCAAGCAGGCACCCAGACAGAGAAACTAAATAAGAACAGAAATTTGGGGAACATACTGCATTCGTGGAATAGATTGAATACCACTTTCACAGTGGGAAGGTCTTGCTGGGCAGGAGACTGGAGTGAAGAAGTCACAGAAGTACTGCTACCAAGAATAGCAAACTAAGTTTAAAAATAAAAGCACATTCCAGTCATTCTACCTGTACTGCAAGTACTCTTATCTGATTAAGCACGAATTTTACACAAGGCCAGGTAAGAGTTCAAAGATTAAGTAGCACTGAAAATACAGATTCTTAAGTGCTTCACATTCATCATGGATCAATGCCTAGTATTCAGAAGAGAACAGACTTAAGAAGTTTTACAAAAACAGTTCAATGACTTTGTATGGGAACCTCTCTGGAAATTGAGACTAAACAGCTCTTGGTTTCACTGAACTGCTTAGTTAGGTCTAAACCCTTGACATGTCTCCGTTCTTCATACAGCACTCAAGCTCACACACAACTGCTGAATCTGAGTCTCAAGACCAACAACACAAAGGCCCCAAATAACTCAAATTCCAACAAATTCTACACTAGAATCTTGTTTGCTAATTATTTGATTCCATAACAAATCTCAGTTATTGCTACTCCCTCTGTATAGCATGAATTTTCAAACTCAAAAAACACTGAATGACTCTATCATAAATAAATGCAAAAAGCTTAGTACTTGAAGTTACATAAATTAATGTCACACCATGTTCACATTGGCTGTGAACAGAACAGAGTACTGCTAAAATTCTCACAAAATCTACAAACTTTTTTAGAGTTTAGGAAGAAATTTTCTGTGAACATTTCCTTCATCTTTAACTTCCTCTACTTTCTGAATCTCTGCAAATGACTGCAGGGACCATTAAGATTGGGCTTTAATCCAGCTTACCTTAGAATTTATCAAAATTTGTCCCAAAACATCTTGAAAGTTTGTACTTAACTCCTAATAAGAACTTCCATATCAGGAATAAAGGACAACAGGTCAGCTCTCTGTACAAGGAAAGAAAACATCATGACAGTAAAACATGCTGCTACAAAGTTATCTTCTAAGAATGCCTATGAACATGGGGAGTTAGACTGCAGCAATGATGTAGATGACCATACAAGATCCCTCAAATTAAAGTTGCTTTATTCCTTGGGTGCTATTTATTTTATTATAACCAACTCTCACATAAAAACTTCTATTTAGTCAGTCCTGAAGTCAACATTTTCAAAAGACAGGCCTCACAGTAAGTACACTGCGTATCTCAAGTTTGTTGTAATTTATTTATGAGTTATTCTCAAGCAATGTTACAAAACATTTTAATGTCTTGATAAGAAAATAAAATTTAAATAAAAATACATTCAACAATACAACAGCATAATACAAATTAAAACTAATGATAATTTACAATCCAAACAGAACTAATTACTGAATAACATCATGTTTCTAGACTAATCAAAATGAAGGCAACTTTTATTATTAATCATCCTACTTGTACCTAATTAAATTCTAGAACATCTACTGTGTTTTGAAACATTATTAAAATGAGAAATTAAATCCTACTTGTCACAAATATTCAATGGCCTTTGTTCTTTATTCTAAATATTCCAGTACCATCAAAGAAAAAAAGTGCATTTTCTTTATTATTTAACTTTTTTTTAAAGTTCCAAGTGTTTTTCCATAATTTGGAGTATGAAACCTTTAAAAAAATGGCCCCAAGGAATAGACACTTTGCCACAGTGTTAATCAATGTACAGCACGTACTAACCTTGACAGACAAAAGCACTTAATTTTTGTTAATGGCAACTTTTTAATGGCAATTATGTAGACCTGATTTACCTTGGCAAAACACATTTCTTGGCATTAGTATGATTCCCACCACTCCAATTTCAACCGTTGGCAAATGAAAAGTCCCTTAAAATACCTTAAAATTGTTTAAGGAAAGGCAAAAACAATGGAGGTGACTGAATGACTGTGGGACTGCAGACACTGGTACTGATTCCCAGACATGGTATCATGGTTTGTATGTTTTAAAACAGTTATTTCAACAATAGTTACATTCATTCAAATAAAATTTCAATCCTGTCTCACTGAAGTGCTTCTGTTACAGAAAGCCTCCCTACAACAGTGTTACAAACGTATAGGAATTGAAACAGCTTACAGTTTTCAAGCATTGTGGATTTCTACTCTATTTGTAAGTCACATTTCTAATTAATTTGGCCAAAATCATGATTGTAAAACAAAACACACCAACAAATAAACAACAGAAGATCCCACAGCAAATGCTCCAAAAATAAAACGTCCCACATATAGTTATTATTAAAAATAGTATTCCAAGGAGTACCATTATATTTAATACTGATGAAGCAAAGATGCCATCTTTGCTTCTTCCTGGTTATATACATATAAGTTCTTTCAGCAGAAACCTAACTTCTCAGATGAAATGAGCAAAAATTAATCTTACTAGAGTCAAGAATGACAGTTTAAAAATTGTGTTAATTGGCAAATAAGAATTCATATAACTAAAGATATAAAAATATTCACTGAAGCATTGTTTAAAGAAAAACAATGTTGATCATTGAACTGATCGTAACAAGCAGATACTACAAAGTATCTAAAAATAATCTGGGATAGTCCAGATATCTAAAGTGCTTTGAGTGATTATAATAGAGATTATTTATTAGATTTGTAGTCAAATGGTGAGCTGAACCTAGCTATTTTTTTTTTAATTTAAAAAAAAAAAAAATCATACATGGGATGATGTAAATTGATTGGTACTTAACCATAACCAGTTCACATTTGAGGTTTTTTGCTTTTTTTTTTTTTTCCAATCTGTAGGCAAACTTATTTATGAAGAACACTGCTACCCTGCATTTGTTTTCAGATTAAGAAAAATATGTACCTTAAAAAAAGTACCCTAGAGGAAACTGATAGTGGTCTCATGTCACTCCATATACTACTCACTCCAAATGTAAACAAGAGGCATAATAAAAGTTCCCTGATTTCTTCTTCTTTAGTATTTAAAAATAACAAAACCTAAATTCTGGTGTCTGCTGTCCAGATTATTTGCAGCATACTGCATGATTCTGAAAGACTTCAGCTGTAGTTAAACCAAATCCTGAAAACACCTAATATAAGGAGAAAAAAAAAAAAGTCAAATGAGTTGAGTGTAAAACCTCAAATCTTTTCTATGACAGTATCTTGGGATTTCTATTTAAAGATTGTTATCAGCAGGGCAGGCACTCATGGTAAACTCATACAAGTTTGCAGTACATGCATTAAGAGATGCAACACAACCAACAAATGTCATGTTGATTTTCTTCCATTAAAAAGCTTATTCGTTTAGAAAATTCTTTCCAATAAAACAGCAAACTACTCTTAGGTTTATTCACATTTGTTACTTTCAGAACCCAGAACTTCAGGTTCTTCAGCACAATGAGAATAAACTTTAAAGACCAGATTTCCAAGTAGCTAGCTTTCCATTAAAGATTAAATAGATTGTCAACACAACTAGCATCTATTTTAAATACTTTGTGAAAATGCACATAATGAAACAAAACGAACAAACAAAACATTTGAGAATGTTTCCAGTTTCTTCTTTATCCAGGTGTGCCATAGTTGGTTCTGGTTAGGAAACCTTTCCAATAATTGGATTTTCTCTGGAAAAGAAGAAAACATTACACATCAGTATTTTTAATGGTAACGATTCCTTTTTAATTCTTTCGGATAGTTCTTACTCATGAGAAGTATTTTTTGCAAGTTTCTTGAATTTTGTGATTTGCAGAAAGCCTTATGTACTTGCATGTGAAACTTGTAAATCCATTGTCAATTTTTCTGAACAACCTGAGCCCAATATTAAACTAGGGGAATGAGACTGTCGTAGCATTGTGCTAACTTAAACATTACTGATGCAACAAAGAAAATGCAAAATTGGAGCAGTGTTGCTCTGCGGACAAAAGCTGGGATTGAGGAGAACTGACAGAATCAGCTCTGGAGCAGTAATGAACTTGATTTTTTTGAAATTCAATTAAAAAAAAATCACATTTTCCATTGAGTATGACAAGAGAATTTAAAACACAAAGTTTGCAATAAATGTATGTTTTCAGCCTAATTTTTAGTTACATAGAACCCAATAATTTAACTTTCTTAACTGACCCTTGATAAAAGAATTAACATTAAAAAGAACATGAGAAGGTAGGCAGAATATTTAACTCCTTAACCGAAATTTGCTAAGAAGATTTAGTATGTTAAGGAACTAAAGTTGTCAGTTTGAGGTAACATGAAGCACACACAAACTTTAAATTGCAAGAAAACGACAAACTCACTGCTTATGGGAATCTCAACATGAATACAGATGAAGCAATATTTTTCTGGCACAAGTATCATCTATCAGCTGGTAAAGAGCTGCACTATAACAAATAAAGGAAATGATATCCCTCATTTTCTTCCATGTCTCTGAGTTGTCTAAAACCAACTTTGGTTTAATTGTTGCTACCTGAACTTGGCTGGTTTTTTGTTTTCTTTTTAATTTTTGTTAATCCATTTGTATGTTAGAAGTCTTTAAAATACTTACTCAGTACCATATTTAGCATTGGATGATCTCTTCTTTTGGTATTTTTCATGTGATTCATTCAGCTTTTCTACAGTATCTATTATCTGTTTAAGTGTATGAAAAGTTGCCACGGAATCTTCAATTGTGAAGTTGGAATAGTCATCTGGTTCTTTCTGTGGCCCCTGATAGACAGCTATGCTTCCACAAGCCTCTACAAAAATAATCACAACATCCCAATTACATTTTGGTGATGAATAACCACATTTAACTCTTACCATGTAAATGAGGATTCTGAAATTCTGAAAAGTAATATCACTCTAGCTTATGCATATAACAGATTGAGACAGAAAACAGTATCAACTAGATGTATTTGTGGTTCTGTTGCTTATTCTCCACTGGTTCTGCATCTTGATTACCCAGCTCCCTCCCAGAAAAAAAATCAACGCAGTCTTGTAACTCAGCTATGTGGCATGTAATTCATTTCACAGCCAGGAAAACAAGAACAGGGACAGGAGAGCAAACAGCTATACCTGCAATCTTTGTTTAGATTATATAAAAATTTTAACAGAATTTTAATTTTAATTCAGTTTGAATTAAGTGCATATCTGATGGCTATTGTTAAGAAATGACTGAACAACATCTGTTACTAGAGTACTAAAGACTCAAAAAAGTATGAGAACTGCTCTGAAAATAATGCCTCCTACATTATTATGTCGGCTCATAACATCAGGGGCAGTCGGTGATATGGCAGTACAAGCAGTACCTTCCCACCAATATTCCATTACATTTTGTTGCCATGTGACAAATGGCAGCAGAGGGGCAGTCTTACAGAATCGTGCCTCACATGGAAACCTGTATGAAGCAAAAGTGTGTCACTAAATTCTTCTCCAGGCAGAAAAAAAATGGCACCCCTGGAAATTCAGCGGCGCTTGCAGAACATTTACGGAGATCAAACAGTGGATGTCAGTGGTGAGTGGTACGTTTCAGCAGGGGCTACGATGAAAATAGTGTTTTGTAGGTGAGATTTTGTTCAAATATTGTTATCATATTCTTATTATCTGTTACATTTTTCATGGAAATGAATAGGAGGCATTCATTACCTACATATATTCTGTCTCCAGTCTGTTATTTTCAAGTAAATTGTTAAGACATCAAGTAGATGCTAGAAACCTAAAATATCAGTATAATTCTTCTGGATTACTGCTTAAGTACCTTCCAGCTTCTGAAGTTTAGACATATTGATGGTGAAAAGCGAGTAAATTCTTTCTGTCTCTCTGTCTCCATCAACCTCAATTTGAGTATCAGCAGGAACATCTCTAAAAGGTGGAAAAAAAACAGAAAATGAGTAATCCAAGTTATTCTCTAAAGGTTTGAAAGCAAATCAAAACTGATTCCATTTCAATAGGCTTTTTAATATGTCTATCACTCTGACAGCTTCACAACTGCTACAGAAAAGTCAGCATTCACTGTAAGTCTTACAGAAATGAGAGTATAGTTTTGAGGGCAATTAATGCACTACAAAAGCTTTTAACTGTATTAATGAACCCTTTTCTCAACAGAATTTATTATTCAATATTATCGAGTAAAATATTTTTAAAATATCCAAGATTAACTGACAAGTCAAAACTGCTTTTAAGGTCTACTAATACTTGAAAAGTAAACCAGAAAAGGGAACAAGGCAATTTCTAATCCGCAAAAGAAAGACAGAAACAAGAAGTTTTTTAGTAATGGGAATCTTCTAAGCTGTTGGGAAAATATGAATGAATCAAATAGTACAAAAAAGTACTATATACTTAACAATAATCTATTTCTGCATTCAACTTGACATCTGAACAAACTTGAGAAATCCCATCACTATTCTTATTTGCATCAGATTTAACAGGTTGCAAAGGAAGAATTATCACTGGCCAAAGGTTTAACACAAAGGAGGTAGCTACCACTGATGTTTTCCCACCAACAAGCTCTGTATTAACTGTGCACATTACAAGCACAGAGGACAAACGGGTAAAAATGTCAAAGGTGCTTTGAACAGCCAGCGTTACAATATAGACACACAAGAAAACACTTATCAGTTCACCCTAGTTGTTCAGAACACAGCCAGCAAGAGAGAAAAAGGAACTGCTAATAAACAAACAAGGAGACTGTTTCATATATCAGCCTCTTCTTCAGCCATGAAATACCACCTATGGCACAGAACTGAATTGTTACTGTTTCTCCCAGATCCCTATGCTACACACTGAAACTATTCAAAACCAAAGCTTCCACAGATGAACAATATGGTACAAGCACACAGGGCAACACAACTATCAGCGTAAGTTTCAGTAGCTATAAAATGCATTATTTGGGATAGAAAATACAGCCATTCAGTATTTCTGATCTACATGCTGAATTGAGGGCCTTTCACATTACACAGGTTGGTAGATGAAATAGAGTTTAGTACAGCCAGTACTTCAGGAGCTACTAATAAGGTATGTTCTCAGTAACTTGCTGAAGCTGACAGAAAGCCTTGCCTACAGATTCTCAAGTTGTACAGTGAGTCATATGTGACTGGTCTTAACATACACATTTTCATTTGAGAAACAACTTACGCAGTGCAACGAGCACAGCCCACTGTGTTCTCTACTGTAGCCTTGCAGCAAAGCCAGTTCCCATTCAAAAAAGCTGAAGGGTGGTAAAAACTAAGTCTCTTCTGGTTGCACCTTGTTACTCGGCAGAGAGCTTCTATCCACTCACTAGCTTCTACACAGTTATTCGCTTGGATATACAGTGGTTTTTCTCCATGCAGTACTTGAAACATCTGTAGAAGGAATGCAATAAATGCAATTCTGCCCAGTAAATAAAACTCAGTTACTGATCAATTTTGAATACATCGAAAATAAGTCTCAAATCCCATGCAATTCATCAAAGCCAAATTAAGACTAAAAGTGAGATAAGGGAGAGGGAAAAGGCCTTTTAACCTCTTCTTGTTTTACTACAGAATCCTAAAAAAAAAAACAAAACCAAAACCAACACACAAAACCAGCTGCATTCCACTTCTTCATCCACAACAGTCTTAAATAATAAGACAACAACGTCCTCCTCATTCAAGTCTCTTTAGATGTGACCTCAGATTTTGTACTTTATATCCTAAGAATAACAGGAGATTCCCACAGGTCTCTCGTTTAGTCATGCTCACCCTAAGTAACAGCTGTACTTCATCACTGCCTCAGAATTTTGGATTGGTGTAAGGACAGAATGTGCTACAGGTCCAGAATGAGGCTGTAGGAACAACTGTCTCAGATTATTATTATAAAATTTCTCATCCAAAGGAATAAATTAAATACAAGTTAGGTATTACGCTTCATGACACCAGAACGTAATTAAATACATACTACTCCTACTTTATTCATAGTGCTCTGTTACAAGGTAACAGTAGTTTTAACCTGCATTCTAAGTACTCAGAAAAAGTCATAAAATCATAAAGAAAATTTGGTACAGAAATCTGAATCCCCAGGATAAGTTCTGTAATCACAAGAGTCAAAGGGCTGGACATAACCTTCTGCTCTCTCTAATTTTGTTGTAATGTTTAGGAGTTTACTAAGCTACTTAGAACTTGTCACTTAAATTACATCAAGAATTAGAGACAAATAATCTTCTAACTCACATTTTTCTTGTTGAAAGAGCTCTCATCAAGCTTCTCCACTGCAAGAATGTTTTTGATTGGAATAGTGAAAATGGGCTCCTTGTCTGTAAAATTTTATAAATAACAAGAGTGAAACAAAAAATATTTTGTAAAATCAGTGCACTGATTCCATTAAGTTTTCCAAATGTGCATTTCAGTATTGAGAGAAAGAATATAAATTATTGGCCTCCCTCTAAATTACTGACCTCCTTCTAAAGATGCAAGAACTGAAAGATTCAGACCACATAAGACACAAAAAGGCTTAGAAAATGTACCTGCCATTTATCACTGATGCATCTGATGAAGTTAATATGCAAACCTAAAGTAGAGAACTGTCAAAACAAACCAACAAATATTGTGCCTAACCTCACATTTTATCAGTTAGCAATATTCGTGTTTAATAATTAAATTCCTTATTGCAAGAACAGGAATAAATACTGCTGCACTAAACTGGAAATTCCCAGCATCAGGGGTGGCTGTAACTAAGGTACTGACAAGTACTTCCAGCCTAGATGGTCTCGAGCTCCTGTAAGAAGCTAAGAATCTTGCCACCACAGTATAGACCTCTGAAAGTTCTACACCTTGGTTGGATCTCTCTGACTGTTAGTCATTCTGCATACAGTTGAGTTCAGTGATCTGTGCTGTAGAGGCTTGCCACAAGATGAGTGTGACTCTACAACTCAGTTCAGGAGCACGTGGTAAACAGAGCAAAAACGTATCTGATATATCATCAAGTCCTTTAGGAAAACCGCACGAATTCTAAGATGATCAGATACAAACAGAAAAAAAATGACATAATAAAAGTAACTGTAAAAGAAACATAATTAACCTTGCTGTTTGTGGTAGGTGAATTCTCTACTTGTTAGACAGAACCATCTCTTCTTGAAATTCTTTTTACCAATTCGAGTCCTTCCCTGAGCTCTTTTGTACATTTCCCTGTAACAACAGTATCAAACAAAAATGCAACTTTATTCTTCCAGAGAGCCTTCAAAACCATTTATTTGAGAGCAAATCAGTACTCATCATGTAGTAACAGCCAACTTAATTGTAATTATAGGTCTATCTGTTCAAAATGGATCCTCAAGACTACATAATCAACATAGTGGAAGGCAAAGGGTTCCATTTACAGGTTAGCAGTGTGAAAAACAGCAGTGAATGCAGGGTACAATACACGTTATTCAGATCACCAACAGCAAATTTTCCAGGAACGGAGGAAGTCAGTGTGGTTAGTCAACTATGTGATCATTTCAGTAAGCCTATTTTTATTATTTGCTTAAAATTGAGATGCTTTTTTCCCCCCACAGAAAAATCTTTACTTATTATGTACCTACTTCTCAGATGATCACAAGTTCTTCCTCCTCATAAATTGAATTTTTCAGCTCTTCTCAATCAACACCAGAAAACAACAGCTTGTCCATTTCTTACAACTAATGGTTTTCACCACAACATTCATAAAAGCATTTATTATGAATGTACTGCTAAGTATTCCAATTACAGAGTAATTTTTTTCCCTACTATAAAAGAAGATCTAGCTGGCTCAGCTTAAACGACACGTGAAGTAATTACGTGTTATGTTATTTTAAAACAGTTTTTCACAGTTCTGAGTAAACAATCAACAAAGCACAAACAGAACTGCAATAAAAATGCAGAGAGACTTGAAAAGATTTCAAAGTTCCTTCTAATTTTTCCCTTAAAGTGTTTACAAGTTGACTGAAAAGTCTGCAGCATTAGTTTATAGCTGTTGATGGAAACCAACAAAGAATAATGACAAATAAATGTTGTAATTGCTACAGTAGATCGAACAGTTCAATGAGTATTAATTAATATGCTGGCATGAATGAAAACTATCAAGTCAATTATTTTTCCACAAAACACAGATTTAGTTTTTCTTTACCCTTCTTTTAGATGAACTGGCTCACTCAGACCACTTGGTTCTTTACTTTCAGTAGAGGAAACATCATCTAGGAACTTAAGGAAAAAATACGCACAAAATTGATACTATGCAGCAACACAGAACAACCAAAAGCTACTTTGAAAATAAATAATAAGTAAATAAATAAATACAGCTTCTCCCACTACAAAGCAATTACTTTAACAGATGAGCTGAAGATGCATTGGAGGGACATAGAGCAATATAAGGAGATGCCCATAAAATACACCATATTTCTACAATTAGTTGCAGAACAGAAGATCTAATCGGACTTGTTTGAATTTATTCTTTATTATTCCCTCGAAACCAAATTAACCTAGCTTACAATGTATAACTGTTATGTGCATTCTACTGCCATGCTTTTTTCCCCCCAAACATCCGAACACACATTTAAATAAAAAGAAAACTGAACACTCACAAACCTTTTAGTAAGTCTGATTAAACAGACTTTTCTTACATCAACTGTAAGAAAATATATACAGCTGAAATGTACCTTTTTGACAGATTCAGTGAACTTCTCTTCTTGAAATGTTTTGAAAAACTCGCACATGAATGTCTCCTTGAAACTCGACTAAAAGAAAAGGTATTTGGACACGAATAAGCTTTCACAGAATGCAGTGTATTAAATAAGAAGGAAATGTAGTAGCCTTACAAGTTTGCTTTTGGTCAAACTTCCCCAACTCCCCAAGGTCTGGATGGCTTTTGATATGAGAGTTAATGTTCTAGAAGTCTGTGCATCCTAAAATAAAGAAACAAAAACATTATACTTTCTTTCAAACTACTCCAGATAAAATTGATTTTTAAATGAAAATGTAACATCAACTATTACATTATACAACACAGTACATCTGACACCTTCGTTCCTTTTCTTCGCCCAAAGAAAAGGAATGTATGTGCTATGCTATCTTCTAATAGTAAATGTGACTGCTTTGAAATGTGATTTTTGATTAAGCATGTGAATTTTTCAACCTACTGCACACTATTTAATGTTACTCACAACCACTAGAATTTAATATTAATGCATACAAAAATATTTTTTCATATGGAACATCTCAAACCCCTCAAATCCTCCAGCTGTTACTCACATCTGATGTTTCTAAACTGTTGAAAACTGAACACAAATTATTGCTGGACAGGCAGTATCCATTTTGATAACACAAAGTGAACTTAAAACATTGTAAAGCCTTTGCCTCACAAACTCTCTACTTGAAATTTCAAGATTACAAAAGCAGCCATAGGAAGAGGTCTTGCTGATGCCTTTTAATTGTGTAACACAAGTAATAAATTCCCATCAGCTCCTTTTGCTCTAACAAACTGAATACCATCAAATTCATTCATTTGACAATAAGCAGACTGACATAAATCAATACAAAAACCTAATAAAGATAACCTCTGAAACAAAAAGCTTCATACATACTTTGTACGTGAAGATAAAATGGTATTCCTCTTATTTCCATATCCCTATCTTTGATTTTTTCTGCTTTTGTTTTTTGTTTCGTTACGTGCACTTACTTGACAATTTGAAAATTTATAGTTGGACGACCCAGTGCAACCACTGGAGTCCTGAATAAATGTACACACTGATTGCAGATTACCTCAATGCCTCTGCTTAAGGCAACAAACAAATCTTTTCCTCTGCAAGTAAAAATGCTATGTTAACTTCCATGATGGGAGGAACTAACGCAATTTGGCTACGTGCCTTAAGAAGTGCTCAGTCATCTTGCAACGAAGCAGCACTTCTACATCATCTGAGAATGCTTTATGAAGACTGAGAAATTTGAAGCTTAAAGAACTGCAAACATCTTAGTTCCTTTGGTGAAAGGAACTGAAAACATCAACCCACAGACATGTAGTGAACTTACTGGCCCAGTAACAGGCTTACTGAAGGACTTCTGCCCAGCCAGATAAACAGATTTCACGGTTATGAATAAAACAGAACAAAGCTTCACAAAACTTACTGGATGGTGAGGTCGTAAATGAAAAGTATGAGGTGAGACTACGGCTACAGCAAAGAAACGAAGGAACACAAAGCTGCTCACTGCAGAATACTGTACATGAGGGTCATCTGCAGAGAAAAACCATGAAATGTAACATGCACTAAGCTCAATAGGAAATAATGAGACAGTCGACATAAAACTCATTAAGAAGATAACGTCAGAGAAGACATTTGTACCTTAAAGTAGAATAGAAAAACCAATGAAGCACATGAAATGAGAAATGTGATCATGGGAAAAAGCATTCTACTTATAATGGAGGATTTATTTCCCTTAGAAGTTCTGTTCTCATAGAACTGGCTCATCAGCTCTACAATTAGGAACAATGAGATCATCTCATGCATTTATATATACACACTGTGTTGATTAGATAAGGTTGTATACATGTTTAACTGAAAGAGAAAATACCGTAGCAGCTAGTTTTAACAAGACCTCTCACATTATTTACAATTAAGACTAGTAATTTCATACATATTAACTCCTCAAAACAAACGCAGTCAACACATAAGAACATTTTCAGCTTCAATCCTGAGCTGCATAATGGTAGTATATAATTTTGAGGCTCCAAATACTTTAATATTTTGGCTCTGTTTAGTGGGTAATAGATTAAGAATGCATTCCCACCATAACGACTACATCAATCTGATCTCTCTGGCAAGTTATTTGTTTTGAAAGGACTGTTCTAGCCAGAAGAATTTATGACTGCAGTTTCAGCAACAAATATGAATCAGAGGAAGTACCTAGATCATAAAAATATATCCTTAATTGATAGCCTATTATATGACATTTTAGGTTTAAACTTACTCAAATATCTGACTATTTCAGACTCAGCATGTTATTCTTATATTAAAATCATGGTGAAATAATGGAAGTTTTCTAATACTTATCACATCACCATACCTATTTCATTTATTCCATTTTCTGCAAAACCTTGACATGTACAGTAACAAGGCTTTAACTGGACCCGTAAACAGATCAGCTCTTCTGAACTGTAAGTTATCTTTCAATTAAATCACTTACTGCACTACTGGGAAAAAAAAAAAAGCACAAGTATCTCATGCTTTTGTTGGTGGCTTCTTTTTCCATACCGTACTGCAGTGTATCAGAGAACACGTAGTTCTTGCTGACTGACCACAAAGCTTTACTATAGCATACAGCCTGACCCAAAAACTGAACACGTGATTGTTAAGGTAAGAAATTCAGAAGTCTTCTTAAAATTTTTATTTTTTCACAGTCCCCATAAGATAACTGCAGAAGATAAACATTTCACTCTGAGAAACAGTTCCAAATTTACTACTATTTTATTTTCTTGAAGAGAACACTTACTTGGAAATCTTTTAGCAGCCAGATGCCTCAAAGAATAAAAAACATCACACATTAGGGTAGGGCAACTTATACTTGACCGCACAATTTCACGGAATACTTTGTCTACATAATAGCGCAGATTTTCCTGTAATTGTGGAGAAAATGTTGTTTTTCAGACCATCAACTATGGCTTTTCCCTGAACACAAACACAACTCTACAATTCTTTTTTCTAAACACCACATGACTGTTCAATGGTTCAGTTTTAGTACTGTGCACATTTTAAAAGCTTTGTAGTATTAATATGGGATTACTAGTATTAACAGATCTTTTTATGATACGTGAAATCACATAAGTAGCAGCAATATAAAACTAAAGATCAAGACATTTTTGTGATTTGACAACATAAAACAGTGTAGTAGAATAACTCTCATGCATTCCTAGAGAATGCTGGATTAGTCTGTGGCAGCTACTCTTGCCTTTAATATTATCCTCCAGTAACAGACAAGTGTCAAGCAAAATCTCAATGAAATGTATCAGAACAGTACTGATTAGCTATGTCAGAAGCAGAATGTCTGGAACATCAGGAATCAAAACAGACAATAAATTGCTAAAGCACGTAATCCTCTAGCTTTTCCTCCCTGTCCCTCTGGGAATTAATTCCTGCTTTAATCATGGATAAGTAAACAGAATTTTTCCCTTCTTTTACATTAGAATCAGAGAATTACACTGCTCCCTGAAGTTGATCAAGTTACAATTTCAGACACACAGAGCTGCATTTTTCTTTTATCTGGATTGTGAGATAAATTAGGAAAAACAGATTCAGAAACTCACCATATTAGTTTCTACATTATCACCTTCTCTCAATTTGATGGGATCTATTTCACAGGGTTTAGGGGACTCACATATCTGAAATAAACAACAGTGTTAGGAGTTCTATTTTTAAGACAGAATGCATGGAAATACACCTTTTTAAAATGAGATTCTGTCCTAGAATTAGAATTCATATTATCAACAATCATCTTAATTTTTGTGTCTGCATTTTCACATGGATCAAATGTATAAAGCATCATAAGGGCAATTTTGCAAAGTGTCAGAGGCTGGAGCAATTGCCACTGACTCTGTCAAGCATCTAGAACATGACTAAAAAAAAAACACCAACTCCTTCTACTAAACATAACCAATTATTGCATAATTCAATTTTCCTCTAGAATTCCTTCACCTGAATGATTACTGTCACACTGTGAACTATAAGAATACCTATCAAGGAGACCAGATACTCCAGCAGATTAAGAGTCCTGGGTTCAGTACAGTAACCTACCTCATCAATAACTGGTTTCAAAGTCACCTTTAGGTAGTGTTTTCCCACTATTTTCATCATTTCATCTACACAGCGAGTCGCTAATGAATTCCCTCTGAAGATTGTGTTAGCTTCTCTGTAAGAAAACAATCAATTTGGAAAAAAAAAAATGAACTCAGGTACAACAATCTGTTATACTTTATCCTGCTATTAAGTTTTTAAAAACATTTTACTGTGTATTTCAGTCAGGAATTTCAGAATCAAGGTATCTAGCTCCCAGTGAATAGAAAGGGAATAAATAATGGTATTACAGCTACTAACAAAACCAGGAACAAATAAAAAGTGCAAGGAAAAGCCTGAGAAATTTTAGTCAATGGAAGCTGTAAATCAGTGCTGAATGTGAGAAAAAGCAACTGCAGAAAATTCCCAAAACAATGAAGACTTGTATCTGACTGATGTACCTCCAGTACTCCTGGTAAGGAAATCTAAAGCTACAATGACAAATTCAGAAACTACCCAATCAAAAAATACTTCATTTAAGATTGCATTACAGCTATTCATTACAGCTGCTGAAAAGCCAGTTGTGCAAAATAAACCTTTCTAATCTAATGAATTTAGCATAATCCGTTTGTTACAGCTAAAAATGTAACAAAGCAATGTGTGTATCAAAATTTAGTGTAAAAATTATTTTCCACGAGTCACCTCTTTCAACACAGTTGAACTGTTTTACCCTGAACTACATCTTGTATAAGTCAGCTTTGAAATGAACCACGGCGTGGTGATAAAACCCCCTCTGTGTCTACACAGGACATAACTCAGTACTTCAGAAGCCACTACTTGGGTCTGCTTCATTTATCTCCTAATCACAGAGCTAGCATTAAAGGTTTCACATGAGATCTGGCATGCTTATTTATCAATGTATCATGAAGGCCTGTGGAAATAAGAACAATTTTATAAGTCATGAAATAATGTGGAATACATACTGAGTGTCCTTCAGATCTAGTTCTGCCACTGCAGCAACAAATGGAACTAGCTTATGGTGGTGTAGTAGCAAGCGTACAAGAGGCAGGACAGCATCATACTTGTCTCGACAGACTTCACATAGTATATAGGCAGCAGATGCAGAAACTGGCTATGGAAAAGCAGAATAAAAAAAATCCTGAGTGAAGCAGTTAAGTACTCTACTTACACGTGGCAAAGTACAGACTGAGTCAAATCTAGCTAGATTACACATGTGGCTTCTTAACAGAAAGTTTCAACATCTGCTATGGCAATTACAACTTTCCATTCTCTTGAAATATTTAATTCAAGATTGATATTATCTACTCTATACTTAGCATTTAAGAATGAAATTCACCCTTCCTGCTCAACCAAGAGGATAAGAATGTGGCTTTGTCACAAAGTCAAGAAAAAGGCAGTAAGCAGCTGCACAAGTATAACACCACAAATCTTTACAGGACTTCCCATACTATAATTAGAACACATTAAACTACAGTTCACTCATAAAATGTTGTCTCCTTTACAAAGCTGGGAATTTAAACACAAAAGAAAATATTTAAGTTAAAAAGCCACTATCTGCCAATGCACTGAATCCAGCTCTTCCTGAACTCCAGTGAATTAGTATTTCAATGCTGGTTGGCAAAAATTTCTGTCAGTCTGCTTCCTCTTTACCTTCCTTTTCCTCTGCTAATATTTTACCAATACTGAAATGAAAAAATGATACATAGAACCAAGGAAGATTTAGCCTGCTAAGTGCAATTTAATTCATTGCTCATAAAGCTATACTATCTACTGCACTTGTCACTTTGTCACCATGTCCAAGAGAAAAATCCAGTTATGCTTATTAACATATTGGCTAGACAGGAGTAACTCAGACTAGATGTAATTCAAAATCAGCTCTAAAACAGACTGTTTCTGGCAAGGGTGATTATCCACCCATTCAGTGCCAATAATGAATTCATGTCCATGGAAAACCTCTAAACGCAGGAGCTGATAAGAGCCAGTGGGAGAAGTCAATGTTGAAAAGAGCAACCAATAAGCAAGAACTATTTTATCACTTCTAAACACACAGCATCAGTCATTTCACTGTCTTTGCTAGTTCTTTCAAAATAGGAAGATAATTTCAGTATTTTGGAACACAAAATATTCTACAACTTGCTTGGTGAGTTCTAACAAAGTATTGCAAAGGAATGAAGAAACTCTCCAGCTTTGTGCATTTCTACACATGGTCTCATACAGGACCACGTGATCCATTTCAAGTCTTCATTTGAAAAGTAATTTTCAACAAAAGTACCTGAACATCTGATGATTTCAGCAACAAGTTTCTTAGAGAAGTGTAGTATTCAGATGGAAGTACACAGTCTTCAGTATAACAAATATTTAATCGAAGTGATCCCAAGTCATCAGCTTTAGAAGACTTGTTACCATTTTCTCTTGGTTGAAGTAAATACCTGGAAAAAAAAAAACAACAAGGTAATTCTAAATGTAGTCACTATAATGATGAAATTTAAAACTCAGTACTTTAAAATAAAGCAAAATATCACATAGTGCTATTTCAGTCATACAAGAACCCAGACTGACATCTCACAATAAAATTCACAGTAAGAAAACCTGAGACAAAAGAAAAAAAGAAACAGAATTTGATGTTTCTTCAGCACATACACTACTTCGCAATAGAATAAGATGTATTTCCCGTACCTCAACTAGGATGATAACAGGAATAGTCAGAATTGATGCTGGACCATCTTATTTTACATCTATATTTAGAGTGTCAGACCTTGCAGACAGAACAGCTACCAAGCCATTCAACAGTATCAAGCATTTACACTGTCCAGACTGAAACCAGCAAATAAATACACAATATTAATAGTTTCCTTTCCCAAGAAAGGAGATTAAAGGTGAAAAAAGTTTGGGTTGTGTTTTAATGTTCTTGATGTGTTCTTTTCCTACTTTAGATAAATTTAGATCAACTGTTCTTTGACTTCTGCTGCAGTTCAGTTTCATTCCAACAGGAGGTGCAGCCCCACAAAAAATTTTAACAGCTTATGACAACAAAGTATAATTCCAATATTTGGCAGACCAAATTCAAATATTATTTTATAATTACTTATATTTGTATTTAAACAACCAGGAGACTGGACTTTTTTTTTTTTCTTTCTTCCTGATGAACAGATACACTGCCATGAAGGCACACTAATTTACAAGGAATGCTTCTACTAGACAGCATGGCTCAGGCTTATTTAGTATATTTAGTATTCTGTATTCCCACTGTATTTCAAAACATTCCATGGAAATTAGTAATAAAGAACAGAAAAAGTAATTATTTTTAAATCACAGAACGGTGTTTATAAGCAGGTTATAATTGCAGGTGAAGATCCTCCTAATCCAAAGTACACATAAAGTATCAGGAGACAGAAGGCCCTCTATACTTTGAGACAAGTGTGCATGAGCCACATCCAATTCAAAAAGCTATACACACTATGTGTTAGTAAGTTCATGCTAACCTAACTCTTCTCTTGGCATGTTCTCAAGTGAGGCATGCCATTATGTTAGTATGGTCATACAGCTTTTGATCAGCTCAGAGTGCTGAACAAAAAGTTTGAATCTCAATTTTTTTACTTGGTATATTGCAAAATACTGGCACAGACATTTATTACATTTATGATCACACTCAAATGCTAAGTTCACCTTCGATATATCTAAGATTTGGATGCTTTCTGACTTTTCATCAGTCATCCTGGAAGACTAACAAATTTAATTACACATTATGCAGACTGAGAATTTCCACGTTTCCTGGTTAATCTGAAAAGCATATACAGATCACTACAATTAATCAAGCTGACTGACAGCTATGCTCAGCCTTCCTTTTCTTCACCCTCTGCATTTTCCACTCAAATACATTAAATATTTAGGACGAGTAGACAGACTAGCAAAATGAAAGAGGTACATGAACCCTCCAGTAAGGTTAACATATTCAGCAAGAAAATGCTTCAGAAAGATTTTAAAGTTGTACCTCCCATGTACAAAATTCTAAGCTTATTCAGATGAATTAGACTGCTACAACTCAAGGAGGATAATGTACTCCAATGAAAAATTTGAATAAAACATCCTTCACAAGCGGAGATATGGACAATAAAATGAACTTCTGAGCCACTATTTCTCACCATGCCTGAAAGGAATCGTTTCTTAACACCTTCACAGGAACTTTAATTTCTCCTAGGAAGACATCTTGTACCAAATTTCCATTGTTCCACAGGTCCACCCTGAAAATAATAACAGGACTTATTTGTTTTTCCTCTCCAGAGAAATAAAAATCTTCAGTTAACAGCAACTGCCTTACAGCACTAATCCACATGCACACAGGCAGGAAATGTTAGAAATCTCACTCCATTCTAATTAAAGCAAGAGGAATCAAACGAGTGGCTTATTAATCCATCAACAATAAACAAACAGTGAAAGTTAGACTTGCAAACCTCACATCGGTAAACAAAAATAATAATAAAAACAGTGCTATATATAGGCAACGTATTCTGAGCAGCTTCCACCCACAACATGGTTTCTTCTCAAATAATTCAAGTGAACACTTTAACTGATAGACTGACATATCCTTCCCTAATTGCTACAGTTGGGCACACTGCAATGCCACACCAACACATGCGCATGTTTCTCCAGGAAGCAGCGTGTATGTTTACGATCTGAAAAAGGAATCACAGACTCCAGACATGCACACTGGGTTGTTATATTGCTTGTTTGGTTTCCTATTGCTTCTTACCTCACTGACATTTCTGACAGACAGCAGATGTTAAGAAAAACAAAAAAATTAATACTAGATTTGTTGAGGCATGACTACTTTTCTAAATATATTTGTATCTATGAAACACACAATACTAATTAAGATACGATGCCAAAAGTTAAAAATGCACAAACTTAGCTCTATAATGGCTATTAAAACTAATCACTGAATTCTTCCGATGCATTTTAGGAAACTTGTGCTAGCCCTGAAGACTTTATCATTCAGCAAATCTAGTGCACGTACATGCATGAATACAATAAAGAAAAGCAGCTGATCAAAGGGGCTTTCAACTGCTCTAACTACACGGAAAGAATACAGATTGACTTGTTCTAAGGGTGAAGAAACAGAAAAAGAGCATTCTTTGAATTATTCTTTACATTCGCAAGGAAAAAGTGAAACAAGCATTTCTCTAAGAAGCAATGCAAAACCTTAAGAAGCTCTTAAGAGGCCTTTTTTTTTTTTTTTTTTTTAAATACAGCTAACTAGGCTTGAAACCATAAGCAAACATCAGATACACTGTTATTGTCCAGTACAAGTTCTCTAATCAATATTTTGCCCAAACCAGTATGTATCAACAGGAGGCCCTTTTTATACCTTTTTACACACAGAGGAAGAAAAGAAGTTGAGGCCATTAGATACACTATCACTATACAAGAAAAAAAAACAAACAAACAAAGAACAAACACAGACAAAGCCCCAAATGAAAACCCAATTTCCCTCATCATCTTCAGTAAACAACACACTACAAGATTTGGGTAATTTTCTATGTTAAAAGGATTTTTTAGTGCAAATCTAACCAGTAATTCTCTAGAACTACGCTACATTAAAGTAGCTTTTATTATCTCAAATTACAATATTCTATTGAAGTAATAACCAACTGAACTTACCTGACTTCCAGTTTCTCAATATCTTCTTCTTCCACTTGAAACTGGGACTTCTTGGTGTAACTGCTGGACCTTGTTACCTGCAAGTCAAATCTTCCTATTAACATACTCTTTACTATTGTATTATAGAAGTAAAAAAAAAAAAATAGCACACATTGAGTCTAACAGTGGTAAATATTTACTACTCCCTTTAAAAAAAAAGTTCAGTTCATCAAACAATTCATTTTTGAACAGAAAGGAAAACAATGGAACAAGAAGTTCCTCATCAGGTGAAGCCTGATGAGGTCTAGCTGAGATCTAGGGAAACTACAGTATTGATTAGAAAAAAAAAAGAGAGAAAATATAACATTAAACAGGCAAGAATCTCACTGGCTTCGTCACAAGCCAAAAGAAAGCACTGAAGTGGGTTGAAATGTTCAAGGAAATAACAAATAAACCCACTTTTCTTCCCCTAGTTACACTATCCTCTTATTTGTACTTTTCAATTCTGGACTGATGGATGGCATTCTCAGTTTAACTCCAAGATGATGACATAATGCTATTGGAGTGTTTCTTGATCACACTTTGATCCAAAGAAATAATGTTCAGTATCTTAAGCAGGTCAAGTAAAATACATGCAACACATGCTACTCTGTGCATAAGCAGTGAACAATTTCTTAGCAAAGGCATGCAGCAGGATTAGGATCTATATGAACACAGTAAATTATACTATACTTGAGTCACAAGTTCTACTGCTTTTAACAGCCAAATGAATAGTACTATATCCTTACATGCAAATGTAATATTTTATTACAGGTCAAAACTTAAATTTGGCTTTTGTAGAGCAACTCAAGTGGAACTGAAATACAATTCTAAATAAATTAACATGTTCTTCTGATCATATCATTTTTGGGGTATAATCAGTACATTACCCTGTTAAAGAAACATGATTTTTATTGTTTGTTTTCATTCTTTAAATGCTTTCAAGAGCACTGAGCCTAAGCTGAATTCCACAGGATAGGATTATGTTTTGTCAGAACTCTGATCACAGTAAAAGTTACAGCTTCCTCCAACATATTTGAAGTACTGCATAAAACAGACAAACAGAATACTACACAAAATCTTACCTCAAAATAAAATGTTTCATTAAACTGTGGATTGCTTGTTTTCTTCTTCACTTTCGTCTTCTTTTGGTCATTCCTGTTTCAATGTGGTAATTTTTTTTTTAAAACCAGAAACAACTTTAGGCACACAATTATAAAGGCATTCTATTGTCAAGCAGCACCTATGCATTTAAGCTTGAACAGTTTTTTTGCCACTTTACAGATTGCTTTGGTTAATGAAAAAAATTCTTAAATTTATCTTCGCCTCGTAATCTGAGAAGTTAAATTCAAGCACTTATATTTAACCATCATCTGTTCAGCCCAAGTGGAAGTCTCATTTCACAAGTACACCTTACACGAACCAAGTACAGTATACCAACAATTCCTTAAGCATTTCAAACTTAAACTTGATGACAACTTCTTTAGCACTGCCTGCAAGCTGTGAGCAGTTTTCCCAGTCTCCTTCACCTACAAAGTTTTGGTTTTCCCCTCACAACTTTTTAACAGACAGAGGCTTTCACCAAGCCACCGAATGTTTTCATTGGAAGACAGCTCTTAACGCTGGGTGCTTAACAGTGTCAGGATAAGTAAAACAAATACTCCCAACTCCCTTCCAATTTACATTTATAAAAACAGATTTTTTTTTTTATTTTACATGCTTATAAAAGAATGAAGTCTTACTTAGCTATCAACAGACTATGATAGTATAAAATTGAAGTATAAAAGAAACAAATAAAAAGAGTGGGCGAAGAAAAACAGAACAGAGAGGAGAAACTGCCTCCTAGCCATCAATCAACTGTTTTCTGGAGGTACTACCCACATAAATGTTCTGCTCATGGTATGTGAGTCACATGCATGAGACTGGAAAATCTTAACTAAGTTCTGTCAGATTTGCACATATATTCCCATACCAACAGGATAAATATTGTGTGAGTTCAGTCTGTACCACAGGACTCAAGCAGGAAACACTTGTCAATTTAAATTTCTTTGATAGTGAGCAACATTATTCTTAAGTATAATGATCAAATCTCACAAGTTCTCTTAATGAATATGGAATGAAATTGAATTAAAAAATAAAAATAAGCACTTTTTTTTTTTTAATCCTTTACCAAGAAGGAAAAACCATCCCATCATTCAATTCATTCACTTAGATCTTACTCAGGGACGCTTCTCCAAAACTATTTAACATACACAGAGTTAACATTAGAGGTCTGATACTGTGCTCATGGTGACAGCTCCCCATCACCACTGTGGGTGAATTTAGGCCTGAGGCGCCAGAGAAGAAACTACTGATATCTTGTGTATGTTAAATGCTATTGGAACTTGTGGACAGTGAATCCATGATATGACATCTTCATAAATGAAAAACCCCAACATCTATTCAGGATTACTTATTCAAGAAATAGGGGAAAAGCTGAATACTTGGAAAGTGGCATCCTGAAGGCTCTGGCACTACATAGGTTTCACCAGAACCTCTATTTTCTCTCTCTCTCATAGATCCTAAGCATTTGCTACAAAGAAATTTGCAAATTAAGAAAAATGTGAAACAGAAGGTGAGTGGGCAACTAGCTATATTCAGGAACTTGACTAAAAATAACAGAAAATACAGTACAGATATCAAGAGTTTGGTCTAGAAGCTGTCAGGTATGAATAAGCTGAATGACAAGTAGTTCTTGGCTTGTGTTGGTCATTCACAGAGATCAAATATCTTTATAATCTTGGAAGCATGGTTGGGAAGGAAAAAATATAATAAGAGTAGAAAATATGATGTACACAGAAAGCATTAAGGTTTTTCTGAAACAAGTCATCTCATTCAAAAATCTATATATGCAGTAGTTTTTGCTTAAAACCTATTACTTTCTTTTCAGTTCAAGATCACAACATTTTAGATTAATTTCTTTTTATAATGAAACATTACCTGGAAGGACCCACAAGAGAGACAGTTGCATAAGGGTCACAATTCTGACCGTTTATAAGAGGCAACCCATGGCACTCCTTTATGCTGAAATGAAAAGGCAATCAGAATCAGCAGATGAAATTATTTGGGCTAAAAAACACAATGCAAGAAACACTTTTTAAAAAAACATTTTTCAAGTCCTGCCCTATTTTACAGCACATACTTTGAAGTAGATTGTAACAGCAGATTTCTGGGTGATAAGAAAAAGTAGTCATATTCAAGTACAGTCAGACTTCAGGAGCTCTGTGTGGACAAGATTCTTGGAATTTCTTCCAAAAAAAAAAAAAAATTCACAAAAACAACTCCAGTATCATGAACGCATGGCAAAATTCCAAGTGAAATGTGATACCCCCATGGTTAGCACACTTCATTAGTTTTAGAATTTGATTTCTCAAGGCCCACAGAAAGCTATTGGCCTCATCCATGATGGTAGCAACTACATTCGTAAGACATTAAAATGGATTTCAGTTTAATAAGTTCAGAAATGAAGACATGTCTTAAAATATTATTTAAACCTAACATCCAAAACTACTAGTGATAGTTGGAGGACATCTAGTTTCACCCATACTATCCAGCCACAGGAGGGAAAACAGTTTACCTTTGAAATTATATCAGAAGTATTTCGAACACTTTTCACAACAGCATATGATCAGGACTAAACTAAACAGCCTTTTAAAAAGGCTGTTTTCTTCCATTAATGCTTGTAACACGTTGACAATTAAGAGGTAAAAAGGAGCACTGCCCATCACTCCTGATACAAAAGGACACGATGTTTACCAAATTATGCTTTCTGGATCACGTTTGCAATGTTTGTGAATCACCACAGAAGCAACATGAGCAGCAGCAACGCAGTGCCTGCAAGCCAGAGTAGTATACCTTCAGATGCTGTCCAAATATGAGTATTAACTACAAACAGCTGAAACAGGGAAGGTAAACCAAAGCAGTTGGCAAACTCAGAGTGAAAACTTTCGAGCAAAACAATGCAGCCACACACATTTTGGTATTTACAAGTTCAGAAACATTCAGCAGACTACAAAATTTCACATGCAATTAAGACAGACAAGATCTGAATGCTACATTCTTACTCGCTCTCTTTTTTAAATAAACTTTTATTAAGTAGCATATGGCATGTCAATAAAATGTATCAATAATGTATATGGATGCAAATAAGTCTTGGTTGCATAATTAGCCAGCTCGAGAAAAAATCACTATCTACATCATTTACAAAGAAAATAAACTTTTCTGTTCTAAATCTGTGTAAATAGAATACATATTCTAAATACTATGAAGTAGAGTTTTAGGTTACACAACCGTTTGTAACACAGCCAAAAGCACATAAAGTTTAAGGAAGCTGCAGCAGTTAAATGCTGTTAAGTGCCTCCTGTATGCAGAAAAACAATGTCAGAAGACTAACAAGAGTTCTAAACTCACTCACTCAAGCTGGGAAGTAATGGATACTAACACTCCTGTGCTGCCTCAAAACTCCACCCTCTTGGACCAAGGATCATTACAATCCAGCAGCTATTTCCTCCAAAAAGTCCCTTTGTCTTGGCCAGTTCAAGGAACATCTAGTGCTGAGCCACCACACAATCATTTGTTATTTTTCCTCCAGTTCATAAGCACGCAGCCCTCAGCATTTCAATAATTTTTGAATCACAATGAACCCTACAGTGATTACAAGCCCACCATTTAAGGGGGCTCTTGAAACATCCAGTTGTTTCTTGAACATTAACTGATTCCTCCTCCAACACATACAAGACAGAGAAGAGTGGTGACAAAACTGTTTAAATGTCTGCAATGTGAGGTAGCCGCAACAGCTAGGACTTGGTCTTTCCAACTATTAGGCACTTGGTAACACTAAGCACACTGCATTTGTTTAGCGCAAGTGCCAAATGGTAAGTCAGCCTCATCTGGCCCTCAGAGGAAATGCACAACAGGTGGATCAAGTCAAAGCGGACAGAATTCAACTGCTTCAACAAAATTTCTTTTCATGCAGTCTGGTGTTCAAACTCCTGGATTTCTGCAGCAAACAGACATGAGCAGCTACAGAAAGCAGATTTCACTATGTACGAAGTTCCTAACTCCTTTCCTGATCACTGTATGACCAGCACCTAGATTTCCAGCGAGCAGGAAGACATTGTCCTGACAGCTACACAACCCCACAACAGAACTAGGATCTCCAGATTCACCATCCAGATCTGCCCCTTCAAGCTAATTTCATATTGCAGTCAGCCTCCCAGTGTAGGCCAGCAGCTCCAGCTGCAATGCAAGCCACAGCTTAAACCACCTGCCCTGTTCCAATACCTCAAAAGAGAAATATCACCACCCCAGTTCCACTATCAACACTCAGCTCCCAAACCTCTCCTCTTCCAACCCAACAAGCTCAGAATTTGTTCCAAATTTATGTGACCTTTTCTAACTCTCAGTCTAAGCTAGCCCAGCTAACCCCTTCCCCTGGGGTGCCCAGAGACTGCTACAGGCACTTCAACTCAGTACAGCTAAGCCATCCCAGCTGCACATAGATGGAGGATCCCTCTTCTTTCTCTTGCTCCTGCCCTGCACCAATCACCAACAATCACTTTAGTTTACTGATCTTACAGAAAGCTACTCAGGTTTTCAGCTAGTTTTCAGTCAGATTAGCAACCTGAATCAACCTTGCCACACAAAAGATCTCTCATGCAAAAGCAGTGAAAGGTGAGTATCTGTTACAGGTAGGAAGCCATTACATCACTTCAGCAGTATCACACTGGTTTCTTACTCCCTAGGGGAGTAAGAAGTACAGACATTTTTAAGGACCTAAACAACAAAACAACACCTAGAGCAAACAAACAAACAAACACAAAGATGTTTGGAGTGATTAAGTTAGAGTAGGATCACAGAAAGGTGCAATCCCCCTCACCCCGAGTTCAGCAGTGCGAAAATCTCATGCAAGCTCTCCCTCAACAACCACATACCAGCATGCTAAAACTGCACCAATCGAGCAAGAAAATAACAGCAGCAAACACGTATGTCTATTGTGACAATCCTAATAAAACTATTTCCAGCATAGGGTAAACATTTGGCTTTCACATATGCTTTTGTCCATCTAGGCCGGCACCAGCTATTGTCATTTGAAAGGCAGAAAACCTTGGAGCTTGATGAAGTCCACAGGAATTTAAAAGCCTTTCACTTCATCCTTTAAATTAGTACAATGTCACAAAGTCTAACGAACAGGTAACAGTGACTGACCAGTTGCAGTACACTGTGGAGAGCTTCCAGTTTACAAGAATTCTTGCTTCATATCTCAGTCGTTTGGTATGTAAGAGCAGTTTTAATAAAAGAAATACGAGCTCTTAAGATTGAAATAAGTCCTTGAAAAGAACCAGCCCTCAACAAACCTCTTCAATAACGACAGAGGAACTCTCCAGCTCTGCCATTCAAGCCAACCAAAGCTCTCCAAGTGCAGAAGCTGAGTAGCTACAGCCATAAGGATCTGTATATTTCATAAAAATTGTTATGGTCTCTATGAAGAGTAGATGTTACATTAACAGGACAGTAATAACTGACATTTCAATTTAAGATATTACACTGCATAACTGATTTATAAAAAGTAAATGCCAGAAAAGGCAATATAGCCATAATAAGCTTCTTCTGCCTTTCAGTTCTATATACACGAAACTGTTTCTTTCAGAGTTAAAAGTCAGGCTAAACACGCCAAACACAAACACCACCACCCAGCAGCCTAATATGGCAAAAGAAACATTCAAGTACCGTCCATTTCAGAGGAGCAAATACGCAAACAACAGTCATGCAAACTTGGCTGGTTTTTTTGTTGTTTTTTTTCCACAGACTCTCAGATAGGGGAGGTGCAAACACGTATTTTTGACATGTGCTACTATACATAACACTGTGGTTTTGAAAAAAAAAAAAAAAAAAGAAAGAAAAAAGAACATTCATTGAGTCAGCAGTTAATCTACTGCATTATCTGTTCCCCTCCTCATTCACACTTTCAAAAAGGAAGCAACCAGACACAGAGCCAAAACAAACTTTTAATTCAAGAAATGTTATGTGTGTGTATCTGCACGAAATTTAACAGTAAGTTTCCAATTAATACAAAAATACATAAATTCAGTGTTTAGCCCGCTGTAATTAGATCCTAACACTGTCTTTCATCAGATAAACTAGCTGCTTTTATTTCAACAGAGGGGTAAGAACTTATCTGAGATAATTTCAATTCTTAATTTCATTTTATCCAGAGAAAGATACATATTTCAATATCTTGTTTCCAGAACAATTCCACAACCTGAAAGCTCCAATTTGCTTCTGAAACTCCTGCTCTCAGAAAACTGGCCACAGTATTTATGTATTTCCTTCTCCTGAGGAGAAATAACATTAAGTTGGACACTTGTGTATCTTGGACAAGACTGCTTTATGTCTACTTGAGCTAAAGCAGCAAACTTGCTGGTTTTAAGGTTTTTGGTTGTTTTAGGCTTTACCATACACAGTAGTATAAGAAATCAAGCTTTTCTACTTCCTGGATTAGCAGAGAGAGGTTGACAACTTCAGCAATTCTTGCCATTATTCTTAACTTGTTAAAAGTGCAAAGTGTAAAAACTTCATGTAAATGATTCAGAAAACCAGCGAAAACACTTGCACAAACATGCCTACAGAAGGAAGCTAATCTGCCTCCTAGTCAGGTCTAATCCAATCACTTGGGTGCAGCCACAAAAAGGTGACAGACAATAACCAGAACCACAGCCCTTTATTACTTCTTGTGTTCTGTGTGCTTAATATGTCCTTAAAGAAAGCTTAACATGTACTTAATTATTTTCCATCTTCATAGAACTGGATTCTCAGGGAATAATACATGGTGGAAATGCATAAGAACCTGCCTATGCGCAGAAATCATCACAGGTATTTAGAGTTCTCTTATTTTATAAGAGAATGTAACAGTGAAGGATTAAAAACCTCCCTATGTTAGTAAATGTCCAAATCGAAGGTCTCTCAATAAAGCAAAACATGATCCTCAAAGGCACATCGTGCAGCCCATACCTTAGGAATTACCCTTCCCACTATTTTTTTCTCTTCAGCCAACACTTGTTTGAGATTTAGACAGACCAAGAAAGGTAGGGACAGAAATATACAGATGCCTTTTTTTTATTCTTTTAACTTAAAGCTCTGCTATTTGAAGTTTTTCTGCCTTGTTAAAGGAGAACAACACAACTTCTCACGGCCTGGTGACTGAAAAAACATAAGTACATAACTAACTATCCTCTGAAATGTATAATAACACTTTATGGAAGTTGAAATGTTTTATTAAAGAACTGCATTGAATTAGTTTTAGGAACTCCTGATCTTTGCATAATCTTGAATGGAAACAAAAAGGCTGATGTAATTCTGTCGTGTTTAAGGCACAGTCTTCTCCCACATGTCAACAAGTGGGTAAGCACAGCAACCACAACAGCACCCTGGCTTCCTTTTGATTATTTATCTCCATCATAAAGTGATCCTAAGAGAGGGTATGGTGAGTAACCCACTTCCTACTCAGGACTGCTACCTGCAACAGTAATTTTTTAAAGCAACCTTTCTTCATTGTACTGAAAAGTCAAAATATTTAAAATTAATTTACCTTAGAGTGCATGGATATGCAGGAATTAACTAACAGATTGGACGCCTCAGTGAAAGTTAGGTTGGGGATAAATCAGTAATAAAAATATCAGCTAGATTTGGTGTTAGTGGCATACAAGGAAAAAGCTGTTCTAACTTGTGCTGGATGAGGGATACAAAAACAGGAACAGCAAGATATCATGTGACACAAGCTGCCACCCACCACACAAGTAGAAACACATTCAAAACTATCTTGAAGTTATAAATACACACTGATCTACCACAAGTTTCCAGATCTTATCTGAATTATCAACCTATAATAGCTCACTAAACATTACCAATTTTCCTGCCTTAGTTCTGTTACAGAACTAGCTTTCCTTTTCAGTATCAACTAAGCAACAGAAGAGCAAGAGAGAATTTTGCTAAGCATGGCTCCAATTGAACTAGTCAGTCTAAATTATTACCTAATTCAGAAAGAACATTGTTTACACTTCATAATGAAAACTCCATTGCAAAATGGGACAGTGCAGTGGTTACCCCTCTCCCCTGGAACTGATCTGATTACGAAGCTCCAAGACAAATGGAATACTGCACACAATTTCCTCCCTCATCGCAGTTCTGCAATACAAACATTATTTAATACTGAATTCCCAGACAGGGAACCTTAAATAAAAAAAAAAACAACAACAACAAAACCAAACCTCACTCTCTGAGCTAAACAAATCAGTTAACAAACCATGCTGGAAAGCAAGACTGAAAAGAATCAGACTGCCTTTTCAGTTTGTATTTTAAGTATCCCTTTATATTTATAGCCTTCTGCCTGTATCTTTTCCTCACATGGCCCATCTCAAAACCTCTTATGAGAAGGGCAGGAAAGTCTTGTTTCTTTCTGAAACATCAACAGAATACAAAATTGAATTTTTCTAGCTCATTCTCTTGAACTCTACTCACGCTGAGAATGTAAAGGGTCACAACAAAATGCCAGCAATCTCAGAGTATCTGCAATCCACTGGTTTCCACTGGACTTAACCAAACGGCTTCCCAGAAGCAAGTGACACTGAAGGCTGTTGGAGTTCTTCCAAAATGAGAAACTAGTTTCTTCCGTATTTTAATATCATGCTTTGAATATGAATATCAAAACACTATTTTGCATAGCTGCATTTGCATTAGTTTATCAATACCTATCACTAAATATATCATTTAATAGCAAGAACAAATTGAACAATCACCATGTGTGATTTCAGTCGTCTCTGTCTTAAGTCTGTTAACTGTATAGTCAGACTTCAGAAGTCTGAATTACAAATTTTAATCTATAAATTTAAATAAATAAATTATAAAATACAGCTCTAAGAGTAACGGCAAAACTACAGAGAAGTCAGGACTTCCAAAGGGGCATCATTCTCCACTTCTTATTTAGTGCCGGTGAAATCTGTCTGGTAACCTCTACCATTTTGAGATCGCATATGCCAAAAATATATCATTCATATGGAGCTCCTGGATATCCTGTAATGTCTTTACATATTGGAGTTAAAATTAAGTTTGCTGGTGAGAAGTTTGAGTTGTTAAGTTGTGGCAACATTATACTTGGCCAAAAAAGCAATGCCTGTGACTTAGTTTTTTTATAAACATTCTTTACAATGGTTAATCACGAGAACATCATTCTGTAGCAAATCTAGTGGTAGGTTTTCATGTACCAAAGCAAAACATCACCACTGGAAAATCTTCACACAGCTCCCACCACCACCAGTTCAGTTCTGTCAGTAACAACAGCATGACACAGCCAGACACAATGCATGTCTCTGGCTTTCTCACTCAGACACATTTCAGCAGGAACCAAAAGACACTGAACTAATGATACCAGGTAGCTGTGCTAAGTCCCAACAGAAGCGAGTACACAGGGAGCTACAAAGACAAGCAGGTGTGAAAAACTTTTGCAGGAGTTCCATAAGGACATACCCATTACCTCCAGCACAGCAAGCTCCAAGAAATGCCATACAGAGAAAAACAAACATTACTGGTACCAGAATATGCAGACATACAGTATTTAAAGGGACAGATCACGTCATGCTTTAACACACTGCGTATTTAAGGATTAAAGTATTTTCTTACTGTACTACTAGTTGCTGGCACACAGATCCATTATCTGTTATCAGTTCATTCAGTTTTAATTCAAGGTGAACTTTTCCCTGAAAAAGACAGAAACACAAATAGTTTTAAAAACCTTCATTTTAGAAGTACTAATAGAAAAATGATATACTTTATAGTTAGAAACCATTTAAGGTTTGTTTGAAGTGGATACATTGAAGTAATATCTGAAGCATGTATCGTGCAAGTAAGTTGGATATGCTGATTAACAGAAGCATTACCATCTTCAATTGTAGAACTGAGTCAAATCTCCACAGATCTCAAACAAAACAATTCTTCCAGCAGGAGGAAGTAACAAGAGAAAAGCCCCTCTCAGCCTTTTTGTCCTAAGCATGGGATGAACCCTTGAACAAACGAAGAGCGAATTTAAGAGAATTTCAGGTAAAAGTTCTAAAGTGACCTTAGAATCTCAAGCATTTAGGTGTATTTAGAGAAGGTGAATAGTATGTGGTAGACTTAACAGTAACCTTTAAAATCCAATTGTGAAATCCAGTCCAGACAGATTATCTTTCAGGAATCTCTTTCCATTACAGCTTTCAACTATATTATGAGGAGTCCTGATGTACTGATAGAACAATAAAGGAAATGAAAAGCAAGGAGTACCTAAGGTTGGTTCCCTCTTCTTATTATTCAGAGATGGTAGGGTGACATTCAGCGGTTACAAAAATGTATTTAGAAAAATAAAAAAATAAAAAAATAAAAAAAAGAAGAGGCCCTAAATGATGGCATGGTATAGATTAACTTGGGAACTCAGCAAGGCCAAGCCTACTGTATACTGCCAATAAAATGCCTCAAGAACTCCAGGTCATAATATGCATCTTTCTTGGGATAACCAAAATTTGGCATTAGAACCTTGCTCCAAAAATCCACTGCCTGAACAACAATGCTACTGGTTTCATTGGCTATTTGTGCTGGCTTTCACACCTGTTGCAACAACAGTGACACACGCTTTCACCCGCACTATGTTGGGATTTGTTCATTTGCTCAATAGAATACCAGAAAACACTGGTCTGTCCATGGTTATGACTCTTGTTCAGCAGCACAATTAATTTGACAAGAGTCAGAGAAGGGACCCAGAAGAAAATTTTGTAATGTTTCAAAGGAAGCAAGCTATAGTCTCAACTAAATTTCAGCTCCAACAACACCAAAATGGAAATAAAGCCCTTAGCTGACCTTGCACACTCTTCTGATGTGTGTATGTCTTGTCATAAAACTGAAACGTGCTTGTCAATCCCCTGTGCCAAAGGCTGTATTCCTCTCTGTGTTTTTCATGGGAGAAGTAAGGTTTCTTTTTACAAGGAAACAACTATTTTGGGACGCTTGCCAAGTGGTTTGCCAACTGTTACTACATGCACAAGAACACAGGTACATTAAGAAAGTGTTTGTCAAGCAGAGAAACTCAATTACAAAAATAGATTTACCGAATAAACACAGGATACTGAGAAGCATGCCAACAGCCTTACAAGGCAAAGTTTCTGAATGAGAAGCAAAAGGACAACACAACTAGTATTTATGGAAATAGCTGGCCTAAGTACCTTTTAGTAAGCAGACCTTATAAATGGCTTAAATGCCCTTTTTTCTTCTTAGGAAAAAAAAAAAAAAAACAGAAAAATCAAGAGCTCTGCATGGCACAGAACAACACAATTTACTGCTCCTAAGAACATTATTCAGAACCCTACTTACACTCAGCACCATGACAGGTACAGCCATTTTACCAGAGCTAACTGATCACTGCTCTGACAAGTATGGGCATTTCTGTTATCTGCTGAGAGCAGCACCGTGGCTTCCTAAAGCTGCTGATGTGCAGATCTGTATCAGAGCTTTCAACATAACATGCATAGTGAAGAGAAACCAGCCATCCTATACGATAATAGACGCATTTTATGTGAAAGCACTTTTCACCTGTAGATCTCAGGGATGTTCAAAAATAGATTATAATTTTATCAATGGATTAACAATTATCTTTCCTGATGGAGACTAGTTGAAGATGGAGCTGTTAGGTGGTCAGACTTGCATAGGAACAGAGAAGCCAAAAACAGCATGTCAAAAAAACAGAAATTCAGAATCTCTGAAGCAATTCAGTTGCATGCATTTACTTTTAGAATTACCACTGCCTTCTAACACAGTATTTTGAGATGCTTTTCCTCCTCACAATTTCACTATTTTGATTAATTCCACATTACAAAAGATTACAAGTATCCATAATAAATACAAGCTTTCTAAAGCTCTTCTGTCAAAACTGGGCTGGCAAATGTACTATATATATATGCCAATAGGCAGTTATATGCTATGTCCATGTTTCAAATTTTGCTGTGTGTCTACCACCAGACAGTTTTTGACGATGTACGTTTTCTTCCTAACATCTTATCTCCTTGTAATTTAAGAGAAGAATACGCACGCTAGTTTGTCTGAGTGGTATTCTACAACTGGGAGCTGCTCAGATTACGTGAGGTAAACAGAGTTAGAAAGGCCAACAGTTACGCTCCAGTTCCTCTCCCAGTATCAGAAATTCTGCAGTCCTACACTTTCAACTTCCCTGAAATTGATGGAAAAAAAAATATCACTAACTGCTGGACTTGTAGGGATACGTGAAGAAAAACTGCAACTCTGGAGCACTCCACAAATTAAATAAACTTCCCAAAGTTAGCATAAATCTCAGAACCTGAACCTGGTACATACAATCAGCTTTCACTGGATATCTCTTTTTCTCATACTGTGTTAGAGCAACTTACACCACGTCTCTGAAATGCATCACCTCTTAGTGCCTTCAACACCGAATCCTAGCACTACGCACAGGCCCAACACAATCTAATCCTGCATGGTTTATTCTACCCAGACCTCTCCTCTTTTTTAGGTTTGCAGATCTGAACCTATGAATGTACAAGCTGGTCTGAAGCTCAGCCTTCACTTTCTCAAACAAACCTGTGCATTCTTCAGGAAGACCAGGGGAACATACTGGAAGTACATCACTACAGTCATTGTAAAACCTACAAAGCCTATCAATTTTAAGAGATTAGTAAACATTAATGTTACCTTCAGATACCTAAGAAGTGTGTAACACATTATGCCCCTATACATTTTACAAGCACAGATCAAATCTTTACAAGACTTTTCTTTCATGTTACAAGTCACAGAACAAGGGCCTGTTTAACACTACAACCTCATTCCAAACTAGCTATATAAAGATTAGGAAAAAGGCAAGGCAAATAATCCCAAGAATCATCCCATTAGCAACCTGAGGCTATAGGAATTTTAGAAAATTGGAAGTACTGTTTGCAAAGCAGTTTGTACCACTTGCAGTTAAACGTGCACTGCTCAACTCAGCTTTTCAAACACTACTTTGCTTGCTTAGTTTTCTCTCATTCATGTGTACTTTTTGAGAGCCAATGGGCAGCAGAAAGATTTAAGAAAATAAGATAATATGCATCCATACTATTGTTACCAGCAGCAAAACAAACAAACAAAAACAGCTAAGAACATAACACAGAACAGATGCTGACTAAAAAAATCAAAGTCCAGTCACTTTTTCATATGTTTTTTCAACGTCTGTGAGAAGGCCACTCCCCTCCCATACACTTGAACACACATACCACACACACACATACCCCTTTTTCTTTTCTTTTTTTTTATTTAAAGAAAAGGGTAAAAGGACAAGTTGTAGCCTGAAATTAACTTCATTTTAAAGAGGGATGTCAGATCTAGTCTATCAAGTTTTTACATCAGTGTAATACACCAGACGCAATTCAGCTACCAAGTCATCGGTTATGACAACATGAAGATGTTTATCCATCACTTTAATGCCCCTGGACCACACTACTTAGTTCAGGTTATTCAGCAAGGCAGCTTAAGTGGCATACTTCCATGCATCAGCAAAAGCAGCACAGCATACCAAACAAAAATCATTTAGATAAAAGTGATTAAAAAAAAAAAAAAAAGTAAGGCAGCTGATAGTAACATCAACTCACTTACCAGTGTTATTTGTGTAATCTCTATTTTGAGAAGAAAAAGAAAGAGCAAAGGAATTGAAAAAGCTTGTGCAAGCAAGTAAGATAAAACAAAACGATCTTGGAATAATTTTATACACAGCAAAACCAAAATCTTGTATGAACTCAAGGATACAGTATTTTTGCTCTGCTCTATTTTTAATCACCTCCACTTCAGATTACCAGCATTGGTCCGGAGCTGTGGAACCAGAATGGAAGATGACACAGAAGGAGAGACCTTCTGCATTAGGAGTGGATTGTGACACTAGAAGTCTAGAATTTACTACAAAGTATGGTGGTTTTAGGAAGCGACTGATCTCTGAATCCCCACATCTCCTCCACCACCGTTTTATCATTACTTTGTAGGTATCAGCACGTTTAATTCTCGTCAATGCCAGAAAGAAAGCCAAGACTTGGGAATATCTGAAGAGAATTTAAAATATTCTAAATTGGGTATCCCAGCAACAGGGCTAATGGATTCCCAAGAACACCACTGTATTTACTTCAGAACAGCTGAAGAATAGACAGCAATAGCTACAAGTCTACAGACATGGCATTGTTCGATGTTCTTACAACCATCCCGTCAGAAGAATGTGAAGCACAGACAAAGTACAACTCTTGAGATACAGCTGAATCAATGCTGCGTGTGGAAAGTATTTGAGAATAAAATAAACATATGAGCACGGCACAACAATTTGGAGACATTACCACTTCACATTACACAATCATCATTTCAGATGAAAAAACTACTCAGTAGTTTCCTCAGTCATTCAACCGTCTCAAGTACATAGCTTCTCTTGGATCAAAAATCCTTCTGGCATCAGAACCTTGTTAGACATTTCCCAAACAGCTGCTTCAGATCTCCTATGAGATTTGAGAAGCATCCCAAGGAGCAATACTGTTTAGAAAAACTGCATTACTCTTTAATGAAGCTGAAAGACAAGTGGCTCACAGAATTACAGATGTTAACCTCTTAGTTCAATAAAATATTCTAAATATAAATAATGGTAATTTTAAGAAGTCTAAGCATGCAATTCAATGGTTACCTGAACCTCTGAGTTAGAATCAACAGGTTGAAGAGTAAACCAGTTCTCTTTCCCTGTGTAGTTGCATAAGTCTTCTTTTTTGATTGCCACCTTTCCTACAGGATGGAGACAGGGGGAGAAAAGCACACATATCTCAACAGGACCGATTTTGGTTTAAAACTTCTTTATTTTTTATTTTTTAAGATGATGATGCTATATGAAAAACTCATAGAAACAAACAACACAAAGCCAAGTAAAGCAGTAAGAAAGTTCATACAAAGCCAAGTAAGCTACTCATGGTGTGTTACCTTGGATATGACTAATAACAAGGTTAAGTCAAATAACAAACACACTTGTGGCTGGAAATAACACAAAGATTTGAGAGAACAGTAACGGTGCTGAAGAACACTTAAACGGGAATTTGAAGATAGATACCTTCTGCTCTTCTGACTGCTATTTGGAAGGGTGTTATTATACCAAATTATCTGGCATCCTGGTACAAATTATTTCCTTCCTCAACTCAAGTAACACAAAGTCCACATCCACAGCAGACTCTTAGAGCTTTATAGCAACTTCATATCCAAATAACAGCTGTGATAAAGCCATTAGACAATGAAATTAATCCACCTCCTGTAATTTTTCAGTTATGCTCACTTTGTGAAACTTCTAAGCGCTAGGTTTACACGTTGCACTGGCAGAGAAAAGAAGTTTTATAGTTTTATTTGTTTTATTATTTATTTATTATTAATATAGTTTTATTCAGATTATTTGACTTTTCAAACTTCAAAGAAATATTTAAGAGCACTATCTACTATGCTTTTGAAAATTCATCTGTTTAATAATTATATCCATAAAACCACAGATACTGAAAACAACTGAATGTTAAGCAAAGCACAGATCCCAGGACGTACCTATACGCAGGTCTTTTTGTAGAACACTTTTATCATAAATGTAGAAGGACAACCACTGGAATGTTCTTGGAATCTCAAAGTAAAACTCTTCCCCAAAATAAGGGCTGAAAAGAAAAACAGAACATTAAAATGAGAAACACTTGGTGCAATTCATACAGCAGATATTGAAATGCTACATTTTTATTGATTTTTGTGATTACCACAATGCTAATCTGCCATCCAAGCCACCTGCAATATTTCACGACAGAACATACAATAACACTGCATGAAAACCCTTCAAATGTGTTCAAGAAATATAAAGAAATTAGAGCTCACAGAGTAAGTGACATCTTTCCTGCAATTTCAATTACATTTTCCTGTCCGGAAGTCATTCTAGTTGACTCCCAACCCATCATCCTTAAACGAATGATTTCTGGAGACAGAAAAAAATGTATTTTTCCATTCTGTACATGGTTAAATCAAACAGAACTCAGGAATTAATTCACTAACTGCTAGCACATTTTGCTCTAACCTGTCAGGCCCGATGCTCAAAGATTCAGACCTGTAAAAAGAAGCCATAAGCAGAAGAACAGTGAAACTGAAAGACGGAAATGTTCACTTCAAACCCACATGTTCTCCTGTACGCTGAAACAATCACTGTACCTCTCCACTTAATGAAACTTAACAGTATTTACAACCGTTCATGCGGTACCAAATCACAAGCACAAGAATTTGCAGAGGTTACTGGGTTCCTCTGTACTTCAGAGCCATTTCACACAGTATTTTGTGTCCTCACACTCAAGGGATGCATGCGTTCATTAAAGTTAAGGAAAACTTATGGATCCAGCACTGAGAAGCTTGCAATTCAGAAGACTGAACAGAACCACAATGCTATTGGTGCCACTGCAATTTGTGAACTCTGGAAATAAAATGCAATCACAAAAACCCCTCCTGTTTCAGAACAACTGGATTCATACAGACTTCATATACTGTCACTGACAATGCCATATTACAGCACAGGGGAAAGGTGTGCAGCTTCGTGAAGTGGATTTTAGCCCCTGCTTCCTTTCTGTCACAATGACAATTGGATCACACTCAAAAATTAAGTTCTTGTTGTTATTTCCTAGTAACCTACCTGGCTGATGTTGCACAGTTAAAATATCTGTTTATTCAAGTAGCATAAATATGCTTATATTTGGAACCACCAGTTGATAGTCAAATAGGATATCATACCCACTCTCTTCCCCCCAGAATAATAAAAGCCACCAAATGCTCTAGTTCCAACGTTTTCTTACATAAGTTAAAAACAGCTGGTAACCAGTGTCAAAAAAACCACAACATTCAGCATTCCAAATTAATCTACTCTCAGAATCAATAGTTTTAACTCTAGGAATTCATTAGAAAGCAATTCACAAGTTAAAATGCTCATTTTGTTCAAACACAGAACTGTTACAACAGACTCCAAAGCATCGGATCTCACAGAATCACAGAACCGTGGGGGTTGGGAGGGACCTCCCTCTCATTTCATACCCAACAAACTCAACCCAGAGAGCCGTGTTCTTCTTGTCAGAAGCACCACTGTAGCTACAGATCCCCGAGCACTACCTCCTGCAGCAGGGCAGCCCTGAGCAGCCACAATTTCCTCATTACATTGACTGCCTATTCTAACTGTACTGACACAAGAACAGATCAGAAGATGAAATGAGGGTTTATTTCTAATTTAGGTCAATTTCACGATGTGGCTCCCTGAGTAACTACACAAGTAACAAAGTCATTACAGTGGAAAGTGAACAGCGGATGAACAAGCTGGTACTGGTATCAAGGGAACCTGCCACTAACTCAGCTTCAGCCAGGAGTAGTTGATGACATACAACTCAACAACCTTACTTCTCTAAGTGGTAACTCCTTATTTTCTTATTTTTATTTTTACCAGATCTACTCAACTCACATGCACAATTGCAATCAGACAACTATTCGTTGCTGTGGGATGGAGACAATCAGAAGAGCTTTCCAACAATCTATTCAGTAGCCACATCCTAAGGCTGAGGAGAATGAAATTCACCATAACAGGGAAAAAAAAAATAAAAAATGATCAGTCACTGACTAACATCAACAGAAAGTAATGTGTTGTTTTAATCATGTATCACGTTAACACATTTCTCCTTGCCCAGATTATCCCTAGCACATCATGAACCAGTTGTTGGATATTCTTTAGCAAAGTATGAGGCACCTAGAGCTGTTCTTTTATAAATGCAGCAGTTAAATCAGACAATTAAATTCTTTCTATAACCTTGCATTTGCACAAATTTAACTTGGAAAACAGAACAATTTATTTTGAAACAAAAAAAAAAAAAAAAAAAAACCACTTCCCCATTTCCTCATATCTGACCATGGAAATTTGAGGAGGTTTGAACTTCTTTAACCTTTCCAGGGGAAAAATAAAGTTCTTCAGAATCCACAGAAATCCCTGGCAGTGTAAGGAAACATTACCGAGTTATTAGCCATAGTCTCCTTCCTATTAATTCATACTTTTCTATCTCTGAAAAGTCACTTGCTTCACAACTGTTCTTCTAACACTCATCACTTCTGGTGGAAACCCAAATATATCTGCTTATTTTCAAAAACGCATTTCTTTATTGGTTTTCTATCACCAGAGCCGAAGATCATCTTAATTTTTAAAGATAACTACTTCCACAGACATGTAACTAGCAGACTCTCATAGAATACGATTTGGATTATATTCAAGTTTGCAAGCTAGAATACAGTGACAAAAACAGACTGTAAACTACTTGTGGAAAAAGAGCCAGTAAGTAATAAAAACACAGAAATAAATACCATATTAAAACTTACTGAAAAGCAACGCATACAGTTTTCAAGCTAACAGAGAGTGAAACTGTCAGTATCCTTGCAGCAGCCCTACGTGAGTATAGTACTCCAGAACAACAGAGTGGTAAGCAACAAGATGGCATAATTAAGCTTCTGGAACAAGCAGCAGACTTCAGAACCACACACACACTAGTAATACAACAGCAAGCATCCAGCCCTGGCTGCTGCTACCAGAGGATGCGTCACGTTGCTGTATTTCATCAGTTTGTATGGAACCCTATTCACGTCATATATTTAACTCCATATAGATGTCATTCAGAGGAGCTAAGACAGCTGCCTACATAGAGACAAAAGGGCACCCATAGGCAAAGAGTGCCTCACAACACTGACTTTCAATTCCAAATAAAACATTCTAGAGTTAGAGATTTTCAGGTGATATTAAGTTTATATTCCTGTTTGGAATGTTCATTAAGTCACCCCCAAAACTGTTATTTCATTAGAGAGATTTTTGTTTTTCCCTCTGTGAAATACTAACAGCACTATCCTCAAGTTTCAGGTACATTCCAATACTATTAAAAAATTTAGATTAATCCAAGGTGATTTCTTTTACTAATGTTTGACTATGCAATTGCTAGTTCTCTTTCACATGATTAAAGTGAATCAACAAGTCTTTAAAGGGAATGCATTTCCCTTCCTTTAAGAGGAATATCATTTTATAAAGTGCATAAAAATTAAATGTAACAGGTCTTGTTTCTAAGTCTATTGTCTTCTATGAGTTCAGTTAGTAATGTAACAGAAACCTGATGGCAAAGATAAAAAACTGATTTTGTTTAGGGAATCAATCTGTATTTCCAATTAAATTAGTGAACTGCAGTCATGAACAAATATTTTGTTCATTCTCATCTGTGTGAAATGCAGTCAGATTTAATTTTCTCTTTGTTTAACTGGTTGTATGTTTGTGGTGCTTTCTTTCTATGCAGAAGTATAATGTGACTTTATAAAGGTGTTTTGAAAAAGCACAACTCCCTGCTTCAATGTGCTATTTCCTGGCTTTCCTGATCTGGAAACACCCAGCAAGAAACCAACAGCAACAAAAAGGAGCACTAATAACAAAACCACTGCAAACAGTGAGAGTATGGGAGGAAAAAATCAACGTCTTGAGCATGCTTCCTGTGTTTTAACTTCAATTCCTTCAAATAAATTAAACTGTCACTCCAGTCTTCAGAGCCACACAGCTGCAAGGATGCTTCAGTGTGGGACATCAGAGAACTAAATTCCAAGACTATTTCAGTTATTTTATTGTGGCTTTTTGGGTTGTTTTTAAAGCTCATAAACAACACCAGAACCTACAGCTGACCACTGCTTATGGAGTCACAGCAAGATGATCTGCGAGAGTACGAGCTGCAGTTCTCACAACAAGACTTGCAGGAGGGAATGAGGCCTACTCAGGGGAACATCCCACAGCAAACAAAACTCTTACACGTGGAAAAGTTCAAGTTCCTCCATTCTGGAAACTGGTTTTACAAGACAGACACTAAGAGCGGAATTCCATCACTGCATGCTGACTACATGTCAGAAGTAGGAAATGACACAGAGAGCTGAGATTGAGCAGATTTCTTTCTCTTGAAAATGATCTGGCAAAGAAAAGAATGTTATGCTGCCCAACGGAACGGAACAGAGAAACAGCAGAATACGTTTCAGCATGTTTCATTTTAAAAGCTCTGTGGTACTCATAAGCCTCCATTTTATCTTTTTTCCACTACTCTATGATTTGCACACTGCTGTAACGCTTCTGGGTAGTCACCACAAATCAGCTCTCCTTTTAAAGAGGCCGGAGCAAAGGCACATACACATTGCTACAAATCTTTGTTTTGTTCTAAACTAAGAATGTCTCCATTACCATTTTCATGTAAAAAGAAAACTTACCTTAAAGATTTTTCAACTACCTGCGTACGAAAAACTTCTTCTTGGTCCAAATTTATGGTACAGAAAAAGTCTCTCATCTTGTTGGGTACTAAATGTTTGGCATCATCTGTAAAACAAAAACAAAAGAAGTGTTAAGTACTGAGGGGAAAAAACAAGATGTTACACACACACAAAAGTTCTGCAGTTCTTATGGACATCCGAAGTTTGCTCTTCCACTCGACATGCATTTCCGTACTCACTTTCTATTTGTAAGCTCCATTATGTGCCCAGAAATTGTAATATCCAGAGTCGCATGGAAAGAGCCGCCAGGAAGATGACACAGCACTGCCTCACCTGCATCACTGTCTGCAACACCTGCACCGCCCCTCCGGGCCTGACCCAGCAGCTCAGCTCACTGAGCCTCAGAAGCTCTGGCCTGAGGCAATCCAGCATCAGCTCCCAGACCAGAGACACCAACTGCCTGAGCTACTGGTCGCTCACTATTCTCTCCTTAAATATCTTGGTTACAGAAAGCCTATTAATAACATCTTACCTGTCAAGTCTACTTCATTTTTCACGATGAATTGTGATTGATGACTGATGCATTTCCAAAGACTGAGCTACAAGTATTGCTGTTTCCCCCCCCCCCCCCCCTTACTGTCTGGTTTAGTAGGGAAATGGGGACAAAGTGGACTGATTAAATGCGACACGTGTAAGAACAAGAAAAGGAAGTTTCCAATTAGATGGCAGAAATACAGAGTTCTTAGATGCTGAGCATGGTCACTGCACTAACCTCTGCTGGACGCCAGGAAGCCCTTTTCTGAAAGAGTTCCTGCTAAGTACTTACAGCTAAGAACACTTCCCCGTATTCCAACTGCTTGTCCAGAATCCCCATGCTGCAGTCACCTCCATGTCTTTACGGCAATACTGCCCAGTAGCTTAAGCAGTGAGGTCCTCCCTGGTGCATCCTTCTTTGAAGATGGAACTGGTCCCCTATCGCCTCATATCCTGCTGATGGGTACCAGGTTTTTTGGTCCTCAGCACTAAGGAGAAAAGCTCTTAATTGCTGCGTAGCTCCTCTCTGTCTTATTCTATTTTAATTCTGATCTTTAACATAGGCAACCAGAACTGTATTCTGGACTCAGACTAAGCTAGTAGCTCTGTAAGTCACACTCACTCTTACACTCCTACTGGAAACACCTCTCCCCCCAAAATATGGAGTCAAAATTATCTGAACTTTAGATAAGGTATTAAAGAGTAACACAGTTATAGCTACATGAATTACTGAGTTCTTATTACATACATCGTCTAAATATCACACCACCTCTGCCTACAAAGTCTGCACCCTGAAGATAGATTTGCTGCATATCGTATCCTTTTGAAAACACTGCAGATACGAAAGCATGCTGGCAAATAAGCTTCATTGTCTATGCTGCTGAGACGTTAAATCAGAAGAGCTTTGTTTGCTCTTTTTGCCTAATAGATCAGTGATGGCCTTTAAATTTAACCAAGTCGTCCTGGTGTTTGAAAAGCCACTACAGTGCTGAGCAGGGCCTGGGGTGGCCCAGTGGAGCAGGCTGAGCCACACTGCTGCTCTCTGGGAGCCAGGGCTGCCCGCACAGGGAAGGCACACACACACACACACACACACACACACACACTGTGGTAACTCCCCCAGGTAAAGTTCTGCTCTCCAAAACACCAGAGAGCTTGTCATCAGCTTGGGTGTGGGAGAGGAGGAAGTGTAGGTATTATTTTTAAACGTCACCTTTAATGTTGACAGACTGAGGGATATGTACAGAACCGGTTTTAAATGCCATGAGATTTCAAAATGAAGCTAAACTGAAAGTGACCCATTAGTGAGAGACTGCAGAAAAGAATCAGAGAAGTATGAGATGGAGTATCACCTTCACGTAGACACCTGGTAAAACTCATGGAAGAGGTAATAGAAGGAAATGGACAAGACGTATGCCATCTCCAGAGGGTGTCTGGTGCTGAAGTTTGTAATTAGCGACCGTGAACCCACACATCAGTTACCTCTGGTCAGCATCTTGTAATTCTGGTTAATACCCTGAAGGTTCTCCATCCTATTTTTAAACATTTAAGATATAACATTACTTGAGCTGCACTGTAAACCACCATGCAGCAGGAATACAAATATTACAGTTCCATGTTTTCTTAAAAAAGAAAAAAAGACTAACATTTCTATATAATTCCTTTTTTTTTTTTTTTTTTTTTTTCACTCTACTACACTGCAGTCCCTCCGTATTAAAAAAAGCTTCCTACAAGAGAGAAAAGATCTGGACTTGTTGATTTGTTTAGCTGAAGGGAGGACAGATGCACTGAGTGGGGCTTGGGGTGGAAAGTCACTGAGGATCTGCAGTACTGAGGTAAAAGCCACCTCAAATCACCCATCAGGTAAAGCACACAGCTGTCACATCTTCCCCCAAACCTCCAAACATTTACAATTACGAGAGAACATTCAGCCACACAGACTAAAAATAAAATAAGAACTATACACGAATAACATCAGGTATCTGCTTGAATTTTTGGATTTTCAGTTTATTCAGAAAGTTCACAGTTCTGAACGACAACAATGGCAACCTTCAAACATCCTAAGTTCCACAATTCAAAAAGAGGGCAAAAAGGTGTGTCACGCACAGAGATGTACACCAGTGTCTTGCAAAGAGCTGCCCCATAAATGCAGGAAGATAGGAGGGTCAGAAACATACCAGAAAGCCTTCTGGGGAGGTGAGAACAGAAGCATGTTTACCTTTAGCTGTGGAACTGTATCCAAGCCTTTCCAGTATCTGCCACTTAAAACCAAACAGCACGATATTTAAACTTGTGTGGCCAAACAGCAGCAATAAGGCCAACTCACCTCTCAGCGACTGCATCAATCCAGCAGTTTGACACCAGCTCAACTTAGGACAGTGGTAATTTTCACAACATACTTCATAGCCCAACTCAGTAGCAGAAGTACAAAACGCATCGCTAACAATAAACACCAACTGCTTTATTTTGAAAACACAAGTTCACAACTACTACTGACTGTCCTTTCAACTAACTTCCCTTGCTGCCGCTCAACAACCTCCTCGGGGAAAACAGCAAAAAATGACAGTCGTAAAATAACTTTTGTCAACTACATATTTTGGGTTGGATTTTGAAGGGCGTATAAAGCACAGTTTGGGCTCCCTGAGCAACTATGTTGTAAAGCCTTTCTTCAAAGCAACATCAGCTTGAGCCTAAGCAAAGGGAAAAGCTGTGATTGTAATAAAAACTCGGGTGCCAGAGCAACAGGAATTTCGACACACAATATTTGATAAGTTTGAATTTTGGATATTACTTTCATGGAGCACATTAATTGCAACAGCAACCTACTAAATCCCACAGCTCTGCTAAACCCTCTTGTCCTGCACATCGTTTGCTCAGCAGAGGTGCACAGCGTGACGGTGACGAAGCACCAGACGCTAAGGAGGGGGTGCAACAGACGTCAGCTATTCACCTTGCTCACTGCATGAACACCCACTGCCTTCGGCTGGCCAGCACCTTTACCAGGCCGTTAGCTGTGGCAACACTCGAAGTTACTTTGTAACTGCAGGATCTATCCAGCGCACTTCAACAGATCAACGGAATCAGTTTTGAGAAACCTAGGGGTTCGCCTTCTAACGGTTAACCCAAAACTTGCGATCAGCTCAAGATGACAGACTGCAAACTGCCGAACCGCCGTGCCGTCGGCTGCAGAATGAAGCCCTGTGACAGCAGGCAGGTCCCGGCACCCGTGCGCAGAGGATTCGGACGCCGCATCAGGCGGCCGTGGGGCCGCCGCCCCGCGCCGCTCCGTTCTCAAGAAGGCCGCGTGAGAAAGGCGCTGAATGGGCCGCGCGGCAGGAAGCGCTCACATCCTGTTGCTCCGCGCCGCCAGCAGCCGCAGCGCCGCGCCGCCCCGCCGCGTGCTCGCCGCCCGGCTCCCCGCGCCACGGAGCGCGGGCGGACTTTCAGTCAGCGCTTCCGAACCGCCACAACAAAGCCGGCGGCCTCCGCGCCTCACGCGCGCGCGCGGCACAAAGACACGGGAGCGTTAATGACCGCTCCAGAACGCCCTTCGCCACCGACTTCCTGAACATCAACAATTTCGCAACCGCCGCTCGACAAACGGCGTTCGGACCGGAGGAGGGGGCGCCCGCGCCCCGCCCCGCCCCGCCCGGCCGGGCCCAGCCGCCCTCACGGCGGCGGACGCTTCCCCGAGCGCGCCCCCCGCCCCCCGTCCCGCCCGCAGCGCGCTCCCGCGCCGCCATCGCGCCGCCGTGAGGCGATGCCGCCCGCCCCGCCGCGGAGAAGGGGAAGGCGCGGCGGAACGGCCGTACCACAGCCCGGCGCGGAGCGCCGCCCCGCCCGCCGGGCCCCCACCCAGCGCCGCCGCACCGCCCGCACTTACAGATCTTGCCCCGGAGGTTCTGCAGCACCCGCACCGCGTCGCCGCCGTCCTGCGCCGCCATCGCGCCAGCGCCGCCGCCTGCGCACTGCGCGCCGGGGGAGGGGCGAGCAGGAAGGAGCGGCCCCGCCCCCCGCCCTGTCCCGCCCCGCCCTCCAGGGGCGCCTCGGAGCGGCGCATGCGCGCTCCGGTTTCTCTCGGCAGCTCTCGGTACGGCGCTGCCGCCCCGCCGCTCTGTGCCCGGCCCCGCCCGCCGCCTTCACGGCCGGGCTGCTCTGAGTGCCCGCTGGGGCCCTGCTCGCCTTCGTCCCGTGGGTTACTTTCACGGGAGACAGATGAAGTGTGTTGGACGGCTGCGCTTGCCGCAGTAATCCCACGCTCTGCAGCTGCTTCGGTGTGCGGCAGCACCCAGCAACGCACGAGGACTGGATGGGCTCTGTGTAAGAGCACGAAACATGGAATGGTTCAGCTTTCAGCCTTCTATGAGGGAACAGGCGTACTGAGCGCTTCATGAGCCCTAAATCAACCGGACACGTTCACAAAGATCTGGAGCAGATCATCCTGAGTGCAGTCACACAAGGTGTGATGATGTGGATGAGGGAACTGAGTGCACAAAGGGACGAAGTGTCATACACCTGAAGGTAGGAAGGCCCTACAGAGGGATTCGGACAGGCTGGATCAGTGGGCTGAGGCCAATGGGACGAGCTTCAACAAGAGCAAGTGCTGTGTCCTGCACTTTGGCCACAACACAAGGCAGCGCTGCAGGCGGCTGGAAGCTGGGCGCATGGATGAACATGAGCCAGCGTATACACAAGTGGACGTGAAGGCCAATGGCATCCCACCTTGCATCAGAAATAGCACAGCCAGCAGGAGCAGGGATGTATCTTCCCTCTGTTATCAGCTCTGGCGAGGCCACGCCTCAAGTTACTGTGCTCGTCTTCGGGCCCCTCACAGCAAGAAAGGGACTGAGGCCTTGCAGTGTGTCCAAAGGTGCGGCAGCTCTAGGCCCCACAGGCACGCATTCTGGCAAACCCTGCAGTGGCCGTAGTACTACAGCAAAGGGGTCATTAAGCTGGACAACAGGGAAGAAGCTCCTTTAAAAAATAAGTACAATAGAGTTTTTCACCTTAGGCTCAGATAGTCCTCTTCAGTCTGCGAAAGGGAAGCTTAGAAAGTTTCAAGCCAGCATTTATTATTTGTCTCTAGTTGAAGTCTTTTGCTGTGGTTCCATGACCATTCATTTCTCCCACATGAATCTCGCCATTATTACGTGTCATGGAGCACCGTAATTTGGCTGTCAGGCAAAAGTCAGCACCATTGCTTGGTGGTTTTTCGGGAGCTGTGAAATTCCCTCTTCGTTCCCACACTCCTCAGCAGGTTAAAGGAAAAGAGATAAAGGTGGCAGGAGAAGCTCAGAGGACAACGAGCTGCTTCATCACACCGTAAAGGGAGAATTTGTACGCATGCAAAACACAAAACCAGCACAAAGTTGTGGGTTTGCATGAGCTGATTTTTACCTGCTACAAGTAACACCTTCCTCAATAGCACAAACTGATCCTGGCTTCCAGGAAGCTGACTGCCCCGTGACCTGTGGGTGGTGAACCCAATCTCAGAGCTGAGAGCTCTGGGATGGAAAACTCCACATCACAGAAGGAAGAGGTATGGTTAACTGTGTGTTGCAACAATGTTGATATAGATATGTGGCTTTAGTTAACACTCTTGGACATTACACGACAGCTGGAGTTCATGGTTTAACTTAACATCATCTTTCTCTGAAGTAATTTTGAATTAGTTTTTGAAATGGGACAGAAAAATATTGATTACATGTAGCAAACTTCTGATTTTCTTTGTGTGGGTATACATCTCTACTGAGAAGCATCCCAAAATGCTCATTTAGCTTAAATTTAACTTTAAATGCAAGTTACAGAGGAGCGACATCTAGCTGGAGGAGGAAGTACTTTGACTACGCATAGTCTTCTGAAATTTTCCTCATATCTTCATATTCTCTTATGCAATTAAGTAACTGCATAGTCCCAAATCCTTGGAAGTGCAGAGTGTAAAATACACGATCTATACTGCAAGGATACTATCAGATTGAATTTTAAGTAAGATTTTTTAAGTTTTCGGTCATCATGAAAACACGTTTAAGCTGTTGCAAAGCATTAAACACGGTTTACCTGTCACCCACTCCTTTAAGGCAGCAGACAGGTAGATGCTGTTCGCCTCAGCACTGTGCTCACCCAGCAGTGCACAACGCCAGCACGGGCCGTCACTTCCCGTGAGCTCTGGAGAGTTCTCAATTCACTGTTCTGACTTTACCAAAGGGAACGTTTGGTAACAGTGTTCCTCCACCTCATACTGAAATACATGTTAGAAGATACGTATCTCTGGATTACATCGATTAACTTAAAAAATGGAGAGACTTGCAGAAAAATAGGAAGAGGTTATTTTAATCAAGCAAAAACAATTATAATAACTCTCTCTAAAAATAAAATTAGACTCTTTATCAATCCTTAACATCTGCATTTAATATTTTCTTCTAAACAAAAATACAGATGCAGCAAATTACAGTCTTTGACAACATACAGTATTTACTTTCTCTTACACTTATTTTAATTCTAATTTGGTCATTAATACTTAACTCATTACTTCAACGTGTTACTTGTAGTAAAAGTGCCACAATTGAACTATAAACATGACATTGCCATCTTAAAACTCCTTTGCTATAAATTGTAGGTAATATACAGTTACAAAGTCATTGTGTTTTATCAAAATATACAAACCCCCCCAAAACCTAACGCAAGCTATCAATATTTTTCTTATGAACTATACAGTTATATAAAATATTTGTAAAATTATCTTTATATGTATAAATATTCTACCTTATTTGCTTTGGTCTATAATCATCATCATACAAGTCCACTTAGAAAATATCTTCCTGTACTTTCTTTGAAACATCATCGTACTTTCCTGTGTTTATTCTACTGTTATCCGAATTTAAAATGGAACCAAAACTGCTATGAAACCCAAACCTTTCTCAAAAGGGTTCACAGCGTTCATCAATGACAGGATAAATAAGTGGACTACATTATTACTTCAGTCAATACCGTACTATAATTTCAACTGTAGTTTTATCATACCCAAGCTATAATTTCCTTTAGAATATTCAGGAAAACCGAGTAAACAAATTGTGTACCATATTTGCACATAGAATTGAGGTTCACTGACCTTTGTCCAGACTTAAAACACTTCTAACACTTTGTAACAATGAATGTACATGACAAATTGGAAGTTCAGATAGAGTACAACAGAGCCCTGTGATATAATATGCAACTTGCAGACATTAAACCTCTTCAACTTTATAAACCTCTTCATTTTGGTTAAAATTAACACTACTTCGTGAAAACATGATTAACTGTACTATTCATTTCGGTGACGTCTTCTTTCAGAAGCTTACCCTCCTGATTCCTGGTGAATGCAGACTGTGCAGCCAGAAGGCTCACCGTAACGTCTGGTGTGGCAGGATAAGGGAAGCAGAAAGGCCAACACTGCTTCTTTCAGCAACTCGATGCTGGCCCCTCCCTGCTCTGGACCTACTGTGCTTGGCCAAGGGACACTGGGATGAAGCTTGCCTGAGGTGAGACACTAGGACATTTAGAGGGCTCACTGAGAAGGGACATACAAAATACTGATATTGCATTTAAGGCATAGAGATGACAAGGAACCCCACAAATTGGCCCTACCCCTGTTAATTACGGAAACTGCTTCAGGGATATACATGGAAGCAAGAATCTGATTATTTACCCCTTCCTCCCAAAATCAAAGCATTTACTGAGAACTGCTCTGTCATCTGTTGCCCAGGCATGACACCAGGACGTGGAGGAAGACTCTCTCATCTCCTCTTCTTCTGCTGAGAAGAACGGTATTTCTAATAGACAGGAGTTTCGGACTCACCAGGAGGTGGAAGTTGATGTACACGAGTTCTTCAAACTGTACTATTTATTGAGAACAATTTTCTTTCAGATAGATGACCTGAATTGCTTTACAGTTCAATCTTTTGGAACTTCTGCCATTTGGAAGACTGGCTACTATGATTTGCACTGAATCTTTATTAAATGCCTCAGAGATACCTCTAACTGGCATACTTTCTGCACAAGCACTCAGAGACTTAATGCTCATTGTGATAACCACAAAACTGAAAACGGAAAGCAAAGAACGTTTATACTTCTGTGTATGTTTTGTAAATGTTGAGTTACAGAAAAGCACTCCAAAACTCAGCTGTACTTCAGCATACCCAAACTGATGAACATTGCCCACCTTCACTGTAGAATACACTAAATCACAATTTGCTTATAAACACGTTACCTTTTGTTAAAAAAAAAAAAAAGCTATATATGATTTCTGCAGCAAAAATTCCTTCTATAGTATATAATCTGAACCTACGTATTTATTTTGTCCAATATGATTCTGACTGAAAAACAGCACTGTAAAATAGTTCAGTGGCTAGTTTCTTCTAGCTTTGAGTAGAAGGAGTTTTTGTTGGTTCCTGTTTTAGTTTTTTTCTTCTTTCTCTCTACACATATGCTAGAAGTCTATTCTGGCGAAAGTATTTGGGGTCTTGCAAGTATTATTGCAAATACTATTTTTTCTTTTCGGCGTTAGTTTTCTTTCCTTTGCATATATTGACATATGTTTAAATGAAGACATTTGCTCTTCGTAAACTATCTGTGCGGAGAATTTTCCCCATTTAATGCATCTACATTTTCTCCAATATATAGTTTTGCATTTTAACTTCTGGAGTTACACTTTGTATGGTTTTCCCTTCACTTCCTTCTGAGCCAAAGAAATGTTGATTTTCCAACAGCTGAGCACTTTCACTGCAAAACTGTTCTTTTCTATCTTGTGGACGCGTACTTTTGAATAGATGCTTCTTCTGGTGCATTCCCAGAGCAGCTGCCGTCTTACAAATTTTGGGGCACTGAAAGCAAGCGTATCCTTTTCCATTATGCTCACGTATATGTCTTTGCTCGTGGTTCCTTTTGGTAGAAAGATACAGGAAACTCCGCAAGCAAAACTGACAGTGGTAGCGTTTTTCTCCAGTGTGAATTCTTTCGTGTATTTTGAGTGTTTCATTTAAAGTGAATGCCTTATTACAGTACTGACAGACAAAGTCTTTCACCCCCAGGTGAATACGTTCATGTTTCTGTAAATTTCCAGGAACTGAAAAACATTTACCACAGGTTTTGCAGGTGAAGGGCTTTTCCCCTGTGTGACACCTCATATGCATTTTTAAGGTGGACGGACTTTGAAATTGTTTTTGGCATAATTCACAAATGTAAGGCTTTGAAGCAGCTACATGCCAATGTACATGTTCTTGGGTTTCTGTAGTGGAAGACTGATCTCCTTCACAGAGCTCACAATGAAGACTGGGCATTTCTGCATTCTCTTCTTGATTAACTGCCTTTTCCTCAGGAGCACTCCTGAGCGCATACTCTCGACTGCACGCACTGTGACTTTCCATAATGGTGCTCCTGTTTCCATGTTTTTTCCTCCATTTGGTCTTTTTCATTTTTCTTAGCTGTTTAGATTTCTTTTTCGGTTTGTAATTGTAATATGGTCTCCAGGGTTTATCACTGGAGTCCTGATCACTCACGTCATCGCACATTTCTGTCAGCTCCAGGCATTCTGAGCTATAGAGCCTAGATGGGCTTTTTTCTTTTACCTCTGTTTCTGATTCCTCATTTACATTGTCCTGTTTGGACTCGTGTTTAGACTTTCGCCCCCTTTTACAAAATAGCTTAGATCCTAATATGTGCCTTTTTACAATAGCCTCATTACCGATTTTTACTGTTATCTGACAAAGAGGAGCAACATTGCTGTCAGTGGATGTTCCAGGTAAGGCAGGCTTTGCGATGTAAGTCTCAGTTTTACTCGATTCTTCAGCAGTATTAGCGGTTTTGCTAGATGAACCTCCAGATCCTTGGATGTGCTGTGCATCCTCAGCTGCTTCTGTTCTGCTGCACAGCTGTATTTTCTTTTTCTCCTTCATAGATTTTGATTTTGTAATGCATTTTCCATAATTATCTGATCCATTCTTACAGTCATCACTAACAGGTTGACTAGGTGCACTATTAGAAGACTCTGTCTTATTGTTTTCTATGGAAGTGATTGTTTTACTGTGCATTATTACTGATGAAACTCTGCTACTGTGCATTATGACAGAGGGTGCAGAACTGCTGTAACTAATCACAGAGGTTGAATTTTCATTCACATTCGTTAAAGACACAATTGAGGAATCATACTCACGAGAACCAGAGTCATTTGTAGCAGTGGGAACTCTTTTGTCAGCTGTGAAGAAGTCTCTTTGCAGATCAGAATTTAAGATGCCTGCTCCCCAGGAGGAAGAGTTCTGAGGATTTGTGGAAGGTGCTGTATCATTACAAGAAGAAGAGTCCAAGACGAGAGCTCTGCTGTTTGTTACTATATTACTTTGAAAATTCAGAGGTGGTATCTCAGAGCTAAGAGTACTCTGAATGAAGCAGTTGCCAGAAGCAGTTTCACTAACTTGGCTACTTGTTTGAACGTTTTCATACGTGGAATTTCGGTAGGACTTATAAGGTAGTCGCCTGCACTTCATGGGCAGAAGTCGGTACAGTTTGTATGGGTACACACTTGGCTTCAAGCCTCCATTGGCTGTCTTCTTGCTTACTGAGAGACGATGGTCAATTGCGTGGAAGGACTTCTGATGATTTTTCAGTATATAGTAAGTCATGAAAGTCTCTAGGCAGAAAATGCACTGATACCGCCTTTCTCCAGTGTGCCAGATCTCGTGTCTGGTGCGATACTCAGCTAACGCGAATACTTTGTTGCAGTAGTGACACGGGTAGGTTCTTCTCCACGAATGCACATTTGCGTGTCTTCGAAGGCTCGACAACGTTACATAACTACGTTTGCAAACTATGCAAGTATATAATATCTGCCCGTCCACAACTTTAACCAAGTGATCCGTTTCTGGTAAAGCACAGTTTGCATTGGAATAATCAGTGATGCTGTTTTCAGACAATAGAGGCTCAGTGTTTGCATATGAACTTTCGTTCCTTGCATCTGTAGCAGTATAATTATCTGAAAAACTTTGTTCATTCCCACTATGAACAGATAAGCTACTTGATCTCATACAGACTTGTTCATGACTTTCCAGTATATTTAGATTTGCAAACTGTTTGCTGCAGTATTTGCATATGAAAGTTTCCTGATGCTCTGAATGGAGCTGAAGATGAGTACTGAGTAACGCCCTGTCACTGAATGATTTTGCACAGCAGTTACAGCTGTAAGCAGGTGGAACGACAGTTGTCACGGATCCAGACACATTAGCAGATGTGTTTTCCTCTTCTCTGGACAAATGGAAATCTCCTGTTTTATTCTGAGGTTTTGGAATAGAAATAATTCTTTCATCATTAACTGCTTCACGCTGAGCTTCTGTGTTGGCTACTGTAGAAGCTGGAACTTTTGCTACAGCCAAACCAGTACCCTGGGATTTTAAGGCTGCTTTAGGAGTAGAACTACATGTTTGTTTTACTGGCTGAATGAGTGGCGTAGCTCGGAGATTTTCATAGTGGTCTTCACCTGCCTTGTATGAAGAGCTGCTGTCCTGTTCACAGTGAGGTGTTCCTTGAAAACTCTCTCCCCCTGAAGAAACGGCGTAGGAGTGCTCTGCCAACGTACTGGCTGGCTCAGCATCTTTGCAAGTGTTGTTTCTGTCAAGGCTGACATTGGGCGTTTGTATTGTCTCGGATACCTTTTTAAAGTTCGCCCTCAAATCAAGTGGAGAAAACAAACTATTTTCAGTTTCAAAAATTGAGAATGCATTTGTGATTCGTGGTCCATTTGTCACAGCCGAGTCTTCATGTCTCTTGTCATGTTTTTCCTCTTTGACAGTCCCTTTCTCGTTAACACAGTATGCATAAGGACAGGGGGAGCTTGAAAAATTAACATCTGTGAGATCTTCCAGAAACGATATTCCCAGCTTCTTCCCTGCAGCTGCAAGGTCTGTTACAGTCTCCTGCCTCTTAACAACCACTGTGGAACTGTAGATGTAGTTCAGTATTTCTGTAAACACTTCAGCTTTGAGATCATCTAATTCCAGTACATGACCTGAAATACAGATAGTACGACTCCAAAAAATGTTTTTAAAGTAAAGACTTGAAGCTGCTAGCACATTACTGTGGGCTTTAAATTTGGTGTCTTCCACAATTATGGTGACATCACATAAAATACCCCTAATGCGCTGTTCATTTAAAATGGAAAGTACAGTGTCACTGTGGAAGTCGTCCTTGAGATCCTTTGAATGGGACATGACTGTCATCTACAAAAAATGAAAAAGAAAAAGGATTCATTTAAATTACGAATCAAATTTATAGTTCAGTATTTCTCTTACAGTTCTTTTTTTTTTTTTTTTAAATGCTCTAACTTTGTCATAGCATTCCATGTTGAAGTTACTTAGATTCATAGTGCCAATGATACTGAAGGTAACCTTGGCTTCTCAGGACATCACGGTGATTATTATAGGAGTGATCTCGAGGTAGAAATTTTCTCCCAGCCGCCTGATACTACAATCCTAGCTGCACCATCACATCCATCAGTTGCACATTCCCCATTTTATTCCAGCTGTGCTACTGCCTCAGCAGACACCTATGCACAGATCAGGGATGCAGGGACACCTGCAGCCCCTCAGCAGGAGGCAGGGGATCTTCCCCGCTCCACACGGCTCGGCCGCCAACCCAGTGCCCTTCACTGGGGTCTGCAGCTGCCAGCTTGCACGTGTGCCGGTGGCTGGATTTCTCCAAATTCACACTATGACTCACTGAACTGCTGAGGCAACTTCCCCAGCACATGGTTGAGGTATTCGGCAGCGGTTATGGGGCAGGTTGACTTGCTGTGATTCTGTGTATACGACTCCTCCTTTGTTTTCTGAGGCTACTTGTCAAAGAATGACTTTACAACACAACTGCATTTGATCATCTTATTAAGATGGTATTTAAATCAGGGATTTGAGATCCTATGAAATAAAGTTCCAGTTGCAAGGTAAGTTTTCATAAGCAACAAACAACAATGGCAACCAAGAACACACTGGCTCTCTCACCCAAGGTCTTTGCAAGTAATCCTTTGTTGAAAATAAGGCCCACAAAAGGGGGGGGTTATCTCACGGTATCTCACTGTAGCTGATCTAGTTACATTTTGGATAGTTCATCAGAAATCCATCACGTACTTCACTGTAAATCAAATCATGCAAAAAACCTAAAAACATGTTCAACACAACATAATTTCCTATGTCCAGGTTGAAGCTCCGAAGGAATATTTGTACCTTACAACAGCCAGCATTTCCAGCAGGGAGGCACTGCTCACGTGAATGGACGAAAATGCAGTTTAACCGCTGAGAATTTTCAATGCACAAACTTCAGAAGCAACAAATTACAAATTCTCAAAAAATCCCACCGATGCTTACACGTGCCACAGGCAGCGGGAAATGAATTCAGCGCTGTAACTGTGACAGAAACACAGACGTATTGCTTTGGTAACCTGGTCACTCACCCTAGCTGTAAATCCAAATGCATCCTTCCTTCCTTAAAATAAAATCATGGTTTACCATGTTTGTTCACTACACTTATTTGACCTAAGAGATATCTATTCATCTGGCATGATAACACAAAGCTCATAGGAACCGAGTACGGTTATTTCCTTTCTGAAATCCCCCAAGTAATTGTAGACAGCTTCTAGCACATGAAGTCTACGACAGAAAGAGTACTACAAAAGCACTTCTTTTCAAGTCAGCAGCCACTATTGCATAATTGATTCTTTTTTCTCATCGACAACATTAGAGATTACATCTGACTTGCTCATGTGATATGGTACTAGAAACCAACTGTCAGACATCACAAACATTTCACAACAGGAGCTATCGCTAGAGTTATTTCCTGAGCACAAGAAATAAATGATGCCAGCTCTACCTCCTGGTGAATCATCCTGTAGGATCCTGCCTGAGTTTTTCACGTTTCTGTATAGGAGACAGTTGGTTTTAGCTCAAAGACACATCATCTCACACAACATTCACCAAATATATCACTCTTCCTTTCTTCCTACGGGGCATTTATCTGCAAGGCCTACAATGTATTACCTCCTGTTTCTTTTAGAAGTCTTACTATTTAACTAGCTATTTCAAAATGTATCTTCCTAAGAAGAGAAGTGAATATTTTTCTCTGTGCCTGTTCAGACTGTCAGCTTTCCTCGTCTCTGAATCGTGGATATAACGGTACACTCAGTGAAACACAGAACCAGACTCCTTTGTAAAGACAGCAGAAACCACCATTTGCTATTTGGACGGGTAATTGTTTCTGCTGTGTGCTAAACCATCTGGTACATAGGTCACTGTAAAGTTATACAGGAAACTCAAGAGCAAATTCAATTTTAGAGCCAGTGTTTTTTGCTTCTGTCTCAAACCAAGCATCCCCAAACAGTCCATCTATTCATGCACGTAATGATTCTCTACTTCCTTTTATTTTACCTGTCTTGCTTCTAGCATTTGCCAAAAACACGTCTGAAATGCTGTAAAATCAGAATGCCCTACCTAGCACACACACAAATGGAATATTTTAGGAATACTTTCTATTTGAAGTTCTATGGCAAAAAACAGGAACAGCACTTCAGTTTCTAAGGAAGAGCTACTGCGACCAAGAAATACACAATTCATTGGGAAACACTGATCTCTACGCCTCTTGGTCAGTGGGTTGACTGAAGGATAACATTACCTTTTCTGTCAACAAGAGAACACTATCACAGCACAACTGTATGAAAACAGTACCAAAAGTGAACAGAAATATCAGAGACGGGTGCACCCAAATACAAACATGGCTAGCTATGCCTCACAGATGATACTGCGAGCTGCAAGAACCACATCAGCCAACTCCATGCGGGCACTGGTGAGGAAAGAAGCTACTGATGATTTTTATATTGACATTATTTTGAAGCAAACAAAGAGATCACAAGAAACCTTTCAGGCCTACAAACACAAACTGTAACAAACAGGAAAATTTTTACTAATGAAGTTGCAATCCAGAAATATTATTTTTAATTCTTGCTAAACTTTTGAAATCTATTGTCAGGAAAGTGCACCCCATGATACATGGAGACAGACTCTGTTACTCCCCTTCGGACTCCAAACTAGACAGACAAGCTGGCAGCACCAACAGAATAAAAGAAGGGCCAGCTGTCTGTAACTAAGCAAAATAAAAAGCAGAAAGATGCCTGATAATCTGTAACGACAGTTTTTAAATTTATCTGTTCTTTAATTCCAAACAGCACAACTGGAATTCTGAAGACATTAATGCCTTCTACTACTCACCCTATGGAAATGTGCCATAGTAGTGTTACATTCAGCTCCATTCCACACTACTAACGTACTCTGAGGGCAAGCTCTGTTTTCTTTCCAGCCTGTTTTCCCAAGCAGCGATGACCATTCATCTGCGTCTATCTGATAAGGCACTGTTTTGCTCTACAGCGGAAATGGGGCTAGGTATCAAAACCAAGCAAAACAGAAAAGCCAAAAAAAAAAAAAAAAACAGGTAGCCCCCCTCATCTACTATCCTGATCCCTGCTTACACCAAAATATCAGTTCAGTACTTGATGACAAACCACTGCTTTTTCGGCTGCAGCTGTTTCTGCGGGCTTGCTTCCCCATTCCCTCTGGCAGGATGGCACAGCAGGCCGCAGGGCTCCCCCTCGCCCTCCCGACAGCCTCGAGCATGCACTGAAATCTTAATGACGTCTAATTATACTTCATAGTTTGCAATGCCTCCCAGCTTTGTGCCACAGCCTGAATAGCGACGCGCGGTTTCAGTGAGCACATCGATGCCTGCGTTCCAGCCTCTCGATTCCTGCAGCCTTGCCTACCCTGTCATACTTCATACTTCCTCCTTCTATACGTTACAGCCTCGTCAGCGCTCGAGCCTTGAAGTGTTTTTTCAGCCTGGAATTCGGACAGCAGGAGGGGCAGCAGCTTCGGCCGCGTGAGGGCGGGCAGGTCTGCGCAGCCACCGCGGCGAAGGCCTCAGAACTCCTGCTCGTTACTGCATCCCCACCGCATTCCCTCACTTCCCGGCCCGGGCGCGCTGGGGCAGCTTCTCCTCAGAAGGAAAACGGCCTCAAAACTACCGCCGCTACGGCCGTCGCCCCGAGAACCGAGGCAGGCCGGCCGTCCCCGCCCGGCCCGGCCCGGCCCTGCAGCCCCGCGCTGCCCACACGGTGGAGCCCCGGACCCTCTTCTGGCGGGCAGCGGCCGCTCGCTAAAGGCTGCGGCGGAGCGGCACGGCCGCTCGCAGCCCAGCGCTGCCCGCCGATCCCCGACCGAGCACGCACGGTACCGGCTGCGCCGCGGCAGCTTCGCGTCGGTACGCTTGTCTGCCTCGAAGCGGCTCCTGACACTGCAGGCGTCTGCAACCCGACGGCCGCACGCCGCTCGAGGTCGCTTCCTGTTTATGGGCGATACGCGCACTCGGACCAAGCTGCACCTCGAGCCGAAGCCGCGACGCGCGTTAACCTAGAACACGATTTCTCCGAGCGCCGACAGGAACCACCAAGCGCTAACGTCACGCCGGAATGCAGAAACACTCACTGTTTTGAGCTACATAGCGATTAGAACCACGCCCGCGGGGTCTTCCAGGGCCGGGGGCTGCGCCGTGCCGGCTCTAGCGGCGCGCGGCCTGCAGCGCGGGACCCGGCGGCGCGGGGCGGGACGGCGCCGCCGCCATTTTGCTGCGCTAATCCCGCTAATGGGATTTGCCCGTGGCTTGTGAAATACGGGATGGCTTCGGCGCCGTGGCTGCCGCGCCGCGTCTCGTGCTTGTTCCGCTGCAGAAGCGCCGCGCTCCGTTAAGGCGGCCGGCTGTGACACTTCGCGTGTCGGGCGATTTGTTTACGTGCAGCTGCTGTAAAGGGAGAACGAGCCCCTCGTGGCCGACCCTTTGCTCCGTGGCCGTCGCTGCTTCGTGTTCCCTCATAGCTCACGAAGGGTTTCGTTTGCTTTGCTGTCCTTCAAAGCCTTTCGCGTTGAAGAAAGACGCGTGCTCTCCCACCAAACGGCAGAGAGGAGACATACAAATAACCAGAGCTGAAATAAGTTCTGTTTGGATCCTTGAGTAAATTTACAATTACCCCCTCTTCCTTCTCTGACTAGATTCATTTTCTTGTTTCTAAGCATACAAAAATTCACAGGGCTTCATGAAGATACCTCTTTCCAGCAGTTACTCACCCTCTGTGCATATAGCTTAAATTATTTATCACCTCAGGACACAAGTGCTACTGTACCGTTAGTGCTTCCGGAGCACTAGCCTGTGTGTGCCGAAGTAAGGAGGGAATTAGCTGGATTTGTTGTAGCCAGATTTGCCCGTGGATTCGGTACAGCCTTCCCGCACGCGTCGTGTCTCTCTGCCCTTCCCCAGCTCCTGGCAGTCACGCAGCTGAGGACTGCTGGGCCTTGAGTCAGGTGGAGGACATCCAGAACGTAGCAGAGGAGCACACTGTCATACAGCGAGCTTACTTTTACTGGGAGCTTGGACTTTGTGTACTGCTTATGTAATGTGCCTCAATATCATTTTAGGCATGTACATAAATATTAGTGTGTACTAATGAGGATTTCTGAAAGAAGTGCCACAGGAAGTATTTGAGACAAACATTTTGTCAGTAAGAATGAAATAATGTGGATTAAGTTAAACCTGTTATAAGCCCACAAAGAGATAAATAACCGTGCATTACTGAGCAGTAATAAACACACGTATCTTTTTAGATTATGTGAAACAAATTTAAGGAAGATTAGGTTTTCAACTCCCACTACATCTTAATTAATTTTGCTTTTTTCCTGTTGTTGTGAAAATCAAAAACAACTAACTCAGATAGCAGTTTAAAGACATAAACTTATTTGTGCTTGGCCGTTCAGTGCCCTGGCAGTCTTATATTTATAGGCAATATACTAGAGTTGAAGAAAATAGACCGTTTTTAAAATTATTACTGTTGTGTGTTTTCTTGGGGCGGCTTTAGCTAATCCACTATAAAAAAGAATCTCTCTGACCAGTACTGTAATTCAAGGTGCTAATTTCCATACATAGGTTTGAGCTACTTGGAATTCACAGTCCCATCATCTTATGGATGTACTCTTTCAGAGTAAGAAATTCTTCACAAGGCCATCGTGGCTGCACCCCTGATATTACCTTCTCATGATAATGTTTCATTATAAAACCACTTGCACACAAAGAAAACGGATAACTTCTTACATGGTGCTATTGCAAGATATAAAGAAAATTGTCAGCACACTTCCTTAAAATGATTAAAACACTCCCAAGGCTTCTGAAGTGGGAATGTATGGATGCTTTGCTCAAGTCTGATAACCTCACTTCTGCAAGTTGTAGCACATAGTTTTTTTTTTTTTTTCCTTAGGAGTATTTCAGGCTGCCTTTAAAAAGAAAAAAAATCTGTGTGTTCCAGTATTCCTCTCTGGTCATGCAGCTTCAGCAGCAGCAGCAACATATGTAGTGTTACCAGCTCTAGTAAACTGGTCTTTAGAGGCAGGATTTGGCCTGGACTCGACTGGCTTCCTTCTCATCACTGTCAGCAGACCAGCCTATGCAGGAGAAAGATGTCTGGATGGACTGCCTTCTCCTTTGCTCTGACTGCTGAGGTCAAAGCAGCCAGTGATGATGCTGAGATCAAAAACAAAGTTCTTCACCGCCCAGGCAGACCAGGCCCAAGTGGTCCCACTCCCCCTTCTGTCAAATAAGAAAGGAAAGGCCCTCCTTTGTGTAACATTCTTTCTCTCCTAGAGCACTGAGGGATGGGAGAAGCTGGGGAAGGAGCACAGTTACTGAGACCTGTGGCAATTGCCAGCTTCTCCAAGTCTGGCTGGGACAGGGAAGCCTGGCAGACATCATTGGATTCTCAGACTGTGCATGTTTACCAAAGAATCGGATATATCTCTAAGGCATACTGGCTTCTGACAAATCATTTTAGGCTCGGCTTATTCTGTGTCCCATTAACTCTAAACAAATGCATACAAACCACTTCTGAATGTATAAATTTAAGATTGTCTCTCCACCAGCATAAATAAGAAAATGAAGCAACTGCGATACCAAGTAAATCCAAATTATTCTTCAGCAAAAAATAGAAATGCTTACGTCATACTGCTATGATCAGCTGATCTTACATCTTACTGTCTCTGAACATTCTCAACATTATTTCCATTTAAGTCTTCATTTTTTTTCTCTGCTGCTGACAAGCCACTTTGTGGCCTCCCACACTCCTGGGATGCAGCACAGTCCCTAACTAGCACAGATCAATTGCAGTCCTGAGACTGTGTTTACAGACTGTTTTCTATTTTTCTATTGTTTACTGTTGTCAACAAAATTATCAAATTAGACGTGTAATTTAATTGCTTATTCAGTTATCAGAAGGACAAAAGTAGTCCAACTGGCTGTTTTTCCAATTTTCAGAGGAAATGTCCTTTAAGTATCTGGAACGACATCCACAAGAACAGCAGGGAAATTGCACGCTCAGGACCACTATTATTCTCAGTCAGGTGTGCTGGGGACCAGGCAGATACAGCACTTTTTGCTCTTTACTACAGCTGACGTAGCAAGTCTTGGTAGACTGAAAACACAGCAAAATCCTTTCTCCTATTAACACCTGATTTAGTGGCCTGCTGGATGGCTGGGAAGCCAATTTTAATAGTTAGAACTGGTCTTCAAGCTGTTAACCTGCCACCACTGATCTCCAGCGTTCCCTAAAAACGTTTTATTTATGTTTTATTTTACTTTTGTACTGCTAAAATTTAGCATACCCAAAGCAACATGTAAGTGATAGCTATTACTCTGAATCACCACTTAAGTGTGGCGATTAATTCAGGCAGCTTATTATGACACACAGGGTAACTCTGTCTGTGTGCTCTTAAATATTCTTAGGCTCCACTCTGTGCTAACCCAAGCCCTCCTCCTCCTCTTCTGTTCTGCTGTATGTTTTCAACCTAAAAGCTGTTGCTGTGCCTCTGTGCAGGCAACGGAGGACTGCAGCAGTAAGCGGGCAGCAGCTGGGAGCAGGAGGAAAACCTTGATGTCTCTAGCTCTGGTTTGTGTGGCACACTCAGCCACTAACGTCAGTTACCCCAAGTAAAACCCATTGCCTGACGGTGAGTCCAGATCAGACAGAGTGCAATAAGAAAAACAACAGAAAAGATCTGAAGAGGACTTTAATTAAGCTACTGGTCATATGAACAACTTCTCTGTTGACCATAATAACTGAATTTAAGCTCAGAACTTGCAGACTCCCATTTTTACTGTCTGTTTAACACAACGTTTTAGACTGACTTCTAGATGTATCATATTGGGGTAGCACAGTTAATCCAAAGGGTTGTGTACACTTTTCATTTTAAATACAAATTAATACCTTGAGAATAAAGGCCAAAAATAATGCGTACATAAACCTGCTGAGTAAACTGATCTTAAGTCTATGAATCTTAAAAATATAAATATATAGACTCATAGGATCACCAAGGTTGGGAAACACCTACAAGATCACCTAGTCCAAACATCCACCTATCGCCAGTAGTTCTCCCTAAAGCAATATAAAACGAAATAGCACAATGTAAACAATCACTCAGAAAATACTGCCCAAACACTACATCTAAATCTCATTCTAAAAGTCCACAACAACTGGCACTGTGACTTGTATGGATTTTTCCCTTTTGCCTCCTCCTCTTTGTCACTGACGGTCAGAAGACAACACTTGCTCGTATCTCTGTGTGAGGATATGTTAGAATGAGAGAGACACAGGAGACAACAGTCTCCTTCTGTAAGTGGCTTTAGTTTGTCACGGTGCTGAACAGAATAACCATACTTGCATCTGAACACTGGTGCAAGATTCAAGTTTACAATGGCTGCACATTTCTGAAAGATAACAGGAATCTTAATTTCCATATTCTGTTGCCATAAAGAAGTTCTGTAAGTATTCACAGTTCTGAGAAAGGCTTCAACTTGCAGACCGAGCCCAACATGCCAACTGCAAGTCCAATTTAATCTCAATTTAAAATCATAAAGTAATTTCCGCAGAAAACACAAGGTTTGGGGGTTAAAACCTTTGAGTATTAAGAACACACATCGGGGCACGTGCAGAACTCTTTTTATATGGTGATTTTGAAAATGCATGCATTATTATTAGCGCATGATATGTAAATGCATTGGGCTGCTTAATAAGCATTCACTGGCACACATCTGCAGCTTTGCTAATGTACCTTTCATTCGTATGTGGTTGCCAAGGAAACAGGTTATGGCCCAGTATTCGACCTCAAACATACTGAGCAAGTATTCTGAAGCAATTTACTTAAAATAGCTACAACTTAGATTCTGAAGCATGTAGCTTCTTTAAGTCCAGGTAGCTTTAATTCATCCAATTTTAATGTTTTGTTGATTAATTTAAACCACTATTGCCATCTTATTGTCTCTGAAAATCTGTTACCATTTTCTGGGGTGTACAACACTGTCTGTTAGAAGTAAACTACAGAAAACATTTTTATACATTACAGGAATTACAGAGGTTTTTGTTGCAGTTGTTGTTTGTTTTTAAATTTGGTTTCTTATTTTGCATGTTGCCTTGTAGCCTTAGTTATTATTTCTATTTTGAAATATCACAGTGTTAATGACTATGATCCAACAAACTGTTTCCCACTGAAGTTTGGGCAAAAAGTGCCACAGAAATCGATGAAAATTGCTGTAATGTAAATGATACTCTGTGATGCAGAAGGTCCCATTCAAAATTAATGAATTAATCAGTTTCCCTGATTATTTCATTCAATACATACGTACCTCAAATCTAAAGCATAACTACCAGGCTTACTTTAACCAAGGTGATGATTACTGCACATTCACAGTAAAAGGAAAGTGCTAGGATTTGTACATTTCACATAAAATGTAAAACTCTCGTCCTGAAATAATATTTGTCACAGTACTGTACTCGAATTTGTATGGTGCTGTTCACAACTCACAATTCCATGGCTTTTCACTACCCCTGATTACAGCCATGTATTACAGTAGAGATTAGCAGATTTTAGTTGAATTATATACAACAGCTATATTAGAAATTGGTGTTAGTATTATGAGAGTTTCTCTACCTTCACCATATGGCACAGATTGGTAATGAACACTAGTGACTGGGATCCATTACCAGGTTTAACGTCTTGGCAGGCTCAGGAGGGCTGCTTGCCTGCCAGTACGTTTGGTTTGTACAAATCATTGGAGGCCTTAACAACCTGTAACAACCTGTTTCAAACATTTATTCTGTTTGATTTAATTCTCCAGCCTCTGTAGCAACAGAAGCCCAGCAGGAGCTGAACAAATCCAGCAGAACTGATATCTGAGTGATGTACCATACTGTACCACAACGACAGCAATCTTTTAAATGATTCTTAAAAAGACAGCTCTTCCAACGAAGTCAGGTAATGACGTGGTTTTAAAGGGTTAAATATTTCAGCTGCATTTCTGTGTGTGTTTTAAAGAGATTTCTCAGATTGCTACGATCACCCCATGAACTTACCCACCTAAAATCAGGCTGTTCCTCGGTTAGAGTCTTTTAGAAGTGGTATCGACAGGTATGTTCGGCAAGATCATCTCAGTAATTGTGTGAACTCTGTGGCTGTCAGTCAGTCTGCAAAGTGAGAATCCAAATTTAATGGCTAAAGTAGTAGAAAAGCACTAGTTTCCAGATACACTGTGTAATTCATCTAAATTTTTCTTGGAATGCTGTAGGACTGTAAACCCGCATCTGGGCGGCTCGCAGCATACCAGCAATAAAGCAGTACTGTTAACTGAACCATTATGAACATGGCTTCTGCCTGCATTATTTCATCGTGCTTTAACCTGTGTAGTGTAAACTTGAGACTGTATTTCAAAATACATCCTAAAAAGAAATCTTAAGGATTGTTTCAAGTTTAAAACCAATTATTTCATTGGGATCGCTGAAAAAAGGAGACTAAAACCAGGCATGGCTCTACTTCCCTTCCCCCGTCTCAACTATTTCCAGATTGTTCGTGACAGTTCTACCTGATAACACATCAAATAATGAAGACCTCACAACTCTCTGAGTCAGTCTATTCCCAGTTTCACAAGGTAAAGTCAGTGGAAAAGCAGTGTTTTTCGGATTAGCTATTACAGCTTGCCAGTTTAGAGAACAAATGACGGTGTGGGAAGAAGAAATGGTCATTACTAGGCAAATCCCTTGACTCCACCGAAATCGCCAAAACCAATTACAAGTTATTCTTTATCTTAAAAGCCTCCATGCATTTTTTGCAGTCTTTCAGAAGGCCTTGCCTTTCTCCTCTTTCCCTTATTTTCTTTTGGTCTATTTTGTCGCAGATATTATCATAAGACCTTTCTAGACAACTCTCGCCTTCTGGAATTCTCTTCCTGTGACTCTGCTTAAATGACTCATCATTGTGAAACATCCAGATTTTATATTATTGTATATCAAACACCCTAAGAATGTTTTCGTATAGTAGTTTAAAATCATTTAGAACGTGACTGTGCTCCAAATACACGAAGCAAAATCAAATTGCTTCATACAGCAACTGAAAAACCTTACAGATAAGCCACTATGACTGTGCTGACGGACATTTTTATTGCAGGAAGTAGTCACAGATACATCTTCAATTTGCAAACATCCCGTCCTGTTCTTGTGAATAACAGTGTACAGGAACTACAGGATCCATTTCTTTGTCTTTAAAATGCAAAAATACGAGCTTTTTTATTTTAGCTGAGTATGTTTTTTAGTGTATCTTGATTTCAGTAAATATTCTGGAGCTTGTGTATGCCTGTAAGAAAGCATGAAGTCCCTACTATTATCTCAGACACCAATAAAGTCATAAGCACATATACGTTCACAAACAACTGTCAAGTGTTACGATGAATGGGAAACTTAAACATCACACTGGAGGAATCCAGCGGTAAAGGGACTTTACCAAAGCTAAAGAATTTCCAAATTTGATAACACTACAATTAAACGTAATACTATGCATAATAAAGCCCTTTTAAAACATAATGAAACAATTCCCCTGGTAAAATAGAACAGAGGCACTAGATGCCCCCAGAGGGTTGTTACCTGTTCATTACTACCATGGCCTCTGTGTAATAGTCTGACAAATATTATCTCAACACATAGTTCCATGCTGTGAGACCTGCACTTTCACATCAAAATGAAGTTGAGAGCCAGAAGTAACCTTAATCAGATAGGCTACTAAAAAACAAGTGAGATAATGTCTAATTGGATTCTTTTTAGCTTGATTTCATTTTTTCTCAAGTTTTATGTAGATTTTCCATTAGGCAGAAATGGACTTTGCACGGGTAACACATAATTATGAAAAGGCTTCCAGGATAAAACTGTACAAACCCCCATGCTCTCCCACAACAATAACGTCTGAGAAGCTGCACTAGAGGTGTGAAGAACCGCACCTGTTTCTATGTGCCCCGGCTGCCCCCTCAACTGAGGCGAATAAAATGGATGGAATTCACCCCAGGTTTTGCACTGCAGCTCTGGCTGGAACGTTCTGACACTGTATTACGTGGATTTAACTACCACTAAAATGTATATAGCAAACCATGCATAACAGTCAAAATGAAAACAGCTTGCTAATTACTAGAATCCTCCTTAATAAATAATTCCGTTTCTTTAGCTGGAAGAAATTACTGCTTATAGGCTGCCAGTGAGTTTTTCCAGAATAATGAAAGCACTTGAGTCCAGTCATATTAATTACGAGAGGACTTGCACCCCCTAACAAAAGAGTAAATTTGCAAATGGATTTAGAACAAGTCTGGTGAAGCATGCTCATGTAACAGCTACGCTTTCTTTAAATGTTTTGAGTGGATATATTTAAACACAGAGACAGAATAAAAACAGTTTAACTCAAAATGCCCCATCTTCCCTAAAGATAAATATCAGAGGCAATAAATGGCTTGCTTCTGCATAGCATTAGCTCAGCAACTTCCCTTAAAAACAACCACACAAAATATAAACAAGGAAATGCAGTTCTGGTACCTACATGTAATGGCGCACTACGTGTCACATTTTAGACTGAAAAAAAAATTCAATAGAAGCAAACTACTGGAGATAAATAAAAATAAATAAATAAATAAAGCCAACTTTAATACATCACTGGGGAAATGCTGTTTATTAGGTTTTCAGTTCCGTTTCTTTAGGTGGAACTGGAAAATATTGCACTGCGTCAAACTTGTCTCATAATTATGAATCAAATGGGTTTTATTATCATTATTAAGCACTGGCCAAGAGAGATGGCAACAGTCCTATTCCTGAACAGTTTTACTGTGCTTCTATGTAGTGTACTGAAGTGGTATATTAATTAAATGAGAATTTGTTTGATGGTACTAACACTGTCAAGGCTGTTATTAATCTAACTGGATGTGCTTCTAAATACCTCCTTTGTATTAATTTTCAGTGCTGGGTCCTCTTCCGAAGCAAAATACTCTTTGTCATTTTAAAGTCAAGGACATGAAAGGAAAATGGCTACCCTGCTGCAAAAGTCTCGTTGCAGCAGTGAGAATTTCTCAAGTCACGTACAAAGGGGATTCACAAGGAGATGCGCTACGTTATAAGTACAGTACTTAGTCACATCTGTTATTGTGGTGCACATCAAATTTGACTTAACTGATATTGTTAAAATACCAGCTAAAAATAGAATAAGGAACTATAATACTTAATTTGCAAAATCTGTGAGGTCTGCAAAGCACTGTGGACTACAAGTGAGCTTATTTTATAAAATCTTGCTTACGATCCAACACAAGTTCTTTTCCAGGATAGATAAACAGACCTTCAGTGGACCACCAGAATGTGTCCACTATTTAAAGAAAGATTTATTAGCATTCCCATGGCTGAATTCAGCCAAGGTGGAAGGAGGTTTGAACATACTTCTCATTCTCTCCATTTCTGTGCTAATAAATGTTTCAGTCGTACTATTATATTTGTAATAATGAAAGTATCACTTCATGTACACACAGTGCAAACTTTGACCTACATGCAAGACGTTAAAAAAGAAAACCGGGGTACGTTTCTGGAAACAACCACTGCAGAACAGAAATAAAGTAGCTTTTTCTTGTGTACAGCTTTATAGACACGGCATCGTTTAATAAATGATGGCCGCGTGGAAACATAAAACAAGATCAGATTCCCACTCAGAACTCCAAGGAAACTTAACTGTAAAATTTCCATTTGCATTGTGGTACTGCTATTAAAGAGAATAACTTCATTTTACATCTCTACTATTGCATCTTTAGAAGGATTTGGTTGCCAAGGAAACAGGTTCTGGCCCAGTATTAATCTGAAACAAATACATTACAGAAGTTGGTGTAAGTAGTACAATTCTCATAATTCTTTTGAATCTCTTGATGCTCAGCGTCAGGTTTTGTACCTAAGGCTGTTCAGCTTTTATTTCGTAACCTTTCATTTCTGTGAAGTAAAACACTTCAGTGAACTGATACACAGTGTGAGCTGACAGGGCCATCTATATCAATCTCTCTACATAAAGTCCTTCTACCTTAAAATAAAAAGAAATACTGCAGGTTTATGTTTGTAGCCAACACTGAAAAAGTAAGCATCCAGCTTATTAATCTTTATTGAATATTTCGCACAAACCGCAGAAAACCGCTTGCAGCAATTGGAATGTTTTGCATTTTTCTTATCTACCTTCATTTTTATTTTTGCATTTTTAGTGCATGCTCAGTAATGGTGATAGTCAGCTTTAAAATGCGATCGAATCAATAGGGTTTTCAAAAATTCTTTTGTTGCAGAAGCGTTGCCACGCCCTTAGTACATATGATTATTTTAACAGGCATGATTGCTCCACTTTCACAATACATTTTTTTTAAAGCAGATAGAAACAATTGTCATGCCAGTATTTGAAGCCAACAGTTTAACACTGTTGTTTTCATTAACGATTCAGTACTTTTTTTAAAACCTGAAAGCTACATTCCAAAGCCCATTTCATGTTCTTGCAACAGTGATGAAGAAATCAGTAAAACATGCAAATCTCAACCTACCTGCGTGTGTCATTTAGTGCAGTGCTAGCAGGGCAGTGCACACAGCCATTTTTATGAAAAGCGATGGAGATAAATTCTATTCTTGGTCTTCTTGACAATTTTTTTTAGAAGCTGTTGTCAAAAACCAGATGGGAGGCAGCTTGAATAGACCGTGATCAGGAGAACTGAGTTTATCAGTAGGGAAAGCAGGAGTGGGGAAAAAAAAATGTCCTCATCCAAGGTTTTCCGAAACTGCAACGCAAGGTTGTTTTTTTTTTCTCCTCCTCGGAGTGTTCAGAGCTTGAAGCTGACCACTGCAAAGGCCACTTGTCACATTTACTGAAAATCAGCCTATTGATATCACAGCTGAAAATAAAAACTCGACAACCAAAGCCCATTGCACAACGTGGACTGCGTAAGAGTTAAAAATAGATTCGACGTGCCTCCTACCTGCATAATAAATATGTAAGTTTCAAGTGCTTTAATTCGATATTCACATTAATTAACAATACAATATACATTATTTAAACTACGGTAAATGCAAGAAGAAAAAGGGTGACACCATCTGGAAGCACGGTTTGCTTCTTTTTTTTTTTTTTTTTGCTTTCTTTTTTTCTTTCCCCTTTCCAAGGGCTAATAACGTAGTTGGAACGTGATGACAAGCTAACAGCTCACCACATTGCAAAAGAAAAAGAATTCTTAAGGTGATGCCCAAATATCTAAGCCTGCAATGAAGCACAAGCCAGTCTTCACTACTGCATGATATGGCACACAGACCATTTAACATACTCACATTTGAGATACTAGGCACGGTATAATGAATTCAATACACAGCATGCACACAGCACAAGCAACGTTAATCCTGCCTGCCATTTTAGGCTCACAGGAGTAAGATACATACTGCAGCACAGCTCTGGTAAGGGAGGAGGCAAGGGACAGCTCACCTTAAATGCAGTATCTGATTAATGTTGTAAGTGACATTGCGTATCAGCTACAGAGTCTTGGTTCAACTGGGTGGGAGGGAACAAAGAAAATTGTCATCAACTGGTGATGCAAGATGAGCTCCAGTCAGTAACACTGTTAGCAAACTCCAAATTCTACAATGATACAGTAGTAGGCATTTCAAACTCTCATCAGAATCTGCCTGTGCAATGGCTGAGTCCGCCTGCCGAGGAAAACAAAACAATCTTCTTCCTTATTGGAGAAAGGCTGGACTGACTACAGTGGCGTCCCCTCGATGCAGAAAGATGTCGTACCGCACATACCAAATCCTGGATGCTGTGCTCTCCTCATTTTTAAGTTTTAGAATTAAAAAATAAAAAGACTATGATGGAAAAATACCATAAGTGAAGAGGCAATGTTCATGAAAATAAAACATTTTTCTTTCCTTTCTGCGTTTTCTCTTTTGCAGTCCATCAAAATCCTGAGCAGTATTGACAAACCACACGAGCACAGGGTCTGCCTGCAAGATCAGCTGTCTGTGTCTACGCTACACCCTGTTAACCACAAGCAGTGTGAGAGCTAAAAATATCTGCAATGCAGAAACGGTAGGTGCTGTGGTACACAGTTCTGATCAATAATACAATATTTTTCTACCCTTAGATATAACAAAGAAAAGGAAAACTGGTGCTAATTTCCTTCAGACGTTATCTCTCAGTTTAAAAAAAAGAAAAAAAAAAGCATAAGTATACTGACCTAGATAGCACTAAGAAGACTTAAGCAGCATGCAAGCACACTCGCTGTCAGAGCAAGGAAAATGAAACAATGATTGTCTAATCAAACTGAAAGCAGCAACTTACTACCACAGTACGAATTCCAAAATGCTACATACAGTGTACGCACATCTCATGTTATTGGGAGATGCAAAGCTCCTTTGTTTTTTTTCCTCCGAGGCTTTTCTTAGCTACGGTTGCACAATGACATTCTGACATCATGGAGGTCAGTACAGCTACTAAAGTGCACTCGTTGTCTTTAAGAAAAATAGAAAAAAAGAAATATTAAACCACGGCTGCAAAAATAAAAATAATTTTAAAAATCATGTCTCGTTCTTAATATCTTTCTGTTACCTTCTGAGATTAATACCACGTGCGTGTTTTTCTGCTGCATACATTAAATTGCTGTCATCCTCTGCAGAGACTGTAATTGTGGGAATTAGATTTTTACAGATTGGAAGTGTTAAAAAGAAAGGCTGATTTCCTGAAATAATTCAAAATACAACAGAATGTTTCACATATATGAGGGAAAAAAATGCAGAGCAAAAAAAAAACAAATAGAAAAATTGAAGTCTGCTTATGAGAATTCCTTTAAATGCTTAATAAATAAAACCGTTCTTATTTGCATTGCCACTGAATCTCCAAAGGGAGAAAGAGAGTACCATGCCACAGTTTATTATGACCTGAATTATTATCCCAGAAGAGTAAACCATCATTTAAAGTAAAACAAACCACAGGATCTGGTAATAGCACAGATTGCCCCCACTCTCCACCTTCAGTGCCCTCGCACAGCTTCCTTCCCTCTGCCCCCCATACCGCGAGCTAGTATCCAATTCACAGCCACAACAGCGAACATTACACTTTGCTCTGAAAATATATAGCTGAAATATTCATTTAGGTGACTATTTTTGAATGCATATATAAGTGAATATAAATGCTTTCTGACCAGCACTGGAATAAACAGATACTTGAGAGGACAGATTTGTACGGAGCAGCACTGTTTTTCATTAAATCTGCCAATACGGCTAAGAAAGAAAGTCACCGAATTTTCAAGGTTTCCTAGGTATGCTATGATTTATTTTTTTCTAAGATGGTGCCTGTTCTTTAACAGCAAAAACTGCTGTTAAGTATTGCATAAAGTAAGAAAAAATTGCAGAGCAATAACAAAGATCGCAGTGTGTACGTACTAGATTTGAAATAGCTTCTTGTAAAAAACAGGTAATTTTTTCCCCTCTTTTTTAGTGGTTTTATAGGTAGATATTTGGAGATGTTTCTCTGGGAAATTATTTGGCATTTTATTCTCTTTCATTTTACAGGCTGGGAAGGAGATGATCCTAGCAGACAGTGCTTTAAAATATTCAGAATCCCCTTCCATAAATAGCACATCTGTCACACAGAAAGGGAACCCAGCCAGCAGAAAGGGAGAGCAGACCAACCAAAACAACTGCTATTCCAGTACATGATTACAAAATTAGTCAGGATTTTTGCCACCATGTATTCAGATATTTTTGTTTTCAGATTTTAAAATTAATAGATGTCTGATTATAAACATGCCAGTATATATAAACTTCAAAAGATTGTTATGTATGGATACATTGTGAGGGGTTTTTTAATCTCTTCGTCAAATATATATTATTGGGCCTGTCACACTGTTTAAAACCATGGGAGAGCTCCTAGAAATTTGAAGGGAAAATCTGGGTCTTTTTAGCAGTCTGTTAAGTTTATTAGTACCGTATCACAACGTGGGAACCAAGTGCTAGGTTTGCTTCACGATAACGATTTTCTGAAAAAGACAGATTTGAGCAGCGTGTCAATAAATGAATCTGCTCCTGCATGGTTGCAGTAAGCATTCTCATTCTCTCAGAAGAACACAGTTCCACCAGAGACACAGCAAGGCGTTGTGGGCTGTGATTCAGGGAATAGCAAAGCCTGCCAGTAGCAAACGAATAAACATCTCTCAGTGAACAGCAGAATAAGCTTATCCAAATCTTTACGTGTACCTCTTACTTTAATGGGCTATTTCTAGTGCTTAGTAATAATGCTCCAGGCTTAGACTTGCAAGGATTTTGCTTCAGATTAAACATAATTTCAGTTCAGAAAACAGATTCTGGGCCCTTCTACAGCTGCGTCCTGTGTAACTTGGTAAATAAATGTAAAACATTGCACTTCTAGGTTGCACACCGTAGGCCCAGATTTTCAAGGTGGAGATGTATTCACACCGTACTGTTTCTCAGTCAGAAGCCTGGATTTAAGCTTCAGCCTGATCTGTGACCAAACTGTGAACAGTCCCAAGACTAGGCACTGGTTTTCCTGATTCTTGACTTCAGAATTCCCTGCCTCTGCTGGGTCAGGAGCATGTCAGCCCATGCCATGAGCTTGTGTCAGTTCTTTATTCCATCAGCTTAAAGAGGCTATTTCAGGTATCCTCACTGGATCTCATAGGCCATTTGTGCTTTGAAGCTTTTCCACTGTAAAGCTTCCTACTTGTAAATATGCTTCCTCTATTTATCACCACTCTAGGACAACAACATCTAATCTTTCCTTACATACGAAAGCTTACCTAAATTGGTGAGGAATTAGGAGCCCTAATGTCACTTGGCATTGCAGTCTCCAGTTTGTGGCTTACAGTTTCTCAGATGAAAGGTCTTAATCCCCCAGATAGATCATCGGGAGCAGAAGCAAAACTCCAGAAAACTGTACTGATTTTAGTCTGACAGTACCACCACACCATATCATCCTAAGCAAACACAAGAGGGCAATCTGCTAGACTGGGAACTCTCCCAAGGACCAACCTTGTGGAAATAAGTGTCTGTAAGAAGACTAGTAGACTTCGAGGGGAAAAAAAAAATAGTAACACATTCAGTTTGAAATGGATTAGCTTACTTCTGCTTTTATTTAACATGAACCCATGCTGGACCAGAAGAATAAATTGTCCTTCTAGCTATAGAGGACAGCTGGATTTGAGATTTATGCTTGATATAGAAATGAATGGACATATGTACAGGTATTTTTTATTTCATACTGTCTGTCAAATAAGTGAGCAACACAGAAAACAAAGGATAGCCTTAATCCCAGTCTCAAGAAATTGTAGTCAACTGCTCTGTGACACCATCCCTGCAAAGCAGCGACAACAGGACAAGAAGCACAGCTGGGAATGCAGGGTGGGAGTTTCCAAAAGTGCATACCGGTACTGTCCGCAGCCTTTCAACAGACCTGCTCTTGGAATGACTATTTCAGCCTCTTACTTTAGCGATATCAATTACATTTGTCTCTTCATTCTACTAGGACTACTGAAACAAACAAACAAGTGAAAAACCCTCTGCTGATGAACACTCAGTTTGAAATTAATTTGAAAAATACCACTTGGATCCTGAAGTAAGTTCTCTGACCCAACACGTTCAGAAAAGTATCCACATACTTTCATGCTGGAAATGCCTTCCCTTCCAAAAAGCTACTGCTTGATACGTGACTTAGAAGATACTGTCCTAATTACTGAAACCTGAATTGGTTGCTGTTGGGCTGTAGAGAACAAGGGGGAGAATGGAAGGACTGATTATGGAAACTGAAGTCTGCCTTCCTAGAGCCAAAGGCAAGCAGTTTGCATAAGCACGTAGCAAAAGTTGCCCCAAGACTAAATACTGACTGAATCATTTGAGTGCTGACAGCTCTCCCGGACTGTACCACAATTACTTCTGTGCCTCTGTACGGCTAGACAAGCTCTTCCTTTACTTGCTGGGACAAAAAAACAGCTGTTTGTAGTTATTCACATACATGCTTTACAGACCTCCATTTTTAATTGCCATGTCCACATAAACAAGCCATCAAAAATAGTAGTTACATGATCTGGGCAGAAGTGAATTCCAATTCCTGCTACCTCCTGATGAGGTGGGGATGTTTTTCAGCACTGCTGAATTAAGTGCAGAGCAGTGCTGGAAGGCAAGTGCTCTTAGAATAAATAAATAAATAAAAAGATACTCTAAAAAAATAGCAAATATCTGAGTATTATCAAGTCTATTCTCATATACTGCATCAATGTGTTACAAATCTATATGCATTATGAAATAGATTTACCTAAACTGATGAATCACAGACAAGTAGTCTATCAAGATATATAGAGGTACTTCATAGACTTCTTCAGAAGCACTTTTAACAGCCGCTTGCAATCTAGTACTCCGCAAACTATAAAATCATCTTTAAGAATTAGAACACCTGGGATTCACTATAAACAAATGAGAGAAGGCAGGCATTTTATTTAAAACTAGATCTGTCCATAGAATTTGAAGTGATAACTATACATTTACACTCACCTTTACAGGTTGTATTTTCATGTACTCTGAGTAACACAACTCTCAGAATGGTTAGCAATAACAAGTGGCTTTGTCTTGCTTTTTCTCTGAATACAGTTTTAATTACCTTTATTGATGAGCATGGTCTCTTCCTCTAATTATACCTCCTAGGATCCTATTTGCTTTCTGAACTGCTGCCAGACACTACGCCAGAGGTTTCATATTTCTGTTTTGTATCACTCCTAGCCAATTTACCTGATTAACAAATCTAGATATTGTAGTTTTACCCTGTTCATATTAAGTCTCTGTATTAAATGGTGTGAATCCCTTGACACCCCTATGTGTCCCCTTTTGTTGATGAGCACAGTGGGTGTTCACATCACCCATTTCTACTCCTCTGATTTTAAAAGGGCAGCCTTTTCTTTTGGAGAGTTAACAAACTAAAAATATATATATATATTGAAAGATGCCTGTTCTTCACCTGTCACACAAAATCCTGGATACAGATACAAACGTTTTATCCAAGTCACTCCTGTGTGTGCTGGGCTGTAGGCTTGGACAAAAACAATTTGGTTGTCTGTTTTTTTCCCCATTTGAGCAGGGCTGTTCAGCTGTTTTGGAGAACAGAGAGGATGGTAAGAGCAGGTATTTCTCATTGCTAAAAACATTAAGAAATTAATGTCAGTGATCCAAGTGCAAAACATGCAGGAGTAGGCAGCGGAAGTAGGTTAGCTGAAGAAAGAATGATTTGGAAATTCCAAGAACACTGTTTAGCATTTGATAAAATCAAATGTCAAATAACAGGACAGAGAAATCTCACATCCCCTGTGTGTAGATGTTTATAGATGACTGTCTCACAGCTCCAGGAAGTAAATTATATGTAGGACCAAAGCAACAAAGAAAATCAATTTAAAGCTTACTTTCTCAGCCTCAGCTATCGGTTACACTGCTATGTGCTGCTCACTGCTGCTAGTAGATCAGCTCAAACCATTTCTCCCAACCAGTCCACTTCTGCAGCTTGCTCCTTCCTTCTTCATCTATTCCTGACAAATTAGAAGGGAGCTCTTATATCAGTCTGAATTTTTTGCTTTTTTTGCGTAATAAAGGAGCTTGCTCAAAGTTAAAGATCTGCTTATAACTTCCAGGTGTGCTGTTTACCTATGGCAAATATCGTTCCTGACCACAAGACTTCTATAATAAGAGCAGCATCCTTGAAACAGGGACACGAGCCTTTACTGGTACAATCTTATGAATATGTAGGAGGCGACTGATGTATTAGATGGGCGTATATTCAACATTTTCAGATATTTGTAGAAGACTTGGGGCTCTTGATTTGTGGAGATATCCCATCTTGTGCCCTGCACAGAAATAAAGCAACGTCTCCTCTCTAAACGCTTTTCAATGTGTTTTGGAGATTTTAAAATTGGCAACAGGGCTTCCAATTAATAACCTGGGATGTGAAACCAAAACCCAGCTGTTAACAGTGAATTCCAGGCTGACCTTTTCCTGCCGTGGTGTACTTTGAGATTTGTCTACAACCATTCTCTTACACTGCCATCATTGCTGTGGTTAAGAACTACTTACACTCCCAACTAGAGAGGTACTTCAGAAAAAGTAAAGCTGTTCTAAAAACTGCAGATTGCTGAAATCTAAACTAGTTCAGCCTGAACTGAGATCACTGTAGATAAGGCTCTGTTTTAAAAAGCTTTCAATCCTAGATCACTTAAAAATTATATCATTTATCTTCACGCGACTTCTGCATACTTCAGAACTGAAAATGTGCTTTTGAGGGTATTAGTCAGTCAGGAAGAGGAATGGGCAGAGAGAAGTATCCCAAGGAATTTCAATTAAATTTAAGGAATAAATAGTAGTGTATTTTTTTGAATGCAGTCGTATAAAAGACTCTATTAACAATAATAATACTCCTTTACAGCATGTATTATCCAACAGTTTCAGAGATCATCACAAACATCAATTGGGCCTAACTACAGCCTGCAATAAATGAGCATTATTATGCTAGTATTACGGATGGAAAAAGGCAGAGAGGTCCTGATTCACTCAGGAACAGAACACAGGGCTCTGTGCACAAGTTTATAACCGCAACCAAGAAAAACTATTGTCAGACAAATGAAAATGGGATGTCAGATAGAAAAATTATAAAAGGTTTCTAAAATCATGTTGTAATTCTGATAACGAAGTGGCTGTCAGACAAGGAAATAAAGTTGATGTGGACTAACAGCAGCTACATTTTTTTACTATTATCTTTTTTAATTCTCACTGGACCTTTGCAGTATCATTCATAATCACCAGGAATTTCTTACTGATTACACTGATCTACTTATGTGGAAATCTAAATTGGAGAATGTGTTACATAATGGACATTAGAATGGATCAATCATCTTCATTATTAACCTTATTTATGACTTAAAAGAAAAGGATGGGATAACTGCATCTACTTTTCCTTAAGGACATAACAGTTAAAATAATAAAAACATCTCTCTTCAAGTACTGTTCCAATCCCCATCATATACAGTTTGGATTTTTTGTTGTTGTTTTTTGTTCAGTTGTTTTAAATAATAACAGTTTGGTCTGCCTTTCCTCTGTAAAATGCTTAATTTGTCGCTCATTAATCTTAATCTATCTTAATCTGATTTAGTATAGCCCACAAGATGTACAACAGCTTCTTCTTTGCAAAGCATCAGAGACTATTCCAGACAAAAATAATCCTTAATCTTTCTTCCGCCCTTGACGCCATTCATCACTTCCTCCTAACACTGGCAGCTTGTTTCATGTGCCTCCCTGGCCCTGCTATCTCTTAGACTGTCCTGTCACTGATTCCAACTATGTTCACAGTAGTTGATAAATTCTGGAATTTCAGAAGTTTCCAAAATACTGCAATCTTTATGCAATGTATCTTTTGAGTGCTAAAGTAAGTTATTTTAATTAAGTACCTCACGGATCCTGCGAAATTAATGGCAGAAGGTGGCAATTGTTCTCTTATGAATCTCCAAAAATGCATAATAAGTAATTTTTAAAATGCATTTTTTCCTACAACACACTGAATGAAATTGCCATTACCAATTTCAGTCTTCATAGATCTCCCTAAAGGCTTCTTGCTTATACTGAATATACCTCTTATTTGCTGGGCAGTTCTGGCTTTTTCAGTTCTATAAAAACTTTACTGCCTTCCTCATTTAGTAAAAATCACATTTGCATAACGTAAGATCTGAATAGCAGAGTCACAAAGCAGACCCAGGGAACTCAGCTCCAATGCAAGCTTCCTTGTTCTACCTAAATCGAGATTGGGAAAGGACACTTGAATGGTGAAGAGCATGGCTTACTCTCCTGATTAATATTTTCTCTTTCAAGTATGGTCAGTGGTGAGAATTGTTCATTGCAGATTTCTTTTAATGGGGATTTCGGCGGTTACCTTCTGAATGTTTTTCAGTCAGATACGTGCCCAGTCATGACATGACTGAATTAATTGGCTTAGTTATATAGCTCTGCTGGATGATCTACAGGCACAGCTGTGGACGTACTTACATTTGTCTAATCATACTAGAGAACATTCACTGTCTCAAAGAGCATATTCTGAAGAAGAAACATTAAAATAAAGGAGAATAAAGTTGGTTCGAACAAGAAAAAAGGGAAAAGAAATTTATATATATATATATTTTTTTTTAATTAGAACTTGCTTTTTCTTTCTATACTCGGTGTAATAACTTAGCAATGGAATGCATATTAGCAGTCATACTTTTTTAAAACAATAGCCTTAGTGTTCCAAACCACACTAATGAAACAGAATAATCCAACCAAAACATATACACAAAATCTTTTGCCAGCATTGTGCTAACCAGTTGTGTTAGAAACATCTAACACTGAGAGTAAATCTGCTCTGGAAAGTAATAATGCAAAATCAACTCTTTTTTAATCAGTTTAAGATACATTTTCTTTCATAAAATAAATTTCAGTCCGCTAACTCACAGCAAATGCAGCTAAGTCAGTACAGCCCTACTATGAGTTCAGCTGAAGCTAGCCCTAAGAAGCTGGGTGGAACAACTACCACTACTTAACTTCCAGGATTCTGTTGTTAATGGAAAAGGCGTGAGAAGAACCCTGATTCACTGACAGAGACCACAGTACTCAGTGTGCTTGTGAATACAGAGAACAGTATGTATCACCAGAACCTATTGCCAGTTGATGTGAACGCCCACCTGTGCAGCCTGGGCCGGGGAGCTGCTTTGGCAAGGGGGTTGGACTAGATGGTTTCTAGAGGTCCCTTCCAACGCCTACAACTCTGTGATTCTGTGAATAATCATGGTATCTGTTATGCCTGCTTCACTTCAGGCACACTAAAAATTAAGATATATATATGTAAGAACATGCTTTCTCCTGAAAATGGAAAACGAATCCCATGATAACAGTTATTGCTGGAAGATGTCAGCTCCACGGAAAAGACCAGATTTACTGGTCTATTAAACTGCTGTCTATTCTGCACCCTGTTTAGACCCATATATTGTTTTCAGTCAGTATGTGTAAAACCCGACAACCTATTTTTACATGTGTGCAAAACAGCCTTGTCTGAGAGAGCTCCTTGGAACTTGTGCTGAAAAGTCTGCAGGATAACAGAATATCTGTAGTAAAGGCAAGCCTGAAGATACAGCCCTGCAGTTATCATCATTCTGAAAGTCCCTGAAGAAACTGTCACAAGACATCCTCTCCATTAACAAAATACAGCTATGCCATGACCAGCAATAACCATCATACTCCACCAAAGGGAAAGGACCAGAACAGGAAAAATCAGTCTGTGTGTCTCTTTTTCTACACAGCATGCAGTTTTCAGACATTTCAATTCCGTGGCTACTCACTGTAGGAAAGCAAGATGGCTGCTTACATTCTTTGAGCTTCTCTGCTGCTGTAAAATGGAGCACTGTCTGGACAAATGCAGAGGAAGAGCAGCGAGAAGAGAGCTGAAGCACAACAAAGCACAATTAGCAGTCTTAGAGCTCACATATGGAATATGGGGAAAAAAACAGAAATGAGTTACATCCCTCATTGAGTTTTGCCCACTGGCAAAAATTCCCACTGGCATTACCACTTAGTTTCATTAGGAGGAGCTCTACTGGAAAAAAAGGATTAGATCCTTCTGCAATGCTTAGCATCTTGTTAAATATAACATGTTGAGCAGATTTGGTTGAAAAAGTCTGTGGTTACATTAGCTTATTATTACTTAATGATTAAACTACACAAAGATCAGCTACAGCCTAAAGGTTTGTCAACTGAAGTTTGGTTGTAAATTCTTCCTTCAAAAATACTAGAATTCCTACACAAGTGACAGCCACCGTTCATTTTCACCAGTGACTGAATATAGGACGATCTGCTCCTACAGTTATAACCCCAAAGTAAGAGCCATAGAAAGGGAAAATTGAGAACTGCTTCCTGGAATCTAGGGCGTATGAGGCTCCTTGCCGAAGGAAGCGAACACTTGTGAACAAGACACTCAGAAGAAATAACCCCTCAGTCACTCTAGTTGCCAAAATCTGTAGAGGTGACAGTTTCCACCACTATTCAAGTTTCAAATTGCGGTTTTTCTAAATCTGGTGCTTTATTTGCAGTGATGGTAAACTGCAAATATTCAGCAGTTACGTGGCACTCAGAATGGACTGCTGCACACTGCGCTCCCCTGGCCTTCAGACAGCACTTTTTTTTCCATCAGCCTGGACTTTCCCCACCTCTCTACAGCAGCACTCCCCTTCTTTCCTATCACAACACTGCATAATAGGACGAAATAAGAAAAGGAGCAGTGATGTCTGAAAAGCAATTATTTCCCTGGCTGCTGCTTATGATTTCCAAATGTAGTTCTACACACGATAATTAGAGCAATGTCCTTGAAGATCCACCATTTTGTTTAATTAAGGTAGTTGCTAGAGCTTCCAGATGTATTGCTTATCTTTGATAAATATCCTTCCTAACCACAGTGCTTCTATAATAAGAGCAGCATCCTCCAAATGAGGGCTTAAGTCCAAAACAGTAAACAATCAGTAGAAACTAGGTGGCAGACCAGGTGTCCTTAGAAAACCTGTGTCCATATGTTTACAAAGTGAGGATGAGATACCTCCCCAAATGACCACCAAAGACCAGTGAAGACCCCGTGCAAGCACAGAAGATTCAAATATGTGAGCATAGCCTTGTAACTGCAGAAATCTCATGCATATGTGATACATAGCTGTGCCTTATGTATTAGGTGTGTATGGAGAACTTGTGGATTATAAACAGTGGATAGTGAGAAAACTCAGGGGCACTCCATTTGTGGAGATTACCCTCCCTACACCCAGTGCAGAAATAAAGCAATGATTCTTCTCTAAACACTTGCCTTTTCCACATGTTTTGGGAGATTTTGAAGTCAATAACAGCAGGATTTCTACTTATTTATGGTGAAAAAAACACCTCAATAATTAAAAAATGATCTGCGTTGTTTTTATTTCCTAGTATTTTTCTGACATGGTTTGTAACCTCTGTTACTAACAGGGGCCTGTGGTATCACTGTACAGTTTGTTTTCATGTTCTCATGTAGCATTTCAGTGATGCTGAAGTGTGTGCAGCTCTGGACGACACGTTTAGTAGGTGTTACAGTTCCGAGTTCATGTTTTGCTTCTGGCATCCCTATGATGTCTTCCTCTCCAACACTAGGTTTAAAGAAGCACTAATGGAAATGCAGATCCACAGCAACCTTAAAAGCTTCCCATGGCAGCTCAGCACATGGCCTCGGTGGGGGCAGAGGGACCCACCTGCGCAGAGGTAGGAGTGCCAGGCACCAGGCAGCACTATCCTCTGAGCAGAGCTCTGCATGCACACACACCTCAGGCTGTGGCCTGAGCTACCATTCTCTCTGCTTACAGTGTACAGTCAGGCAGTAAACTCTTTTTCCTCATCATAACTAAAACTCAAGGATCATTCCAAATGGCAAAGTGGAGATTATCAGATGGCTTTAGGTTTCAACTCATGCAAATTGTGCTATACTTACAATATTAAAGCAGCGTAAGTGACAGACAGAAGACATCTGCCTGATCATAGAAGAAATTGGCAAGTGGTTGCACTTTACTTCCTCATTTTTTGTAATTTAAATTTCAGTGGGGATTTCATTGATTCACATAAACTCGCTGCTAAATAAGCAGTTTTCATCTTTCAGCTGTTTGTTAGATGTGCAAATGCAAGATCACATACACAAGGCCAATGCTTTCAAATTTAAATGTCACAATTAAGCATATAACTATGTAGCAAATCACATAGTAATTCAGTAGTTACTGAAATTTTATCCTGAAGTGCAATGTAACTTTTTTTTTCTCTTCACAGAATTCCATAGGACTATGGAATCCTTTGTAGGAACAACAGTAGCTTTTATTTCTAAAAAATATTTATTTTTCACATAATTTTTATTTTTCACAAGTGTACATAAAAGTTAAAAGCAAGCATACCCTAAAAGATTACATGTTCAAAGGCAAGTGAGCCCCAGATTTGATTTCCTTTAGTTTTTTAATTATTTAAAAACTGGTAATTCAATTTCTGATGTATGTAATCAGCCAGCACAAATACAGATAGCACAGCTGAGAGTCCTGTTGTGGTGGAGAGACTAATTTGCACAGAGCTTAATAAGACTATAAAAATAAATATGAAGAAGTGCAATGAAAAATACTGTGAAAAACTAGACAGGAGTTCATTTAAGGTACATTCACAAACGTTAAGAGTTGTGGATGTAGCTTATGCTTGCATAACCATGAGCAAAAAAGAACTTACAAATGTGTAAGTGTGTGCCTTCAACCAGAGGATGTTATTTTGCCAAGAGATAATGTCAGCACAAAGGACACAGACACCAAGTTAAAGAAATGAGTTCATCTGTATTTAATTTTGGAGAAATAAAAAGTGAAATGATACAGCAAGAATAAAACAAAAGAAGGCAATGCACCTAACCATTACTACATAAGATTAACTACAGTGATTAAGAAGGATGCGTCACCAATTGCCCTCATCCAGATCTGCAGTCACTGCAGAGCCCTGGTTGCAGCGAGGATGTGCAGAGCCTTTCCTGGCAATTGGGAGGTCCTCACACAATGCGTTCATTTGTACGTGAGGTCTCCAAAGTCGCTGCAAGGGGGTTCAGCTTTTATATAGTTGAATAAACAAAGTTACATAATTTAATGTGCAGAAACATCTGGTTTCATCCTCATTTTGGATTCCATCCAAAGCCTGGCTAGGGCTCTAAGAGGAACCAAGGGAGTTTCTCTATCTAATTGGGTTTTAATCACGTATTTCTCAACAAGGTCAGATGTCTGGTGCCATGGCCTTGCAACACGCCCCTAAATAAAGAAAGATATACTATCCACACCAAGCATTAAACAGATCTTTATAGATTGGCATTAATATATACGTATATATTCATGTTAAACAGCAAAATAGATAAATATTGTACTGCATGTTCAGTATAGTGTTTGGTTGTCAAGTTCATGCAGAGATCAGCTTCAGTTCAAGGCCTGTTGTTCAGGCTTTAGTACCTCTATTGGTCCTTTCACCTGTAGATAAACCACAACCTTCATAACATCTCTCCTGTTAAGTATAATCTGAGACATTAGGCAAAAAGGCATCTCTTTTTGTGCCTCAGTTAACTTCTGCTCATTAGTCATGGCTGTGATTTGCATTCCTTTTAAAACATGTCTGATTAGTTGCAAAAAACAGGAATTAAACATGGATCAAAAATTAAAATAGTGGCTACACAAGGAGGAAGAAAAGTGCACACTTAACCCATGGTTCCCCTGGCAGACATGAAAATATATCCAATTCCCAACCTTTCCACGTCTGGTTAGGTATGTGTGCAAGCTTTCTCATTGCTTTTGTTATTTGTTTTACCACTTTTCCACTGTCATCAATTTGTAGGTAACAACTAGATCCATTTAATTTTCTGCAAGCTCCCCCTTCTTCTGCCAACAAAAACAACAAAAAACATGATGTTGAAAAACTTCATTTCTCATTTAAATGAATTGGTCAGACAGAAGGTCAAAACCCACAGACAAATGATTAGTTATTATTTCTAAGATAGTGTAGGACCTCCCAATTGCCAGGAAAGGTTTTACAAATCTTCACTGCAACTGCAGATCTGGATGATGGTAAAGCACTAGGACAATTGGTGATGCATCCTTATTAATCACTACAGCTAATCTGATGTAGTAATGGTTAGGTGCATTGCCTTCTCTTGTTTTATTCTTGCTGTATCATTTCACTATTATTTTATTGCTCTAAATGTAAGTACAGATGAACTCATTTCTTTAACTTGGTGTCTGTGTCCTTTGTGCTGACCCTGTCCATTGGCAAAACAAATGTCTAGATCATCGAAGTCTTTGTAAGACCTCAGCATGTGCCAGAACAAAGCTGTCATCACCACCCATGCTTACTTGTGCAGGCTAGCATACATTATAGCCTACACTTGGTTAGCAGTATACCCTTGAAGACACTTTTCTGTAAACAGGTTAAACAGGGCACCACAGCAATTTCTCAGCAGTTGGAATCATTCGATACAAAAAGCCACTCTGTCTGCACCCAAAGAATTTATGTAAAAAAATGTAAATAAATATGACGTTAATTTTGAAGTATTTTAGAATTCAGCTGTAAAATTGACGCATTCACAAAATGATTGCAATTCACTAAATCTTTAATAAAACTTTCTTATTCTAAATTTAATGAGTAAAGACCAAATAAAGTATATCTTTATAAATATTGAAAGCAATTCTGATGCTACTGCAAGTTGACTTTACATTTGGAAAAGCTGTGATCCCAACTCCTTTTACCTAAGTACAGTTGCCTGCAGCTGGATTCTCCTCTGTCCTCTATAATCATCACTTTTCTACAACCCAGTGAAAGAAAGCTTTCATTTATTTTAAAATAAAATTCTATTTTGGTTCTCTTTTGACAGATCTGCAGCATTTTCATATGCCTTCTCATACTCAGTCTTCTGCTTGATCTTGGTTCATAGTGAGTTAAATAGATGCACAGTCATAGTAACAAGAATCTGAAAGCTGTTAACCAGTTCAGCTTCAAGTTCCAGCCAATGTTATGGTAACACTTTGTGCAGCAGTATCTGAGGCTTTCTCAGATTGTTCAGTGCTGGCATGACTTCATTTTTTTAGGTGGAAGAGCTAGAGTTTGACACCTGGGTCAGGAACCTAACTCAGTAAACTGAATAGTTGCTACATCATTATTGTGATGTGCTCAGTAAATGAGTTAAGTCTTTGCTTACTGGTCTGCAGGTCTTTGTTTTGCAGACCATAAACCACAAAGCTCAAAACCAAAAAAGGCTGGTAAATATAAAACAGTGTTATCAGGGTGACTTCCAACAGCTATTATAAAAGGCAGGAGAAGATTGAAACTCATTTGTAGTCTAAGAAGAATGATAGTTTTTGTGACCTTTTTATTTGAGCTGTTTAAATGGTCAGCATGTTTTCCTTTTCTGGAGAAAAAGCATAATGACAATGATGAATGTAAGAACTAAAATTAAAACAACTCCAGCTATTCTGGCAAAAGTTTCCAGCACAGCTGGGCAAGAAGGTTCTTTTTTTTTTATTGTATCTTCTCTCTTTCTTGTATGCCTTCTCTTAGTAACAGAGAAATAGCTTTAAGCTTTGTAATAACAGGCACAAGTGATGCCATAGTAGTGTTTCACTGAGTAAGTGATGAATACTGCAAGGGACAGCACACATCAAGACACTGGTTAAAGTACCATCAAAGGCAAAGTTCTCTTCCCACTTGCTCCCTGCACCCTAAAGATCTTCTGAACTACAAATCGTGGAGTTCTCATTCAAGCATACTGTGTAACAAGTGGCACCAGTCACAGACATGGATCAGCAGAGTAGTTGGTGGCACAGGAAAAATACGGAATGACTTTCTTCATCTTAGAGTGTTTTCAGACTTTTTTTTTTTTGTATTAGCAACATACCTGAAATAACAAAAACGAAATCAACTGTATGAAGGGATGGTTTTACTACATCTTCTGTATGTGGTAACACGGAGTATTTTCCTTCTGATGAATTACTGAGCACACTCATCATTTTTAAAGCCACCTCCCAGGTCCTATGAAAGAAAACAAAGATATCATACTTTACAGAGTGAGCTTGATGCTATTTATCGCTCTAACCACAAGCACATTTAACAGCTACTCACAAACAGAGGTCTTTAGCTGCACATTTGTTATCTGATTTTACTGTAACATTTAAAGTTTTTGTATTGGTTCACATGGTTAGAAGAATATCGTATCAGAACCTGGTAAGTATATTCTCCTTCCATTCCCCATTTTTTTTTTTCCCAGCTTTTACTGTTGAGCACAGCATCATATAGTATGGAACAACTTTTTTAGTCAGCTGTCCTGGCTATGTCCCTGGGATCCTCACTGATGGGGGAGCATGAGAATCAGAAAAGACTCTGACACTGTGTAAGCTCTGTTCAGCAGTAACTACGACTCCTTTGTTGCCAACATTGTTTTGGTCACAAATCCAAAGTACAACACCTTACAGAATCCTATGACAAAAACAACATCTATCCCAGTCAAAACCAGCACTACAGTGAAATAAGCCTCCAATGCAGTAACACAAATAGCTAAAATATTTTGGCCTCCAAAACCATGACTCTTTCACAAGTACTACATTTACTAGATAAATAAGGTATATTCATGATGGCACGTATCTAGCACTAAGTATGACATAAGCTACTCTGAATGTTTGCTTTAAAACACCCAAGTAGTTAATAATTCTGAATAATTTTATCATTTTTTTTTGGTCAGCAGATCAGCAGGGTGTGATTTTTCATTTAAAGACAGTTTGGCTTTGCCAATTTCACAAACTGGACTTTGTTTTTTCCTTATCAATGTAAAAAAAAAAAAAGCACATTGGAAAAATATGAATGTTACGTGTACTAAGTCTGTGACACTATTCTGCTGTAAGCATCTGCTCTCTGTTGATCATTAGCTGTCTCTGGGTCCTGTATTTCTGCTATTTTCAGTGCCTCCCGCAGTATTTTCTTATTTTTATTTAAATGCAGGTTCTGAAGTGTTTTAATTTCCAAGCTGGATTTCCTAATCTGCAGCTAATTTTGAGCTTGATTTTCAGACATCTTCAGGGGATGTTCCTTGTATTTACTCATGACTGAGAATACTGAATTTAATACTTGAGAATATAAGACAAATCAACCAAAAAGCGTATTTCAGAAGCGTCAGTTTTCCCATGAGAGCATCAGTTAAGATAGAACTTCAGTATACAAAAACATCCTAAGCATTTCTAAAGCAGTAAGATAACCCGAGCGCCTGTTTTCTTAAGTCAGACCATAAGGGTGACACATGCTTTCATTTTGCTCATAGCCTGTTGCTGCTGAAGTGTTAGCCATAGTACACCACAAACACGTTTCCTAGCTAGCATGGCTGCTTCTGAGAACACAGTGGCCTAATCTTTATTACATCTAAAGACAGACTGTTCTCCTTTGTAAGTTAACAGTAAACTCTAAACAAAGGTACTAGGTACAGTTTCTAAGCTGAGAAAACTGTGTAGATAGATCCATCTTCCATATATTGTATAAAGGAATGGTCTCATTGGAAGTATAGACTAATCTATTGCTTTTGCTACAATAGGCAGAATAGACTGTAAAATTAAACCACTGTTTCCTGTGGTTGTCAGAGGCACTAGAAAGTCAACTTTATATGCATAAATAACTATATATAGGCTTTGCTTAGTCATTTGTTCATCAGTGGTCCTTACCTATGTATAGGCAAAATGAAACAGTAGTTTAAGTTTCTGATCTGCAGTTTAGATCTGTAGGCTCATTTGATAAGTATGCAGGCATACTGTGAAATTTCAGTTTATGAATTTTCACAGCTCTTGTAATAGAACAGCAGGCCCTGTTCATGTCGGCCTCTTCCTCCAACACACACGCACAGCTTCAAGTCCACTGCAGGCAGCAGTTATACAGTCTTCAGTAATACTATGTGGCACTTAATGGGAACTTCACTTCTGTGCTTACGGTGTAAGATAGCTACTAGGAGGTGCAATACAAAAATGGATCGTTGATCAGAGTCATTCCCTAGGATCAAGGGGTGTTGGTTGGCAGTACACTCAACACAAGTCAGTGTATCCTGGCAGCCAAGAGGGCAAATCACATGTTGAGGTACACTGAGCACAGCACAGCCAGCTGGTCAAAAGTTTTAAGCCACCTTTGAGCTGTCCTCATTTGGTAGACTCACAAAATGCAACTCACAAAATACCCAAGAGCAATGTTGGGATCATCCCAGCAGACACCAAGAGATAGATTACTCTAATTTAGCTCTTTCTCTAACTAACATTTCATGGGTTCCACCACAACAGTTCCATTACAACTTTTAGTGTCCAGAGTGCATATCAGCCAGTGCCATACTGACGTTTTTCTAACAAATCCTAGGGAATTATTCTAGGAAATTCTCTGAATTTGTAAGAAATTTTCTGTAGCCCTCCACCACACATGAAACATGCTCCTGGTTTATATATTTTCCTGTAAGTTCTGCATATTTTCCAATCTTTCAACATCTTAAAATTGTTAAGAAGGAATCTGATAGAAAGCAAAACCCGTTCCTGCATGAGCAGTGTTTGTACATGAAGCTAAACTTCATAAGCATCTCAGATTTCATTTGGAGTTTTTAATCTGACTATTAATAGAAGTAAACCTCTTCCATCTTGGGACACATATATGTGTACATATATGCTCACACACAGATATGTATATTCAAATACAATACAATTGCAAATACACACACACGCATACTTCCTGCTAAAGTAATGGCCTGTCCTCCACTGATGCAAAAGGGGTTACTGATGGTTGCAATGGGACTGAACTGGGTTGAGATGAATAAGTGAATTAAGTGTGGAATCCACACTTAATAGTTTCAAATTTTATGTCCCAGTTTAGCTTGGATTTACGAGAAAAAAAAAATCTAACTAAAGGTAAAATTTAATAAGGTAGGTCACATTCAAAAGTATCTTGGTTTTGAACAAATAATCTATTTCAAAATGTATGAATGTCATTTGGAGAAGTTTCACAATTAAAAAATAGAGCATAGGAACTCAGTGAATTTAAATTGTTAGAATTAAAAACTATTTTGTAGTAGGAAAATATGCTAAGTATTAACCTACTAGGGCAATATTTAACGGTTAATAAGTAATCAAGTCTTGGGGAGAAAACTCATTCAAAAATTCAAGAAGTAATTTTCAAATACATCCAGCAGCATTAAAATGTAAAAGAATATTTTTCATGAAGTTTTTCTTACTACTAAGAAGAATAAACTGGTATGTTCCTATTCTTTTTTAGTAGTAGGTTAATGGCTATTTTTGATCTGGCAGTGACACACAAACTGTAGTCTTAAATTTATCTCTGCATCAATCTGTACAATCACTCTGATCTGATAATTACAGAAATATGATATAATTCGACTGTACTTCAAGAAAAAATATCCTACCTTGTATTTTTGCCTCTGTTGAAACTGGAGTAGTTTATACTTATGTTTCTGTCTTTCTGTTAAGATACTGCTCACTGTAAGTGAAGAAGCAAAGGAATTAAAGAGAAGCTAAAATAAAGAAGTTACTTAAAAAAATAAAATGCCTAGCATATATTTACATATTTAGAATACAGCCCCTTGTTTAGGCCTTCACAGTGTTTTTACAAAACCCAGATTAAATCAGAACAAAAATAGCAATACACAGATCCAAATATTTTTCTTAATCTGATAACCTCCCAGCAATCATAGGTTACAGTACTCGTCTGAAATCTTATAGAAAAAGTAAAAAAACTCAGATATTTTTACTTAAAATGTAATGCTCTTGATTATTGTATTGAGGAGAATCCCTGATAGTAGCCAAGGCATATTACACAAAATCGTGCTGCTCTGATACTCTTGCACTGAAAAGAGAACACACACATTCATTGTCCAATTTTTTAATTAATATTTGGGAAGTAAATTATAAGCATCTCAATATTTTTTGGCTTCTCAATATGTTTTCTTTGATTCTTGCCTGGGAATTTCATAAAAATTTTTGGTCTACCAAGAAGAGTACCAAAAAAGTATTTTTTTTCTCTCAGTATTTTTATGCCATTAATCATACAAACTATTTACCTGTCCCTAGCTTAACTAGCTCAACAAAACTTTCTCAAAATTTTCTCAGAAAAGAACAAAAATGTTTAGAAATAAATCATATTTCATAACACAGTATCAAGTAATATGAGAAAGAATAGGGAAAAGAGTACCCAGTGGGAAAGAGGTTGACTGATTTTTACGGCATTCTGTATGTATAGACAAGCAAGATGGAAGATGTGATTGAGCGAGCACACCTCTGGAATCAGCACTATCCATTCTTAGTAGTCAGCTCTTTGTACCATATCTAAGGTTGGTTCTTTGGTGTTTTTATGGAGTAATATAGCTTTCAGGATTTTTTCCACAGCAGAACACCTTCTAAATTATGTATAAAGAAAGACATACAATAAACAATAAAACTGAAGATGATCTCACTTTTAATGAAAAATTCCACCCTAGGATTCTCATCATCATTTTCTAGAATTTCAAATCCATACAAGGAATTCTGAATATGGAAGAAAAATATAATTGGCCTGGAAAATGTATGTGAATCAACCTTAAAATCTCTCTAGTTCTGACAGATTTTGTGCCAGGTCTGCTTCATTTGTGACAATGAAGTAGATGTCTATGAAAGTCTGAAAAGTTAGCTGAAGTATGCCTTGCTTTGTTCATGCTCACTACCAGTGGCAACCGTGCACTCAGTGTAGAAGACAGCACTGCACAAGGTACATGTAAAACACGCCCGCCATCTTCTCTGACTTGTCCTAGAAAGCTCCTCCTTTGCACTAGCCCCCAGAAATTTGCAAACAAAATTTCCTTTTGCTGTTTCCTCTCCCTGAGCGTATCCTATGGCTATGTGCATGCTCAACATAATCTGAATCTGACTTGCATCATTACAACACAATGCATATTGCTGACAGTTCTTACGCTGCACTTGTGGCCTGGAAGGGTCTGCACCATGCTTCCAGCCAGACACCAGAGCTGTAGTCAGGTTTGGGTTTTCTTTGTTATTATTAAATTAGGGTAATGAAATTATTTCGATTGACAGAACAGATTTCCAGTTCTAAACGTATCTCAGAAACACGCTTATTACTACTTTTGAGAAAAATAGAATAAAAACATGTTATGTGCTGCTTATTACCAAGAGTTGGGTTCAGAACTGTTAATACTCCACCTGTCCATAAGGTAAGGGCAGCGAGGATGGGGGTCCTGTGTCTGTCATGCTCTTGTTTAAGCGATTATCAGGACGCTGTTATTTCAAGAAGCCTGCTATGAGTGGCAGTAACGACTACAACACTGGTGAGACACCATGAAGCTGCCTCTCAGAATGATCCTCCAAGCAGCTGCTACAGACATTAAAATGAGTAATAGGAAGCAACAACACGCGAGTTAAGACGGGCACACTCTGGGGCAGCAAGCGGGCCTTTTCAAAGCAGTGTGTTTGGTATGTAATTGAGGTTTGCTTGGTGCTCTGCAAACTCAGGAAGTGCAATTTGCACCTCTTTGTGCCAGAAACGGAATGAGTCAGATCCTTAAAGCTTCAATTTTAGCTTTCCTTTGGTCTCCTCATTGTTCTGACTAATGTGATGTTATCAGAGCCAGCTAACTCTGGTAGAAAACGGCTGCACACCGCATAGCCTCAGGGCTGCAGCACAGCCAGGCTGCTGTCACAGCCTCAAAGCCCACAGGTTGCCGTGGAGCAGCTGCAGGCCACTCCAGCTAACTGTGAGCAAGTTCTGCAATTAAAAAACAAACAAACAAACAAACAAACAAACAAACAAACAAAACACAGTGAAAAATGTGAACCCGCTACTGCTATCAGAAATCGTTAGCACCTCAATTTTTTGGCGTTAACATTTGATAAATCTTAAAGAGGCCGGAAGTTCAGAAAGAACTACACAGATACTAAAAAGCTACCAACTCCCCTAAACAGGAGACCTGAAAATGACGGGAACATAACATGCAGACCTAGCTTTCTACATATAACAGAGAAACAAACAAAAATAACCAGAAAAATATTCTGCATCATTAGGGCCCCAGGTGCATACAGGCATCATGCGTTAACTGGTCATGAACCGTACGAGAGCCAGTAACAAAACCTCTGTCTTCACCATGAAAGTCTCTGGGGACTCACTGGATGTTTTCATCCTGAGCACATACAAAAATCCAGGTTTCTTTCCAATTTATCCTATTATTCACTATAAATAAAGCATTTAATAAAGTATTTTCTGTCGATGGGTAGGAGATTTGGTTTTGTTTCTAAGTGAACTTCATGAAGTGGCAAATGAAAACAAGGGTGAAATTAGTTAAAATAATTTAACGTTTGAAAGATTAATAGCTGTTCGCTTTCATTGTGCTCTCCCACAGAAAGCACAACATGGCAATCAGCTGATGAATTTTCTTACCGATCTTTTGTAAGGCAAAACCCTGGACTGACAAATGATATGGTGAGAACAGATATCTGAACTCCTGAGAGCTTCTGGCAGAATCAGGCCAAGGGGCTCAATTCTAACTCTACAGTAGTGAAGCTATGCAGTTGGCTACGAAAAGAGTAAGGTTAGATTTGGTTCTGTACTGTTGCTGTAAATGAAGACCCCCATTATTTAGTAATTTAGTACTCGTTAACCCACAGCATTATTTTTCTCCTTGAAAAGTGAGGATAAGGTCATCGGTGAGACCCGTTTGGGTCTCACGGCTTTCCCGCGTCTCCAGAAGAACTGCAGGGAGCAAGATTAAGGCCATTTAACTTTGACATAAAGGTCAGACATACTGACGTGCTGTATTCTATACTCTCGGAATAGTGCAGGTGACAGAGCTGTCCCAGCCGCCGGGTGTGTTTCCATGGGTCGTTTGGTGAGGCTGACGTGAAGCACCGGAGGTTCCGAGGCTCACTGCTCGCAGCGTGTAACCGCCTCAGAGGCCCCGGATTATCAGGTTACCTGCCTAGCAAGCCCCGCCCGCTCTTTGGGTCAAAAAGTCACGAAAATGGGGTCAGAGAACTAGCTCATTATTTCCAGTCGTCTCGGCCGCCTGTTCTGAGCGTGCGTATTGCCTCCTCTTGACGTAAGTGGCATTGTTTGTGAAACAATGTGTTTATAATGATCTGCAAAGCACCGTGAGTTGCGGCTACAGAAGACGCTCAGTGCGCGTTCGCGGCTGTTCTTCAGTCCAACGACCTCGTAAAGAATTCCGAGGCCGGAGACATTCGCTACAGTGGCCTCAATTAAAACACATACGAAATACCAGAAGTAAAACGAATACGGAAAGAAAAAAATTGGAGCTTGCTGCTTCTGAAGTAGCACCATTTTCAGAGGGGTTTTAAACAAAAGAGGTATTGACGAGCTGGGAATCGCTGCTAAATAATTCAGCCAACTGCTGTTCCGCCGCGTGGCCGCCGTAGCGCGGCGCTGCCGCCATGCAGCGCGGCCCGCCCGCCTCAGCCGCCGCCATGTCGCGGCCGTGAGGGCGCAGCAGTCCCCGCTGTGGGGAGCGGAGGATGCGGGCTGAGCCCGCGCCCGTTTCGCTGCGCTGAACGTCTGATTTGTGGGCGTGAAAATGTGTCGGCTGTTCCTCCCAGACGGCCTCAGTGATGCTAATTCGAGATTCTCCTTACGTTTCTGTTACGTTCCCGTTAAGAAATAAATCGTAAATACGAACTCGGGGAGCTGACAGGTCACAAATGAGACTAGCTTCTTAAAGCAAGTCTCCAGAAGTGGGGATGTGCAGCCTAAGCCTGAAAGAAAGTCAGTGCAACTCAAAGTGAGGAACGCAGGAATTTGGTGAAAAACCTTTGCAGCTCATGAACAAAAAGTGGCTGGAGCAGAAGAATGTCAGTGCTCCTAAAATGAAGATGTGAAAGGTTAACAGTAATTTCCTCTCTTGTCAGCTAAGAAAGCTGTATTAAAATCGTATTTGAGCTCAGTATTAAATAGAACACCAAAAGTGATCAACTTAGGAAATACTGCTTCTCCAAGAGAAGGGTCAGGCACTGAAACAGGCTGCCCTGGGAGGTGATGGACTCACTGTCCACGGAGCTGTTCAAGAAACATTTAGATGTTGTACAAGGGACACGCAGTTTAGTGGGAAATATTGGTGACAAGTGGACAGTTGAACTGGATGATCTTAGAGGTCTTTTTCAAGGTTGGTGATTCTGTGTCTCTCTGGGATGCTTCTCATCAGGACCCACAGACGCATGGATGTTCAGGTTCCTCAGGCATTTGCGAACCTGATCTTTGCTTACAGAAGGAGGGGCAACGCTCCTCCAGTTCCCACCTTCAGAACCATCTGCTTGGGGACTGAGTACAGAACAGTCTTTTATTGAAGACTGAAACAAAGAAGTTGTTGAATCCCTCAGCCTTCTCCTTGTTCATCGTTGCTAGCCTGCTTGTATTGCTCTCTGGGGAAGGTGCTCTCTCTTGGACTTTCCTTTTCTGGTTGATGGTCCTACAGAAACCTTTCTTCTTCTGCTCTGCAGACTCATGTTTATCACTGACAAAAATGCATGGCAAACGCTGGTGACAGTGTTGAAAAACAGTGTTTTGTTGTTGAGAATTTCCTCTATCAAATAGTATTATTGTGCTTTTTGTTTCTGTTTTAGTTTCCATAGAAATAAATAAAAATGGTTTCCACGCAACCCATGTGTCTTACCACACTGTTTTCACTGTGCTCTTCAAAGCAGAGAAGGCAAAGTTCCTGTGCTGCTTATGGCGGTTACAGCTTAAGTGACTCGTTGCATCACAGAGTTTGTCTCCTCGGGCCACCCCTCACGGAAGAAAATGAAAGCTTTTCCTCCGTAGTGAGAGATCCGCTATCTGTGGGTACGTGAGTGAGACATGGCGACCCAGAACTGTCACCCAGCTGCTATTAAGTAGCTTTGTTACTCTTTCATGTGGCAAGAACAAGAAACACACAAACCAAAATTAATGTGAGTTAGAAGTGCTAACAGTGACACACTTGGTACAAAGCAGAGATGTGTGGGTGCAGAAGGCCCCTCTCCCTGCGAGCTGCATGTAGGCTGTGACATTAACTACATGCATATTTACCATTAGATTCCCTTGGACTGGCATCTGCTGCACCCACCTGGGTGAAGTTTTGCATGGCAACAAGGAAGGGAAAGAAAAATATTCATTGAGAAAGTGAAGATAATAAAACCACAAAAGAGAAAAATGATGCTACAAAAGAATTTAGGAGCAGAATAAGAACTTTGCACTGAAAACTGCAATCTAATCAAGAAACAGTGGTCTGAATATTTTGGAAACTAAAAGTGGAGTAATTTTAGGCACATTTTGGGAACTTTAGTCAGTAATATACAGAATTTTCTACTCCCCTAGTTATGGACTTAGTCCTGTGAATCATTACTTACATGAGCAGTTTGCACTTATATGCAGTTTGCTGGGCGGATGTTTATGGTGTTCTTAAAAAAAGTGTTTATTTGGAGTCTGAAAGAAGTCAGTAGATTGGAACATCTAATTTTGAAAGTGACATGTACAAATTGCTTCCAAGCACTCTGGCAGTCTCCTTAAGATGAACATGGGAAATAGTGCAAACATTTGGATTAAAATGAAGTGTATCATTTGTGCATGTGCTTTTTGTGTCTAGGATCAAACTGGCAAATGCCAACGTGCAGGCTGCTCCTATGTTCAACATTAAGCATGCTGTGATTTGGACTTCTTTTTAGTATCAGCTTCTGGGCCTTTTTTGTTATTTAAAAACGTGTCTAGATATCTAATTCATGTTACTTAGGATCACTTTAAAAACAGTGCACTTGCAGAAAAAAAAACATTAATATACCATTACAACAATATTAATATAAAATTTGTGCCACACAGTGAACAAATTGTCATATATTCTCGTTGAGAAAAGGTTTCAGGCTCTGATGGCATTACCCGATAAAGGAAAAGCAGCGATGTTACTATCTTCCACTAGAGGGCGAGAGAGCATCTTTGGTTGCTAGGCAGATTCTGGGAAAAAAAAAAATCTACATCTTTAAAGTAATAAGGTCAAATTTGGAAAACAGAAGAACAATTTAATCCATCATATTACCAAAAGCGATGTAATTTCTAAAATATTAAGGCCCTGACATCTAACATGTAATTGCTGTTAGGTTGCTTTCTGCAATCATTAGAACTGAACAGTGAATGAACAGAGATAATTTTATATGCATGGACAACCATGTTTCAGTTATTTTTTTCCTTCTGTTCACTACACAATGCTGGATTCTTCAGACAAGGATATTAACAGATCAATTAAAAAATTCTTTAGAAAACCCCATAATTATAACAGAAATGGTAACATTGAAATGAGCCACTAACGGTACAATGAAAGAAAATGACCTGTTTTATACTTTTTGTCCAATATTGAATGGAACGGTTGTTACCAGTCCTTATGGCTTTCACTGCTTGTCTAGAAATCAAAGCATGAATTCAGGTCTGAAATCAAAAAAGTCACTCTGTATCTCAAAAGCTGGGAAAGGTCTTATTCCCTTAATGACAGTTCAGGAGTAGCCACTTAGAATTCGTGAATGATTGCACTCCATATAAAAATCCAGACCATGATATTCGCAGTAGTGACAATCACTTTTAATCTCATGGATTCGTGATCCCATTGGTTCACATTGTGTCATATGATGACAAAACAAGCAATAGCAGTGCGCACCCCACACAGCATGTGGGAGCTGCTCCAGCTCACTGCCCAGCTTTACTGCTGAACAACACCAACTTTTGATGCATGTGGTTTCTTTTGGAAGGTGAACACAGCACACCTGGAGGCTGTGGGACTGCCATAGAAGCCGATAATCAAAAGCAGAAATGTTCTGAGAGGTGTTCATGTGTAGATTGGCATAGTGATAATTCAGCACAGCAAGTTTAATTGAAATTTGCAAATTTTTCTTTACATACTGAGAAATGGACATACTAAGATAACTGGCTGTTTATGAGTTTCTGTTTACTGCTCATGAACTAAAACCCAACAGGTATACAAGTCAGGCCTTATTATAGGTTTCATTTTTAATTTTATGAAATTCTAACACATAAATCAATGTTTCTGTTCTACACTCCTTAAATTCCTAAGGAAGTTTAGTAAAGATTGAAAAATGGTGGTGCAAGGATTACATTTCTTTCCCATCTCTGTTGAGTGTGCTGCAGGATCTCTGTTTTTTTGGGGGGCTTCTTTTTGCCCTCATGCTCCAGCCCTCCAAACCAGCATGTGCAGCTTCAGGGACTGCAGTAGCAGCAAAGTCCAGGAGCAGCAAGAAAACCCCTGGCAGCTTTTGTTAGCCCCAAATATCTGGCTGAATTTCTGACGAGGGTGATCTTAGCACATTTGGCCCACAAATGTGATTCAGCTGCAAACTGAGTAAGTTACCTACTCTGACTTGGCTAAAATATTGACAGCACTCAGTGCAGTGTAGGACAGAGTAGGCATCTGCTCTTGCTCTGTCTGTGATCACAGTACTTCCTCTTTTCTCATGTGTCATAATATTATTGCAGTTATTGTGTCAAAAATAAAAACGAAAATAACTTAATGAAATGATAATGATAGATGACTTTGTATACATCAAGTTCTTAAAAATCCGATGTTAGAATTTCATAAAAGCAATGGTATTTCATGAAATGTTTATTAAAAAAAAATTTAAAAAGCCATGCTTTGGCAGGGGTGCTACAGGGAATAGAAAGAAAAATAGAAATTGCACAACTCAAACCTGTCTCAGAACAACGCAAGCACAAATACTGTCTTACATACTATTTTTAAACTGTTTACAGGTCAGGGGATTCTTTTGACTTCAGAGTACGTCAGGATAAGGAAAATGCAACCTTGGTGATTCTGTGATTGAACCTAGCAGTTTATTTAAAACTGTGCTTAAACTGCAGTGAGAACAAATGTATCAGTTTAGACAAGACACGAGGAAAACATTGACTTCAGTACTGTATTTCTATACTGAAAATGTAGAAAGCTACTGCACAGAGATAACACTGTGATTTGAATCAGACTGTAGGACTAACCCCCGGTATCACTGAAATCAATCATTTATATAAACTGGTTGAAGCTAGCTTGATGCTACTGGAGCTTGCAGTTAATTTGGTGCATCAGGCACAGCCCATAGCTAAATTATACAGTTCTCAGTGAATGCTATGAGATTTCTCACCATGCACACGTTTGACCCAGAGGAGGAAACAACCACAGCACAACTATGAATCACACCACGGGGCCTTTGTGTTCTTTCTGCTGTTATGATACTTATGATGTTTAATGAACTGCAGCCACTCCCTAGCGCTCATGTTTTAAACCAGAAAAGCCAGATATCTCCATGTGCGAAACATGTTAGTGTTACAACAGCACTTAGGACTAACAGGATTTTTTTGTATAAGATAGTTTATTTTTCCTGCTTCAAATTGCAACTTGAATTGATAATTTTTGAAGCTGAAATTAATTAACACTGCACAAAAAGAAATGTAAGCCCAACTCTATAAAGGACTCCAACAGAGCAAGGAAGAATTCTGAACACTCACTGGGCTTCACTGCATGAGTGTGTAATAGATGCACCTAATACACATTAATTAACCTGTAAGAACGTTTTCTGTCAGCAGAGTATGTATAATACAATTTTCCAGTAAAAAAGGGACGTTTATATCTTCTTGGACAAGCAGAAAAGTTATCTTTTTATGTAGCAGTCTTACTGTGGGGCTGTGTCAAAGTACATCTATGGAACTCTCTGAACTGGGTTAGAGTTCATCTCAGAAGCAGAAGCCACCATGCCTGCCCTTACATTCACAGTGTTCCCTGCCAGCTCTCTGGGCTTCTTCTCCAGCTCTGTGTCCTTTCTCCCACTCCTTTTCTCCCTTCATTCTTGCTGCTCTCCCCCAGCTGTAGCAGGAGGAACCTGGCACCAACTCACTGATTTTGGAACAGCAATATACAGTTCTGCTGAGGGCATTTTTAATGTGAATCTCGGCAAAGCACTGATCAAATAGCCATGCCATTTGAAATAGCCATCATCCTGTTGTCCAGGAAGCTCTCCCCCAAATATCTCACAGGATACACATAAGAGCATTTTGGACATGGCTTCCATGAAGGATCTAAGGAAATTGGACAGAAACCCCTCTGTTCTCTCCCATATTTGTGGCTGCTGTAATACATCAGCTTCGGGAGACAGAAGAAAGAAAAAAGACAGATAATGTCCAAATGGATATCTCCATGCCAGCAATGATAAAAATGCTGCCTATTCTTTTGCTTCTGAGTTTCATTCCCATGGTCTGTCCTCAGAGCTCAGTGAACTCCAGCAAGCAAGCAAACGAGATAGTTGCAGTGTGCCCATTGGGTTAAGACTTTGCAGCTGTCATGTGAGGAGGTGGGTAAAAGGCTGAAAGAGTTTGTACTTACTTGAGATGTTCTTTGAGGACGTTGCCTTGTGGTAAATCCCCCAAGGATAGCCAGGATACTCTTCAGAAAGGAAGTGGGAAAAAGCAAGAAGATATGCATAATTTGGTATTTTCTTTGTCTGGTCGGAGTCACCAAAATGAAGAGGAGACACAGCTTTTGGGGCATCAAAAGAAAGTTGCACTACTATTCCATATGAAAGTATTAACTTCGGCTTGTTTTTCTCTTCTTCTTTTACCCCCTTCTTTCCCGTTCTCTTTCTCTTTCTTTTCCCCATTTCCTTTCCCTTCCATATTCTTTCTTTTTCTTTTCCTTTTCCCCTTCTTTTTTTTCAATTGTTTCTTCTTTTTCTTTCCCTTTTTCATTTTTCTTTTTCCTTTTCATTTTTTTCTTTTCTTTTTCTTTTTTTCCCCTTTCCATTTCATTTTTGTTTTTCTCTTCCTTTTCTTTCTCTTTTCTGTTCTTTAACAGGACGAACATGACATGCCCTTCAAAATACAGATAAACTCAGTAACTCAGAGAGGCTACTGAAAGGAAGATAAAATATCCCAAAAGAAACAATGAAACTAAGAGCAAGATGCCTTTTCTGTGTCTTGATACTGTAGTAACCAAATTGTTATCTCGAATATTTATTTCCTTATTAATCACTGCAGTACTACATTGCATGGGAAATAGGGTGGGTTCTTAATGAGAGCTTTAGGGAAGGGAGTAATGAGCACTGCAGCAATAGTATATGATAAATGCTGGGAATCATCAGCACTTTTTATACTTTGATCAACACACATTTTCAGAGGGCTGAACGGTCTCTAAGCTGCTATTTTCAGCAATGGGGATTAAGTGAAGTGGTAAAAGCACAGAGGGAGAAAAAAACTGAGGCATATTGTCTGGGCGAATGAACTGCTAGGTGGGTTGAAAATCTGATGAATTGCTGGGTTTCAAGGATAGTAATCAACAAGATGATATTTAGTAGCTGGCCAGCAGCAAGCAGAATACCCTGGGTCAGCAGTGAGGCCACTGCTGCTCAATAGCGTCTTTGTAATTTTCATCCTGACACGGGATGTGCCTGCGTCAGATTTTCAGATAGCACTAAACTAGAATGGATGGTTCTCAAACCCCATAGTGGAGCTTCAGTTGAGAGAACTTAGGGAAACTTAATTGAGTGAACAGCAAATGAGCAGCAGCCCCGCTGAGAAGGATGCGGCTGTCACACATGGGACACTGAGCTGAACGTGAACCAGCAGTGTTTCTGTTGTGAGTAAAGTGACAGTACACTGGCCTACGTTAGGAAGCGAGCAAAGACAGCAGACGTCAGTGCTAATCAGTTAAAATTTTGTTCTGTTTGAGCTCCCTAGTCCAAGAAGAATGTTGAAAAAGGTCACGCAGAAGGCAAGCAAGATGGCAAGGGACATACAGCATATGACTTGTGAGGAGAAGCAGAAGAGCAGATCTGGTAATTTGCAACTGCTTTATAGAGAGAGACAAAGATCATAGAGCTGAATGCTTCTCAGTATGGCACATGGTAAAACAAGGAGCAAAGGCCACAAGGTAAGTCACTGGAGCTGTGACTGGCTGCACATGATTTTGCATGTGTGGAGTTACACACAAAAGCTGCAAAGCCTCTATCCTTGAAGACCTTCAAGGGTGGGATAAACAAGCCACGACTGACCTGAAATACAAGTCACAGTCTTCCTTCAATTAGAAGGTTGGACTGAATGGACCCTAGAGGTTCTGCAGCCATGGAAGTCTAGTACACCATGGAGCTCCTCAGACAGCAAACAAGACTGAGTTACTGGTTCCTCCTTCTGCCTCTCTCCCTCTCGCCCTCCTACTCCTCCTCTCTGCCTTTAAGTTGTGTCGCAACGTACAACTACCATCAAGTTAAAAAGTCTAGTAAAAAGTCCTTCCTTTCCAGTTTCTGTTATTATTCTTGCCATCCAACCAGTATATACAATTAAGATGTAAGATTTGTAATGCAGCAGGGGCTGTCAGACTCTTTACTCCTTATTTTACTCAATTAGACACTTTATGCGTCTTGGCTAAAAACTGCATGTCTTTTTTTCCATTGCACTGTCCCCCTCATTCTTATAAAATACTTTTTTTTTTCTTACAAAACATCGTTTGTATTTTCCCTGATAAACCTGCCCAATTTAATCGTTAAAACTCATATAAATCAATGCATACTCATCTTTTCAAGAGACGGCATAAATCCAAGATTTGAGTCCCAAACCACAATGACTTCTGAACCAGAACTGCTGAAGCAGTATGACACAGCTAAGTTCTCCATCAGCTCAAACCTTACAGACAGAATCTGTTAGCACGGGGACTGAAGCAAGCAGATGGCATCTCGAGTACTAGAGGGAACATGGGTTAACAGCCAAAGAAATGTATTTTTAATATTTTGTGATGAGTCATCCAAATACTCCAGTAAATCTGTTTCTGTGGTGGACTTAATAATGTATGTTAACATGTCAGCTGATTCACGAAGCAGAAGCACGTGTCACATCAGGTAGCAACACTAGCCAACAAGCAGCAAATTCATACATCCAGCCCTTAGCACAGAACCTTTTAAGAAACCAGGCTCCAGCTAAAAAGCTGATGCCAGAGTTAAAACCTCTGACCACTAGGAAAGGTAGAAATGAGATCCAGGTCCTGCTTTGAAGGAATTCATTTCTGCAACTCAGGCAGGAGCGCGGGAAAGGTTTATTCACCACAGGGTGGTGGGCATGGAATAGGCTCCCCGGGGTCACGGCACTGAGCTGCTGGAATTCAAGAAGCATCTGGACAATGCTCTCAGTCGTATGGTCTGATTTCTGGATGGTCCCGTATGGAGCCACCGGTTGGAGTTACCGATCCTCGTGCATCCCTTAAATACTCGTGATATTCTATGGTTTTTTTAACTCCCTTGTCATTCCAAGGGAAGAATAATGCTGACGGTTGTGTACTGCACAAGTGGAGTGTTGTACCATGACACTTCCACGTCTCATTCTTGGGGCTGTTTAGCCACCCAAGTTCTCCCAAGCCACCCAAGCCTCTCTCAAGTTAACAATTTACTGAAACGCAAAGGCCACTGAAACCCCGAGACTGACGGCTTTTATTGGATGATATCCTTTAACTCTCTCCGATGTATATTTCCGGCGATAACCTGTGCAGTAAAAAAACTTCATTCAGCCACAAGAGTGTGCATGTGAGAGGACTGCGAATCTCCTCCGCCAAACCAGAATTAGCCGGTATCGCAGGAATGAAAGAGCGTGGAGATTTGAAATTGCAGGGAATGGAAGCGAGACAGCGCGCGAACCGAGCTGCCCGGGGAGCGAAGAGCCCGGCACCGGCCGCTCCCCGCTGCGGACAATAAGCCCCGGGCCGGCGAGCGGGGAGAGCGGCCGCGGAGCGGGCGCAGGTCGGCAATGGGACGCCGCAGCTCGGGGCGTGGGGCGGCGCGGCGGGGCCGGCTGGCGGCGGGGAGCAGAGCCGTGCCGGGCGGGGAGGTGGGGGGCCCCGCGGAGTGAGGACCTCGGGAGGGGCCGGGAGGAGCCGCACGGCACCGGCAGCGCCGCGAGCAGGGGCGCGGGCCGGGGAGCGGGCGCCGCGAGAGCCCCGCGGTCGGGCTGCGGGGCCCGGGGCCGCCCGAAGGGCGGCGGGAGGCGGCGGCGGCCCCGCCGCAGCGGGGTAACTAGCGGTCATCCTTTGTGCTCGGCGGGCGGGCGGTGCCGGCCACGCGTCCTCCCCCGGCGCCGCCCCGCGCGGAGCCCCGCAGCGCCGCGGGCCCGGCAGGTGCTGCCGCGGGGAGCGCGCCGGCGGGGCGGCGCGTGAGGCTGGCTCGCGCGTTTGGGAGGGCGTAACGCCTAGAGCCTCCAGAAGCTCGCGAAACAGCGATGCGGCCCGGCGGCAGCCTTCCCGTGCCCCGCGCGCCGCTCGCCGCCTGAGCCCGTTCCCGCCGGCCGCGGCCGCTCGCGCTGGAGACGCAGCGTCGCCGCGCGGCGCTCGGAGCCCCCCCGAGCACAGGCAGGGCGGCCCGCAGGGCGCCGAGCCGGGACGCTGCTGCATGCTGGCTTGTGGCACCGGCAGTCAGCTTGGCGTTTTCGTATGTCCCTGTTTCATTGCGGGCGTGCACGCATACGCCGTGTGCCTCTCATCTGCAGAAGTGGACCTGATCCGGTTCCTAGTTGCCGTCTCAATTGTCAGTGAAGTCACTGGCAGCCAAAGCGCTTGGCATATTAGCAAGTTCGGGTTACAGCAACACAACACCCCAAACAGACCCTAAATAGACTGCTTTTAGCAGTATTTTTTCTATGTATCCTCAAAAGACATATAACTACGTGTATCTAGTGAGAGTACTCAGAAGCAAACCTCAGTCCTATCTGTGAAGTATTTATGAGCTGTGTCCATTGGAAGCGGCTTGAACTTCCTGTCTGATGCTATGCTTTTCAAGGAATAAGCAATCAGATAGTGGAAGAGGTTACCAAAGAATCTGTGAAGTTTTCATCACACGGTCTTTTTATATCCAGGTGAGATGTTTTTCTGATGATCCCATTCAGCTTCTAACCAGGGAGCCGTAGTGCCAGTAATGGTACAGGGAACTTGGATGTTTCTCTGCTAACTTTGGTGCTCGTTACAGCACCTGCGTTTGTCTCTAAAGTAGTGAGTCAGATTTTCAGAAAAGCACAGTGTTTATGTGGACTCTAACATTTGAGCCAGCTTTCTAAGAGCTCTGTATATTGTGTGCGCTTATAATATAGCAAGCTTTTCTGAAAAACACCTGGTCTTTCTCCACGTGCCCAAACAATAATCTCCTGTCTTTAAATGCAGCTCTTTGTGAGGGGCTGTATGCAAACACTCTTACTGTGAGTGAGTCTTCACTGCCTTGCCCACTGGGGAGGCATGTCTGGCTTCACGAATCAGCTGCTATCATTTTCACTGCAGTTTTTCTAGGATTTCACAATTACTAGGAGCCCCTTGGGCTTCTCTGCCTTCCACGTACTGTGTTCCTCTCAGTGCTGTGGTGTGGGAGGAAGACTGAGGGCAGGTAAGAGCATTTCACCTGGGTTATAGGCTATGGGTGGTGAGTCAGTGGCTGTGAGAGAATCCAGACATCCAATCCTTGCTTTATCCAGAGCTTCAGAGTTTGTGCCGCTATTGGAAATGAACTCCTGTGCTTTTCACTCTGAATGTGTGACATTAACATAGAACTCCGATTCTTGAGTTGCATAATTTTCTATTCCATTATCTAAGATGTACTGTAATATTCATCATACATTTTTCACTAATCCCACACAGGCTGTGCTTAGCAGCTTGAAATTTTCATTCATTCTGCTATTTCTATTTTTTTTTCCATTAGCATTATTATTCAGTAGCTTTATTACCTTCATGTAGCTTGTCTTTCTCGCTCTTGTGAGTGGGCTGTGTCCTCAGTAAGTAGTCAGATACACTGCATCACTGGTGCAAGAAGGATGAAAATGCCATCTTTGCGACCTACCCACTGTAGAAGAAGAATTAAGTATAATTTTAACTGAGACTGTCCCAGGCTGTTCTCTTCTGTTTATATGAAAGTCTGCACCCCTCACTTCTCGCCATTCCCCCTGCCACTTTTACACTCCTGCCTGAAACACTCTGGAGGATTTGAGAAAGATGAATAAGAATAGTCTTCTCTTTTTGCTGCCCGATTTGGAAAGAAGAAGGCAATAAGCGAGGGTGTGTATGAAGTGGCAGTCTATACATCCATCTTTTGCTCCCAGATTATCTGCTCGAGTGCAAGTGTTACATATGTGCAGTTCTTAAGCTTCACTATGTCATCTGTACATTCCTTCTTTCTTCCCTGGCCAAGTTAGGGCTAGAGATAACATAGTCCTTTTAGAGTTTCATGACAGAGGTACAACTTATTTTACAGTTAGTTATATGAGGCAAATCAGAGCGCTTTTGGAGGAACTCAGAATTGCAAGCTGCCCATAGCTATACGCAGTAAGGGGTGCGTGGCTCTTGGAAGGTAACTTACCAGCACACAGCATTGGGGGGTTCCATGTGTGGGCAGTCTGTCAGGTTGTTTGTGAAGCAGTAGCTCTGGCTCCTTCTGTGAATTAACACAAAATACTTGAAGACCTCTGTATGTTTATCTAGCAGTAAGAAAAAAGGAGTTTGGAAAAGTAATAACTGAAGAAGCATATAATCCTTTACTCTTATAAATATACTCCTATATTTAAAGATGAACAGCACAAATTTTTGTTAGTACAAAGTCTGAATTGTTCCATTCACTGCCAGTGTATTGGTACAGAGGAACTGGCCTTGAACTGGAGATGTGTCTTTTGGGAGCTCATGAAGCTCTTAAAAACAATTTTGATAACTTTCTTATCTTGTTTGACTATTGTGAAGTTGACGGCTCTTTTCTATTTCTCCAGAAAAAAAAAGAAGGGAAAAAAATTACCATCTCTGGCAATTTGTATCATTACACTTTTGTCTAGTCTCTGTCTCTGAAATCCTGTGCGGTGTTCCACAACCATGTAACATTTTGATCTGTTGCATAAATCAGATGGAGGGAAGATTAGATTCTGCACCTTGCCTGTTACTCAAATAAAAATTGCTTACAAATAACATGTAGAGTTAGAAAGAAAGAAATGAAGATAAACAAACTGAGATACTATGGCTTGATCCTACATGTCTATGCACATAACTGACACACAGTTTGGTTCTGATAGGCACTGACATTTATTTGGAAGAGTTCATTCGTTTTAGTAGGATCATATGGATTAGTACTATGGAAACTGAGAGTATGATAGTAAACAGGTAGTCAAACTGACTCTAATGAAGTTTAAATGTGCCAGAGATGAAATTACCTTCTTTGTAATTTATATAATCAAAGCTTTTTGAAAGTGAAGAACCTTAAAACCTTATCTTTCTGTCTTCACAACTGAGGAAGAAATACTTATCAAAATTGGTTTCCTCTGAAAAAGTACAGTAATTTCATCTACCTGCCTGTTGAAGATTTCTATTTCTTTACCCCAAGCTTTATTAGTTTGAGCACGAAGGCACAAAATCTTACTGGGACAGCAGAAGGTGACACTGAAGAAGTACACAGAGAGAATCCAATCTTTTTCTCTGGTCAGAGTCAACCTCATGAAGAGTGAGTGCTCTCAGCCACATACAAGTAAGTAAATATACACTAATGGAAATGATGTGACCTAATGGCACCTATAAATGCTGCTATGTAGACAACCATGATAATAAAGTACATACACATTAGTTGGAGAATTTCCTCAGCATTTTGCATTTGAACAACAAAAATGAAGTACAAGGGAAAAAAGGTGAAATACTGTTGGCATTTATGTTATTCACTATAACCAAGCTGCAAAATCATGTCATTCTGAATGAGTTTTGAAATTATTTACTTTATTTGTTTCAGAATACTGTGGAAAAAATGTATGCCAGTCGAGAGGATATTGGATATGATTTTGGAGATGAATCAAAAGTTGGAAGTAAGCCAATTAAGCCTAATCCAAACATCGATGGAGGATGGGCTTGGATGATTGTATTTGCCTCTTTCCTTGTGCACATACTTATCATGGGGTCCCAGATGGCCCTTGGAATACTCAACATGGAATGGCTTGAAGAGTTTAATCAAAGTCGTGGCTTAACTGCATGGGTTAGCTCTCTTAGCATGGGCATTACACTTATTGTAGGTATGTTCTAACATCATTTATTTCAGAACTACGGAGATTTTTGGAATATGTTTGCTGCTCACCCTTCAAATACTTTCTTATGGTTTTCCAATTTACTAGCAGAGCTGCTCATTTTCTCCTCAGTTGTCTCTTTTAAATTGTCCAGGTGGCAAATTACAAATTAGAGGAAGATAGGTGACAACAGAGAAGGTGGTAGAGAAGAAAATTAGACCAGGCAACAACGTGAACAGGAAAAGAATGCTTGTGACTTGAAGGTCTCACTAGAATCCAGAAGGCCCTCTCCATACTCTGGCTATGAGAACTAATTTATATTTCATTTTTTGACTGAAAAAAATTATTTTCTAAGTAGTGGTTGGAGCAACCCAAAAGAATATCTGTAGGTGTATGTTTGTATATGTGTGTACATACGCATATCTATTTCCCAAATTAAGATTGAAAATGTGTTTAGGTCTGCCTGAAATATTCCACTGAGAACAAAATAAAAAAAAAATGCTTTCTAATGACTCGTAAGAAAAGATCTGCACTCACAGCTTTTGCATTGGGAACAATGATTTCAGTTTCTTCCTCTGTTTAAGCCATTCCTTCATAGAGCAACGTCGCTTTTAGGTCTTAAGGATATTTGCTAAGTATGCTAAGGTTGGTTAGATACATTTTTTTTCCGTGATAATAAGGAAAAGAACCTCTGAACTGGGTGAGCAGTATGAAGTTTTAACATCGTGTTTAAAGCATCATTACGAATTTCTGTGTGAAAAATGATTAAAGAGTTTAGGGACTTAAATAAATAATATAGCATATTTTCATGTTCTTTAACAGGTCCTTTCATTGGTTTATTCATTACCATGTGTGGGTGCCGCAAAACAGCAATAATTGGAGGGATATTGAATGCCCTAGGCTGGATATTGAGTGCCTACGCCTCGAACGTGCACTACCTCTTCCTTACATTTGGGGTGACAGCTGGTAAGCCAGACTAGCATTTGAAAGTCCTTTCAGATGGTTTTTGATTCCTTTGGATGTTATCTGGGTGAGTGAAGAGGGAAGTTCGACTGATTCCTGGATTGTTTTTCCAAATTCAAGTAAAGTTTTAGTTATGGAATGTATCTTGACTTTTGATTTTAGTTTATTCAGCTCTCGTGTGATCTGGCACAGTGCTATAATCGTGAGAATCAGAGGCAAAGAGCAACATCCTTCATTCCAATAGAGTTATTACTGTTTCTCCTTCACAGTCATCACAGATTTATCTTTTCAGAAAGCTGATTTGTTTACACATTGGATTGGTCCTGATGGCTTTTGTTGTCATTTAAATCTACCATGTGAAGATGGCATTTTTATCAGTTTGTCCCATGTGAATATATTAGAAGGCATTCTTAATTAGAAGAATTAATGTAACCAAAACTCTAACAAATGGATTTTCAAGAGATTAAAATATCGTTGAACTGTGTATCTAGCTAGCTCTTCTCTTTGTCATAGAAATAAATAGCATATTTTTTTACAGGAATTGTTACACATTAGCAAAATATCAGAATATGATAACTACATATTGTTTCTGTAGCCATAATTAGGGTGTAAGACATGTTTTTAATGAAAAAGAGGAAAATAGAGAAGCATGACTTTCTTCCAGTATTGTTTAATCTTCTGAGTCCATTTGAGTAGATTTGATCTGCCTGAATGAGAACAATGTGTGTAGTCATAAGTAACGAATTCTTGCCTCAATCTTCACATCCAGTCAGGCTTCTCATGCCTCTGTGTCTCTGAACCTCTAGGCTGGGGTTGGGAGAGGAAAATCCCTCACATTGTAAGAGCAGAGAAAGTTCAAGACCAACTTATGAGGCTTAATGTGTACAAGCCTATGGGGCCAGACAGCATGCATCCCAGGGTTCTGGAGGAACTGACTGATGTGGTTGCCGACACACTTTCCACGATATTTGAAAAATTACGGCTGTCAGGCAAAGTCTCTGGTGACTGAAAAAAGGGAAATATTGCTCCCGTTTTTTAGAAAGGAGAAAAAGAGGACCAGGCACTGGCGCTGACACTTGGAGGGCTGTGGATACCCCATCCCTGGAGGTGCTCATTGCCAGGTCGGGTGGGGCCCTGGGCAGCCTGAGGTGGTGGGGGGCAGCCAGCCCATGGCAAGGGATAGCACTAGATGGGCTTTAAGGTCCCTTCCAACCCAAGTTGTTCTGCAGTTCTGTGATCTGAGCAACACTGAGCAAGTCAACGAGCTGTGAAATATAGTTAATTCCATGGCTAATATGACAGAAATTCAATATAAAAAATGGTTTGCAATCCTAACAATAGGAGAAATGCCTTCTCTCAAATGACCCCTTCACAGAATTTCAGAGAAATCTGCAGAATTTCTGTACATAATTTTTTATCTATCTGGGTGGAAAAAAAATAGAACCCTGAAGGATCACTGTGCCAACTCTTTGTACTAGTGTGCTATAGATTTCAGTAATTCTGTAAATTCTTGAACAAAGAGCAATAATAATAGGCAAGGTTTTGCCCTTTTGGCAGTTTTTGTTTCCATGTATATTTGTTACATTCAGGCAGGGAGGAGCCTGAGCTATCTCAACCTTCTCTGCTTTTCAGAAAGAGCGTGCCAAAAACATTGAACAAAAAGTCAGAGTTAATGCAGGGATTTAAAAAAATGGACTGAAAACTACATTCTCAGAAGAAAGTCTGAGGCAGATTTTTACATGAGGTGGAGAAATGAGATGTTGTTACAGTAGGAATGTGGGGCAGCGAAACAGCAATCTCAGGAATGCCTGAGATGTTCATCCCAGCTCCATGAGACCTCCACTTGCCAGTGCCTCAGTCACCTCTTGGCTTCTTTTGCCACCACTGCTGCTCACCATCCCGTCATGCAACATCACCTCACTGTCCCTTCACTCACTGTCCCCTCACACACCATTCCCTCAGTCACCGTCCCCGTAAGCACCATCCCCTCACTGACAGTCCCCTCAAACACTGTCCCCTCACTTACTGTCCCTTCATGCACTGCCCCATCACTGTCTCCTCACACCATCCCCTCACTCACCATCCCTTCTCACCTTCCCCTCCCTCACCGTCCTTCACGTACTCATGTACAGAGTCCCACACACTCTGTCCCCTCACACACCGTCCCCTTGCCTTCCTCTCACTCACCATCTCCTCCATCACTGTCCCCTCACTTCCTGTCGGTTTCCTTCTGGTCGCCTCACTCACAGCTCCCTCACTCCCCACTCCATTGCCCTCTGCCCATGGCTCCTCACTGCCCTGCTGCCTGTCCCCTCGCACCCTGCCCTTTCCTGATGGTCACCTCACTGCCACCTAAGGGAAATTTCCTTCTGCCACACTTCAGACTGAGGTTTTCTTACAGTGGCCGCCTTCTGCTGTGGTCGCTGCCTCCACACAGTGCTCATGGGCGTCCTCATGGCTGCTGTTTTTCACTCAGGCCATGGTGATCACCTCATTTTGCCAGATAGCTCTCAGAATGGAAAGATAAAACTATATAAATTTTTCACTTCTCTGGGTGCTCGGGGAAGCTCAGTAAGCACTGATGTGAGTAGGAGCACAGGCAGATGGGGACAGGGCTTCAGCTATTTTAGGAAAGATTTTAAGCCCAAAATGCTGTTGTAAATTATGACTGCAGTAAATTTGAAAACATTTTCTGCACTTGCATGACACTCAACACTTTTTGCTTGAGTGTCACAGATTTTGGAAAACACTACAAGACAGAAATTAAAGTTAACATGAGAACTTAATACTTATTCTTGGAATTACTGTTACGCTTCTGCAGAAGTTAGGAATAAACCTGGTTCATTTTTTGGTGATTTTTATCTTCTCGGCACAAAGTTCAGGTTTATTTTCATTTTTCTTTTCATAGGCATTGGGAGCGGCATGGTTTATCTGCCTGCAGTGGTCATGGTAGGACAGTATTTTCAGAAGAGAAGAGCACTTGCACAAGGACTCAGTACGACGGGAACGGGGTTTGGAGCATTCTTAATGACAGCCTTACTGAAGTACCTCTGCAGGGAACTTGGGTGGAGAAATGCCATGTTCATCCAGGGTGCGATCTGTCTGAACCTTTGTGTCTGCGGGGCACTTATGAGACCACTTTCTCCCAGAGACGTTAACGAAAAGTATGTTGTGAGAAGTAATAGTGAAGATAATCAGGCAAAAGCTCTGTCCCATTCTGCAGAGACTATGAAATCTAATGGAGTCCTCAGTGAAGAACCAGAAAATAAAGAAGTGGTAAAAAATGAAGAAGTGCTTGATGATATTAAGCAGATAGAAATTGGAGGTAAATCTAGGATTGGAAAGAGTATGTATGGACTGCGCATTCTTAAGACAGTGAGCCAGCTGACGATCACAGTCAGGAAGGGCTTTGGAATCTGGTACTCCAGTTACTTTGGAGCTGCATCGCTGTTCACCAACAGAGTATTTGTGGCCTTTATAATTTGGGCTCTGTTTGCCTATAGCAGCTTTGTCATTCCCTTTATTCACCTCCCAGAGATAGTCAAGCAGTACAATTTATCTAGTCAGAACAATATATTTCCTTTGACGTCCATTATAGCAATTGTTCACATTTTTGGTAAAGTGATCCTTGGAATCATCTCTGATCTCCCTTGCATCAGCACTTGGAACGTGTTCCTCATGGCTAACTTCACCCTGGTCACCTGCATTCTTGCTTTGCCACTAATGCAAACATACATTAGTCTGGCTGTGGTTTGTGCTCTAATAGGATTTTCTAGTGGCTATTTTTCTCTAATGCCTGTTGTGACTGAAGATTTAGTTGGAACTAAACACCTTGCAAATGCCTATGGCATCATCATTTGTGCCAATGGAATATCTGCATTGCTTGGACCGCCCTTTGCAGGTAAAAAGTTCAAATTTCTGACCAACTGTTGTTTGTTTTGTAGACACGTGACTGTTATTTTATCAAGCTTTTTTATGAACACCTGCAGTTATCAGAAAGGCAGCTGCTCCAGAAAGGACTATAAATCCAGCTTTACATTGCATGTATTTACAGGACACATCTGTTGCTTGGTATTCACACATTACAAATTACCATCCTTATAAATAACCCCAAATACATTACAAGCTGTTCTTTCAGTGGTATGCTTCTTTCAGATATTATTGTATCCTTTTTAAAAATTAGAAGGGGTAACCTATTTTTATATACTCATGCAGCATACACACTATATTCACATACACACTCATGCCTATATCTAGATGAAAAATGATGAATAGTTTTCAGGGTGTTTGTCCCATAGTATTTGCATCAAGAACTATAAAGTCTCTTTGGGCTTCAACACTCTAAGCTGCCCATGGATGTATTAATTTAATGGACTTGGCTTTGCCTTTCTTCTGCCCGTGGCACCTACTTTTGGGTAACTCTTTGTTACTGCTTTCCACAGCAGAAGGCAGAAGAGCACACAGCGTTATCCCTGAAGTCACTAAGGTTTAAAAAACATTCATTTCAAATTTTCTCATGCGAAGAAATTGGGAAGTGCAGTGGGGAACTGATGGGGAGAGACGTGGGTGGTGATGGTCAGTACTGTAGCCAGACTATGGCTGTCTATAAGAGAGAAGTAAATCAGAAGAAAGCTGTAGGAAGCCCTGTAATTTGTGGCTGTGGTCAGCCAGGAGTGACACTGGGCTGAGCTAAAGCCTGCTCCACCACCAGCAGCCCAGGGAAGATAGAATGCTCTCATCTATCCCGAGCATCAAGTGAGATGAAATTATTTTTAAAAGAAAGCTCACTTAGCATCCTTTGAAAATCATCAGGCTTTACCGTATACTCTTAGCACCTCTCAGTCTGTGCTCAACATAGCTTTGTGTTTGGTCATTAGTAATGAAGCAAATTGGATGAGACTAGTTGGTGTAAAAAAAGCGTCTGGTCTTGAGATTACATGGCAATGCAGCCTGTATGAAATGGGGTAATTTCACTATTTGGGTTCCCCAAGCTTTCTGAATTAGCTTTCATGTGTTTTTGCAAAGGGATTAAGGCTGGAATGGGAGTAATTGCAAGACCAAGATTTTTGAAAAGTCTTTTATTGGTATGTGGATCTTCAAGAACACTTTTGGGAATATCTTTGCTTGCAAAAGGCACGGTATTTAAGCTAGCCTGCATGACACAGTAGCAGTACTGAGCATAGCAGTAACAGCAAAGAAAATAGCAGAGTGGAAGAAGTAGTTGGTTTGGGATTCCAAAATGTCTGAAGTCAGTTGTGTTACAGTAATTTCTCTGAAAAATGTACAGTTTCAGACAGAAGATTGCTGGTGTTCCTGGAATGGCACACAGCTAACCTCCCATTTTAAGATTCCGTAATTCTTAAATGAGGGTGATAGGTTCTGAATTAGTTTTGGGTTATGGTGAGTGACCAGGAGATTTTGTTGATGCATTTCTATCTGCCACCTCTAGATGCTATAATCACTACATTGTTTTTCCTTCAAAGCAACTAAGATTTTCAGTGAAATGTCATGAGGAAAATGTGCAATATCTTTCATACATTCCCAAGCAATTTACCTTTTTGTCAACTTTATAATGTGCATGTTTTGTCCTTATTTTGCAGGTTGGATCTATGACATCACACATAAATATGATTTTTCTTTTTATATATGTGGCTCGCTATATATGGTGGGAATATTATTTTTATTTATGCAACCTTATATTGGAAAGAAACAATCACAAGAAAAATCTACCGAAGAGGCACAAGCATAGAGAAAGTTCCAGATGTTTTTTTTTACACAATTTATTGCTTTCCATGTTTCTACTGTATGGCAGTTTGAAGTTTTTTTTCTCAAGGAACCAACCACACTGAGCTGTGTACTTATGTGAAAAGAAAATATGCTCCAAAATGGTAATAAATTATTAGAAATATGCTTTTAAAATGACTTAAGATCTTTCACTTTAGTACTAACAAATATAGAGTTTAAAAGCACACTGACAGTCTTAAAATTGAAGTGATGCCAGAAACATTTACTTTTGATTCTCTTACCTTTTCACCACTGATCTTTGGTGAAACTCCATTGACTGCAGTGCAGTTACTTCTGATTTGCACTAGTCCTGTAAGATAATTCAATCAGGATGTGAATGATTTATAAAAATCCTTCTTACTACGTATACTATCTGATAAAAGATTAGTTAGTGCATACAATAAAACGATTGCATTTCTTACCTGGCTAGTCAAGTACTGTTGAAATACTAGTACAATTAGTTCAATTCAATTAGTTCAGTATATTAAAATTCTAGATTCCGTGGTGCAAAGCTGAAGAAAATTTCTTACTCTTTTCTGAAAGGGCTCTCTACTTGAACGATCTTTTATTTTTAATTATCAAGTGCATGAATAATTGTCCATCCTCAGTACGTGGGCTGTATTATAGTGCTCTGACATTAATGCAGCTGAAGGAAAACACACAGAACAGCAAAACCAGGAAACTAATGGAAAATATTAATTTGATTCTTCAACAGAAATAATAAGCAGCAAAAGCTGATGATCTGTTACACCAGTTCCACATGCATGAGTTACCACGTTCAGATGGATTTCTTATTTCACATTCAACTTCTTCAGCAGTTAGTTGTGATTTATGTTGATGGAATTGAGAACAGAATATGGAACTGTGTATACAGTCTTCTAGTTCTGCTCACTGAAATTTAGCTCTATTATTGTGGATGACATCTCCAACGTAAATGGCCACAGTTCTGTTAACTGATTGTAGAGCTGCTGATTGTACCTGTATCAGGTAGAGACGCCCAAGATGAGAACAAATGCTTTCTGTATTTTTAGAGTTATACTTTGAAAAGTTGAACTTGGTCTGACTCTTGTCTGTGGTCTTTTATGATAGAGAAATAATTTATTTAAACAAACAATGGTTCCTTTATTGAAAAAAAAAAAGGTATATTTAAGGGAGCAAATGCTGTTGTTATGGCATATCCAGGTTCTTAAGCATGCCTTGTGGTTTGAAACTTTACAGTGAAAGCATCGCACTACAGACTGGAAAACATTTCCAGAAACAGTTTGACCTTTCTGGCCGCTGGCTGGCAAGTAAGCCATACTAAGGAAACAGAGCTGGGCAAAACTGGCCTAATACAGCATAAAGCTACAGCATGCTGAGTTTTGTTACAATTAACTTCAGCACAAAAACTGTTGAGTTATGATCAGTTGTGTTGCTGTATAGAAGTACACCATGAACTGCCTAAGACTGGTCATGTTTTAGATGTTTACTCACTAGAAGATTAGATAACACAAAGCATGGAAGAACTCCAGTCTATTTAAAATATTTAAATGAATTTTCTTAAACAACATTAGTGCAGAACATTTTGAATAATGCTACAAAGCATCGTACATCTCAGCTTTGACAGGTGAGGCTGATGTTACTTTTCCTGTATGAAATAAAAGTCACTGTTTCTTTTCCCTGCTAGCTTTATGGATGTTTTTTCATGAAAAAATCAAGTTCTCGGTTTGCTGCTGGTACATGCCGCTTGAATTCTCTAAAAGCAATCAACATTATTCAATTATAGTGAGGAAACTTTGAAAATAGTTAACTGAAGTGAACAAAATTCAATATCAAAACCTCAAGAAAACCCTAAACTACCTAAAGATTTAGATCAGCTCACTGATACAATATTTATGGCCTTTAAAATTCACATTACAACAATTGAGGTGGCAGTGAATTGCAACACGTGGCATGAACAAGCAGCCAGTTTCTTTCTTAAGATCAGCTTCTTTGCTGAAGAAAATATTCATGTAAACTACACTGACACCAGTTCTTACTTACAGGTTTAATGTCTTGGTGTGAATGCTATTGTTAACATTTTAGCTGAGCTCTCTTTCATTGGTGAAACATATATTAAAGTGATGATTTGCCTCAATTTACTTCTATTTTTGGAAAGATATATAGTCATTATACTTAAAACCTCACTTTGCCTTTTGTTAAAATCAACCTTATTTGCAAATTACTGTAATGAATAATATGTTGCTCATTTATATCTGCAAGATATTTTCCTATATATAAATCCTTAATGAACCATATCATGGGAATAAACATATAATACCCCAAATTTTACTTTCTGTTCATTTACTCATTAGGTTCAGTTCCTAAACTTAAAAATGAAGATTTCCTTGCAAAATGATTGTTTGCATTTCTTATAGCAGGAGATGGGGATACATGGCTGATCAAAGAGATAAGAAAGCGGTCTGAGTGAAAACAGTGGGACGAGGATACTGAACTCAGTCCATGTTAACTAGTGTGGGCTCTAGTTTCCTAACCTGAAACTGCCAAAATCAGTTATGTCACAAACTAACAAAGAATGAATTGGTAAATTCACATAAAATGAGAAAAACAAAGGTCTGTTTAGTAGCTCTATTCACATAGCTTCACACAGTTCTTAAAATCATCTCTCTAAAGCAAAGTTACCATTTACTGTGTTTTATTACACAGAACAGAAATTTCACGCATACAGTACTTTATGCGCATCGTGATTTTTTTGTCATTGTCCTGAAACGAGAATGTCATGAGGTGGAAAAAATGTACCTAAGTCTTTAGAGAGAGAATTTTCTACCCGAGCTGGTGCTTGGACCAGGAACTGGGTGGGCTGTAAAGCCCCTTCCAACACAGGCTCATAACTGAAGTTGTCTGAAGTTGAAAGGCAGAAGCCCTGCTGTGACTCCACTGCCTGTGGAGCTCCATGCCTGGAACTGCTTCGTTCACTGACGGCAGCAAAGCTGAATCAGGGTGCGTGCAGTGCTGTTTCTGATGCTGAAACACAACAACGACCATTCCGCAGGCCCGGGCAGCGTGCTACCAGCCTTCAGCAAAGCAGAGATTACTGCGGAAGGGCTACTCCAGAAGCCCTGAGGGAAAAAATGCATGCATTTTAAAAGCTTTATTTAAACGTTTTCCGTCCGTCTTTCCCTACCCGCCTAGCAGTTCCTTCGAGAAGCAGACACCGTTAGGTTAAAAACAGCGGAGCCCGCCGCTTAGCGTGAGGGCGCTGCGCGGGAACGGCCGCGCTGCTCGCGGGCTCCCCCTGGCGGACCGCCGCGCTGTGGGACACGGAGCGGCGCGGCGCGGTGCCGGGCTCGTGCCGGCCGAGGCCGCGGCTGGGGAGACCCTGAGAGCGCGGCCTGGAAACGCCCGAATGACGGTGCCTGAATCTGGACCTCTGTACAGCATTTCTTCTCGAAATTTATCTTCTTTTGCGATACCTGCAAGTAATATCTAGTGAAAGTCTGAAACACCTTGAAACACGTACTGAGGGCACGTGGTTGCCCAGAACTGCGCAGCAAGAGGGGAAAAAAAACACCACACGTTGGCTGACGCTCCTGCTTCATGCAGCCCACGACAACGCACTGTACAGGACGGAAGCACGGGGCCTCTGGCACTCTGCTTTTCACTCTCAGCACAGGGACGGCTCCTTACTGCCTGTTCTCGGGGACAGCAGCAGGACCTGCTCCCTGCCCATGGGATGCTGCTGGTTATGAACTGAGGGGCAGCGCAGCCCTGTGCTCCCCCTGCCCTTCCCGGGCAGACAACACGCCTGATGTGACACACTCCAGAACTTCTCATTTTCCACATCCCACGCTCTCTAAAACTGCGATGAAACATAAATAACTAAAAATAAATAAATAAATACAATCAATGCCTGTATGCTAAAATATTATTGCAACTCTGATACGCTACTTTTCCCCACTGGGAAATCTGAACGCATGATTTTATGATTCCATTTAGAGCAGCACTCCAGCCTACACAGAAGTTAATCTGAAATTAAAAACCATAGCTTCATGGCAAACTTTCAATTTCTTAAAAATTGTGCTGAAATGAGGGAGTGAGAGCATAGCATTACTAGGTTATGCAATAGGTTATTTCTTTGTGCCAAAATCTTTGTTAATATCTAAGTTAACACTTTCTAGGACTTTCTTAAGTTCCAGACTATCCCATACACCCTGTTAAGCCAACAAAAAGTTCAATGCCTCCCCAGTACCTACTGCTAATCTACTCCTGGTCTGTAAATAACAGATATGTGTTGATATACCATTTCCTGACAGCCCTTCCATTCATTATCACCCTCTCCTTTAATCACTTCTCGTCTTGTATTGGTTGTTTCCCGGTCACAGTGTCAACTTTTTTTAATCTCCAAATTGAATTAAAGGCCTGAACTCAGCAAGCTTATCTACTTCCAGCTGCCCATCACATCTACATTTACAACATGCACTGCTTTTCTCTCTTGGCGTTTTCTCCTGTGCTGTCTTTACACCACCTTATGTTTCTTGTGCTCACTTGATCTCAGTCACAGAGGCAGCTGTAACGCATTTGCAATAACACCATAGGAACACACAGGTACAGCCATTTCCTTTTCAGCTGTCAGCAATCTTCCACAGAACTTTTCTTGAAATTTTCGGTCACAGCCTTAAAACAATACACGGCCTGTAAGTAATTTCACCCTGACAGTTTGGCGATGTACCCTGTACCAGAGGCATGACCTGTTCTCCAAGTTAAAAGGTTAATCTGTCACTCTGATGCCTCTCTGAGAGTATCTAGCTGTTGTATCAGCTTCAAGATGACTAAACCTGTTTTTATCTTTCTCCTTAGGTCTCACCATTACTTATGTTTTCAGTAACTGTAAAACCCATAACTTGACAGGCTTCATTCTAGATCCCTACAGCACCCCTGGGGATAAGAATCAAGTTAGTTTTCTCTTTAATATGCTTATCTGCCTATATTTCATAAGCTAAAACCTTAGTTACTGCAGCAGCCTTTTCTCTAGCTTTGACTGGGGTAGCAAAAGCATTTTCAAGGTATTCAGAGGTACGAGAATAACCTTCCTAGGTCACAGCTCTGAATGATCTTTCCAATCACCTGTTGCTGCACCAAGCAAGAAGTTGGAATTGACAACCTGTCAAAAGCCCTTTCAAGCCAGGCTCAGTTATACTTTTTGCACCAACAGATCAGTTCTCATTCTTCGGGGACTTTCAGGCTATTCTTCCCCTATTTGCTACCCCTCACTCAGCACTGAGAGGCTGCCCTGAGCTCCATTCATCCAATGTGGAAACTTCTACAGTTTACTGTTCAAATTTTTCAATTCAGTGTGTTCACACTATTTCCCATACTCTCCTGATACTTGGAAAGAGGTTCCAAGCAAGTTCAGTGTCATCTCTTTTCTCCTCCTGAACTTCAAGCTTCTTGCTGCACGAAACAAACAAACCAAACAACAGCTCCCTCCAAAAACCTCTCTTTCGCTGTGCTTCCATATATATGTCCTTTGCCAAACACTTAAAATGTAAGCTTTCTAGGAATGGCAGAGATTTTTGTTTGCTAATGAGTCTAGCAGAAGGGGATCCTGGTCTGTGGTTCATCTTTGTGGACATTACAGTAATACAAATCACGATGCAAAGCTTGGGTTTTATATTTGAAATACTTAACCCTGGAAGCAGCACTTAACACTCAGCCATGGGTTACAATGACACAATGGCATCATTTGGATCCTTGCGTTTATTACATGTAACAAAAAGTTTGCAGGATAAGCACCTGTTTCTCCAACAGCCTTCTTAAGGTTTAGTTTGTATCACACACATTCAGTTGTTCCTACAGAAATGATTAGTGTACCGTCAGTCATTTTGATAGATTAATGGTTACGCTAAATGTCACTTAAATCAACATGCTGAACATTTTAAATTTAATTAATTATTATTATTTGTACTATTTCACATCTACATGAAACTTGAGAGAGAGCCTGGCAATGTCTTCAAGTCCCAGAAAGGAAATGAAGTCCAATAGCAAGGGACAGGAAGCTGTTCCAGGATGTTGTATTTACCTCGGCACAGATTGAGGATATGTTCCAGAACTTTGGCACCAAACACTACAGCAATTTGAACTGTAATTAGGAAAAGTCCCAAGAGACAACAGATCCGTGAAGGCCCACAATTTCTTCCTAAAAACTCACATTTCTCACATTAACATTAAAAAAGCAAAACAAAACCTCAGTTTCTTTGAATGTTTTCTAGAGAAAAGAATGTATATCTAATTAATTAATAATTAATCAGTGATTAATGTTCAGTGTATTTCAGTTCATTTTTCAGAATTAGCAGTGACTACAGCTCGCACAGTAAAATTAGGCACACAGAGCCAACTCATCTCAGCTGAGGAACATTAAAGCAGCAGCAAAGCTGAACTGAAACTTGCCCAGATCCATTTTGTCTTCATACATATGTATGTATTTACATAAAAACCATGTTATTTATGGAGGAGGAGGTCAGTGAAACCTCAGCTGTATGCTTTGGGGAAAGTGATGATGGCTCTGACATTATGAGTCCCTCTACTTCTACTTCTTATCAGGTACAGTTAAACCAATAAAATTAAATTGAAGACTATTATCTTCCACAGTGACATTTTTTGACTCATTCACACTGAGATCCAGTACAACACCAAACTTTTTTTCTATCAAACTGCTGTTTATTGTGCTATTCCCCATGACGTATCACACAGCTGATTACTTCTGCTTTAGTAACCAACTTGGAACTTGTCCTTTTGAATCCAGCATTGTTTCTTTGGATCATTTACCCATTTTATCAACTTGACTTTGAAACACTTGTTCATAACAAAACAGGATTGAAAATACAATTTGATATGTATTTGTAAAGGACTTTCTCCATACTGAGATACAGTAATCAAAATTGAAATTCAAATTATAAACTGAAGCAGAATTACTGGTTTATTTACAATGAAATGATTCTCTTGTATCTTTTATTTTTATTTTCTTTTTTGAAGTCTCTCATAAAAGAGAGAAAAACAGAAGCATGGAATTTGAAACCATAATGACTATAGAAATTGCATTCAGTTTTGATGCAGTAATATTCCTTCCAAAATATTTCTTAAGACTAGTTACAAAAATCAAGCTTATGTATACACACACACAAAGAGCTTCACAGAATTTTTTTCAAATATTCCTAAGGGAATGGTGTAGGACGAATCTATCTCCTTACTGCTGTTTCACATTTTGTGAGCAGACTGCTCAATACCGTTCAAGATTTCTTATCTGTTGCTGTATTGCACTATGAGCACAAATAATTAGCTGTCTGTTCTCATTTGTTTTACTGTTTTTTCCAAGCATCTAATTTCTACATCGCTTGTTATTTTGCTCGAATTCTGTACATAAATACAGAAATAATCTATACAGTCTATTTAGAATTGGCTGGCTGATTTCATTCAAGCTGAGAGGTGAGAATAATCCAAATCTTGCATACTAGGAATGACAATGGTAACAGTGCTGCTAATACTCATTTCTTTTTGTTGAATGACTAGGTGAGCTACCACATGAGTATTTGCTGCTCCCTGAGTTTTTTTCCCAAAAAATATTTATTTCTAAACTGCAACCTGTTTTGGTTATTTAGAAGTATACTTAGCTGTATTTATCTTGCTGTATAGATGTATTAGATGTATCTACAGTTAAGCTTTTCATCTTTTTTTTTTTTTTTTATCTCTGGTTTTCAAGCTTTGGAAAATAGCTCTAAGTCTGCTTTTTGAGGATTATTTAGTGGTGTTCTCACTGCCTTTCTATATCTGTCTGTATATTCCTCATCTCATCTGACACCTGCTGCGCTGGAGTTACTTATAGTAAAACAGATTGGCAATTGGGTATATCATGATGTGGCCATATAAATAAGCATGCTTGCACAGAGCAATATAAGAGGCTACCTAGTTATGAGCAACAAAAACATTACTTCCTGGCCTATTTTTGTTGCTGATATCTCTGCCATTTCTTCTATAATGAAAAAGTGTTACTGGGTTTTATTCTGCATTTAAAGTTACTGTTATGCCTTTTTGTTTTGTCCATTAATTTACAATAACGAATTAAGATACAAAAACAAGTTAGCCAAAGCAATCATGTCTTTCATTAAAGTTATTACAGATTGTTATTGCTAGATTATTCCATTATATGCCACAGCAAATTTCTAATTATTTTTCCTGTCTTACTATGAAAAGATGAGTGACCCCAAAATTTCCCCTGGGATTCTTTAATTTCTTCAGGTTTTGACTCACAAAGTTTATTCCTAAGAGGTTTTCTATGACCTGAAAATTACCAACAACTGGGGAAGTAAGAGGGAAAAAAAAAAAGAATAATTGAATACCAAGTACCTTGAGGTAAATGCATTGCTGGGATTCAAGGTTCCAGTTATGTAACTGTAATCTATCATAAATGATCAGACCATGGTTACATTCGGAGCAACCTTACAACACACTTTAAAGGAAAATAAATATCTAATAATGTACCCAGACAAGTGTGAAATGCTTATATCTACAAAGAAAATGTTTCCAATCCCTACATGCAAATTGTAGAAATTAGAACATTTTAATGACTTCTTAAGTAGCCAGCTAACGAACAACCTGCATTTTTCAGTTTAGTGACAGAAATACAATTGATCAGACATTCTATTAGGTGGTTACATAGAAATACACATCCAACTGCTCAAGCATTCAAAAGTGAAAGCACTAGAATTTAAATAGTTGTTTGAACATTTTGTTAAAATCTAAATTAATAGGACCATTCAAACTTCAGCACTTACACAGCCTGAATACTCAGGAAAAAGCTCTCCATGAGTATGCATTTAGCTCACATTCTGAGAGTTAGAAAAAGTTGTAAAGCTTTTTTTTTTTCTTTACAAAGCATCTGTACCTTTCATCTCAGTTGTATTACTAGCAAATTACGTGGCTATAAAACAGCAAAGAACAAGTGGCCTGGGTAATGGTAATGTTCCCAAGTTCTCTCTAAACATTACAGATACACTTGAACAGCGTGTCAGCTTTTAATACCCACTTTTGTTTTGCTGCTGATGCAGTTGTGTCTATGGGAAAGTCATATCTCTGCCTTCACACCAATTGTTAGTGAAGATCACACCACAACCCTGAAGTCATATCAGTTGCTACTCTGGCAAGGTTAAAAATAATGATAAAAATCTTGTAATCTTACTCATATTAAATCTGTTCTATTTTCTTCCATGTGCTTGAGTAAAGTCAGGATTTTACATTGCTGTACATAGATTCTTGACGTACTGAGCAATAAACTAGCAAATGAGAATATCAGTGATGTGTGCATGTTTTCAAGTGTACATGTGTATATATATACACACACATATATACCTGTATACACATACTCTATGGATTCTATTTATTATAGTTTCATGTAGGAAAGTAAAAGCAAGCCTTGACTTCACCGTCAATAGACCACAAAGAATTACTCACATTTACTGACTGCATTATATTTATTATTACAAATCTTTGACTCAGTGACAGTGGTCTCCATCTATCAAAATGAAATTGAACTTCAGATTTCTCTAGTATCTCACTGTCAGTATGTAAATGTTTAAGCTGAGAAAAATTATCTGTAAGTTCCAAAGAGTCAAATTCACTTTTATTACTAATTTTTATATTCAAGCTTAGATTCCAGAGTGTGCCAAGGCAGGCCCATGTGAATCACTTCAAGTCATGCAAGTATCCTGTTGACATCTCATATGCAGTGACAACTTAACGCGCTTTTGAATGTCAAATACAGCCAGTTAAATTCATCATTTTGATGTTTCTTGGGGATAATATGTCATTATAGGTGGTAATCAGAACTACTAAATTATCTTTCTGATAGCAAAGATACAAAATAACACCAATTAACACTCAGACTTATCCTCCACAGCATTCTGTAAAATAACCCTTAGTATGTGAACAAAAGAACAAACATCCTATTCAGTTGCCTGAGTTCATCCTATATTAAAATGACACGCGCAACCTTTATTTTTTTTTGCAATGAAAAGTTTACCCCCAATGGGAAAACAACAACAACAACCAAAAAAACAAAGACATGTATCCAACCTGCATTTAAAATTGAATATACAAAGAAGAATTTAAAACCACTGAAACATTTTAAACGTTTCTGTAATGTACTTGTGGAGTATAGACTGCCACTTTGCTAAAACAATATCATACACTAGGAGTAATATGAGAACTGAATGCATAAAGGGACAATAAGCTGCTTGTTATTGTTTCACTGACGGTCCTGATATCTGGGAAGGCTTTGGAACCAGTACTTCTGTAAATCACTGCAGAGATAATACAACAAAAAGCTCCTTTTATTTCTATTGGTGCAAGAAGAATTGGCATGTAAGGCTACTTCCATGCATATTTGTGGAAAACATGAGATGAGAAAAAGGACAGGACAAAAGTGGTATACAAACAGATAAAGAAGTCTGACATACTGTTTGGTTTCTAAGCAAATGAAAAGTGTTCTGTATTTAAATTTTGCTATCATGTTGCATGGAGCTTTCTGAGAACTGTGATCAGCCAGAGGCATTTATGTGAAAACCCAAAGTTTTGCTTGCTCATGCTTCTACAATATGCAAGGATATAATGTAAATGCTCAGCTGTTTATTGGAGTCCTATGTAAATTTAAGAACATGGAGAAGAGCCAGAGGAGGCTGATGACCTGGTCTACTACACGTCATTACCTCACTGCATTCAGCTTGACCTAGAGTGTAAAAAGAAGAATCCATAGGGAGTTCATTGTTCACCAGGAAGAACAGGTATTTCCAGCTTCCTTATTCCTTGTGAGAGTGATTTAAAAACAACACAACAAAACCCAAACAAAACCCTCAGAAGATGTTTAAGCCAGCCTTATTTTGGAGATCTTGAGCTGCTTATAACTACATCAGGACAGAAAAGCAGTCATAGTCACTGTTATAAAAGATCTTATGAGTCATAAAAGAAAAAAAAATATATATGGGCTTTTAAAGTTGTAAATATGAATAGTTCAATAATAGACCAAATGCTCCATAGTTAATGCTAAAATACTTAAACTGCTTATCTATTCAGAATATTTATCTACATACTTTAAATAAAGAAAAAAAAATCTGCTTTCACTAAGCTACTAGCTACACACCGTACAGTTCACCAGCATTATTGTAAAAGTGACTAACGCTTGTATCTGATGACATCATTTGCTCATTTAGCAGCGAGAACTGCAATAACAGAAAACTCCTTAACACTGTGGCTCTAAATACCTGACTCCTTGGCTACTCTGCTATTACTGTTCAAAAAACTGGAGTTGTTTCAGTGGATATACTGCTGAGCCTTGCAAGATGTTCACATAAAAAACAATTCTGTATGAGATGAGTAAAAGGGAACTATTAATATTAAGTCTATACAGTATTACTGAACTCTGCTTTTCCCAAAGGATATTGCAGTGAAAATACTGATGGAGATAAAATAGATTAAGTTAAACATCTTTACAAGCAAGACCAACCTCCCTCCTAACTACACAGCAGAAAGACCCAGCATGCTCACCAGTTAGTCTCCAGCTGTCCTAGGCTGGTGAGCATGCAGGCTTTTATCAGCGCCACACAGTCACATTTTAAAATTTCTTTTACCTTCTCAGCATCCACACTCAATGTCCCCACTTGTCTTCTCACTTATTAAGTAGTATTAGTGCTTCTCATTGCATGTGTTTGTGCCTTCCACCATTTATAACAAGTTTTCTATTAAAAATCGTCAGTACTCTAAAGTTTCACATAGTAACTTACAAAGCAGTACGCATAAGCATGGATGTTAACTTTTGCTAAGTAGTTCTTGTAATCTACCAACAATTTAAGAGAAGACTGGTTTGTGTGGACTAAGTGACCACCTTTACTGTCAAGCATTACTTCTTCTTTATATATTGCAATTCACATGCAATAAAACTCTTGAGTTTATCAAAATTTATAGAATAAATCTAAGCTTACACTGGAAAATTTAATGCAATTTCTATGTACAAGAACAAAAAGTGAACACCTGCGTATAACATTGCAAGCGTTTGGCAAACTGAGATTAAACTAAACCCATGCATGGATGCCATTCTACATTTCGGGCGTGCACAGTATGAAATCAAATAGGTATCTGCTGCCACCTGTTATGTCAGACACTTTTAGCTGTCCTTCCAGCAAATTGTTATCCATTTTGAAAACGTAAAGTAGGGTTTACAACACTTGCGTTTCATTTGAGAACTGCTAATAAATAAATAAATAAATATGCACTTCCAAAGTACAGGAAGTCATACAAACTACTGTTTTGTAATCTACATTGATAGGATCACAACTGCACAGGACAGTAGTTTCCTTCTCACACCCACTCATTAGCAAAAAAAACCCCACCACCACCACAATAATAATAATAAAATGCTAAGCTTCATATGCTCTGCTACAAAAGAAAAAAAAGATCAAGCTTTCTCAGATGATCAGATTGAAATTCTGAATCACTTGTACTTGAAAGCATGGATTCTTCTCAGTATCACAACAGTTATTAATACATTAGCACTCTACAAAAAAACTTGGTATGATTTTGAGTCAGTGATAAAGCCACCAAACTTCCGTATCAAATAAATAATACAGTATTTCAGACATTCATTTAATGTCGGTCTTCATAATAGATTCACCATTAAATACGCATACTTCCTTGGTCCTTCTGAGAAATTTTGCATTTCCTACTGCATTCATGCAAGTATTTGTTAACAGCATTTCAGTGATGCATGATCACTGCTGCCTTTTCACTGTCCTTTCACCAATGAAGATATTTTTTCAGATTATAGTGGTTAAGAAAAGTAATAGTAAGAGGTAATGCAAGTCCACATACTTCCCTTCCCTACTTCTGCTTGGTTTTAGAGGGGAAAAATATTTATTGTTCACAGCAAGAAAAGATAATAACAATTCCGTTGGCAAACAAAATAAAGCAGTGACTCCAGTAGAGTACAATCTTAAATATAATGCCATATGGCAAAAACGAACAAAAACCTTCCTGGTGTAAAAGAAAACAGCATTGTGAGTTGCTACTAATAAATATTTAGAGTGGATGGAGAGAAGAAATGTCACAATTACAAAATTTCACATAAATCGACTACGAAGCTGTTGGTTACCCTCCACTTTGCTCATCAGTTCAAAAATATCAAGGCACTTCAGCAAAGGAATTAGGAGTGTGCTTGCAAATGGCAAAGGCTGCCATTCAAAGCTTCCAAACACATTGTAGTAAAATATAGAAGGAAGCAGGAATTTAAAAAAATAGAGAAAAAACTGTATTTTTGTTCAGGGAACCCAGAAGTAGTTAAGACTGAGCAAGCAATCTGCTGCCCTGACACAGCCTGCTCCCTTCCTCTCCATTACATATTTCATTCCTTGATCAGTATCTTTCCTCAAGTATTTTCCCAGAACTTGCAGGAGAAAATAAACCAAAATACAGATGTTTACAGCACAGGTGCTTTGAAGGCTGGCTAACTTCTTCCTTCATACAGACCTGTGCATAAAGATCATAGGAAACAATACAAGAGCAGGACAATGAGAGATGATGCTGAAGGGAGGGGGATACGTGCTGAGAGGAAAGCAATACTAACAGAGAGAATAAAGAATGACTCTTGAGGATCAGAGTCTGCAATTATAAGCATGATACTTGCCATTTATTAACATGATTAAACAGGCAGACCTAGATAAGATCACCACAAGGAGATTATTCCACTATTTAACAGAACAAAGGATGCTAGCTAACTGTGAGACATAACATTCCTTTCTAGATGGCTAAGGCATTGATAGATTCCATTCGAAGCCGTTTCTTTCAGTTTCCTCGTTCTTTCTGCAGTTTCAAGGTCTCTTTGTTACAATTTCTGGTCTGGTCGATGCTTTTAATTTCTCTCTTTCCCTCCTCCCTCTATCCCCCTCCCCTAGCCCCCCCCGCCCCCCCCCCCTTTTTTTTTTTTCTTTCCTTTTCCATCAGAGTAAAGAGCCAAATAATGGAACAGTTGGACTCCCTGCTTTGTGTATAAAAGTCCTGCAGTACAGCAGCATAACATTTGAAAATCCTTTTCTAGGGAATCTGCATGTCCTTTAGCAGAGCCTGTGTGTAACTGGAAATCCTTTTTATTACAGATGGAGTCTTAGTTCAACACTCATCACTCCCTTTGTGAGTACTTCTTATCATCCTCATTTGTACCTGTCTGCAACCACTCCAATGTACTGTCTTTTGAAAACTGCTTTCCTATACTATTATACAGCCAGCTCACTTTCAGCACAGACATTTCCCATTCTAAACTCTGAAGAAACAACTATTGCATTGCCCCCAGAAATCCCGTCACACCTTTTTAGAGTAGATGTATACTTGGTGTGTTTCTCAGGTGTGTTTCTCAAAGTTCCCTTATTGTCTATTTGCATCTGTAATGACATCTGATGAAAGGAGTGAAGAATCCATCACTTAGTACAGGCATTCTGATATACCTGAATACCATTCACATCCCCAGCCTTCCAGATAAAGCTGTGGTGACAAAAACATCATTTATCTCCATTACTAATTCAGTACTAAAGGTAGCATGCTTTCTGAAAAGTTCTATTTCTTTCTATGTTTATTCAAACACTGGATTTGTCCAGTCCTATTTTTTTCTTTTTAAACATGAAATTGTTACCTGTATGTTTTGGAATCATTGTAAATTACATAGGAATAACTGCACAATTCTTCTTCAGCACCAACCTAGCTCATGCAGACAATTATCCTTTCGTTATCAGTTGCTGTGATAGCTTGATGTGTATGTTAAAAATGTACACTGCATTTCCTATCACAAGTATCTGCTTGCTTTTGATAATTCTCAGCTACATAGCTTCTCTTGCCTCCAGTCTCCATCTGTCATTCCTTTCACTCTATTGTTCACTATTATCCTATTATGTTATTTAGAACTCTAGCTTCAGACACTATCCTGGGTTTCTGCTTCTGTGATATTATTTTGCCTTTTCAACAAAAGACTTCATCATTTCACTGCACACTGGCTTCCAGTGCTTTCTTCTTGTTACTACACTTCTCCAGCTAATTTATCTAATTTAGGTTTAATCCAACAACATAAATTTACACCCATTGCACAATTTTAACCTAATTTAGTGCAGCCCATACAAAAGCTGCAGGCACTCTTACTTTGGTTTAACTTAGACTAATTTCAGTTTAGCTTTGTCAGTTTGAAGAGTTAATCATGCAGTGCTTTTTTGTCACCCTGTGTGGATATCTGGGTGACACTGGGGTCCATATAGGACAGCTGGGTGACTCCCCATGCTGGGCACCAAAACAGTGTAGTGGTTTGAAGAGTTAATCACACAACATCCGTCCCTCCCCTTGGGAAAAAGGGGTGGGAAGGAAGAGGGAAAAACCAGACTGAGAGAGGAGAAACTAACTCATTAAAAGGAACGTGCGATTACACAGGATAATTATGAGTAATAAATCAAAATAAACCAAAAATAAAACTGGAAGAGAGAGAATGTCAGTCCGAGTCCTTATCAACAGGCCCTCCACCGCTCTCCCCTCAGAAAAGACAGTTCTTCCCCCATCCCCGGAATCGGAAAACATGTGGAGGCTCCTGGGAAATGCAGTACAATCTCAGTGTACCTTCTTCGTGTCAAGTCAGGATTCACGGGAGACTGCTACAGACAAACAAGAAACAGAGCTCTGCAGTGCAGTGTCTCTGCACCCAACAGCCTGTTGCATGCTGATATGATATGGAATGCTGATAAAAGCAGGACAAACAGAAATTGATTTAGTTACATCAAAAGTCAGGTAATTCTTTACAAGTCTCCACAGAGCAGTTCAGATCAACCTCAGCAAGTCTGTTTAAAAATAAGTAACATTGGTGCACATTTAGAAGCAACCTTGTATAGCCTAGCACACAGAGATAAAATCCCGATTCTGTCCTATCTTTGACTACTGCTCTTCTTTCTTCCTTCCCTTAAACACAGTATGGAGTGATGCTTTAAAAAAAAAAAAAAAAAAAAGAACAAGAAATATACAGTGCCCCTAGTCAAGTAAACATATCTGATAGTTCTTCATGATGAATGCTCCATTCTATACAGGAAACCAAATAAGGAAAAATGTTCTTGGTTAACAAAAGCAACAGAAATGAAGAAATACCTTCCTAATTTGAAGAAGGAAGAGAGGAAATGAGACCAAAGATAAGACCACAAAGTTAAGTTCAGTAATGCAAAGGTAGAATTATTCTTGAAGTTTCCTAAAACAGAGACTCAACAGAGATGCTAGATGCTCTACTCAAAGTAAGACAAGTGAAGAATTAGAAGGAAAATCACTGACAATGAGCACGTAAGCAGCAGACACATGTGAACAACACATTAGCATTTACATAAGGAGAAGATACCAGCATATGCTTACATGGACAGAATTACGACTTCATCACATGGAAAACATTCTTACAGGTAGAATCAGATTGAGCACGATACCTTTGAAGAAAGCCACACATAAAACTTAACATGGTAGCTTCATCATTGCAATGCAGCGTGATATTGTTGTTTGCAATTATTAGACTATTCACAAATAGACATTTACATTAGACTAGTTACAAGTAGGCAAAAACTAGCTTAGATAACACAAAAAGTTCACTATAGGCCTTCCCATAACAGAAAATCAATATCAAATAATGACAAGAAAACAAACTAAAAATAGTTGATATGAGAATATTCCAACATTGCTTCAAATACAATATTGGAACTATTCAAAAACAAATCTTTATAAGCTTTAAGACAGTACTGAATTATTGTAGGATCACAGACAAATATTTGTTCCATGGGAATTTCAGTTAGGTACTTCATATCAATCATATCACTAATTTCAAACTCATGCATGAGTTTCGCACAGGGCTGGCATTCAGTAGCATCTGTGGAAGGGAAAAAAGAAACAAAGGAAAACAACAGAAATCTGAGTAGTTTGGGAAGAAAAATAATTGCACTGCTGTATATGATGCCTCTGAAAGAGGCATCCTTGATCAACAAGTAAGGGAAGACCTAAACTGCAACATTCACAAACTGGATTTCAGTTGCTCAAAGTCCCAATTTTCCTGTATCAGTCACATTCTTATGCTGCATTGAGCCTTTAATAATGCAGCATGACTGAAGAATTCCCAATTTTTTTCCAGAATGTTATGGATAAGATCAAACAACTGTATACAGCCAAAGATGGTGCATTACGGAAGTATGATAATATCAGGCATCCAAACAGTAACACATTACAACATAGCTAAAACAATATATTTTAGTTTTAGACAGAAACATCCAGAAGCAATATCTCTGTTTTCCCAACAAATGAGGACTTCCCCACAGGAACAGTTTCAATTTTTCAAGCAGCTCTACTGTTTTATTTAGATATCTGAATGAAAGACAGTGAAAATGGAAAGGAGATTTCCCAATGTATTTTATGTTTAACAAACCTTCTCCAGGTAGACATTGCTTAACGCTGTATGAACCCATTGGAATGTTCAATTATTTCAGAAATACACTTTACCAGCAGAATGAAGCACTTCCTGAACTGACACAAAATGGCTTCCTTCTCCTGTTGAGAGGAACTGTGCTTCAAACAATTTCAATTTTAAGACAACTAATTGATAAATTTATGCAAAATAAGTCCGCTATACAAATAACTCATAACAAAACTATTTGAAGTGCCCCTGAAGAGCATTTGAGTTTATTAAGAACTCAGATCTTCAGTTTTAAATGTCGAGGAAGAGAGTAGAATTGGTCTGGGTAGGCAATAACCGTTACAACATCCTACAGGGATGAAATACAAACAAAACTATAAGACTTTGAGAAAGGTTCAGCTCCCACAGATCTTTACTTAAAAATCAGATTAATCATGGGAAAAAAAGTTACTACAGTAATTAATCTATAATTAATTAATTTCATATTATACCAAACATCTGTTATTTTTTTTCCCCAATCAATTTGGCTTAATCACTTCAAGTGACATCTTCTGTTAATCAAATAGGTTATGGATCAAGTGTTGGCATTAAGACTTAGCAACAAGCTCAAGATACAACAGCAATATGAAATTTTATTGACAATACTATTTTTTAATTTTTATTTTTAAAATCTTTATTAACATCATTTACTGAAAAACAATTCTTAATGACTCTTGACGTTAAATGCTGTAGGTTTGTAATTTTTACTTACAACTAAAAATGCTAGAAAACAATTTCATGTTCTGGAATGAAAACAAATAATTACAAGATTGTTACTTTAAACAATTCAATTACTCAAAACAATTCAAAATAATATGTTGTGCTAGAATGTATCGATTTAATCAGAAACCAATTAAGATGTAGAAGTGAACAACAGACAACTGAAACGATGATGATAAAGAACAAGAACAGTCATCAGAATTGTTTGTCTATTTACTTGCACAATTTTCTCATCCACATGTATATATTTGTTATAGAGACTAGCTGGTGATGTCTGACTATACATATAATTCTGCAGTTACACATTCAATAAAATTCAGCTATCCCACTATACCAACAGACCATATGTAGAATATTGCACAAGACAACATGAATGTTATATACATCTGATTCCATTATTTTACAAGTAAGTAGCTAAACATTTTACTAAACATAACAAAGTCCTGATTAGTGCAGCATTTGTGAAATGGTGACAGATGCTAGTATTAATTACATATTGAGTAGATCATTTCCTCATTATGTTTCTTTTGTTACAAGCTTCATCTTTCCAGTTATTATCCTGTCCTATAAGCAGATTAAGAATTTTTTTGGTCTCCATAGCTTGTTAGATGAGTGACCGACCTTTTCTATACTACCCTACCATCTGGATTCTTCTTTTGTAATTTTTAAACTTGTCATCTGTAAGTACACTTATAAGAAATTTTATTCTGAAAAGCTATTTATGTATCTATCTGGAGTAATTTTATGTTCAGCGTTGGTTTACTGCCTGTTTTGTGCAAACAGATAATGTCTATTGTTTGTGACCTACCTTGCCAAATTATAACAGGCATATCAAATATTAATTTGGCATCTCAAGAATGATTGAAGAAATGAACAATGAAAGGTAGCTGGAAAAGCACATGTTAAACAAGTTCCCATCTTGATGGTGGCTTCAAGACATAAACAAATTCCCATCCTATACATTCTACACACAGACACAAAAAGATCTATCCACTGTTTCCATAAACTGTACCAGAAATTCTCACATATACAGAGATTTATGGCAAACCTGTTTTCTATGTAATACATTTTTTCCCAACACGTACAGCAACCTCTCCTTAACAAGCTCAAAACAATGCTGGGGGGAGAAAAGTGAAACTGAAAATTCAAATGGCAAGGTCATTCATTTAGGAATAATTTCTGCAATAAACCAAAATGTTATGAATTAGAAACTGACAATGAGGAAGACAGACACTGGAATAATAATTGATCAAATGACAACCAAGTCAGTAATGTGATTTTGGTACGGGAAGTAAAATATAATTTTAAAATTTAAAATCACACAATTTTCCAGAAGACAAAGCAAATAACAGTGTCTTTGCACTAGGCTTTCACTCTTACTTACAATAAAAATTCTAATGGGAAGAAGTGCGCAGAAAAGATACCACAGTGACCAGGAAGTAAGAGTGTTTCATAAGTGGAAACTGGAAAAAGAAAAGAAGACCATCAAGAGAGAATTTACTGAAATGAAAAAAAACAAAACCAAACAAACCAATCATACATGTACACATGCACACACTGCTGCCTACGTACAATGGCACTATTTAAGCTAAATGATGTCTCACCACAAAAAAGCTGTAAATTAATCGGTATAACTACATTAGCCATTAGAGAAATGATTAAGTGGAACAGATGTTCTGTGCTAAGTGACAAGGCAAAAAGAAGTCTCTACCTCTGAAGAGCATCTAGTCCCATTTATGCTGTGAAGTTCTAGCCTGTGGACTTAACTGAAGGAGATTTCTGTTTCTTTAATGGAACTGTTAAATGCCCGTGCAGAAGGAAAGTGTGATAGTTTCCCTTCATTTGTGAAGTTATGACTAGAGCCTTAAAACAGTTATCTAAAATAAAATAAACATTTTCATTGTTGGCTCAAATGATCTTTCTTTTCTATCCAATCTAATTATTTAAGCTGTATTCCATGAATTCTTATTTATAGACCTGCACTTCTACACAGACTATTTTTAGAAGAACTTTTTTGCAGTAAATTACAAGGCTCTTCCTTCAGCATTCACCATCAGGTAGCTTATAAACAGAAGCTATACAGCAATCTTCCCAGCTTCTCAATGGACATGCACACTTGATAGTGAGTAGTCAATACTTCTGTTTAAAAAGTTTTGGCTAGGCTTCTAAATTTGAAGCATTAATTGAAATTGAATTTTTATCTGGAATGGAAGCTGTCTTTTGTGCAAAGGTAAAGTTAGCATCAGAGCCTCCCGGCCATGTTTGGGGCATAAATGCATTCACGCAGATGTATATTTCTTGCTAATTCTTCCAACTTCTGCTGCATTTGACTGGTTTGTCTGTCCTGGTCTGCTTCCTATATAACTTGCCTGCTGCAAGCCTTGTTTTTCCATTTTCTATGTCCTAGTTTCTCTAGATTTGAGTTAAGGACAAGTAAATACGCAGTAGCACACCTTGCCATTATTGCAAATAGCAGTACTGAGAAAAAACCTTTTCTGAATTATTTTTGCAGTAACAAAGTAATTGCCATTCTTACAGCCAAAGAAGAATGCCCCTGCAGCATCACAGCCTAGAGGTTTTCACCCTGTTTTGTCCTCCTGCTTCAATAGCTACACTAAGGCTCAGCAAACTTGACAGTGTATACTTACCTCTGGTTTCAGAGACATCCTTTATTTTTATTTACAGCAACATCAATACATTTATGTTCAACTATACAGTACACAACAGTGAAAGCCTACTGTACTGACCACGAGTCAGTAGCGGACCTCAGTGAAGCTGTCTGTAGAACATCGCTCATATACCAGGGTACATAACGGGGAAAAAAAAAAAATTAATTCCCTAGAATGAGGGGAAAAAGCTGAACCAAACATAAAGACTGCTGACAGGGCATCAAAGACTTTCTGTATTTGCAGAGAATTTCTGGTTCTAGTATAGTTTGACTTCTTAGTCAACTGGTACCTGGAAAGCCTGCCCACGACTACTGGTCTATACATACTGTAGCTGTATAAACCATTCACAATAAATTAGTAACTTTGTTGTGGAAGAGCTGAATTTACTACTCATGTAAAGCCTGAGGAGCCAATTCAAAGTGGGGCTTTGCTCACAGAAATACGAGAGCCTTCAAACAAGTACACCATACAGCTGCAGACACTCTTTTTCTGCTTAAACAAACAATGCCCCACTTTGAAAGCATTGACTTTGAAGAATGGGACTACTGAAAGTAGAAAATTTAGTGTTCATGTAAGTACGTTCAAGGCTCAAGGCTTAGATTATAAGGTCTTTCATGCAATGACTATGATTTATTAGGAGGCTGCAGAATGGTATACTGGAAACACAAACCAACCGTAGGGCCTCCTAGATGCTACTCCAGGACAGCTACATTTGCAGTACACATGATGTGACTTGGCAATCCAGTGATGCATACAACTTGAATTACTAACCTCAGGAGGCTTCATGGCCCACAGGAAGGCTAACCAGCACCCATAAGTACACACATACAGCAGTTACAACTGCAGAGATTACTTAGAGTTAGCAGTTTTCAGCAATACTGAATTCAAGTGTGCTTGAATTTGGAAGTTTTCAGAGGATACCTTTAAAGATCACCTAGCTCAACATCCCCCTGCAATGAATAGGGATACCTACAGCTCAAACATGTTGCTGAGCCTGGTGCAGTCTTATCTTGAATGTCTCCAAGGATGGGGCATCCATGACCTCTCTCTGTGCAACAGTGCTTCCCTACCTGCACAGCAAAAAACCCATTTTCTTGTATCTCCCCTCTTTTATTTCAAAACCATTTCTCCTTGTCCTGCCACAACAGACCCTGCTAAAAAATCTGTCCCCTTCTTTTTTACAGTCCCCCTTCAGACAAGGAAAGAGGGTTGTCCAGTCTCCCCATAGAAATTACATACTTCCACTGACTGTTACAAAGCTTTTTGCAGTTTTCTAAGGAAAAAAACAATGACTTTGGTCTGTCTTAGGGATATAATTGGGCAGGTGAAAATAAAACAAAAAACAGGTATCTGAAGCACTTCAGAGGAAGCCTAAATGAGAAGTGAAAAACTGTAGATAACAATAATAAGTGCCTTATTACTATTTGTGTGCAAAAATGAACGTTAAACAGCCCAGAGCACTCAATGAATGCTCCACAAATATCACAGCACTGATATGATTGCCATGAGTTCCACGGTGGAGATCCATTACAAGACTTCAGCCACAGAACAGAACACATTTCTCAGCTGTTGTGCAGCACCGTAACCACTCTTCACTTTGGAACTCAGTGGTCCCTAGAGTTACACTGGAAATTCTACCTCAAAAAAGTTTTGGGGGAGACTGAAAGTACACTTCCCATCCCCTACCTTTCCAAAACGTACAAAGGCACTGGTGAGTTATAAAAGATGTGGCATGATAGAAACCAAAAGAAGGAGCAGATATAAAAACAAAAACTGAGGTTATTTGGAACAGCGGCTTCATTTCAGTTTGCCACCTCCCACACCCTTTAATTTATTGATTGCAAACCTGAGAAGTTTCATCGTCACTGGAAGAAAATTATTTTGCTGCTTTCAGTCTTCCTATTCTCAGACAACTTAGCTGGGAGAATAAAGTGCAAGGTGTTGGCCTATTTTCTTTCTTAAGTCCAGTTATCCTGAGGGTGCAGCTCAGCTTGCCCTTCCCTAGGAAAAATACAGGGACTTTACTTCAGGATTTATTGTTTGCCCACTTACTTTCAACAGCAGCACTTCAACCATTTGCCATACCTTTCCGCAACACCACTTTGCTTCAAGATGAGAAAGTCACAGACGCGTGTGCATACCTCCTTCGAGGCACCAACCCCTCAGCGGGGGACTCTCCCCACCGCCCGCCCCCAGACCCATTCCCACGTCCTCAGATCCCACGGGCAGAAGCGGTGCCCCCCTTACCCCGCCTCTCACCGCCCCCTCTAAGCGGCAGCTCCCTCCTTCCCTCCCTCGGGACGCCCCAGGCCCTTTCCCTCAGCGCGGCCCTCGCCATCTCTATAGCAGCGGCGGCAGCTAGGAACGGCTCCCCGGCCTCTCTGACGGAACGGAGAGAGAACCCCCAGCCGCTCGCCTCGCGGCCCGGCCCGCACCTCCCGCCGGCAGCAGTCCACGCTCGGGGCCGAGAAGCACCGCAGCGCTTCGAACGCCTCCGCGGGCGGCACGGCGCCATTTTGGGACGCTGGAAGGCGGTGACTATAGCAACCAGGAAGAGGCGGACATCACGCGGGGTCACCGCCGGCCCGGCCCCCTCTTAAAGGAGCAGAGCCGGCGCCGGCACCGCGGCCGGGCAGCGTTCGAGCCCCCCGCAGAGCGCCGCTGCCCCGCGGGCCTCTCCCGCCCCTCCCGCCCCCTGCCGGAGGGGAGGTCCCGGCGCGGGCCCCGGGGTGACGACCCCGGCGGAGGGATACCGCGCGTCGGCCGCAGAACCCGCCGAGCGCAGGGAGCCGGGCGCGCACGCGGCCGCCGCGGGGGCTGCGTGGGGGGCGGCAGCCCGGGCGGGGGCCGCCCGTCGGGCCGGGGGCTGCGTGGGCCCCGGCGGGGCTCCGGCGCCGGGAGAAAGTAGTCCCCCGGGCTCCCCCCCGCGCCGCTGGAAGGGGTTCGGCGGCGGAGGCGGATGCCGCTCGGTGCTGCGGCTTCAGCTGATAATTGAAGGGAAGAGAGGCGGCTGCTGCCGGGCGGCGGTGAGGCACGGAGCGTCTGCGGCGGCTGCATCGGGACAAACTAGGTACCCGCACTGGGTGCCCGCACTGGGTACCCGCGGCCCCTCCGCTTCCTCGGGGGCGCTGGGGAAGGCGGGGCCTCGGCGTTCGGGTCCCCCCCCCCCCCCCCCCCCCGGCTCTCCGGGTTCGGTTGTGTCCGCCCGGCCGCGCTGCCCTCCGGGGGTCCGGCCCGGGGCATTGTTGGGGTGTAGGCGCCGCGCGGCCGTGTGCGAGGGCGGCCGGGCCCCGAGGTGGGTGCGGGGCCGTGTGGCCGGCGGTGCGGCGCGGCCCATCGGGCTGTAAGGCCGGGCCTCCGTTCCCCGTTGCCGATTGGGGTTGGGGGGGGGTGGGGGAGGCGCGGACCCGGAGCTGGAGGTGGGGGGGTGGGGGGTTAGGGTGCCCCCGCCGATACAAAAGGGCAGCGGCAGTGTTGACACCGCTCTGTGCCCTTCCGCCTCTCCCTCCCCCACTGCCGTTGGCCCCTTTTCCCTAATGGCTCTTTCCGTGTTTTTCTCTTTCTTTGTTTTTCTTTTTCCATTTTTTTATTTTTTTTTATTTTTTATTTTTCCCCTTGGACGCTATCATATATCTTAAAAGAAGAAAAAAAAACCCACAGTAACTCCTCTTACCTCCCCCCTTCCCCCCCCCCCCCCCCCCACAGTCCGGCTCGGCAAAAATGCTCCATAATCGCCCGACGTCCATATTTCAGAGCCTTTCTGGGGGGAGGAGGGAGAGGAAGGAGGTGGGGAGAGAATGGAGGCGATGTAGGGCCGAGTTGCGGCCCTGCCCGCTGGATTATTTTCGCAGCCGTCGCTCCGGAGCCGCTGTTTTCTTCGCTCTCAGTCACGGAACGAGTTCCCCGGCCGCAGCGTTCTCTTGCATAACGCGTCGCGTTCCGAGGTCGTTCCGGCGTCGGCCTCCCCGCCCGCTCCGGGCCCGGTGCTGCCCGGGGCCGTCCCGGCGCGCTGCAGGCCCGCTTTCCTGCGCTGTGCCCCGGCATTGTTCCCGGCCCCCCCTTCCTGGTGCGCCGGGGGCTCCGAGCGGGGGCAGGCCGGGAGCCCGGGCCGTGAGCAGGGAGGGAACGGGGGGGGGGGGGGGAAGAATGGAAAGTTATGTCAAGGGCTTTGGGGGAGAAAACGGCGACGTAAGGAACAAAGGTCCTGCCTGTGCTGGAGAGGCCTGCCTGTGAGGCCTGATTGTGTCGCATTTACACACGGGAAGAAACGAGTGCTTGGTACTGGCCTACATTGATTCTGTAACTCTGGCGTGCGGCTTGGGATCGTTTGCAGAGCGTGTGCAGTTTGTTTGGTGGGTGGTTTTGTTATGTGTAGCAATCTAGTAGTGATTTTAGTTAGAAATATTTCTTATATATGTTTTTCCTAAAGATTGTATGGGTTTTTTTCTTTTTTTTTTCTTCTCCATTTCCCTACCCTGTTGCAGCTCTAATTATTGATCTGGGCTTTCTAGCCCTACAGCATGAAACTTTCCTTGAACGGGATAGCTTCACAGTTTCTGTACTGTGTATTCTGATTACTGAGCTTCCAAGTGCTTTAAAACCCATCAGGAAGAAGAGCTAATTAGTTACCACCTCACTATATGAAGTACATCCTTCAGAATAGGGAAGAAGAGGTGTTTAATGACTTACCTTTAAATGTATTTCATAAGCTTTTCTTATGGGAACCGTGGATATAGTTCCTTTGTAAGGCTTCAAAAACAAGCAGGCCTTGCTGTGATTGCTTCGGTTTCTCTGCTGGCTTCTTTACATTTCTCTTTTTCTCTCCCCACCTCCTAGGCTGTTTCTGATTGTAGGAGGGGTGCGTGTGTTTCTGTTTAATTTCTGGTCAAACGGATTTGTGGTATTTCAGAGTGTTTCATTAAACTTCTTTTTTAAATTAAATACATGTACAAATATGTGTAATAAACATCAAAGCGGTGCTTGGAAAATAACAATACCCCTCTGATTTTTGATACCCTAACTGATAAATATTCAGAGGAATTAAATACATTAATGAAAATTGTAGTATTTCAATTTTCACAGGTGTCACACTCAACTAAAATGTTTAAAAGCAGTATTCTGGTGAGTAAATAACACTGCTGGCACTTCTTAAAAGCTTACAGCTTGTGGTTATTAAAAGGAGCGTACTGTGCGTGGCTCAGTTGTGTACAGAGACTAGTTCTATAGGTTTGATCTTAAAAGTTGAAGGTTTTTTTCTGACATATTTATTCCTCAGTGCTTCTTGAGATAGAAATATAGGTTGTCTGAGTGTGGGTGTTTTTTCCTCTCCTCCTAGCATCTCTGAAAAATCTGGGGTTCAGCTTGTGTTGCTGACTTGTAGTCTGTGTTCTCCAGGCTCCACATGGCTCCGTAGGTAGGGTTTGAAACAGGTTTTAGCTGTTGGTAGAAAAATTGTAGGTCATCTGTGGTGTGGCATTACTACTTATTAATATAGCAGATCTGCTTTAGTAGGAGTTGAGTAAGAGGCTTATGAAAATGGAGTCTTTTCATGTCTTGCTGAAGTTCTGGCTGGTAACCAGCAGGGAAGTGACCTGTATCTTCCCAGTAAACGAGTGACTGAAATTCTTTCTTGATAAGGAATCATGCAGAAGTTTATTTGTTTTTTATTTCTATACTATGTTTTGACTGCTTGCCTTCAAACCCAGAGTGTATACTTTTTAGAATAGAGTTGCAGTGAAGACCTTTTGTAAAATCATTCTGAGGTTTGAGGCCTATAGCTATGGGCAACAAGGACCTTGTGTTCCCAGTACAGTGGTGGTGTAGTTTATTTATTTATTTATAAACCTGATAGAATTGATTTTAATTTCGCAGTTGAAGTCATGATGAGTGTTTGTAAGTCTTGGTTTTACTGATAGTTACCTACTTTGAGACAATTTGGTAAGATAACCTGACTAAACTGCTTTCATTTTCAGCAGTGATGCTGAGGTTTGAGAAGGAAAGTTACTGTTGGGTTAACCTGTGTGACTGTACTTATTTTGCAGTGTAAGTGAATGTCAGAATGATCTTCGTTAGTTCTTTAGGCTATGCTATATTTTCCACCTAGATAATTAGTAAGCAGCATGTAGAACACTGCTCATCACTGGTCTGTCTTCTGTCACGCTGGAGCTGAATTATTGCAACAGTGAAAATCAGGTCCTGAAGTTGTACACTCTGTACTGTCCTGTTGTCAGAAACTGAGGTCTTCCATTGACTGGTCTGTGTGCTGTTCCTCACCTGCACACTTGGTAACACTCCCTATTGAGTGGTTTGTGGACTCTGACAAATTCTTAGTAGTGGAAACTTTTAATCAAGCTGTCACTGCCCAATTCAGTACTGACGGTGAAGGTAGTGATACATCTGAATTTCTTGGCAGCAGGATAAGCAATTATCTTTGGGCCAATAGATGTTTTTCCTGAAGTAGTAAAGTTTACTGTAAACTTGCTCTTGATATTTTAGTTTATGTGCATTAACGCAGCAAGTTTATGGCAGTGTACGGACCAATTTCTCACAGTGTTTTCATAGTAAAGTTTTAATTTGGGGAATGAAGCTGATAACTGGAATACAGTTTTGTTAACTCTTTCCTGTTGATGTTTTTTTTTGAAGTTCCTTGAGAGAGATTATCTTTGTGCTTCTTACTGATCATCAGGCATCTGTATATGACAGAATACTTGTGTGTAGCTTTTTGGTTCAGAATGTCTCTTCAAACAAAGTAATTAAATGTAAAATATGAATTCAGCAATCTCTTGTGAACCAAAAATTTGTAGCTGCACGTGATACCAGTCACTGTGGAAAAAACAACTAAAGTCAACTAGCTTCTGTGTTGGATGCTTTGAAATTCCAGCGATGGTTACTTACTGTGATGGCTAGTTCTGAGGAGCAATTGTTCTCCTAATCCTGCCATGTGATTGAATCATTCTCAGCAAGTTGGTTGAATCTGTCTGTGGAACTGCACGATCCTATTCCCCTTTAACTGTCTGACAGTTGGGGTTCAAGCACACACAACTGATTCTGCTCTGTCTGTAACAAGGCTTGTCTTGTAATGCACTGACTTGCCAATCTTACTTAACTCATGAATGTATGCAGGACAAACAAAGCAGAAATTGCTGTGTGTAAGAGTGATAGTCTACTTCTTAAGAGATGACTGATGTAGGGAAAAACTGGAAAAGTTGATTCAACAAAGTATTCTTCATGGTGACCTAATGCTGGACTTCAGTATTGAACGAGTGAGATGTAGTATCTGATTTTTTTTTTTTTTAAGCCATAGCTGCCTTCAGTTGATCAAAGAAAGCCTTTTTTCCAATGAATAATAGAATAAACTCATTTAGAAATGACCTCTGGAGTTCATGTGGTTCTGCTCCCCACTTGACTTCTACTGCTTTGGCCTAAATGGCTTTTAATTGATTATCAAGCTGATAAAATCACTAAATTTTCTTGTGTGATAGAGAGGAAAAAAAAAAACAATAAATGTAGAAAGATGGATGTGAGGAGGAACTGGAAGGTTTTCGTAATGTGTAGTAATATGGTGCTTTGTCATGGGAGGGGAATCACATTTCTCATTGTCTTCTGAATGGACTGATCTGCCTTATGATGCTTTAAACTAATGCGTGATAAAACAGGAAAGGTTTGGTCCTCAGAAAGGGCCTGAGTCATCCCTTGAAACGTGAACCTGGAATTGTTAGGAGCAGCCTGCTAGTTCATAATGGAAGCTGAGGTCCTTGAGACTTGTTGAACAAGACAACTTTTTTTAAGCTCTGAAAAGCAAGGTGGATTTTGTTGATTCTCCTTTCAGAATAACATGTTATCGACGACCATTATTGCATAACATAAAAATAACTGAATGTAAAGTTAAGAAAGGCAGATTACTTGCTAGACTTGTGTAAAGGTGGAAGTTGAAGGTTCTAGAATGTTGTTCGTTTACTGACACACAGATACCTGGGGACAGAGGTGTTAATCTTCAGGAAGGCTCTCTAGTTAGGAGGCAGGCATTCCTGTGCACTTCCTTTACGTTTGTGGCTGACTGTTGCTGTGTTTTAAAATCATGGTTAATAGCATTCATTGTTAATGCACAACTGTAGCTGTAATGGAGATTTCTTTGATTGTTCCTTAGGGATGGTTCCTAAAGGTAAACCCATTAAGGAAAGTAGGCCTGGGTTAAACCTTCATGGGTAATGTAGTGCGTAACTGTGCTCCAAGGTAACTAGGCCTAGTCTTTCACTGTCTTTGCTTTTAGAAATCATGTGCTGTTTTGTTCTTGCTCTTCTTTCTTCATGTCTAACTTCTGTCTAACCTGCTTCTCTGTAAGCTTGTTATGGCTTGTTTTATCCTTTCTGGATACAAGAAAAGATCTCTGTGCCATGGTCTTTTTTGTGATTGAAGTCTCCCTTAGACCATGATTGGTGAAATGTAGAAGCAGAAGGACCAAACACTGGTGAATAAAAGTGGAAATTAAAAAAAGTAATTATCTTTTGAGAATGGATATATATTTTTAAGAGCAATGTAAGTGTTGTGGACCAAACAAATGGCAAAACATAAATCACAATAGCATGTGTGATAGTCAGCTTCTCCCCACCCTCTCAAAAAAAAAAAAAAAAACCTCTATTTTTGCTCCAAGTCTCTACATAAAAAGGGACTTGCTTTAAGTGCTATTGACACTGGAATAATGAATGCTTACTTTAACTCCTTGAATTGGTGAGAACAGTGCCTTTGTACAGTATGAATCTGTGACAGATGTCTATTTTTGGACAGCATATTATTGGAAAATATGGTTGACAAGAGGGTTAGAAGATGGTGTTTTCTCATGTTAGTGTTGTCAAATCTCTAATGTAATTAGTTTATTCAATACAGTGTCCCTCACTGGCCTTAAGGAGGTGTCTGCCATGTAACTGAACCTTCTGGCCTCAGGTGAAATGGGGCCATGCATTTAGAGAGAACTAGAGTTCTGAGTGTACATTTGGCGTACAGCCTTACGGAGTGAGTTTTCTCTTCCTCTTTATTTTGGGGGCATGCTGTTGTAATCAAGTTACTGAATGGGAACTGTGATTTGTGGTGCAAATTCTACTTGTTTTGATCTTTGCAGTTGTTTATAGAGTGTAGCAGCTTGATGAGCTGACCCTTCATGGAGGGTTTGTGGGTTGGCTAAGCCTGCGGGACCAGCAACTTTCAGGTCTTTAGCAGCAGTAGACAAACTAAGCGAATTCAAGTAATGAAAAGGGTACAAATTCCATTGGTGTACATTAAGTTCCATTAGAATGCCATTTTAACTCAGTCTTCACAAAAGTGATGGAAGCTGTGTAACTTCAGCAAACTGTCAGCCAAGATTCCATATCTTAAAAGTAGCACTTTAAAAATCAGCTACAGTCTATTCTACAGCATTGTTTATTTGAATGGGAATGCTTGTTGCCATATCTCAGTATGGTAGTATTCTGCCTGTGCTGTTCAGGAGATAGTCAACTTTCTACAGTAACACAGTAGTAGTAAGAACAAAGAGCTGGGTTATGCCATATCCTTGTGGTTAAGGATTAAAGATGTTAGTTTTGTTCCCTTAGTATGTTACAGAAAATTTGGCAGAAGAGCAAATACAATTTTTTGCCAAAAATAAGATGGCAAGTATGCTTTCTTCAGGTTTTTTGTATGGCAGCTTTGAAGTAGAAACAGGACTGCTGCACACTCCTTACTCCTAGTTTACCTCAAATATTTGCAGGCTTGTGACTATATGCAGATCTCTGCCATGTTTTGTACTGGGCTCCTGCTGAAAACTTTCATCAGCACTTTTAACTGCAGCTGGAAGAATTGTTAAGAGAAATAACATTGTATGGCTTAATTTGGAAGTTGTAGTACTTTGCTGTGAGAATGGAGAACTAGTTCTCATCAGATTAACTGTGAGGAGGAAAGATGAATGTTCCAGAATTTTGTATGTGGAGGAATGGTATCCTTGAGTACCTTTTATGCATGTTTACATTCTAGAGTGCTGTGGTCAAAGTGAATAATTCTAACCGTGCTTATTTTTTTTTAATAGCAAATGGGCTCTTAATACTGCTGAAACCAAACTGGGGTTGGAACAGTGGCAGAATCTGGGAAGTATGTATTTGGAAACCCGAGGTAGATACAACTTCAGTAATAAGTTGCTTCCTAGGAGCACAGTTAAAATTAGAGATGCCTGTGAGATTCCACTCAAATAACAGTCACAGTAAGCTCGATCTGTCACTGTCAAAACACAGCACAATGAACCTGTCTTTTGCGATACTTCATTGCTTCCAGACGTGGTCTGGAGTATGTTCCCTGTGTCCATCAGGCTTTTTCCTTTGTGATAGATTTAGGCAGGAGCTGTTGGAACTATTATTGTAACTGTAAATTAGGTTGGATCTTTAATGTAGTTGCATCATCTGCTTTTGGAAACTTTGTGTATTTTGTTCAGATGAAATCTGGATTTCTATCATATTGAAATGATTGAGCTATTGCTTGTAAATTGTGATGGTTTCCTGGTGGCAGTACCTGTAGTGTCACCAGAACTGCTTTGTCGACTCCCATCACTTGTTTGGAGTCTGACTGCCCTAAACCAGCCTTCTGTCTGCACTATCAGCTTCCTTGTGTTTTCCTTGCAGTGTCATCACTGCTTGAAATTGCTGGGAAACGTTGTCTTGCCTGTACTACTGCAACTAGTTTTTTTTTCTTTTTTTTTTTTTTGGCATCAGAATATTTTTAAAAGTTTATCAGAAGTAAACCAAGTGGTTTGCTGTGCATCACAAAAGTGCTTAATGTGTCTGACAGTTTTTGTTAACATAAAAACAATTTCCCTTCAGCTAAGAAATGGTTTCTTCCTAACAGATTGAAGGCTACGAGCACACGACAAAATCACATCAGGCTCATTGGAAAGCCTGCTTGGTAAGATGGCAAATCAAAACTAGAGAACGTGCTAACTGAACAGCAGAGCTAAATTAATGTTTTGTTGCTTTGTTGTAACCAGTTCTGAAATACTACTTGCCTTAAATGCTGTTGTTAATAACTGAACTGCAAAAAATCTGTGTTAATCTTTCATGGAGCTCCTATGTCTTAGTCTGCTAGATCTGCGAGGAGCTCCTGCCAAAAAATTGAGTAGTTGGTTTGGTTTCCTGAATGTATCAACTTCTGGCACTATTCCTGCCCCACCCCTCCCTGCATCTGGGAGATATCAAACTGAAACATACGGGCACGGAGTGACACAGCAAGAGAATGATCGAGCTAGATAAACAGCCTCTGCACAGTTACACTATCCTGAAGAGTAGTGTATGGCTTGTGGGTTTTTTATTTTTAAATCCTAGAAGTCACTGCTTATACTGCAATGACTTGCTTTGTGCGGAATTATCTTCTGTCTGCTCCCACCCAAGCAGAATGTGTCGGGACGGGTGATTTTCCCTTAATCACCATGTGGTTTGTTATGCTATTGGTAGTACCTTGGGACAGGGCAAGGAGATGTTCCAGCTGAAGACAGCACTGGTTTCTTTGCAGTGTCATTGTGACCTCATGTCATAGTCCTGAGCAACGTGAGCATCTCATCTCTCTGTTGGTTGACCTTATAGAGTAGAGCTTGGTATTCTCAAGCTATTGTGACATACTATCATCCAGGGATATGCTTAGTAAGAGACTTGGTAAAAACAGGAGTGTAATCTGCCAATACTGTTAGTATGTCACTAGTATTTCAAACAACATCTAAAAAGCAGTTAAGTGCATGTGTTAGTGGTGTTCTTGTGCTTTTTAATTCTTCAGTCCTCCTGGAATATTGTTTCAGCATGTCATTTCTTGAGTTTAAGAATCTTAGAACTTACATCTCGAAAGGCACTCTGGCAGTTTTGTTTTGCTTGCTGACTATCAATGTTGTAACCTCATTTTAAGTAATTTTCTTCTTGTGGTGTCTTACCCTTGGCCCTTACAGAACACATTATAACCTTCAAGTTGCCAGGCTAAATAGTCCAGGCTTTATTAGTCATGTCCTGCTAAGAGTATTTTCCTGTTCTTTCAACTCAAATTCATCTCTGTTAACCAAGGCCAACTGTGATGGGACACAGATTCTAGATAAATATTTTATGCAAAAGTCTGTGAGAATTATTGGTTGCTGTATATACTGAAGAACGTTCTCCCCTCTGCCTGCCCCCTGATACAGAACCAGTCTGTGAGTAAACAAAATGTGTAATCACTAATTCCAGGCAGCTGGAAAGTTTGGGGGGAAAATAGATTCAAGGAGACATCTAGGGCTTCGATAGTTGTATCACCTCTGTAGCTGTGCGAAGACTGTAAGGATTATGAAGTTTTTCTTATTTCATAGTTACCTTCTACAGGTAGTAGCCTACTCATCATTACAAATACCTTCTGGTAAACTTAGATGCTGATGTTTTCTATTGAATCCTACTTAATGGTAATTGGCTGCTTAAAAAGTTTTGCAATCAACTAAAGATATACTGGATGATCTCTCTTCCATAAATCTGGAAGTAGCAGTGAGTGCCCTGATCTCTCCCTTCAAAAAAATCTTTCACTTCTGGCATTTGCTGATGTTCTGTCATTACTTAATTAGCTTTTCAAGACTTAATTGCATCACAAATTTAAGATTGTCTGCCTTCAAGTATTAAATACGTGCAAGTGTACTTAACTTCCAGAAAATGCCCTTTCCAACATTTTTTTTTTTTCAACATTGGTCCTTCAACCACAGTAGCAGCATGTGTGTATCTCTGGTCTACCTGTGCCTGAAGGAACTACACATATTAGACAGTTTCTCTTTCTTTCTGTAGTCTCCTTGCAGCAGGAGATGGCTTTGAAGCTGGAAGGAGTGGAAAGCTGTGGTTTAATAGTCCTCATCAAAGGGTACATGCAGAGCTCTGATTCAGTGAGAATATCTACCTGCCTACTCTCCTAGAGTAAACAAAATCTCATTGCACTAATGTTATGGAAGGTAAACTGCCCTGTGAAATGTGTTTGAAAGAATGAGCCTTCAGTCTTAGTTTCTCACAAGAATGACCATTCCTAGAAATACCATTAATACTAATGGGATCTCTTTAAAGAGTGTTTTGCTTTTTGTTTTAAAGCTGGCGATGATGATACCTGAATGTGTTTCCGGATCATTTTTTGTTCAGGGTTCTTCAAATGCCTTATTTTTTAGCCTAAAATACACTCTTGGCAGCTAAGATAAGAGGAAGAGAGCAGCATAACAGCACAGTATGTTTGAGTCTTTGGTTGATATGCTAGTGACTCCAGCCCTTTTGTCATAAATATTCTAACTATGTCATTGAAGCCTGTTGCTCCCCCAGGGATCTCCACACTTGCTTCCCTTAAGGGAGGATGTTCTGAAGATATTAGCCCAGTTTGCATAAGCTTCTAACAGTTGAAGTGAGAAACTCGAGGGCTGTGAGTTCTGTGCCCAGTCTCATGAGTGCTGCTCTGAAATGACTGAGTATGACAAGTAGGAAAGATGCAAGCTATTGTATTTCCTCTGAATCTCGGGTAGCTTGTGTGAGGCATAGCTGAGCTGGTGCTTGTAAGCCTCTACTGTTACACATAATCTGTCCTGTTTTAAAACAAACCAGCAGCAATAAGAAAAGCGACCTCCAAAGAACTGACCAAACAAAAACAACAACAAAAACCTCACACTTGCTTCTGAAGGGTTTGGTTTTCCATTGATGATATTAAAAGCAGAAGGTGACGAGTGCAAATCCAGACTTGTAGCAGCTAAAAGCAGAAGCTCAATATACAGCAGAATAAAGTGATTTAAATGTCTAAGTAAATAAAGGTGCACGTGAAGATCTAGGTTACTTTTTGCTGCTTGTAGTATTTCAGGTTATGGCGTCCAAGTAGAGTTGCACCTGTTGGTATGCTTGCCCTGTCATTGAGGAGTTGGAGAGTTGATGGGGCAGCTCTGAGCTGGAAAGAAGTTTAGCATATTCCTTCGTGACTGGGTATGAGCTATGCTGCTTTGTCCTTTCTACTTTATAGACTAGAGCAATGTTTGTGGTGGGAGAAGCTGAATCTAATTTAATGTTGTTTCAGTAGAATTTTCCAAGTTTTATCAATGAACCTGTGATAGCATAGTGTCTACTAAAAGTTGTTGGTATAAACCTGTACAGGTGGAATCGTTTGTTTTGACTCAGCTCTGAGAGCTGGGTATACTCAGCTATAACATGAAGAAAGCTCTGTGTTGCTGCTAGAGTGAAACCAGTAATTGTATTCTCTCTCTGTGGGTTCTGAAGTATTTGTGTAGAGGAGGGGCTTAAAGTAATGATATACCCAAAGGTGACAGCTTTAGATAAATTTATGTGGCTGCTGCAGAGCATCTTCTGGCAAGTACACAAGCCTTTCACTTAGTTTTTGGATAAGGGGAACCAATTTCTATTTCTAGTTCATTTTGGTGACCACATTCCCTAAGATGTTTCTGGAGAAACCTAGTTGGATTTTTAACTCCCACTGGTACTGTGGGATTCTTTGGAGTATAAGGTGGAATTAAGCTGAAAAACTACAGTGTCAACAGGCAGCCCTAATGGCTAACTTGTTTGTTTTTCCTCTCTATAGCCTGTACTGTAATTTTAATGCTAAGTTCTCTTGTGCAGAGAGTATTGGAGGTGAGATTCAGTGTTATTACTATTGAGCTTAGTGTTGAAGAAGACAGTTTGGGGGGAGGGGGGAAGGGGGGTGGGGAAGGTAGGATGGTGATGTTTTTGTCTCAAAATGTCTGTCATATACACAGAATGATTATGCTGCCATTTTAATTTGAAAAAAAATTGGTTATAAGGTGGATAGTGCTATACTACATCTGAGAGTGTCTGTTTAAAAAAAAAATTAAAAACAAAACCAAACCTATAAAATGAAGGCCACTCCCTTCCTTGAGATGCTCAGACTCTATTATGAGTTGTTTAATGTAACGAGTATTGTCATACTAGTATAATGTCATGGCATATGCTGGCCTTGATATTTGAAGCTACAGCAGCAGACTTTTTTTTTGTTAGAAGCTCTACACAGTTACCTTTCTAACAACTTAAACACTTTAATTATGAATGTCTATTTTATTAATAAATACTGCATCTTCAGTAAGCACTGTTTACAAGCTTCTGAACCTGTGTGGAAGTAGTTTGTGGATGTGTTTTCCAAGTGCAGTACACAGTATCTGTCCCAAGACTTTTGCCAGGGAAGCCTTTAGAAAGGTACCAGTGAACTATAGAAAGCATAGAAGGAAGACAAAAAGTTGAACTCAGCATCTTTGGTAACAGATGAGTGTTGGAGTTAACTAGAATTAACTACTTCAAAGGTGTGAATTGGGGAAACAGTGGCAATAAGGATGGCATGATGGATAGGAAACTTCACTGCTCATTAATCTTATGTGGGATGTGGATGTGCATAGCTGGCAATCTTTCATTAGCAAAACAGAGGTGGGATTCAGGAGAGGCTGCAGCCTTTAGGAAATAACTAAATTTTGCATTTAGAATGGTGAGATGCTGTGCAGAAGGAGGGAAGAAACTGTTCTCACTTCTGGGCCTACAGGTGTTTTTCTTCTTCCTTCGTGAGCCTGTCTGCTTTGTTCTTTAATCCTTCCCTGAAGTCAGTTCCCTGTGTGTTTGGCTTTTTTTACCCAACTGTTATGAAGAGGTGTTCTTTCTTGCGTCATGAAGCAGCAATCCTCTTCTTTTGTTTGCTTTGACTCTTGCCCTACTAGTGCACTTTTATTAATCAACCTGAAATAAATATTGAGGAGGAAGAAGACATGCAGAATAAGCCTGTGTGGTTGTTTTGTGGACTTGTTAAGAGAAAATGAACAAAACCAACCATTTTTTTTGCCCAAGAGTTGGTGAATTTTGTATTTGAATTCAGTGTCATGATAATAGTATGGGCTTCTTTCCCGTTTGCAGAAATATTTCAAGGAGCCTGACTAGACAGACACTTAGCTTTGGAGAAAAACATTCAGTCTTTGTGCACACGTGTTGAAAAGAAGCGTTGTTTTTCTTTCCTCTTTGTTTCCAGCTCTGGATATGCTCTGTTCTGGATATGGTACATGTTTTTGGGAGTTATTGGATGTTGTTGCTTTGCTTGTTAAGCATTAAAGAAGGATAAAAGGTTGCCTGTGTAGGCAACTGTTGAATATTGTATTGGGTCACAGACAGATTGCACGAGTAAAGGCTTATCAAATCAGCTGTTGTAATATCTGCTTCTTAAATGATCAACTTGGTCTAAGATCAAACTCGAGAAGGTTTAGAGCTCTGCTTATTCTTTTGTAAGTATCTTGCACCTGTAGAGAACTTTGATCTGTGTTACTGGTGGTCTGTGAATAGTCTCAGTACATTAGAGAGCTGGAAGATGACTAAAAAGCATTGAACAGGTTGAGGTGGCATGTACTAGGTTGCCTCCTTGCCAGGCCAGTAAGAAGACTTTCTTCCAACTCTGAATTGATCATCAGCAAGGAATTCAGGCTTGGGTAAACCTGACCAAGTTGAAACTGAATAAAAACATCTTGTTTTCCATCAATATGTTAATGTAGTGAACTGTAACATATAGCTGTGGAGTTAAGGATGTTGCTTGAGTGAGGAAAATGTATGGTAGTCTGCAAGTGTAGGGGTAAGAAGCATTGTTAAGGTAAAGCAGAAAAAGGGGCTGGTGCTAATCACATGTGGGGAGGAAGGGGAGGAATTTGTGGTGCTTTTTATTTTAGGAGAAAAATAAGGGGCAGGTTCTTTTCTAGCTTAAAGCTAAAACTAAGACTGTCATCCTGGTAAACCTGAGCAAGTCTTAACATTAGAGCTCAGTTTTTAGCATCTTAACTCTCTGTTTTGTCTCTGTACACGCATGTGGTTTTCCCATGATCTAGTCCACATATACAATGCTGTTTCTTATTTTCATTGTTAGTAATGTTTATTTAGTGTGTTTATAGCAGGGTAGGCATTCTCATCAGTATGTATGCTATGAAGTTGTTTCTTGTATAAAGCTCAGTATTCCAGCTCTTGGCAACCTTTTTTTTCCGTGACCTTTTAAAAGTGCAATTGTATAAGCTAATATTGCATGTTCCTGCGTTGTTATGTGAAAGAATAGCTCTGAGCACGATAAAATCCTGATCCTAACATTGATAGGATCAGCTTAAAGGCAGTTTAATCCTCAGTGTCTAACAGGTGTTGCTCTGGGTGTGACTTCCATTTGCTCAGCTTTAAACATAACTTCTTCTCTTTTTCTCTGTGCATCCACTGTGTGCTCCAGTTCATGGTTTGATCCAAGGTAGATGTCTTAATGGTGTAAACTTGGTGAATTGATTTTAGAGATCACTAACTATATCACTACAAGTTATAATGTTGAAGTACAAAACTGTTTTTCTTCACTTAAGATGCTCTTGTGGCTCATGGCAAGATGCCATTACTTTGAGTACCACATAGTTTAGAAACCTTCAACTTATTTTAATCTCTTTGCTCATTATTACAGTATCCTTGTAATAGTTGAAGATCCCTATGCAGATAGAGTGCTGAGGATGCGGGAGTCATGACCTCTTTTAATTAGATTTCTTCCTCAAAAAGGTCTACAGTTAAACCACTTCCTCAAACTGTATTATGTGGAGTAGGCATCTTGCTATGTAGCAGTCCTGTGTCCTTTTTGCCATAGCATTTGGTGGAGAGAAGCTTTGGGAGGATAGCGTAGCCTGCTTGAGATGGCATTGGAAAAGAAGTGTCAACAGATGCATCAGGTACTAAATATCGATTATTTGAAAAGAAACAACAACAGAAAACACCCTATTGCCGAGCAAAGAAAAACCTTCCCTCAGAGTCTTCTGATTTGTCCGGAGTTTTTTTTAAATCTTATCTTGGAGATGTAAAAGCTTGACCTCCATTTTTTTTCTAGGTAAGAGGCAAGTACTCCCTCTGCCTCCTCCCACTAGAAATGTACATTTCTTTTAGATTTTATCTGCCTTTAAGACCTGTGTGATTGAACAGGCTTCTCAACTTCTGGCACTTCTGTATGTAAAATAGCTTCCAGCTGAAGGTGAATATTACCAACTGAAGACCCAGTCCTCCTTCCTTTATACCTGGTTTTCAAGGTAGATCTGCATTTATGCCCTTTCTTAGACCTCTAATCTTGGTTTCATCTGTGGCACTCTTTTAATCTGCATGTACAGGCCAACTCCTTTGAGATATATATATATATATATTTTTTAATCTTCCTGCTGTAACTTCTGTAAGATCCAGTCCCTGGCATTTTTTGCTCATGTAGCTAGTAGTTCTTCTGTTTCTTCTTCTCCCTGAGTTACCTAGAAGATAACTGACATCACTGTGTATAGATTTGGTCTTTGGGTCTCCAAATCACATTTTACTAGCAGCTAGTCTCATTAGCTCTCTTATGGTTTAAGATTGCATGGCAGAAGTTGATTAGGAGTTTGGCAGGGCTCAGGCAACTTGCCATGCTGCAACTTAGAGCTTGTATTGTGTAACAGGCTCCACAGGTAGGACTGTATCAGTTTGTCATGTCGTGCTGTTGCCTGTATCTTGCTTCAGGGCTATGTGTGCCAGAAGCCGGTAGGTGACAAACTGTAAATAAGACAGCGTCTGGTTTGTGGGATTAGAGTGTGGAAGGGGCAGTAGATTCTGTATTAAAACCCATGTGAAGTAAATGAAGCTGTGCAGCTCAAAGACAGCTAGATGTTCTGCACTGGGTAGGGCAGAGCTGGAGTGGGTGATGATCCACTCACTTTGACGGTATGATCTTGGGTACCTTCCTGGATCACTTGCATGAAAACACTGGAATCAGGCATCTAAACTGAAACTGACACTAATCACACAACTGACTTTCTGCTGCTTCACTGACAGTAAACCCCTCATCCTGGCAATGTCACGTATCTGTATGCTGTGAATGCACAGATTCTGTGCTTTTCTCTTTGTTGCTTTGCTAAGGAGGGAAAATGATCTGTCAACAGAGACAAACTCATTCAGTGTTCTGCAGCCTAACGGTTGCTATACTGAGTATTGAAGTTCACGTGCTGATTCTTCCTGTGCTACAGCAAATACTTCATATGATAAGGTGACTGAAATATCTCTGTACTCCTTTTGGAGTTGAGCTTTTGCTGTTTGACTCACAGCTATCTGGACTGTGCTCTACTGAACACAGATCTAAAAGCTGCTGTGCCCCTAGTCTTTTGATAGTCTTTGTAGTGGTAAGCAGGAAAAAATGAATTGCGTCAGAGTTGACTGAAGTATGCAAGAGAATTGTGTTTAACTGGTGTTAAAATCAGAACAAAAAAACAGAAGACACTGAAAGCGGAAGGTGGTGTAAACATAATGTTTACATGGCATTCTGCTGCTGCGAGCATTCTTTAATGAATTCAAGTTAAATAATAAAATGATGGAAAAACTTGCATTGAACTAGTTTTGACATGCTAGGAGGGTGACACGGGAGGGTAATAAGCAAGCTTAATTTGAGTGAGATTGTGCTCTGGCTTTGTAAATCAGGAGAATGGTTTTGATTGTGAACTCTTGCTGGTGTTCTTAGAAACGAGGAAAGTTGCTTTTGACAGGATTTCTAGTATAGAAAGATGCAGAATATGAAATAACAAAGAATGTGTGTTCATTCAACACAAGAATGTGTTTATTTTATCCTTTACTTTTTATAACTTAAGGATGAGGGTTTAGGATTGGAATGGTACCAGTATACTTTTCAGAACCAAGGTGTAGTACAAAGAAGAGTGAAATAGCTTGCATGCTTTCTATCCTTCTTTCTCACAAGAGAGTGAGTAGTGAAGTGATAGAACTGAAGAGGAAACCCCTTGAAGCAGCATCCCGTTTGTTTCATATGGCTCTTTATTTTGTGTCCTCAAATTGCAGCTTCTGGTGCAGAAGAGTGGACTACAGGAAATGAAAGCATTTACATCCCTGGTGTTAGATAGCCACTTAACCCGCTCAGCGCTTCAGTCAAATCTCAGTACTGGTTTAATTTCTCAGTGTACTTAATACAGGTTTGTTTGTTTTTTTTTTCCTCCCGTCATTTCCATGAAGGAATGAATTCCTATGCCCTGCTGTATGGGGACATGAGTCCTGTGCAAGTAGCTCTAGGACAACTGAGCTCACCTTGTATACTGTACAAACAGATGTAGAATAGAACATTATTAATGGTTTTGGTTTCTTTTTGCTGTTCAGATGAATAGGATTGTTGTGCTGCCCAGTTTTTGATGTGTTTTTTTCATTTGTGGGCCATTCCTTCCACTAATATGTTTGTTTCTCTTTGCTCTTTAGTAATTTGAAGAGTCACTTGTCCTGTTGACTGGTTATCAAGCTATCTGTCAGCAGGAGCAGTGCTTTTCTTTGCTCTGGGCAGCTGCATTTTTGGTATTTCAGTTTGGACCCTAGGGACCAGCTGTTGTGCCAGTTGTGATTTAGACCAACCCACAGTTTTCTCTCTAACTTGGTGACTGTTCAGGTCTCAGTAATCTTTATGGCCTGAAGAAAACCTAAAACCTTGTTCCCTTTTACTCAGCAAAAGGGCTGTGCAGGCTCAGGTTTGAAATTCAGACTGGTCTGCTTGGGGTAGGGAAATGTCTTTTGCAGCTTGGAACGTCTTTGCACCATCGCTATACTGTGATACCATCTGCAACTGTGAGTTTGCCCTAAACAGGACTTGGTGTCTGACTTCCCCAGCTACAGTTTTCAAGCTTCAGTATGTTTTGTACAACTGTCTTCCAGTCTTTTCACCTAATGGAAGTTGATAGAGATACTTTGACTTGGGGCCATTGTGTGTATGTAACCTGCTGGGGTGACGCAGTCCAGTGTAACAGCTGGGGCCTTCTTCTTGTGGGCAATGCTGTGCATCTTTTTCAGAGATGTTTTCAGGATTCTTTTCTGCTCTGGGAGTGTTTCTTAATCTTTGTTTCAATGAACTGAATTTTCTATCTGCCTACTAGCTGTATAGTTCCCCTAATTCTGAACTGTGAGATCATGAATGAAGATATTTATAGCTTCTCTCCCTTCCTCTTAATGCCAGGATTTTTCTCTTCCCAATCTCTGTTGTTGATTAAATACACATGTATATAGACTTGGTACAGAGAAAATCTGGTGGTTAGATCCTTTTCAAGCTCCCAGTAGTTTGCTTGTTGACTCTGAACGTGGCCTTGTATGCTGCTGGAGTGGGTAGCAGAGTCTGATCTTTTGGAATGTGCTGTAGGAGAAAGCTGACTGCTTAATGTATGAAGAACCAAGAGACCCTGTAACCTCTTGATGGCCATCCCCATTGTGAAGTCAGTAGAACAGTGAGTAACTGCATACTTGACTGATTTATCTAGATAGTTCATAGCTTGAGTGTACTTACTGGTGCTTGAGAGGTATTCTGCAGTATCTGTAACTCCTGATATGTTTCTCAACTGATAGAGGAATGCTTCTACTTCAGTGATTACGGAGCAGCTGAATTACCAGGAACAGTTCAATTGCAAACAACTGTAGGAAGCAACTTTTTTGGTTAGCAACTTGGAAGAATCTCTCTAGTTAATAACTGTTAATTGTCTAAAGCTAGTGAGTGCCGGAATGAGCTTGTGAACTAGTCACAAGTCATAATGTTTTTACTGGATTCCTTTGATATTTTAGTTATGTGGATATGTCCTTGCTTTCCTCCTCAGTTTAGTCCAGGTTACTGGATTTCAGTTTTTTGGAACTGTGGTGGGGGGAGTGCTTCCTTGGTGGTAGTGGTTGCAGTGAGAAATGCAACAGTTTTCTCACCAAGGTCACGTCTTGGAGAGGTGTGGTATGTGTCCTGGCACAGCTGTACATCTGGTCACATCTGAGGTCTCGGGTCACTAGAACTGACATACCTTGCATGGCTTTTTATCAAATGCTTCTGTGGAAACTTTCTGATAGTTGGTGTCTCTTCCTTGCACGCCCTTATACATCTGGCATGGTGTTTTGGCATTTAGTTGGTGATGTCATCTTTTCCCATCAGGGGATCACTTATGATTCACGTTTTGCCTTTCTGCTCTTGCAGTGTATTTTGCTTTAGAAGTTGTTGCACATCAGCAGAATTGGAGAGCTCTGACATGACCTAAGGCTCTGCCTTCAGCAGGAGGTTGGACCAGGTCATCTGTAGAGGTTTCTTCCAGCCTAGGCCTTCTGTGATTCTAACTTGATACTTGTGCATCAGTTGACCCTTGTGTTAAAAAGGCATCAGCAAACAGTGTTTGCTTCAGTATGCTGTTAAATTCTGCTGATGTTCTCATTAATATTTTTATCAGTTCTTTTGAAGAAGATTATTAAGTTGTGCAGCTTTAAGTTTGCAGAAGTTCTGTGCTGGAGCAGGTATAGAAATCTAACACCTTCTTCTTTTTAAGAACGAACTTACTTGGTTCCTACTTGTCATTTCTTCCTTCTCTGCACTGAAGTAGTGTTTCAGTACCAAGAGGCTGCCTAATGCTCTTAGCTGTGACAATTTTTCTCACTACTGAATTCACTTTGGTCAGTGCATGGTTTTGGGCTGTTGCCTCTTCACTTCCCTGCCCCCTTTGACTTTAGCATTGCTGGGGAGAGAACAAAAGAATAAAATAATCCAACCCAGTGTGTGATTCAGAGTAAATCCATTTGGTTTCTATACCAAAGAAGTTAATGTCACAAAATGAGTAGATGCAGTGCAGCAGGTGAACTGTAATGCCCTAGCACTGTTAAATAATGTCAATAGCTTGTGGGTTTTCACAGAGGGAAGATAAAAATGGAAAGAAGGAAGAAAATAGGTGGTAACTTGCTTGTTTCTGTGTTGGAAGAAAAGTTTGACATTCCTGAAAGCTCAGTACTTTATACATCTGAGCTTGGGACTGTCTTTTTGCTCGAGTACAGAATCTTTGTCAGGCAGAAGAGAAAGATAATGAAAATTTGGGAAGTAGTCACATAAAATATTTTTTTCTAGGGCGTCCTCGGTATTGTTACTCTACTCACTACTTCAGTCATTCCGTCAACTATTTCTACAATCGGAAGGGGTAAAAGTCTGCCTGGGAATAAGAGCTTCTGTCTGCATGAGCGTTTGACATGCAGGCTCATTTCTGTTTGGACTGCAAAGGAAAAAGAACTGGGCAGAGGTTATTACTGTTGAGTTTAGAACGTTTTGAGGAAGACTACCGTGTGAAAATGAGCTGTATGGGACTTGATTTAAATGAGCTGGACTAAAAATGCTACTTAAATTTGAGTCAGCTAGTAAAGTGATAGGAGTAGTTGTATGAGTGCTTGCAAGTGCTTGCTTGCAAGTGCTTGCTTGCAAGACAAGAAAGAGGTGTGTGTGTTTGAGATAAACCTGTGCAGTGAGCAAAAATGATGTGCAGCTTTGAGGTCAGTTGAAAATGGTCTAAGACAGATGCAGCAGTTACTAACCCATGTGCAGAAAGTTTTTCAGTTTGGTAGCAATTACTTTCAGCTCTGAAATAATATATGCTTAAGTTGTTGGAATATTGCTTTTACCCTGGGTGACTGGATTTGTCACAGATACAATTGATCAAGTAAATTGCCTACATTGAGGTGAGGGAATATGAATCTGCAGTCTTAAGATTTTTGTAAGTATGCTGATTTCTGTGTTCTGGCTGGCAAGCCTATAACTTTCTGGAAGAAAATAACCTGAATTTACAATGTAAACAGCCTCGTGTCTTTCTCTCCTTTTTCCCTCTTTCTGCCTAATACTGGTTTCAGAGTACTCAGCCTTGTCTGTCTTGCTGCTGCAGCATTGAAGAAGCATCTGTTCTTGGATCAAAGTGCAAAGGAGGAAGCATGCTGACCAAAGGTCTGTGCCAGGCTGGTAACTGGCATTGTAACGCAGCACTGTAGGCAAAGGTGCTTCATGTAACTCTTAATCCTGGAGTCCTAAAGGGATTGGCTGATGTGGTTGCTAAGCTACTCTCTGTGGTATTTGAAAAGTTGTGGGAATCAGGTGAAGTCCCCAGTGACTGGAAAAAAAGGTAACAACATACACATTTTTAAAAGGTTAAAAAGGATGACCCTGGGAACTGCCAACCTGTTAGTCTCACCTCTGTGCCAGGGAGCATCATGGAACAGATCCTCCTGGAAGTTATGCTAAGGCATGTGGAAGGCAAGGAGGTGATATGGGAGAAACAGCATGGCTTTACCTAGGGCAAATCCTGCTTGACCAACCTAGTGGCCTTCTGTAATGGTGTCACTGCATCAATGGATGAGGAAAGAGCCACTGATCTCATTTTTCTTGACTTCATTAAGGCCTTTGACTGAGTACCTCCCAACATCCTTCCCTCCAAATTGGAAAGATTTGAGTGGACTGTTTGTTGGACAGAGAACTGGCTGCAGGGTTGAGTGCAGAGAGCAGTGATCAATGGCTCAATGTGTGGATGGAGGTAGGTGATGAATGCCAAAAAAAGACCTGAGGGTTCTGGTGGTAAGCTGTACACGAGCAAGTAGTGTGCCCTTGCAGCCTAGAAAGCCAGCTATATTCTGGGCTGCATCAAATGTGGTGCAGTCAGCAGGTCAGGAAGGTGATCCTTCCCCTCTACTCTGTGCTGGTGAGGCCTCATCTGGAGTACTGTGTCCAGATGTGGAATCTTCAGTACAGGAGATATTTGAACCTGTTGGAATGTGTTTTGAGATGGGACAGGCTAAGAGAGCAGGGACTACTCAGCTTGGAGAAGAGAAGGTTGCGATGTGACTTGATAGCAGCCTTTCAGTATCTAAAGGGGAGCTACAGGAAAGAAGGGGACAGGCTCTTTAGCAGGGTCTGTGGCGATAGAGCCAGGGGAAATGGCTTCAGGCTTGGGGGGGGGGGGGGGGGGGGGGGTTAGATTTAGCTTAGGTATAGTAAAAACATGTTTTGCAGCGAGGGTGGTGAGGCACTAGAACAGGTTACCTAGTGATGTGGTTGATACCCTATTCCTGGAAACTTTCAAGGTGAGGCTGGATAAGGCCCTGGGTAACCTGATCTTGGTGTGGTGTTCTAGCCCAACTCCCCTGCAGTGAACAAGATGGCTTTTTGGGGTCCCTTCCAACTCTAAGGGTTATATGGTAAGCTGGAGTGCAAGAATCTGAAAAGTTGTTGCACTACCAAGACTTTTTTAAAGAACTTCATATAGCAGCCCTGAAGGTGATCCAAGTAGATTAGGGGAGCCCTCTTCTCATGGAAAAACCTGTTTGGTTTTTATTGGGCTTGTTACCAGTTTGCTGTGTCATGATGTTAGTGGCCGTAGAGCCTGTTGGAGTGCTTTGGTTTACTCATTCTCTCTTCCTCTCAGTAACTGAAATCAGTGTCCTTCATCAGGTACTTCTGAGTGTTAAATAGAAGCTGTTACAGGCTTGTTCTATAGTTGTCCTTCCTCTGTCTTTAAGGATTAAAAAAACCAAAAACACCCAGTCAAAAACAATGGAAGTGTCAGTCATTTCCTGTCATCTTTTCCAGGTAAATGCAAAGGCTTCCACTGCAAGCTGGCAGGTGTCTTTTGCATCTTCTGTTCTCTTGGAGCCTCTCCAGTAACATATGGGCTATGCTTATTGTAGCTGTAATATTCGTAAGAGATAATGTTAGTAAAATTAATTTCTGTGTACCTTTTCTTTATAGTAAGCAAGACAAAAGGTAACTATAATAAAGGGTTGATTACAATGGGAAAATATTATGTAAGATAATGATTAGATACCAGTGCTTTTAGGTGTCTCCAGAGAATATGTTTTGAATTGGTTTGTAATGCTGTTTTGCTGAGTTCATCCTCCATCTAAATGGAGTGTGTATGAAGAGAGTATCTGCAGGTCAGTGCTTTGGCATCATTATATCTAAGGACACTGGGTTGTAATTCATTAACAAACCATATTAGTTAACATTAACTTTATACTAGCAGAGGACCTCAATTTAAAAAGTTCACATCAAAGAGATTATCAAGAAGAGGTCTAACTGTTATGGGATGTGGGTGCTTGATGTAGCTGCGGGAATGTCTTAAAACGATAGGGCTGCATGTGTGTGTTCAGCTGATGCGCTGTGTTGTACATCTCCTTTAAGTATCTAAGGATGGGGTGGATAAAGCTAAGTGTTAGTAGTGAGGTTACAAATTGTTTGGAGGGGCAAATCTGAGGATGCTTCAGGTTTTGAAACTTCTGAGCTCTCTTCCACATACAGGAAGAACTAGAACTCAGTTGTGACCCCCTAAGAACATCACTTTTCCTGATGGGCTAGCTGGCTGGGCACGTGGCACCGGGTGGCCTTGGATACTTTCAGTGGGATGGAAGCTGATGTCTTGATGTCAAAGGTCATGGTGAAGTCCTGAAGCTGCGTTGTATTTAAAGGTGAAATGGAGTTGTAGCATGTGTAGCATGCTACACATTAAGAAACTTGGTTAAATTGGGAGATTTTAATATGTGTAACTCAGGACATTATCTTAATTTGACAGATGCCTTACAGGATATAACAGCTGCCACGTCATTATCTGACACAGCTGAAAATGTTTAGGGTGTGACTGGACTGCCTGTGTCTGAAGTGTGAGGTGCAGGCTGCTCAGGCAGACGAATGTTGCATTAGGGCTTCCCTAGATGGTGTCAGGGCTTCAGGTGCTGGGATTACTTCAGTATCTTCTGGTGTTATGTGGAAAAGCCCATGCGCTGACCCTAGATGGGGAAACGTGTAACTGGTGCAGGAGAGCTCCAAAGTGAGCATTGCTCCTTGCACAGTGAATTCTTGAGGAATGTGTGTTCTTATGGTTGGTATGAGAATTGTGGCAGTTGTTTTATAGTATGTCTGACAATTTGACATAAGTACCTTATTTAACCCTCAGCTCACCTCTGTGCTGAAGATGCTGCTTCCTCCTTTCTGAAAATGACTTCATAAAACCTGTCTCCTTGCTGGTGCTTGCATGGGGATGTCTTTTCATTTGTTTTTTGGTATGATAGATTTGGATTTTGGATATAGTAGGTACAGAATTAGTGTGTAGACGGTTGTTTTCTTAAATTCGGGTTGTTTTCCTTCTTGTGGCTTCCTTCACCTGTGAATGTGGTGGTGGTTTTCAGGTTCCACACGATCTTAAAAACAGTAGAGCTGGATTTGCTGGTGCTGTGGTCTTGTTACTGTGCATCTTGTTTAGAACTTCTGGTTTAGCATAGTGTACGAACATCCCCTCTTGTCTGAGGACTGAAGTGACCTCTATTCCTGAAGAGTAGTTGGGTGTTCTGGTGTTATTTTTAAGCGGCTATACATGTTCACTATTTTTTTTTTTCCAAAATATTTTTTTTCACTAACTATGTTGTTATGAACAAGAACTTGTTTGAAGTTGGATCTTTTTTTCTGAATTACTGTGTATGTTTCTGTACAAATGGAATTGGAAAAATCTGACTAGAGAAGGAAACAAACTTCTGTTAGCATGTGGGTGCTATTGCTTTTTCTTCAGACTGTCGTCATCTCCTACAGTGAGTTAAAATACTTAGTTGCTGTTGGATATCTATCAGGCATTGAGTTTGACTAGTTAGTGAGGTTTTTCCTTTATGTTAATAAATGCAGATTCTAAATGGTGTTAAGGTGCTGCTTTTTTTTAACATGCTGGAAACTGATTGCTCCATAAAAAAACAAAAAGTATAAATGCTTTCTGAAAAAATCTTGCCCTGCGTGTATTTTAACTAAATTGAAGTTCTTATTTTTTGCCTTAAGCTTTTGTTTGGAAAAGATCATTTTATGTTTGCTTCCTGAGGCATGACTGTGAGTTTTCATGTGACGTGTCTTATGAATCTCTTTCTCTTGTCTTGCAGTGAATGATAGTGTCTAGAAAGGGTATGTCCCTTCAGGAGAGAGGTGCCAATGTCCAACCGGCCTAATAACAATCCAGGGGGGTCACTGCGACGTTCACAGAGGAACACTGCTGGGGCCCAGCCACAAGACGACGCAGCAGGAGGAAGGTATGATTGCTCTTGAGGGCGTTCTCATGTGTAAATGCAAAGTTGATGTGATTTTTAGAGAATGAAGTTTTCTGATCTTCAATTCAAATACTGAAATTTGAGTAAAATGTTTTTGTAAAGGTTGTCTATACTGTTGTTGTGTGGCCTGAGAACGTGGAGAATTCATCGTAATGCATGTTCAGCTAGAATAGAAATAGTAAATCTATGTGGAGAAGGTATAACTGAACTATACTGCACAAATCACTGGTAATAACAAATTCCTCTCCCCTCTTCCTTGCTTGATAAGTCTGTAGGGGGCTGGCAGAGACACTGGTCTGTGAAATCTGGGGAAAATGTGTTCCTCTTAGGAATGCCAGTTAATCAGTATTTTGTTCTCTTGCATTTCATGTTAATTCTGTGTAGCTTTTGAATAGCTCCAGAATAAAAGACTTGCTATGTCTTAATACTCAATCTACTCGCTCACTAGTGTAGAATTTGTTCTATAGGTGATTGCATTTGTAATGCAGAACTAGATCCTTGAGATTTTCTTACAGATGTTGACTGTGATTATTGCTATGCGAGCTAGGAAAATAAGTCTTCACCATGTGAAGCTTGTTTGGATGTGTCTTTTTTTTTTTTAATACTGGTCTAATTAAGAAATATGTTAGTACCAGGGTGGACAATATCTGTTTGTGTACTCTGTTTTCTTAGAGATGTTACAGCTACACGCTTGAGAGTGTGCATTTTGATCTTGGGTTGTCTGGTGTATTAAAATGTTGTAGGTCAGTGGCGTGGGGTGACAAGTTCTTACTGTAAAGGGTTTGAACTCCGGTTTGTAATGATAAGTGGTAGATTTCTCCCTAGTGTAAGGGCAAACTGAAGGCATGGTCATTGTTTGAAGGATGTTAACTATTCTTCTGAGGAACTTTGTGGGAAATAGTTTAATTCCCAGAAATGGAGTTTTGCTTATTCTGATCACTGCACAAATGGAAAAATATAGTTGATAAGCATAAGGCTTCTGCCTGGTGCTTGTACAGCTGTTACCATATATACCTGATTATTTGGCAGGCCAGCATTGTTTTTGGAGAATATTTCTTCCTTAACTACTGCTTAGTAAACATAGATTCTTGAGAACAGGATCTCTGCTGCCTTCACAGCTATGTATAGGTGTTTATTGTTAGTAAAGCATAACAGGCTTGGATGAAAGCATACTGGTTAATGTGATCTTGGGGATCAATTTGATTTCTCTTACTGTATTCTGTATATTCTCAGTAAGCTGCTGGGTAAAAAGGCCTTGTTGCACAAGGAACAGTGTGGGACATCTGGGTCCTTTAACAATTTGTAGATGATATTGGCAGTTAACTCTCAAATTTACAGAGGCAACTAGAGGAAAAGCTGGTCTTCAAATGTAAATTTAGGGATTCATGCTTCCTCATATAAGAAGTGTTGGGATAGTTTATTACAGTTTTGTTACTTTATGATACACAGATAGACAGCATCTGTTTCAAGATACTATTAGCTGTACTATTTCTTCTAGGCAGCTCTGTACTGGTTGGTAACTTAGAGATGTGGGATAGCATTATCTGCTGCTTTAGACCTGGCTTTGGTTTTGTCTCTGTGTGTTCTGACAGGAGTAAACACAGTAGCTTCCTCAACTGAAGTCTATTGTGAAGGATGTTAGAAAAATCTGCTGCTTCTGGTTTCAAGCTGAAACGTTATTGCATGTCTCTGGCTCTACAGCTTTAACAGCCTCTTGCTGAAATTCAGTTGATTTAGCTTGATGAGCAGCTACTCATCACTTATGTAAAGGCTTTAGAAATTGTGAACTCTTATTGTGTTTAATCTATAAAACAAATGCAGAGTTTTCTTTCCATGACAGCTAACACTGCCAGGTTTGCCATAAGTTGGAAGCATCAGCACAAGCCCATTTTATTTTAGAGTGGACTCTATATACGTCACTCCAACTCTTAGCTTTGCTATCAAAATGAATAGTTGAAGTCTATGATGTGTTTTATACTGGATTTTACTAGTGAGTTCACGTTCAACACTGTAACTTGATCTGACCTTGGAGTGCATTACTTCTGCAGTTTTTTTTTTTAACAGAACAAACAATGATGCTGGTCTTGTAGACCATGAAAAACATTGTTGCAGCACTATTTGGCAGTAAGCTTAGTATCTATGATGTGCTTTTCTGGATGGGGGGCAGGGAGGGGAGAGGAGTGAGGATCAGTACCAACCAAGGTATGTTTGTGAAAACAGATTCATAAACAACTGTGTTTTCCCCTCTCTTTCACCTTTATATGCACCTAACCTAAGCTGCTTCATGTTGAAAGATCCTTTGCTTTCAGTCAGCAGTGATATTCAAATAACTGCTATGGGTGACCCACTGATGTGGATCATACAGTATTCCCAGGTCAAAGTATTAGTTGTTATCCCCACTATTTAGAACTATTATTATGATGGCACTGTCCTAATTGTACAGCAAGAAAATCTGTCTGAAAAATCTGTTTGAGTATTTGATGTTGAAGAACTCCTCAGGTTGATAAGGAAGCGGTAATGAAGAAGTTTCTCTTTGCCGTGTTAACTCAGAGGAGTGGGAGGCAGACATTGTTAACTCCTCTCCTTAGTATCTGCCACCTCTGGTTCTCCATCCTGTTACTTTTTTACTTTGCTAACTACATTGTTGCATCTGTTGGAGAACTGTGTCTTGTTACTTAAATCCTCAGGGGTCATGAACTGCTTCTGAGCCACTACTTCAACAGCAGAAACTTGAAAGCATTACTTCAAGGCGTACAAGATTTCTTCTGAAAGTACTTGGAGTAATAGAAGTGCTCCTGTATGCTCGCACTGTGTACTTGTACTGCAGTACTGTTTTCCAGTGGCGTGAGCTCCATGTTGTCGTCTGAACTCATCTAATGTCTTATGGAAAAGTATTGGTTAAGTGGGATATTAATTTGCTGTGAATGCAGCCACAACAGTTGTAGCTGTATGTGAAAATGTGGTACTTCTTGCAAGTTAGGCTTTTGGAATATGATACTTACTCTTGTGTGTTTAGGGTTAGAGATTAAATGAAGCAAGATGTGCTCACAAGCTGCATGGAAGATAGTGGAATACATCTTAGACTGTCTTTTTTCAAATATTTAAGGCAGAATAATCTGTCAATTATACTAATTTTGTTCTAAATAGGATTTGTTTTTGGGCCACTCTTGATATGTTAATGTCATGCCTGTGTACTGTGTGAAAGCTAAATTCGCAGCCTTGAGTTGCAGATAAAAGTACAGGTAGCTCACAACCTTTTACCCAGAATCAGTCTTCCAGCTGCTTCTCTAACTCCCATAGCACTTACTCCTCCAAGTATGAATCTTTGTTTCTAGCTCATCAGGGTATTCTAGTTGCTTTTGTATGCAAGTTAACTTTTTAACAAGACCTTAAACAATCTGTCATGACCTTAGTATAAATTGGAACAGTGTTTACCATCTGATCTGCAGTTCTTTTAACTTTATCCTGCAGTGTATTCAAATTACTGGTCTGTTTGCACTCATGTAAATCTTAAGAGAAGAAGGGTAGTGGACAGCTGCTATTGTCTTGTGTACCTACTGTGCCTTGCATGCAAAATGAACAATTAAACTCAGAGAATGAGAAGTGAGCACACGAGGTTTTTGCATGCAATAATTTTAAAAATTGTCGTTTGATTCTCAACTCGTTGTGATTCTGATGTCACTTTTTTGTTCTGGTTACTAGTATTAGGTATTAATGGTACTTTGGAGAAAGCAAAAGCAGCTAGTCTGCATGATACAGTATTTACAATTCTAGTTGTATGGTTGTAGCTTTTTGTCCACATAGATCGGACACTGGTATGGAATTAAGTTTGTAAGTCTTGTAGGAACCAAAAGAGTTTAGAGGGAACTTTAAAGGGAAATAATTTTTCAAATATGTTTTAGGACAAATGAACTCTCATCAATTAGCTTACATAAAATATTTCTGCCAAGTTCAAATTATGTAATAACTTCAGTTAATTCCATAATAGAAGTATTTCAAGGGGAAAGTTAAGTTTCATGCCTTACTCTGTGATTGAGAACAATAAAATCTAAATACTCAGGATTAGGTGAAACGTTCCTAAGTCTATCTTGGTGGAACTGGTTGTGAGATTAAGATTTAATTTTATTTCACTTTTTTTGATGGTTAAAATTGTGTCTTTGTTTCTCATGAGGAAAAATTATTGAAATACTGTTCAGTTCATCTTTTCAGACTTATATTCAGAACGCTCTGAGCTAAAGAAAATGAGTTGTCTTTGTGCATTCATTCTCTGAGTAACTGACTTTAGGAATACTTTAGGAGAAACGCTTCAGGAGACAAATAGAAAAGGAATTATTTCAGGAGAAAGTTTAAAAAAAATCAGAAACAACTTGAGGAGAATACCTCAGGAAAAAAAAACAAACAAAAAACTGAGGAGAGAACGTTACCAAGAAAAACACTATTAATACTCATACATTGGTGTTTTGACTCTAAGCAGGTTATCATATCAGGTGGCTGATACTTCCCTACTGAGGGAAGTAGTCAGTAGCAAGTTTAGTTCTTGCACTAGTAAGATTGCTGGTTCTTGGTCAGAAGAGTGATCTGAAAGCTTGTGGAACTCTCACCTCCTCCACTTACTTGTTTGGCCAAAACTTTGTGATGTTTGTTCAGGGTCATACATGGGATAGAACTTCACTCTTCTGTTCCCATGCCCCATCCCCTTCATATGTTTCCAGAGTGTTTGCATAGTTCAGCTCAGACGACTAAATAGTTTAGGCTGATTGCATGTAGTACTCAGAAACAATTAATATATTGCTTCTACCAACATTAATGTGAGACTAGTTTGATCCTCGTGAGGGTTAGTGGTGTTCAGACATACTATGTGAGTAGGATGTGGACAGCTGAGATTTACAGTTGTCAGACATGTTTCATCAGGGGATGTACAGCGCGTCTCTTGCTGTGGTTATTTATCCTGTGGTGTTCTAAATGCTTACGTACTGTCTCTTGTGAGTCTTGCAGATAGCAATAGCCTTTGGTTTTGGAAAATAGATCTGGAGCATGTTTGATGATGCAGCTTCAGTATTAAATGTCATTTGTAGTATTCTATGAGCTTTGTCCTCTAGTCAAAGCTCATAAAATAAGCTACTTTTTGCATGTAGCTGAAGGATGATAGAGAGAACTCTTATAGCTTGTCTGAAACGCATTCCTTTCTTTGACATCACAGGTTTCCTGTCTCATCTGACTTCCTTCATCAGTAGCATGTGGGTTTTTTTAGCCTACTCACTTCAACATTATCAAAAGAGTACTCAATCCTTTCAAGTTGATGGAACTGCAGCTATTAAGTAACTTGCGAAGTTTTGAGCTTCCTTAGATGGGCCTTGGTTGGAAAGGACCTCAGAGATCATCTCTGTTTCAACCCCCCTGTTGTGGGCAGGGCTGCCAGCTACTAGACCAAGCTGCCCAGAGCAACATCAGTCTTGCCTTGAATGCTTCCAGGGATGGGGCATCCACAGCCTCCCTGGGCTACCTCAGTAATTGTGATGTTCAAAACAGTAGCCAGACTGGATGGTTTTTCTTGAAATACTCAATGTAAAGGGTTGATGTGGAAGGATTTGAAGTTTCACTTAATCTAATAACTGTAAATGGTCCCAATAACAAAAAAAAAAAAAAAAATCCACCTACTGGTTTGTGTCTGTGTCAGAATTCTGATAGTTTTCTGTTTTGACTTTCTGCTGACAGGTCACATTTAGGGCAGGCAAAACATAAGGCACATAGCCCTCCTGAGAGTAGAAAATCTATTTCAAAGACACCCAAAGTGCAGTCTAATACTACTACTGAGCAGTCCAAGGGACACTTTTCTAAAAGGTAATTGTGCTTATATTCATGTTATCAGTGTTATCTGCTCTTCACAACTGTATGCAGTATATCTAACTATACAGAGTTCTTATAAAATGTTTGACTAATAGGCTTTAGGTATTGCATTCAGTGGATGTATTTCAGTGTCTCATTTTGCTCATGGTTTTTTTTTTTCTTTTTACTTTAATGAAATGCTCTCAGTAGAATTAATGATGGGGAGCATACTAATCATGCGTAACTAGTCCTGGAATGTTTGCAGGTTCTTTTCTACTCTTCTTCATGTGTGGGGAAGATCTTGCCCAAAAAGTTCTGAATGCTGTCCAATAGTAATTGAAAGCTGCAGTACTCTAAAGAATACCTGTGTTTAGGGCAAACACTTGTTTTATCTATTCTTTATACATTTCTGTACATACACACTGGATCAGCTTTCTCTCATGTAGTGGAAAATGGAACTCTTTTTGTGCTTCTTGAAATTAATCACTCCAGATAGACTTTTATTAAGCCCTTTTGTTGAGCTAGAATCCAGTTATGACTAGTTATGCATTACTGAGCATTTCTTGTTATTTTGTGGAACTTGTGTTCTCAAACATTCAGATAACAGCTTCATAGCTTGAAACTTTTAATTTAAAAAAATCCTTGTGAAATCAATTCAAGTTATCCAGTATCTCCCTTTTTATTTAAATGCAATATCCAATGCATTTATTTTTCAGTTTTAATTTTCATGCTAGTGATTTTTTTTTTGCATTGAAATCTGGAATGAGCATGTTTCTTGTTACAGTGCAAACTTCGTAATCAATGTTTTCTTACCTGCAGTTTTCTTTATTATTTTGACTTCTGATGTTTATCTTGTGAAACTGTTGTAACAATGTGGTGTTTGTGTTTAATACTAATGCTGTCTGTGCTTATTTCTGCAGAGGCTGTAGTTCATCTGCTGTTTTAATACCACAAGAAGATTCAGAAAGAGTCAGTACTTCAGAAAAGCAAAAAACGGGGCAAGTGCCTAAGAAAGACAATTCTCGAGGAGTTAAACGCAGTGCTAGTCCAGATTACAGCAGGACCAATTCTCCTAGCTCTGCTAAAAAACCTAAAGCACTTCAACACGCCGAAACTTCCTCAGAAACAAACAAGCCACATACTAAATCCAAGAGAAGACACTTAGACCAAGAACAGCAGAAGTCTGCACAGTTGCCATCAACAAGCAAGGCTCACACCAGAAAGGGTGGAGCTGCTGGTAGCTCCCGAAGTCAGAAAAGGAAAAGGACAGAGAGTACGTCTTGTATAAAGAGTCGTTCAGCAGTTGAATCAACTGGAGCTGAAGAGAAGTCAGCAAAATCCTCCAAGCTGGCTTCAAAATCGGTGACCTCAGCCAAAGCTGGGTGTAGCACCATCACTGATTCTTCTTCTTCAGCTTCTACATCCTCTTCCTCTTCTGCTGTTGCCTCTGCTTCTTCCACTGTTCCTCAGGGTGCCAGAGTGAAACAGGGTAAGGACCAGAATAAGGCTAGACGTTCACGTTCTGCGTCCAGCCCTAGTCCAAGAAGGAGCAGCAGGGACAAAGAACAGAGCAAAACAGGTGGCTCTTCAAAGTTTGACTGGGCTGCTCGATTCAGTCCAAAAGTTAGTCTCCCTAAAACAAAACTGTCTCTACCAGGCTCTTCTAAGTCAGAGACATCAAAACCTGGACCTTCAGGACTACAGGCTAAGCTAGCAAGTAAGTTTTTCACTTGCTTTTGTGGAAGAATAAGCATGTATGTTTTAAAAATTAACTCTTCTTAACAAATACTTAAATTATTTTAAGGCTTCTTGGAACATTGTTAGAGAGAAGTAACTAGTATTGTGTTTACTGAGCTTTTAAGCAAGGCTGTGACTGAAACTACTTATGGCTAAAGCAAAAGGTTTTAAGTAAACAGTCTGTGTTCTATTGGCCTAAAATTCATTATATTGCATATAATTTTTTAAATAAAATTTACACAAGATGTTTGCTTATTTCTGTAATGGATACTACATAACCATTATATGATTCTTTTACTGGATATGTCCTGTCTGGCACTGTCATTTTGCTAAACTTTGTGGGAGCCATACTTGTTGGAAAACAAGCAGACAACTTGGAAGCTTCATGTTTGAAGTCTACTTTACTAATTACTTTGCTATTTTTTTTTCTTAATGCGCGTGTCCTCTCTCTGATTCTTAACTGAAGTAGTAGATGCCACTTCTAGTACTTTCTGATAAGGAATGTAGGCTTTTCTAAGCTTAGCCTTTGAACAGTATGTGAGAGATGCACATAGCTCTGTTTTCTCAAAACATTTTAAATGCAGTATGTTGACATTGTTTTTAAATCTGTTTTTTTTTTTATAGCAGGTATTTTGTTAAACTTGCTTTGTTAAGTAGGATTCCGAAGCTTAGAAACTGTTGGATGTTGATCTAGGCATGACCATGAGTAGCCTTGTCCCAACTAGGGCATGTCTACAGCTAATACTCATGCAGGAAATATGTGAAATAAACAAGAGGAACTGGATGGCTTCCTGTATAATCAAAACAGATTTAATTGTCCTTACAGGCTTGTTTTGGATAACTTGCATGACTGGAGTACTGATTCTAGAATGACCTAACCTAGTTGAAGAAGGATAGCATTGGGGAAGGGGAGAGGCCTTGCTTTCTTATGACAAGACTTTACATCCAGGGTAAAGAGGGGAAGGAGTGAGACTTGGACGAGAATGAGACTAACTAGCAAGTTCTTAGTGAAGTCTGTCCTTTTGCATGTGCAGCTTCTTGGTCAATGGAGTAAAGCAACAGGGAAGCAAAAGAATTTACTTCTGCTAAGTGAATAGAAGAGATGAAGGTGGAAGATTGTGACTGCTTAGAAACCTTTAGCCAGGAGTGAGGACACTGGGATAGCACAGTCTAAGGAGGGGAAGTGTTTAGTATGTTGAAAAACAACATTGAGAATATCAGCTTAAAAGATCTCTACCAAGAATGTACTGTGAAAGCCTGCTTGACCAGCTTTAGCTGTTTTGTGTCTTGAAAGTCAGCTTTTGTGTAAGGCAAACATATACTTGAATGTCTTGGTTTTGTGTCATAAATAGAACTAAGATGGTATGGACAGTAAATGGGTGCTTAAAAAGTCAGTGGTAAGGGTTATAAAGCATAGTAAAACTCATTAGATACTTAAAAAAAAAAAAATTTGTCTAGATGGCATCCCAGCTGGAGAGGGAGAAGATGATACTGGGAAGTATAAGATGTCTTACTGTAACATGAAGTAAGCACATCATAAACATAATTGAATAGCTATTACACTGAATGTCACTGATTGGAGTGTGGTTATACTGAATATCACTGAGCTGTTTAAATGTTACCAGGATGTAAAGGCTTGATCTAGAGTAAATGAAGATGCTGAACTTTGTATTTTTAAATAGTCCTAGATTTTCAGAAGGTGCATTAAAGCTCTTTCACAACCGTTTGAAAAAAATTTCGAATCAGTAGTAAAAATTTTTAAAAAACAAAAGAAAACAAAATTTTGGCTACTATGGTGTTTCACTAACTGGTTAATATTGATACAAGTGGCAAATACTTTATTGAAATAGACATTTTGGATAATGTTGAAAAATGTCAGAGAAGTTAAGAAATAAGAAACTATTGAGATTGGCTCTTGTAAGCTAAAAACCTTCCTTCCTAATAACTTTAAGAGAATAAGGGAGCATAAGTAGGTGATAGAAAACCAGGGTTGTTAACATCTAAAGCAGAATGACAGTGATCTAGATGAAATTATTACATTGTATGTGCCCCTCTGTTATAAGAGTGTCCTTAAAAGTCCCTGTAAAAACTGTAACCCTACTGAGTTTTGTGTTCTATGGAAGTGCAAGACAGGTGCTGAAAGAAATTTGAAATGTCAGTTGACAGAAGTAGTAGAAAATAACCAAAAATGCGGTAAGAAGAGTTGTAAATCATGGTATGAAGGAGGTTGAAGAGTGGTGGTGTGAGAGTGGTTCTAGGAAGAATGGCCTGGGGTAAGTGGGGAGATTTTTATGGCTAGCAGATGCAGTCAGTTGTGCCTGTGTAAATCCAACTGTTGCAGTTGAAGAATGATGTATGAAACTACAGTCAGCAGTTTAGGATGTCTGGGTTGATATTGAGGGGGAATACTGGAGCATTAGAGTAGCAGGAGGTGCCTTTCCTTGCCACAGCTATTTTTATGCTCCTTTGTCATCTGAGTAGTAAAGAGCCAATATGAAGCATAAACTTTGAGCTCTAACAAGTAGATTTCTATTGATTATTTTTCTGAACTGTAAGCTAAGGGATTTCAGGATTATAGACTGAACTTAACCTTGTTTGGGCTTGATTAATATGTTTAGAGTTTTGAAATAAGTGAGTGCAGTAGGTACAGCTGCATTCAGAACTTGTTTATTTTTTAAGGGTATTTTTGTAGTATGGAAGGAAAAAAAGCTGACCAATGAAGACACTTGAGTCTTAGAAACATCTTCACATTTTTTTTTTTTAACTTCATTTAATTTCTGTTGGGCTACACCATTTCAGGTTTAGCCTGTTTTGGGTCTCTTCCTTAGACTCATTACCGTGAGTGTTTGGCATGCAAATAGGATGATGTCACAGCATAAGCAATTTATCTGCTTGCTACAGGGAAACCTATGACTCCACTTCAGAATTCAAGTTCACATCTGATATGTTTTTACTTGCTGAATATGAATCGTTTAAGCCTAATTAAAGTCTGTCCTGTGCTAAAAAAAAGGCCTAGCAGTCTTCAACTTTGTTGTTGGGAAGACTGGAAGGATCTCCCAAAAGATGCAGGTGGTAAGAGTGACTTAAGCCTTCTTAAGCAATAAATTCTAAGGGCAGAGAGTGGCTATAAACAGTAGGAAGGAAGCAAGCTGTGAGAAATCCATTGTCACATCCTTTTTGCCCTTTGAAATGAATAAAGGGAGGTGGAAGTGCTTGTGTGCCCTGGTAGGTGTATCAGAGGTAGAAGGGAAGACTTGGGAAAAGGAAAAGATAGGAAAAGATCTGATGAGGAGTGCTCACATTGAGAAACAGGAGAGAATGAACTCAGCTGTTCTGGGTGCTCAGACCATGATGTGTTTTGCAGCTTGTCTGCCCATCTAACTCTTTCTGTAGCACCTTCTTACTTAAATAATTCAGTTTAAAGAAATGTCTCAATTAATTTAATGCCCCTTAAGGAAAAGGACGATCCAGTCCACAACTTCCTTGCTCCACTGTTGTACAGTGTTTGCACTCACCTCCTATCAACCTTGCTTAGCTCCCTGCTGTGGCAGAATGTTAACACAGTCAAGTGTTTGTGCTGCATCTCAGACTGGGACAGTAACACACAAGTGTGCAGAACCACACCATTAACCACACCACAGTAAGCTGATCAGCTAGCTCTGCTGTCTTGTGAAACTTCTGCATAAATCCTATTTTGATATAAGCCAAGTCTGTTCTACTTCATTTATGGTGGGTGTAGTGTCTGTTACTTAGCTGTAAGTTTGGACCATCTGAAGACTGAAGTGGCTGGCTTACTTCAGGTTAGAACTCAGTGTCTGGGTGCTGGAGCTTGTTCTCTTAGGTTGCCAAGTTTTCTTGGGTTAATAAGCCAGGTGTATAGTAAACACAGGAATATCAGGTTAACTGTAGTCTACATGGAACTTAATGCTGTATGCAGTTAATGTATTCCTGGATCAAACACAGTGTAGTATTTGCAAGGGCAGACTGTTGACTCTAGGTCATTAATAACTTGCAGATTGCTTTTTGTGTTAAAAATCCTATCAAAAACTATGTAGTTACCATTTCATCCCTAATTGCTGCAGCTCAGCATTTCTGGAACTTTTTATAAGATTACAGAAATCAAAAGAAGACAGTTTGATAGGTACTGTGCTAAAAAAACAACATATGCTTGTGTTCTGTTTTTGCTTTGTTACCAGAAGAGGGAGCAGAGATCTAATTTCTTCCTAAGCTATATTTGTCCTAGCAATAGTATGCCTAAGTTGGATGTTATGGAGCTCTATTTTATCTTACTTTAGAGATGTTCTGTGGTTGAATGTCCCCTGAGAATGATGGCTTTGTAAACTAGAGCAAATTAGTATCAGTTGTGAGTCTTTAACAGTTCAAATACTCCTAAATTTAAAACCCCCAGCTCCTTCCCCAAAGCTGTGAAGGTATGCATGGATGCATTGTTTGCCTGAAGGAAGGCCTTATGGTAGTGATAGAGTTTGCAGTGATGTAGTTAGAGCAGAAGCACCAAACAAAAAACCCAACATATTGCGGATCTTGCCACTGGATGCATTTGAATTCTGAAGGGTGGTAGGGGAACCTGCTTTGGATTTAAGACAGTTATTCTTAAATTGTACTAATGTAGATCAAACTGACTAACTAAAATTATGATTCAGATAGTGAGTGTGCCTAAGTTAATGCTGTATGGATTTACTCTAAGCAGTGGAAACAAAACAGATGAGATCCTTCCACCAACTGTATGGTTCTTCTCCCTGATCTAAAGCTAAACCCTTTTTTTCTATTTTAGGTGTTTTGAATGTAAACACATCAAAATAAGAAACATACCTCATACTGTGGTATCTGTGGTTTTTCTGTAGAGGCTCTCCTGCTTCATTTTCTTGTACAGCTACTGTGTTTAAAGACCAACTTACTTTCTTAATCATTTGCCTGTTACGTAGGCCTAAGAAAATCCACAAAGAAGCGCAGTGAATCACCACCTGCTGAGCTCCCCAGTTTGCGGCGGAGCACACGGCAAAAGACCACGGGCTCCTGTGCTAGTACCAGGTAAAATGTCAGATGACAAAACATGACCTCTGCTGTGGATTGATACTCGTTTGGTTTCATGGATGAAAATTATCCTTATCTTTTTCTTAGTTACTGTAGAAGTAGCTGCAACTTTTCAGAGTTGCTGGGTCACTGCATACCAATGTGATGGGTGATGTATAGTTTGGCATCATGAGACCTTCAATAAGTACCTCAGCAGTAGGAGTTGAGGGCAAGAAGTACCCAAAGGCTGTATCACAAGTTTAAATGATCCTTCCCTTAGATTGTGTTTAAAAAGTTACTAAGTACTTAGTAGGGTTCTAAACTGTTGTGTGTTTGAATAATAAAATGAATGACTGTGTTCTGAAAAATAAAAAGGACTTCACGGTACCATGTGGGTATTTGTTTTAATATTGTACTGCTCAACATACTCAGCTTGTTCAACAGCTGCATATGAGCAACTGATGTTGCAAATATCTAGGTACTTGATATGCCTGAGGTCTGATCCTGTTGTCAGTTCTGCACTTCAGTTTGGCTTCTGATGTCACAGGCATATATATATTTGTAATGGTGACAATATTAACATTTAAAAAAGCAGACTTAAAGGCCTGTGTCCTTCAACTTCATCTGCTGTTTAAAAGAAGCCTGGACATCAGTGTTCTGTACTTTTAGTAGTTTAGAACTTTCTTTGGAGGTAAGTAGTCTGTCAGAGTTCTTCTCAAACATGTACTTGATTTGTAATTAAGTCACTTTTAAGATTAATCATTTTAACTATTATTTTAGAAGACTGCCTTGTCCTAGAGTGTATAATGTAAAGACCTAGCTGTAATGCCTTAGCATGAACACCTCACACCGTGGATGTGGTGTGAGGCAAAAAGGAGGTAAGGGAAAGTTGGGTAGTTTTGTGAAGACTGGTTTTTATGTGAATACATGTCTTTGTGCACCTTTGTGGTAATTACTGATGTAAATGAAAGAAAAAATTCTTCTTGCGTGAAGGAATCTCTTGTTATAATTAAGTTCTGGAGCCTCTGTTTTCTTGAATCCATAGTCGGCGAGGCTCTGGCCTGGGCAAAAGAGGAGCAGCTGAAGCTCGCCGACAGGAGAAGATGGCTGATCCTGACAACAACCAGGATGGAGTTAACTCTTCAGCTGCACGTACAGATGAGGCTCCTCAGGGAGCTGCAGGTATGAAGTACCACCAACTGCAGCGTTTTGATACTGATACTTAACTCATGTGAAGTTCTTCCAGAATTTAAGTGTTTAAGAACTTATAGTTAAGTTGTTTCAGCTTCCAGTGAGAGGGACCTTTACTTTTGAATCTGACCTCTTGGTTAGCAGGTACAAGCTTCAGTTGGACTACTTCACAGTCTCTGAAAAATTTCTAATACTGTAGACTTAAAAGTAGTCTAAAAACTAATCTCTGTTAATGATACTGAAATGACTGTACTGCTGACTGAAAAGATGCTAAACTCTTCAGAAAATAGAAGACAAGTGTTTACCTATAAGAGTTCCTTTGTAACTTCTGAAAAATATTCTGCAAGTTGCCTGAAATTGCAAGCCTGCCTATATTGGCAAATTTTGTCATTAGGTTAAGAAACACTCTTGCTTTTACAATCCTGTGAAGTGGTACTTAATTTTGTCACCTGGTCCTAATCAGCAGTAATTTCAAAGGAGCTTTTCAGCAATTATGCTGAATTGTAGAAAAACTCAAAATGTCTGTGTTGAAGATCAGTACATCAATATGAAAAGTCAAAATTAATGACATGCAGTGCAATGCTCAAGGCCTGAAATGTGTAGTGATACAGACAGATGTATTTATATAAATAAAGTTGATTTGCTGATCTGCTTTCATCTTTTTTTTTGGTATAGCCTTGTACATTTTTGGGGAGGATTAGCTCTAGGCTGACACTGATCTAATAGAAGTACTCGAACAGAAGTGTAATGGCAGTGTTAAATAAGAACATTTTTCTGCTGATGGGTGCTTTCCTTAATGGTGGAGATGATGCAAATTTTGTAGCTCACAGTCTGTTTTTCTTCTAGCTTCTAGTTCTGTTGCTGGGGCTGTAGGTATGACAACATCTGGAGAAAGTGAGTCAGATGACTCTGAGATGGGAAGACTACAAGGTATAAAATTTGTAATTAATTTATAACTAATTTTTGTTTACAGCCTGTAAATACCCATACTGACCCAAGCTCTGTATTTATATATAGTAGGAATACTTTCTTTTGTTTCTAAGTCTGTGAATGTGATCCTTTTCTTAGTGTGGCTCTCCTTAAATATGACAGACACCACCAGCTGTAACTCACTAAAGATGTGAGAATTTGGAACTAATATCTAGAAGGGTTGTTGAGTGTCCGTGCTTGTTTCCTTGGTGTGTAATACACTGCTATTGATTTACTGGGAGAGGGGTGGGTGGAGGATGGATTGAGAACTGAAGTGTGTAAGTTATTTCATAAATACCAAACCAGTTTTGCAGCAGTGCATTTCCAGTTGAAAGGCTGCATTTGACCTGCTGTTACTCTGCCTGCTTCTGGATAATGATTTTTTTTTTTCATGCTTATCACTGATGCTCATGTTACTGTAAGCTTTGACCAAACAAGATTTAACTGTTCTTAAAAAAAAAAAAATAAAAAAAATCTAGTTCTTGTATTTGGTTATAGAAAGATTTAGATTTCTCATAATTTGAGAGTACAGACAGGTACAAACTCCAGTTTGTGTCCTGCAGCTGTTTTGGTGGCTTTTTTTGGTCACTGTTCTGCGAGGAGTTTTGTGATCATAATCTCCCTTGAAAATTGCAGATATCAATCTGTACCTTTAATGTGGGACTGAGTGCCTTGTTAGTACCTTTTCACTTGCTTATAGCTCTCAGTAAGCACAGGTACACATTAGGAATATTGAGCTATTTTTTTAGTTCATATTTGTATTAATCTAAATCAGTTGTACTTGCTACAGTAAAAAAAAAAAAATCTCTGTCTAGCTTAATTGAAGTCTATTGAGAAGTGTTTATTTAAAACAAAACCAAAAACCAACAAGCAAACCCCAGACTAATAATCAACAGATCACCCTGTTCATCAGCAAACAAAGCTGCCTATCCTTTTTTCACAGAATAGGAGAATTGTAGGGGTTGGAAGGCTCAGATTAATATTGCCACTCACATCCAGAACCTGTGGAGATAATAAGTTTAACCAGATTTGCATAGTTTAAATTTGCATTTGGAACTTCTGCCTTGTATATCTGGTAGTTCTGAACTTGTGCTATTAATTTAGTAGACCAGATTTCTTCTGCAAAAATATGTAGTTCTGGAAACTTGGTGGTTGACTTCTTAAGGGATCTTAATGCTCTGGTGCATACAATAATGACCTGTTTGTTCCCTGAAGGTCATCTTTTTTTGCATTTAGAAGTTGAAGTAGTAATAGTCATCTAATCTTAACTCCTCTTTCAGAAGTATCAAAATTCTAGTAGTCTTAAACTATAGCTTCATGGAATTTAATCTTTTAAAAGTATATGTAGAAGCTTTGACAATGGCTGTTGTCCTCTGTTTGCTTTTAGCTCTGTTAGAGGCTAGGGGTCTTCCTCCTCACCTGTTTGGCCCTCTTGGTCCTCGGATGTCGCAGCTCTTCCACAGGACAATTGGAAGTGGAGCTAGTAAGCAAAGTTTGTCTAATTTGACTTAATTCTTTCCACTTCCAGACTAGTAGAACTCAGCTGGTAGTGAATTCTGGTATTTGTATTAGCTACATCATTTAATATTTTACATGTTGGAGATTTGTGTGTCTTAAGTGCTAGACTGCCAATAGACAGTATTACTTAGCTTTGTTTAAGGAGGACAAATTTGCTTTAGCTGTATTTCTTTTCTTTTTCAGTTATTTTTATTTTTTCATCCTGATGCTCCCTTCAAGGTGGGGAAGGGAGGGTTTCCACCTTTTTACCCCTTCTTTCTTTTTCTCTTGCATGATGGGCTGTTTAAAGGAAGACCTCTGAACACCCTTGTGGTTTTTCTTGCTAATTTTAAATGCTTAAGGTAGCTTTAAGGCTGTGAGGATGTATAAGTTCTAAGGTTCATGGTTCATAGCTTCAGATCTGTTTAGCTATCAGAATGTGCAAAGAAGAATGTGGGTCCTAATTGTCGTTGTTATATCTGCATTACGCAGCTGGATAATGCAAGCTGATTTGGCTTGCAGGAAAGCCAAAAACAGCCTGTTAAACTGCCTGCCAGGAAGAAGATGGGGTCTAATCAATATTCCATAAGCTGTATTATTTAAAGAGTATGTTTAAAAAGTCCTTTACTTTGTGAATTTGTAGCGTGGGATCTATCACCTGCTGTAGGTTGTCAAAGAATGACTATGATGAACAGTGTGGTGGATTCTCTGTGCTGTGACCAGTCTGCACTGGAAGGACTGCCAGGAGTGAGATTTCATCTCCCTTTCCCTCCACCTTTACATGGCTGGGAAAGGAAGAGAAACTACAAATGCAGAGGAAGGCAAACTGTCTCTGGTCTTCCACTCTGGCAGAAGTGTAGCATGGCAGTTGCATTGAACACTCACCTTCTGATCTTTTTTTGGTTGTGTAGGTTCTAAAGCCCAGCAGCTTCTACAGGGTCTCCAAGCCACTGATGAAAGTCAGCAGCTACAGGCAGTGATTGAAATGTGCCAGCTGTTGGTCATGGGAAATGAAGAAACATTAGGAGGATTTCCAGTCAAGAGTGTTGTGCCAGCTTTGGTAAAAATAAATAAATAAATAAAAATTGTCTGTTGGAGGATAAAATGTTTCACTTAATATTTTGCTTAAATCAGGTATTCATAATTTCAAGAGGTATTTGGTACACTTGCTTGCATTTAGAACCGACAATGGGAAAATATGATCTGTGTGTTGTCAGTTGCATCTTTAGAATAAAACCCACCAGAGCATATAGATTCCATTAGAAAGCCTTTAGATTGCTCTTTAACAGATCCAGGTTGTATTGAGTGTTTATTCTGTAGTAAGAACTCATGAATGTTAGTAAAACAGACCTTGCTGCTCGTGTTGTTGATAAGGTGGCTGCCCCCTCTGGTAGAATCCTGCTAAATGTGTGCTTGGAGGCAGGCATGAGCCAAGAGAGCAGCGTACAGAAGGATTTCTAACTTCTTCCACAGCAATCGCTTATGAATCTGTGAGGCTGTGATTTTGTCTCAAAAAAATCTGAGCAACTGGTGGATACCTAACTCTGTATAATTAAGAAAACACGCCCCCAGACAAAACAGAAGTCCAAGCCTTGCTAATTTGTAGCCTATATGATGTTTTTTCAGTTAACATTATGTGAACAACTACGCATGGCTATATACTAAGAGCTACAGTATAGATTTGTGCACTTTATGTTGGTGCCTAGATATTTAAGTCTTTCTTGTATTTTTTTAAACAGATAACGTTGCTGCAGATGGAGCACAACTTTGACATTGTAAGTGATTTGTAATATTAAAGATTTCTTTTTAACAAGTGCTATCATGTGAAATTAAAACATCTGTATGTATACTTCATAGATGAACCATGCTTGTCGAGCCTTAACATACATGATGGAAGCACTTCCCAGATCATCTGCTGTAGTGGTAGATGCAATTCCTGTCTTCTTGGAGAAGGTAACAAGAAATCAAAACAGTACTAAACCAATCTGAGAATTTTCTGTCTCGTGTTCTAACATGAGGATTACCCGTAATATAATTGCTTCTTTCATAGCTTACAAGACAATGCATAATGCATCAGAAGCTTTTAAAATGGATTTCTTTGTTCATAGCCTTACTGAAAATCACTATGTGAATCACTGTAAACTTTGGCTTTCTGTTGTTGTCAAGATAGCAAGACATTAAACTTGAAACTACAGAGTAGCTGTGTAACTGAAACAGACTTAAATTGCTGAACTTGGTTACATGTGGCAGTGTAGCTGTGTTAGCGTCTGTCATAGTACAGGCTATCGGTCCAAGTGTTAATGAATATTATAAATACAGAGTGATTTAGTAATTGTTCTATAAATTATCTTTATTTATTCTAGCTGCAAGTTATTCAGTGCATTGATGTGGCGGAGCAGGCACTGACAGCCCTAGAGATGCTATCACGCAGACATAGTAAAGCCATTCTGCAGGCAGTAAGTACAGAAATAATCACCTTTCACAAATGCATTTGTTTCCCCCTCTTGATCTGTAAGTTCTGTGAAGATGAAGTAAGAAAAAAGTTGCAATAACTTTAGCAGTACTGAGAATGAAAAGATCTGTTTTTGTTACAGGGTGGGTTGGCAGACTGTTTGCTCTATCTGGAATTCTTCAGTATAAATGCACAGAGGAATGCACTAGCTATTGCTGCCAATTGCTGCCAGAGTATAACACCTGATGAGTTTCACTTTGTGGCAGACTCTTTGCCACTGCTTACACAAAGGTTAACCCATCAGGTAAGAGCTGTTTATAAAGTGGAAGGTTTCATTTTGACCTGCAAGTAGTTTAAAGCTTCCTTTAGATACTTAGTTCTTACTGTATGTTATTTCACTTTGCAGATAATCTGTTACTACACTAAAGCTTCTGTAGTGTCAAGCTGTGGTATTCTGATGTGCATGTGAAGCTATAGTCTTCTTTAATTATGCTGAGAGGATTCTTGAAGCTCCTGTTAGTTTTGTAAAATGGGAGGAATAAGGTATTTGGGCTTGGAGCATGACTAATAGTAGTTTTGTAGTCTTTACGTATTTCCAATTAGTAAGAGGAAATCTAGTTGAATTACTGTTCTTTTTCTAAATAGAGGAGTTACAAGTCTCCTTTCCACTTTGAAGCCTGAAACATTTGTGTTTAAGTTAAGGTTGTGGATTTCTGCTGATTTTTCTGGCTTATTGGTCTTTTATAATGAAGTCCCTACTCCTGCACAATATTTTCAAGTGATGGATCCTAAATAGTGGTTTGCCTGTCTTGTAATGCTGCTGTATAAATAAATGAGCACTTAATGATTATTACAGAAAAAGAGATTTAGATGCACTGCTTGGTTATCAGATTCCTGTCAAAGAGATGAAATCATTCTTTCCTTTTTATTAAAATAAGATAAAATAAAAAAATAGAACAATAAGTCAAATTAATGGAACCTTCTGGGTAATCACTGTTTAATCGGTTTCTTAATTCTGTTCTTACTGAAAGACTACTTCAATCTTTGAGGCACCATTAAACTTGGCCAAATTTATAGTGGGATGTACTGCTTTTAATAATCTTTTCTGAGCTAAATGATTCTGTGGTTCTGTGTGGGTTTAGAAAGGTGCTATGAGAACAAGAACCACTGTTCACAGCAGTGCTAGGACAAATACTGACGCTCCTTCTTCAGGAGGGCAGTACCTGCTAAGAAGACTTCAATTTTGTAGCAGAATTTTATGGAAAAAAGCCAACAAACTTGTTAACTCTTCTTGTGGAACAGTTGCAGGTGGCACCTCTCAGTTGTCCAGTTTTCTCTCCCCTCCCTGTCTTGTTCACTGAAACCTTCTAATTCCCATCTGAAGTCTTAACTGGAGTTGTTTTTAGAGCACTTCTTCCTGTCTTGTGTTTGGATTTGGTATCTTGGCTGCACTGTGTGATCTGAAGCTTTCGTCTTCATGTATTCTGTAGAGCAATACCCGTCCTGTCTGCTGAGTCTTTGTCACCTGTTGCTTTGAGTCTGTAGTCCTTCCTTTTGTTTCCTTTCTGGAGAATCCAAAAAGAATAATAGAGACCCATTTGCTAATCTGTGAACGTCCTGAAATGTGTGGAAAGTGAGGCATTTTCCAGGCAACATGAGAGAACCAAGACATGTTAGGAGATCAATTTAGACTGTATTAATACACTTAGAATTCAGAACTGTAATGTGTGGTAAAACATTAATGTGTTAAATGTGATCTAGTTGGCCTGTAGGAAATTTTAGGAATGTGTCAATAACAGCTTAATTTAATGCAAGTTAGAACTGTTTAATTCACAGAAATACTTAACTTTTTCTTTTAATAGGACAAAAAGTCTGTTGAAAGCACTTGTCTCTGTTTTGCACGGCTGGTAGACAACTTCCAGCATGAGGAGGTAAGGGTTGTGTTTTTTCTGGGAGTTGATTTTCTTTTTTGTGTCCTTCCTTTTTTCCATTTGTAAGGGCTTGCCCTTCAAAATCAGTCTGACATGTTTGATTTTTTTTCTCCTAAAGAACTTGCTGCAGCAGGTTGCTTCCAAGGACTTGTTAACAAACATCCAGCAGCTCTTGGTAGTGACACCTCCTATCCTGAGCTCAGGAATGTTCATCATGGTGGTGCGCATGTTTTCCTTAATGTGTTCCAATTGTCCAACGCTTGCAGTCCAACTTATGAAGCAAAGTGAGTTCTTTTTTCATCTTTTCAGGGGCTTATTTAAGTGTGTGCCTGTGGTCATTGGGGAACTCTGCACACTTGGTTAAACAAGTATTATTCTTTCTCTTGTTACGCTTTCACTGGGATACTAAGTTTAGTTAATCTCGTAGAGAGTATTTCTTTTCCTCCTTTCCTTTCTTTAGCTGTTGTCACTGGAGTGCTCACCTGATTTTGAGTTGCATTAGCTACAGGAGTTGCTTTTATTTCTGCTTAAGTTGAATAATTCTCCTTATCTTTACTAGACAGGGATAATGTAAGGACTTTTTCTGAGGGAAAAGATGTGAGAAACTGCTCTCTTTGTCCCCAGTTCTTTCTATCTTGTGAATTTTGACTTGTAACTTCAATTATTCTGTATGTTCCCATCTGTCCTCCTCATGTATGTTTAGTGATATCCCCTCCTACCCCTCCCAGCAAGATGCCTCTTAAAGGCAGGGGTGAAGGGGTGAGACAAACCAAAAAACACTCTAGAACACTCTAGAACCCTATGCTTGGTAACTAACGTTCTTCTCATAATGACTTGAGAGAGCTGTTGTCCTACTCTTTCACCTGTTTGCTTAGGGCAGTGACTATTTCTTTTGTGTAGTGTCCAACACAAACTGTCGTCTTCATATGTTGTGAACAGTCTCAATAATAATAATAATTCTGTAGATATTGCAGAAACACTTCACTTTCTCCTTTGTGGAGCCTCAAATGGGAGTTGTCAAGAACAAATTGACCTTGTTCCACGAAGTCCTCAAGAACTCTATGAGCTTACTTCTCTTATCTGGTAAGTTATACAGTTTTAAGTTTCTGTCTAGTTGATTTGTTAAACTCCATAACTCCTTTATAATGAAGGTAAACAGTATTCAGCTCAAACTTCTAGTTAAACATTGTTTTCATGTTCTTTCCAGTGAACTAATGCCTTGTTTGCCAAAAGAGGGGATATTTGCTGTTGATACTATGCTAAAGAAAGGAAATGCGCAAAACACGGATGGTGCGATATGGCAATGGCGAGATGACAGGGGTCTCTGGCATCCCTATAACAGGATTGATAGTCGAATAATAGAGGTAGTAATTCCAGTTGTTTGCATGGTGGTGTTCTTTGAACGTGTGCAGTTGTTTTGAGCACTTTCTTCATGGTTTTGAAAATATCAGTTGTCTTTGAATAAGAAATGTATGAGGTGTTGTATTGCACTTGTTGGGGTATTCAGTAACAGGTCAACTGCTGAATGCTTAATCACTGTTCTTATTGTATTTCAGTCAGTCATTGTTTTTTCCTACTGTACTGTCTGTTTCCCCATCTTCATACAAACTCAGATTTGTTAGAGCTTCTTTAACTTGAAACTCTTTGTTGTTTGTAGGCAGCTCATCAGGTTGGTGAGGATGAGATAAGCCTGTCGACACTTGGACGTGTCTATACTATCGATTTTAATTCTATGCAGCAAATAAATGAGGATACAGGAACAGCTCGTGCCATTCAGCGGAAACCAAACCCTTTAGCCAATACAAACACTAGTGAGTATAGCTTATGAGACACTTGGCATTTCTAGCTATGGCTGATTTATGCTAAATTACATAGTAGTTTAGTTCTTCGCTAATGTATTTCTTGTTTCTATGGAACATCAGGTTATTCTAGATTTAAGACAACCTTAAAACAAAATGCAAAACTATTCATACTAACTCTTTCAGGTGTCTGAGAATGCATTAAATTTGGAGGGGGGGATAGTTCATGGGTTGGAGTCTTCTCAAATAGTTTTGTATAGCTCTTTCTGATAAAGACTGGGGGCTTTTTACTGTGGCTCAGAAATAAATTGAATAAACAACTGTTGGGAGGATTTATAGCTGTGTTCTTGCCGTAAGTTTTACTTCTGGTTGTTAATTTAACTTCAACTCAAGATCCCAACTAATTCATTTATTTAAAAACAAAAAACAAAAAAAACCCTTCCCAAAAAGCAGATGCAAAAAACTGTGCAGTGGTTTATTGTGCAACTTCTCACAGGTGGACATTCAGAATTGAAGAAGGATGATGCTCGAGCACAGCTAATGAAAGAAGACCCAGAATTGGCAAAATCCTTTATCAAAACACTGTTTGGTGTTCTTTATGAAGTGTATAGTTCTTCAGCTGGACCTGCTGTTAGACACAAGTGCCTTAGAGCAATACTTAGAATAATTTATTTTGCTGATGCTGAGCTCCTGAAGGATGTGCTGAAAAACCATGCTGTGTCAAGGTGGGTTCGTGAAAAATTGTGAGTGGAACTTGTTTGGCCCTTACAACTCTGATCACTTATTGACTCGTCTTTTCTCACTCAGAAACTGTACTTTTTAATTCTTCTTGTAACTGTGTTTTCCCAATTCTAAGGCTGTCTAGTTCTTCAGGAATTTTATTAATCTTAGGCTTCGGAGTTGGTGCTAACTGAAGTTTTTATTATCAGATACTGTGATTACTTACAGGGCTGCTTATATCTACTATTGTTTTCCTGAGTTATAAAACTTGCCTGTAAATTATTCTGAAGTTGAGATGACTTTTGAATAATAGGATGTGAACAGTAACAGGCTTTGTCATTCTATGGGCAAGTTCAGTTCTCTTTGTGAAATGTGCCCTGCTTGATATACAGGTTAGGGATCAAGACAGAAGGCTGCAGTCAGAAAATAGAAAGGTTGAACAAAGTTTCAGCTTCTTAAGCAGGGAACTGTTTTATGCCTTGTGAGAAAGTGACTTAGGTGAGAGAATTTAAGTCCATTATGTATAGCTCTTACAAAAGCACAGTAAAGTTTACTTGTGTACTAGGATGGTACTAACAATGTGTGCAAGATAAGCTGGTTTTGTTCGCAAAAAAAAATAGACAAACCTGATTTTAATAAATTATCTGCTTGATTGTTTATTGTAGTCATATTGCCTCCATGCTGTCAAGTCAAGACCTCAAGATAGTAGTTGGAGCCCTGCAGATGGCAGAAATCTTAATGCAAAAGCTACCTGACATTTTTAGTGTTTACTTCAGAAGAGAAGGTAATCCTTGCTTTCTTTGCCCTGCTGTTCTCCTTACTAGTTATGGGGAGTGTGTGTGCATATATGTTTGTAAAGCCCTCTCCCCCAGACTGTAACAAGTTAATGCCTTACTTGCAATAATAAGGCAGATCTGTGCAAGGTATTATTGTTTGACTGGGAAGGAGCTGACCAGCACTCTGGAGGAGAGACAGATGTGGCTTTTTGAATCCAAATGAAGTCATGTTTGATCTCAAAATGAAGCAAAGTTCTGCCACTTACTTGGTTTCTGGATCTAAGGAATTGATAATGTCATCAGCTAACAGCTGTCTCAAACTTCGGCACAGTTCAACATCTGTATTAATTTTTCAACCATAGCACTGATATTCCAGCAAGCTTCTTCAATTTAGGTGTTAAAATTTGTATTTAGACTGAAGAGGCTGTATGGAGATTACATGGGTAGTCTTACTGTACAGAACTAATGAATTCTTAGCAGGAATTCTGAGTCTCCCTACCTGCTGGTATCACTTTAAAAAAAAATAATTAGGTGAACTTATTCTAGAAGGATTAATCTGCTTTTAAAAGTGTATGCAACTGCTACAGTAAAACCTAGTGTGTGCATATGCTTGTGAAAATGTTGCAGAAACCTCATACTGGCGGTTAGAAGCCATAGTATCAGGCTTCTGTCTCTTAAAACATGTTCTGTATCCTCTTCCCCCAAAGCCCCAAATAAAACACCAAGCGTAATGATCTCTTCCTTTTTGAAGGAGTGATGCATCAGGTGAAAAATTTAGCAGAGTCTGAGGCTTTGCTAACAAGCCCACCGAAAGTATGCACTAATGGATCAGGAACACTGGGTACCACTACAACAATAAGTACTGGAACAGCCACTGCTGCCACTAATGCAGCTGCAGATTTGGGCTCTCCCAGCTTACAGCACAGCCGGGAGGATTCTTTGGATCTAAGCCCACAGGGGTAAGTGTGCTGTGTTGTGAACAAATGTGATTTTTTTTTTTTCTGTCCTTTAGAAAAATCTTAACTGATGTGGGCTGCTACAGTATCAGCTGTTATTTGGCTATGATAAATTCCTTTAAAACAAGTAAAATGAGGCCACATTGAAGTTATCATTTGGAAGCTTTTTCATTTTATAGTTTTCTTTTTTTTTCTTCAAGAAAAGAGCAAACAAAGGAAAAAAGTAGTGACCTGATAGTTGTGATGTAATGCTATGAAACAATCCGTGCTTTTTGGTGGGAGACTACAGAATGCCAAGAGCAACAGCTGTAGTCTCATGTAACTCCTGAGAACAGTGATTCTTTCAAAGGAATACTTGCCATGGTGCATGGTTGCTTTCTGTTGGGGACTGGCGGGAAAGTCATTAAGTTATTATTGAGGGTACAGGCAAGTCAGTTGTCTTTTGTTGTTTGAGAATGTGTTTTCTTTTTGGTATAAAGTGCATTTGAATAAGTGAATAACTGGACAGTTACAAAGATTCCACATTATTTTCATGTTTTTACTCAGTGGTGTTCCTGTTTGTGTTTGGCTACCTGTAGTAGAAGAGTGACAGCAAGTCAAGTGCTTTCCTTCTAGCTGGAGTAATTGCTTTGTCCTTCTCATTATATTAGACTACAGGAGAGGGAGTTTTAACTCTGTTCTTCCATTGTGCACTCCTTGTTTTCTATTGGGATCTCTTATGTCCTTATGCTAATGAATGTGATGAGTCATGGACCTCATAGAACTCATGGTGTCATGCAACTTTTGTTTTTAAATTTGTACAGACGACTGAGTGATGTTCTGAAGAGGAAAAGACTGCCAAAACGAGGGCCAAGGAGACCAAAATATTCTCCCCCAAGAGATGATGACAAAGTAGACAATCAAGGTAAAATGTTCTTAGTACAACTCTACTCCTTTTGGAGAGAACTTTTTGAAGGTGCTACTTAATGCATTAATGCTAGCTGCAATATAACTGTTGATTCTAGGAGATTCTTGTAATTTTGTCTTTTTTTTCTGCAGCAAAAAGCCCTACAACTACTCAATCTCCTAAATCTTCCTTCTTAGCAAGTTTAAATCCTAAAACATGGGGAAGATTAAGTACACAGTCTAACAGTAATAACATTGAACCAGCGCGAACAGCAGGTGTAAGTGGTCTTGCAAGAGCTGCTTCCAAGGATACAATTTCCAATAACAGGTACACAAGTCAAAATGCATGTAATACGAAGTTGAAATTGAGTTGCAGACACTTTCTTGGGTTAAATGGTTATATGAGCAGGTAGCACATCAAAGATGTTTGGGAATAAATACTGGTAAAGTAAGCCTAAAAGGCTGTGGGGGATGCATCCATGAAGGTACTGAGATTTGGGTTAGGACAGGGCTTTGAGCAACCTTTTCTAGTGCAAGATGTCTTTTCCATGGGCTAGGTGATCTTTTAGGGTTGTTTCCAAACCATTCAAGAGTTCTGTGATAAGCTGAGGAAAAAAGAATAACCTCTTAATACCATGTAATATGCTGGTAAAACAATTAGAACGTGGAAAAATGGTACAAGAAGTGATTGCTGAAGTGAATGTTTTTACTATAATTAAGAAGGAAGCTTTTTTGCTGGTAAACATGGGGAAAGTAGTATTCCAGCTGTGTTTGTTTGTATTGCTGAAATGCAAATACTAATGTGGCCAAATGCTTTTTATGTTTCATTACAGAGAAAAAATTAAGGGTTGGATTAAGGAGCAAGCCCATAAATTTGTAGACCGTTATTTTAGTTCAGAAAACATGGATGGAAGCAATCCTGCACTAAATGTATTACAGAGACTTTGCACTGCAACTGAACAACTTAACCTCCAGGTTAGTAGTGGCAGACTTGTTTAGAAGGGTGGAGTGGGAATGGAAGCAGTGGAAGTATTTAGGAGGAAGCTGTGGTTCTAGAGGGGAAAAAAGCTGGCTATTTTAGACAGTGTGGGCAGTATTTTAAGCGTTTCTAAACTTGAAGTGGCTTGCTTGTTTTTGTTTTTTATTCTTTAACCACTGGCACACTATTTATAATAATAAAAAAAAGAACTAGCTTTAGTGATGGTATTCCTTGGTTCTTGGTTGCTTCCAGTGTTTCCATCCAAATTCAGAAATTTTGTAGTTCTGTTCAGGATTGCTTTTCTACCTGGGGAGAGAGCACAGTTTGTAATCAGAACTTCAGACAGGGTGCATGGGGAGGACAGTAGTATTTTGTTTAAAGGACAGAAGTAATATGGATGGGGCCAAATCTGCTGTCATCTCAAGAATTTTGAGCCTGACTTCTCGGACAGTAGTAGTACTTAACAAATGGTCTAAACTTGTAACTTCTAAAGTAGCTGAACAGCTGAACTAAGTTTATGTGCTTTGACCTAGGAAATAATTATTATATAAAACTTTATTTTCTTCACTTACATATGTTTGTTTTGCAAAATCTGTGTCAGGATGTTTTAGTTCTCCCTGTAGCTTGTTTGGAGCTCATTAATTTGTGATGGAACTAGAACCCTACGTTTCTTTTAAAAAGGGAATAAAGATGTTGCTTATGCTTAGCTTGCTTGCTCAGATGTTACTTGTATTGCATTACTAAAAAAAAGCCCTCCTTACCTTTTTAGAGCTGTTCTATGCTGTAGGAAGAAACAGGATTTCTTAAGACCTTATTACTCTGGTAGTCAAATACTGTCTTTGTATTTTTCAGGTGGATGGTGGAACAGAGTGCCTTGTAGAAATCCGTAGCATTGTCTCGGAGTCTGACGTCTCCTCATTTGAAATCCAGCATAGTGGATTTGTGAAACAACTGCTGCTTTATTTGACATCTAAAAGTGAGAAAGATGCTGTAAACAGGGATATCAGATTGAAAAGATTTCTTCATGTTTTTTTCTCCTCTCCAGTAAGTTTTTTTTTTTTTGGCATTCATAGTTGCTTTTCTCTTAGTGGTTGAGCAATGACCTTGACTCAAAGATGGTGGGAGTGGATGTGGAATTATTTGTTTGCAGCAGAACTGTATAACACTATAGCTTTTATGTGATTCTGTCTTTACAAGTCATGAACTCTCTATTTAGAGTACCTTGTAATCAGAGAATTTCACCCAGCTGGGGAAAAGGGAGAAATTTCAAAATGGCCAGTTGCAAGTCTTGAACAACTTAGAAGTTGTTCCAGACTGTAAGTTGATATGGAAAGAGTTCAGATAGTGATCCCAATCACTTTTGCTCTCTTTAGTCCTAAATACTTCAAGAAACTGGGTTGTCTTGCCTTTAAAGGAAGAAATTAAATGTGGAAGAGAAGTAGGTAACTGAAGTTTCAGTGAAGCTTAGTGCTCATGGTTGAGTGCTTCAAATCTTCAGGTCTATTAGTTCTAAACTAGTAAGAGTGAGAAGTGCATTCTAGAGATATGGTCTTTCTTATGCACTTACTGTGTCATCTAACTATTCTGATACTGCTGGTATTTGAACTGAGAGCATTGAGTTTTAACCTCTTTGTGAGCAACTTGTGGCATAAGTTCCTTAAGGTGAATTAATTCAGGCATGTAACCAAAACACTTGAATATATTCCAGCTTCCTGGAGAGGAACCCCTTGGAAGATTAGAGCCATTAGAAAATGCACCTTTGTTGGCATTAGTCCATAAAATGAATAATTGCCTCAGTCAGATGGAGCAGTTTCCAGTGAAAGTGCATGACTTCCCCAGTGGGAATGGAACAGGGAGCAGGTAAGGATTAATGCTCAGGTAACGGTTTTACTGGAAACTTTTGTTTTCCAAACTTTGTTTCAACACTTAAAGTTTCAAGAGGTAGTGGAGAATTCTGACCCTGTTCAAGATAAGCGAGTGGGAGGTTGTATCTACATTTTTGCTTATGGTCTTGAAACTTCTTCCTGTTAGGCTCAGGTTGGAAGCAGTCTCTTAACCTTAAAAACTTGATGTCTTCCTTGCACTTGTGACCAGCACTGGAAGGAATGATTTCTTTTTTGTAGCACTGATATTTTTAGTGAAACAAACTGCTGTGGATTTGGATTACTGTGCTCAGCTTTTCTATTCAGATAGGTTCTGTTTTCAACATAATTCTTCTGTTGAAACAGACTTACTAGTTTCTATACATTACTGGTTGCAGGCAAGTCTGAAAGTATGTAGATGCTCTCAAAAGGCTGAATTTTATTATAGACGTATTCTTTTGACTATTAGGGAAGGAGTGTAGAAAATAGGGGTTTTAATCAACAATTGTGATAAGATCTCATACAGTGAATCTATTTGAGCCTCGTGAAACGGTATTAATGTGATGTACACTGAAGTTCAATACTTTTTGTGAAACTAAAAAGAAAACTTGGAGTTGAATGCATGGATAATTTGTTTCTAACACTTCGAGGAGCGGTCTTGATGTTAGCTTTCATAAGACTACAGAGCACAGACTATTTGCAACACTTCCCGGTGTACACTGTTTGTATAAAAAAAAATGGGATAACTATGAAAGTTGAAGTGCTAGTCATAAATTCATAATTCTGCTGCTTTGATACAAAGCTCACCATGGAAAGGCAGACTGTAGCAGCACTGATTGATGACTAGTATTAATGTTCGTTCTGTCATTGAAGACTTTGAGTTAATTTTTCACTTGTACCTAGAAACAGAAGCAGCCTAAGATGGAAGTTGTGTATAAGAGTAGTTAGCTTAAATATTGAGTTTGCTTGGTGAAATGGAATGTGTATGGACTATAGTTAGCAAGAAAAGCAGAAGCTTTCAGTTTGTCTCTTTAAGACCTCATTAAAACACATGGGAGCAAGATGCTTGCATTTTCCATCCAGGTTTTTACCCTTATTTCACTGTAAGTCAACACAGCTCTAAAATTGTTTGAACACTGAAGAACTTCAAATGTCAGTGATGCACAATGTAGGCCATGCCGTGATCGGACCTCTGGCTGGACTTTCTCTTAATCTGTGCAGATTACATTAGAAATAAGACTTTGGCCAATTAATATTCTGGAGTTCCTATACTGTTAAACCCTTAATCTGTTAATCCAAATCTTAATAGCATGTTTTTAGAGTAATAGACTGAGAAGTCATCATCTGGACGAGTGAATTCTTAAATGCATGTATGAACCTTTTTTAATGCAGTTATTGTTAATAGATTCTTTGTGGCAACTTTTTTCATAAATTATTTTGAGCTTTTCTCTTAACAGAGGATCCCAAGCTTTAAAATTCTTCAATACACATCAGTTAAAATGCCAGCTGCAAAGACATCCGGACTGTGCTAACGTGAAACAGTGGAAGGGTGGACCTGTGAAGATTGATCCTCTGGCTTTGGTTCAAGCCATTGAAAGATACCTTGTTGTCAGAGGTATTTCTATCTTTATACAGTCTAGGGGTACTTTTGTTTCTTGGGATAGTTAGTCTCTATTGTTAATAGTGCTGAGTCTGCAGAAACCTGTGAGACTTCTATTTTGGGAAGTCTGAGGTACCTGTAAATGTATCTCATTCACGGGGACATAGAGCAAGGCTGAAAGTAAACCTACACTATATGAGGCAAACTTCCTGCTTGAAAACAATTACATCTAAATAATTATAGGAATATAATTTAGTTGACTGTCAGATTGGCTGTAATGTGGTGAGTTTGATGTGAATGTTGACACTGAGTTGTTTTCTTTCTGAAATGTATGACTCTTATATATCTATACATGTGTATTTTGAAACTGGTTTAAACAGTGGTTTACATATTAGTACAGAAAGACTGTTACATTTCACGTGAAAACAAATAAGTGCATTTTTCTGCTCTTGCCTCAGGTTATGGAAGAGTTAGAGAAGATGATGAGGATAGTGATGATGATGGGTCAGACGAAGAAATTGATGAATCTTTGGTAAGTATTCCCTTTGTGGAAGGAGAGAGGATGGTGTGGGGAAAGCTCAAAGAGAAGCTAGTAATAACAAGTTTTCCTAACTTGTGTGTTTTTTTTTTGTTTTCACTTTGTTCAGGCTGCTCAATTCTTAAATTCAGGGAATGTGAGACACAGATTGCAGTTTTACATTGGGGATCACTTGCTACCATATAATATGACTGTGTATCAAGCAGTTAAGCTGTACAGTTTGCAAGCTGAGGAGGAACGGGAATCTACTGATGATGAAAGCAACCCATTAGGAAGGGCTGGGATTTGGACAAAAACACATACCATTTGGTAAGTTTGCTAGAGAACGGACAGCTTCTCCAGTCTGAACTTGATGTACGCATAAGTAAAACTAATGTTACTTGTTTCCTTGTGAGTCTCTTATCTTTCTGCTTTTAACTGTCACAGAAGTAAATTTACAGTAATTTCATCAACTAAGTTCTACAACTGTTGTTGTTTCTATGCAAGTAAAACAAACAAACAAAAACATCTTAATTACATTTTAGGTACAAACCTGTTCGTGAGGATGAAGACGGTAACAAAGACTGTGTTGGGGGTAAAAGAGGAAGAGCTCAAACTGCTCCCACGAAAACCTCACCTAGGAATTCTAAAAAGCATGATGAATTGTGGCATGGTGAGTGCGTTGCTGAGGTAATATTCCTGTGAAATTTCTGGAAGAGTGGAGGAGGAGGAGTGTTGGACACTTTTTTTAAAGCATAAGAAGTTTATTTTAAAACATAAGTGAGCATATATTATGTATATTAAAACTAAAAGTAAGATATATTTGAATTGTCTAGTGTTGGTAGAGTGAATACTGTATAAGTGACTAAAACAACTTAAATTTCTTCTAAATAAATCTTGAACATGTTTAAGTAATGTCTTGATAAGTTCTTCTTCTCTCCTGCTAGATGGCGTATGCCCTTCGGTGTTGAATCCTTTGGAAGTTTACCTCATATCTACTCCTCCTGAAAACATAACATTTGAAGATCCTTCGTTAGACGTTATTCTTCTTTTGAGAGTTTTACATGCTATCAGTCGATACTGGTATTATTTGTATGATGTGAGTAGAGCACTTCTTAAAATCTTTTTCATACTTGGTATAAACAGTTGTCCAGAAATCCATAAAATGTGCCACTTACCATCAGTCAACCAAAAAAAAGTATGATGAAAGCTGTATTTTCTTATGGCCAGCCATATCTTCTCTAAAGTGTATTTGAACAGCCTTTTTTTTTTTTCCTTCCTTAAATTCAAATGGTAACATTATTCCTGAAGAGAAAACTTACAGTAGAAGCCTGCTCAGTCTCTTTCAGGAGTCAGACTTTGCATGACCTGCATGACCAAAACAGTGAAACCTTTTTTCCTGTGATTAAAAAAAAATAGAAGCATTAAGTCTGTGAAAAGACTTGTTATTAGAAATATGTTGTTCTTTAATTATTACAGAATGCAATATGCAAGGAGATTATTCCAACGTCAGAATTTATCAACAGTAAACTGACAGCAAAAGCTAACAGACAGCTTCAAGATCCGCTGGTAATTATGACAGGAAACATACCAACTTGGCTGACAGAACTTGGAAAAACATGGTACGAGTGACTTACCATATAACATTTCTAATCTGAATTCATTAGTCCTCTTAGCTGTGCAGCCTGAGTACAGTATGTTACAATTTTGAAAGTACTATGGGAAGTAAAAGTAACAGAAACCTTGCAAGTTACATAGAGACACTTGGATGAACGTTAACACCTTACACCTATGCTGCCTAATTTAAACGAAATGCAGAGGTATGGTTTCGACAACTTCTGTCTTTTACAAATACAGAAGCTCAAGCCACATTCTTGAGATCTTCTGTAAATTAGATTTACTAACTGTAAAACAGGCTTGAGCAAGTAAAGAGAAGTTATGCAGACTTTGCATAGCTGTGGCATTTGAGAATGAGTTTTTTCTAGAATTTAAATTTTTTCTAGGTTCTTCTAAAAATTCTGTATTAATATTTGATCTCTAGACTTGGTCATGAACATCGCCGCAAAACCATTTCAGGGGTTGCTTTTAACAGTATCTAATAAAGCATTAGCTTCAGGCATACTGCATTTCTTCTAGCTGTAAATGGTAGTTGAGTCCCAGCTAATTAATCCAATGCTCTTTGCAGCCCATTTTTCTTTCCATTTGATACCCGACAAATGCTGTTTTATGTAACTGCTTTTGATCGTGATCGAGCCATGCAAAGACTACTGGATACTAATCCAGAAATCAATCAATCAGATTCTCAGGATAGCAGAGTGGCACCACGACTGGACAGGAAAAAAGTAGGTATATGTGTTTTTGTAAAATGGAATGTGTGATTTGTTTGTTTTTTTGCTGTTAAGAATATAATTGCAAGCAAATTTATTTTAAAACATCACTTCTGATAGCATACAGATGAAGAGGAGGCTTGCTTTCATTCGTGTAGAAGTCCCAAAGTAGGAAGCACTGTGTCTTCTAGGTATCTGCCATTAGATGGCAGAAGGGGATGGAATATACTTCATGTTGAGTTTTCACATCCTCCTTAATTTAGAGCTGTATTCTTTACAGCTTCTGAAACTATATACCAAGAATTAACTTCAAGCTTTAGGTTTGATTAGAGGTATTTCTTTACATTTGTTTGTAAATTGATTTGCTTCAGATAGAAGTCTTGGAATACTTCTAGCAATAGGATGTAGGGGCAACATTATTTGAATAGATGGAAACACCATTCTTATATTCTGGGACAGTAGTGGCACAACATGGTGAAATTATACTGTGGCTGCTTAAAATTGAGGGAGTCTTGGTAGGTACTCTCAACCTTGAGTGTGGAGACGTTATTTTAATCTGAGATCTGCTGTATAGTATAGATCTGCATGATTGTGAGTACTTTTGGAAGAAAAGAGAGGTGAGAATCTAGCTTAACTAGACCATTGTTTCCAACATGTAGGAATCCCAGTGGTGCGTGGTTGGTGGTTTTTTTTTTTTTTTTTTTTTTAAACCTGCCACTTACCTTTCTAGGGAATATGTGAGGGCAGGATAGAAATGTTTCCTTAGGTAGTTGGATCTGGGCATCTCTAGCCTGTTTTCTCTTAACCCCATTTTAGTTTAAGGTAGTTAACATCCCATAATACGCTTCTTCACTAACTCGTAGTCCTTCTGCCAGATTCTTAGCAGGAATAGTAAGTACCTGTTAGTTTATACAGATATAACTGTAAGGTATTCTAATTTTAAATGGAACACTTTATTGCTTGTCAGTTTTGATATAGAAAGATATAGAGAAATGATCATTTCATTCAAGTATTTCAGAATTGTTCTATTATGGAACTGTTAGAATGGGGTGGAAAAGCTTGCTTAACCAACTTTTTCCTGTTGTTAACTGCCTTGGGAACTGGGGCTTACAGACATGATTTCACTACTTAAAACTTCTTTAATGTGTAGCGCACTGTGAACAGAGATGAGCTGTTGAAACAGGCAGAATCTGTGATGCAGGATCTAGGCAGTTCAAGAGCCATGTTGGAAATCCAGTATGAGAATGAAGTAAGTAATGTTAATGCAGTCTAATTTAACTCCTTTTTAATGAAGACTAATAAAAAAAAGCTACAACTTTCCTAGAATGACCTAGTCAGACTCTTGATCCTTCCCACTGTTCTGCAAAATTCTTAATTATCCCTCCTTCATTTGGTTATGATTTTTAGTTGCTAGAAGAAACTTTCTGACCTGTTGTACATTTCATAATCGCTTATTCTGAAGAATCTATTCTAACTTGAGGTGAAGCTGCATTTTCTTATAGTATGATCGTTAGGTGGCTAATACCTCTTCCTGTTACTTTTATTCTATTATCCACTCTATGTGGTCTTTCTAAGCTTGTTTTGTAAATTGTTTTGTAAATGTTGTTAGTGTAGTTATACTCTAGAGGCTCTTTTGCAGCATAGTCTTATAGCTCATCATGTGTTACATTTCTCAGTGTAAGAAAGAATTTAGATATTCAAACTGGGAACTTGGACTCTTATTTACTTACTTTTCTCCCCCTGCCTCTTCCCTTCCCTCCCCTGCATTCTGCTTTCTCCTCTGAAGGTTGGCACAGGCCTGGGCCCTACACTAGAGTTCTATGCACTTGTATCTCAGGAACTACAGAGAGCAGACTTAGGCCTTTGGAGGGGAGAAGAAGTAACTTTAGCCAATCCAAAAGGTAAATGTTCTACTACCTCTAAACTATCAACTTTGTTCTAATATTGATTCAAAGTCTACAAATTTTAATTTTGCAATGTGTTTTAGGCTGTGAAAACACACTGGAGATCTGATCCATGTCTGTAAATATCTAAAGTGTGGGAGGCAAAGGCATGAGGCTGGACTCTTCTTATCAGTGTGTGGTGATAGGACGAGGGGAAATGGTCATGAACTGATGCTTAGGAAGTTCTACACAAATCTGTGTGGGAACTTCTTCACAGTGCAGGTGATGGAGCACTGGCACAGGTTGCACAGAGAGGTGGTGGAGTCTCTTCTGGGGACATTCAAGACCCACCTGGATGCCTGTCTGTGCAACCTGGGCTAGGGTGCTGCTTTGGCAGGGGTTGGACTCAAAGATCTCTAGAGGTCCTTTCCAGTCCCTACAATTCAGTGATAATTGTGGTAGCTTCTTGGCCAGGATGAAACTAGCAGTGTGTATGTTGAACTCATTTCCCTTTCTCTCCCCTCCTCTTCCTCACTAGGAAGCCAAGAAGGTACCAAGTATATTCAGAATCTGCAAGGCCTTTTTGCACTTCCTTTTGGTAGAACAGCCAAGCCAGCTCACATTGCAAAAGTTAAAATGAAGTTCCGTTTTCTGGGAAAATTGATGGCTAAGGCAATCATGGATTTTAGACTGGTGAGTTTAAAACAGAAAATGTGATTCTAAAGGGTTGAAGTGGGAAATAAGTTTTTTAACTGGAGAGAAAAATGTAGCATTGAAGTTGCAAGAAAGTATTTCCAGATTTAGTAGATTAGGTAGATAAGTGCAGTTGAGTTTATTAATGGGAAAAGTGTAGTGCATGTTGAAGAGCTTTACAGTGACTTGTAAGACAATGAGGAAGGGATGAGGAAATGTCAGCTATGGGTTGTAGCTTTTCCAGTCTTACTGATTTTAAAGTGACTCATTTAAATAATATACTGCCTGATAACTTGCTGGATGAGCTAATGCATATGCAGATCAGATCTGTTTGCTCAGTGGTAAACATCTTGGGTAAAATCACTGCTTTGGTATGTGAGAGAGCTATGAATTACTAAATTCTAGGTGTAGTCAAGAGAGAATAGTGAAAAAATGGTATTTTTAAAGACTAACAGTTTGGTACTGGATGTTTTGATTCACAGGTGGACCTTCCTCTTGGACTTCCTTTTTATAAATGGATGTTACGCCAGGAAACTTCTTTGACGTCACATGACCTGTTCAGTATTGATCCAGTAGTAGCCAAATCAATATATCACCTTGAAGATATTGTAAGACAAAAGAAAAGACTTGAGCAGGACAAAACACAGGTAGGAAAGTAACACTAGGGAAGGAAGTACATCTTTGCATACATTTGGATTTTGTAGCACACATAATATGATAACGCTGAGTAGTGGTAGTAAGAGCGATACAGATCTTTAAATTTAAAACTGTTCCTTTACATAAAAGTAATATTACTGATTTCAGTGGCTTGTAATTATCACAGAACTGAGTTAGAAATGGCTGTTGAAGGTCAGCTGGTGCAACTCCCGTGCAGTGAACAGGAGCATTTACAGCCAGATTAGGCTTGATCTCTTCTGGCTAATAGCTTCTAATTAGAAGTTTATTACAGGAATCATGGAAGTTAAGGAGGTTAGAAATGACTAAAACTGAGAGTTTGTGTAAGGTAACTTCTGGTTCACTTTGAAAAGACTAACCAGCTTAACACTGTGGGGAAAAGATCTGTTTTGTTTGCGTGTAGATTTGGATTCATTAGTTGGTTTAATCAATCTTTCAGATTGTCTTAATTTTTTTCTTTGCTGAAAGAGCTGTATGTAGATCTGTTGTATGGACATGGAGTGATTTACAAGTTATTTTACATAAACAGTAGAATCTTAGCACTGAAAGAAGAAATTATTAATAGTTACACTATCTTATAGTGATAAAGATTTTTGGCACTCATGCTCCTTTCTAGCATCCAATGTCAATAAGTTTAGGTGTCGGTAACCTAATTTACATTCTTGATGCATCTGCTTTGTTACCAGTGAAGTTACAGCAAACTTGTGGGCCTCTTTTTTCTTCATCTCACTGTCTCACTCTTTCTCCTTCATCACCACTTTTAATTTACCAGCAAGTTAAAGAAACCTGATATATAGAAGCTGAAAAATGTCAGTATGTATGCCAAATATGAATGCTATTCACTATTATAAGGAGAAAGCGCAGCCAGGAACTCTAACTTGCTGCACTTCTCATTCTTCTGCAGCAGTATTCCTAAATAATAATAAAAAAAACCCCAAACATGTGCAGTCAAAGTATTTCCAGAATTGATAGATTTATTGTTTGAGATAATTTATTTGGTTTGTCTTGGCTTACTGTTATGTTTTAAAAAGAGGAAAGCAAGGAGTACTGTGGTGTAGTAACAGCAGTATTCTTATAGAAATACTGGTTGAAACTGTTTTAGAAGGCAGGACTTCTTGGTAACTTAACATGAATGAGTTGTTCTCCCTGATTTTTATTTATTTTTTTTTTTAGACCAAAGAAAGTCTACAGTATGCATTGGAAACTCTGACTATGAATGGCTGCTCAGTGGAAGATCTAGGGCTGGATTTCACACTTCCTGGTTTTCCTAACATAGAACTGAAGAAAGGGGGAAAAGATACACCTGTCACCATCCACAATTTAGAGGAGTACCTCAGAGTACGTAGAAAGCAAAGCTGGGTTTTTATTTTAATTCTTCCTCACCTTAACTTCCAGCAGTTTATTTCTGTATGTACTTCATTTTTTGTGAACTGGGAGCAGCGATAATTTTGACTGCCTCTGTTCTGTACTAGTACAAAACAAACTCGCCCACCATAAAGTCCAGCTTCTTGAGTCCTAGTCAGCACATCTTGCTTGAAAATCCTGTGGATTAGAAAAGTCTTGTTCATGTGTAATGGATGTTTACGAATGTGCTTTTTTGGATAAGTATTGTTGTAAGTAGACTTTCAGAGCTTTAATCTCTTGAAAGAGATTTAATTTGCTTTAAAATATTTTGTTGATCAGAATCAGTTTAACCGCTATTTCAAGTTCTAAGTGTTAGCTTTGTTTTTATCAAGAATAAAAAGTGAGTTGTTCAAACTCGCCCTAAGTTGCACATTTAGGGTCTTCTAGTTACAATGTTTGAACTCCAGATCTAACCAAACAAAATCAAACTTCCTAATCTTCAGTGACAGCCTGTGTAAGAGATTCTCTGCAACTATGTTGCACTACACACGCACACAGGCAGCAGTACAAGCTTGTGAATTAAGGCAAGTTGAGGCAGTGCTGTAGAGTAGCTGGGTGAATTCATGCTCAAACACCTCTTCAGCTGCACTGAGTGTACATGACTAGACTTACCTGGAGTTTTTTCTGTAGCTGTAGTTTCCTGTACAGTTGTGATTGTTCTGCACTTTTTTTCAAATAACATCTTTGTGATTCCTTTGCAGTTGGTCATATTCTGGGCACTGAATGAAGGTGTTGCCAGACAGTTTGACTCTTTCAGAGATGGGTTTGAATCGGTCTTCCCCCTCAGTCATCTTCAGTACTTCTATCCTGAGGAGGTTGGTAAACATGTTCTTAAAGGGTGTTTTATAACCTTATCACCATATGCGTATGCGATGGATTTCTTGCAACACAAGCATTTGTTGGAAAGTAGTAGAACAGTCTTTCAAATTCCATATTTAAATATTTCTATGTTCAGTGGTCAGTTTTTATTATGAAAAATGCAGTTTTCTTGGAAGTTGAGTTTATCTAGCTTTCCACAGAAAAAGGCTTCTGTTTATATATACTTCTATATTGTTATGGAAACTTGAACTCCTTTCATTGCAGTACCTCTTAATGGCCATAGGTGCATATGTGGAGTTAAAGAACAGGATGGTTGGTCTTGGTGCCTTTTTATTTTTTTCCACCCCCCATCACATTGACTTTCCTTTAAAATTCTTATGCTCTTGAGTAGAATTGAGAGACAACTGGGACTGTGTGGACAAGAAAATAATGTGTTAGCATTTTGTCTTTGGGGAGTTTATTTGAAGTCCGTGCTACCAAGGGTTTGTCTGTCTTCATCAACTCACACTTCAGGAAGAAATGCGTGCTCTAAAACTTTCAGCCAAGCCTTCATGTAAAATCTTTGTTCGTGATGCTTTGGATTGTGAGGGTTTCTTGAAGCCTAGGTCTGCAGCTTGCTAGAAGTGATTCTTTATGACTCTTGGTACTACTTAAAGAAAAACAGCAGTACTTCTTCAGTAACAAATGTAAAGCTTCTGTAAAACTAATTTTTTTTGTGATGTGCCTTACTTAAGCTTCTCCTTTTTAAAGTACACATGATACATGGAATTCTCTTCTGTCATTGTTTAATGCCTGTTTTGTGATTGAAAATCTTTAAATGTTAATGTTCCATTGCAAATACAGTTGAAAAGTAAGCAGTAGGAGTAGTGCGAGTTGTAACTTACCACAGAACCGCAGGGCTGGAAGGGACCTCTAGAGATAATCTAGTCCAACGCTCTGCCAAAGCAGGCTTTCCAGACCAGCCCACACAGGTAGGAGTTCAGGTGCGCCCCAAATGTCTCTAGAGAAGGAGAGCTGTCTGTTCTAAGGTATGTGCCACGCAAGATGTGGTGGTGCAGAGGCAGGTTCAGCAAATGAGGTTGTCATTGGGCTTGAAGTATTGTGTTCAAAAGACTAGGGGAGGGAGGAAATAGTTTGGTGTGGCTGATGTCTTTTTGTAGCAAGCTATTCTGGAAAGTAGAATACTTTTTTTTTTTTACTGCTGTAATAGCTAAAGGGAAAATTTTTTTCTTTTTTTAACTTTATAGTTGGAGCAGCTCTTATGTGGCAGCAAAACAGACACATGGGATGCCAAGACCTTAATGGAATGTTGCAGGCCAGATCACGGTTATACACATGACAGGTAAAATCATGTTAGTCTTTTTTTAAATCTAAATATACACTTAAGCAATGGGAATTATGAAACGTGTTTGAAAGTATATGTAGAAATAAATATGAATCTAATGCAATTGTTGTCACTGTAAACAAAAGTTGTCTTTTTTTTTCCCTTCTTAGCCGAGCAGTGAAGTATCTCTTTGAAATTCTCAGTAGCTTTGATAGTGAGCAGCAGAGACTGTTTCTTCAGTTTGTGACTGGTAGTCCCAGGCTGCCAGTAGGAGGTAGGTTTTGTTTTGCTATACATGAAAGCAGAATGACTCATGTGTTTCAGAATAAGTGGATTACTTGAGTAAAGGTGAAATAAAATAATTGTTTATTTTACAGCTTTGTGTGTTTGCCGTATCTAGTTTTTGAGTTGTTTTGAATAGATACGGGTGATAGAATTGTCATGAATTTTGCATTCATCTCATCAGTTCATTTGAGCAACTCTCTCCTGGTAGCCAGATAACCTCCTAGAGGGCAGGAATAATTCAGACTTCCTCAAAACAGACGCGAAAATTTGTAGTACTATGTTTCTTTGGTAAGAGGTGTATATTTTAAGTTACAACGATGATGTATTGCTTCTTGTAAATGTTTTTCCTAACAAAGAAACAGTACTGGCATAATGATAAACTTTAATCCTTTTCTGGATTTCAGAATTTAGACAAGAGGTATTGAGAGCAGTACACCTGAGCAATTCACTATCATTGCTAGGGATCATTAGAGGATACCTTTTGCCACCCTTCTGGCTGAATGTTTTGCAAGTAAAAATGATCTCTGTATCTCCATTACTTAAATTCTCTGCTTTTTCTAGTGAAAGGAAGAATTTGTTACATAAAAGTTGATTTCAAAGAAAAAGTAGTTTTTTGGGAGGAGTGCAGACAGGACTGAGGGTTGCAAGTATAAAAAACGTAGCTGGAAAAAATGAGATACAACAGTCATAAATAACTTCTGATAATCTTAGGAACTGCATGTAGAAATAACGTGTAGTGTTTTTAACACAAAGGCCACCACTAAAAATAGAGGTGCCACATTTATTTTTTTTCTCCAACTAATACTGGGAAGCTAATCTTCGGAAGGGATTATTGGCTTGATCTCTGGCCTTGTTAAGGCAAATTCCACACATCTAAAAGCACAGACTGAGAACTCAGTTGTAAGATCTGTGCTTTTGTTGCTGTCATTCTGAATCTCTTCTCTTGTTAATAGGCTTTCGAAGTTTGAATCCTCCGTTGACAATTGTACGGAAGACATTTGAGTCTACAGAGAATCCAGATGACTTCTTGCCCTCAGTAATGACTTGTGTGAACTATCTCAAATTGCCGGACTATTCAACCATTGAGATAATGCGTGAAAAACTCTTGATAGCTGCAAGAGAAGGGCAGCAGTCATTCCATCTTTCCTGATCACAATGAGAAATGCAATGTCTGCCTGTTACAGCAAAAGAGAAACTCATGATTCTTTTCTAAATATATCACCTGAGTCAAGGAAACGTGTTACGCCTTCTTGTTGTAGAAAAACGGCTTGCAGATTATAAACAAAGACACTTGGTTGATATTCATTAAAAGCCCCTATGGACTAAAAATGTTCAGGCCCTAAAAAGTTGTTGTGACAAAGTTTCTTTAGCAAGTTCTTGTTTAAATTATCATTTATTTGACGAGTGAAGTTTTTAACTTGCTTTGCTGTGTGAAATTTAAAAAGGGATGTTTTTCCAGGCTGGAACAATAAATGTCGCTGTGCAGTTTAATACTGGGCTGTGTGTATCCATCTAGCTGAAGTCTGAAATTTTTCCTCCAAAGACAACTTTTGTACATAAGTACAGAAATTAAAATACACCATGTATTTGACAAATCTAGTTTAGTAGACTAGTTCTGTGTACCCTCACCTCCTCTGATTTACCCATCCTCATGTACTGTCTGATGTGCAATTCACTTGGTTCTTTTGTGTGCAACATTCGACAATTGTTATGTTTTGGTTCGCATGAGCATTTAATTGCTTCATGCCTCTTTCTCTAAGATAATTTAAATTTTACTGAAATCAAATATATATTGTCAATATAATTCAGCCTTTGTAACTAGGTAGAACCTTTCTTATAGCATAGTTTACTGTAGTGGTAGGATTTACTGGTGGAAGTGTTCACCAGTCGGCGCTCTAGAGCTGTTTACACAGTGATTCAGGCAGCAGAGGCCTCTTACTAGAGGCTGGGAAGAATTTCATGTAGTTTAAGTCCCGACAGTTTGGGCTGGCCAGTGTGTATTGTGGTAAGGCCAGAGCATTTTGAATCGATGTAAAGTTTTTTTTAAAAAAACAAAGTAATTGTTTCATTCCCTGTTTGAGTAAACAATTTTCTTGTTCTTGATCTAAGTTCCGGATTACTTTTGTAGTTTTTTTTTTTTCCTCCCCTCAGCGCTAGCTTGGAACAAACAGTTCAGCCTTTGTCTTTTGACACAGATAAAGCACCTGTAAGCAATGCTCTGTCCAACTGTTTTATGTGCTGATTTCTCAAATCTGCAATAATTTACTTCATCAGGTTAATGTTTTTACCTGAATATAAATAAAAAAGTTTGCTTCACCTTTTTGTTCATAGTTTTGTACTGTATGCATAAAGTTCAATTGTGTAAATTACTGTAATGCAAGTAAATCATCCTAAATCTACTCGGCTAACAGCCTGCAACCTGTGGATGATTTGCTGTTAAAACAAGATCTTTTAAGACCTCCAACGTAGAGGGAAATTTTTTTTCTCCTGTTTCTGGGTTCCAAAAATGGGCAATTACATATCATCCTGCGATGCACCTGCTATGTAGCCCATCTCTATGACAATATGATAGTTAATTACTTTTATTCAACTTTGAGAAATCAAAATTCGTTTCAGTGCTTAGCAATTGTTAAATTCTGGTTAATCAGGCTAGCATTTCCCCTAAACTAACGATAACAGGTTTTCTTTTATCTAGCTGAACAACTTGTACTTTGAGAATATGTATCTCAATCCATGTAACGGACATTCTGACAGTGAACATTCACAGAATTACATGTGGTTGCTCATACCAGTGCAACTGAAATGTAATGCAAATCTGTCATGAGCACGAGTAGAATGTGAAATCCTTGCACGAAGAACCAGACACCTGAACAGTTTCTTCTATGGTATTAAAACAAAGAAGGCTCTTCACACTGTTCACACAATGGTAGTGCGCAGTGCGGCATAGTTTTCATAAAACTTCAAGGCAGTGTTTAAACTATGGACTGGTGTTTAAATTGTTTTGATAACTTGATCAAACTGAGCACAAAGAAGTGTTTATAGTGTTGGATAGCAATTTGTTCATTTTTTAAGGTTCTATATTTTAAAAAAACTGACTTTTGTGTAAAAAAAAAAAAGCTAATATTTTGTATTAAAATATCATGTGTATTGATATTTTTTTTACCCCTGTTGTCTCCCTCTAGAATTTGGCTTTCATCGACCTTGAGGTGTTTTCAAATTTGACATAAAGCCGCTTGTGTAACTGTTTCACTGGGAAAATAAGTTGTTGGTTGCCTGGTTTAAAAGGAAGGAGAAAAATAGTACTTCCAATGGCAAGTGATGGTGGTTGTTGTCCTGGCTGTCATTTGCAGTACAGGCCAGGGAGGTAGGTGGCCTGAAAAATGAATTTAAACCCTTTTAGGTGTCACTTCCTTCCCACTGCTAGGGCAGCTTTTAGTGTGTGGCTTTAAAGGTAGCAGGTTATAAGGATGAAGAGTTAGGTTGTGTGACTGCACTACTTCCTGAGCAGAGATGTCCTAACTGCAAGTGGAGAAACCTGCAGAGGGGTGGGGCAGGGTGTTAAACGTTGCCTCTTTTCAGGAACTTCAAGGGAGAATTTTGCTAAAATTGACTGTAAATGCGCTCTGATGCCTGCTATGGGCTGTAAGCCTCAAGAATATGTCATCAATTTAGGAATGAACTGGTTTGTCAGATGGAAGTCTTAGTGCTTTTTCTTAACATGGTAAAGTTCAACTGGTTTTGGAGAACAGTGCATCAGTTGCTGAGCTGCACGAGTCTGACATTCTTCAGAATGATTGTATTGCTGCTGTCGTTAATTCATGAGGAAAGCCACTGAGCAAAATTGAGCAGTGCGTTTCCTTTTTGTAAGGAACAATTAATTAGTGCTATGTCTGAAATAAAATCAGGAAGTTGCAGTAAAATTTTAAAATTTGTTAAAAAAAAGTACAAGAATTAGCTCCAAGCATTATTAAAATTGCCATGCCTGGTGCCAAACTTGATCAGGTGGTGCAACTTCACGTGCAGACTGCTTACGTTATGTACTTGGTGAGGATCTCCCTGCAAGAGAAACCCTCAGCCATACGCCTTTTCTATCTCAGTCAAGAGTTTTCCTCAGCTGCAAAGGTAGGTGCCTTGGACATGACTGCTGACATTCCAAGTGCCCGGATCACTTGCGATGCTCCGCAGTGGGAGGAGGTAGGTATGCCACCTGCTGAGTTCCTGCGCCCTGTCCCACCTGTTGTCAGCAACCTGTCTTCAAATATGTAATAACAGTTCCTGTCCTATAAGAAAGAAAAACCATGTCCATAGATGAATTAGTGAAGGAAAAAATCAGATTTGCTGATAGTGAAATAAAAATTTTGAAAGGGTCAAAAGCTCTTACTGCTAGTTGGGCCTTTTCAAGGCTTGCAGCGTTTTGTGTTTTTTTTTTCCTCCTCTTTCCTTGTTTCTTGAAGGCTTGAGCTACACAACCCCTGTGCTGTGTGCGCTGAGTCCTAGACCAAGTTCTTTGTGTTGTCAGAAGCAATGTGCTTTCAGCGTTTGATTTGCCATTTCTCTGCTAACTCCCTGATTTTTGACAGACCTGCTCAGCTTAGTGGTTGGTTGCCCCAGGAGTAGTAGGAATAGTCACCTCCATGCAGTGCTCCACCAGCAGAACGGTAAATGGCACACTCAGCTTTTCAACCAAACACTGTGTATTGATCAGCTAGGAAACAAATGTCACAGTCCTACTGTTTGAGCTCAAAGACTTTCAGTGGGCTGGTGTAGAATATGGCTTTATAGAAATACCATCTTCTGGTACTGAAATGTGCTGCATTAAGTGGGCATCTTTTGGGGGGGGAAGGTGACGGGGGAACTGGTTTGGGGACTTCTCCTTTGCTCTGTGCACTTGGAGTTGTGAAATCTTGAACCGTAAGTGCAAGTAAGCACTGTGTGTGTGCATGTATGTGTGAAACAGCAAACACGGATCCAGTATTTTCAAGACACTAGGATCAAGAAGTCCAGATCTTGAAGCCATAGCGTTGTAGCAGCTTTCGAAACAAGGAATGCCTAGAGATAACCTGAGGGGGGTTGAAAGTGGAGTCCCTCTCTCCCACTTAAAACGGTGACAAGAGGAATTCCAACTCCTGCGATGTCTTAATCATCTTACAGTTCAGACGAAAAGTGTCCAGCGTAAGCTATAAGTAGGGGAGGTGGGAGGAGGCAACGAGTGTAAAGATTTCTTACTGCCCCGCTTATATTTCCCCTGCTTTTAATACTAGGCTGTGGCTATTAGTGAGTCCTCGTTAGAAACAGCAGATAGGTAAGACTGCAAGTTTCCTGGCTTTTTTATTTATTTTTGAGGATACAAACAGAGATCTGAGAATGTTCCCATTCCTTAAGGTAAACTTAAACACCATCATCTCATATACTGAAAGCCAGCATAATGAAGTTATCTAAATGGCCCTTTCACAAAGTAGCACATGAAAGAAAGTAAGAGAAGATCATAAGATTTCGTTAGCTGTTGGATGGCACTCCAGGCTGCTGCCTGCTTTCAGATGTCCTCGGTGTGGGATTCTATGAGAAAGCAGTGAGGTTATAGATTGCTACCCTCATATGCAAAATTACTGCAATAAGTTAGCAATAAAATTACTGGCAAATATGTAACTGTAAATGGCACTTTAATTTAGTGGCATTCAGTTCAGGAGCTAGATATTATGGAATCATAGTTTGCCTTTTTGCAGAAATCTGTTTTCAAGTTCTTTAGTTCCATTGCTGTCACTTTCTCTCCCACACTCCCGCGGCTGTTTCACCTGGTGGATGAGCTTAAATATCAAAAGGATCTGATGTAGTTGTTCCTGATAGCAAGGGTAAATGTCACAGATGCTTAGCAAAGTAAAGCCTGTGTTTTCAGGGAAGACAGTGACCTCAGCATGCTTTGTAGTCAGTCAGGAAACAGGTTGTAGAAGAAAAAAGAACTCAGACCAGCTAATCTATTTCTGGAACTATGGGGAAGGACTTTCATTTCCCCACCTCCCCTACCAACCTGGCATTGCAGATTATTAATTTTCTTCGTAAGTGTTAAGGGACTTGGTTAATAAATAAAAAACGTTCTAATTGACCATTTCCTTCCTGAAGTCAGCATTTCCCACGGTCCTGTTCTCTGCAGTGTGTTTCTCATACAGCAGCATTTAATTTTTGTTGTCATTTGGTGGCTCAGTATGCTTAATTTGCTGATAGTGTTGATGTTACTAATGACTCAGGTTTCACACATTTGTTGTCTCTTCGGCATGCAAAGGAGCAAGCCTCATTTAGCCATGCTGGAAGCATGAATGCTATTCAAAAAGGGACAGAAGATGGGTGGGAGTGAAGTTATTCAACAGCGAAAATATCCCAGCTTTAGTAACACTGAATTCTGAGTCCAGACTTCCAGTTTAAGGCCAGCAACATCACCTTCTTCTTGAAGAGCAGAAATTAGAGGTAAAGGGATTGACTTGCTAGAGAGCAACTCTACTGAAAAGGGCTGAATTCAGGTCAGCAGCGTGCCCTGGCAGCAAAGAAAGGCAATAGCATCATTCTGTGCTGCGCTCACAGGAGCACAGCTGCTAGATTGAGAGAAGGGATTATCTCCCTCTGCTCCTCATACCCGGAGGTATTGTGCAGACTCCATCCCTGGGCTTTTAAAGACCCAACTGGATCAATCTGTTTTACTAAAACGTGTCGCAGTTTCAAAATTAGCTGGCTGCATTTAGAATTTAAAATGAAAGCTGCGTGCATGCATTGAACCAAGAATCAGTAAGAAGCTGATGCTATCAGAAATAGTTTGTCTGTTTTGTGCTGCAACAAAATCCTATCCATTTATATTCCATAGAATAAATGTACATGCAGAGAGAAGCCTTCTAAATTTTCCAATAAAATGAAGGGAGATTACTAAGGTTTCTGCAGCTGCAAATAGTAATTTTCAGCTTTATGAGACTGCTTCAATGAACAGGTAATTACAGATCTTAATTGATTCTACTTCTCTTAGTTAAAAGGATTTAACTGTCAGAAGTTTATTCCGGCATCTTAGTTGTCTTCAGAATTTAGTGAAGCAATATTTACCAGTGTTCAGGAGTGCTTATGGCTCTGAGTGTCTCTGTCGCAGCAGGTGGTTGTCACCTCCAGCTTCTTCCAGAACGAGTAGTTAAATGATTTCACAGCAGTTAAGGAGACGCCATAACTCCATGTACAGGATCTTCTAGAAAGAGCAGTTCTCACAGGCACTGACTGAAACAGCATCTAGAAATTGCCTGAAAATTGAAAGATTAGGTAAAATTAGGAATGTGTGATGCAAAACACTAGGAAAGTACTATTCCCTGCATGTAAAACACTAGGAAAGTACTATTCCCTGCATGTAAAACACTAGGAAAGTACTATTCCCTGCATGTAATTCAAATAGGTGGATGATAACAGTAACACTATATGTGCTTTATGCCCATGGTGATGCTCCAGGTATCTCCACTCACATTCTATAATCAATCTCCTGCTTTACAGTGCTACTGGCTGACTTTTAGCAAGATCCACCTGCAAAATACATCTAACAAAAGTTTATCATGTGGTTTACAGGGTTTTAGCTTTGATCTTGTGGGCAAAGAGATTCAGATGCCATTTGATATCAGGTGCACATTTTTGAGGGCGTTGTACATTACAGCTCTCACAAGTATTCAATATTGGTTTTGGCAGCAGCGGGGTGCCTGATTTTGGGTTCATGTGGTGTTAGCAGCCTAGAGCTGAGCGCATGGGAGATTTCCCTTTGTATCCATAGTTGGTTGGATCTTTGTTAATGCTCTTTCATAGCATTTGTAATAAGAATGACAGTGGGGAAAAAAAAAAAAACAAAAACAAACAAGCACAAAAACAATTAATGGTATAACAACTCCTTATTGTAGTAAGAACATATCTGCTCCAGGACTTAACAAAATTGACCCTTGGAGACAGCTCCTGTCTTAGGTACAGTCTCTGACAGCACTGATCTCTTAAAATACAATATTTACTTCTTTAAAAAATATGACTAAGTGACATACAAGAGAAATGAATAGATAACCAGAACAGGCAGCATTACAACCAATCCTTCAAGTCGAACGTGGAACCACTGCCAGTAGAATAAACTAATTAAAAACACTACCGATTTCATATGTTTCTTCTGTTAGTATTGTTATTGTTGCAGCAGTCATTTTGTTACAGCTACTGTCTCATTTTTGCTTTTCTCTTTATGTTCTTTCGCAGCTCAATGTTTTGTTTTCAGTTGTCTCGCACATGAACACACTCAGCTGCAGCCTTCATGCTGATGATTTACTTGTTTTATTTTTCTGCACTGGAGAAGACTCTTCCTGACCAAATGCCAGTCTGTGTCTAATACCACTTCTGTCCAGATGTTTAATACCACTAAGTCCAAAGTAATGGTTTTAAGCACTCTTCTGGACATTTTATTTCTTTTTTAATGCAACAATCCTTCCTGTCAGTATGGCCCCAAAAACAAATTCTCTCATTCATGATGGATCTAAATACGCTGATGTTTTCTGCTTAGCAGGCTTCTCTGATCTACATACATTTTACAATGGCTGTATAACTGTTATGTAATTGGTATTTTTGTTTAGCTTCGTATTCTTTACTGCCAAAGACAACTTATTTACAATTGTTATTGGCTTTGTATTACGAGTTCAATGAAGTAGCTTTGCAAAGGGCTAATCTGTGTTTTTAATTTCTTGTTTTAATAGAATTACTCAGTGCAACAGGGCTTTCTTGGCCAAAGGCCATTTATGAGAGTTACTGGCAAATTCAAGTCATGCACTTTTGCAAACACTGTGAGATTTAGCTCTTGCTCCGTATGCATATGTAAGCTTGCAAGCTTTCACTTTGGTTTTCAAGCTTATGGTTTAGGTATCTTCATTCAAAAGCCTTCCATCAACTTGCTAACGTCAGTAGCCGTTCCTTTGTTTTCAAAATATTATTCTGCCTTTTTCATTTTTGTTTGTAGCATTGGGTTATCGTGGAGGAAATGAACTGTTTGCTTTAAGGCAGACCAGTAACTTGACAGCTGTTTTCAAAACCAACCAGCCCTCCATCCAAAAGTAGAACCTTCACTTACAGAAGTATCTATTGGAGAAGTGCCTGCCTGCCTGATAAAAGTAAGTTGTAGCATTATAACACCCCCCCCAAAGATGAAATAACCAGGCATATCTCTGAGGATAGCATGTCAAGTTTTTATTAGATTTCTGATTACATGAACAAAGCCCTCTGTGACAGGGATTTAGCACGAGGCTGTGTACTCTGGGGAATTCTGCAAGTATACTTTTTTTTTTTTTCAAGTAGTTAATAGGTATAAATACACCTTAGATGAGAAAAACAAACAAAAAAAAAAGCCAAAATTATTGAACCACAATACCTGGATATGGAATATAAATGAATGACACTATATTCAATGTTCTGAATCAGTGACTTAAAACATGTAAGAACACAAGCTTTATAGCCACTTACAGAGTTACGCTCTGTTTTCATAGTAGAACATATTCCCTGTATTAATACAACGTCTCGCATGCATGATATAAACATACATGTAAGCTATTTCGTGTTTTCAGTACTGCACATTTCTGTAATATTTGTAGTCAGTTTTAGAAACAAAATGGTTATACATCATTTATTCATGCAGAACTAAAAGTAAATGGAGTAGTTTTGCCTACATAGGATTTGTTACATAGGATCTGCTACCTGACAAAAGCCAGGCTGGTATTTTCATGTCATTCCCCAAGACTTTTGGGCTGAGTTATGATATGACCTAAATCAATTTACGTTTGATAATTGCAGACTGAATTCTTCTGGTATTAAGATACAGATTAAGTCTTGTGTGTCCCAGTTCTAAAAATGTTTAGGGCCAAAGTGATAAAGCTGCATTAAAATAATAGTGCAGCTGATCTTACAATAAATACCTGCCAGACACTGTCCTCCTATCTGCTATCTGAAAGCCACTAAGAATTCTTACTACTATGTGCATGACAAATAAGGTCCACATCACATTTTACACTTTTTCTTGTTATTTATGTGTAAGCAACACTTTTACACACTGGCATCTATTTCTGAAGCATTTTGTGGTTTAAAAATCCCTGTATAACTTTGGCTTATTCCGTTCAGGGCTTTTACAGACCTACAGTATGCTGATTAGCTCTTCTTCCTACCTTGTACCCCTTTCAAATTCTCATGGTCAAATACTTGTTCTGATAGCTGTTGCATTAGGCACAGCATTTGAGCTGCTGAAACATCTATGTTAATTCTTAAGTATGGACTTACGATCACTCTGATGTTAAGATTTTGTGTTTTATTTTTCCCTGAATGAAAAGAGACTATGAGCAAAGCATTGTTAATTATTTTTTATCTCTATTGGAATTAGTCAATTTGGGTCATCTTTTCAGAGCCAAAGACTTGGTTTTAAGAATCACAGAATCCTAGAATGGCTTGGGTTGGAAGAGATATTAAAGACAACCCAGTTCCAAGAACAGAAAATCTGTAAATGGCAAAACCTATGCATTATTCCTTAACTATTTTATTGTATGTATGTCATAGGATTTAAGCAGCTGAAGCTGTAGTTATGTCCGTTGCGACACTTGTTTTGTGCTGTAATTTTACAAGAGATTTTCAGACAAGCTCCTTAGAATTCGGCTCCAACTTGGATTAAACATGTATGATTTTATCCAGTGCAGCTTTATTTCCTTAAGCATGAGTCCAGATAATTCTTACTATAAATTTCTTATTTTATGAAGTAGAATCCTTGCTGTAGTGCAAGGACACCACGTGACATTAGAAGCATTAGAAGAGTATAGAAAGGACAGCTGTGCTGGAGAAGTGCCTAATTTTAAATTCTGCTTACAGCTGTTTGCCATTAGTAAATAATAATAATAAAAAGGCATCATGGATTTCCACAGCACAGTATTTTTGTGCTCCACGATGTAAAAGCTCAAATTCTGTCACATGGATGCCCTCTTGGAACATGGTGGTTTCCTAAGACTGTGTGATTCCCTTAGTAGTAACCTGGGCTGGCTGTCCTCTTGTTACTAGTTGTATCAATGTCTCTCTTTGTATTGCAGATCCCCTGAACAACAGGTATTAAATAACAAGATATACTTTCATTGTTGACAGTGGGAAACAAATAGTTATCAACAGTTTCCTATATCAAAAAGAAAACGCACAATTTTCAAGCAGCTTAATAATATAGTGCGGAAAATTAAAACAAATCTAAATGTGAGAGCCAGAGAGGAGAGTAGATAAAACTGTACTCGTTGTCTGGGAGCAGGGTGCTCTCAGAAGAAAAATAGGAATTTTTCAGTTTCATATAAAATAACGTTTCCTTTTCATCAACCTATAGCAATAAAGTATATATATGTTTAAAACTTTGCCTCCGTTCAGAACCTTAAGCACTCAAACATCAACCCAAATAAGTTCCCCTGTGAAGTCCTTTGCTCTGCAACCTGAGAAGTCATTGAGTTCTGTGGACTTACCCACGCATTTCAGTACTTCAGTTAATGGAGGTGTGGGTCGTTCAAACAATTGTAAAGGAATGTGAAATGAATGCTTGGAAAAGGAAAATCCAAGACCTATAGGTAACATTTTGAATGATACCCTACAAAACACAACATTAGGAAAGCGGTATGATCTTCTGAGGCAATGCATTTCAGAAGTTTTTAGCTTTGACTTTGGCAACAATTGAATATAGGATTAGGAACGTAATAAGCAATTTTGGAAACGTAACTTCAGTTGTGGGAGACGCTTCTGAAGCATCTCATGAAACCAAAAACCCAGTCCTTGTGACACTTTGGAGCAAAGTACCTGAGATGCTTTAAAGTAAGTGCAAGTTGAGGAGAGATGAGGAAAATGTCAGTTGTGCACCCTGTCCACCGACACCATGAAGACATGATCATGGCTTGACCAAGACATATAACAGAAACGAATCATTAAGGTTGGAAAAGGACCCCTAAGATTATCTAGTCCAATCAGGTATATAACTATCCCATCTAATTAGCTCCCACACTAGTAAAGAGCAATCCAATGGAACTAGGAGGTTTTAAAAGAACTCACACACATTTGACAATAGAACACCGTTGTTATGGGGGGACTCTTAAAGCACAGAACTTTCCCTTGGGAAATCAGAGATTATCGTACCTCGCCAAATATTTAAACAGAACAGAGAGATGGGGGGGGGGGTGGGAGGAAAGCCCTGCAAAATCTCCTTCAGGACACCAGAGAATGAGTATTCCTACATCAAAATAAGTCGTTAAGCTGTAACGTAGCTTAGCTTATCAGTGTCTTAGATGCTAGAATTTGAGTTAAATATATATATATATAGTTAAATATTTCTAAATGAAAATGAAATTTATAATATGACCACTGATGATATATTCTGTAAAATGAGAAAGGAACACAGGTTGTTATAGTTACGCCCTGCTCTATTGATGTGTTGACCAGTTTAGTTTTTAAGCTGTTCTCTTCTGCAAATACCGTACTCCTACATCAACAGATCTCAGTATCTGGTCTTGAAACCAGTTTTTTCCAAAGCTTATTTAAGAATATTAAATATAAGGCCACTTAAAATTTGCCTTAGACATAGACTGGGGTTCCATCCCTTCAGGGGTACAAAGAACAAATGAAGTACAGGGGCACTTCCTCTGTAGGCTGCTTGGGCATCCTGTCCTTTACAAAGGTCAGCCAGGGGAAGAGCTTGAGCCAAGAGAAAGATCAGGTTAGAGCGCAGAACAGCTTTTCAACTTGCCCTGATGGTTTGCTGTGTGAGATGTTCAGAGAACATTATGAAACTCGCTATAAACAACTGTCTTTGAAAGGCTGTGTGGAAAGGTGAAGTCCTGGGAGACTGCAAAAGGGCAAACGTTTTTTTGACTGGAAAGGATGTCACAAATACAGCCCAGATGCTTTACAATGCAATGTCACAGAATTGTGGGCTATGTGTACCAGCCATTTCAGAGCACTGAGAAGATAACAAGGAGAGAAGGAGCAGCCTCTGTAGACTTACCAGGAACGACCCATGTCAAACCAAGTTATTTTCTTGTAGAACAAGGCAACAGATTTTGTGAATGGATCAGAACAAACAATTGTTATAACTTGACATGGCCATGGCCTTTGGCGTTGTTTACCACCACATTCCTGGAACAAGCTGTAGCAGATCAAGATTTTTTTTTTTTTCTTACTGTGCAAGATGATAGCAAAAATTGTTTGGAAAAATACTTAAAAACAATAAAAGTGGTCCAGTTTCAAAATGGAAGAGTGTCTTCCCATCCCCCCCCTTTTTTTTTTTTTTCCTTTTTGCTTCTGGAATAAGATAACAATCACTTAAGGAAGGTGAGCTGCGGTGACACATACAGCGGTTTTTCTGCGTCAACACAAGAGGAGCTCCAATAAATATTGGTAGAAGAAGTTAACCTTAAGGAGGAGATATCTGCAACTTAAAGAAGCAGCTTCATTCCAGTATGTGCGGTTTTTTTGTTTGTTTGTTTGTTTGTTTGTTTTTTGGCCTGCTTGTGAACACAGGACCGACCCGCTGCCGTCCGGGACCAGCAGGAGCCGGACCGGCTCCACCCAGGTGAGTCCGGAGCTCAGCGAGCAGAGCCAGCAGGGGGAGCCAGCGCGGCACAGATACGGGCAGACAGGCAGGGAAAGGAGCCCGGCCGGCAAGGCTCGCCAGGTGCGAGGGAGACGAGAGTTCACCTCCGCCTGGGTGCGGGGATCCACTCCTCCCGCAGCCCCGGCTCCGTCAGTTACCCCTCGTTTCTGGCCCTGATGCTCCTTCAGCCACTGCTTGTACCACAAAGTGCAAAGGTTTACTCAAGCTGTGCCCCAGCGCTGCCGCCAGCGCTAGTTGCTGCGCGTTTCAGTACTTCTGCCGAAGCAGCAAAGGAAGGTCGGGGAATGCAGCCAACCTTCACGCTTTACGGAAGAAAACACAGAAAGTGAACTTCTAAAGCTTCCCCCCCCAACCCGTTTTTACGCTGTCTTCCTCTCCCTCGGTCCTTGCCCAGCTGTAGCAGAGGCAGGTGGCACGTGCGAGCGAAGCAATAAACCAAAAAGCGAACGCCGAGTTCTGCACCGCGGTTTGATTTTTCCTGGCGCGACCCGGGACGCCGCTCCGCCGCTCCCCCGCTTCCCGCGCCGCCGCCGCCGCCTCAGAAGGGGCGCGCGCACGTTCGGCTCCCGCTCCCCGCCCCGCCCCGCGCCGCATCAGCCCGGCTCCGGGTCCGGCGGTGCTGCGGGCGGGCGGCTGCCCCCTGCCGGGCGCGGCGGCCGGCTCCTCCCCGCCCAGTCCCCGCCCGCGCGTTGCCCGGGGAACGAGGGTAGGGAGCAGCCGGGCGGCCGCCGCCTCCATCCATCCCTCCACCCGTCCCCTCCTTTTCTGCCCGCCGGTGCCCGCAGCGGAGCGGCACCCGCCCCGGCCGCCATGCCCCGAGCCGCCCCTCCGCCGCCGCTGCTGCTGCTGCTGCTCCTGCTCTCCCTGGCCCAGCGCCGCGCCTGCCTCCCCGGGCCGGCCACGGCCGCGCCCCCCGGGCCGGACCCGTGCCTCAGCCAGCCCTGCCGCAACAACGGCACCTGCTACCCCGCCGCGCCCCGCCGCCTCCCGCCCGCCGCCGCCGCCTACCGCTGCTCCTGCCCGCCGGGGGTCGGCGGCGCGTCCTGCCAGGTAAGGGCGGCCTCGGCGCCGCGTCCTTGCGCCCGCCCCTGCCCTTGGGCGTCCCCGCGCCGCGCCGTGCCGCGCCGTGCCGCGCCGTGCCGTGCCGTGCCGTGCCGTGCCGTGCCGCGCCGTGCCGTGCCGGCGGGACGCGTCTCGGGGCTGCAGCCCTGCCCCCGCCTCGCCCCGCGGGGCGTGCCGCCGGTCTGCTCGGGGAGCCCCGGCGGCGCTCCGTTCCGTATCGATCGTTTCGCGGTGAAAAGAGCCGTCCTTGAAAGCAGCTCCGCACGCTGACGATCCGCCGCGTCTCGGCGCGCCGTGTCGCGCGGTGCGGTGCTCCTCGGGGCGGCCCGGGATGCTGCGGCGGCTCCGAGCGCGCGGGGGAGCGCCGATGGCATCGAGCTGCCGGCGGTGCAGTCTAAATCCTCGTTGTCCCGTGAAACGTTTTCGTTCTCACGTTCAGAAATTCAGAAGAACTTAACGTGCCGGGGGGGATGCGGGCGCGGAGAGCGGCGGTTCCCACGCGCGTCTGCGTGTGACAGCGGCTCCGGACGGAGCGCGTGGGGCGGATGCTGCGCCTCGGGGCAGCGCTCCGGTCGGAGCGGCTCCGGCGTGGAAGCCGCTTCCATTCGTTCGAGGGAACGCGGTCTTTCGTGTTCTTTCGAGGCGGAGGGCGGGTGGTTGTTCCTCGGTTACGTTGTACCCGAATGGTACCGCTCGCGGTGCGGGTGGATACAAAGTCAGAGAGAAGTAGGAGCGCCGCGCTCCCGGGGCGGCCGCGGCGTGGAGGCGGCTCGGTTAGGGCCGTGTAACAGCGAAAGTGAAAATACTAACGCTAATGAGATTCTGCAAAATCGGAGACTAAAGTGGATTAAATGGAGTTCTCTCGGGCTAATTTTAGCCGTCGGCCTCCTAAGAGTTTACCGCGCTTCTGTCACTACAAAGGGGAAGCGAGAGCTGCGTTGTTTGCTGCTGCTCGCCGCTGTTAGGCTCCGGCATCCAGATCCATGACTGAAAGACTAATGACCCTTTTAAAGGCTTTGTAAAATGGAATGCTTGCTGGCATCCTACCTCCTGCGAAGTGCTGTGTCTGGGGGAGCCGGCTTTAATTGTTTCTTCAATACAGAGCGAGGCAATATTTTCACAGCGGTTTTATTAACTAATGAGAGGAGGCTTAGAGCGCGGTACGTTTGGTTTCTTTAAAGAACTGAGCAATGACTCTTGTAAAAGAAACTCATAAACAAATGAATGTCACTTCTGGCTGATACGTCAGCAGCTGAAGCATGGACATCAACTATGAACAGTGAATAGGGTTTTGAAATGTAAACTTAAGTAGAGAGCAGACAGGTTATTGTTTAATATGTAAAAGGACAATATAAGCACGTTGCTATTACCCACAGTTGAGATTTTGCTCATTTTAACAAAATTGAAAATGAATAAATATTGTATGGATTCATTAGTTCTTGTGTTTTGCTGTTAGATGGAAACAGTCGTGTTTACCAATTCAGCAGTAACAAATAAATAAAAGAATTTTTAATCTTTACACGATATAATGAAAACTGTGGGTTGAACCAGGTCGGTCACTGGGATGTATTTAGAGAGCCTGAGGTTGTTAATGAATCGTAGGACTTGGAGAAGGCAATACCCAGAGGGAGAAAAGAACAATAATTGTTATGCTTAAGTACCCAGATCATGGGGGGAAATTTGTTGACACTGGAGCTATAATTGCCAAAAATGACATAATTACTTTTGCGTTACTCCTTGTGGGGAAGGCAACATCTCTCCCCTTCTTCCCAGATGCATTAAGGCGTATAATGGAAGAAGAGTGTTCTAAATGTGCCTACAAATGAACTGGGAACAATGAAATAATTAAGATAGAGAGTTGAACAACAAAGCTTGAGGTTGCCAAAAGATTTTGTCATTGGAGTTTTTTCCTCTGACTGCTTGTGATGCACTTGATGGTGCTGATGCTGGCATGGGGAGAGAGGCAAAGAATAAAACTGTCTTCATGTGAATGAGATAGAGCAGCCTTATCACCAAATGAAGTATTTAACTTGGACTTAATTCAGTTCTGTGACCTTATGTTGCAGTTGTTTTGGTAACTCATAACTTATTTAACAAAAGTGGTCTTAGTATATCCATGCTATGCATTATGGATGTGTGTGTGTATCAAGTTACTTAGGGTTTGAATATACTTTGTTCAGCAAACTTCAAGACTGTTTTGTTATGGATTGTTTGGTTTCACGTTGAGGAACCTTGCTGTACTTTAACTCCACTTCTTTTCATGGATGTGAGCTTTTTCCCCACTTCTCTATGTCACATTTCTAGTCTGTGCAAAGAATCACTGTGTTGTGGTATCTTAAACTTTGGGCTAAGCAGAGAAATCACACGTATTCCCTATAAAATGAAGAAAAGCTGCAGTGAATTCAGGTGCCTTTCTGCAGGAATTTGGAATTGTCCAATTCACAGCTTTGTACTGAGAAAGCTTGAATAAATAAATTGAAATAACTTAAATACCTATCACTTGGCTCATGCAGGCATACTCCCTAAACATTTACATGGGTCTTACTTTGAAAATCAATCTTTAACCTTCACATCTAACTGCCAGTCTAATGACTATTCTGCTATTTCTGATCACATGTATAATCCAATGAAGTCATTTTTCTCTGTCAGGAGAGTTTTATGTAAAAACTGATCTGTGTTAGCAGCTTTTGGAATAATTTTACAGGCATAAGGTACCAACTAAAGAGAAAATGAAAAATGTTGTGGTAGACGGTTATTTGCTTCAAAATGCAAAGTTTGAACATAGTTAATTGCATTAAATTGCATTATGGTTACTTGGTTCAATACTAATTTCAGTAAAAGATTTGTGAAAAGAAACATTAACCATTTTTAAATACTATCATGCATGCCTGTCTTTAGTTACTTCTTCCCCACCCTTCTCTCCTTTGATTGACAATTTTCCTCCCTCTTTTACTTCAGTGCTTCATTATTTCATGGTTTGTGGCAGTAACAGAAGCGAGGAAAGGAGCAGTGTCTCTGAGCTGAGCGCAGCCTGCCCAGCGCACTGACTGCAGCTGCAGTTCTTTGCTGTGCAGTCCTGCTGTCATGGAGGACCTTCCTCTCGCTTTTGAGAGCAGACTGCTAGCTACTGCTGTAACTGCTGCTGGATTTGGATTAGTGTTGAAATAAGTATTTTAGTAGCAAAAAGAGAAGGATTATTGTTTCTTGACTTGTGGTTTAATGCTTCTGAATAAACAGTACGAAATTTTATTGGCCAGGTTATTTCAGGTTTCACTAGACAGTGCTATGTAAAGGGACATCCTTTAATCTAACTGCTAAACCACCTTTATGTCACTATCCTGATTAATTCTTCATGAGCTCCTGTTTTCTATTAAGTGCTGTCATCGCTAATGAAAGGTCTCTAATAATCATTCACAATAAGTTCTCTAGCGTATTGAGAAAGCTATCATTTCTCTGTTCTCATTAATGAAGGGCATACTCTTGGATGATGTGTCTATTGTGATGTAAGTATTTTTCTAGGTGGCCACTCTGTTCTCTCTTCTGTCTTTAGCAAGAGTAAATTGTACAGTTAGTGAAAGCCCTGGAGCTCTGCTTTGTCTGAATGCAGTTGGGCTTGAGTTCTGAGCTACCTTGTCACTTCCTGCTGACTAACTCGGTGAACTCTCACAGTGCTTTAGAGTTGACGAATTTAAATATTTGCATTGATGCGTGTACCGTGCGTGAAAAGAGGCTGTGTGAGAGCTCAGTTTGCTTTTCCTGGAGAAGAGGAAGCTATGTGCCATCTTCAGCTTCATAATGGGTGTTCATATAGAAGGATGGAGCAAGTCTGTTCTGAGGTGCAGTCAGTACAAGGACAAGAAGTGGCAGACACACACATTATGATAGGGGAAGTTCTGGTTAAACTGAAGAAAAACATTTATTGCAATGATGGTGGCCAAGCACTAGAACAGGTGCCTGGAATGGTTGTAGGATCTTTATCCTTGGAGATTCAGGGCCTTGATGGACCAATTCCCCAACTGCCTGAGTGTTTGATTCTCGGTTGAATAAGAGAATCCCTCGTGCCCCTTCCCACCTACAACCTTTTCTGTGAGTTTTTGTGCTATCTGTGTACCTCATGAATTGTGATATCTGCTTCCAGGTGAACTAAGGAATTTCTGCAACCTGTCTACCAAATAGCAGGTATAGGGAACAGTAGCGCAAAAAACTGAACATGAAAAATAATTTATCCCACATTTTATTTTATCTCTTTTAACATTTTTTTCCCATAACTGTAGTAAAAACATATTTTCAGTCAGAAATATTAGCTTTTCAAATCAGTATCTTGCCTTGAAGCATGTCATGTGAAAATTTGTGAGTAAGGGAACTACAATTCAGCAATTTCCAAAGCAGTTGATAAGGAATTGTGCTGTAATTCTTGCCATGGAATCTAAACAAATTATTCTAAATTTCTGTAGAATAAATCTGGAGTGATTTAAGAACCCAAATGGTCTCAGTTATGGAAGTGGTTATTGTTTGGGTATTTTTACCTGTATACTAACCTTTACGAATCTTTGTAGTCTGTTTCAGTCTGCTGAAATGCTCTCATTAGATCTGTTCAAAATAGCTCTTTGTAAACAGTGTTATTCAAGTCAGTTAAGAGCCAAATGGATAGTGCTCTTTAAAACTCCATCCTATAAGAAAAGCGTTCAAGTGTTGATTTTACTTTTTTGTTGTTGTTTTAGTAGTAATTAAAGATTTAAAAGAAACAGATCAAATGTAAAGTAATCAAATAGTAGTAGAAGATATGCTAAAGTAAGATGCTTCAGCTTTTTCATATGGTATTTTTTCTATTTGCTTTGTTCTGAGAGAATTACTTTGCAACGTTATCTGCTTAAACCCTACAGTTGTTTTACTTTCCTTTGAAATACTCGATATTACTATTTGTAAATCTGTAGCTTTGGAAATGCTCTTTAATTGAGCAGACTTATGATATGCTAGGGAAATAAAAGGAGAATTCCTTATCTTGAATACAAGGTAAGAAACAGAGCATAGATGGTAAAACAAAGAAACAAGAATATTGCTTGAAGTAGTGGACTTGTATGACTTGATTCAGTATTACAGGAGGCAGTTCCCCTCTCTTTGAGTACTCTCATAGGATCTCCTACATATTGCCCTTAATGGAAGTACTACTTTGAGATTATTAAATTCAGAGGTGGCATTTCAGCTTCATTATGTGATCAAGCCAGATGTCAGAAAATGATGTGAGAGATTTCATTTAAATAGGCAAACATGAGTCTGTGGATAACAGTGTCCACATAACCCTAAAGAGAATTTAAGTCTTAATTGGCTTGGTGCTTTCTCTAACAGCTCACTCTGTTCTTACTAAACATAAAGTCTTTCATTTATTCCTGGTAACGTTTTTGACTGTTGTACTTTCATGTTTCAATGAATCCTACAGATTAATTGCATGGAAAAGATCATTTTATTAGCTTTTATTTTCTGTCTTTCAATATAATTGAATTCCACCATGTGTGTGTATATATATATATATATATATATATATATATATATATATATTTCTGCTAAAAGTGAGTTATTCCATTCTTCTCTCTCTATGCCTGTAATAAACATTGTTTTTTCTTTCCTACAGTATCCTTCCAGAGCTGAATGGATTGAGCTGATAATGAATTCCTGTTATTTCTGCTTAATCTAAATACAATCTGTTGAATTCAATAATGCTGAATTCCATTCTTTAGGTATTCTGCAAGGTCACTTGTTTTTTGACAACTGCACTTGAGGGTAGTCTTCAATAATACTCCCCTTCCTTTTTGTTTATTCATTTTGTTAATGGCTGTCAACTGAGCTCAACTTCAGTTCACCTCACCTAGACGTGTCTGACTGTGGAGTGATGTTTCCGAAATGAAGACATCTATATTTGAAGCACATCCATATCAACTGGAAGCGGTCTGTTTGGCTTGAGTAGGAATATCTTCATTAGAGATGCCTTAGTGGCATTTAGATCAAAAGCTGAAGGTTAAAGCACTTCGGTATGAGCATTGTACAGCATCATTTATTGTTTTAAATGAGCTCACTATTTTCTAACAAGTTTTGTCCAACTTTTTGTTTTGAAATATTTTTGCCTACTTATACCATATAGGAATAATGTCAATTCTAAAATACCTCCTGGTCAGAGCCTTCTAACTCATCAACACGAGCTGCACAAAACATAAATTCTAACTGGATTATTGGTAAAAAAAAAAAAAATAGCAATACAATTGTTGCAGTTTTTCAACAAGTTTGAACAGAAGAAATACTCTTGAGGATATAAATTAAGAAAAGTAATGCTTGGTCGGACAATTAAGTTGTTCTATTGGTAAAGTGTAATCTTACAGGAAAGCACTCATGCTTTCAAAAGCTGATTTGTAGTCCGCACATAAGCAGCTATGCATATTGTTTATCAGTTTTGCATTGTTCTGTTTTGCATTTCACAGCCTGTAGTAAGAGAAGAAATTGCACTGTATTATTCAGTATTACCTTCTGCTGTAATCCTGACTAAAGTGTACAGCTTTGGAAGTGAAGCATTGTGAGTAGGAGTTGGAGTACCAGGGCTTAGTGCTTGGACTTCTCACTGAAAAATTAGCACATTCTTAAATTTCTCCTCTATGAGTTAAGATAACGGGGTGTTTTAAAAGGTTGGTGTGTATATTACAAGTAAATACAATATCTAAATGCTAACCTGAATTACGTGTCTGTGGCAGTGCAGAATATTTAAATTGTATGGAAGAAAAGACATAATGAAAACAAACTTTCAGCCATTTATAGCACTTTGTTCTGCGACAGCATTGGGGCTGGCACTCTACTGATTAATTTCCCTTTGTAATGTTCTTTCACTCTGGAAACAGAGGCGTTAGATCAGTGATCGGTATTACAAAGACTTCTGAAGCAATGGTGGTTGTGAAAAAGAAGTTATTGAGTGAGGTAAGAATAGGGTTCTGTTCGAGTGTGAAAGTAGGGCCCTGTGCTGAGGTAAGGTTACTGAATATTTATGATTTGGGGAGCTTTGTTGCACTTGATGCAACAGCGACCACACTGTCAGTTTGAGAGGACTTTGAGCACATCAAGAAGTAGGAGCGACAGAGAGTAACAAGATACGGTTTCTTTTATTTACAACAAATCTCACTTTCAGTCCAGGTTGCCCTTATGTGATCTTTCATACTGGACCTACTAAAACTGAAACTTGTTGTTAACAAATGCACAAGGGAGAGTCATGTCAAGAAGCCTTCTTCTACAGAAGCCGTGATTATCTGGCAGGGAGACCCATATGTTGGGGTGGAGGAATGCTGACTAATCCTTACTGAGCATTAGTGCTCTACATGCAAATCATTTAAAGCTGCGCAGATAATGTCAAAACAGAGCAGAAGCTTTTAGAAAGCTGTTCTCTTCTATAAATGAATGATACTTAATCCCTTGAAATCAGCTTCAAGTTACTTTGTGTTGAAGGTAATGGGGGCAGAAATAGATAGAACCCCGACAGAGGGGGCAGCAGAAGGGATTAGAAGGCGTGGAAGGATTTGGATAACCTGGAAGAAACAACTGGTTCACTTTTTGTACAGAGAAAGCCAAGAAAAGTCTGAATATAAGGTGATCTTGTAGCATGGCCAATGCTTTAAAAATCAAACAAAGAGAATGAGAAATTCTTCAGGGCATCAGCTGGTCATCACTTAATACGGCTAAAGAAAGAATATGGACAATTTTCTGTAATTTTCCAGACATGGTATGTTACTGTGATCCCCTTTCCGAGTATTTGGTAGTGACTTTTGTCATTAAATACTGTAACTATGATCTTAAATCACTATGGCAATTTGTATGTTTCTCATTCTGTCCTAATGTTTACAATTCTACAAATCTATAAAGCTTGATGCAAATTTCATTTGTATTTCTGTTGCAAAAGTTCCAACCTTTGCAATAGTTATGATATGTGGTTTCTTCTGTAAAAGGCAAATTATTAAATACTTTTAATCAAATCAAATTTAAGAATCCCATCACAGTAATGCCAAACCAAAGTTATGGCTTCATAGAGACTTAGAAACTTGATAATAGCTTCTGATAGAAGTAGATATACATCATAGACAAATGTTATCTATTTTTCATGCAAGTTTAAATGGACTTTTTTTTCTTTTTTTTTGTTTTGTTTTTTTAAAGAGGTGAAGTCTAATAAGTACCTCCTGTGTTGAGAGTTCTAATTCCATTGTCCATGTTGTAAGAGAGATGTTTTCTGTCATCTATTGCCATTATGGAACATAAAAATTGTGTTCTTGTGTGTGGGTCTGAGAAACATTCTCATTTGAATATAGGTTGGAACTTCAGTGAGCAGAGTTACATGAAGATTCCTGACATAGGTAGGGTCTGTAGGATGAGATACTTATATTCATTTTTAAGGCTACAGCACACTTCATGATGATGTCATGTGTAACAAATGAAGAAAATGGTGTTGAGTCCTCTGGGAAATTAACATGTTTAATTGAGGGAGGGACAAATTAAGTTTTAATTTACATAACTGTAATAGGTCCTTAAACTTAAAATTTGGCTGGTTATTGCCTTTTAAAAGTAGTGGAAAGGTACTGGGTTAGGATGATGGGTATGTTTGGTCATCTTCTGAGGGTGCAGGACAATGTGGTTGGTAAATATGCTAAAGCACGGAGCGTCTTGTTTAAAGGTTTGCTTCCAAGATCCCTTCCTCCCCAGTGAGACATCATCCCTTGCTGACAAGTGAGAAATCATAGATCAGTAGTTCCAGTGATTCTGCCTTTTCGCGAAGCCTTTTGGGTGGGTGATGGATTTATCAGATGTGAGTAAACTCTGTGGTTATTAAGTTCTGTTATCAACAGTATGGAGTAGACTGCTGTAAGGGCCAAAATCTCTTTGTATTTTATTTAGTAATATAACAAGCTTTCTGTTAGTGAAAAATAGTAGTGAGTGACTTGGGCATACTTAATGTTTATACGAGAAAGAAACCATTGAAATACACTCTGAAATTACACCTATGCTAGAAAATCTTACTGTGAAAATGGCATATAGTGAACATTAAGTGCAGCATCTTTGTTCCTTTCTGCATTATGTAAATACATTTCGCTTTGTAATCAGTACTTTTAGTGCAAGCTTTCTTGTTCTGAGGATACTTTTCCAAAATACACTTACATCCAGTTTTGTTTTGTATTCTCAGATATTCTAAGCTCCTTGCCTCGAGTATGAACATAGACCTTGTTTGGGTGCTTTACCACAAGCAGCTGCTGGCTGATAGAAGCTCTTCCAAGCTCCTCAATACAGGACAGGGCAATTGTGTGATGCTAGGAAATCTTCATATTGTTTTATTATTTAGGCTTTTAAATTCTTTTCTGTGACTTTGAAGGCAGAGCTGCATCTCAGAGCTTCAGGGTGCTGTGTTCCAGGTCTTTGAGCAGAATGTTAGGGAAGGTGGCTTCACCAGAAATCTTCCACCACTGTGACTTGGCCTCCTCAAATCAGAGGTGCCAGCACAAAACTCTTTGTACTCAACAAAGTGGTTTCTGATGAACAGTATGTTCAGTCAGAAGTTTCTGCTGACTCAAAGAAGCATGGTTTGGTGATGTCTAGGGAGAAAATTTTCTTCAGTATTTCATTGTGTACTTAGAGGTTGCCATTGCCTTAACTAATCTAATTTTGGAGATGATTGTGAAAGTGTAGAGCATCACTTGGTGATCTTCAGAGCTGATTTTTCTCAAGCACTTTAAAGTAGATGATGATTTCTTTGTGTTTTTCAGGGAATTGTAAAGGTTTTAGGCTCTTCTTTTTTTTTTTTTTTTGAAAAAAGAAGAAAAGGAGTAAATGCATTCACAAAACAAAGAGAGAAAAGATCTGAGTGTTCATTTACTACCCATGTCATTGTGTCCACTTCATAAATTCTATTGGTGTTCATACTAAAAGCTGAACATGAGCCAGCAGCGTGCACCCCCAGATGGCCAACTGCATCCTGCATGAAAAGGGGTGGCATCAGGATGAGAGTGGGGCTTATTTCCCTCTGCTCTGCCCTTGTGTGGCTCCATCTGTAGTACTGTATACCCAGGTTTGGGCCCCCAGCACAAGAAGGATGTGGAGCTGTTGGAGCAGATCCTGAGGAGGGGCATAATGTCCCTTCCAACCCAAGCAGTTCTATGATGGTGTGTTGCTCTAAACCAGTCAGTTTGAGAAGGCTTATGTGTGTTTATTACATAGTACCACTACGTAAGTATGTACACACAGGCAGATGTCTTAAAGTAGCTTATAGTCTGCAAGTTCATCTGCTGCTTTATCTTGTAGTAATTTGCTTGTGTGCCTGTACATTTTTGGAAATACGCGTCAATGAAACTACTTCTTAAAGTCTAAAAATGCTGCCAGTTGGAAGTGGGATGAACAACAAATCATCTTTTTGACAGAGCTGAGATGATGTAGGTGTTATGTATTCTGACATTAAAAATCTGTGGTTTACTTTCTTTAATAAAACACTGTTATCTTTTCTCTACTTGCTTTTTCACTGGTCCAAATTCTTTTCCGTCCTGTAAATCTCAAGCTACTTTAGTCTAAATGGTTTTCAGTCACTGACCTTCACCTGTCTCTAGCTGTCTCTATCTTTCCAGGGTTCTAGGAAAAAATGTCACATGAGAAAATTGCTGATGGAGCTTGTATCTCTTATTTTGAGATGTTTTGCTTTTTGTTTTGTTCTAAAAGCAATAGTGTCAATCCCAGAGGAATTAAAAGTGAGATAGGGATGTTTTGGTGCAGAAACTGATCTGATTTCAGTCACTGAATTGTGGGATGAGTAGAATACCAAGTCATTCATAGTCTCCTTGGGCCTCAGGGAATAAATATGATCAAGAGAAATATAGAGTATGATTCTGTATGTTTGCATTTATTTTTTTTTTTAATACAGGCAACCTCAGGAAGAAAGAACAAAGTTTAAACATCATATGCTGAATCAGGAGCATGCATAACAGATAAGCTGAAGTGTTTGATATGGACAGTCATAATAGAATGAGGAAATCAATAAATTCAGGCTTAATCTCACAGAACTTGTGGCCATGTTCTGGAATGTGGCAAATAAAGAGGCTGTAATTTAATATACTAAATATGCTGTGAGCAGTGGAAGAGTGCCTTACTCTGTTGGCTAGTGTGGAAACAAAGTAGGTACAGCTCTGTCATCCTCATGTACAGCAGTGCTCCAGAACCACCATACTGCCCATGCTTTGACCTTCTCAGTGTTTGGAATAGTGTAGAAGATAGTGTCTAGATGAGTAAATAGTTAGTGGTGACTATGAGAAGGCAGTATATTTAAAGTTGTTTCCAAACGTGTTTTTTCTGGTTTTATTCTACCTTTATAAGAATGACAACTGTTCAGTGCCTGGTTCTTTCAGGGTCCCTAAGGCTGAAAAACCTGATGGCTTCTTTTCATGCTCAAATTGCATTTCAGTGGCATTGTGGGATTTTTATGTCAGTACTGACAATTCTCTGGCTAAAAGTAAAAATGATAGTTGGTGAATTCACATACTGCATCTGAGAGAATTTGACTGTGACCTTATCTTCTGCACCTGCTTGTATTCCAGGTCTGAAAAAGATGCATTAATGGTGCTGCACAGTGTTCCAGGTGTTCCTTTATCTTTCTCAGACTTGTGGGTATGAAAAGACTGTGAATTTCTGTATTCCTATTGTACGTTGTGTACCATTGTTCAAGTGCATTCAGCAACCCAAATTATTTTTGCAGCCATCTGTATGGATTTCCAAATTTTACTTCTTTAAGCTGCCTAGGGCTATAATACAGATATTTAGACATCTGCCATAGGATGGCACAATGATAGTAATAATACAGATAAAATAATAAAAGAATAGTAAATGTAGCCATCACAGTATGAACTGGAATATACAAGGATTATATTTGTGACCAAGATGATGTCACTTATTAATGTGTAGAGTAAGATAAGAGCTGAGCATATTCCTTTTCTAGGCTGTCTGAATTGTCTCAAATTACATTAGTTAAAGGCAGAATCAGTCTCGTTTATGTATCACTTGTTTAATTGTAAGGAACTGTCTTTGAGGTCATAAAGTTAAATGCAAAATATGATTATTTTAATTGCTGCTCTTAATTTGGAGAAAAAAAAGTTATTTTTCATGCTGATGGCTTCCCAAGTGTAAAAATGATTTATTTTCTTTCTTCTCTTTTCTATAGCAAATGTGATTTGCATTTTAGTAGTGAACGGCAGAGAACTCACTAGAATGATCCAGTTAGTTTTCATAGTTTTCACTGACTTCTGTTGTACATATGCTACTGAGGTAGCATTGAGAACAGGTTTTTTTTTTTTTTTTTGTCCCCAGTATTTTTCTGGTAAGGGAAAAATGCTTTGAGGAAAATTAAAAGGCAAAAATACTATGGGTTCTCTTACAGTGTGGCAATTCAACTTCTTGCTGTCCTCTAGCTAAATACACAGCATGTATCCTAACTCAATGCACCTCTGTAGTGTAAGTAAAAATTGGAGATTTAATTTTTATATCCTTTTTGGAGAAAATTCTGAGTAACCTACCATTGAAGCTGTGCAGCAGTAACTTCTGTTAAGCAATATTTTAAATAATTATCTCTAACGATACATTTGAGCTTAACAATTTTAGTAGACTCACACCATTAATGTGTGCATATACAAATACACTGAAACTGAAAATGATGGGCCAGCTGTAGTTTAGTATTTTGATTGTGGGTACTGGTACTGCTAACTTTCTTAAAGAAACTTTTTATCAGTTATGAATCATCCAAATCCAGACTGTTCAGGTTCTCTGAAATGACTTCATTTTTTTCCAGCAATCTAGTCGATTTTGGCCCTGTGTTGTGGCAAGGTCTACATTTAGTCCTCCTTTGTGAATTGTTCATCTAGTCTGTCTTAATTTCAGTGCATTAGTTCTGTGTCCCTGGAAATGTTTGCCTGCGTAGTCAATAAACTTCTGCAACACTCAGTAAACCCTTCTCATTATAACAAAACATTTTTCCTCTATAGTAGCAGACACACCAGAGGCACACTTCACTTTTGCTTATATTGCAGGTTTTATTTACACACCTGTGACAATGCAGAGAGCCTTCAATGTTCTACAGGTTAATTTGCTCGGCTTCCTAATCAGCTTGTACATGTTTTTGGAAGTGTATACAGAAGAGCATGGTGTACTGCTAAAACTGTAGTGGGACAGCTGTGGAAAAATCTTTTTTTTTGCTCGTAGTCTACTTTCCATTCCCTTTGTTATTGGGGAAATGGCATACTCCACATGGAGAAAAAGATCTCAGGGCACTGACAAGGGTCATGTGGAGTCACCTACATTTGTCTATGTAGAGCTGAGCTTTATTTAGCATGCCTAATGCTGATCAGGAGCTAACATAGCTCCTGACTCCCTGCCAAATCCATGCACAATTACTCTGGTCCCTGGAGTGTGGTGCTTAGGCACTGCAGCTGACTGGTAATGCAGCATCATGCCAGAATTAACCCTGCTGAGCCAGCTCCAGTGTTTCTCCCTTCCACAGTCTGGTTAATTTCCACCCTGAAAAATCTGCTAGCAAGCAAAAATCAAAAGGAGTCATAAAATTGCCCACATGAAATTCCTCTTGTTATGTATGGATACAGTCTAGTTCTAATTTTGTACCCTAGGAGCATGCTCCTTACTAATTACAGTAACTCGCAGCTGCAGAAATCTTTTTTTGTTCAATGCTGCCTGACTGCTCAGTCCTTTCACTGTGGAGTTTGATGCACATCCAGCTTTCTCCCAGCTGAATGCCTACAGATTACAAAAGTCAGTATTTTAATGTCAGCAAATCACCTCCTTGGAACGTGGTTGAAGTCAGTAGATCTTCCTTGGCTGCTGGGTTTTGCAAATATTTTTTGGAAGGAGGAATCATTTTTGAGGAATGCATGTTTGTGTCTTTTTCTCCTTTCTCTTTCCCCTGGATCTCATGCCAACAGTGACTTGTGTAAGTTGGTCTGCTGCACAGAATGGCCCTTTCTCTTTGTGAATCTCTTTACAGATTACATGTGTATCCCCTGACGGGAAGCCTGTCTTGATGTGCAGTTTCTCTAACAGCTTCTCTGTTGTTAGGCCAGAGCTACAGTGAATGTGGACAAGGTAGATTGTGTTCAGTCCTCTGTTTCTCTGCAGCTTGGCTGAAGTGCCATGCAGCCCAAGTATTTTTAATGAACTTTGAAAGCTCCCATGTGCACCAAGTGTGTCTTGGCATTTGCTTATTAATCAGCAAAACAGAAATACCTCACAAGTTTTGAACAAAATATTTCAAAATGTTGCATATATATATGTGTGTGTGTGTGTATTTAACATGAAATTAAATAGACACCAGCTTTGTATGAGTATATCTTGATAACCATTGATAGTCTCTGTGGATAACAAAAAGTTTTGAACTTGAGGTAAGAATTGTAATATAAAATACTCTTAATGGTCACCGATCGTTTTACCTTTCATTTCCATAACTGTAGGTGTCTATGAGATTGCACTAAAGTATGTCCTACTCATTAAAGGTCTTTGGCTCTCTAAAATTGCCCTAAGCAATTCAGGGTTCTTTCTGAATATGGGTGGATTATTTACAAGTACTTCTGTTTGTCTGTCTTACAAAATTTAAAGAACAGTATTACAATTGTTCTGTGCTACAGTGAGACACAATGAATGAAAAAAAAATGTAGTTCATCTTGAACTGCAATTAAACTCTGTTCCTTTGAAATTCAAAATCTTATTCCTGTAATAAATGCAATGTTTTACCCATCTTTTTTTGCATTTTGTCTGTACATAGAACTCCGAAAAAGAAAGTTTTTTCTTTTGCTGCTAGAAATAGATCCATGTGGTAATAGTAAGTGCCGAAAACAATTGGATTCCTCCAGAAAAAGAGTGCAACATTAAATAACAGGCACTGTATATTCTTGTCATAAACCAGTTTTCTTTGGGGAAATTACTGGTGTTGGCTTAACTGAATGGTTGAATGCTTATTTATTTATTTTTTAGGAACTTTCTCAGAAGTAATTCATCACTTGGGAGAATTACTTACAAACACTGATTATATTGTTGTCCCTAAAGTAACTTTTCTTGCAGTCTTAAAGTATAATTGAAAGCATTCATTTTGCTTTGATAGTCAAAAAGTATTAATGTGATGCCTTTTTTATAGATGTATTTTAAACTCTTTGAGTAAATTAATGTTGAAAACTAAGTTTTACATGTTCTCTTTATTTTAGAAGACAAACTGCATGGCCTTAAACTGCATGAGTCTGGTTAAGAATCATTGTTTTATTTTGCCGTATTTCCTTGTCTTCTAAAGGAGCAGAAAGTAATCAGCGCCTCTGGGTCTTAATCGTTCAAATCATCTGTGTATTACCCAATGTACATGCAAAGCAATTAAATGGTAGTGCATAGTCTGTACAACTTTGTTGTAAGATCCTCAGAAGAAACTAAAATAGTAAAATCTAATAATAGAGAACCTGCAATAGGAAGATCTGATAACGTGAGACTATTCTTCATGAAGAGAGATTCCCAAACTGCACACAATTCTTTTGAAATAACATAAGATAGCTGTTAAATACTCATTATATATTGTGAGCCTTGTTGTAGACTCATCTTTATTACAATATTTAGTTAGATTCTTGTACGATAAGTTGAAGCACAAGTCCTGCCTGAGCTCCCAGAAGTAAAGCTATTACCAGCTTGCTTAGTGACAGACTCTTAGTTGAGTCAATGTCAAATTAGTTCCCAGTGGGACAGAAGTCCCACCAATAAGGGTTGGCAAATGAGTTCTTTCCATGATCAAGAAAGAGTTCTGGTGGAGAATCCTCTCCATGCTGTCCTACTGTGTGTGCTGTGCCTGTGGGCTATCTGGCTGGCTCCATGTTCTTCAGTCTGGGCAAGGCTGCTTGCAGCTCTGCAACTGTGCTGAGCTCTCCCAGGCTCAACTGTGTCATGGCCACCAATGTGGGAGTGGGAGGTGGCAGGACTGAGAGCACCTCAGTGCTTGGAAGAATGCAGTCATCAGCAGGATGTTTCAGTCTAGGGCACATTATCACCTCCAGACAAGAATTCTCATTGTACTGCAATGCTGTCTGCACTCTTTCTTTCCAGTCGCCTGAAATATCCTTGCCACATTATTTGTACTTCAAGATGTACTCAGCTAGTAAAGCAAATGTAATATGACCTTTTAAGATAAAATATATGGAAAAAGGCTTAAAAATTAGGAAGGTAGAAGTTAAGAGTCCGAAAGTTCTCTAACTTGTTTGTGAGTAGGGGCAAAGTTTCTTTGATCATCATTGTAAAAACTATGTAAAACCAGTAATGATAGGTCATTCTGATATTGCTGCATACAAGAGGAGAAAACAAATGATTTCCTTATTTAAATGGACAAATGATTGAGGTTTCAAACATTTAACCATTTTAAGTTTTTGGCATATGCTTGATTGTGCACATAAAGGGCTTGCTTTAGATACTGGGGAGTCAAAGTGGGGAGAAGGGATGAATTATGTTACTTTCACGTGGGTTATTCTGAATGTAATGCCTCCTATTTATTTCCAGATACAAAGAACACAATAACATTGTTGAATAGAGCAAATTCTCAGCTACAAAACACTGTTTTTCAGCCTAGTCATCACCATTAGCTGCGCGTTTTCGCCGGCTATGAACAAGAGCCTGCATGTCGTGCTTGCAACAGTCTGCATGTCAGTCTGGATCATGGCTTGTCTTTCACATTGCTATCTCTGCGTCACTGTGCTCATACCCACTATTTCATCTCCATAAATGTTCAGCAAATGTTGATGAATGTCTGTTGTTGCCATTTTTTCCTCATGGAGGAATCCAGTGGCAGTCTTTTGCTTCACATCCACTTCCATGTCAGATTCCATTCTATCAGGCTGAGCCTCTGCTGCCATCTGTCACACGGCAACAAAATATAACAGGATGTTGGTGGGAAGGTTCAACCTCTGCTGCCATACTACCGTCGTCTGCCTCTGATGTTGTTGACTGATGTCATAAAATCAGAGGCATCACTTTTGGAGCAGTGTTCATACTTAACAGTTTCCAGATGCTGTAATCAAAGTGCATTAGAAGTGCCTCTCTGTTACTGGAGTGTATGCTAGCCATCAAATTAGACTAAGAAGACACTGTGTTTATGAAGTTATATTAATGGCTAAAACTCAAACCAACCATTGATTTGTTTTTGGAAAATCAGCTTGTCCATACATGTATGTACATGTATGTGGCAGATGGCCACCAGAGTCTGCTTCAGGCTAGAGTGCTAACTTAGCTGTCCCACTTCATTGTTGTGTTATCTGACTTCTGTGTTGCCACTAGGAGTGTCAGATATTTTGTTGGATTGCTCAATTTCAGATAGCAATAGTCAATTAATACCATCAACCATGCTGGATTCTAGTTTCCTTTATCAGTAAAATAACTGTTTTAGCTTATGCATCCCTCATGTATACTAGGATTGGTTTTGGCCTGGGCCCTGCAGCGTATTTCCTATTGTCTGAACAGGAAAACCAGTCTTTCTGATTTCAAAACCCTGTGTTAACGTTTTTTGAGCTTTAAAGTATGCTTTTCTGCCTTGATGTCTAATTAAGGACTTCAACTTTTGCTTAATTGACAAACTATTGCTTACTTCTTAACCCGCACCAAAAGCACATGTATTACTGCACTCTACATTATCTTCATTAAATTTTAAAACAATTTACATCTTGCATGTCTTCTGGTGTTGCTACATTGAGGTAGTAAAACTCTGTTTTATTGCAGTTCTGGCTGGCTGTTGCAATCTTAATTGCTTCAGGTTTCTAGTAATAAAGTGCAGTCCTTCTGTATATCTGTTTTCTTTCAGCTTTTGAATAGGTAGGCACAGCATTAAATTTTATCATTCTTTAATATGTGCATCAAGTTTGACATGCTCAGTAGTTAATTAGATTGTAACAAATATTTTTAATAACTTTATAAGAGTATATTTGCATATGATTTGAGATCTTGCCAGTTACATTAGACTTTATTGTTATATCATATTTTTAATTAAAAATTGAAAAAAAAATTAATGAAAGTGTCTTCATAAATTGGGGAACGTTTTCCACTGTTTTGATTTGGTTTCATTAAAAAATAAATGGACCTGCACATAATATTTAATAGAGAACGAATTCTCAATTATGTCGAGTGATATGAATAGACACAGGGAAATCTGGCATTTTAATTATCTATAAACCGAATCCAAATGTGTATCCATTGCCACTATGTGCGCATGTACTTTGCTTGTTAAATAATGTATAGTTACTCTTAATTGTTTGAAGTTACAGATTTTTTTTTTTTTTTTGGCCAATGTTCTGGACAGCTTGATATTGAAAAGAGACTGCCATAACTGAAATAATGCCCTGTAGGTGATTTTTGCTTCTTACACAATACTTTAGTACCAGGGAGTGTTGTTTCACACTGAACTCGGGATAGTTTCAATGGCATACATTTTCTTCATACTCTTAAAAACGAACGACTGTTATTTTGCATGTTAAAACAGCAGCTGAACAGTGAAAGTTGCATGGATCTGTAGAGAAAAAGTTTTATTGACATGATGCAAATGAGAGAATTTAGATTCATGAAATTAGAAGTTAAGTTGATGTGGGATAGGACTGAATACTCTGCCAGAATTTACCAGTAAGAAAAAAATCTGCGGAGTAACCATCACTTTTCCAAAATCATGACTGTTATTTTCATTTTTATTGTTTTAAAAGGTGGATGCACATGTTAATATTTTTGAAATTTAATATAGTAGCATTTTGTAACATAGCATGTTTTCTGTAAAATGAAGTTCTCCTGTGTGGGAGGAGTTAATGGGAAATTTCTGAAGCTGTTAAACTTGCGACCAGAGGTGTTTAAGTGCAGTGTTTTCTTGTTCCTGCTCACAGAGCATGCAGATTCTATTAGGAAAAGTGGGTCTTCAGTTACCTCTTTTATCATACTATCAGGATTTGATTTCTCCCAGATGTATTGGTTCATATATCAGGATTGACTAATTAATGGAATGGTCTAAAAATGGAAAAGCAAACTCAGAGCAATATTTACCAACCTCAATTAGTGGTGGCTAGAGTTGTGGTTCTTATCAAATATAGCTGAAGAGCAGTAATGGAGAGGTTATTTTTCAGTCCTAAGAACAATGAAATATAGGCCTTTTTATAGAAAGAACTAACTGTGATAGCAAAACCTTTTGACTTCTTTTTTTCCCCAAAGTGGATTAGTATTCCTCTCTGTTGAGCTTTCCATCAGCTAGCTGTCCATTCTGGAGTGAAATGTTAAACATTACTAAATGTAAATACAGAACTTATTTTTATCAGGTAAATTATATTGGCTGTAAAAAAAAAAAAAAAACAGTGCTTTTAACTGCTTGCTTACTTTTCCACTTCATGTAGGCTGTATAAATGTCATATTTCAAATGATGACTTTTCTTTTCCTGTAGGTATTTCATAGGTTATCTGAGGTAATTCTTTAGACATTTAAGCTCCAAATATAGAATGGCCACAATAGAATTCCAAATGAAAGCTCTGAGTCTGTTCCTACATGTTTTATTTAACAGCTTCTCAATTTAGGATCACATGTTTTGGATTCCAGCTAGTTAATTTTTTAGCAGACTTTAAGGGTAATATCACATACTAAGCTCTTACGTTTAGACTTTCTTGTGAAAGATATTATTTTCAGCGTGGTTGCTGAAAAGTGCAGTGTAATTTTTCTGAAGGTATCTCTGATAAAACTTTTGAGTAGTAAACTGTTTCTCTTGGATGCAGATTCCCATCTAGATAACAGTGATCAGCTAAGGAGAGTTCATCCTTCTTGGGGCATATAATTTGAAGCAGACTGTTTAAAGGATTCTCTAAAACACTCATGCTGAGAGCTGTTCAAGCTGATTTATCTTGTGGAGAGGTGGAGCTTGCTTATCAGATTTGGGTCATTTAAGCTCACGGCAATAAACTCCCAAACAGTAATCTGAATTTACAGTGCTGGTATCAACCAAAACCATCATTTCACTAATACTTCTCCAGCTTGTAGAGGTTCATATGTGTTATAGCAACTAGAAAACAGGCCGTGAATGAGAATCCTGCTGTACTCGTAGAAAGAATGATTCCTGTGTGGGAGCCATTCCCGTCTGCCACAAAAGAAGATGAATGGCTTGAGATGGAGATCTAGCAGAGCTTGTTCCATCACTGCTTTATTGTCAGAATTTTGGAAAAAAAAAAAAAAAAAAGTTAAATGCTTGGTTCTTGTGACATGGGCACAAACTATTTTGGAGTGTGTGTGAAATGTACTGGATTAGCTTCCTGTCTCCAGGCTACAGTCCTCTTTGCCCCGTGCACCCACTCTATTGGCTTTGCCCAGCAATACAAGCTGAGGATTTTGAAGGTGAAAGCTGTCTTTTCTAGGATTAAATAAAATTCCCGTACAGTGAGAATAATGCATCTTTTCAGTCACAATTTCAGTTGAAATAATGATTTGAATACCTGTTAGCAAAGAATTCTTTGACAAAGAATATAACAAAATCAATTTCTGTAACTCTCTGTGACCTCTGAATGTGGCCACTAACCAGATTCCATGGGAACTGTGTGTATTCTGCTGAGGTGATGCCAGATACTTATGGCTTCTGCCTAAATGCTGTTTTCTGGTTCATGCATTCTTTTCAAGTTTTCAGAACTGCAGTAACTATTTTTGGTGCTGCCAGAACACTAAGAGAAGGTTACCTTTATTCCTCTCTGTCTGACATGTTCTGACTTGGCCAGATGGAGTAGCCTTTTGCAGGTGCTTTGTGTTTTCACTCCTTTACTTAAGTAAAACAAGACCTCGTTGCTAGATTGTCCCACACATTAAATCAAACAATATATTGATAAATTTCAGGTTTTCTTGATATTTTTTTCCTGATAAAAAATTAAAAGATGCTGGATTCCAAACTACCTGCTTACTCTGTTCTTTTCCTAAGAATAGCAGTCTGGTTGGTAGGTTATTACTAACATGCAAGGGTAAAAGTGAGTGTGTGTTGGAAGGAGAGGGTGAAAGAGGCTTTCTACTGTCAGTCAGTATTATTTTCTGCTTGTTTTTCTTGTTGGAGAGGTTTTTCAAGAGAGGTTTTTTATAGAAGAGCTCATCAATATTTTATAAGCAAAGAAAAAAAAAGAGAAAATACAGATAAAATCTAATCTGATATATTTTTTTTTTGTGAGGCACAGAAGCTATGTTTTCAATATTCTGTGATGGAATGTAAGCAGATGACATTTGTATTATGATATAAGGTTATGAAGCAAAATACATGTCATGTGCCTGTTCTAGCTGAAGTTTGATGTTTTTAGGTTGTTGCTGTCACTACTGTTTTGTTCTGAAACAGTGAACATGTTCACCTATCCTTCAAGTTATTTTTACTTTTAACTCCTGTTATTGTCTTAGGTATATTATTTAGAAGAAGTGAAAAAGGTATTAAATAAGTGATAGGTTTATTATACTTCTAAAGGCTGGATATGTGATTCTTTATTACAGATTAAAGACAGGTCAAGGAATTGTATGTAAGTCAACGTTAGCTAACAACCCTACTTATTTTACCTTTTCACTTCCTGATGAATCCAGCTGTTTTGACACAAATGTGCTTTGTGATGGGTTCTGGATGGAAATGCATGCCTAGTTGGAGGCTCTGGCGTCAGATGTAGTCAATTTGTATTGATGCCTGAGTAGGACAGCTCATGTATGTAGGCACTTAAAATACTGGTAGGTAAACTAAGAAATTCTAGCAAATTCCCCACTGCTATCTCTGATATCCCGTAGCTACAGTTTGTATCTGTAATTTAGCTAGGTATGGTAACCTACAAAGTGATGTGTGACTCTGTCCTTTCTGTAGGGACATCTGTAGCGCGATACAAAATAAATATCCTGTTTAAACAAACTAACACTGAAGATCTCCATGCCTCAGTAGGAAAGGCGCTTACCTGGATTTTGGTAAACTTAGATTCTTGAATAGATTTTAATTAGCAATCTAAAATAAAATGTTAACAGTGGACTGATGGAGACTTACTTCAGAATAACCATCATGCTCAAAGTCAGGATGTTTATGTAGAATGCATGAGTTGGATTCAAATCTTCAGTCTCAGGCTTTTCCGAGACAGTACGTAATGAGATTTTCTTTTTTAAAGCCTCCTAGTTATTCTGCCTGATCTTTCAAAAGCTTGCTGTACCTTCATAGTAAGAGGAAAAAAGGGTAAATCCACTTTTTTGCTCTAAATAAGTAAATACACAAATGTTTATTCCATCCTTCTACGTGTCTCAAAGTATCTGGGCTATGAGATTTACTTGTTGTTTAAACAAACAAAAAAAATGTAAGATGAACGTGTTTTAAAATGAAATAATTTGGGGAACAAATAGACTTATCTGTAAGAAAATGCTGAGAAAATTAAGGCTGCATTTCCTTTAAATGAAAATTAAGGAGTGTAAGGTTTATGTTTCAAGAACTGATATGATGAAGGGAAACTGTGCATTTTTTTACAGCATGTTATATACAATTCAGCCATTATATATGATACAGGTTTGTCAGTATTTAATTGTACAATGAGATGCAGTTGGAACAGTCTGAAAGAAATATTTCTGAACTTGTTCTTGAGATACAGAAGCCTTTGCTTGAGAGTGACTCATTCTCTAATTACCAAAACACACTTTAAGTTATCCTGTTGATATCAAAGGATTGTGAATGAAATAAATTCCTGTTTAGTTGAACAAGCGCTATAGTGAAATGTGACATTTTCCTATTTGATCAAGGTGGGAAGGCAGGTAGAATGCAATAACAGAGCAAAAGATACTGGAACAAAGAATGGAGCAGGTACAGCGAGAGTCTCACTTTAAATGGATTCATCTCATTTTTAAGGCACATCTCAACTACTCCTGCCCTTTTTATAAGAGGATAAAGCCACACTTCTATAACAGTCATATGAACTTCCACTGTATGGATATGAGAGCATTTGTACGATGGGGCCTATATTTTAAATCATAGAAATTTACTCCATTAGTAATAATCTTAGTCTGAGATGATCTTTCTTGAATGCCATGTATATAAAGAGAAGATTTTTCTGTGTTGTGTTTAAGTAAAGGCAATCTTGCCCAAGATTGTTTATATACACAATCTATATTCTGAATATTTCTTCTTTTAATTTCGCTTTTCTTCTTTTTTGAAAATGATCATAATCTTTCTTTTTCATTTTGCTTACTCTTAGCACTTTCATTTCTAATGCACTTTCATGATGGCTATACACAATGTCTGGTGCCTGGCTTTTAGTCTATGGTAAATATTGAATATAAGAAAACAATGAAGGATGATGGCCTGCTCAGCTCAATGGGACAAAGGTTAATGGTTTTAAAGTGAAAGAAGGCAGATTTAGATTAGACATTAAGCAGAAACTCCTTGCTCAGCGTGTGGTGAAATACTGACAGAGGCTGACCAATAAAACTGTGGGTGTCCCATCCCTGGAAGTGTTCAAAGCCAGGTTGGATGGGGCCCTGGGCAGCCTTAGCTGGTGGAGGGCAGCCAGCCCATGGCAGGGATTGGAACTGGTTGGGCTTTAAGTTCTCTTCCAACCCAACCCATTCTGTGATTCTGTGCTCATACTACACTTCAGTGCAGTGATCAAATAACCTGTACCGTTACCAAAGTGGTATGGAAACTGATAAAACTTCAAATGAGCATTTCTGTGGTTCTGTGATTTAACAGGTGCTTTGAGTTTTTTATATTAATCTTGGTATGTCATTGTAATTATAGAACATGAAATTTCCACTATCTGTGAGGAGTTTCTTGCACTGTTAGATTATTTCTATACTGCTATCTGCTATTGCGTATAACTTATTATTGATGCTTCTGTGTATCTACCAATGATCTGCTTCTGTTCACAGAAGCATTTAGGCTACCATATTAAAAAAATAAAACTAAACTATGAGATCTGCTGTTTGAACACCATGAGTGTATGAGTTAATGCAATGAACAATAGTGTGTATGAAGTAATACAATGAACTTAAATAAAATTATAATCCAGAATTTATTATTCTATCATACAGATTCATGGAGGAAAGGCTTCTGTTGCTAAATTGAGAGAACTTCTGCTACTTAGTAATTTGTGCAGATGCTTGTATTTTAAGAGTGTGTTGCATGTATTGCTTCTGCTGAAATGTGTCAATCTTCCTTTCTTGAAGACTGTAGACTGCTATCTTACGAGATCATTAGTTATCTTACTCCTTGCTAAACAAATGGCTTATCCTGTCTTAGAGCTTGGTTGTTTTTTTTGTTTGATTGTTTCTTGTTTGATTTTTAAACAAGTACTTAACTGGCAACCTTAGTTCGATTTTCCTTCAATATAAATGTACTTGTTACTACTTGGAGTGGGGTTTTTAAACAAAAATAAGGCTTTTTGTTAGGTAGACTGATGATGTAGTTTGGAAATCCAGACAAGCTCACAGGGAAATCTAATAGTAATCACTGATGTGGCAAATTATATACTTTATTTATATGCAATATGGAGTGATAAGCATTTTTCCTCCCAAGTAACCTGATGAGCAAGGTGATAAATTAAAAATATGTGAAGAAAAGTTTGCAGTGTTAGTAATAAGCAGAACAGGGACTTACAACATTAAAAAGCATTCAGAGCACTGGATTTGCTGATGTGCAGTAACATAGCTTGACTTTAGGAAGAGTGATGTGGATGTAAAATGTGTCTACTGGAATGGAAATAAAAAGGTAATTCTGTTTTGGAAATATCTCTAAAATAAGCACGACAAGCTAAATAGATAGAACAGATTTAGCAATATGGTGGATTAAAAAGAGAAAAAAAGGGAAGGGGAATAAACCTAGCCCTTGTATAACAGTGCTTTTTTCTGCAATGTCATTGCAGTTTGTAATCTAATAAGAATTTGTGATTAAGAACAGTAATAAATCAGCAGGCAGAATTTCCTATATTAAAGTAAAAGAATAGGAACAGTAGCTGTTGGGTACATCCTAAATTGTGAATATATTCCTATACTCTAGCATGTGTCTTTAGTTCCAAAGTAATTGTAGTATGGAACAAGAAAATATAAGTAGTAACCAACATATGGAAAGATATTTTAAAAGAAATGGGAATTGTTTTACCAGATGGCTTGTCAAGAACTGCTCTGCTTTGCTTTTATTTTTCTGACTTTTGTCTGTGTGGACTGGTGAAAAGTATCCTGAAGAAATGTAGGGCTTCCGTCTTCTTGAAATCCCAATTTCCAGCCTCTGGGCATTTGTGGTGGAGTATTCCTTTCTTTTCCATCCTGGTAGATGCCACAGTAAGGCATTTTGCAGACACCTGCACCACTACTTTCTGTAACACACCTGGGTTTAGGAGAGAGAAGGCTTTAGTGGTTAGTTGCACAGTTGATACCCCGAATTTCTTTAGGTGTGTTTCTGACATAAATAACACTGACTAACTTCCCCAGATGACTAAAGTAATTAGTTTGTGTTGTGGTATTTTTTCCGTGCAATGAGGGAATATGTAAGTAGTTCAGTACATTTTTTTTTGTTGAACAAATCTCAGCGTGAGGAAGTAATAAATCAGGCAGTCTGAAGTGTTGGGTTTTTTTTCCCCCTTTTTAGGTTTTCAGGAGGAATATTCCATGTCTTATCAAGATTCAGATCCTCTTTTAGATCATAAATTAAAATGAAATTACTAATTATTTCTTCCTTACTTGGCATTTTTGTATGCAAGAAATTATTCTTGAATATCCTTATAAAATATGCAGTCTGTTCCATTAAAGGCTAACAGAAAAATAACAGCAGTGTGACACATCAAGCTGGCAATACACTGGCAAAGCTTGTGCAAGAGTCGCCTGCTTTTTCTTACCTTTCAGTCTCTCACTTTTTCTAAATTCAAATCTGATCTACAAACCTAGACAGACAAAGATCCCAGAATATTTTTCTGCCTTGCAGACTTCTCTCTGCTGCCTGAATCTTGTCAGGTCCAGCAGGACTGGCCAGAACTGAGCTGACATTTGACCTGACTCTACATAGCCACTAAATTCCGTTAAAACTGTCTTGGGCACTAGTTTATTCCTGCTTTCTTGAAATCAAAATAGTTAAATGAAAGTGAGGATGTTTGGCGAATGACAGCTCTGGCTATAATTATCATATTTTATGTATACCTGTGTTTTAAATGTTTATTCTGGCTAATTGTTATTTAAGTTAGCTGTTCGTGCTGGTTTGAAGCAGCCTTACTCCTTGTGTTAGGCTTCCCACTGATCCATCCCTTTGTTCCATTTGGTAAGGCAAAAAGAGATAGTGAGCGCAATTTGATCTTGATGAAAGCAATAATGAACACAAAGATTTATCTGATTTTAGTGGGAACTTAATGTTTCATTTACCCTTTTTGTTGTATCTATTGCATGAAGTCCGTGATGGCAGAGGAAGCCATGGTCTTGCCTCCATCGCTGAGGCACTTGACAAATTCAAATCTATTCCTTTTAAGGATGAATACCATTAAGATTTCATATGTGTCCTGATGTCATAGTCTCACAACATTATTCTTTTGATTTTATTTTTAAGACCATTAGATATATTTTCCTTCTGGTTTTTCCTTTTTTTCCTTCTTCTTCTTTTTATTCCTCTCCCATATGTGATCCCAGGATTTCAGGAAGTATTGATAGAGCATATTCATGTGAATAACAAAAATTTGACTTGACTTTCTCATAATCAAATGTAGGAAACTTATGATAATGAATTGGTTACTGCCAAGAGGTATTGATCTTTTCAGATGAGCTCATAATTAAGCGGTAGATCACTTGAGGAGAGAGAAAAACTTACATGGATCTGCTCAACTATCAAAAGTTTTAACAGAGCTGCTTCTTCTTCAGACGTTTTTGGAAAGGAGTGTAGGTTTTACAAGACTAGATATAGTAAGAAGCCTTCAGGACTGTCTGTAACTCAAGAGACCTTGTGTAGTACGTGCAACAAAACAGGAATTTTGCTGACATGCTGCTGTTTCTCAGCTAACTGTACTCATTTTTCTGTTATTTTTATCTAGTGAAAAGAGTGTATTTATGAATTCTCAGTGCCTGAGTGTTAATTGACTTCATTATTGGAGGTTTAAGTATCCATTGGATAACAAAAATAAAAAAAATAGGAGGTCTAAAAGTCTGCAGTCTTCAAGGCTATCTTTGGAGTAAGTGTTTCATGATGGCTCTGCAAGCAACACATATTTCAGCTTTAATATAGACCATATAGACATTTGAACAAGGATTGGTAGTGGAGTGCTGGAGAGTTCCACAAGAAAGTCTCTTGGAAGCTGAGAGGGAGCCTGATTTTTCCAGAACAGTGACTACATTATTGTAAGGGCGTTTCTGTTGCAAACAGATCTCAGTAGTTACAAAAATTCATTCTGCTCTGTTCCTGGCAATTGATAGATTTTTGTATTCCTCCTGTACGTTAACCTTGTAAGTAAAAGTAATAATATAAATGCTTTACATGCATAAGTAGCATTTTTGGCTTCAACTGGTTTAGAATTTAACTTTTTCCTCTGCTTTAGTAGAGTGTTCATCTTTATCTCTTCAGTTTAATGTCTCAGAAAGTAATATTTTTGATCTAATTTCTTTCTAGCTTTTTGTTGTTAACGTTAGCAATTCATATTCTATGAGTATCTTGCAGCTGAATGCTTCAAGGACGTGAGCTAAGGTGGAGATTTCAGGATAATGATACCGAAAACATTACTTAGTGCTGACTCATTTTTTTAAGGCTTTTATATTCTTAGTTAAATCATTCAATACTAAGAATATTAGCATAAAATAAAAAAAATATATAAATATTTGTATTCATGTACGAAAAATACATTAGTTCTTCTGTCTTTGCAGTGCAGATCTGTTTCTTTGCATTAAAAGCTCTAGCACTAGTCATGTTTCTCCTTCTGTTTCATCTATAAGTCTGTCTTGTTGCTAGAAAGAACCCGGAACCCACAACTCATCTTTAATGTTAGAAAATTGGACTGATTCTGTGACTAGGTGTTTTGATTAATGTACTACTTTTTTTTCTTGTTTTGTCAAAAAATATCTCTCCTGATCAACCACTCTTTTATTCTTCTTCTGCAATCATTATTTCTTTCCAATTTCAGAGTTTTCCCACTTCCACCCTCAGAAAGGGTGAAAGAGCTTTTAAATCAATATAGTGAAATCTTTTAGTGAAAGAACTCTTAAATCAATATAGTATTTTTAAGTCTTATATATCAGAAAAATATTGTAAATGTCTTTAATTCAAAAAGATTTTCTGCAAGGCAAAAGGCAAGTATATTAGAAATGAGAAGAGTTAGGATTATCAATTAATCACGTCATGGTTTTCAAATGTTATAACTTTTAGTGGAATCTTGAAAGAACACTGCAAGTGCAAAATATTTCCTGGGCATAAGGAACCAAAACAGAAGCAACAAAAATGAAAATGAAATTACTTTCATGACTTTTCATTTTCTTCTTTGTCCATATTTTTCTCATCCTTTTAGTTACTCAAATTAATTAAATCTATTTTTGAAGCAACTAATAGTCCCATAACCAGGGCAAGTGAAAAATAACAACTGCAAAACACAACCGACAATCTATGATGAGGTTATGTTGCAGTTTGCCATTTTGCAGATACAGCAGTAAGAATATTTTCCTACCCCAATGTACTTTCTGTCCTCAGAAGGAATAGCTGTTGTATAGAGTCTTAAAATATCATGTAACCTGACACAGTAAGATATGTAGGATGTGGCACAGCAGGGATTTAATGAACTTTTTTTTTTTTGTCCATCGTCTGAAACTTCCTACATGGCATACCTGTAAGAGAGGTTTTAAATTGCTACATTTCTTTTCCTGTTTTCTATTTCTTCTTTTATTCATTTGGTTTTAGTATTCATGTTTTTACTGAAGGTCATGGACACAATACTGTTGCAAGATGTATATGTGTAGTTGTCAGTATTCTTCAGAAATATTTTGTTTGTCAAAAGATTCTATCTCATGCTGTGATGCAAATTCACACATTTACAAATGGAATTTTGTCAGGTTCGGTGGGCCCCTGGAGATGCACTATTGTGCAAAATGTACTATACTGCTTTGCTATTTGTACACTCCATGTTTTGCTGCCTGTTCACTTGTTTCTTAAATCACCAGCTTTCAATACAATTACAATAAGTAATGCAGCATTTCTGTTACAGTCACCAATGCTGCAGAGCTAAGCCATGGGAGAGACAGCACGCTAGTGCTTCAGTGCATGTGACTGGGAGGCAATAGGCTGGCTGGTAACTACAGAATTACAAACTGTAATTCTTTCATGGCAGCAGAAAACATTCCCTTTAATTCTTGTAGCTGTTGTGTAAGGAGGCAAAAGCTTAAACCCCTAAGTGTCTGATAATTTGAATATCCACAAAAGTTTCTCCTTATGTCTGAAATGGTATCAAGCACTGCTGTACAAGTCTTGCTGTCCATAATCACAAATTGCTGTAGTAAATTACATTTGGTTTACCACCAAAAATGGACATTTTGTTACAAGAATTAATGAAATCTTGCAAAAAATACAAGAATAAAACAAAAATCATAGAAAACCTTATTAAAATTGCAAGCATGCTTGCAGGACTCTAATTAATAAAAGGCTGTTCAAGCTATCTGCAGGAAATCGAATTCTGCTGCTATTGTCTTTGTAGTAAATATCAAGCTTCCCAGCACGACTGCGACAAGATCTGTAAATCCTTACCCTCTTAAGCAAAAAAAGATGTGACTATAATACATATTATTCTAAGGGAGAAGAGCCCTTTCATTTTTGCCCCTTCATCCAGAGGGGGCACAAATCCTTTCCAGCACTCGTTAATACTGTAATGTGTTTGGTAACAGCTGTAATCTTCTAGGGCAGATTTAAAACGATAGATGATGAGGTTGGTTGCTGGGCAGTACTTTTCTGAAATTCATCCTGCCTTTTCTACGCACATCTTTCATCATTGCTGAACAATGAGTATAAACAGCATCCTGGAGACACCAGTCAGATGATCTTATGACAAATAACTTTTGGCTTGTTATCTCTGATGTATCTGAAAGAAAAAAAATTAGTAAGCACACAGAAGAATAATTCTGTTCTTTTTAATGACATGTCCCCATGACCTGCTAGATCTACTGTTCTATAGGGGGTGAGCTAAATACAAAATTTCAGTTCCCTACACCAGAGATTTTTGAGGTAGTGTCAGTCTTTGTGATAAGAAAATTCAAGCTGGAGACCTCTGGGCTAAAAAGATAGAAAGTCTGTATTGTTAAAATAGAGACATAAGGCTGATCTAGAGGATGAAATTACAATAAAATAATCAAAACTTCACATTAAGCATTTATCTTTCTAGTTAGTGCTAACAATAGCAACTGTGTACGTTATGTTCAACATACAGATTACGTATGTTATATTCATCATCAAGTTTATTTCTAGTAATAATTTTAGAAGGACTTTGGAATCACAAGATAATTTTGATTTTTAAAAATGCCCCCTTAAAGGATGTTATACTGGTTTCGATGGTGATGAAAAGAAATAGTTTGGGCAAAACAGCTACTCCAGCTGGGGTTAAAGGAAACACTGCCCCTAGCCAGTGTATATAGGAACCTATTTTATGCATCTGAAGATTGTCTTATTCTGAAAGTGCAGGCATATGCTGCTGCTGTCATCTCTTAACAAGTTACTGTGTGTTAGCTGCCAGGAAGCAACTGAGTTCACTCAGCCTGTCACAGAATGTGAGATAAAATGTTGTAGTTCAAACTGCTTTCACAGAGCAAGAATCACAGGGCCAAGAGTGAGTAAGGGTGGGAATGGGTGCCAGCATGACTGAGTGGTGGTGGGCAAGCAAAGAGAGGTAGAGAATTTTTGGACTCTTACCTCGCTTCCCACCATCATTCAAATATTGAATCCCATTAGTTTTGCAAAAAAAAAAAAAAAAGATACATTTTTCAGGAATCAGGAACTGAATGTTGGCTTGAAACTCTTTGGGCATTGTTCTTTATGTGCTGGCAGGTGCTTTGGTTATGAGGTATAGACACTGACTTTTCTATGTTATGTCTGGTCTATTTTAAAATAATTAAAAAAAAAAAAAGTGAGTTAATCTCATTATGATCTGGCAAAATGTTTGTTTGAGAAATAAAAACCAGGAGACCACATACCTGTGATTTATGTTTCTGCCAGCATTACAGAGCAATAGCGTTGATTGTAATGCTGTTGTTTAAAATGCTCCTCTTCTGTTGCCAGATATCTCCGGTGATACAGTGTCTTCTTTTTGATGTATTGTAGCTTCAAATTATTGCTATTTATCCTTTTCACACTTCCCCGATTTCCTTTGTTCATACTTGTCCTGGAAAATGTGGCATCAATGAACTGCTGTTTGTCCCATGTCTTTAATTACTCTGTGTACTTATCATCTTTTCCTGTTTCCACAGCCACTTGTAGGCAAAAGCTTAGGAGAGTATCCCATTGTCATGTCCATTGAGTTTTTCAGGATTCTATGTGCATAGTTTAACTTCACAGCTTTAGTACAGGACTGTTATTTGCTCTTGTTTCTCTTGTGAGAACTGTATGCCTATTTTTGCCTTAACTCATCTGTAAATGTCCGAAGTCTCAGATGTCTAAATCAAGAAATGCCATTAGTACTTGAACTAATGAACTATCACTTAATATGTATTTATGTCTTGAGATTGGCTGATGTTGATGCCACAGAAAAATGAGAACACCATAGTTGTTACCGTTGTACTTTGTAAAGGCACTTTCTCTTGTAGCTATCTTGCTGTATTTTTAAGTGTGAGCATATGCTGCAATTTTTTTCAGCAGTTAGGGCACTTAAAAAGACCTGATTTTTCCATCTGGTTACTAGTTTATACAATGTCTGTAAATTAAGTTTTATTGTTTTTGAGGTCACAGAATGGGTTGGATTGGAAGGGTCCTCAGAGATCACCCAGTTCCTAAGCCCTTGTTGCGGGCAGGGTTGCTGACCTCTAGATCCAAGCACCAGCTCAAGCTGCCCAGGGCCAGATCCAACTTGGCCTTGAGCACCTCCAAGGATGAGGCACAGCAATCTGTGCCAGCACCTCACCACACTCTCAGGGAAAAAATTTCCCCCTTACATCTAACCTAAGTCTCCCCTCCCTTCATATAAAACCATTCCCCCTTGTCCTACCACTGTCTACTAATGTAAACTGAATCTGGCTTGAACTTTTCACTGGGGTCAAAGTTTTTAAGGAGAGACAAACAGTAGGGTACCTGAACAGAGGTGGTAACATGCTCTTGTTTTTAAAACAGAAAAAGATTTAGGAGTTCAAGTTCTTTTTACTTTCAGTAGAAGAGATGAGTAATTTCCATAGTCAATTCTAAAAATCCCAGTAACAGACTGCTTGGGAATTTTTGTTTCATATAAATATTGGAAGTTTATTTCTCCTATGATAGCCCCAGTTTCATCATGACAGAGTATTCATTGCAGAACTTTAAGATACTGAAGTAACGTTATTAGCCTTGAATTAAGCAATGCCCCAAATGTTTAACCTCAAAGTTAAGATCATTTGAATTCTTTAATCTTTTGTTTAATTTTTTTTTTTTTAAATCTTTGCATATAGATTGGAATACTGGCTATTTGGTTGATAAAGTAGTACATGTTGTTTTTCAAGGTCAATTAATAAATTCTCCAATAATGGGTATATATTTTAGGAATGGTATTTAATTAATTTCAGTTACTCACAAGTGAATGATGTATTTGAAACCAGCAGAAGGTTCATTTGAGAAGTAAAAGTGTTATGTATTTTCATATCATTGCTTATCATAATTTCCCATCATAAATATATTTTGTGCACACCACTGTTGCTTAAATAAAAATACTTCTAAAAAAAGAAAACAGTATTATGAATGAAGGCACTGTTGGTAATTCTTTCACTACGTGATGTTTTCTTAATGAGATAATAGCATAAACAGACTAATGTGATGTGTTATTGTAATGCAGTTAGTGCTTTCTATTCAGAACTACCCATTAGTTTTACCCCCAGTAATGTGAGAGCCACTGACATGCTGTTTAACAATTATCCTGTAGGTTGCCAACTCCTACTGAGGATAAAATGAGATGATGCTGAGGCAAAAAAGTTCACTGCTAATCTTCACAGATCTGTATGTACTTCTTATATAATTTCTGATAGTTGACCTATCTTATTCTCAGAGTGGATAGTTTGACTTCATTTTGTTTTTAAAAAACGCCTACGCTAAGTGTGGAAATTGCTGAAAAACTGTAAGTTGGTTTAGCTTGTCTGCTGGAAACGTAATATTCAATCTATTGTGTCAATAGAAGTAGCAAACAATTTGAATGGCCTTTCCCAGCAGGACAGAGGAATATATACCAGGAAAAGAGTCTTAAAATTAATCTGCTGAGAAGAGATGAGGAAAAACTACAAGGTTCTTCTCAATAGTTATTTATGTGCATGTTCACATAAAGTGCTCTGTGATTATTGGGAACTAGATATTTTCCTTTTGTTGAGGCGGAGGAGAAGTGATCTCGATTTATTTTGTGGTTTTTTCAATTTACCTCAAGGTAAGAAAGTGCCTGAGGAATGGTAAAGCAAAGCAGCTGATGTATGCTAACTTATTATGCAAGGGTAGCTTACCCATTTGCAGGCTCTCTGTTTTTAAAATCTAGTGTGCTGTTTAAAATCTGCCTTGTTATGTTTGCTGGTTTTTCAAATAGATTTAGGCAGCCATGCTTTTGGTGTCAATTAAACAAGTAATTTCTGTAGGCATTTTTGCTGCTTCACTGAAGTAAGGAAAATGTTTTCTATCCATTTATTACAATCTCTGGCAGTTTCATTACTCTGGATATTCAAAACTCATAGAATGAGAATGATGGCTTGGAAGCAATCCAAACTGCTTGCAGTTAACACTGTTTCGAAGAATCATGTTCCAAATTATCCGATAAAGGTTTCTTTTCTTTATTGTACTTATTGATGCCTTTCCAGATGGACTTGGGCATTGAGTGGAACCACTAAAGGAGAACAGTAAATGTTTACTTCTTGAAGGGTGTGACCTACATTGTTATATTGGTGGGGTACAGATCTTGGCATGAGCCTTCTGGATCTTGATTCATTCGCACTCTATGTTGCAGCTTGTTGTTCTCATGTAGTTGTTGTATTGGTGTTCTATGCAATATATAAATGTTTTTTCTTGCTCACATTGTGTTCAGGGGTGGGAAATAAAGCCCTAATTGTTGTGGCTCGCAGGACAGAACTTTCTATATCTTTGTGGCCCCCCTTTTCTTTAAAGGGGAGGATGCCCAGGGCTCATGTAGGTGCAGTTCATAGCCAATAACCATTTTCTAGTTAGAAATATCACTGTATAAACACTCTATTTTTTTTTTCCTAACCTGTCAAACTGTGACATTCTGATTCCTGTATAGACTTGGTGTGTATGATCAGGGACAAGTGATCACCAAACCAAACAGAAGAGAAAGAACAAATAACAAAGGATCTAACATGAAGCCTGTATGTTACTGATTTAGCCTTGCTCTATTGAGATTTATTTCATTCTTCTATTTACTTGTGTTCATTCCTGCTTAAGAGTTCCTATCTACTGTTAGTTTTGTGCTTCACATTCTGAAAAGAATTGTTCTATCAGGTAACACAGGTGATGAGAGGAAAAATATAATCTTTGTTTTACAGTTAGAAAAGATTCAGAGGGTTTTTTTCATATAAAACTATTAACTGAGATAGAGAAAAGGAAAAGGAATCTGACTGTTTTCAGGTTACATTGGATATTTTGGAGAACCAGAAATTGAATAAAAATTCTTGCTTGACTCCCATTAAATCATGGAACGTATTTCCTTAAAATAGAATAAAATACGTTTGCTTAATACACTCATTTCAGTGATTCTTCTGTGGACACTCTTCTCTTTGGAGCAGCTGATTTTTTATTTTTCCTCATCTCAATTCATCCTGTTTTCTTGTCTTTCATTTCCTAGTTCGCATTAATGTTGAATATGTGATAGAATGGAATTTAAAACTTCAGTGGATCAAAGGTCTGAATCAGTCTACATTTAAAAATCATTCTGAAGATAACTAAGCCATTCTTTCAAAGAGACTACACTTCTAGATAATGTTTGTTTCTCCTGCTATGTAGAAGGTCTGTTTCTATCCATCCACAAATGTGTACATATGCAAACATTGTCTAATATTTCAGATGTGCCTAAAAAAAAACTTCAAAATTTTTTATATTTACTGTATCTGAAACAGGTAATATCTTAAGACTGTAGATTTTAATTATTTTCTTCCTATTGCATTCAAAAGTTGATAATTTTTAATCACAAAATCATAGAACAGTTTAGGTTGGTAGGGGCCTTTTAAGATCATCTAGTTCCAACCCATCTGCTGTAGGCAGGAACACATCCCACCAGACCAGGTTGCCCAAAGCCCCATCCAGCCTGGCCTGGAATGCTTCCAGGGAGGGGGACATCCACCACCTTGCTGGGCGACCTGTTCCAATGTCCACAGGGTGTACTACCCTCGCAGTGAAGAATTTCTTCCTAATATCTAGTCTAAATCTACCCTCTTTCAGTTCAAATCCATTTCTTCTCATCCTGTTGCTACATGCCCTTATAAAAAGGCCTTCCCCAGCATTCCTGTTGACCCCTGCAGGTACTGGAAGGCTGCTATAGGCATGCTGCTCCCTAATAATTATTCTTTAAATGAGAAAAAAGCACATATGTACAGTGCATAGCTTGAACTTGAGACATCTGATCCTTTTTCAGTGGTGGTGATACAGGATGGAGGTGATACGTGGTGGATATTCCCATGATCTCTACTTGGTTTTCTGCTGCTCTATTAGGGCATTTCTTCAGCAACAGAGGCTGGTTATAAATCTCTCCATCTCTCCTAAGATTTTTTTTTTTTTTTACCTGAATGCTTGCGAACTAACACATTTAGTGTAACTCCCATCCAGCTAAATTCAATTTACTTATTTGAAAACTGCAGTATTCATCCTATAACTGGAAAAACCGTCTCGGGGAGATAAAGCTGGAGGCTTTTGGACTTTTAATGTCTGAATACTGTTTTTGAGGCCCTGGATGCTACATAACATGAGTGTGAAATAGCATTCTGTGACATTGTGGTAGCTTGGCTTTGTTAACAGATCAGCAGTCAGTGTGTAGAACAGATTTGAACAAATAGCTGAATCCCTAATTAAGGACTGCGTTTTGTACTTTCTATATTTTACTGAAGCCAAGCTGGAAGATGCTATAGTGTTGTCTGTGATGGCAGGAAGTCACAATAAAAAGAGAGCCAACAATTAGTTTTGTACTAACATGTCTGAGAGTTGCAGGTGGGAGAAAGGCTTTGCATAGTGCTTAGCAGCTCAGTTTGGCCTTATTTTTAGGTTTGCCTTTTTATTTCTTTAAGCTCTGAGGGGTTCTAACAGTCTCTAGGTAGAACAAGAGGGACTACCCTGAAGAGACACCAAATGAGCATTAAATGACAAAATGGTGTCACCACAGAGAGTGCTGGTGAAAAGATCTTGCAGAAATACATCTTGCAATGTTTTTTTCTGAATCAAAAACCTTAGGAAATGATTGGAATGACTGGCTAACAATCCGTGTTAGTGAGTGTGATTCTAATACAAGCCTACTGTTTGTATCATACCTGTGTTTGTATTCTGTCTGCCTTTGGAAAATGAACTGCGATATCAAGGTCACCTTGGTATGCATCTATCTTAGGATTTTGTTGAAAAAATATCCAACAAATTACATCTGTTTAGGCATATGAAATAGTAATTGTGTACAAATGAATGTTATAATTTAACTCTGCTTTCTCAGCTAGGTACTGCAACTGCTGACTATTACCTGGTTAGTCTGCGAGTGAAATATGAAAACAGATATGAAAACAAATATGATGCCATTTGCATCGTGGGCTGTACTGAAAGCATGGGAGGGGATTGCTTCTCTCTGCTCTGCCCTTGTTTCGATAAGCTTTGTGAAAGAAAGAAAAAAATAGAGCTATAGAATTAATAGTAACTAAGAAAAGGGAATTATGTCTTAAAATCTTAAGTACTTCATAAAACTCAATTCTGAGAAAGCACATGGTGAAGTTCTTTATCTGCACTCATCTATTTTAATTTTTCATGTAAACCAAACAGACTTAAATGTTTTCACTGATGTGTATGGGCCGTCAGTGACAGTTCCAGAGGCACATAGTGCGTGGCACATCACAATAACCACTGCTTATCTTAAGCACACCCATTTCCATTCAGTGCTTGGACAAGCTCAAGCCAGTTTACAGCATGTTCATGTCCGTCACACTGCTCTTTTGATTATTTTGATCATAAAATGAATGGATATATTGACTTGAGAGGAAAAGAAGTACCCTTTGTGAAGCACTGTTTCCTTTTGTGTTAACATTTCCAGTGTGACAAGAACAATTACATTGCTTCAGAATGGAATGAACGCTAATTCATTAAAGAAAATGAGTTAATGTGAGTTTGGATAGATTGTGAGACAGTGAGTGAAGGGCTTATGCAGCAATAGGAGAGCTGTGTGTCTTTGAAAGTCAAAGCTAGTTTGAGCCACTGGAATGAGAAAAGCTGTTGCAAACTGGTTTTGGTCTGGGCTTTGTTCACCCTGAAACAGTTTTTATCTTCAGCAGTCTTAATGGAAAAGGAAAGTGCTGTGAAAATTTCTGCTCCTTGGAAGCGAGAACAAGCTTAACATACAGCTGACAAACTGTAGAACAGAACTGGGTTTTGTTCCTTCCTGAAATCCTTTTCCCCTCCCTCTTCTTTTGTCTCACATATAGCTATGATTTTGCTGATCAAGATGTCCTCTGAGAACTTACTTATTCTGTTGATTTGAAGGAGAAACAGTCTTTAAGGAGATGAGCCAACCTGGTCATAAAAATCTACACTGTGATTCTTGACATGTGAAGTATATGTAAATTCAATATATACTTGGTTTTTAAAAGTGAAGAGTAGTCAGAGCTTGTGCATGATGTCTAATGTATCACCTAATTTGTATGTGTCCCCATGCAAAATAAATAATGTCCATAGCTACAACTTCATGACAAGATAAATAAGCATATTGTACAATTTAGGTTTTCTTGTGTATCCTCTAACTCTTCTGCATCAGTCAGCAAAAAATCCAGCATTCATAATTAAACATTTCCAAAGTTAACATTCATAATAATGCTTCCTATGCTGTCCAAAAGCTATTACAGAGGCTGGAGTACACAGAAATTCGATGAAAAGGAGAAGTTTCAGGCAAGGTCAACAAAAGCACAGTTAGAACTGTGTAAGAGTTAATGTTAGGATTTGGTGCCCCTGGTACCAGGGCGTCGAACAGATGGGAAGGGAAAATTCCAAGTGTAGACCCAATAATTACTTTGTCCCCAAAGATTCTGACATTATGGACTTTATGAGCCTGATATGTTTTGCTAATAGGGAAGTTACTCCAGGTTATTTCTAGAGGGATGGCAATTATAACGTTAAAGATATATACAGCTTATGTAATTCTTATTTATTATTAAACGTTTGTTACAGCTGTTGTTAACTGTAGTGCTGTAGTGAGAAATAGAGTAAGAAGCAGCACTGTTTATTCAGGGAAGGACTGGAATAATGTGCAGGAGAGAACTGGCTAACTCTGGGGGCTGGGACACTTGGTTGAAATATGCATGGTGAGCCAAACAATGTATGTTAGCAGTGGTGGATTGATTATCATTGTGAGAACAAATCAAGGGAACTGCTTGGCTGTATTAGCTGCTCAAGTGATGACAGTGAGTCAGCAGGGTGATGTTGCTCTGACTAAGGCAAAAATTTCTTAGGTGATATCAGGGAGGCTATTTCCAGGATAAACAAAAGCATTGATGTGTTTGCAAAAAGCAGTGCTGTATGTTAGTGTGTACTGTGAGGATGGCCACAAATAGAGGGCCTGCCCTGCCCCAGGAGGCTGAGCTCATCAGGTGGGACCTGGCAGTGGTCTGAGGATGTGTTCTGTAAGTCGTGGAGGCAGACATCAGCATGGAGGAGTGAAGAGGCATTTAGTCTTTAAGTAAATGATGACATAGGAAGTGGAGTACAAGTTAGCTGTGGATAAATCTAAGCTGCAAATCAGCAGAAAGCAGGTGAGCGTAGTACAGGATTTTTCTCACATTGCTGAATTCTGTCTTCTTTTAATCTTTTACAAATGCTGCCTTTTTTCCCCCCTAGTAATTCCTGTTAAGAGGTTTTCAGCACCAGAACAAGTAAGATCCTGAACCTGCTGCCCACTAAATGAAGTGCAGGCAAAAGGCCCAGCTGTTTTAAAATTGAATTTATGTCCACAAATAGGATTACATGATGTGCTTAGCTCTGACAATGCACCGCTACTTCCTGACATGGTGACCCGTGTGAGCTCTGTATCCTTCCCACTGCTGTTACTACCTCAGATTTCTAGGTTTTGGTATTCTCCCTGGTCAGATTACTCCAAAGATTGTTTTGAAAATTACAGATTGTGAGTGGTAGACATGCTCTTACTTCATGTTTATCACTTTGCTTGAATGTGTTAAGAGTGAGTTTGCATGAAATATTATGAGAGCGATGATGAATATAGATTAGTCAATATTCTTCTTTAATCCTTTGAATTTACTTCCTTGAAGTTGCATCAAAGATGAGCTTGGTTCTTAAATATGTTTCGAAGATAAATAAAAAAGGGGAAAAGAATCTTGATTTACAGTGTTTCTAAAGCCTATAAAGAAATCTTTTATACACAGTAACTGACCTATATGATGTTTTTTTTCCTCAGTTCATTTTAGACCCTTGTGCCAGCAACCCCTGTCACCATGGTAACTGCAGCATCAGTGGGGATGGCTACCTCTGTGCCTGCAGCGATGGCTATGAAGGAGCAAACTGCGAGCACTCACGGCATAGCCCTCTGCTCCCCGAGCAGGCAGAGGCATCATCTCCAAGACAAAGTAGGCCTGTCACCTCCACGCTGGAGCCGGACGTCATTCTGCCTCACTCACGAGCGACAGTGACACTACCTATGTGGCAGCCAAGGGCAGGACAGAAAGTTGTAGACCTGAAATGGGATGAAATCGAGGTGAGAATATTCTGTTTAAACAAAAACACACGGAAAATTGCCTTTGAGCATTGTCATGGTTGAAGTGCCTCTTCTGCATGATCTCAGTGCTCTCTACATGAGAGGGCTGAAGATATGGTTTCTGTCCTGAGTTCGCTTGCTGGTAAAATTAAACACACACATAAAAGGTATTTATTAAAGGTAATGAACTTAAGGTTGGCTTTTCAAAAATATTGCATTGGGTATTTCTTCAGAATGAGAATGTTTTATTCCAGTCATTCATATGACTCTGTATCTCTAAATATCAAATACATTTAGGGAAATCTATATTTAGGCAGCTAGAGGGTTGTATCCTGTTTCAGTGAGAGTCCTGGTAGGCAGTGTGTGGAAAGCAGAGCTTCATTTTTGGAAATACCTTTATCCATATCCATTATTTTACAGTAGAGCATATGTCAGGCACTGGTGATGAAGACTGGAGAGAAGGCACTGAAGCAGAAACAAACAATGATCTGTTTTTATTAGTTTAAATGCAACATAACCTCTGCTTGGGTGCTTTCAATGTCCTGATCAATTAAGGGCACGTCCTTCCCAGTGCGCCTGGCTTGCCTCATGTGTGTTCCTCAATCTGTGATCTGGTATTGTATAAGTAACATTTCTGCCTGATTTGTGTTTTGGGTAGATTAAGTAAGCTTTTCAGACAGATTCTTCACAATTGAGTGTTCTAATAACTGAAATTCACTTGTCCATATGTCTTCTCTTACCTGAGAAATACATACAGCTTATCAATCACTAATGCACTAGTAATGCTAATAACTGTTATGCTACACTATCCTAGAAATTACTTATCTTTATGCTTTGAAATTGTTATAATGGGTCTTGCATTTTTCACAGTATTTTTCACGTAGAACAGTGATCTTCTGTTCTTTGGAATTCATTGTAAGGGAAAGATAATTCTTTGGAAGAAACAGAATTGAGTTGACAATTCAATATGTTGTCTCTGATCTTATACTAAACCAAAAGGAGAGCTGGTATGCCTAAGGGTCTGTGTTTCAAAGACTCTTTGGTGGAGTCTTGAAGAGTAAAGAGTTCAGTGTTAAGCAGGAAAATACTACCTTTCCTCAGCTTTCAAGGCTTTGCCAACCTTGCTCCTTACTTATACAAGAATGTGTAAGTAACTTACAAGAATCTTTCCAAATGAATGCTCTCTGTCTCCTAAGGATGAATTTTCCACGGAAGCTCTTTTGAAAAGTTTTGGGAACTCCTGGTAGAAATAAATCCTCTAAGAGATGTATGACATATATTTGCAGTTGGACATCTTTTTGCATTTCCTCGGATTCTAGTGACATACTTTGCAGTGCATACTTGACCAAATGTTCTCAGTAAGAACTTCACCAGAAGACAAAATCCAGATGATTTTGGATGTAGTTTCATTTCTCCAGAAATCTTGCTATAATAAATTTGTATTTTCCTGATAGACAGGCTGAGGCCTACAAACACAGACCATTAAGAGAAAAATATTAGACTCTGTTGATTCCTGAAATATAACAGGGGTTTATCTTTGTGCTCTGCTGTTGAAAGAGAACTCTTTTTTTTTTTTTTTTTTTTTTTTCCCTGCTTTGGGCAACTGAATTAATTGTTCCACTTGCAAGACAGATAAAACTAGCAATCCAAACTTCCCCAGTCCAATGATCTATTGTATTATAGTGTAGAAAAGATGGATATTAGTGAATAATAGGGAAGAAAAGGAATGATCTCAATTAATCCTAATAAAAAAATAGATTCAACAAAGGTTTCTGCATAAAAGTCAAGTGTTAGAATAGTAGTGCCCTACTTATATATTTTACTTTTCCTTAATAGCTCTCAAATTGTTTTTCAAATGAAGTCAGCACTATTATTCACATTTTGGAGATGGAGATACTGAAGCACAGAGCAGTAAAGTGCTTTGCCAAGTACATGACCAGGAATTAGAATGTTAAGCATGTGAGTCTTAGACAACCCTTTTATTTATACTGTAATGCTATCACTCAGATTCTCAGCTTTGGAACTAGTGATTAGAGCTGATATAAGCTTGTAATTCTCCTTGCAATGTGGACAACATTTGTTTTACGTGTGTTTTTAGTCAGTAAACTATATGCCATTTAAAGTAGTGTGGCTGATCCAGGTAGAAGTTTCTGAAAGAGGGTGCTCCTGCCCTGCAACAAATGAATAAGCTTAAGGAATGATTCTACTTGAAAGAGAGACCATTGAATCTTGAGTACATTCTCTGTTGCTGAAAATTCATCTTTGTTGTTGTTTTTGTTGAAATAGCCTATGGGTGCATCATTGTTTTGATGTAAAAGTACACGGAGAAGAAGTTTCTCTGACTGACCTGACAGACTTTGGCTAAGTTTACCTCCTAGCTTCTATTCCTATGACCTGAGATTGTAATCTTTGTGCAAAAATTTGGTGATATGAATTTTTTGCTTGATGAGCTTATTTCCACAGTGCTTATCTGTGTTATTCAGAACAGCTTCACATACTATGGCATGAGAAAGGACCATTCAAGGAAATAACATTGATCGAATGATTTATTGTAAGATTTTATGAATGTGGCCCTCATTTTGGTGGTCAGTCTGAAACTAGAAGGCATCTGATTAACACGATTGCCCTGGTCATTTTTCTGAGAGGCATAATTGTGTATGATAACCTACTAAGCTAGATAAGCATCTATCACCTGAGGTAATATTGCCATTACTAACCTATGGCATAAATACAAAGTTTTAGTAGTGTTACTGGAGGATTGCTACATATCAGAATTTTTGGTTAATGGATCCTTTTAGCATTGTGATTGCTGACTACTCAAAGCCACTTTAGCTCGGATAAGCTGAGCTATAATCATAAACTGCCTGTGGCAGAATTTCCTGGGTAGATATGCAGACTTTCTTATGTTAAATCTCAGTGCTACAATAGCTGGCAAGGCTCCTTCATGTGATACTGTTTTTGGACTCAGTCTGTCAGCCTTCCCTTGGTGCTCTTTAGAGAGGCACTCCTACTCTAAACACTTCTTTCCTCTCCCTCTGTTGAGATATGTTAGATGTAAGCCTTCATTTTATTTCTGTTCTGGTATTCTTTCAAGCATCATCCCATATGAAACTCTTGAGGGCAGAGGCAAATACGCTCGTGGGGTTTAAACTATATTCCACCAGCTTTTGGAAGCAGTAGTTTTTCCATGCTGCAGGATAAGAGTAGTGCTTTTCTTTTATAAATCTGTCCTGAATGGGATTTCTGTGCAAGAAATGGCTTATTGCTTGGCATTTTGTCTAAGAAGATAGTGATTGATCTCCGTCTTCACATTCTATTACACTGGCTTTTCTTTTCCTGTGACTCTTCTCAATTCTCTGCAGACAGTAGTTCAAGATCTTTTAGTCAACATCTAACCTGTTCTAAATTCTTTGCAATATTTTTCTCTTGCATAGAGAATGCTGACAAACATTTTAAGTATCTTAGAAAATAGAAGACACTTCTCATCACGCTTAGAGATTTGGAAAATAAGAAATGCTGCACACCTTATCCTGATGGAAATGTAGTTATGTGTTTAGAAAGGGGAAAAACTGTAATTTTTTGAAACTTCCTTTATTGAATTTAAAGTTAATGTGTGATCTTTTGGAAGAAGACTTGAAAAAGTATTTGCAAGAGCATTCTTCATACCTAATTCTTCTCTTCTGTTTCTGTGCTACTGGAAAAAGGAAAGGTCATCTTTCTTAAATGTTCCAGTGTTTACAAGTAGTTATTACTATTCAGAAATGGTCATTAGTTTCTTGTCAATAGGGTAGTGAAGAATTGATAAGGCTAATGTGAATTTGATGTTTTTACTTACAGAATATTATGTTTGAGGAAAGTATGGAGTGTTTCACAAGAAGTAAAATATTTTTGCAACCCTTTAAACTTGAAGGGTTAAGATATAAAACAAATGGACATGAAGTGCAATACTGCTATTCTGGCTTGGTGAAGTAATCTTCCAGCCAAGTTACTGCTGTTTTTTTTGAAGTCCATATAGAATTTGTAGGAACAGGTCCTCTTCTGGACACTTTAGTCTTTATTTTCTCAAATGATTCTCTGAAGACTCAAGATGTTAATGCTGTTAAAATCTTTGAAACAGAAATGTAAATTTTATATATTATGATCTCTGTTTAAAAACATTGCACCAATAATGTGATTTTAATGCAGACTTATAGAATATAAGAGAAATACTGTATTCATATCAACAGTTCAAAAAATGCAAATTCTAAATAGTGTGTCGAAGAGTATAAACTCTTCAGAATATTCTGTGCTGATGTAGGAGATTATCTTTGTAAGCAGCTCCTAAGCATGCCTCAGGCTCTGGCAGGTGCATGAAGATTTTGTTTTCTTTAGCAACTATTTTTAAAATAGCTGCATCATTTGTACTGTATCTATAGTCTGTTCCCTGAGGAACTTCCTTGCTGGCTTAAAGGTTCAGTACTACTGAATGCAGCAGAGAAATTTTGGAAGAGTTTGATCTCATTATCATTGTATGATTTTTTTTTTCCCCAGAGGTTATTTTTAAATGACTTTAAGTAGTCTGTTTGTGTTTTTTACTTTAGCCATCTCACTTTTTAATTTAAAGAGCAATTAGAATAGTAAGGCAGAGTTTATCACGTGCTCTCTATTTTACATTCTGAAAGTCATTTTGTTATATTTTCCAGAGTTCTGTTTTAAATTTATTACTATTTTTTTTCCTCTTTCCTAGAGTGAGACCCACAGGTTGTTTTCATCTTCTCTCTGCCCTGTGTTATTGTAATGTACTTGTCTTCTTTGCCCTCATTTTTCAGTCTTTCAGTTCTTAGGGAGTTCTCTTAAGGAAGGAAAGAGACATGCTTAAAAATCTTTATACAAGTTGCTCAGAGATGTGGAAAAGCTGTGTGATTTATTTGCTAAATCAGATGTCAAAGCTGTCGTTTTTGTCTCTGTAGTATTTGTCTCAAACAGGATACTGCTGACACCATTCTGTTTCTAATGGATGCTGCTGTTTCTTCTTGTATGTTTTGTCTGATGCAAGTACCATTTTTACAATAGAAACAAGTGATATTTCAGCTGCTGTAAAATTCTGTTATTTTGCATCCTACTGGTTTAGGTGAATATTTTAGGAGATTCTTCGTGCATGAAATCAGGGCCAGTTATAAATGGTGTTCCTTCTTGGAGACGGAAATCATACATTGCAAATCATCCTATCAGAGGAGTCAAATGTGCATTCTGCTTTTTACTTTTCTTGGTTACCAAAGAATATTTCCTGCTTGTGCTTTTTATGCTGAACAGTCCTTAATTTTGATTGCTTTACAAACCCATTTTCACAGGGTTAATTGCTCATGTTATGCAGCCACTCTTGCTTGATGAGGTTTTTTTTTTTTTCTTAATTTATGTTTTTAAGACATGTATACTTCCAGGCTTCTAACATATAATAGTAAGGTGAATGAAATGCTTAAATTACCTTTTTTCCTGCTGGACATCTAAGGTAATAGATACAAGACATTCTGAAAGTATATTCTAACACTCAGTATGTTGTTAGATGCACTATAGGGCTATGAGAATTGTGACTTTTTGTTTTTTTCTTTGTTTCAGTAGACATAGAAATTCTCAAAGAAAAGAAATTACTAATTTGTGCAAATGTATGAGTGTTAACTCAATCTCATTTTAATTCTATCAAGCTTTGAACATTAGCTCAATAATTTTCACTTCCAAGATTCAGAAATATTAATCTTATTGATGAATTTATTAAAAAAATAAAAATTGCATCTAATATTATTTTCATAAGCTACATGTTTGTTTTCATAAACTGTATGCATATTATATGTGCAGGGGAATTCAGCAATGAAGGAATGAGTCAAGTGATCCATACGTTTCTGGGGAGATGTGAATATTGAGCATTTTTCTTGTCTGAGTCAGGGTCAGCTCTGAGTCCCTTAACTGTTACTACTTGCATCATACTCTGGACTTCTGTTTTTCATGTTTTCGCAGATATTCCATGGTAGCATTTAACATGTGAATTTTAAACAAAATTAGAAACTAGATTCTGATTTTTCAATAATGGATGATTAATTCATGGAAGTATGGTCAGGTGTCAGTTTTCACTTTGTCAGCAAGGCTAATGCAAAAAGGTTGCACACGCATTCCAGATGGCTGAGAAAATAAGATTGCAAAACTTGCTGGACCTTAATTTAAAGGTGACATTGATAGATTTTTTTTCCAATAGGGTGATATTTCGTAGGTAAGCTCATGAAGATACCTGCAAACTACTCAATTAAAACTACAAATAATGTTAATGTAAGTGATAGAAAAAAAAGCCATATAAATTATTACTTATATGAAATGAAGATGTCATTGAAAATGGTAACGGTTTTCATAGAACTCTAAATAACTGTTATTGTACATGATGTGGATCTATTGGAGCGGGTCCAGAGGAGGCCACCTCTCCTTTGAAAACAGACTGAGGGAGCTGGGCTTGTTCAGCCTGGAGAAGGCTGTGAGGAGACCTCTTTGCAGCCTTGAGTACTTAAAGAGAACTTGAGGAGAGACTGACTTCTTACATGATCTAATAGTGGTAGGACAAGGGGGAATGGTTTTAAACTAAAAGAGGGGAGATAAAGTTAGATATTATGAAGAAATTCCTTATTCAGAGGGTGTGAGGCTGCCCAGAGAGACTATGGATGCCCTGTTCCTGGAAATGTTTGAAGCCAGGTTGGATGAAGCCCTGGGCGGTCTGATCTGTTGGGAGGCAGCCATCCCATGATAGTGAGGTTGGAACTAGATGACTATTAAGGTCCCTTCTATCCCAAGCCATTCCATGGTTCTTAGCATTGTATGGCATTCTATATAGTGTTTTGATCTAGTTCATGATTTCCATACCAACTGGTTATCAGAGACTTGGCAACCCAACACATTTCAGTATAGTAGAACAACAGTATCAGTGTCTGCTGTTATAAATCCTCAAAAATCTCCTGTTAGTGATTCAGTCTGTTATGGAAGTGGCAAATGTTAGAGCTTTAGTTAGTAATTCACCACACAAGACACCCATTCATCTTTTTCAAAGTATATGATCACTTTTAAAGGAAGATACCTTTAGAAGTCCGTGCTCAAGCGCAGAAAGATTTTGTTAAAGTGAAAATGCTGTTCATATGAATTTTCATATCTAGTGGTAGAATAAATACCTTACTAAATGTTTTGGTCCATCATTAAAAGACGATTGCTGTATTATTAGTGCTACTTAAAAAATCTTTCATATTTTCTTTGGTCATATTTTGTGCTTCAGTATTAAATGAAACTATTTTTATTTTCAGATACTTCCAGATGTGGCTTGTGGAAATGCCAGTTCCAATACCTCTGCTGGAGGCCGTCTTGTCTCCTTTGAAGTTCCACAGAATACATCAATAAAGTAAAAATATTTTTTGTATCTTATGGAATATCGAAACATTTTTCTTTTACTTTGCCAGGTATTTTAGAAAACTGTTTTTCAGGTACTCAGATTTGTCAAATGGTTAAAAGTACATGAAAGGACTTCAGTCTTCAGGATCTAGCACTGCTATGACAGCTCTCTGCTTTGTGTAACTTCTCCCACATATTTAACTTTTCAGAAGATGTAAGCATGTAAATAATCTCTGGGCCATCCAAATTCACTAGGAATTAGGGTGAACATTCAGAAGATGTCAGTTTTGAGAAGATGTGGTATTTCCTTTCTCCTTCATTCAGTGAACACTTTTTTTGTTTAATCTGGAGATGCACTTGGTGGAAAGTAGTTATTGATTAAATAACTGTACTTGTTTTATGCTTTATATTCATATTTAATTTCTGGAATATAGGTTTGGGTATTGTGAGTCAGCATAATTCTTTGATGTGAATGTATTATAAACCACATTTTTCAAAAATTTGAATTTATTCTGTTAAACACTTTCAAACTCATGTTTTTTCAATAAAATGTTTGCTTTGTAACTTTTAATTAACATAACCTGACTTCCTAGAAAGATCTGATTCTGTCAGCTGGGATGAGGTATTTTCTATTGAAAACTTTATTTCAAATAAAAATCTGCCAACACAGTTCTTCTCTGGCTCACAACTTTACTGCAATTTTAGGCTCAGATTTTCCCAAAATAGCCTACTTTTCTCATACTGTCATCTTATCTTTCAGAATGCCAGCTTTCAGTTAAAAAAGGCCATGCTCACTGGAAAAAAACAAACTGCTGCAAGCAGACAAGCTGCAGACAGTTTGGAGCAGTAACTGTTAAACGTGGGAGCTGTCCTACGCTTCCCACAGGGCTTTGAATCATTCTCATTCATGAGAAGCTTAAGTAGGAAAGAGATCTGTGAATGTGTGGTTTTTTTTCTTTTTTTTTCTTTTTATATCAAGGATAAGCTGAAGTTTGTAAATTCTGTGGCTCTATTTAAAACCCACGATGGAATGCCCTCATTATAAATGAGTTTGCAGAGTACATAGAGTTGGTTTTGGTAATTTTTATACAGTCTACATTTAGTAATGTTTTATTTTGACAGATAAATGTGAGTTGATATCTATCTTCATTCCATTGTATTTCCTTTGTTAAAGACCTAAATAACGTTTCTGGTTCAATGGCTGATTATATAAATAACAAAAAAAATTCTGTTCACCAATTTTATTTTCTTTTGTCTGCTATGGGTGACCTAAATGGTTGCTGTTGTATTAACAGAAATTGTTACTGAAAAATGAGAAACATTCAGCTCTGGGAGTAGTGATGCAGTTTAATGTTAACGTTGACCCAAAATACTGTCAAAAATTTACTTATCTGACGTGGTCATTGTATTTTATCAACTCATGTCAAATATAATGAGAAAACTTAACATTTCTTGAAAAATAACATTTCTTGAAAAATAAATGAGATAATGGATGCATATAATATATTTTATAAAAATACAATATTAAAAAAAACAAAAACAACCCTCAAGGGTGGTGTCAATCTGTACTTTTGTAGAATTGAAACAATTTTAACAGAGGAAATAGTGCAACAGGCCATCTACTCCTGGGATTTGGAGGCTTCTTTTCAGCAAGAGAGAATTAGCAGTATTCAGCAGTGGGATGGTTATAAGTTATGTCTGAATTTCTGAAGGATTGGTTGTACTCAATGGTGATCCATTTAGGTGAAGTTAATGCAAATTTCTGGGATCTTGCCAGAAATATTGCAGATTTTTATTTTTGCTTTATTGAAATTAGTGGAAAAAAATATCCTAAGAGGAAAGCAACACCAATATAGATATAGTGCTCCCTAGTGGATCTGACTGCACATAAGCAGTTGTATATGTTTATTCAACCTGTCAATATTCAGGATGGCACCGTGGACTCAGTGACCTTGAGAGTGTTACACGACTCATTTGATTTACAAAAATAAACAGTTCTGAGCCTTCGATCTGGCATAGCAAACGAAAGGGGATTTCTACTAGCATGCCCCGTATTGAATGAACATTGAATGTTTTTTAGTAGATAAGGCTGGATGTGTTTCAGCTTCAGAAAATGATAGCATTCTAGCTGTAGACTGGAGATTATATATATATATATATATAAAAAAGTAAATACAAATAGTGAAAAAGGCTGATGTTATGTAGTGTTTTATATAAAACTGTTATTGGGCTCTAAGTTGATGTCCTTCAGTATGAGAAACTGAGACTCTGTAAGATTAAATCTGCTTTTATACCATTTTACAGATGTTACTGTTCAAAGTATTTTTAATTTTGTGGAAGTGATGAAAATCTTCAGACCTTTTCCTCATTCAATATTCATCATATTTAAGTTCTCCTTCATGGATAATGAGCTTTTGTTCTCATGTACTTTCTTACAAGATCAGTTTCCCTCCATGTAAATATTCTTGTCATTTATTTTTTTAGAATAAGACAAGATGCTACTGCTTCCCTTATCCTGCTATGGAAGGTGACAACTGCTGGATTTAAGCAGTGTTCACTTATTGATGGCAGAAGTGTCACCCTCCTCCAGGCACTGGGTGGACTTGTACTTTCTGAAGAAATGCTTGCATTAGGAAACAACTACTTTATTGGTGAGTAATAAGCTGGCTTTCTGTTTCTCACCTTTTGGTGACATTCAGTACCTTATCCAACATTTAGAGTAACAAAGAGGTAATTTTCTTAATTTATGTACTGCTGAAAAATTCAGACTTGATGGTGTGACGATGTTTTAGATGTTAATTCATTCAGAGCAGACAGGAGTTGCACTAAATTCCTACACATGAAGCGCAGTTCAGTTTAAATGTAGATAGTGACACATGCCTGCCAGTTTCTGATGACATAATATATTTTTGATGTTCTATTATAATCATCTATAAAGTTTTTTGTAAATGCTGAAGTTCAAATGTTCAAGTTAAGTCTCTGTCAGATACTGTGTCATGAGATACACTGTGAGGAAGCTTAAGCCTTTAAACAGTAAAAAATATAGTATGAGGTCTGGTCTTCTGACTGCATTTGTTTGCACCACTTTAAGTCTTTTAAGTTTAGTATTTGGAAACATTAGACCTTAAACGTACTGTATGTTTTCTTGGGCAGTTAAATGGCAAGTACCTCTGTGGAAGGGACAGAATGAAAATAGGCTGGTATGTTGTTTTTAAGTGTATGGCAAATAATATTGATTTCAATGCATTCTTTATGCTAGACATAATGGACTTAATTAAGTTGATCTTTCTGGGTGTATGGTTTATTGTACCAATGCCATGAAACCAAAATAGCTTTCTTCCTTCAAATAATTTTCTGGTTCTTTATATTTTTATTGTTACTTCTTTCCAAGGTATTTTAATTTTAGCTTTTTTTCTTTTTTGCCTGTTTAATTTTGAATTTATCAACATTAAAAATCTCTTTGCTTGCCTTCCTTAGGAAAAAAAAAAAACAACATTGCTTTTGTTTTGTGATTGTTGATGTATGGTAAAAATAAGTAAAAAATTGCTGAAGAAGGGATACATTGTGCCTTTCCTGCGCTCACAGGGTCATGTAGCTGAGCGACTATCTTGGTCAATCAGCTGGCAGACAGGGGGCCCAAGCGGCTCTGTGCAAGTTTCCCTGGTCTATACAATGTGATTTATTGAGTTAGACAACTAAAACGAATATTCTCTTATTCTTTCATACAGTTTGTCTTGTTTACCTTTCCCTTGTGTAGGTGTCCTTTTGTCATGAGGGTTCTTACTTGAAATTGTTTACAATATGCTAATTAAAAAAACACTTTTTCCTTCATGGATATAAAACCTGATTCAGTTCGTAAGCAAGAGCATTTTTATCTCAGGCAGCACAAGTTTTCTGTGGCCTCTTATTTTATTTCCACCTACTTTTTTTATTTCTTAAATTTTGCTTCTGATATTCTTGTAGACTTTTCCAGTCATTGTGGTGATTTTTAACATATATAAAGAACGTGAATCATAAGCGCGTCTGCAGAACAGCAGGGAGTCTCCTCTAGCAGTGATACATTCATGAATGGGTGCATCTGAGTGCTTAGTAAAGATAAGTGCAGATATACTGCATCTGAATTTTTATAAATCTTATTTAGATTTATTTTTGTGAATGGATGAATTGCCTATAATGCTCTTGATAGAAAATGAAAATGAAGCATTTTGTTTGCATATCTGTCTTTTAGTTCTGAAGTGTTGCAACTCCCTTCCATGATGCAATCAAATAGTGAGACAACTCATCAGTTTTCTGGACTAGATTATTTTGTGTGGCCTTAGTTTACTTATAGTTTTCCCCTAATAATTTCCTTTTATTAAAGCACTTGAGCAGAAAAAGAATGGAATACAAAAGTGTTAATGACATAAAATAATACATATATTTTTTATTTTAAAAGTGTGACCTATACTTTATTGTAGAAAAGAGAAAATGCTATCCTATGGATCTTCTTCATAATTGTATAGAAATATTCTGCCTCCTTTCCATCACTAATTCTCATCTAATAAAGTTCTCTTCTTGTATGTAAATCTTATAAAATGGGTGATTTTATGAAACAAATGCACAGAAAACATAAGTAATTTAACCTGCACTTTTGTTGATGATACTAAAGAAAATTGCAGGGGCCTCAAGGTTCTGTGGGATGCTACAAGCATAGCAATGCTTTCATGAATTTTTTTCTACATACTTTTTTTGTCAAACTTTTTCTGTCCAAATGATTTTTTTCATAGGGACTCATCTCTAAGAACTGGTGAATTCTGTACAATGCAGTTTTCTCTGACCTTTAAAAAAAAGTTAATTAGAATTGTAAAAGAAAAAAGAGCTAGGTCTGACTGTAGTGTAACACTTCCATCTCTTGCCTACAACTTAACGCAGTCACTTCTCCATGGGTTGCCTCCAACTTTGTTATTCAGTTTGACACTTCAGCTATCTCTTCCAAATCTTTCTCGGTATGATGTTGATGTCAAAGATAAAACATTTTTAGAAATATTATTTGTTGTGCCCTAAGGTGACTGATTATAAAAAACAGCATAAAAGCAGTTTAGACAAGATTGAAAAGAACCATATCTTGGAAATAATGTACTGATTTGTTGATCTGAAAATGTTTCTTGTTTTATTAAAATTGTTCTGATCAGGCAGAGTAAAAAAAAACAAACAACAACAACAACAACAAAAACCCAAACAGCCTTTTCTACTTCTAGACAAAAGTAACCTGTAGTAAAGATGAGGTATACTGTAATCTCTCCCCAACTGTTTTCAAGAAAAATGCTTCATTAGATGCTATGAGAACTATTTTTATTTTCCTTGAATTCAGGACTTAAAGAAAAAGAAAACAAATGAACAAACAAACATGTAATTAAAGACATGTTGTATTCTCTGGGTAGCAGATTTTTTAGTATCTGCAGCCCAAGTATCTACTCTGTAAAGTGGAATGCTGGGAAGGATGTTGAAATTTGCAAAAAAAAAAAAATAGTTAGGAAGTGAAAGGAGAGGGAATTGATCATCCTTTTAAACATGAGGTGTTGACAAAGGGATCAAAACGTAAGTGTAGTAGGTCGTGGAAAGTCTGCCTTTCATATCTGTGAAGTTACAGCTTTACACTATTTGTCCCAGTGTTCTTTGAAGTTAATGAGCCATTCCTGATAAACTGTTATTATATATACAAAACATCCCGTCCTTATTTCCTTTAATTCAGTCTCTTTGTACTAGAATATAAGAAGGCAACTAGTTGCAAAAGTTTGCCTCAGTACAGTTGCACATCTTACAATTTTGGAAATTGCTGCAAAAAAAAAAAAAAGTTGAAATCAGATTAAATGCATTTTTACAACTCTGAAAAAATGAGACAAGAGTATCAGACTGAAGTTCTGCTGGATATGAGTAGGTTACAACAGGTTGTAAGTGCTGCTTGCTGTGTGTTTGGGTGAGAGCTAATACACCCAAAAATATGCTGTTTTCTCTTATAGGAAATAATGCACTACATCTGGAGCACCTACAGGAACATGTGTAACTTCTTTTATTCAGGTTTGTTGTAAGTGCATAGGACTTACTAATCTGGCAATATAATATCTCTCTTGAGAAAAAAATGCATTTAAAAAGTAGAGAAGACCTTTTAAAGGGTGCTGGAGGACGTTTTCAGGTTCTGCAACAACTCTGTCTCAAATATTCTATAATTCATTATATGCATCTTATTTATCCAAACATGCAATCACCCTCTAATTGGAAACTAGAACCTTTATTCTACAATCTGCTATCCAGACTGAGGCAAAAGCAAAAACAACACAATAAAAGCATTAACATCTTTATTCTTTTGATACTGAGATATTTAGAAATTTTACAGTCACCGTATACCATCTGTTTCTTACACAGTCTGTTAATTTACTCTGGCAGCAGGTTCATTTACCTGCTTGTTAAGGAAGCACTTCTGTACTTCATTACGAAAGACAGTGGAAGCCTCACATCCACAGGTGTCTGCTGGAGTTTTGCACAGCTTCCAGTTTATCTGCAGGCTGGCATAGGTATTCCTGCAGTGGCATACAGTAAGCAAGTGTCTATGTGTTCATGGTTATGATGATACCATCAGTGCTGACAAAGAGTGCTTCTCATCAGCTTCTGTGATAAAATGGTGAAAGAAGTGGTTTTCTACCTTAATGTGCCTGGCACTGAACTGCAGTGATGGATTGTGCTTTGGAAAAGTTGCAAAGTGAAGTCAGACAGATGGTGTTTGTGTTTAGCCCCTGTGTCCCCATAATAAAACACTAGAAAACTTTGTGAAACTCTGTTGTTCAAATAATTAACAACAACAACAAAAAAGCTTGTGAATAGCTAGATTTGATTTGAGATTTGGTTTGTTGTGTGACTTTTGTTTACATAGCACTTCAGTGATGCAGCTTAAAAGCAACTCTCTTCCACAGGGTATTGCTAGGTTTGCTTTCATTTAGTTGTTTATAAAATGAGGGAGAAGTTTAATAGCAAAATTGCTATTTCTCCAATAAAAAGCTATGGATAATAAGGCAGAAGATTTAGCTTTTACTATGAAAAGGAAGCAATAAATTATCCAGCAAAAATGTCAAATTATTATGCTTATTTTAGTTTCTTATTTTCATTGCTGAGAAGAAAATTGGTGTGCAATCTGCTTTTCTGCAAGGTGCAAGCCTTTTGGATCAATACAATTTAACCAACTGTCTTAAACTATTGATACAAAGTGTTTTATAATTTGTCAGTGCTCAAACTCACTGGAAAATGGATCCTTTAGCATCTTTTTTGTGTGATGAAGAACACTGATATGTTTCAAATGACAGCAGTGATAAGACTGCTTGCTTAAATACATCATCACTTCTTAAAAGCTTTCTTAGAGAGGAAAATTAATGCTTGTATCCTCAAGCAGAAGATATCTGGTGCATTTTAGTAAGTGTGGGATCCACATGTACGTATGTGCAGAAATGACAGTGTTTTGTAAACCAAAATGCTGTCCTTCCTCACTAATGCAGTAGAGTCCCATCTGTAATATGCAAAAAATGAGTCCTTTTTGCACTGCAATTATGTGCTCTCTTGATGCCCTCTAGTTCATTTTGTCAATCTCCTTGCAGCATCTCATCATGCATTAACAAATGGTTGCCACTAATGTGAATTGCAGGTATACCAGGTGGCCAGAATGAAATTGAATGTACAAAATAATTTATTAAAATAAATAATCTGGAGGCATATTTTGAAAAAAAGTCGTAAGTTTTTCAGGTCTCTTTTTCTGGCTCCAGAGTCTCAGTTTAGGTGGCAAATTTTAATTCTGACCTTACAGATGGAGCTTTTTGTGATATACATATTTAAAACATCTTTCAATCGAGAGAAAGCAGTTTGCTGCATTTACATACTTAAGCAAATTGAAATGGGGCAGATTTATTTCATATTAGGAAATGCGTGAATTGAATTCACTGAAAGCTATGCAGTGACATGACTCCTGTTTTAACAAGTCACCATGTGTCAGTTGAGCATCTCTTTGAGCTCCTAGCCTGTGGTGTATGTGCAGTCACTTGACTTAACTCTCCTTCACTCTGAACTAAATCAAATCGCTTTGCATTGCTCTGCACATGCCTCTGTTGGAGTGTTCACATTTCAGTGATGCTCAGTGCTGTGCAGCAACCTGCACTGGTTATGTGCATGCAAGTCAGCATTGCCAGTGGGAGAATTTGAAGACAACTGCTTCAGTTAATGGGATTTTCATTTTCATGCTTGCAATTTGCCTGGAATGGCCCTTTCGCAGGCAGTACTGAGTGCTGTGCTTAGCTGTGAACATTTCCCTGGGGGTCTGGGCATAAGAGCTAACCTGACAGAGAATGGTCTTTTGATAAACAAGGGCAGTAGCAGTAATGGGAACAGCACAAATGGATTGATGATGGCTAATTTCAAAGACTTTTTCAAAAGATGGCCTTATAAGAGAAAAAGCTAAGCATCTGGCTGAACTAAAATACTTCCTGGAAAATGCTGTTATGCTATACAAAAATGATGATTTTATAAATGTAACAGAAATCAATATCCTTCCCTGCTCTGTGCCTTGTCTCAAACTTATGTGGGTGTAAACCTTTGATTATTCCCCTTTATATATCTATACACATTATGTTATGTTTTAACTAACATCTAAATAACTTTTGCTCTTTAGGTCACAACTCCTGTGATCAGTTCACTGTGGAGATATTTGCATTCAGTTGATTATGTGATTCTTAGCACTGCAAGATCTCAGAGGGATTACCTAACCTGATCAGTAAAATGAAGATACAAATGTATAATTTAAAAGTGAGGCATATTTTAATAAAGGTTGTAACGTGCTTTGAGGTATTCAGTTAGTAGTGTAACGTATGGCATAGCATAGAGTAGCCACTCTAATGTTTCTAAGTTGAGTCAGTCACTACAGATATCTCCTAGCTAACCTTGCCACCCACACACATCTACCTCAGCTGCGCTTCCCACAGTCCCAGCGATGTCATTTGCAATCCATCACTCTTACTACTTTTGCAGAGTGTGGTATCAGAAATTCCGGTGGTCTGCATTTGTGCCCAGAATAGTCCTCTGCCAGCTTAGCAGCTCTTCAGTGATACCGATAAATAAACACAGTGGGGAAAATGTGATATAAGAAATCTATCAGTAGATCAGCCTTGTCACCCTTCCCTGTGCTTTCTCCATTATCTTGGACAGTAAGTAGCAGAGACCTTGAAGCCATGGTAGGTCACACTCTAAGCTACTGTCACATCTCTTTAATAAGATGTATGCAAGTGCTTTCCTACGTGTACTCTTGCTAGCCGATTATTTTGTAATCCCATCGTGGGTTTTAGTCCAATCTAGCTATTAAGTTGACTAATTGTTTACTAAGTGACATTTTGAAACTGCTTTCTTTTTTTTTTTTTTTGTATAGTATTTAGGGATTTTCATATGCTATGCATATCTAACTGATTTGCTCAGTTTAATATATTTTGACTGTCAGTCCTGCAAAACTCATCTCCAACTTGAAAGTCAGGTTGTGTGCTATTTATTCCCAGAGTTTAGGTGATAATTTTCTGATACCCAAATTTTGCTTTCTGTTATGTATGTCTGCCTGTGTTTGTAAATCTGCTTCCTATGGCTGTGCAGAAGAATGTGCTGAGAATATAACCTGACCAGCACCATGCTTGACGCTATCACTATAGTGGTCACTGTCTGAGAACAGAGTATACGTTTGATTTTCAGAGTCTAGGATGTATTTCAGTGTTTGTAGTGAAGGAAGAAAGCATTTTCAAACAGAATGTGACTGTGATATTAACTGGTGTGAGGGGCTGAGGGGGAGCAATGAGTTTTGCACTCCCTTATCAATAAAAGAACTTTTTAAATTTCTGTTTCATATGACATTTGGAAAAAACAAATGCATCTTTGATTCTCTCCAAACCTTGTTTATCCCAGTGGAATGAAATACGATACTTTCAAAAGCAGTATCTGACCAATGCTTTTGTGAAAAAACACAGTAAGCATACTGATTTGTATAAAAGTCGGGAGCTTTGATTAATTGCATCACTTATAAATAGCAGTATTTATGGGCAGAGTAGCAGTTCTGTTATCGCAGCTGTATGTTTGAGTCCCTAGATGCTATGTTACCCAGCAGTATCCTTAGAGAATGATCTCAGATGTTCTGTACAAGCATCCTATGATATACTGATGTCCCAGAAGTACTACATCAAAGATTATGAATGTCACTGTCTACCTTTTTCTCACTTGTTTTCTGCTTATGTATGATAACAATCCTAATACAAACAAGGAAAGGATTCCTGACCCATTTTTTCAGATTCAGTACAACAGTATTAGTGTCAGGTCTCTGAGGGTAATAGTAGACCTTAATGACCTGACCATGAGGCTCATGGAAAAGATGATAGATATTTGCAAATCAAAAGGATAACTCAATTATTTCAATGTGTAATGGTAAATTTTCACAAATGGTGGTTTGGTTATATGCTTGATATGCTTCTTTTTTTTTATGTCTTTGAAAGTTGAACGCACATTCAAAGGGTTGAGCTCTCTTATGTTTACTGGATAAATAACTACAATTTGATTTAGTGATACACACTATTGTAAGAGAGGGGAATTTATTTGTATAGTTAAATTGTTTTTACTACCATATGTTTAGATCTCAAAAGCATGTGTTTGTTTTCATAGTATAGAGATAGCACAAGTATAAAGATAACTCAAGCCAAGTAGTCACTTTTTAACTTTGAGGCAAATATGGATGTTAACTCAATGTATAGTCTTGACTAAATGCAGGTGTAAAGAAATCATATGTTGTGACTAGAACAAAGGTTCTAATGGTAATCTGAATGGCACAATGTGATAGTTCTAAGAGCACCTGAATATAAATAGTATTGTAATATATATATTTTAAACTTTATTCCTTATTTTTCATTCTCACCTTTTTTATATAAGAGAAATAGGAGTATATGTGCTTTGCTGTACTAGGCTTAAGTTCTTGAACTACCAGAATGGAGTGAGTAGTGTATTTTACCAAGTGTGCTGCCAATGAAATCATGAGGCATTTCTCAGACTATCAACTGCGTGTGCACAAAGCTTGAAAATGCCTCCTCTGCAATTTAAATGACTTGTCACATCATATTCTGATTTATTAAGTATTAAAGTTGTTTCAATGTTAGTGTTGTAATTAGCTCAACCCAAAATTCTTCAACTTAAAGTACTCTGGTGACATAATGCTTTAATCAGCTTTAGAAAAACAGTAAAGTTAAAATAAACAAAATTGCCATTTGCTCTAAACAACTGTAATCTTCTTCAGACCTAAGATGAAAGGAGCTGTAAGCATTCTTCTGAAAATATTCTCATACCTAGAAGTTAAAAATAGAACTTACTCTAATTCAGTCACTGTTACAGGAACTGGGAAGGAATTAATTAACCTGTGTTAAGCAGGGAGTTGTATTAAGATGATTAGGCAAGCTTCTTCTAGACTTAGCGATTTCAGAAAGTTTTATGCAGCTTCCATAGAAGGAAAAATGTATGGCTGTATTTTTATCTTTCCAGTCTTTGGAAATTAGGTGAGATAATTAGAAATTACAGGAAAACGTGTGACATTCCAGTGAGAATAATGGCTTCTTCAGCAGTTTGCCTGAGGGATTTAGATACCAAAATAGTAACAGCACTCAAAGTAGAAAGAAGGTTGATTTGATATTCCTTTAGGGAACTGTCCTGAAGAATACGTAACAATCTGCTTCAGACAAGAAAATGTGAACCCAAAGACATTTTCTAAATACCGCATTCTTCCAAGCATTCTCATATAATTGCATGACTGCCTATGACAATCACATTCAATTGTTAAAGGAAATAATTCTGGCTGCATTTTAGAGCAGATGGGCAAAAAGGAGGTGTGTACTGAGGCCAGAATAAACTGACTTTCTTAGAAGAGGTCAGTGGATTACAGTAATTTCTACTGAGCAAAACAGACCATTAGACTTTTATAACTGTCCTTTGCACAGTTTTGATCTGGTCTTATAGAATATTTAACTGACTCGTGCAAGTTGTATTCAAGCTGATAACGATTGTACTGGATATGAGATTTTGCTGCTTTAAAGATGTGGTTTAGTGTTTCTAGTATAGACAACTTATTGTTCAAAGGAAGCACCATTTTAAAAAGTGAAATTTAAAAATGAAGGACAGACAGTGGAATTCTTTCATGTAATTTTCTTTGGAATTTGTATAATTAGTCACATTTCAGACTTTTATATGCAGAATGCAAGTAATGGTTAGCAGCTGTTCTGGAAGGAGAATTTACTTGACGTTCAAGCAGTTTCCTGAGCCATTGGTGTATTACCATTCCTTATAAATACTATATTGTTCTATTTTTTGTAGTTGTCAAAACATTGTTTAATTTCCATTCTAGTACAAGTAGTTGTATTGTATTTTGAAAGTTCATTTGAAGCTTATGCTATAAATGAATTTTAGAATTTAAAGTGAAAAATGTTAGGAAAAAAAAAACAAACAACATTGTGTCATATACTTCCTGCATACTTTTGTAGTCATACTTAAAAAAAAATTAAGGATATTCTATTTTACAAATATTCCCATTAGAAATATGGGTGATAAGGATGTTGCTGTGCTCCAGTGTGTTCTAGTAGCTTCCAGACAACGATTTCTTTTTTCAGTTCCATACAATTGCAGTCCCTAGTATCATGTCATGGATAAGACCTGATGTTCAGATACAACTTGTTTTGCAAATACTAAAAGGAATACCATCAAATGGAGTACATCCTTTCAGAGTGCATCCAGAAGGCAGCGCTGAGATTGTCCATCTCTTACTAGTGTAATGCTGCTTATGATCCGGGTGAGCTTTTAGCTCTACCTGATGTAACTGCTGAAATTTGTATAAATGTTTTCCTCCACTGAGTTTGATTTTAATATTCCTTGCCATTAAAAACTTAAGGAAGTATATAAATTATCAAAAAGATACCTGACAAAAGTGGTTGGTTATTACAAACCTAAGAAATGGAAGCAGACGAGAGCCCTGCAGGTAAATCTGTTTCACCAGCTTTGCTTTTGTTTATCATTATGATGACTGTTAACAAACTGTAATTCAATTTGTGTTTACATACATTAGATTTAGGTAAAACTGTATGAAATATAAACAGTTGTGTTCTCAGTTGATTGTTTAATTCAATTCAATTATGTTTGTTTGTCTAGTAGAAGAGCATAAATTTGTATTAACATTTTCTTTTTGTATTTTCTCATATATTAATAATCCAATTTTCTTTCTTTTTTTTTTTTAAAGGTTTTTTGAATGATTCGGTTACTAAGTGCATTGTGGCTTTACGCTTGACTGTGATAGTGAAAGTCAGTACCTGCATGCCTGCGGGAAGCCAATCAGATAAATTCCAGTGTTCAGGAAAAGGAAAATGTATCACGAAACCAGATGAGGTAAGGTGAACTTATCAAGATCTTCATGTAATTTGGAAATTTCATGCCAATATAAATGCAAGAGATGTCATTCTTGGTCCTCTGAGTATGTGCTCACCTTGTTACTGTGCAGTAGGCTTCAAAAACCAGAGTTTTATAGCATATTATAGTAACAGAGTTTATAGTTATTATAGTAACAGTGTATCTATGAAATAATTTGATGATGTTTGAGAATTCTCTTGTGCTCTTTCCCTGAAATAACACTATATTGAGGGATTAAAATGACGGCAGCAATTCCACTGATCACTATGATATTTTTGAGTGATCTACTAACAAAAAAAAATAGAATTGGATATGTTAACTTTCCATGCTGTTAACTTTCCATGCTGTACACTGCTTTGGCAAAACCAGGCTGTATTCTCTGCTGCCTTCTATACAAGTTGATTTAAATAAAAGTAATAAGCAACACAAAGATGTGCAGCTAATATTTGGTTTTAATAACCTTCATTTGGGAGATAAAAGCAATAGTAACTGTTGAGTAAATATAAAGCTGTGAGCCTGCTGTGCACACAGAAACTCTAGCTTGTTTAGGGAATTCACTAATAGTTCATCTGCTACCATTTTCTGATTTAAATTCTCAATAAGCACGTTTGATAGAAAAATGCCGTTTTGACTTGTAACAACAATAATTAAGTTGCAGCAGTAACCTGTCTGTGCATGGCAATGCTAACATCTGGAACAGCTTAACATCTTCATTTCTAAAAAATTAAATTTTAAAATGCTTAAGGTAATGTGAACACAGTGAATGATATCCAAATAACTTGTTCATTCAGTATCCTATTTCATGGTTCAGTTTATTTTTTCTGCTTTCCTGTATCTATCCTTTTTCTAGAAATTCAGCATTTTCAATTTGATTTATGTAAATAATATGTTCAAATGCTCTATATATAGTGGCATCAAAATGTCTTCCTTTTTTCAGTCTTTTGTCATGTTGTGAGTTAAAGGCTTTGATAAATAATTTTATTTTCTGTTTTCATGTTGCTAGTCCATTTTTATGAACCTAATTTCTTAATTTTACTGCAAGCTATATCTCATGAAGGGAACATACATTAATTCCTGTATCTGTGCAGAAGTGTTAATGTATTTTTATTAAGGAAAATGCATATACTGCTTTTAATAATCAACTATGTTTCAAAAATATCCAATATGTGGAATTTAACTTATTAATATATTAAAGTAATCTTTAAAAAGAAAGGCAAATTTGCTTCATGGCAGCAAAGGGGAGCATAAGAATAGGGAAATCAGTACCTCCACATCTTCACCTTTAATTCTGACATTGAAAATTTTATACAGCTTTTAGTGGTGACTTTCACTTTCTTGTTGTGCATACAGTGTTTTTCCTTCCATGGAAAATAAATAGGAAAATTTAAAATTACTCCTATCTTTTCACTCTTTTGAAGAGTAGTAAAAGCACAGTGTATTAAGGTAGTGTTTGTAACACAATGTGGATAAGACATCCCTGTAGTCGAAGCTATGGCTTATGGAAATCATGATGAAGTCTACTTCTAGAGAAGCATCTACCAGTTCGTGGTAGTCAAAGGACTTGAATTAGCAGGATTCTTAATATCTCTTTAATCAAATTTTAACTGCAGAAACATATATTTTTGCTGTCACAGTATGTTTCTGAATTTTCTAAGCCTTGAACAAATGAAGAAGTCTCAGAAAATCTCACTGTTTCAGTGTTTATTTATGACCAGACTTCTACTCCAAGGATAATAAAAATGTTGTCTATTCAGCCATAGTGATTTTTCAAATCTGACAGTTTTTCTTACCCATAATGTTTTAGTTGCGTAATAGAATTTCAACTGGGAAACTGAATCAGGCCCAGCGTGAACAACGTAGTTAAAAATAGAAGGTGTATATTTCATTAAACAGAATGTTTTTACCATTGTTTCAGTCATCTTAGGGGAGATGTATCATAAAATGTCTATATGGTTTCCGTAATGATGAAACAAACAACTGCCAAAATTACATGCTTGCCATGTACCAACCAACTGCTGAGTTGTTTCCCTCAAGACCTTCTACATTTCTTTCTCCAGAACAGAAACTTTAATTTTCTTTAGGTTTGCAACATGCCCTTTGTGATTTGCTGTTTGTTTTTATCTATAATTCATTCAGTTTGTGCATTCTAGTTTTGCAGGATGCAAAGCGACTTCTTAGAGGAATGCACAAAAGGCCTAATGTGGTAAATATGCTCAGAACTGAGCTGGCTGTAGTCGCTTTGCTTCCAGTGCTGAGAAGATTAATGATTGCCTTTGTTTTTTCATGTACTTCATAGTTTTATACAAATCTAGTTTAATGTAAGAGAATATAGTAACCCATTTGCATAACGAAAACTTTAAATGTAATTAGCAATCTGCAGTAATATAAGTTCAGTGGCATACTGCCATCTGTGGGGTGCATAGAACTAGAAACAAATGACTTCTTGTCTAACCTGGAAGTCATGGCTGTGGCTACTTATTTCTTGCTGATAAGTAGATTAGCTTCTACTGAGCTGGGTGTTTTTTTATAGAATGTGGACATAAAATTATAAGGTCATAATGACAGTTTTTTTTTCAGTTGTTGTTGGTGTTGAAAATAAAACTCACAATTGTGAACAAAGTTCTTTGAGGTGAAGTGATGCCTTTTCCTCCCTGTCTGAGCTTAGTACCTCTGTTTTGCTGCCATTCTAGCCGTTCTTGAATGCTAGACATTCAAGAATGCTAGACATTGAATGTTTCAGAAACATAATGCTGGTCTTGGTACCATCCCCATGTAAGTACCAGATTCACATTTATTGACTCAGCTTTCACCAGAATAAGTTGTCCTCTGACAAATTAGCTGTGAATTGAAGAGCAAAATCCTGTTATAATCCAGAGAGAAGTTTGTTATGAATTTCTGATTCTGTGTAGGATTTTAACGTGAGCTATGGACATCCATTGGATTTGAGATCTACAATTCTGGTTGCATATCGAGATATAATGATTTCTTTCACAAATTACTCCACCCTGTAACTTCATTTGTCTTGTGTAAATGTGGAGTTTTATTGCTAGTGTTAGAACCACTGGCATTTATGCCAAAATTACTGTCTACACAGAGAAATAATGAATTGAACTGAATAATGATGATTTCCATGTCATTCATTGGTTATAAGTTCGTGGAGTCAGATCTGCTTGATTTTATTTGTCTGTATTAACTTCAGCTCCCTGTATGCCTAAAGGTGTCTCCTCTTGGTAATGAACTTAGTTTCCTAAGTACAATATACTCCTAAATACGAAGTAAGTATTTATCACACAGAAATGTTCTGCTCAAACAGCTCACTATGAGGGTTGCAATGAATGCACAAAGTCTTTTTTTTTTTTTTTGTCAAGAGAAAGCAGACATTCATTTTGTTCTGGTCATTTTTGTGGCTTTACTACAGCAGAGAAAAATAAAAAAGAGCTTTTATGATCTCTCTTCAGTCTGAAGACTGAAGTAAAATGCACAGATGAACTGTAGACTGTTAGGGAATTCTTAGATATTTACTTTAATACTAGCACTATAGCGATGTTTATTTTTTTCTTGAGTTAGTTTTTTTCACATTGCTGGTATATGCCATCTTGTCAAGAAAATAAATTAATAGTGTAATTTGGGACAAGTGAAGATGACATGCCTAATAAAGATGATGACATTTAATCTTACATACAGAATAATAGGTCTGCATCTCAGAACTATTCTGTCATTAGATATTTCAATTTGAAGTGTTAGAACACTTTTCTTTTGCTATTTTCAAAACTCATTTTGATAACTGTGTTTTGTGGTGGCATACTTATCAAGATTGTCTGATTTTTTTTTTTTTCCCCAACTTATTTTGTTAATATAGTTAAGGAAATGACATCATTGCTTTGTTTAAATATGTTAGTACTTACAAAGTAATAATCAGCTCCTGTTGTTTCAAAACAAGATTTTAGTTAAGACTTATACCATTTGTGTCTGTGGACAGTATAGACCTTCTCCTTCTCTCCAATGGATGGTTCAGGTACTGCTGTACTTAGCAACTTAGACCTAGCATAAAACAACTATGAATTTGAACCTTCCAAACAAACTTGGTGTCTGTTTTGACAGCGTTAACGCTGATGGGATCTTTGATCTCTTGGTAACGTGTGTCAGATAGATGTGGAACAGCTTGTTCTCATTTTCAGTGCTTATGCAAGGACCACAACCACATTTAAATGAGTTCAAGACTGCTTCACACAGGGCAATGAATTGAGGCACAGTGCATTTATCTTTCCTGATGCTTTATTCTAATGTCCATTTCAAGCTTTAAAATTTCATTCAGTAGTACAAGGATTGTAGTAATACTAGTGCAGTGTTCTTGTTTTATTTCTATTCTGCATCTGTGTAGATGTAAAAATCCCATCAGTCTTAGAACTTTTACTGTTTATATGGAGGTATTAGTCTGAGACTGACTAAATGTCCAAGACGGCCAGCCTTGGCTACAGGAATGCAGAGGGAATCTTTATTTCAGAGAGTAAATTTGTGATACTTAAGATGTATTCCCAATGGATAATGGCTATAGACCTGAAGATAAAGTGAAACTGCAGGTGGTTTAGAAGAAAAATAAAAATAAAAAATTAACCAGTTTCTCATTTTAATTGTGCTCTTAGTTGTACCCTGCTGGATATGAGATTTCATTTGCCCAAAGCACTATTCTGGTAGGGAGGGGTTATTCCACAATTCAGACCTGACCATCTTTTTTCTGTAGGGTAAAAAGTAAAACTATATTATGCCTCTGATAAGTTTATAATCAGTGACAAACAGCGGAAACAGTGCATCAATCAGAAATTTTCTTTAATGATGTCAAAAAGCCCTGTAAGATATTAATAAGGTTTTTCAGAAAAATACGTAAACTTCATAAAACCTGAGTTGAAAATCATTGTGTAAATTAATTCTTCTCTACTTCTCTGTTTGATTACTTTGGCATAGTATTAATGGTACGGAATGGCACACAGTGTTCATGGTGTTTTTCAGTAGTTTTCATTGTGAGGGGAAGATGGGCTGTGCAATTTATTTATGCATTTGGCTATGAATCTATATCAGGGATTGTATTTATAGTACATAAACTTTTGCATCGTTTTAAACATCGTTGCCTGGGACTGCTGTGTGCACGGAGTCTGAGTGATGGGGCTGGGAAATGTGTGAGTGAGTGCGGCTGCCATCTAGTGCTTGATGAACAAAGGAAGGGGGGCATTTGACTCGAATGGATACATCAGATGAGAGCTTTCTTTGCTTGGCAATCTTAGCAGTTTAAACATGTGTAAAATTTAATTATGTTTTATTACTAAAGATAAGTGCTGAATGCCACACTGTATCTACAACAGTTATTTTAGTACTTTAACAGGTGTAGTACTCTTACTCTTTTATTAAGCAGCAAAAGTAGCAAGTTTTGGAAAATATCCTAATATATTCAGAAGGAGGCCTGTTTTAGTAGAACCAGAGTGGTTTATGGCTCCTGAATTGAGCCCCAGTCCTGCTCATCCCATAGCAGGTACACCTTTGTGGCAGGGTTTTGTTGTTGCAAATCTGTACATTACAAATCTTGGTAATCATACTGGTATAAAAATACAGTTTCTGGAATGGAAGAAAAAAACCTACTGATTTATAGGCATTATGGATCTGATCCATATCTAGATGGAGATTCCCTGGCATGATTTAAGATCTGACCTGAAGAACTGATGCTTGTTTAGTATTTCAAAGGGTAACTTCACGCATTTGATGTATTTATGTCAGCTATTTGTGTTTCAAATGGAAAAGCAGTGGAAACATTTTTGTATGTTGAGTATTCAGTGAAAATATAACCTTTGAAAATTCATTGTAGAGTACAAATTTTTCTTGTTTTTAGGCAACGTTTTTCTGTGAGTGCGAGGATGGGTACTGGGGCTCCCTGTGTGAGGAATTTGATGCTTGTCAAAGCCAGCCCTGCCAGAACAATGCAACCTGCACCGACCTAGCACAGAAACACAACGGGAACAATTTCACCTGCAGCTGCCTGCCTGGTGGGTATCATGTTGTGCACTGAATAATGTGTTTTTGTTTTAATATTCAGTGGATATCTTTTGCAGAGCAGCAAACTGTGCATCTTAAGTCAGTAGGAAAGAAGGAAAATAAAACAACTTAAAATCAGCTTTAAAGGGCTGGAGAATTCTTCAGTTGTGAATATTGGCATGAGAGGCACAGCACCGTACAGCCCAACCAATGCCATCGTGAAGGAATTATTCATAACTAGAATCATAGAATCACTTGTGTTGGAGGATACCTTAAAGATCTTGGAGCTCCAACCCCCAGCTGACTATCCCACACTGGGTGACATTGCCCAGGGCCCCATACAATCTGGCCATGTTAAGTCCAAGGATGAGGCATCCAAAGCTTATCAATCTATTCCAGTGCCCCACTCTTCTGAGTATTTTTTTTTCCTAACATATAACTTAAATCTCCTGACTTTTAGTTTAAAAGCATTCCTGTTGATCTATCATTATCAGATCTTGTAAAAAGTCATTCCCCTCCTGCTTATATGTTATCTTCAAGTACTGGAAGGCTGCAGTGAGTTCTGCCTGGAGCCTTCTCTTCTCCAAGCTAAACAAGCCCAACTCCCTCCACTTACCTTCATAGAAGAAGTGCTCCAGCCCTCTGAACATCATTGAGGTCCTCCTCTGGGCTCAGTCCAACAGCTCTACATCCTTCTTGTGCTGGAGGCCCTGATAGAACAAATAGAACTTTACCTAGCAAAATGACCAGAATTATTTAGTTTGCTGCCTAAAATCAGCTTTTTCTTTTTTTTTTTCCCCCCAGTATAGATTTTAAGTATTCAATGTAAGAAACCTTTCAATACGTGTTCCTTCACTGTAATTGGTACATTCTTTTCTTTACTCACAGGGTGACATGGAAAAACCCTCAACACAAACTACAGTTGTTGAATTGTTCCTCAGATTAACTTAAACTTTGAAAACTTCTAAAAATGTAGAAACTAAATTGAGTAATTTGTGGGTTTGATGAATGATCAAGTGTCTGAATACTCTGAAGTTATTTCAAGAACGTTTGCCATTAAAATTTGATCAAATGAATCTAGACATTTTCACTGAAATTAAAATTAAACTGAATATGTTGGTCTCAGTTAAAAGCTGGAGTGTAAATTCATTTTACATGTGGATGAAAGAACCTTACAAATTGACTGTTACAGGAAACTCAGTGCTATCTTAAATCATACATTTCAAAGATAAACTCAATTATCATAATAGCACAATTACTTTATTTTTAAATAACTTAAGAAAATTAATAAAATAACAATGAAAATATTAGACTCAATATCAGGTGATTTATTTTGATTCCTACAAATGTTTTACTGTAGATCTTCATTTTTGTAGAAAAAATGAGCAGTTTACTAGCTGGTAAGTTATGAGATCAGTTGCTGGATAGTTGACATGAGAGGGTTCTTATCTGGAAAAAAAAAACGAAAAATGGAAGCTGCTTTTGGAATAGGCTCCCAGCCTTGCAGAATATAAAAGAAATTTCCTTAAAAACTGATAGAGAAATGAATATTCTGGTCAGGCTTCCAGTGGTTGTCTCTAAATAAAGATAAATAAAGATAAATAAATAAAAAAAAAGCTCTCTAAAGAAACAATTTAAAGCTGGGTGCGTGGATTAAAAATATATAAAGGGTACAAGTAACCACGCTTTATTCAGACCTCAGGTGGGATCATGGAGTGAGCCTTCTTATATTCCTTTCGAGATGTGAACATTCTTATTTGTTACCTTTATGCACAGACAAGAATACTTCAGGCTGTGCTGCATAGTGTTTAAATATTGACCAAAAAATGTGATTGAGCCAGGAGTATGTGGATGCAAGTGATGTTTTCTTGTAGCAGCTATGTACCATCCTCTGAACTGTTACGTGAACTTAGCAGTTCAGAAAGTCAGCCATAGCAAGTAATTAAGGACCCTTAATTTCCTCCAAAGGACATGATGTTTCCTGTTAATGCGCTTTATGCCTCTGAGATGTCCTCTTTTTCTCTCTTTGCTTAAGAGTCATTGTTGTGAATGGGAAACAGAAAAAGTGATTTATATTTGAATTTTTATATAATGACATGAATTCATACATCTCTAAAAATTATATATGATGTTATTATGCACATATAATCCATTCTAATTTTATAAATATGTAAATAGATCAACAGTCACTTTAACAATGTATATAAACATAATTGAATAATAATTTAAATTCAAGAAGGAAAAGATCAGAGTGAAACAAGCTTGAAATGTTTAAACGGTCCATACAATTAATGTCTCATAATGATTGATTCAGAATTCTTTGGGATTTTGACAAGTAGTTTCTAATTAGAAAAAAATAAATACATGAGATTTATTTGTTTTATGTATTTATTGAGATAACTGTCTTGAAAATCATTCTGCCTTAAGTATTTCTGGCTAGTTTTCTCTTTTTAGATTTCTAATCTTAGGAGAAATGGGATTGGCCTCTTTTCCTGCGTAACTAGTGATAGGACTAGAGTAAATGGCCTCAAGTTGCACCAGAGGAGGTTCAGGTTGGATATTAGGAAAAATTTCTTCTCTGAAGGAGTGGTCAGGCACTGGAATGATCTGCCCAGGGGAATGGTGGAGTCACTGTCCCTGGAGGTGTTCAAGAAACGTTTAGATGTGGTACTAAGGGGCATGTTTTAGTGGGGAAATATTGGTGGTAAGTGAATGGTTGGACTAGATCTCAGAGGTCGTTACCAACCTTGATGATTCAATGATTCTAAATTCAAGAATAATTTTAAGAAGCCTATCTGCTGTTCATAAAATCAAAGTTTTTTACTAGATTATTACTTTCCCATCTTAATATTAAATATTTTTAAAATACTTCAAAAATTATTGGTTTAGGTGCAAAAAAGAAAGCTTTAGGGGGAATATTTATGATAATCCTGATGTGCCTACCATAAAGCCCAAGAACATTTCCACTAGGAAAACTTAATGTTTTGATGTTGTATGGCTGAGCTTTGTAAAGTAACATAAATATGCTTCTCACTTAACTACCAGATTCCAAAGATGATTATTGCTTCCGTTACTACATTTAATTCTGCCATATTTCCTGCTTCTGTTGTGAAGTTACAAATTATAGTGACTTGATGAAGCAAATGCCAGATATCTGCATCAAGTAATTGCTTTATTTTAAACCATAGAAGTAGTCACTGTCAGGGACAGGTATTTGAATTACTTGTTCGAGAAAGTGTCAACACAGGTTATAGAAAAAACACTGGCTCGATAGCATGAGATGCATTGTAGAAAGGAAACAATGACTAAGAACACAACAGTTTCTTGAATAAATTATATCTCTGTTAAATAACTTGTGCATATAGTTTTCTTTGACATCTTTATTTTTTTTAACTCTAGATTTAAATATTTCAGTTTAAAATTTATTTCTCTAAAATATAGTAGTTTTTGTGCCTTGTAGTCTACATAATTTTGTTTTTCTTCTCCTTGTCTCTGCAAAAAAATATCAGCTCCAACTGGAAAAAAAAGAAGTTAAATATTTCCTTCTACAGAATCCCTTCTATTTCTCATGGTAGAACACAAAGCTTACAGTCAATGGAATTAAGCTATTTAGTTTCTATATATAAAGACTTCCCTTCTGAATCACATAATGATCAAGTTTTTCTGTAAATGCTTCATGACCTCAAATGTAATTACACTTAAGTTTAGCTTATAATTTTGTAAAAAAATAAAAATAAAAAAATATATATATATTGTTAATACCAAATGTAAAATATTATTCAGATGGCTTAATTATTGTTAATTTGTGTTGACACCCATAAAAAAGATTGTTTAAGGAAAAATATTAAAGACAGAGAAAATAATAATTTGATTATTGTAATAAGAGTTTAAATATTGCCTTCATTTGCAAATTTCAGAACCATTCACATGTGAATGGTATAGCCCTGTAGATCATATTAGGATGGAGCATGTTTATTTTCATAAAGCTGACATAATATTATCTCTGATTAATTTTGTCTTGAGCTATAGTAACATTCACAGGAAGTCAGCAAGCCTCAGAGCAACATAATAATTCACACTTTTCTGTGCCAACATTTCTTTGGATACACACTGAATTTCAGGGTAATTTTTAGCTTTCACAAACTCCAAAGCAGTTTGATGACTGAAAAAAAATATATTTAAATGAGTTAAACACATTCAGTACTGTATTATCATTCATAAACATAATCAGCTGAATGTCAGAACTTGGAAATGTGAAGCCTATAGATGAAACAAATCAGTTGATGTAGTCTTATATAGTATTGCTTTTTTGTTGTTGTAAATGTTATGCGAATTTAAGACCAATTAGAATTACAGAAAATCACTGGCTATCAGAAGTATGGCTTACATCTCTCCATGTGCTTTCATCCAGCCCAGTGGAGCTGCCTCATAAGAGCATAGTTCTGGTTTTAGACCTCCTCCTTTTTCTGTTGTTTTTCCTTTTTTTCTCCCTTACATAATTGAAATCCTAGTCCAGGCGTATCCTATATCACCTTACATCTTTTTCTTAGGCACCTGCCTTTAGCTAGCTGTGTGTATTAACAGTGTCAGCTAGTCAGGGCTTACTGACCTTTGACACCAGCCATGATGCTATACTTACAATTTTACTTAGGATTCCTATTAAAAAACAAAATACCTATCTAGTGTTTACTTTCTTCTTCTGTCATGCATCCAAGATAGTTTATTGGAAGTACATAAAAATTAGTATGAGGAATGCATGGTGTTCATTAAGGAATAGAAATCTGGAGTGTTCAATCTTTTCATTTGTATTTTGTATCTTTGTGGGTTTTTTTTTTTTTTTGATGTTTTAGAGACTTCAGACATATGGGACAAAGCGATCTATGGTCAAATAATACAGTACACACAGTCTGTAGCTTGTGAACGTATAGGAGCTTATTTGGAAGAGATTGCAACTGTGCTAAGCAGTACTTCACAGCTCCCACTTAAAATGAACACCCTCTCTGAAACCCAAAAGTAGGAGCAAATAGCAGTCATTCAACATTTGCACAGCTAATTCAGATGACAAGTCTTGTTTAAAGTCTTCCTAAAGATTTTTCACTTGAGATTCAAGATGCATTTGAAAACCATTCATAAATGACTTCTTTTTTTGATTATATGGGTCCTTATGGGAACCCATCACCAACCTTCCTTATGCTAGTACTGTCAGAATATTGCTGACGGTAAAATATAGTTTGATGTAATCTCTAGATTTCCACTACTTATTTATTTCTCCTGTGGAGGATAAGTTCTTATTAAAAATCCCATTCTGTAAGAAATTAGAAGACTGTTCTGATTTCTATTTATTATTTTGGTTAATTTTGTTCAAGAAAGCTAGTAAGTACTGTTTGAGTTAGCATTTAGTAATAAAATCTCATTTTCCTTATGCTTTCTGAATCTTGTGTGCTGTTTGGTAGGTTACACTGGAGAGCTGTGCCAGTCAGAGATTGATCACTGCATCCAGCAGCCATGCCAAAATGGAGGTACTTGTTCATCCAACATCCATGGATTCACCTGTCAGTGCCCAGAAGGTAAACAATGACTTCTTTTGTGTTTTGTACAGATTGGCATTTCATAGAGTGTACTTAGTCTGATTTTTTAGTTATATGAAAATGTATTCAAAATTGCACCTTACATCATATTTGTAAGCAGAAAAACATCCAGATGAGATATCCTTGTGTCATCAATATTGTATAATGTATGATAAGAGCTTAGTGTTACAAGGGATATGCTGCATGAAAGATTTTTCTCCTTTCTGGCACCTCTACATTAGGAATCATATTCCAGCACTGTGAGACATATAAGAGAATCTGAGAATACCTAGAATTCATTCTGATTTTTGTGTTGTCCAGTAAATGAGTGAGAAAAGCTGCCTTGCGTGCAGTATTTGCATATTTATGCATCTGGGTCAGTTAGTGAAAAAATGTTGCTTTAAATCCCACAAAGTTTTAGTTCATTCTTATTTCTGTGAGGACTTGCTTCTTTCACTGCAAGATAAACCTTTCAGTGATTCTCATTGGTAAACACTGTGAATGTAACTGAGTGCAGTGAGGATGCTGGGATGGCAAAGTATGTGTTTTTGTAGCATTTTGCTGAGTGAAACAGCAAATACCTGAGTTGCTCATAAAAAGATCAGAAGTGAAAGCTCTCAATTATGAAATCTTCTATTAGTTATTTATAATTAGGATTAGAACCTTGAACTAATTATATTTCTGATCTCTATGGATGTTTTTCTTCTGTCAGCATTTCACGTTTGCTTTAAGGGTACAAGTCTTTGATAACTATTCTGGTAACGTATACTTGCTTAATAATGAAAGATTATTTGTAATTTTTCAGAATGATTTTTCGCTTTTCTATAGTATTATGCTGTAATGATTGACCCACTTAACAGCGGTGTTGAAACAGACACTGACATTTTGACAGAAGAGTATATCTTGCAAGAATTTTGAAAATTGGCATATAACTAGTAGCAAAATTCAGTAAGAAAAATGTTCAGTATTAGTCTTACTAATTTACTTGCATTCTTCTTAGGAAATCTGTTCATTATCCTTAAAAATTCTTTGTAGGGAAAGATCTTGACATTACTAAATACATGGAAAGAATTGTACTGGGAGTTTTTATTATTTTAAAGCTGCTACATTTTTTTCTGCGTGGAACATGACTTCATTGCTTGTCCCTTTAATCAATATGCTGACCTGCATTCAACTTCTCTTACTGCTCTTTGATGGACTGCACTCTGTTGATGTGCCACTGCTTGATACGGAGTGTTCTTTCTTATGGCAGTTTTTCTTCTGCAGGAGAACCAAATTACTTTTGTTTCTCTCTTATTCTCAGTCTTACTTGTCATTGCCTATCTCTCTGGTATGCCACTTGGTCCTACAGTCTTGTTGGCTGCTTTGTGTTTTCAGTATTTATCTTTTGCCTCCTTTCTTTTCCTCTGATCCAGATTTGTGTTTGATTAGTTTCCAGTTCAATTCTCTTGTATGCTGTGCTTTCAAGTAGGCAAATCTTGGCTCTCTTGTCCCATTATTTTAGTATTTATGCTGGACGCTGTTGCTGTTTTACCCTCTGAGATCACTGGCACAATTTTATCAGGTTTCTGCTATTTTTCTTTGTTGACACTTCTGTTCTTATTATATTTTGCAAATCTGTGCTTATTCTTGTGGTCTTGAGATTTTCTAGGATTTCTGATTTTTCTTAGAGATAATGTGGAATTTCTGATCCTTCTAGAGGAAAGAAAAAAAATTCTTGGCAACTTCAAGAATTTGTTCTCTCTCATAGAATTCATTGTTATTCAAATGTTCTTTTTTGCGTCACCTGTCTGAAACTTTGCATGAAAAGTTACCAATTCTAATCTCCCAGCATTATTTTTGCATTCTTAAGGGTAGCCACATTAGAGAGCCAGGATGGAATTGGGCAAGGAGCTGTTAACTTTGGTAAATTATCTATATGTTTAACTTGCTTCTGTGGTATAAATGTTTTTCTTTTAAAAAAAGATTTTGGCATCTCAAGAAAACTTTGTACGGAAATACACTTTAAACTCTTGTAAAAATCAAATTTAATAATGTATAAAAAAAATCTTTGGAGAAAATGGAATGTCTCAGGAATCACTTTCTGGATTGGGCAGAGTTGTTACCCTTAAGAATAGTCTTGCACACTTCTGATTCTTGGTTCCTTGGAAATGAGCATTCTTTTCGAGAAAATCATTCTAAGGCTTGCCTGAATACATGCCACATTTTTTTGCATCATTGCTTTTCTAGATTGAGCCTGTGATAGAAACACAGAGTGGGTTGGGCTGGAAGGGACCTCAGTCCGCGCAGTTCCAACTCCCTGCCATGGACTGGTTGCCACTCACCAAATCAGTCTGCCTGGGGCCCCATCTAAGGGTGGCCCTGAAGACCTCCAGGGATGGGGCATCCACAGCTCTCTGGGCAGTCTGTTCTATTGTCCCTCTAAACTCACAGTAAATAATTTCTTCATAATATCTAATCTAAATCTGCCATCTTTTAGTTCAAAGATATTACTTCATGTCCTGTCACTACACTCCCTGGTACTACAAGGCTGTAGTAAGGTCTTCCCTGGAACCCTGGAAGTTACCCCTGACTTCTTCGTAACTGCCACAAGGTGAATGCTTCTGATGAGGTTATGTAGCTGTGCTTGCTTCTCATGCCATCACCATAAAGACAAAAGCACTGGTGCAGAAGTGATGCTTTGCATGTCTGCAAGAGCCAGTGCAATTTCTGTGGAGCCTATGGACTTACTAAGTGGTAATTGTTGCTTTTTCATCCTGTTCTGGAAGATCTGTTAATGCCAACAAGCTCAGTAATTCAGATATGTGGAAGGAGAGAGTTGATTTTTTAGATGCATTTTGATGTATTATTCTTTCATAAACGCATATTATGAGAGCTTCTGTATTATTTTGAAAAGCTGTGGTTATTTTTGTAAAGAATAGGTAATTGAAAATTACAGGTGTGGTAATCTGCTATTTTTAGTGGCTTCAGATTTTCCATTAAAAAACCACACACACACACACACACACACACACACACACACACACACACACACACACACACACAGAAAACCAACACCATGATAGATTTCTAATTTAAGCAAGATCTCTAGCTCTGCTGCTATTCTCCTGCTGTGTGTAATAGCAATTGCTCGTAGAAAAGAGGCCTTTCTTTCTGTAGTGCTAATTCAGCACAGTGGGGGAAAGGTAGCCAAAGAGCTTATACATGTGTAAGAACTAAAACTGGAGATTCTATGTGGATAGGCAGAAAAAGACAAGAGTAGATGGGAAGGATTACGAAGTGAAAAGGGAGAAATGGCAGAAAATGGAATGAAATGGAAACAATGAGGAATATTCTAGAAACTGTACATTTTATTTTATTTTTTCATATGAGATCTGTGGCTCATGAAAGAGGGATGTGATCACACACCAAAGGTGAGATATAAGGCACTAAAAAAGAGGCCTAGGTCAAATATAAACATTTCATGATTGTTCTTTAGACAATGTTATTGTCTTAAGAGTCTTTTAATAAGGTAAATTTCTTTAGGCTTGAAGATTCCATTTTCTGTGTGAAGCATCAGAGATTTTAATGTGTCCAAAATGCTAGAAAATAAATTATTGTATGAAATGGATATCACCCTTTATTTAAGAACAAATCAGAATTTAAGCTCAAAGCTGTAATGAATGAACTTGAACAATGCTGAAGAATTTATTTAAAGGATATTTGTATATTTGGGATGTCTTGCTTACTTGGTGTTCATCTTTGATAATCCTATTTAACATACTTAGCAAATATTGCCTTCAAATGACCATGCAAAGATTCTAAACGTTCTAGCCATGCCTCCAAGTAAACATCTGTCAACGTGGGCATGGATGTTTGAAATTTAAATTTTAAATGACTGCAAATACCTTATTTTCTTATTTCTTATTTTCTTTCACTTATGTATAGCATACTACTGCATTGACAGTAATATTGTTAATTAGGGCACTGCTGATCATTTCATAAATTTATTTTATTTTCATTTTACTTTTGCCAATCTGATTCGACTAGCTGCAGAGAATTAGAACTATGTAAAAGACAACAGAAGTTCTCTGAAATACCTGCTGTTAACTAGAAAGCAGCAGATTAAAGGATGTGGTTTCTGTGATTTAAAAACAAAAAGCTTGACAGCTGTAAAAGATGCTAAATTATAATTCATATATGTTGATTTGCAATAGCTCTAGAAAATGCACATTATCATCATGAAATATAATTGATGAATAGAAAATTTACTTGCCTAAATAAGTAATTGTTTAAGTTCCTCACTTTTTCTGGGCTTCACTGTTCACATAGGAGGTTTTTTTTTTTTTTTTATCAGATCTTGGAAATAAAATTCTAACTTTTTTAGGCTTATGTACAGTTAACATACTGGATATTTTAATTCCAGGAAAATGGGATACACAGCTGTTGTATCTGTAAGACTTCCAAGGTTACTGGTGATTACAGAACGCAGAGTTCCTCACGTTACCTTAAGAGAGTTTAATTTACCTGTAGAATATTGTGTTGTTAATTAAAAATTTTTATGGCTGTTTATTTTCTGCTAATCTAATGCTTTTACCTGGCATCTTTCCAAATTGCTCCTATTTTTAGTAGACGTCTCTGTAATGCTTTAATGTGTTTAGCCTCTGTTCATCTTTATCTGTTGAGACTTAGCTAGGTGAATTTCTATCAAAAACTTGCAAGTACTTTTTTTTAAATTGTTTTTTTTTTTAAATGACATATTTTTTTCCTTTACAGAATTCTGATGAAATTCCATCAGATGCCTCACATTTCCTCATGGAACAAATTTCTATGGGGGAAAGTAATGGATTTCTTTCATATCTAAAGGTTTTTGTCGTCTCTAGGCCTAGCAATTCACAAGCTTAAATGTTCACATTTGTGTCTTTCTTGGAATTGGGTCTAACATAACATTCTGGCAAGCTGGTTGTTCAGCAAACTGTATAAAAAGCATTTTATGACTCTTCAGGAAGCATTTAAGTTGCTTGATTTATTGCTTGACTCATGCTTTCAGTAGCCAAGTAATTAAAATCCCCCCATGATGAGGAATTCGGCTTCTATCCAGAGCTTTCCTAACTCTGGAAATATTTTCTGATTGACTTTCTATCATTGCCCGGGAGGTCTGTAGCAATATATGAAGAATATCACCTATCTGCTAACTTTTATTCTCTTTGACATCTAACCAAACAATCTGTTTCATGCAAGCACAAATAGTGCATTGTTTCTTTTAGCAGTATAACTTTTTTTCTAATACTGCTTTTCCCCTTTGCCTTCTGTGTTATTTCTACATTTTAGTCATGTCCCTGTTACACCAATGACCTAGATGCAAGGCTACGTCTGTGTCAGCTAGCTGAAGAACAATTTAAGGGATAATTTTCCACAGTTAAATGTAATCCTGTAATAAAGCTTTATTTTGCTTTCAATTTCTGAACCTGATTTTTATTTACATATTTTCAGCAGTTTTATTGATAAGGATTCAAATGTACTATCAGAAATGCAAAAATAATACAACTTCAGATGCATGACTACTGGTGATTGTAGTGTTTTCAGACATTAAACATACATAAAACTTACATTTCCAGAATGAACTAAACATATTTCAAAGTGAAGTCAAAGATAGCACAAGGGCAACATGTTTCAGCATATTTTAAACTTTCATGTGTTCTTGAAGAGCTCTATCACTTGAAACATTTGCCATCTGCCAGTATGCTTCCCTTTGTAGGGGAGATTATTGCTAGGGTTGTGGTGAAGCAGTGTAAGTATCATTATGTGACCTCAGGTTTCCTTGATCTTTATAAATCCAATTTTAGAGTTAGTGTAGAGATTTGCCAGACTCATTGACTGATCTCTTTCTGATAATAGTTAAAAGTCTTTGCAGATTCTTTTAAATCCATCCAGGATTTTATGATAACAGCACAAGCTTTTTAAATGAACCAGCAGACCATTGCTGGAATTAGAGATTTTCTTTTAGGGTTTCCATTCCATTCACTTTCTGATGGTTATGCAGTTATTGCCTACAGGAAGGACTTCTACTGTAGGATTCCCCAGTATTCATTTTCAGTCTGTTCCTCTTCAGCATCAGTGTGAAGGAGGTACTGATAAAGCCTATGAACGAATCTGAGTCACAGGACGTCAGAATGGGGAGGGTAGAAGGGCCTTGCTTATGTTCTTTGCCTATGCCCTGCAAGATCTGCTTTTGTTTCCTGATCTATTCTGAGATTAGGAGTTATTTATAGTAAACTGTTAATAGTTAAGTCCCTAACAGTTAAATCAATAGGTTGGGTGGGTTTTTTTTTGTTTTTTGTTTTGTTTCAATTGGATTTTTTCCTTAGTTTTTCATTCAGTATGTCCTACATAAGGTTTGTGAACATGAGAGAAATGAGGGTTTTTCAGTTTCTAAAAACCTCCTGCCAAGAGTAGCTAAGAATATCTTAGTTTTATCTGGAACTCAGGGCAGTTGTAATCTTTTGATCTTTTTCATAGTTACAGTAATCTGTTTTTTATTAATTTTCAGAGTGATTCTTTCTAGTACACTGTGTGCATTAGCAACGTAGATTGATCTATTTTTTTATGAGCTTGTTTTCAGGAATGACAACTTCCTGACAACAGTTAAACAAAAATACAATTTAATTCACCTGAACGTGAATTGTGAATTATTAAAAAGCAAAGAAACTCAAAATGCTTGGAAAGTAACGCATCTGTCAGAATTAATTTAAAACGATTTCCTCGTTGCTTGAAATGTGGAATGATGTTGTTTACAACAAAAATACTTACGCAGCCCTTAAAAGATAATGAGATGCTGTAAAGTATATATTGAAAGTAGCATTTTGACTTACTTCTGGTTTTTATCATAAACTTTATACCATATAGAGATTCATTTCCAATAGATCATCTTTTAAATACAACACTGAGAGTTTTTAAATATAAAAGCTATAGATATATAGCCAATAATCCACTCTGTTTCATAAGGGTAAGATTTACAGACTGAGTGTTAATCCAAAGAGTCATCTGTCAATATTCGTCTTCATGCTCTGAGTCTGTTTAGAACAGAGCCATCTTCTCCTTCTAGATCCTTTCTGTCACCATCAGACGCATCCTGTGCATATTTTAATTTTTTTTTTTTTCTGGATAAAAGATTTTATACGTGTTCTTGCTTATTGCCTTCTCTGATTCTGAAGAATGTCTGAAATATGACTGTGATCTCCTTGGTTGCTGTGGCAGTGGGATCTGTTCTCTGTCCTTCACAGTGACGCAACTGCTATGGTTTATGCTTTAGAGCTGATTTTCATGCTGGCTGGACGGTTCTCAAGTGGAAACTGTCCTGAGTTGCTCCTGATTTGTCATTCCCAGTGATTAATTTATTTAAATTTCAAGAGCTGTTCTTCCATATTAGATATTCCAGTGTATTTTGACCAGGCATACTTGTTCAATTGAGCTTGAAAAGTGGTGATCTGTTGTAATGGGTATACCATCTTCATGAGGAAATATTCATTAAAAAATCAGACTTGAATGGAAAAGGGAGTTTGATCTTTAATCTGATACTAGGATTTGAATATTCTTTTCTGACCTGCTTCAGGTATAGTAACTGTGCTTCTAATTACTATGTGTATGTGATGCAAACTATATAGTTAAACACCCACAATCAAACAACAAAACACACACACACACACACACAAAAAAAAACCATTCCCTTGCAAGGAAATTCTTTTCTTCCTACAAAAAACCAAGCAATTCCCTTGCAAGGGTACTCTTTTCTTCCTACTTAATTTTTATATGTTGTTGCTTTAATGAATAATTATCTGCTAATAAGAAGCATTTTTTGTGCAAGAAGCTAGTTCTTTATGCTGTTATAACACAGTTATACTCAAGTGGCCCTTTAGAGGCTGTCATTCTTAACCAACACATTAACTGTAGTGAAAAAAGTTGATTTTGGCTTTTTTTTTTTTTTTTTTTTTTTTTAACCTTCCTGTCTATTCTCTTCCTGATCCCTAGAAAGTCACTTCTGCTTTTCTGGCCAAGTGCAGTTAAGAATATGGAGAAAATCTGCCGGATTTGATAAATATTTTTTTTCACTTCTCTGTCTTAAACACGATAGTATGATGCTGCCTAAAACTTCCGTTATCTTCATGTTAACTGGTAAAGTTTGAGTTTAAAGTATATAGGAAGTGTGTACTTTTCTAATTTTCATTCAATAAAAAAAAATGAACATATGTAAATGTCTTAATTTTAAACTGATTTAATTATTGAAATTGTTTGGTCACCAAAATGTTTAATTATCAAAAACTTTTATTTCTTTTAGGGTTTTTAGGAACTTCTTGTGAAGAAAAAATAGACCCTTGTGCATCATCTCCCTGCCAGAACAATGGAACTTGTTATGCAGATAGGCTTGTCTACTCCTGCAGCTGTAGTTCTGGATTTACAGGACCTACATGTGCTCAGCTGATTGACTTCTGTGCTCTGAATCCTTGTGCACATGGCATTTGTCGCAGTGTTGGAACCAGTTACAAATGCCTCTGTACCCCCGGTTTGTACCAAACAGTTACATTATATATTTTATAAATCTAGTATTTTTCAACGTATACTTTAAAATTACTTAATTTTTTTCTTTTCAGTATATAAAACACATTGAGCAGATGTTCTGTCTGTTTAGAATAATGCATAATCTACACATTCCATTTGGAAAATGAGAAGTTGCAGGGTAAACACTGAAAATACCCACTGAGATCCATATGGCTTGGTTGATATTTACTGTTGTATTATAGAACAATAGTGTGGAGGATGAGTCTTTTTTAAGGTGAGATATCAGTGTCATTGAAGTTGCAAAATTGGAAGAAAGACTGGAGAATATGACAGTGATTTTTGGGAAAGGAGTGGAAACAGACGAAGTAACTGAACAAAGTACAGTAGGAAAAAAATTACTAAATATTACTAAATAGCAGGGGCTGTGAACGGGAGAAAAACGTTTGAAGTTCTAAATAATTACAAAAATCTGTAGATGGCAAGGGGAATGCTCAACAGGTAGGAATATGGGAGTTGTTTGATAGTATCAATCCATTGCTTGACTGGCTAGATTGTGTTCCGTTAGCTTGCATATTTTCTGAACAGAAAAGTGCCATTTTTCTGGCTATTGAATGGTATAAGCTGTTAGGACATGGTGAAGAAAAATCTCTGGAGGATGGCAAACCTGTTGAGATGAAGAGCTGCCTAACTCTGGACAACACTGAAAATAATCAATAAATATCAATAGGATTTGATCTTTGAGTGGTTTTTAATGCATGACTTGAAACCACAGTTGACTGAAAAAAAAACAACAAAGTTTGAAGAGCATTTTAAAAAAGAAGTCTATGCTAGATATGGTCTGGTAAGTTCTGAAAAGAACTGTAGGAATTGAAACACAAAAAGAGATGCTTTACCCTTGTATAAGCAGTACAAAAAGTCATCAGCAGCCTCACCTTCCCAATTAGTGTAAACACTATCTTCTAAATGTCTGGTATAAAAAAAGATTGGATTTGCAGTGTCAGGAGCAGTCTGGCGGGAGGGCCCTCCAGTGGTATCCCGGGATGCAACACTCTGTCTCAGTCTGGGAAAACCAGGAAAGGATTGAGATTCTCCAGCATGTGTGTTCTACCTGTGGTTCAAAAAAAAAAAAAAAAAAAAAAAAAACCAAACATAAAAGCTAGGTAAGGCAAATAAAGGCATTTTAATTATGAAATTTGCCACCCACATCTGGGTTGAAGTTGTTGGTTACTGTTATTCAAAATAATTCTTCAGCACTTGGGGATTAAAAGTAATCCCACACCTCTTGCGTATTATTGAAATTTATTTTTATTTAAAGAAAATTTGCAGTTTTTAAAGTTAGTTATATAACAAGCCATAGAAGACTATATGTTGCACTTCTTTATTTGAAGCACTGTGTCAAATTTTGAGTATTTAAGAAATGATTTATTTTTTTTCTGAATGTTTTGTTGATTACTGTCAACTTCTCATTTAAAATTAAGTTGGTTTTTTTTTGAGAGAACTTCTCTCTGTAATTTGGTATTACTTACTTTATTTAGTGATAGAATTAAAGGCTAAATTATGACAACTTGCAAATTATCTATCAATAACTGAAAATTTTGGATAATTTATTTCAAAAGATCATTTAAGATCTAAAGCCTTGCTGTAGGAAAATGGAAACAGTCAGAACGAATTCTTCACTTGTGCCTTTCATTGTTATGAATGCACCATTAGCTTTATTTCGGTGTTTTTTAGTCATAGTTATGAGCAGGATTTTAATCAACAGCCTTCAGAGATTTTCCCCATAATTTAATGGCATAGTAGATACATTGGAATTATTTTCTGTATTGTTGGCATAATATTAAAAAGATGAGTTAGGCCTCAGCTATGTTAAAAGCCTGGATGCTACTTAGAATTTAGCCTGCAGAGACTTTGACAGTCTGTTACAGTTCTTTTGATGTTGGTAAATGAAATTTGTGTGCAGTTTGGTAGCATTATCAAAGGTTAATCATAAACATTCTGAAGTACAGAGTGACATTACCATACACAAGTGGGAAAGAAATGATATCTGCTTCTTGAGCTGGAGGCTCTCAGCATCAATATACCTAGCTCAAAGACTTTTTCTGTGGGAGTCTCTCACTTTCAAATATACCACAGAATTAATGCATGTAGTATAGATATATTAGTAGTAAGTTTATTAAATGACATTTTAGAATTCCCTTCTTTATTGGTTATACATAGTATCTGAAACCCACTGTTAAAAAGAAAGCAACAAGTTATTTTTTGTGTGTTCACTCCATAATGCCATGTTCTTTTCATGAGTTATTTGACAGAGGATGCAATTTCTTATTACAAAAGCAAAGCACTGCAGAATTTTGCTTCTATCTTCAACTTGAATGCCATCCTTCTTTTATGCAGTTTCTACTAGCCGGTATACAGTGTCATCTGGATTTTTGTTTGTGTTACTCCTGCCTCAAAAATTAAACAGGAGAGGAATTTTAAACAGTTCCACTTAAACCAAGGTCTATGAAAGTTTCCTTGCTTAGTAGGCAGTTTGATTTCCATATTGGTAGATTGATGCACTGGCCAAAAACACACGATGAATGGGAAACCATAGCCATTCTACTTGTATATCTTGCATGTCACAGTTTCCAGAACACTCACAAACAGGCATTTGGTACTGATTTTTGTGTGTGTGTTGACTCTCATAAGCATAGTTATGGATAAACATGTACTAGCTTGCACAGAAAAGCTTAGTGTATAAATTAACTTGGAAAGCTGACTAATGCTTTTGGATATTTTGTTTTCCAAACTGGGGGAAGAAAAATGTCAACATTTCTAAGTTAGGTATTAAATGAACACATGTAGTTCTTGATCCCATAGTATATGACTAAATTAGTGAGGAGCTGTGTATGAACTGATGTCCCTTGTGAATTAAAGTTCTCTGTTGCTCTTTATCCCATCAGACTTTCCCAATAAGGCTGGATTTTGTCCTGTCTTAATTTGCTAAAGTGTTAAGTGTGGATAAGCACAGGGAATCGCTGCCAAGGAGCAAGAATCTGTGAGACCTTCAAAAGCTTTCAACCTTGCTCTTTATCGACTTATGAAGAGAGAGGAAGCATCTCTCTCTCCCTTTTGTTAACCTGTCAGGGCAGATATTCTCAGGAGATCAGAAAACACTACCATATCTTTTTCCTCATCAACATGTTCTTGAAGGCTCTGACAAAGCCCACAGCTTCTCATCAGCCTGCTTGATAAGGATTTTATGTTCCCTTTCATGTTCTTTCCCTTTGCAGTTTTTAACATAGCCATGTTGAAAAGCGCCTCAGCATGGGTAGTTGTCTGTAGCCCATGACTCCCTGTTGCTTCAGCAAGAAGACTTAGGGAATCCAGGTGAGAGTGGCAGCAGATCTGTTACTGCCCTTGTGAAGATGGATAGCAAAGGACAGTTGTGTAGATGGAGAAGAGGTAATGCAGGGACGTCTGTATTTTATTTTACCATTTATGTTCACTATCCTTTTCCTAGCCTCTGAAGAGAAGAACACATCAAAGCAGAACTGTCAATGGCAGATTCTGCTGGTGCACATGAAACTGAAGGTTTATTCACTTTGTAGTGACTTGGAAAAAGAATATAATCTTTTTAGGTGCTCTTTTTAAAGCTGCAATGACAGATGTGTTTTCTCCTGATCAGGAAGCAGCAGCTATTGCAGTGTTGTTAATGTACTTATCATTCCACGTCCATAGAAATGTTTATACAAAAGTGTAATTTAAAAGCAAGTGTGTAGAGAAGCCCTTCTGAAGAGCTGTGGGAGGAGATTCAGTGCCAGCAGGTGATGTGCTGTGGGTAAGGACTTGGGGAACTGTGCATGGGGAAGATACATCTTCTCCTGGCTTTGGAGAAAATGATTCTGAAATGTTCATTAATAAGCTACAAGTCCAGCTACTTAATATGAAAAGACAATTTTGCAAAATCACAATGTATTTATATATCTTTTGCAGTACTAATACCTGTTGTATCTTCATGCAGTTTTATTTTAATTATACATAATGGGAGGAGAGGGAGAGAAATGGTATCTGGAGGTGCCATTTGTTCTGTTTTCTATGGTTCTGTGACAATTTGGGAAAAAATGTAGACCAAGAGAGTGAGTATAGATGGCCACTTACTAAGGTGAGAATCTGCCTCTCTTTTTTGTTACATTTTGATGGTAGGTACTCTCATGTCTGTAAATTCTGCTAGTAATGAGATTTTCTAAAGAAGTAAAATTGCACTGAAGAAACCGCACATTTTATTTCAGGCCCTTTTCCCTGCTGTGTTTATTCATGCCTGTAGCATCCATCTGTATTTATGGTATAGCCATTTATCTACTGCTTTGATAGTTGTATGTAACAAATAAGTAAAGATTTTAAAAACCACATAAAGCCTATTACAATGCAGAACATTGCATTATAGATTACAAGTATGTATTCATGGTATTGCATCACAGTTACAAGGAGTCTCTTCACACAGGTGAGAAAAGGGGAGATGGTGCTATGTTTTCACAAAGCCAAATTACTGAAGAAAACGTGCAGTGCAATCATTTCTCCTCATTACCCAGTCAATTCAGTTGGTGTTAGCTTTCTGATCAGTTTGCAGACAGGCTGTGTGGTACTGTTGCATGTATTTGATAGCAGAACATAATGAGCAGCTGAAGAGAGAGATGAGGTAAATAGTGCTACTGTTAAGACTGATGATCATATAAGAAAAATACTATTTCAAGCAAGTTAGCTTATTTTACAGTATAAGTGAATTGCCCTTAACAGGCCTCAAAACTCTTCTGTACTCCAATTTTCTTTGAATAGCCAGACCATAATACCTGCCTACTATACTTGGGAATACCATGTAAAGCAACTCAGTGCTTCTGAATTGTTTTGACGTTATACATTATTGAGGTTAAAATATATTGTCATTCTAACTACCATTATACAGTCATCATCTCTTTGAAGAAAAGTTGCTTTGAGGCAAAGATTCAAGAAAACTCGAACGGATGTAGATAATGGATTATTCCATTTTGTCATCTGAGTGCAGTCATTTGCATTGTTTGTAGTGGCCTTGGCCAGCTGGCTCCATGCCTGCCACCTCAATGTGCTTTATCACATTGAGAGTGGCTGGGTTGCCTCAGCTTCCTGGATTTTTTATTGGTAATTTTACCTTTGGAGCAGATGTCCTTAAATTAATGTCTCAACATGCACAGTATACTTCAACTAGCGCACACCTGCCCACAATCTATCGAAGCATAATTATTATTTTTGACTGGGAAGTGCTTCATGGCTTTATTTCTTTTTTGTGTGATTTAGGTTACCACGGCCTCTACTGCGAGGAGGAATACAATGAATGCCTTTCTACGCCCTGCCAGAACGGGGCCACCTGCAGAGACCTCGTCAATGGCTACAAGTGCTTATGTCTTGCTGAGTATGAAGGTAAAATGACTCTTACCTCTTGTTTTTTTGAATGTTCCATGTATTATTTTATTATAGGTTTGGTTAAAAACTGATACACCAAATCCTCCATTGAGCAGAAATAAATCCCACACATAAAATTAATAAAAGCAAGTTCTGGTGTAGGTACTAGTCTTTATTCAAATGAGTAGTTCAGATGTAGTTAGCCTGTGTAGCTGCTCATTTGAGAGATGTAAGTCCCTGTATGGGGACAAGTAGAATCTGTTCTTCTTAAGTGTGCTTTTTTCCTACTGTTTTTAAGATGTGTTAAGAAGCGATGTGTTTTTCAAAGCATAATAAAATTATTTCATCAGCTGTTCTTGGGAGACATTACGTGGAGAGCTATACAAACCTTATTTTGTATTTTCCTAGTGAAGTGAGTTAAAAACACATTGATAAAATGTTACTATTCAAAACAGATTACTGCAAAGGAGTAAAAAGGGAAGGTTTTATTTTGTCTGCTCATTTAGAACACCATAAAGCTCAGAGACAGCGGTAGTTCTGTGACTGTTTTACCATGTTAAGCACATCTGGTCCTGGATATGTTTGAATGAAATCTGTCTTCAGTGTTTCACAAGCGATTTATAAATAGAGCAGGAAAGTGTGTGCTTTGCTGTGCAAAATCTTTTATCAAGCGGTAGATTTCAGCTTTAGACAGTGTACCACTTACCAGCTCTCTGTGATACATCCATCCCTCTGTGGAGGGCTAAAACACCACTTTGTTTTGTGTATTCTGTTTGGAGTCATGCTGTGAGAATGTTTTGAACTTACATATTATTTCTATTATATATATATAAACACTAAATGATTATATTTTAAGGAACATTACCCAAGCATTTTTTCTCATTAAGAGGATCAGCCTATATCAGTGTTGATAAGTAACACTCATTTAACAGCTTTTTGAGGCTAAATATTCATTCTGTGCTGGTGATTGCACTGTTTTTTGACAGTAAGGAATTCATCACTTCAGAGGCTTAGTGAGGAGATGACCCTCAGCTTTTTATAACAATTTAAAGAGCACTTAACCATAACGTTACGACTTCATCTTCTGCTCTCAACCAATCTGTACATGCAAGTGAGCACTTTGTGCATTCAGCACATTTTGCTTCAATTGAAAGCAGAGAACTCGGTCCTCTGCACAGTCTTTGCTGATTACCGAGCTTTCCTCATTCCATTCTTAATGTGTCCAGTGTTCCTAATGAATAGAGCACAGGTAACTGGCTCCAGATATTTTACGGTCTATTATGTGGGCTGCAATCTTACTAATGCCTTCCCCTGCCTCCATGCCCCTGCCTTCCCATAGGCAGGCTCCTGGTAGCTCCCAGTGTGCCTGAGTGACTCCTGGCTCTGCTGGCCTCCTTTGCTTCACTGCAGAAGTAGAGGCAAGAAGCTAACTAGCTCAAGTGTTTACTTATAGCTATGCATTTGAATAAATTAATTTATCTTCTTAATTGCTGTGCTCCTCCATTTCCTGTGAAAGTCAATGAGAGGCATCAGAATGCTTATGCACATAATTACATTTTTATGTTCAATTATTACTGAAGATGATTATTGTAAATTTTATTGAAGAATAGCTGACCAGATTATGCATTACTATGTCATTGTTTTTTGTAGAAACTCAAGCAACTCTCATTAGCATAAATAGACCTACCTCCCTCAGGGGTCATAAGGGCAGTGGGAAAGCATGTGTATTAAAGCTTAGCCACCACAGAATATATGGCTGCAGTCTTCGAGAAGTTGCACATCATTGCGCTCCTCCAGATGAAGTTACCACCTGTTCTGATTCCAGACTGTCAATGTGCATACTGTTAACAACAGTTACTAATTTTTCCTTTTCAGGAAGTCTCTGTGAATTATACAAAGATCCTTGTGTTAACATCAACTGTCAGAATGGTGGCACTTGTGACAGTGAAGGGTTGAATGCCACATGTATTTGTGCACCTGGATATGCAGGCAAGTAATTTGTACCTTACCCAAGGTGTTTAGTTGTCAGTGTTCACCATGTCCAAAAAAGAAGACAAACACAGAATAAGACAGCATCTCTTGAAGGGCACTAATTAATTTGGACACTGGTGAATTGTAATCAGTCTAGTGAGAATAAAAATGTATCGATATTTTTGTTTTCAAATTAAAACATTTTGCAGAAAAAAAAGTTGTTGTTAAAGGGAATTCTGTTCAGTATATCTTCTGAGATTTCTGCTTAGATTGCATTTTAAAAATAATACTTTGAAGAATTTCAGGTAAGTCGATATATTAATTGGACACTGATGGAACAGGAAAATGTAACCTTGACCCATTAATTACAATGAACTGAGGAAACAACTCATTCTGTTACCTGAATATACAATTGCTAAAAGCCCTAAAGTGCTTGTTATGTGTCAGGTCATTCTTTCAGGGTAATGGTAAGCAGCCCATTTAATCCTTTGGCCGTATATTTAAACTGATATGAGTGGTGTAATCAAAATATCTGCTATCAAGATAATCTAGAACTTGATGCTCTGTTAGTCATATAAGGTAGCATCCAAATGATAGTAGTAGGTGAACCTATTCATAGCCTTTTGTAGATCAAATAGTGCTTTTTGTTCTGTGCTAAGGGCTATTAAAAAAAAAAAAGCTTTCTGTTGCACAATGGCTGTTTCTCAGAGGCACTTATTACCTACACTATAATAACTCCACAGCAATTCAGAATATATATGGCAATTTGTTACATCACATTTGCTCTGGATAGAATTTCTATTTAAAGCAAGGAGAAAGATACTCTGAGTGAGGTGAGACAAGTCGTTTAGCCATTAGGCTTTGTTCTCACCTGGTTGAACTAGGAAATTTCCTTTTTAAGGGCTCTGTGAGGTTTACTTCTTGAAGAAGTAATGGAATATTTTTGGTGTTCATAGAATCACAGAATGTATTGGGTTGGAAGAAAACTTAAAGATCACCCAGTTCCAACCTCCCAGCTATGGCCTTGTTACCCCACACCAGATCAGACTGCCCATGGCCCCATCCAGTCTGGCCTTGAACATCTCCAGGGATGGGGTATCTACAAGCCCTCTGGACAGCCTGTGCCAGGGCCTCACACCCTCTGAGTAAAAAATTTCTTCCTAACATCTAAAATGTCTCTGTTTTTATTTAAAGCCACACCCACTTTTCCTATCACTAAGAGCCTGTGTAAAAAGTCAGTCCCCTCCTGCTTATAAGCTCCCTTCAAGTACTAGGTGAGCACAGTGAGCCTCCCCAGAGCGTTCTCTTTTCCAGGCTGAACAATCATACAACCACAGAATGGTTTGGGTTCAAAGGGACCTTTAAGGTCATCTAGTTCCAACTCCCTGCTATAGGCAGGGACACCTCCCACTAGACCAGGCTGCTCAAAGCCCCATCCAGCCTGGCCTTGAATGCCTACAGGGAGTGAGCATCCAACTCCCTCATCCTGTCTCTATAAGCGAGGTGCTCCAGCCCTCTGAGTGTCTTTGTGGCCCTACTCTGGACACACTCTAAGAACAAAGGTGCTTTTGAAGAGTAAGGTATTAAGCAGTTAGAGAAAAACCAAATGACATTGGTGACATGTCTGATGTGTGATACATCTGCTGTGTAGAAATAGTTTTTTTGTTTGTTTGTATTCTTTTTTTTTTCTCCTGATACAAGGTGAAGAATGTGAAGTTGACATTAACGACTGTGACAGCAACCCATGTCACCATGCTGGAACTTGCATAGATCAGCCCGGTGGTTACACTTGTCACTGTCCACATGGGTGGGTTGGTGCAAACTGTGAAATACGTAAGTTCTGTAAAAACTTTAAAAAGCTTTTCTTTCTTTCTTTTTCTTTCTTTTTCTTTCTTTCTTTCTTTCTTTCTTTCTTTTCTTTCTTTCTTTCTTTCTTTCTTTCTTTCTTTCTTTCTTTCTTTCTTTCTTTCTTTCTTTTCTTTCTTTCTTTCTTTCTTTCTTTCTTTCTTTCTTTCTTTCTTTCTTTCTTTCTTTCTTTCTTTCTTTCTTTTTCTTTCTTTCTTTCTTTCTTTCTTTCTTTCTTTCTTTTTCTTTCTTTCTTTCTTTCTTTCTTTCTTTCTTTCTTTCTTTCTTTCTTTCTTTCTTTTTCTTTCTTTCTTTCTTTCTTTCTTTCTTTCTTTCTTTCTTTCTTTCTTTCTTTCTTTCTTTCTTCTTTCTTTCTTTCTTTTTCTTTCTTTTTCTTTCTTTTCTTTCTTTCTTTCTTTCTTTCTTTCTTTCTTTCTTTCTTTCTTTCTTTCTTTCTTTCTTTCTTTCTTTCTTTCTTTCTTTCTTTCTTTCTTTCTTTCTTTCTTTCTTTCTTTCTTTCTTTCTTTCTTTCTTTCTTTCTTTCTTCCTTTCTTTCTTTCTTCCTTTCTTCCTTTCCTTTCCTTTCCTTTCCTTTCCTTTCCTTTCCTTTCCTTTCCTTTCCTTTCCTTTCCTTTCCTTTCCTTTCCTTTCCTTTCCTTTCCTTTCCTTTCCTTTCCTTTCCTTTCCTTTCCTTTCCTTTCCTTTCCTTTCCTTTCCTTCCTTTCCTTTCCTTTCCTTTCCTTTCCTTTCCTTTCCTTTCCTTTCCTTTCCTTTCCTTTCCTTTCCTTTCCTTTCCTTTCCTTTCCTTTCTTTCCTTTCCTTTTCTTTCTTTCTTTTCTTTCTTTCTTTCTTTTCTTTCTTTCTTTCCTTTCTGATATATATCTATATATGTAGCTGATTATCTTAAAAACTTCAAAAATTGATATACTGGCTTATACAAAGAAATTTACCTTTGTCTCTAAATACCTGTCTCTACAAGTAATCTAAATCATTTGTGAATTACCAAATTCTATTAATGAATGCTATAGGAGAATGTTGAACTAGATTTGGATAGTAGAAATGAAGCATAAAGATGATCTGGATGAAGATAAGGCCAAAGCATTTCAAAAGTGGCTGTGAAAGTTGGAAAATTCTGTTTCTGGCACCTTTCCTGGCAACGTGTTGGACCAGATTGTCAAAGATGCTACCTCGCAGTTGGGCACTAAATGCTTTGTCTCTTAGATTGCACATATGCTTCAGAGTTTATTTTTGTACTCACCTTGTATAAAGAGCGACGTACGCAGTATTAGCAGACTGGTACTGACTTCTGAACACCTTCAGTTCTAGAAATGTTTCTATGAAACTATTTTGAACTTGCTTCCCTAAGGACAACAAGGCTGTGTAACTACGCTGACTGGTGTGCACATGCTTTTACCATCTTTTTCAGGAGTGATATCCACCAGATTTGTTAGAAAGGTAAAGGTCTCCCAGACTAAGTATTTCCTAACATTTAGTAAGCAGGTCTGGTAAAAGCTTCACTGTGATCCCCCTTAGCACTCAGAAAAGCTTTAGTGCAAGCCTGTACTTATTAAACAGTGGAGAATACATGAAAAGAAGGAAATATGAAGCCCAACTGTGGTTTAATACAGAAATTAGTCTTTATTCCTGCTGCACAGAGGGATACTTAATATTTCATTGATATCTCTTGTTCTTGGGCTACAGAAGTCTCTACTCAAATTTAGCTGTTTTTGAATGCTGTGCTCATGGACCCCTTTAAGATATTACACAAATACACACATTTCTGTGGGAGGATTATTTGCAACCCTGACATTTTACACAGCTAACATTGCAGTGGTATGCAGTAGGTTAGAAAACAAACAGAAGGGAATCAGTACTCAGAAATTCCTATTGTGCGTTCATGAGAAAATGCCTACAGGAAAGGCTGGTATAAAAAATGTTTTCTATGTATCATTTCCACATGGAGGATGTAAAGTCTCACTTTTTACTAAAACATTGCTTAAATATATCAACTGCTTATTAACTTTATTTCTACTCTCCATGTTAGTCCCTTCCTTAACCCAGAATATCACCACCCAGTGTGGTGCTGGGACCACAGTGCTGCATGCTGGCTGTACACAATATTGCTGGTGCTGTACAGTGATCAGATGAGCTTTTACTGACAAGGCTGCTACACATGCATGCCTCAGGTGTCACTGAGTTAACATCATTAACAGATGAGCTTAGTTCTTGGAGAAAGCAATAACTATCCTGTAGATGCATTTCATAAAGTGCCTGCATATAGTAACAATTACATTTCTGTTAATGTTGTGTAATGAGTAACCAAGGGGAAACAGGGAGGGCTGCATGCTTTTGAGCCCTACAGATGTGCTGTATGAAATCAGGGATGTTTGTTTTGGAGTCCTTCTTTGGCTGTCATGCTGTAGGATCATTAAGAGTTTGATGCTTTCCACCTCTTACACATAGTATAAACATGGGAAAATGGGAGAAAACAGAACAGAAGGTGGAAGGAATCTTTTCAGCCGCCCAGCTACTCAATTATTCCTGCATCCCCCTGTAAGGGAGGTATACCTCTAAGGACTAAATAAGATAACTGAGGTTCAAGCTTTCATCTGTGAGTGGTCAACCTCAATTCTTTCTGATCTTATTTGTAAGACTGCAAGAGAGGGAGTGGAAAAAAAACAAACAACTATGCTTGAAATGTCATTCTCTTGAGCAATGAGATTGTCTCTACTTAGTGCATCTTTCTCTGCATTTAGCATCTGGTTTTACATGAACTGCAGTGGCCTTGTCTGCTGCTTGGAACTTGGAACTTCTGTTATTACATGCTTGTAAACTATGTAAGTTTAAATGATGAGAAGAAGCAACAGCATGTAGTTGTTACTTTTGTGTTTCACTGACTTCACTGATTTGTTCTTTTGTCTTGTGACTGCTGTGACAATAGGCAGGCAATTATCTGAGTGTTAATAGGCATGGATAATAATGCAAGTCTGATTTTTAACCAGAAATATTGGTCCTTTTCTTCCCACCTCAGTATTTGTAGAACAAATCATACTGTATTTTTCATGGCAGTTGCTTTCAATTGAAGAGGCTGAAATTATTTGGGGATTTTTTTTTCTCCAAATAAATCAGTTACTGGAATTTATGTATGTAATAGTAGTGTAGAGATATTAAAAATGCAGTCTAACACTAGTTTCTTCAATAAGCTAACATCAACAAATGTCAGTTCCCCTTACTAGTGAAGTTTCTTTTATCCAACATCAAATGAAAATGCTGTGTTATTATGGGGCCCTGTGATGCTTCACAACAGGTATGGACATGCAGCCTCTCTAATCAATACAGTAGCTAATACACAAAGCTGTGGAAGCTTTCCTAAAATCCCTGGATTTTAACAGGTATATAAAGAATTATGCAAATAGAAAGGGACTGAGTTTTGAAGAAATCACTTTGCAGAAGGATTTGAAAGCATTTTGATCAGCAGATTTTTCTACAGAACTATGTATTTGTGAGAAATTCTTTTGTGCTTATAGATAAGAGTTGTCGGTCTGATCTGAATTCAGTCTGGTCATGTTTAGAAATAAAAAGTCCACATCCAGCTCCTTTACAAACTGGTACAGCACATCTGGACTTGCTGGAGCAGAATCAATGGTTCATGGAATTTCTATTTGGCTCTGAAGGTTGAATCTTGGTGTATCTGCTTCTACTGGTCTCCCCATGGACCCTTGACATATTTATTGCACTGCTTCAGTGTTTTGTGCATGATGGATTAATGTACTGGAAATTAGATTTAAAACACTGTATACTGGTTTCCTCTCTATTGGACCATCCCTCTGAATGCTGGAAAATAAGATGGACTGCTCTTAAGGAGTCATTTGACTAAAAACATCATGTTTTATCCTATGTGACTTTCTGTTAACTGGCCATGAAGAAGGCTGATTTTACTTTGCTTGTTGAAAAATTCTCCAATTACTGTTCCCCATTTTATTTTACTAGCTGTCTGTTTTACCAGCTTGAGGTTGCTATCCCAGTGGGATTTCAGAATTAACCTTTTGTCAGATGGTATTCTTCAGTTTTCAAGTGCTGTATATATATTAAAAAAAAAAACAACAAAACAAACAGCTAAGAGAAATGTAATTTGCCTAGATGAACTGTGATATTTATTAAAACTTCTTATGTTTTTTTCACTAGTGTTAGCAATTCCAATTAAATAGGATTAAATGGGTCTTAATTATAAATAAGTGATTTCCTTTCAAGATGAACTGTATTTGCCTAGAAAGTTAATGGGGCATTCAGTGTAAAAATGCTTAGGAAATGTCTCTCTAGTGCCTGCTGGTTATATAGTTAATATCATAACCTTTACCACTTTTGTAATTATTAATGTAGATATCAAGGTAAGTCAAGCCAGATGGTTACTTGAGAAATAATACTACAATGTATTTGTAGCGCAGACTGTGTAGTGCTCATTGAAATCTAATTCTTAATTAATTAATCTTACTATGACAACTGAGATAAAATAGTGTAATTTGGAGCTGTCATATGTTCTTTCTAATTTTTGGAGTATAAGTTGTTAATCTTTGTATTTTTATCTTCTGAAGAATAAAGGAAGAGATATCTCTCATACTTATATAGAGACAGAAGACACACAGTCTAAAGCAGGACTGTCTTGCCATATATCTGCTCACGTGAGATGTGATTTTGGCTTAGTCTGACAACCTGACAGAAACCACCATGTGTGATGAATGTGCTGCAGGACAAAAATAGAAACCTATCCCAAACTGCACAGAGCACAGCTGCACTTGCTCCTCATTGCCTGCCTGAGCAAATCGCAGTAACAGCACTTCAGAAACATTAAATCCCTGAATGATTCAGGAGGGTCAAAACTTCACTGATCTCTGAGGACGATTAAAAAACCACAACAGTAACTAGCAGTCCTATAAAAACAGCTCAAATTTGCAAACACAAAGCTCGGGGTGCATCAGGACAGCTCTTCACAACTTCACAACTAATGAAAGACACCCATTTCTTCAAACTGTGCTCAAATGAATCCTATATGCTGATGTTTCAGACTTTCCCCCTACTTTCCTCTAAAACAGATTTTTTTCCCACTACCTGTATATTGCCCTGTATTTCTGTGATAGATACAGGTTCTATCTGCAGATGCTACTAAACTTATGGTTGTAGCTCAGGTATTCAAATCACTTAACGTTCATCAACATCCTTGACAGATAGTTGCTAAGAATATGCAAACATTCCCATAGTGCATTCTTGACAGCCCTGTTTCCAGACTGTGTTTATCATTAAGTAAAGGGAGTTTCCCAAGCAGTATAAAGCAGAAGTCCATTTGAAAAAGGAACAATCACTTTCTAGAAATAATTTGTGAAGTGTCAAATTTCTGTAGTCAGAATGATTCAAGTCCATTCCATGTCTGAAATAATTTATGAGACCATAGCCTTAAAGGATTGCCAGAAATGAACCCTAGAGGGAAGTACAGGCTAGTAAGAAATCTGAAGTTAATAAGAAAGAAGTGTGAGGACATAGGCAATTGATAGACAATTTGCTTGGCATTGAGTGACAATAGTTTGGGCATTGAGAATATTTGTAGAAAAAGGTTTGGGATATGTAAATGCAAGAAGTCTTTTCCAGATTAGACGTTTCAGGGAACATATCCTTGAGAGAATGCGATAGTGCGCTCAGTGCTTATGAAGTGCCCTTTTGTCCTTGAAATGCTGGTTCTCAATAAGAATGTGTATTTGCTTTCCTGTGCTTTGCAGAGCACTATGCATATCGTCAGAATAAAAGAGGCAGAGTTTTTTTTTCAGTACAGGCATTTGAAATGGAAGGTTCCAAATATACTCATGTCCAGATATGTTCCAAAACAAAAATCTTTCAAGTCTGATCATATGCCATTCAAAGAGTGAACCTTAAACATAAGGTCTTTGGCAGAATGGTGTTAGAAGATGTTAGTGCAAAAGATAATGGGTTTATTGAGCAAAGCGTCATGCCTACATGTAAGAGGGAACTCCTAGACCAGTATTGTCATAACTGTATCTCTCTTGAAGAGACAGTCTTTTTTTTCCTCGAGTGACTTCTGCTTTCTCTGTACATGAGAGGGGATGATTGTTTGCCCTGATACAGCTGTCAAAATAATGGGGCTAAAGTAGAAAATGTATGAGGTATGAAGATAAAGCTGCCTGGTTTTTTTAACTAGTTTGTGCACTGACAAAAAGTCCTCTCTACTTAGGATGTAGAATTTATTTTTATTTTTATTTTTTTTGCCTGAGAATATATTCTTGCAAATTAACAAGGTTATTGATCTGTATTGGGAGATTACCTAACTCTAATTCTTCCTTGACTGAAGGTGAAAATTATCAAGCTACTGAGGAATTGAAGGCTTCAAACAGGTTTTTTTTCTTGCTATTTAAAACATTGTAAATTTGGATAGTAATAACAGGAAAAAAAAAAGGCAAGAAAATGTGCATTTGAAGGTTATTGGGAGAACAGTGTCTGGGGCTGAAAGTCTCTGCATTTTGGTTCAGTCACAACAAAACTGTGTACTTGAAAATAAAAACAAAGATGTTTAATAGACATTAAATCATGTTTTAGTAGAAGCATTCTCTAATTTATTGGAAGAAATGGCACAGAAAATTTGTGGATTACTTGAAACTTTTAGATAAAAAACCTCCCTGCCTTCATTGAGCATATGGTTTAGTAAAGCATAACGTGAGAATAACTAGGTGGCTTTCTATGATTTGGATTAAACAGGAGATCAAACTAGAGACATGATTCTTTATGATCATTAAAAAGGTACAGAAAAGATGATTGAAAGATTAAACAGTGCTGTTTGAATTTGCTGCACCTTAGGCATGCTGAGATACCCATAGCAGCGCCTGGAAAGTTTCAAATTACATACTCCTGGCTTCAAAAGTCTCCAGAAAAACACTGAAAGTAGATGTATTAAAATAATTCCATTCAACTGTAAGGATATAAAGTACTGTTTCATACTGTGAAATACTAATTCTACCTTCTGTTTCTTATTGGCAGATCTGCAGTGGAAGTCTGGGCACATGGCAGAGAGCCTAACAAACATGCCTCGTCACTCCCTTTACATCATCATTGGGGCTCTCTGTGTAGCATTTGTCCTGATGCTGATTATTCTAATTGTGGGAATATGTCGCATCAGCCGCATCGAATACCAAGGCTCTTCCAGGCCAGCCTATGAAGAGTTTTACAATTGTAGAAGCATCGACAGTGAATTCAGTAATGCAATTGCTTCTATCCGACATGCCAGGTTTGTTCTGGGGGTGGTAATTTAAAGGAAATCTGTTGTGATATGTAATTTCAGTTCTTGCGTGTTGCATCTAACTGCTGCTGGCAGAGAATGGGCTGCTTCACTGTGAGAAGACAGGATCACTAGCATTGCTCCTTGTTATTTCTGATCCCTGCTCTGTTCTCTGCTGAAGTATAGTAACTCAGCACAACTCCTTGAAGGCAGTGGGGGTTACTCTGACTTTATTTGGTGTGACTAGTGAAGAGGGACAGATGCAGTCCTTAGTCTGTAAGATCTGTTTAGGATAAAAATACTCTTTAACTGATACATGCAAGTAATTTGATGAGATAGCAAAGCCACTTGTTGATTTTGTGACTAATTTACCGTACTATTCAGTAGGACTCTTAAAATAACTCATTTTCTGTGCCCCTGTTTGCCTCCAACAAAGGATCTTTCTTACTTGCTTTCCTCAAGATAGTAATTACTTGACATTTAATTTTAATGGAGTGATGGCACCCAGGGTATTGGGTGTCAGAATAATACAAAAACCAGCCTGGAAGGGGTCAAGTGCAAGCCATTGTACTGATGTAGCATTAATTATACCTAGTTCTCTGCCAATTATTGTCTTTAAAAACCTCCAAAGTGGTTGAATTGAGTTAGAAAACACTTTCCTAAAATCCAACTAAGATTTTCTTTGCTGTGCATTAGACCACTTCTTACTGATTATCAGGTCATCGTGGCGAGTAATGCCATTCCCTTTATAGTACTAATGTATATAAGGTCTCCATCCTTCTGTCCCTCTTTCAGTAGTAGTAGAACTATTATTTTCTTCCCTACAGTAAGCCAACCCATTCTTTCAGTATTTACTCTTGGATCATGTCAGTTGCTTTAGTGGCTCCCTGTGACACGTTCCATATCGCCTTTCTCTTTTTTGAAGGGTGGTCTCTGGAAATAGTTATCCAGCTGAAACTTTGCCTGTACCAAAAGAACTGAGCAATAACCTCCTGAATCTTATTTATGTCAGTTCTATTCATATACTTGAAAATGAAATCCTTTTTTTTTTTTTAAATTGGCATTATATCAATAACTGATGATATAATTTTGTGATGTCTTAGACACTTCCCTCACCCCTAACATTCTTTGTGCCTTACTGCTTTCTAGTCAGTGTTTTTTTTTTGTTGTTGTTGTTTGTTTGTTTGTATTTGGCATCTCTCTTAGTAGGCTAGAACTTCTATTTTTTTATTGTTTCTGTTTTGCGTTTCTTCAATTTGTCAAGATCGTTTTGAATTCCAATGAGAATTATGTTACCATTTAACTGCTTTTAAAAGAATGGAAGGAGAGATGTTCCTGTGCATTGACGTGGAGAAATGTGTGCATACTGGGTGGTGATTTCTGGTAATTCATTTTCTAAATGCTCCAACTCTGTTTCAGTGCAAATAAAAAAGGTTAATTTGTACCAGTACTGAAGTTCTCCAAGCAATCTGAAATGGATGAGGAGTTCCCGCAGGCTTATTTAATCATACTGCAGCCTTGAGCAGTAGCTCTTTAAAGTGTTCCAACTAGATTTACATTAAAACATTTGTTCATTGACAAATTAGATTAACCAGTAAATGTTTTAAAAAGAAAGTTGTGTATAGTTTACTTAACAGAGCAGTCCAAATAATATCAGTATTCTTTTAAGTCTTCCCTTGAAGTCTCTTGCCTCTCAGCCTTACATTTCTTCTGGTGGGAGCTCATCATCTCCATATTACACACATCCTGAGAACTGCTTTTTTCTTTCAGCCATGTACTGGGAGAGGAGTACTTGTACTTTATAGCTTTATATTCTTTGGCCCTGTGAATCTGCTGTTATGTACTATACTTCTCCAAGGGTGGAGGGAAAGGTGCAAAACTGTTAATCTTTCATTTCCAACACCTCTGGTCTTACTTGCGCAGCAGTGATGAATGTGTCATTCCCATTCACTTAACTACTCACTGAGGTGATATGTTGCACTTCCCCAAAGACTGGGAATGGTCTCCTGAGGAACACTGTGAAACACCTGGGCTTTCTTATTTATTTCTCAGAGTAAATTTGGCAGCTTTCTATCCAAAGGTACCTGGGTTAAGTGTACAGCAAGGCAGGATCTTTTGAGTCTGAATTTCTTCTGCTTTTTTTGAGTCTCACTGGCAGGTAATGGAAATATTCATAGTGGAAATTTCCTGTATGAAGCTATTTACATCTTGTAAATTGGACAACTTCAGGTCTTTTTGCTAATCTCTGGATTACTCTGAATGAATCTTCACTTATTAGAAAAGGCAAAGGTTTAGAAAAACCAATTCGCATCAGGGTTAAATAACATCCAAAGAAGCCTTTAAAATGGGATGTATTCATGATGATTTTTTCAGACCTAAATTTAACAGTTAAAAATCACGATTTGAACCTGTCAATAAAGGCTCCCTATCTTGGGAAAGGTGTTCCTACAAAATGCAAATGCAAATAACTATCTTTATTCCAAATTCAGAAAATGGACACATAATAAAAAAGCCAAGACAGAGCTGCCAAGTTAGTTTATATGAAGAGATTTTGTCTGAAGGTTATTGTGTCCATTTTGGTTTCAGGAAGATTTAAAATATTGCTTGGATAATTTCAATCCAAGAAAAGGAGCACAGTGTTATTCTTGTATAAACTCATAGATCTGCATATTAAGAAAACCCAAGTCTGAATTCTGCAAATTGACATATTAAAAGACCTGACTTTCAAATAATAGGTTCTCAGCATTTTCTGAAAATCACTCTCTTTCTCAGTTAGATACCAAAACTCATTAGTAATTTAGGAAAATGTAGGAAAAGTGAGTAGATTATTTTCTTTAAATGTAAGGTTTCTGACAATGTCAGTAGGTGTCCAGGCAGAGAGGATGCCTGGTGCATATTCTTTAAATTATTTTAAAATTACTTGCTCAAGTTTCTTAGCAGGTTGGTCTTCTGATCATTTTTTATAATTTGATCTTTATTGATCAACGTTCTTCTGCTGTAAGAGAAAATGAATGTGCTCAATGCATACTTTTAGTAAACGTTCTTGGAATTATCAGACCAGAACTAGATAGTCTTCTAACAAAGTGAAGCACTGCTGTTTTTAGTATTCATTATGCAGAGACTAAATAAATACTCCATTTATATTCATCTCATTGTAAAAGCTTTTAAATTTTGAGAATGCTGTTATAAAATAATTGACCGCTTGATAATGCAGCTGTAAGATTTCATTAAATTGGAAGCAGGAATTGCTGTTGAAACTGGATCATTCACTTTAGAAAAGCATCCATGCTGACTTCATGTATCCGATTACAGCCATGGCACTACTGTAATTTTTTCTTGTGTTTAGATATCACTAGCATTAGACATCGTGCCCTACTTACATTGTAGTTTGTTTAATTCTTACTTCCATGTGCTGCCTCTTGTTCTGTCTGTGGAAGCTGAAGTGCCTGGTTCATCAGGCTCTGATTAAGTCATCTTTTCACAGCAGGGTCAGCTGCTCCCCACCACATGCCCTGTGCATGTTCTGTGCAGTAAGCACGCTCCTGTGTTTGTCTGCCATGATCTTGCCAGATTGCAACACCTGAGGCTTCCTTCATCTGATGAGCTTCAGCATAATCTATTTTCTTACTCTCTGCAAGCGTCTCAACTTCATGAAAACCCTAGGATTGCAGTTCAGTAATATTAAGGAACACAATGCTACTAGTGAACAAGGCAGAGAAAATTATTTTTCTCATTATTCTCCTCCTGTGGGGAAAAGAATAATCCCTTCCTCCCACAGGTATGCATTTTTTTTTCCTTCTGATCTCTCTCTTTTTCATGTTTAAACTTTATTTGTGGATGCATTATATGTTTTTGAACAGAGTAGCAACAGGCAGTTTTTCTTCTGCTCCCTGGTATACTCCAAACACCAGCCTACATCACTGAAGTTAGAAGTTACCATTTCCTTAAAGTTTGGCCATACAATCTGCTCAAAGTTCTTCTACTTAGATGGAATTTGTGAGGTTAATGATTCTCCATGGCTAGCTCTCTTTTGAAATGTCCTTTTAAGGAAGTGGAGAGGGAACCATGTCACATGTTGAAGTAGATTTTGCAGACAGACGTGAAGCTGCCTTTGCCAAGAATTCCCATGTTGAATATATACGATAGTCAAAATTGTCATGGAGCCCTCTGTCTCTTAGTCAAGTTATGCACTTGATTTTATTCAGTGTTTCATTACAAAGTGTGTTTTCTAAGTCTCAATATCACTTTTTAATGCTTTCTGTGCCACTAGTAAATATCTCTGATAGATACATTGGAACACTATCACTCATAAATGGTAATTAATGCTAGACATAGAGGCTGTAGAACTTCCCCAGTCCTCCTGATATGCTGTCTTTATATATCCAAGTTCCTAATTGTTCTTCAGATGCAGTATGCTACTGCTAAACATCCGCCATGTCCCCCTAGTCTTTTTCCAGAATCTGTGCATCTCAGGACTGAGATTTCCCCATCTGTTTTACAGTCTTTGTTCCTAGATGAATAATCTTGTATTGGGATCTTTTTTCATTTTTAGTAGCAGCCTATTATTTGATTCAGTAATCACTGCATCAGGAACCTTCTTTTCACTATATATTACCCCTTTAATCATTGTTTCTTGCAGACCGTATTGGCAATTGTTTTATTTTTTCTTTTCTCATCAATTAAACTGTGAAATAGCATGAGATCCTTGCGCAGCCCTACTACACACACACCCATTGAGTTAGAACTTCCCACTCAGGACCTCTGAGTTGTGTGTTGACTCTGTTTGGCTCTATGAGTAGGGGCTGGCTTCTAGGCCGCCTGATCAAAGCAATGCGGTCACCAGTCAGATGGCTCAGCCAGGCCACAAACAACTAGCATATGTGCTGTGGTCTTTTCTCAGCGTTTTCTAATTAGGGGCACATGTCAACCCTGACCTACACAAGGGAACAGATTTTGTACTGTTTTACCACGTGCAAAAAGCCACGTGCTCTCTGTACTTATCAAAAAGGGAAAATTTTGCTTAAATCCCTGGAGAATTTTCATTCTTGTTTATAACTATGAAAAAGCTCTATTTGCTTTAAACCCTTGAGAATGATGAAGAAAATGGGTGATTCAGAACTCACTGCTACCTTTGATACAGTAAGATACAATAACTTCATTCCCTGATTTGATTCCTGGAATTTTATCTTGTTTACAGAAAATTAGATTTATCTTTAATTAAGCTGATGAGTGAACATTGCCTGATTATACTGAATAGAAGAAAGGAAATATTCCTGCATGGATATTTTGTCTAGTGTGTCCTTATTGACATCTGAAGTATTTTGCAAGATGCGATTTCCAGTGTTATATTGCTTCCAGCAATTTTAGCTTTACCAACAATTCCAGACCACTGAAAACAGCAAAGAATTAAGCTGTAGCAGTCAGGAGGTTGCATAAAAATCTGGGAAGAAAATCAAGTTAATTTTGTTTTGGTCTAAATACTTATTATTCTCAAAATCTAACTTTTCTGAATCTCACCTTCCAGTGAGCACAAGTTAATACTGAGTTAATACAGTGCATAAGAAGGGAATAAAAAGAATTCTTTGTTTAGATCACTGCTTAAGTAAGTCTTTGTGTTTCTCTGTTAATATTTTGCTCTGCATAAAGTCCACAGGGAAGGCAGACTTGATTGTTTTTTGCCTCCTTTTCATATTATTCTTTTTGTTTGAGATTCTTGCAATTGTAGTCAGAACAGAGATGACATTTTTCCACATTCAAGTTGCATTTTAGCACTGTATCTTAATAAACAATCAGAATAGTGATAGATTGTCTATACAGTACAAAGGCACCTAGACAAGTTCTAGATGCGCCAGCACTGGAACCTCAAAGGTATGGCTACAGGAGTTCTCTGTACTCTGTTGTGTGTGATACCTTTGTAAGATTAGTTTGTTTATGTGGCATTGCAACACTTCCCTTCTATTAGTTTTGTCAGAATTGCTATTAGTGTGCAGGATGCTGATAATTTCACCGGTCTTCTCTATTGGATGTCAGGTGAGCAAAGCCTTCAAATTTACAATTTTTAAAGCTTTGTCTATAGCATTTGATTCATTGCCAAATGCATCTGTGATTTGTGGTTTGTTTTTTTTTTTTCTGTTTGTTAGTTTCTCTTGTTTTGGTCGATAAATGACCTGACCTTAACAAAGGTTGCTAGAGAAGGCTGTACAATAAAATAAATCTAAAATAAAAATCTGACCTTGTTGAAACTATGTCAGTTTTACTTTCAACTTCTACAGTCTTTTCAGATTCTGGTACTGCTGAATTCCTGCAGAATTCCTTTGATATGAAATCTGCTTATTGTGTTATCAATATGATTACTATTAATATTTGTTAATAATTATAGTTAATAGAAAAGAATAGATGCATATATTTTTTTAAGTTTCAGTTCAGACAGGTAAACATCTGTATTTCTGGCACGTTGCAGTACAATTTAGGATTTACCTGGGCTCGCTGCTGACAGCACACCATGTCTCAGCGCACTGTTGCCATTAACACGTTCATACTTCCATTTGTCACCAAAAGCTTTCTTTTTTTTCCAGGTTTGGCAAGAAATCCCGACCTGCAATGTATGATGCAACCCCCATTGCTTACGAAGATTACAGCCCCGATGACAAACCTTTGGTTACACTGATTAAGACAAAAGATTTGTAACCTAGTGTATCTTTTTTGGATTATTTTTCAAAAGGATGGGCTACTAACCTAATTTAAATATTTTTAAGAAGAAAGCATAAGTAATTTAAAACCATTAGATGCTTCAGAATTTTCTGTAGAATATTTAAGAACCAATTTTCTGCAGCTTTTAGTTTGGATAACTATTTTAAAACAGAATTTGTGAACTTCATGAAATACATTTTAATGTACCTTGAGCTCTATAAACTATAAGCTTATGATAGTGTGTGCTTTTTTCTTGGTAGACACTATTACTAAACCCAGATGAGTTTCTTGTGCTTGTTACAGAACAGAAAACAATAATTAATGAGGAGTTCTTTATGACATGTCAGTGCCAGCTTTCTCAGTAGAGGTAGGAAAAATGTGAAGCATAATATGATATATAATATATCCATTAATTAAAAAAGTCTAAAAATGTTTGTGTTGTGAGGAAGAAACTAGTAAAAATTATTATTCCTAATCTGAATGAAATAGCTTTTGCCTTATTCCATGCATGGATAGATAGCCTATTTCTCCATTATTTCCTGAAAGTTGCTGGAACATACTCTTGAGTTGATGTTTGACATTTTTGTAATAGTATTCAGGCTAGGCCTTGTATAATAATTAAAGTGCCTCTTGAGGCAAAGTAAGGGCATGATCCTTTAAGCATTGAAATCAATGAAAAAACTTCCATTGACTTCAGTGGGCATGGGATTAGATCCTACAATTGGACTGAATCTATATTTTTCTTTAAAGGTTGAGGTTTTTTATATTGTGAGTAACCTAAACATATGGTTTGAGTTGTTTGTTTCCTAAGGTTGTTGATGTACAGTATTGTTTCATGAAATATTGTGTATTTCTCATAGTGCTTCTAATTTAGGATCCGTATGGTTTATTTGTGGCTGTATTTGATTGCTTATGGTCTTCTTAAAATTCTCGCTTATTTCAGAAAATATTGAATAAATGTTATCAAGTGAAGATTGCAGCTGTTTCTTTTGTTTTTCTTCATTTGAAAATGTCTATAATAATCTGGAAGGATATGAACATATCATGGGCTATAAATAATGCCTATAGAGCCATCTTCTTTCAGCTCTCAATAGTCTGAAAATAATAAAAAAAATGGGGACTTTATTGACAAGGTAGGTTATTTTGGCAGAGATTAGCCTGGAGAATGGTAGAAATAGAAAATTAAGTGATATTTCTGGTGAAGTAATGTGTCTGTTTGAGCTTTCAGTGTAAGGTAAAGAAGAGGATTGACAAAGCTTCTCTGGTTCAGGTTTAAGAAATGTCATGAAAAAGTTCAGGTTCAACTCCATATTTGTCTTAGTTTAGGATGACCTACAATGAAAAGCTCTGGTTTTTTTTTAGTTTCTAAAACTAATACCCATTTACAGGTGGAGAGTGTAACAAAACCTGGAAATAAAATCTGTAGTAGCTGGTTTTAGTAAAATCACTCTGTATGATAGAAAAGCACAGCTCAGAGGTGTCTCTTAGCTGTTGAAATGCCTGGGTGGTTGAATGTGGCAGCTGTCAGTAACGACATGAATTATAGAAATGCAAAGTGCATTTTTTGAAACCTAGAATACTTTTCCCAATAAGCCTTATCTGCTACCTTGGGCTTTCTTGTTGGCACAAGACAAGACAATTACTAGTAAGAGACCTAAAGAAACTAGATTTGAGCCTCCCATTCTTTTTCAGGCATAGTTTGCTGGGACAAGTGTGAATTTGTGTCTGTTGGCTGTCAGACTATCTTTTTTCATTCTTTTTCTTTAGTCCAAGTATGAAAACTTTTGGTTATGGTGACTTCTAGGTGACATCCATGGATGCTTTAAGAACCCCTGGCAAAATGACGCTGTCAGAATGAAGCAATACCCAATGTCATTTTTCGTATCTTTTGTTGAACAGGGACAAATACATTTGAGTTATGATTGATTTGCTAATCATACAGAAAACAAATACTCACACCTCAGAGTTTATGGCCCTTTCAGTGGTGAAATTAAAATTGATTTATCTTTGAAGAAAAACTACAAATCTTTACCAAGTATGGAAATAAGCAGTTTGGTTGTTCTAGGGAACGTGCATACTCACGCTCCATATTTTACAAGAGAGATGTTGCAATGAGCAGTAGCCCTTCCACATATAAATCACACCTTTATAGTGATTTCTGGCCATTCTGTATTGCTCTCAAGTGACTGACCTGAAGGATAAGTAATTTGTAAGGAGCTGTCTGCTTGAAGCCTCTAGCTTCTGTAAATTATCCCGAGTTTCCTGTGAATTGTGCTTTGAAAATTGCTTTTCCTCCTTCCAATTTACTTTATTGAACTCTGATGACATGTTAGACATGCTCTGTGCCTGTATCTGTGCCCTTCAGAGGTGTTTGTGAGACGCTGCACTGCCTGTTAAGATGGAGTGGCCCTACAACCCAGAGGGCATAAACCTGTCCTGAGATTTCATCACAGCTTGGAAGCTGCTAGAACAAGTTGCTTACAATCTGTATGCCACATCATTCCTTTCTGAGGATAGACATGCATGGGGACACATGACACTGGTTATTCCATATCCTCTTCCTAAAGCAGAAGATATTCTTTGTTTATTTATTTATTTGTTTCTGCATAGAGAACAAATACGTCTGTACAGCAAAAAACATCTGCTCTTAAGATACTACACATTTTATTTATTTTTTCTCCAGCTTGTCCAGATGCAGAAAGGGGTCTCTGTATGTGTTTTGAATGGGCTAATGGCCTCCAACTCTCCTGCAGCTGGGAATAAATATTGTCACTGACTTCCAGTGCTTGTGTTCACCCTGAGCTTGGCCATTTTTCTTTCTTATCCCTCTGGAAGTAGAACATCCCTGAATGTTTTCCTGCATCAGCGTGGACATCTATTCTTGTGTGCCTCTTGGTGTGGTGGAAACTTGCAGCTATAGCTCAGAGCTGTGACATTTCTTACATCAGGAAAATGTCACAATTCGCAAAGATTCTGGAGTAAATCCAAAATGTTGAAGATGGTATCCTTGTCCATGTGGCCAACTGCAATGGCCAAAGAGAACAGTTAAGCCAAGCAGCTATAAAACATATGTTGACTAAACGCGTACTCATTTTCATCCTTAAAACATACCAACGCAACCCAAACTGTAGTTGAGAAAAATGAATGCTTTGGCCTCTCTTTATGTCTCATCTCCAAAGCATGTGCTTTGGGCATGCACATGTGCCCTGTGTGGGTTCCAAAGAGGGTATGTGGCTGTCCCTTGGGTTCGTGTTGCTAACATTCAGCCCACCTTGTGGTGCTACTGGGAAGGCCCTGGTGTGTGGTTGGCACTGGGTGCGGCTGGGAAGGCCCCAATGCATTACTGTGCCAGGTGCTCCTGTCAGTGGAAGGACCAAGTGGCCTGCAGCCAGGAGCTTTGTGGCACTGATGATTTCTGAGCACCTGAAGGAGGCCTGAGGCACTCTGCTGGAATGACCACTGTGCTAAAACCCTGCACCAGAGCCAGTCTGACCTCACTGTATTTCTGTCAACTTCAAATGTAGCTGACAAGTGTGCTGCTGTGAGGGAAATGAGAACTGGAAAGAGCAAAGCCTCATGAGGTGAAATTTCAATTGCAACACTGATGTTTTCATCCTATCTCAGATTCATTTCTTGGCTTTCCTTCAGCAGATCTTTGCTGAGAAATGCCTGAGCAGATAAGACATTCCTGAATATGTATGGTTTCTCTTTTGATAGCAATGGACACCTCATGAGAAATAAATGCAACACCACTGAATGTTATCCCGTGTATGGAAGACTAAGAGGAATTAAACACCTCCTCCTCACTTGGTTTACTGGAGTTATGAGTACAGGGAACTTTGCCCCTACACATGGCTATCTTTGTCTGATTCCTCTGATTCCTTTTTCACATTGTCCACTGTTGGAAAGCTTCTGCCTGTTGCAGTGGGAAGGGATGTGCTCCTTCCTTGTAGCCAAGAAGATCCAGCACAGTACCTCTTTTTGTTTCACTGCTGTCATGTCTCCAAACTTTGCATGCTACCCAGAGGTTGAGGTCTACTGTTTGTGCTCTCTTGATCCTGGCCTTAGAAAAGAGGCGAAAGAAAGTTTGGTCTCTGGGGCTATTCCCAGCTATGGAAAGTTAAAATAAAGAATATATTATCAAGTTCTAATGAGATCACATATGTTCCTAAGCAATAGGAGTCCTGGGGCAGCCTAGTGTGTGTCCAAGCCCTCTCTTCAAACCTTTTGGCTACTGTGAAAGGGATGGACAGGTCTATGGTGTTTAAGCACCTTCTCTTTTGCAACAAAATTGTGTGGTGAATTGTTTGCTTAAAGTACATTTTATCTCTTGGAGCCTATTACTCCTCTGAAGTACTTTGTACAAGCAAGTAAGCAGTGAAAGAAGGGCAAAGCACTTTGCTCATGCCAAATGGGAGATATGAAGCCCAAGGACCAGGGCTCTGAACTGTGCTTTTCTTGTCTTAATAAGTTTGTCCTCCATTCTGACTTTGGCTGCTTATTTGCTAACACTACGTGACTGTGCAGGGTCAGAAGGGATGACATGAAGTGGATTTGACTCTGAGTCACCTTTACATCCATCTTAAGCATCCTATCAGGGAAACAGGACTGGACTGAGTCCAGTCAGAGAAATCTGAATTCTGCTGCTGCCTGAAATAGCTGAAGATAGGTGGGCCAAGTGCAGTATACTCTCAGTCCTCTCAAGGTCCTTCTCATCCTGACGCACCAGTCACACTGCAGGGGCTCACTCAGTAGCTGTCTTTGTACTTCCTAACACTTCACTTTACGCTTTTGCTGAAAATGACCCCTCTTGTGCAATTTCTGTGTTGCAGAGCACCCTTTGTGGGACTCAGCTTCTGAATCCTTTATATTCTCTATTCTTTCCCCTCATCATTTGGAAGAGCTCCAATTAGGTGAAGGTGAACCCTTCTGATGCAGAGTGGGTCAAACAGTGAAAACAAACATAACTTCAAAGTGCTTATGCCACATCCAGCCACATCTGGGCTCAGTTGGCGTCATTCCTTCTGCAGTGCAAAATGGGTAACAAAAACGACCTCTCTGGAAAAGTCAGCTTTCTCAGTTATTACGAATTCCAGTTCTGAATCCTCCTTTTAAGAAGTTTATGATAAGATGATTATTGTAAATAAGCTTCCCTTCTAGCAAAGAATAAATCATCAAATAGGCTTTGTATGGTGAGATCTTCGGCAAAGGAATGTAAATAAATACGGTAACAGAATAAACTTCTTTATCTGATGTGCTGAGCAGAAAAGGCACAAAGTTAATCATTTAGGAAAATAAGCTTGTCTGCTGTGCTTGCTTCAATAACAGGCCAGGAAGAATCTGAGGGAAACAATCTGCTCTAGTTCCCTGACCCTGTGCTTTTTGCTTGAGTTCCACAGATCAAGAGAGATCCTGTTTATCAATCCAGAGGCAATGTTGTCTCCTCAAAGAGATGCCCATCAGTCTATATTTTTGTTTTATTTCTTTTCCTGTGTATTGGTCTTGTTCAGTTCAGAGGTAGGCCTTTGCAGCAGAGCAGAGTTCTCCTATGAAGCTGGCTGTGACTTCTCTTTCACCTACTGATGATGGTACATACATGAACAATAATCTGAGTTTGTAGTATCTTAAATTTTGGACTCCATTCTTGTTTCCACATGAGAAAATTCATGTACTCATGCATATGATCATACATGGATGTCAGTCCATCAATGCTTAAAGAAATCAGAGCGTGACTGTTTTGATCTTCATCTCAGCTTTTTATTGAGTTACACAGATTTGAACCAATTTGAAGTACATCTGGCTGGAATATGAGCCAGAAACAAGTTGCACATGTTAACAGAAAATATGCGTAGCTGTTGTGGAATGAGAAAATAGCCTAATGCAATGTGGATGATTTTGGCATGCAGTAGCCGCCAACACAATTAGTTTGTCAGCAGAAGACTTAGCTTTCATTCCTCAGTCATAATGACTTGAGGGGTGATCACTGCTGAAAGGTCTCAGCATACCTTGCATTCTTCTGTTGCTGGTGCTCTGTCTTCTGCCTTGTCATTCTAACACATTAGTATCTCAGAAAGAACCTGAAACTGTTGGTACTATGGATGAAGACAAGAATAGAAATCAGATGCAAAATTGTCAATGAAGTGTTCCTAATTGGGAATTTCTTCACTGAGGAGGAGTGAGATGAACTTTTGACACTTTTTTGGCTCATCTACCTCTGTGCATTTTTTATCAGATAAATCTCTTCTTCTTCCCTTTTCATAAACATTTCAGCTGATGCAAAACTGCATCTGGTATTGCATCAGGGTACTAGTATCTCAGAATGACGCTGCTTTACCGGAACTGTAGTGTTTAATGCCTGAATGAAACATCAATGGAGATGGTGGTCTGTAGGCTTTTTGAATGCCCTATTTTGTCCCCAAGATACAGCTTCCTATTGTTTCCTTCTTTCAAAGTCTCACCAGGTTGGCACAGTTGTATTTTTGCCCCTTTGGAGTGTTTAACATACAAATAAGAAGTCAAGATTGCTTGAAATGCTTCCTCTACATAGCATATGTTCACATCAAAATATCTTCACAAGATGCTTCTGGTAGCAGTCAGATTCTATGAATTTGACCTGTGACTGTGTCCACAAGAAAGGAAGAAGTGTAACCTTGCTTCTCAGGTTGGTGGCTTGGAGCACTTCTGTGGTTTGAGGGAATGCCTCTGCAGATCCATCCGTGGCCTTGTGAGCGTTGTCCCACAGCTGTAGCATGGGGAGACCACAGTAGATTCCTGAGTTCTTACCATGAGTTTACTACTGTCAGCACAGCCCTTAAATACTCAGGTTAGTAATTTATCCTAAATTCAAATTGCATGTAATTAAATGTGGCTTCTATGTATTAGAAAAGCTAATGAATGTTTCTGAAATGTTCTGAAATGAGTCTAAAACAAAATTTCCCCAGACTTCCCATTATCTAACCACTTACATTATGGCTTAGTACCTGTGAAATTTATGAATCTGTACAAGTTCTAACAAAAAAAGTCAGTCCGTTTGAGAAATGCAATTGATGCCCTGTTGAATGTGAAAGCAATATTTATGACAGACCTTAACTACCAACTCTTTAATGCTCTTTGCTTTGTGTATCTGCCTTTGAGGAACCAGGAATTTGTTAAATAGCATCAGGATGTCTGTCTGAAAAATAGTTGTCCCTTCTGATGGCTATGCATACATCCTTCTATTAAAAAAAATAAAAGAAGAAATAAAATAGTGTATTTATTTGCAATAATGCCATGGAAATTATATGCCCTCAAGCCTATGAAACCAAGACACAGAATCTCAGCTACTACTCTCTCTTGTCTGCGAATATGACCACTGTGAATTTCAAGAAAATGTGTTGGTAATGAGTTTCAGGGCTAATTTAATGGATGATAAAGCTTCATTTACCTCCACCACTTTCCAGAACATTGGCTTTTGCATATCTTTGGAAAAATAATGTTTCAAGGATACTACTCTTCAGGGTCCAAAAGTCAGTTTCTTTCTTACACCATGTTGAGATAGAGAGCGCACATTATATAGGTTCCAGATCTGATTCATTTTCAATTATTTTTTTTATATAAAACATGTCTGAAAATAGACACAAGCCTAAATATTAATCTATGTACCTGTTTTCTTTGTCTGCATGGCTCTATCGAAGTGTAAAGCAGTGCCTGATTTTGATCAGAATACCCTGGCCCTGCTGCAGGGGCTGTAAAGAAGGAGAGCCAGCATCAAATCTCTCCTCTGCTAACTTCCAGAAGGACTGCTTGCATGGCAAGAAGAGAGTACTGAGATTTTCCTTTTCATGTCCTTATGATCACAACAGGGCACACCTTATCCACAGCAATCCCCAAGCCGGGGTAGGAAGGTGGCCCTCAATTTTACCCACACATAGCCCTAGCCTAGAGCATCTTTGTTAATCTTTTGGGGGCTAAGACTGATGTACTAAATCAAAACAGAAATGTGGGGTTGATGGCAGGCCTTTTAATTACATTCTTCCACAGGAGTCATAGGCAATTTCTGCAGCCTCTCCTGCCTCTGCGCCTGTAGGACTGTGAGGCTCTGCAAGCACATCCTGCTCAGGGCCAGATGGCTTCTGCTTTCGAAATTATTTTCGATGGAGGGGTTCTCTAATTTCTTCTCTTGAGTAATTCAACAAACTTTCCTTAAAAACAAGCCTTTGAAGTCACCCTATGTAACTGTGGTGTCCCTGGTGCATTTAGCTGGCTCAGTGGGAAGAGGTTCCAGGTGACGGTGCTCTATTCTGCTGGGTTTGGTTCAAGTTTCCTTCCCACACTGCCTGGCTTGGACTGGCTCCCTGTCACAGGTATCCCCATGGGCATAGTGGGTGGCACTGCACCAACCTTCCTGTTCCCTGTCTGAAGAGGCTAAGAAGTGGTTAGTTTGGAAAGTTTGGAGTGCTTTCCAAAGAGACTGGAAGCTTCTACATGGCTTTATCACTATACCTGTGCGTTGCAAGCCTGACACTGGGAGACTGAGACTTGCAGTGGGAAGAGTTGCAGACCAGCTCTAAAACCTTTTAGAAGACATACATGCTCTGGAAATGCAACTTTCTGATTTGAAAGTGTGTGATCTTAGTCACGGTGAGAGGATTTTCCTGTGCAGCCCAGGGTAGGATGGAGCCTTGCTGCTAGTGGGCAGCTGCGTGGGATGGAAACTGGAGCACAAGAGAACAGTGCAACACCATGGACTTCAGGGATCTCAAATCAGCATTAACTCACTGAAGACATTATGTTTGTAGATTCTGTTGTACTGCATTGATATTCTACAGTGCAGCCTGTTGTTGTCTGGCTCCCTGTATTGCATCTGTCATGTGAAGAAGGCAACCAGGATATAACTGCCATGATGCAGAATAATTTCTTTCAGGGATTTTGTATCTAAGATGTGCAATCCATAATGCCTTATTTGTGGCCTATATGTGATTCCAATTCCTATTATTTTAATTTGAATACATATTTCAGTTGTTTTCCCTTTGTATTGCTTGTAATAGAACCAGTCTGTCAAAACAAAAGGGCCAAATCTCATGTAAACAAGGAAGGATCTGCTTTCATGTGTGCCTATTATGTCATCCCACTTTCATCTTACCATGAATTTGAATTTGTTATTGTTCTACATATAAAAGGCAATGACCAGGTATTTTTATCTCCAGTACCCAGCACTCTGCTTCCCCTTTTTCCCATACCCTGTGTAATCCTATGCACGATAAGGACAAAGCCTGGAGGAGATTTTGAGAGGCCTGGTTAGGTGTGGAGTTAATCAGTTTTCATGCGTGTCATTTCCACGCACGGATCATCTTAGAATTCCGGGGAGATGCCTTCATTCCTCATAGCCTTGAGGAGTTAATATGTGCTAGTACATGTGAGATTTAAAACAGGGAAGTAAGCTAGCAGCCATGACAGACATGCTAGGTTGAAATCAGCATTTCTCACAGCCGTGATTTACTTGTCAATATATGTTGTGGGATTTGAAAGTTTTCACTCGGAGTAATAGGTTATTGAATAGTAAATATGGTGATGCTTTAATGATTTTTTAAAGTTTCATGTCGCACACTACAAAATTTCTGTACAAACTGGTTTGTGTGTTCTACTTTTGCTCTAGTTTAGGTGACTCCTGTCTGAAGAGGAGCGCAAAATCTTCCTACAAAGCAATTTTCCTACCCTGGCAGAAGGTCTGATGCAGTCCATGTTTTTTCAACTGTTTTTCAAGAAACTCTGATTTTACATAAACCATGTGTTGTTTTTTTCCCTCATTTTCCATCTGGCAGTACCTCTTAAGAAGGACAGAAATTGTGGGCAGGGAAATAATATCAGACTTCAAGTTACTATTTAAATGCATTTTTCATTCAGAAGCAGCCCAGCCCTGAAAATTCTGAGGATTCACTGTCTCTCTTTTTGTTTATGTGTCACCTCTGATTTAGATTCCTCTTCTTCAAACTTCAGTGTCAGGATTGACTTATGAACACAATTTTCTGTCTAACATTCTGCAGTGGTAGTTGGCAAATCCCATGCATTGGCATGGGGATGCGTTTCTTTTTGTCGCACATCAAAGAGGCACACAACTCTTAAATCACTTCAAAAAGACAATGTTTAATACATCTTTTTGAAAGGAAAATACAAACTGTATCTCATAATGGAGAACAAAATTATCTTATGAGTCGATTTATTGCTTGTGCACAAACTGCTCTGGCTGCATGACATCGGCATTCTGAGCAGTGGAGCCACCCAGCCGCTCCATCCAGCCAACATCAGTCTGTTTAACCAGTCTCCTGTTTTAGCTTGAACCAGGTTCCCAGATGGTGCTAAGTGAAGCACAGTCCAGCAGTATTACTATACGGGGGTAAGCTTGTGCTGAAATTTAAGCAGGAGCCTAATGGACAGAGATCTGTTAATTTTATGTTAATGTATTTTTGCATCTTCTAGGGTTGAAGAAGTTTTACATATTTATAGAATTCATCTTTGAGTTGCAAAACTTTGTGTAATCGTGTGTGAGATGTTGATGGCATCAGCCTTGTAACCTTGGTGGGGGTTCTGCATTCCCTCTGGTTCCCAAAAACTCAGACAGAACTTGAGCTCTGTTACATTGCCAAACACAAGAGGCTGATTCCTCAGCTTCTCTGAATGGTTTGTAAACCAGTATTTACTGCCTGCATAGCTGTTGGCCAACAAATCAGTTCACATCAGCCCAGCAACATGTGTTAGAAAACTCCCCACTAATCAGTGCAGTGCCTGAGAAGGAAGTAGTTGGAAATTGTGAAATCTAGATGACACTGCAAACAGTTTTCTTGCTGCAGAGATGCTCTGCAAACAATTTGGATCACAGATGGTCAGAAGATTATTTTCTCAGTAAATTTTCTTATTCAGAGTGGATATCCAATGCACACAAGATTCACTCATTATTTATTACCTATGGTTCTTCATTCCTTTTCGTAATTCCATTTTCTTTAGTACCCTCCCTAAAAACAGCTTCTCTACATACACGTGATCCTTCTTTTGTTTGTGTTGCTAAAAATTAGAAGTAATTCGAATTAAGTACACAGTGTCTCATCTCTGCAACTCACAGAAGAGTCATGGGCAGGAGCTGTGAGCAAGTCCTGGCCTTAGCTTGTTGTAAAAGTGATGTGGGGTGACTGTGATCTCTGAATGCATTTCTGGAGGGAATATAATAAACAAGTAAATATTTAAAGATCATCACAAGCAGTTCACAAATAAAAGCAGTAAAATCAGAGGTGCACAGAGCTGATGAGCTCTTATCAGGTCTCATTTAAAATTCTTATGGTGCTGGAATGGAACAGAACTGGAAGTGCCTGGTATGTGTCAACCCAAAGATTTTGGCAGTGGGCTGCCTGCAGCTCCGGAGCAGTGGCTGTCCCTTGCTGCTCCCTCCAGGTTTTCCTGGCTGCCCGCATCCCACACTGGTGTGGCCTGAATTCCCTGGCTCTGGTGTGAGGCTGTGGGCACAGAGCCAGGAGGTGGCTGCCTGACCCCTGCCAGGCTTTTTTCCTTCCCCCTCTGCTCCGACATTGCCAAAATCCAGGGATTTGGCCTTTTAAAGCCACGAGAGCCCTTTGCAGTAAGCTGCACACTTCGGCTTGTCTTGATTTGGTAGCTTATTGGTGTGTTGGTGTTGGTAGGGCCCATACGGTGCCACACAAAAAATGGGTGACAGAAAATACCTTTTTTTTCTACGGATGAGGCCAAAAGTGCTAAAAACAAGGGTACCACAAAACATGGCCAAGTAGGTTCCTACACAGGCACTGCACCCAAGTACTTTCATTCATTTATAAACTCAGCCAGATGTAAAGTTACCCTTCAAGCTGCTCTTGGGCAAGGAGGGGGGGCTGATGGGCGCTACTGGGGGATGGGATGGTGCCGGCTGAGGAGGTTTGGCACGAGTGTGGCCACGAGGACACCTGGTTCCCATGGAAACCCCAGCAAGCACTTCGCCAACAAACTAGAGACTGAGACTTCATCACACCCGCATGCCTGCCTGTGCAGAGGGGTTGGAGAACGTGCTGTATCCGAACCTGAATGATCTCCCTTCCTTCCCTGGGGTACTCACTGCTGCCTCCATTTCACAAATCATTAACACCGCGTTGCTTCAGGTTTATAGCATCTCCCGGTGCAGCTTTAAAATACCAGCACAGAGGCTGCTGAACCACAAGCACTGTGAGCAGAAGCTGCCCCAGCTGCTCCTCCGCTGGTGAAGCTGCGCTCCCGCACTCGTCCCAGAGCTCCTAAATAATCAGAATAAAGATGACTGCCGAAATTGGCGGTGCTGCACTGTTGGGATTACACGCAGAGCAAGTATGTAAATAAATTTCTCTTTCAATTTACCAAAGCAAAATACTGAAAGGCAACCGAGGACCTTGGAGATATGTGATCAGCATTTTGTCAGCATTTGAATGAAACATCCTCGCTGCTGAGTTGCTGCTGAATAGCAGCCATGCCTTAGCTCCTGGGTAGAGAGCACAGAGCCAGATCTATAGGTGCTGCTGCACTTATTACCGAACATATATCTGCCATCTAGATGTCACTGTAATTTAAGATGCTTCTCAATAGCCAACAAAGCCTGCAAGTGGCCAAATCTCCTCGAAGCCCACGTTCCTGCTGTCGGCAGCCTGCTTGTGTCCCATGGATGTGGTGCTGGGGCCCAGCCTAGCTGTGTCCTCCCCGAGCAGCACATGCCTGGTGGACGTGCCATGGCCAGCCTGCAAGCACATGTGGTGCCACACGAGCTGGGAATCTGCAGCCTGGTTTTTGCTGGTCTTTTAGCGGTGATGCATTGGCACAGGCTGCCCAGGGAGGAGCTGGGGTCACTGTCCCTGGAGGTGCTCAAGAGCTGTGGAGATGTGGCACTGAGGGACTGGTTATGCTCACAGTGAGGATGGGCTGACAGCTGAACTAGTCGGTATCAGTGTTCTTTTCCACCCTTAAGGCTTCTGTAATTCTACCCCTTAGACACAAAGCAGAGAAAATTCTATCTTATCTAGCTTTGCTTTCTGCAAAAGATGGAATTCAGCTAAAAAATACATTTATTTTTACTTGAAGTAGAATAAAGCTGTCAAAAAACAAAACAAAACAAACAAAAAAAAAAAAACAACCAACGAAACAAAAAAACCAAAACAAAAGACAAAAAACAAAAAGCACTTTCAATTGCTTGGATGCTGTATTTTAGGTTGCATGGGCACAAAGCATTTTTTCCTGAAAAATACCAGTGAATTCATATTGATATAGGTTGGTTTATGTCCTTCATCCGTGCAAGTATACTGTTTGCTGGCAGCAGGTTAACAATGCTTCAGAGTGTGTTTAGATTTTGGAAGGACATCATTAGTTGAGGAGTTTATTTTTGTTTTCAAAAGCAAAGAAACTGATATACAGCCCTTACACTGGGGTACGGGATGGTCCAAACCAGCTTCAATAACGGGGTGCCATTGAGACAGAGAAACGTCCCAGAGTCACTGGGAAGGTCTCAGATTTATTTTGTGAATGGAAGTGAAATTAGTGTCGTTGTATCCATTACCCCTTTGAAATGGGAGATCTCCCACGGCTGTGACGTTTTTGCCCGGTGAGCACTGGGACCGACCCTGTAACGCACTGCAGCCTTCAGAGGGAATCATCTGAACTCACTGCAAGAGGAGAAACTTGAGATTTTGGCACGGTAAAAGGAAAATTAATAGAAAAACTTTCGTATCTTCTTACGAGCACATTCTGGAACACGGCACACATCCTGGAAATATTAATTCCCACTGTTTATTTAAGCAAAATACCGGCTGGGCGCAGAGCTGCTCTAATGCAAAACAGCTCAGATACCCCATCAAAGTGATGCTCGGCTTAAAATATTAGAAGGTCTGGGTAAAAATGACCTCATCTCGGTGAGCCCGTGACATGAAGTCACCCGAATTTCATCGATCGCTTCCTGAGCTCGGCCCCAGGGGCTGCACCTCCCGGCGCGGCCGTTCCCGCGTGGGGCAGCGCGCTGCACGAAGGAGGCACCGCAGGGCGGCCGCAGCCCCGGGCAGTGCCCGCCGCCGGGATGCTCGCACCGCGCGCACCGCTCCGCCACCCGCGGCGCCGCTGCTGCGCGGGCCCGCGCGTGGCGCCCTCCCCCGCGGCGGACACGCGTGGGCGGAGCGAGGGCGGAGCGGCGGGCGGAGCGCGGAGCGGAGCGGGCCGGCAGAGCCGCGCTCGGCGCCCGCTCGGCAGCGCCTCCCGCCGCCCGGCACCATGTGGCAGCCGGCCACGGAGCGGCTGCAGGTAGGCGCGGGTGGGGCGAGACCGCGGGCGGGCGGCGGGGCTGGCGGGGCGTCCCTCTGCCTCCGCACCGGGACTTCGCCTCAACTTCTCCCCTGCCCCGCCGGGGCCGTGCCGCGCTGAGCGGGGGCTGCCCCGCCGCCGGCGCTTCCCGGAGGGGCTTCGGTACCGGCCACCCCCAACCCTGGACGCCGCGGGCGCTGCGGGGTTTGGGCGCGGCCGTGGGCAGCGCCGGGCGGGGTGGGAGAGGAGCGGGGCCGGGGGTGCGGAGCCGCTGCCCCCCGGACGTGCGGGGCCGGGCGCCAGCTCTGCCGTCTCTTCTTGATGTCCGCTCTTGTGCGTGTCGCCGTATGAATAAAATCGGGGTGAGATGTGAGGCGCGCGAGAAGAAATCGAACTCACTTTGTAGTTTCACCGTGTCGACTTCGTACAGTTCGCAGAGCAAGTGCGTGCTGAGAGACGAGCGGACGTTCCGAGCGAGAGCGGGGTCTGGCTTAGCTGCGTGCAGTAACCGGTCCTTAACTGCGTCGCAGCTGGAATGTAGAGTTTGCTCTGATGCCCGCAAGCAGAACATTGAGACGTTTGGTCTGAGCTGTTCCTAAAGCCAAGCTGAGCAGGTTTGTGGGCTGCGATCCCCACCAGCCGGGAACGATCATTTTTTTTCTCAAAAGGTGTACTTATCTCTGAGATGACAAACTTGATTTTGGAGGATAGAAGTGATGGTGTATGGATTTCAGCACAAGGGTTATGTAAACGCGCTGTGAGCTGTTTGTTTCCCCGTGCTGGCCAGAAGCCGTTGGGTACCTCACACAGACAGAGAGGTGACCCAGGGTGGACCTGCTGCACCTGCTGGGGATGCTGCAGAGGAGGGACCTGAGGCTGCACACAGCACTTAGGATGAGAGAGAAGTGGAGCGGGGCAAAGGAAGAGGGGAGTGCTGAGTTGGTAGTGATGTGCTGCCTGGGTTGCTTGGCCTGGCTCTGTGCCCCTTCCAGCACTCAGGTGCTAAAACTGAGGAGATTCAGTGTAACAAACAGGTGATACTGCCAACAGGAGGCTAACAAGGATCGAGTGCTTATGCTGCGTAGAATAAAGTTACCAGTGCGATCTTATTCAGCTTCCTGATGTGGGTGCATTGCTTTACAGCTCATGAGGACTGTGTTATTGCGTCCCATGGCCATGAACATGACCTCATACTGTGAGGAACTGGGGCTGCTCGAGAGGACTGCTCTGGGTTCCTCTCAGCAATGGAGGCCCGCAGACAGGGGAGGCTGTGCCCTGGGACATGCCAGGGCTCTGCACCACGCAGCAGTGGGCACCCACCTGTGCACCTGGCTGTTGGATGGCTCTAGCTGGAGGCTCTGGGCAGCTCAAGTTGCCCTAAATGCCGAGCCGCATGTATGTGCAGTCTTGTCATTGGGAACTGCTGGAAAGCCTGTGAAGAGCTGTAGGTCTGTCAAAAAAACAACACTGTGTGATCTAACCTGCAGTTTTAAATGATTTGTTTGACTTTCACCAGTTCCTGGAATGGGAAGAGGAGGAAAGCCTTGGAAAGCCACAAGAAGCCAGCCCTTAGGAGTTCTGCACCTCTGACAAGAGGTTAAATAGCAACATGGTGTGCAGTGGGCAAAGTGAGAGCAGTGTGTGCCACCAAGTAGGAAGGGTGCTCTGAGTCACTGGCAAGCGTTCTCATAATTGCAAGTTGGATCCTGAGCCACGTACGCATGAGCCAGAGTTGTGTGGGCGATAGACTAATATTCCCAATTTGTTTGAATGCCTTTTTCTGTTACATTTTTAATTTGAAATGCCGTCATTTGAAGTAGCCTGATCTCTGTGTCTGTCTCCAAGAAGACCTGTGTTGTGCATCACCAGCCTGGCCAGAGCTGCTGGCAGTGCTGCCTGGCCCTTCTACAGGGGGTTGTGCAAGACCACGAATACTCTTTTTTTTTTTTTTTCCTTCTTTCCATGTCAACATCTCAGTCCAGTTTCAGGTGTCTCATGTTCTTCTCCTTGTCCCAGGCTGTCTGTCTCTTACTGCCCACATGATGTGAAACAGATCTCTGTGTCACCAGGGTGCTGAGTGAGGCCCCTGCTTCCCTGTCATGAGTGGGGAGGTGCTGGGCATGGGATCTTGACCGTAACAAGGGCTTCTTTGGGTATTGTGGTACTGGGTAACAGTTACAGTTGTGCCAAGTTACAGTTTAGCAGCTGTGTTCAGGGGTGACCATAGCAATTCTGGTGCTGTCTTTTTGTAGGCTGTTTATCAAACTGATGTTTGAGTGCAGGAAGTGTGGAGCAGGGGCCACTTGCTCGATGTTTTCATGAGTTCTATATGATGTCAGTGTGACCCAGAAGCATCTTGCATCTACCTCCAGCTGTAGCAAAATGTAGGTCTGTTATTAGTCCATGCTATAGTACCTTCCAGTACTTGAAGGGATAGTAAAAGGATAAGGGGGAATGGCTTTAAACTTAAAGAGGAGAGATTTAGGTTAGATGTTAGGATGACATTTTTAACTCAGAGGGTGTGAGGCCCTGACAATGTTGCCCAGAAGAGCTGTGGATGTCCCGTCTCTGGATTGGATGGGGTACTGGGCAGTCCTAGCTGGTGGGGGCAAACCTGTCCATGGCAGAGGGGTTGGAGCTAGATAATCTCTAAAGTCCCTTCCAATTTAAGCCATTCTATGATTCTATAACTCTGTGCTAAGAAAAATGGCAATGACTATGTTTTCATCTTTCTCTGTATTTCTTTTGGCCTGGTTCGCTACGAGGGTGTCTGAGTCGGCTGTGGAAATGACTGCCTGGGTCAGCCCTGCTCTGCCCACTGAGGACAGCTGTGATGGGCGCCTGCCTTGTTCTGTAGGCATGTGGTGATTTGTTGCTTGTGGGTCTCTGTCCTACATAGTATGTAACATGGCTGCATGTTTCTGATCTGGGGATTCTCATGTAAAATATGCTTATATTCCAAATGTGCTCACTCCTGTCAAGTTTCATGGTCTGTGCTGAAGGTTTTGGCTTTGGCTGAGCACATACAAGAATCTCAGCAGGCTCCCAGTGGAGTACCAAATGGAATTCAATGGATTTAAAGAATAAGCAAGAAAAATGTAAATATCCAGGTTTCTGGAATTTCCTGGAAGATACAATACCACTTTTTTTTCAGCAGTTCCTTCCCTTTCCCCTTGTGACATTGGCACCATGACTTACTTATATGGGACACTGCGGGACTGTGCTGCAGGCATCAGTGGACTCTAGTGTGGTGTGTATGAGATCTGTGATTTTGCAGGCAACATAGGCATTAAAATTTTCACGCTCAATGTAAGAGAGATCATCTTTGTGCCTCTTATGAAAACTTTTCCTGCTCTGATTTCTGTGGTAGTGTTGCTGGTTTGTGCTCAAGCAAATACTGGGGGAAAGCAGCAGACATATGGGTGTCCCATCTGCCAGAGCCGGGTCTGGGATGCGGTGTGCGTGGTAGGGCTGCTCTGCTGACTGGGACTGCCAGGCTCAGCCGTGGGTGCCCCGTGCCATCTGTGCGTGGGCTCATTGCGGTGTTTGTGGCAGAGCACCATGGTGGTCACAGGCAAGACTGCCTGATATTTGTCTTGGCATGTGTGGCGGTGTCCTTGGTTGAAATAAAGCTGAAACTCTTCTGAAATCTTTAAAATCACTTCCAAATGTACCCTCCATGTTTGGTTTGGGATGTGAGGATCACAGCTGGGATTTCAGAGCTGCTGGTTGCAGTGCTGCTCCTGTGAGGGCTCAGAAGTGTTTTTTTGAAAACAACCATGGTCTTAGCAGAGTTCCACTGGCCTGTCTGTGAGATGACTGGTATTTGCTTTGAAACCTAAATTTTCCTGGAAGCTTGATGCCAGACATTGTTTCTAGATAATAAATCCCGGGGGGTGCATAGTTTCCGAGTTCAGGCTGTCCGTAAGCCCTGTTTATAAGTCTCTCTGCTTCTCCTAGCACATGTGGGCAGAGGATCACTGTGTCCAAGTACATTTTCTCCAGGAGTCAGAGACACAGCAGTGTTGTAACCCTGGCCATCCCTGCACAGAGCCGTGCCAAGCCCTCACTGTGGGGATGGCTCTCGCTCTTGCCCCATGGTAGCACTGCCAGTGGGCTCACAAAAGCGGCACTGCCTGCTCCCATTCCACATTGTGCTGCTGCCTGTTTCAGATGCTTTTCTTGGGCAAGCACCTACCTTTGGCTGATCAGTCTCTTGCTTCCTGCCCCATACCTCTGAAGGGGCAGAGAAACCCGTTGTCCCTGCTCTCCAACGCCATCCAGCAGCTGCTGGGGCTGAGTGGAGTTGTCTTCACCTCTGTGTGCAAACAGCAAGGTGGGGATTCTCCCTGTTCACCTGGAAATCTGATCCTCTTACCAAAGCCTGCAGTTTTGGGCTGTTTCTGGGTAGAGATTTAATAGCATATGGCTGCAGTGTGTTCTCATACTACTAGAATTTATTTCTTTAAGCACAGTTCCAAATGTTTTCTAATGTGCTGTGAAATAAAGTGCGAGGTGGTTTTGGGTAGCTGGGTGTGACAAAGTGAATTGAGTGATGCAAAGCAGGACATTTCAGGCCCTTCTTTGCTGGTGCATGTTTGACTCCTTGTGCTCAAAGGCTTAGTTTGATCATCCTATAACTTGTGCAGGTCTTGCAAAGTCCTTGGGAAATATGTTTCTGTGGAATTGCTCTCCAATCATTTTTGAGTCTCTGACGTTACTTAACTCCGCATCATTCAGACACAGTGATAAAAACTCAGCGTAGCTATTGATTCAAGTAAAAAAGGTGCAAAAATGGGTGCTGGGGTCTTGCTGCATGACCTCCTCCCGCCATGAATGCTGCCTTCCCAGGCAGCGTGATGTACATGTTGCTTGTTTTGCTTCAATTCCCTGTGTCCCATAACCACATGTTTTGAATCTATTGATGTGTTCAGACTTGGGGCTGGCAGGCTGTAGCTAAATACATGCAGATTATATGCCTCCACTGCCGCCCAGGATACAGATCAAACACCTTTCCTGTTTCAGGAACGCTGAAACCCTTCCCTGAAGAAAAGCCAGCTCTGTGCAGAGAGCTGTGTGCGATGGCTTCCAGGTAATTGGGTTGCAGTGTGTGTGTCTCTGTCACCAGTTTTATGGCAAAGTCTCCACCTCTTTTTAGATGTAATGTCATTTTAGATGCTATTGGTACTTTCAAATCAACTTCTCATCTTGCTTTTATATTTGCAGCATTCAGATGCACGTCTACTGAAAAATGCAGGATGCAGTTGACACTGTTTTGTCAAATTTTAGCAGCATATGGAATAACTCCTCTTTAAAACAAACACAAACAGATTGTAAGTGTAAAGCACACAAACAGCTGTCTAGACAGAAACTGCTGCAAGACATGTATAGCAGGGCTGATACTACTACTGAACTCTGGTTTTATTAAATATTATGTCAGAAGGAAAAAGTGAAAAGTATTTGAAATTTAAGCTTGAGTCATGTGGATGCAAATGTTCAGGGAGTCTCACAGTCCAGTGTTTTGGCATCATATAGCTTCAGGAAATCTTTCATGCATCAACGTTTTTATACCAGTTTGCTACTATAACTTTGCAGCAGTCAGAGACCTTTCAAACAAAGCTGCGTGAAATGCAGCAAGCTCATCTGGCACCACTTAGCGTGTGCCTTTTTTCTATGTTGTTTATTCTTTGTAGAAAATGAATGGCTCTGGAAAAATGCTAATTTTGGGAAGCATTCTATGACCAAAAGAAAATCAAAATCAGTGACTATCTTGAGGAAGGTCCTCTGGGAAATGATCAAGGGTTCATTTATAGTGTACTACTAGTTTCTGTTTATGAAGCTGACAGCCTGTTTGATGACCAAGACAAATAAAAAGAAATGAAGAAAAAATCCTTTTCCTTGAAGACAGGCAGGCAAAGCCCAAAGCATTCAGCCTAAATAGTTCTGGATTTTAACTACTTTGGTTTTTGTTTTTGTTTTGTTTTATTTTGTTTTGTTTGTTTGTTTCCTGTCTTTCTGTTCCTTGATGGTGGTCAGTAGGGCAGTTAAATAGCAGTAGGTCCAGAGCTCTGCCGTAGCCTTTCACGTGTGGTCTGCAGCAGGCAAATCTTCAGCAGGGCTGCAGGGGCTTCGTGCTCGGGTCTGTGCGGTGGTGGCTGTTGGGTGAGAGCCGAGCCTGAGAGCATGTGGATGTGGAGCTGGAATGTCCCTTCAAGCAAAGTTTAATACTCTCTTTCGTTTGCACAATACTTTCATGTATAATAATTGAACTTATTTGCACTTCAAATAATAGCTGGAAAGTTACAGGTGGTGTTATTATGCTGGGCTATTCCTGATTAAGTGCATACAACACTTTCAGCAAAGATTTTGTGTGTGGGAGATTGTAAAGAGTCAGTGAAAAGACCAAACTTTCATGATTTATTTTTCTTGCTGAATACTGAAAATGGAAAATCCTGATGCACAACATCTTTGATGAAAAAAAAATAAAAAATTCAAGTTGGGTATTGTGTGTGCGAAGGTTTTCACTCAGATGGTGGTGAAGTGCTGGCACTGCTGCTTGGAAAGCTGCGGGTGCCCCATCCCTGGAGGTGCTCAAAGCCAGCTGGATGGGGCCTGGGCAGCCTGAGCCTGTGCTTGACCTTGTGATCAGTATCCCTGCCCATGGCAGGGGGTTGGCACTAGCTGATCTTTGAGCTTCCTTCCAACCCAAGCCATTCTATGATTTCTGATACTCGATATCTATTTTATTGATGGCATTTCAACAAAATTGCACCCAGACTCAGAAGGCTGATTTCAATGCCCTGATCCTTACTTATCTCGGCAGTTCAGTGCTGGCTTCTGAAGTTATTGCACTTTGCAAAGAACCTCAATGCTTGTTTTCGTTAGCAGTATTTAATAGGTAACTGTTTTTTTTTTTTGTTATTTTTTTTTCCTGATGAGCCAGTTACTGTTGGTAATATCCCCAGTGCAAATTTGGAAACTTAAAAAACAGTGCCATGCCCTCTATTGGCCTCTGTTCCTCTTGCAGCCTCCCCTGTCCTCCTGTGCTGAACAATTCAGGTGTGGGGCTGAAGTCTGTGCCAGGCCACAGGTACCCTGTGGTTGTCCCACTCCCCTTCTGGCTGGCTAATGGCTTTCCAAGCAGCCTTAACTGTCACCCATCTCACTGGGGAACATTTAATGACCTAGCCATGCTGTGAGTGTAGGCCTCTCAGTGCTGTGGTACTGAGGCTGCCTTGCCCCTCCATAGTGTTGGGTCTGTGCCTTGTCAGATGGTTTTCAAATGTCTCCTCACGTGAAAACATTTTCTCCAGATATATTTGATGGGAGTTGCCAAGAACACTGAAAACAGATAGAAAGTTAATTAAATGTCCTGGAGCTCAAATTGTGGCCGCTTCTTTCTTCCCGCTCCAGGCTCCCTCTGGATTTGAGAGATGGATATTCCATACGTTTTGTTTCAAGTGTTCAACAATGACCCTGGAGTACATTTCCAACTATTCAGAGCCTCTGTTTGGGGCCAGGCTTTTCCAGAGAGCTTTTTACCCAGTGGACTGAGCTCTTCTGAAATCTTGGCCACTCATTCAGCATCTGGAGAGGAGAAGTCATGTTCAGAGCCTGGTCGCACTGGTGGAGCAGCTTCACTGATGGTCTTGCATTGGGATCTAGTTCCAGCTCCACCAGTGTCAAAACGAACATTCATGGGCCTGAGTGGGTTTCAGGGCAGTAATCCAATGTATTGGGCTGTTTCAGGGGATCGAGAAGGTTTGTACGATCTCATTTCAAACAAACATTTCTCCATGCTGCCGAGCTTCTTCCTGAGAGTGGGGTGCTGAGAGAAAAAAGGGATGGGTGGGTGCAACCTTTTCCCTCTGCGTGGCTGCAGCAGGAGGTTCTCTGTAGCACATCTTGCTTGGTGGCTGTCCTGCTGTTTTGAACCTCACTCTTCTGAGTTTATAGCATTGCCTTCTGCTGGAGACAGGTCTACTACCAGGAGCACTGTGTCCAGCTTTGTTGGTTCTTCCAGTTCTAGCACGGAGCTAGAACACACCAAGGCAAGCAGCAAAGCCATTGGGTTCCAAAAACAAGTTTTTATTTCTCTGATTTGAGACAATAATTTGATAGAATCTTTCACCTGTTTTTAGCTTTTCCATCTGGAATATATTAATTCTCCCCCCCCCCCCTTTTTTTTTTTTTTTTTTTTCTTATAAGAAAAGTACTTTTTGGAATTTTTGCCAACACAGTGCTACAGCTCCCCAAACTGCCTGGGGGTGGAGGCCCTGCACAAGCCTCCCCACACAGCACGTTAGCAGATGGTTGCAGAGGTTTGCTTTCATCTTTCAGAAGATTTTCACGGAAGAGTCAAAGCCAGGAAGGGAGAATGGGTGCTTTGCAGCTAAAGGCTTTCAGAATGTCCAGGGGCTGAGTGAAGTTTTCATGGGACTGTGTGTGAGGGGACTCAGGCAATGTTAAGTCCTGGTGCAAAAGCAAGAAGGTAAACATATTTCTTATCTGTAGCTATTTTAAGGCAGAGGTGAACCCAGACCTAGAAGCACTTGTATATATGTGTGGAATGTGAAGTGAGGTGTTTCTGTGATGTTTGCCTGGCTTGCTTATTCGAAAGTATCCATGTTGCTTTCTGTACATCCAGTTCCAGCAGGTTTAATGACAGTAAATCAGTTGTAACTATATACAGTTGTAACTATATCTTAGAACCAAAAAAATGTAGAAGCTTGGATCTTGTTACGTGCCTTTTTGGAGGAGGCTGTACAGCATGGGTCTTTGCAGGCTTCAGTTTTCACAGCTGGGCTCTGTTCTTTGGGTTAGAATCAGAAGGAGGGATATTCTGAAAATTTTGCACTTTTCTTCTCAACAGTTTTGCTGAAAGGGGCCACTGAGCTTGGTACTGTGTTTGGGAAAACCCTGATAGTAAAGACAGTGTTGGTGACTCCTGCTAAAAGAAGCCATGGAGCAAGCAGCAAACCTGTGGATTACTGCTTAACCATAGCCAGACCTGGGTTCAACCAGCACCCTGTCACACTGCTGCTGCTGGATGGTGCCTTGTGTTGCCCCTCAGTGTCAGCACACTTTCCTTGCTGCACCATTTCTTTCTAGGGAGAAATGCACTTACGCTGTGGCTGGTGGAGGCTTGTCTCTGCAGATAGCAAGACACTTGTCTGACTGTTGTTTGACTGAGCTAGGCTGGCCAGGGCTGAGGAATGATGTGAGCATGGATTTATTAAGGAGAGAGTTTAATCCCCGTAAAATTATTTGGGAAAATCACAGGAACAATCCAGCTAGGAAGACAGTGAGAAGAAGAAAAACATATGAGATAGATATTATTTACAAATCTGTTTTGAAGCAGACTTGATGGTTTAGAACATACAGAAAGGTATGGGTGTCCCTGGGCTAAATACTGCCAGGATTTGATACTCTGTTTATTTGGATATCATGGTATCTGTTTATCTTCCACAGTTCTAGGTCAAATGAAAATAACATTTACATTCAGTTCTGAAGAGTGTAACTCCACAGATTTCATTTCATATGTGTTCTTGGTGTTTTTTTGGAGGACCAAATTCACCCTGCAGAAGACCAGGTGCTGGCCAGTCATTACCCTATCACCTGGTGTGGGTGTACCCTAACAGGAGGAAGAGCTCAGGTGCAGCAATGACAGATGAGCATAGGAGCATGGCATTGAGACCAGCTGACAGCAGCTGCAAGCTGATTTCAGATACCTGGCTTGGTCTCATGTTGGTGGAGTGTCAGTGCAGAGGAGTGCAGAATGGATTCTGTTTTCTGCCAGGTTGGGCAGTTCGCTTTGATGAGTCAATGCTAAATCACTTAGAATTAAGGGTGCAACCTTATCTCAGCACGTAGGGATATGCCTTTGAATCCATTAACTTTTATCTTGCTATTTGAGATGGCTATATAACTTTTCAATGGTTTATAAGGAATGTTAGGAAGCGTTTTCCTGTGAGTGACTGTTTTGATTTTGTGCTTTGAGGCACTGAAGAGCCCTGAAGCTTGGTTCTGGAATGTGCAATGTTTTCAAAGGGCAGTGCTTTAACCTTGTATCTCTAAAATCCTGAGTTGATGTAGAAGAAAGAATTCCACGTTTATAAGGGTTGTAGGAGCCATAGTGGGTCCTTCTGTTGCCCTTTGCTGTCTTCAGGTTTCCTCTTCCTAGTTGCTTTCTGGTTACGTGTGGCTCCCTGTGCCTCACCTCTGCAATTCCACAGCTTCTGGCTTGGGATGCACATTTCCAAGGAGTCATCTTATTCCAAGGAAATAGGGGTGTGTTTTGCTCAACTGCTGCCATGAATAGAGTTCAAATCACTTTTTATTGGGTGTCTGTTGGGACTTGGTGCAGGACATGGCTTGATTAGTAACACTGGGATTGTGCAGGGTCTGGAGAGGTGAAGGGCAGGCACTCTGTTGGGTTCAGTGAGCTTTGCGCCAAGGAAACTGCCTTTTATAATCAAAGGTGAGGAAATCGTTTAACTGTTCTCTCCTCAGCTCCCTAAGGAAAGTTATTTCTGAAGAGATGGTGAGTTTTAAGTGATAGTTGCAGTGTGATACAGAGAGGTCATTGCTTGGAAAGGACATTCTGGTTGAGAAATTGCACCCCATGGCCAGAAATGCTGCTGCTGGTTCTGTGCCCAGGACAGGGTTGCAGTGGAGTCTTGATCGGAGAAGGTGTCTAGGCATCTTCATCAGAATCAAAAGAGGCTTTGGACCAATTTGAAATGCTTTATGATTATGTGGAGCTGTTGGGTGTATGGCAACTGAATGTTCTCTTGTGGTGCAGCCACTGACTGGGGACCAGAGGGGTCTGCAGATGGCCCAGCCCACAGCCCTGTCGGCAGAAACCTCACACTGGAACAGCTCAGTTCTGGCTGGCTACAAGAAACACAAATATTGTTAAATGATTTCCAGAGGGCTTCTATGTTGTCTTTTCAATTTAGGATTTTTATTTCTCAACAGCAGAAGATATTTGTGGCTGCTTACATGATATTAGAAAAATAGCCACATGCAGGGCGGAGCACTAACCGGGGAAACGTCCGTAACTGGTTTTGCTGCAGTTTACTATGCCAGCTCTGAAAGTAACAGCCTGACCTTTAGTTTCTCTGTTATGGTTTGAGGGTTTTCTTACGTGTATGTGAAGCTTTCCAAGATAAACCAAGTGAATGTGGTTTGGCATTTAAATCACTGATGTTGTATCAAGCTAGAGAATTTCAGAAGCCATTAATGTCTAAATATATGTCATTTTGTTCATGTGGGGATAAACTTTGCCTCTTTGCCTCTGTCTATCTATCTGCAGATGTTTTTTTGGTCCAAATTCAGATCTTGATAATGTCGGAATAAATCTAAATGGCATTGCTAATGTCAGTGGAGCTGCTCTGGATTTCTTCTACTTTGAGAAGAAACTGTGTGTATTTGAGTGTTCAAATCGTACCTGTTTATTTTATTTTATTTTTTATTTTAAGTAGGTACATGTGTCTGTGAAAGGGTTCACAGTCTAGGGAAGCCAGACTGAGCGTTTCTGTATTACTCCTTTTGGAACGCGTTATGTTACTGAGGTCATTCGTGACTGAGCCCTGTGCTGTTTGGATAAGGGGCTGTTACGTATCCGACCGGAACGTCTGTGTCACGCTGTGAGTTTGGGGCTGTTTGCTTTAGGCTGGGATGGGGAACCACTTCACGAAATACTTGTGGGTGCATTAATAAACCTGGCAGTCACTCAGCTCCTCCCCTCTGTGATTTGGGTTCTGCGGGTGCTGTGCTGCGTCCCCAGGTGCAGGCTGGAGCATCTCTGGCTCCTGGCCCAGCCTTTGCCGTGCCCACGGCTGCCTCCTGCCCTCCCCTGGGCCACGGGCTGCCTTCAGCAGATGTTTTTGGGTTTCAGTTGAAAAATATATTTCTCATGTGTGAATACACTCTCTCTGATGCCTTTTTTTATTTTCATGTTTCCTCATTAAATTTTCATCTGTTTGTTTCTTCAAAGGGTTTAAAATGCCAACCCTGGTTTTCCTTACGGAGCTGAAGTTAGAGAGCAGTCTGCCTCATCCTGAGAAAAGCACTTGTCCAACTTGTTCTCCAAACTGTATTTAGCATAATAAGAAAGTACTGGCATATTTTTCCCTAATAAACCAAAATCAGTCTGCTTATTTTTTAGGTTAATTTTGGTTATACTTTTTATTTGTTTTAAGACGTTTTAAAATCTAGTCCCTTGTCTAACTCAATATATAGCTCAACAAAATCAGATGAAAATGTCTACTTTCAAAAATGGCAGTGCGGTACATGGCTTTCCATGTAGACAGCGAAGTGAAGCTGTTGAGTTTTGAGTCTTGCTATGAGGTTGGTTATTGTTAATCATTGCAGCTGTGCTGCAGAGCCACGGACAGCAGAGTTGTTATGGCTGTCCAGGAGTTTCCACAAAAAAGAGTTGCATTTTTGTAGCACCCCAGTTAGCAGGTGTCAAAAGGCAGTGGTATGGGTTGACTGAAGATAGGGAATCTTTTATTAAAGCTGTGAGTGCTGTACTGTGTTGTGCTGCTTGGGCTGGCTGCTCCACAGGGGGTTTTACCTGATCCTGTGTACCAGCACAAGGACTGCTCTAGGAAATGTTCAGTGCTGTTCTCCTTTGTACACCTGGAAGTCAACAGAGAGCACAGCTTTTCTCATTCATCGCTGTATCTTGAGAACTAATTGTAAACAAATAAAATAAAGCTAGAAGAGAGCTTGAGGAGCCTAGCCAGTTCTCAGCAATATTTGGACCAACTGACCTGGTACCGTGCTGTTCCTCTGATGTGATTTTACTGAACTTCCATGTGGTGTTGAAATGCTATGTGTCCATCCGACTGGATCTGCGACAGACAAAGTCTGCTTGGTCCTCACCAGACAAGCTGCAGAGGGAGTGAGGTGATTTCAGGCAGTTCCAGTTTCTAATGTGCATGTTTTGATTAATATCTTGTTAACCCCCTGTTAACCCTGACACCATGTGGTTACAAGAATAAATATTTATTCCTGGAATGTAGCTGTAGATACATGTTAGGATTAATGCTAAATTGTTAGTATTTAGTACTCCTTTTAAGTAAAATCAGTTAGTCAGGCTGCTTCCTTTCATTATATATATATGTTTTTTAATTGGCAAAAGACGTGTGCACAAACAGGGTTCAGATGGCCAGAGACTCCAGAATCTCATTATCTTAATTGAAATATGTCAGCCTTTGACATTAATAAATGATTTAGCTAGCACATGATTCAGTCACTGGGGAGAAATGAAATTGGCTGTTACAGCCATCCTTCGCTTCTAGATGATAATGATAAGCTACAGCCCACAGCTCTTCAGAATTAATAGCTCAGGGCTTAGGACATTATTTTCATATATTAGAACATCTCAATTTCATTACATTTGGTAACATCTTATTCTGGAATATCTTTACACAGAAAAAAAACTGGAAGGAGTACAGGGGACGTCCTCCTGTATACTCTAAGATTGCTCTTTGGCTTTTACAGTGTTGTTTGTGCTGCCCAGTGAGCAAGGCCACTCTTCACATAGTGGAGGAATTGAGTTGTGTGGATGGTGTGTGCGGATTAGCTGTGTATAGCACTACCATGGTAAACAAGTAACTAATTCTCATCCAAGTGCACACTGTGCTCTGTGCATGGATTTTATGGAGTCTTTTGGAAAAGAAAATATTTTTCTGTCTAAAAAGCATTTCCTACCAGTGACTAGCTGTAAAAGAAACAGCTTGAGAATATTTCCTGGCTGAAGGGAAGGCTCGGTGCATACTTTCAATTTGCCATTGTGGTTAACATCAGCATGTGTTTTTCTGGCACTTCTTGTTTTCTCCTGTTTTATGTACCCAGTGTTAATAAACAGAGGTGCAAAAATAACCAACCTTCTGGTCTTCTCTTCTGCTATCATTGATGCTGAGATTTTGCGAATGGCAGTCTGAAGATTCAGGCTTGGCTCTGGTCCTGGCTGAGATCACTGGTAAAATACTGACTGCCTTGCTGCTGGAGCAGGGGCCTGAACCTTGTGGCTTGGGAGGCTGGCTTTTTGTCCTGAAGTACTAGATTAGTGCAAAATGTAGTGCTGGCGTATAGAAGGAGGTAAATAGGTGAGGTGAGGGGATGTGTGCCATCTGTTTTGGAGCCCAGCTAGAGCAGATGAGTGACAAAATGTCCTCAGATGCACTCAGGTTATGAGCAGAGGGGTGTGGATAAACTGAGCTCTGCTGTCGTTTTGGTGCTGTGCCATCCTGCAAATGACTGCATCGCTTCTTGCCTGCTTTCCCTGGTGGAGCTGTTTGCCTCCTTCTAAGTCATGCGTCTCTTCAGCCTGACCCTCATAGTCGGGGGTTTCTTTAAAGCCTTGTTTCTGTGGATGTGTGATTATGTGCAATTTTCTCTTAAACTGTTGGTGGTTTTTTCCTGTATCTATTAGCGTTGCAGGCAACATCTATTACAGTGATTCTGAGACGCTCAGGAACCTGGAGGCAAAGACAACGATTCCTAAATGTATTCGTCTTCTGTGCTCTTTCAGTTTTGATTATTTCCATCCTAACAGATGTGTGAAACCCAGAAATAAGTCCTCTAAATTTTCTCTCCTTCGTTGGACAGCAGCACTCAGCATCACGGGCCTGCGAGTTACCTGTGCGCTCTGTGTATTGGTATGCGAGTGCACTGCTGTTAAATTATCACAAATCTGGATGTAAAGCAAGCTGCAAATAGAAAAGCCATGCCATTCAGAATAATGAAAAGAGGGGAAATGCTCCTAATAAATGCTGAAATGTAATAGTAAATATGTGCATGCTTTTACAGAAATAACAGGGCTCTCACTTCTGCACGATTTCAACCATGTGTGTATTTTTACTGAAAATGAATGAGCAGCCACTCATGCCAATAGGGCTGTGCTCCGAGTGCAAAGTGAGGCCTAATTTCTTGCAGGACAGCATTTGGTTTTTGCTAAATACTAAATCTTTCAGTGCACATGTATCTCTTCCGGAATTGAAAACATCTTTTATTTATTGGGTTGAGCTGGCAGCCAGCACAGAAAGCAGTCTGCATTATGTTTATCAACCCATGGAGAAATCCAGTTCTTGAGAGTCTACTCTTTGTCTGCCAAGAGCATCAATGGAAAGTTTAATCGTCTCCCACTATATTTTAAAATTATTTAAATACAGCCAGTGAGGAAGGCGCTTAGTTCATTAAATAAGGCAGAGAAGGCACTTGTGTGTTGAGTGGCATGGATTCCTTATCTCTGCACTTTCTCTGTGCTGGGAGGTCCCAGCCGTTGGGCAGCCCCCTGCCCTGCTGTGGCTGCAGCCTGGTGGGAAGACTACACTGCCATATGGGACCCTCTGCAGAGCTGTTACTTGTAGGCTGTTGTATGAGGAACTCTGATTTAAACCACGCCACCATCTATGCAGTCTATTAATTGGGAATAAGCTGGCTGGTCCCGATGCATTCATTAAGTTATACTGCTCATTATAATTAGCCTGATTTAAGCTTTGATGTACAAGTGTAGAAATAAAATAAAATGGGTAGTGATCATTTCAAGGCTTGGCTGAAAACCTCTGGTACAGAACTGTAAATAAGCCCACAGTGATGTGTGAATGCTGGAGGGCGTTACAGTGATATTTTCAGGCAATTCTTGTGCTTGTGTTTGGAGAAGTGAGAACACGTAGAAGTTTTTCCGTAAAGCTGGGAAATCCTAAATGTCTGCACTACCGTATTTAACTATTGGAGTGTCTTCGTTATTTAGAGTCCTCACAGGAAGTTTTCCTGCGAAAATTGTGACAGCCGGTCTCACTAACTGAGCACAAGGTTTATTACTATATGAACCTGATAATTAGTTTGTAATTTGTGCATAGGCATTTCATCCCAGCGGTTTTCTTGCAGCAAATAATTTGCCTTTTGTTTGTCGAGGGTAGTGGGTTTTTTATTATTTTTTTGGTGAAAACAGAACTCCCATTCACGATGGGCACAGAAAATGTAGTAAAACATTATCATAGCTGGGATTTGTTGTACACTATGGATTTATGTCAAGAATGTTAATGATTTGTTTATGAATAAGTGAGCCTGTAGTATTGTGAAACAATATCTGGCAAGGCTGCTGAATGGACATTTTGAGAGCAGAGGATTTGAAACTGAATAAGCTGCAGATATTTGTATGTCTCAAGCTAGTCATAAGTAAGCTTATGGATTTTGAACAGAAGTGTTTATTTAATGCATTATTATCTTCTACTGTACTCATCTGCCCTACGTATGGGCCACTGGAATGAGGTTGTCAAGTATGTTTTAAGGGCAGTTAATCAACTTCTTGTGGGCTTTGTTTAAAAATAAGGTTTTTTTTCCTTCTTTCCCCAAAAAAGAAGCATGAAGCCTTAAGTGAGCAGTGTGATGCTTGCCAAGTTGGTGGAGAATAGGAACATGCTGTGGATTTTCCAGGTTTCACTTGAGGATAGCATCTTGTTTATCAGAAGAGCCACCTGAGTTTCCTGATGAAATACATGGTGTAGTCTTTGATGTGTATTTGGTAATGTTTTGCCACTTTCCTCTGATGCTTATTTTATTGGAGGGACACCTGCTAATGGGTAGAAGAGGTTGTTCATTCTCCTCTCACACCAGTCCAAAACCAGCGTTGCCTGAGTGCTGGGAGTGTGTGTGAGAAGCAAGGAGTCATCCCTTAGATGGAAAATCTGGGGGCTGGATTGAGTCTCATCCCAGGTAATAATTCCTTGCTTTACTTGTAATTTGGGTGGTCCCAGTGCGTACTCTCACTACCAGCACGTCAAGTCAGCCTGCCAACAGCCCATTTCCAGCTGCACGAAGTGAGAGAAATGGCCTTATATGCTCTGTCACTGTTTTGAACACTGACCTTAGTCACTCTTTTTCTCATGTGCTATATAAATAAGGTAAAGTTTCAAAAAACTGATTATAATGCTTCCTCTCCAGTTGTCTTCCTTGTCATGAATCTTACAGCTGGTAAAATAAGTATAAATGTATAACCCCAAGAAAGAGCTGTTACTCAGATGCATTTATAAACCTAACTAAGCTTTGTGAATAACTGCAGGTGGAAGATGCCTTGTTTTTGTCTGTAGCAGGAAGTTTTGCCACTGATGTTGTGCACCTGAGCCCAAAGTGTGGGGACGCTGGTGCTGGATTTTGGGTGTTGGAGACAGCTGCTGTGCAGCCAGACTACTGGGTGGAACATGACTAAGCTCTGCCTGAGAAATGATGGCATTTCTGGAAATAGGGTCTTGCACTTTTTAATGAGCTGGGCTATCAGCTCTGTATCAGTGGATGGTTAAAATGGAGCAAGAATTGCTTTAACATTAAAAATGTGCCTGGAGGACTTCTCTGAGAAATTGCTTATGATTATTAAGTGAATATAATATATGGTAAGACAACTTTGTTTCTTTGCTGTGCTTTTTTTTTATATTGAACTCAGGTTTGAGGGTTGAAACATACAGATGGAAAATAATGTTCAAATGGGGATGACTTTGGAAGCCTTGCAGTATCCTTTGAACGTGGGTAGGGAGGAGAGGTAAGACAATTTACTGAGACGCAGCTTTTAAGAAAAAAAATCTAATTCCTCCACGGCATGATGTGATTGTGTGCCAAGCAGAAAAGCAACCAAGGCCTGGCTGGTTCTGGCACCGAACCAGGGACGTCTCCTACAGACCAAACGGGCTGGGGGTAAATGAGCCTGGTGCTGCTGGCTCCTGAAGCATATGCACATGTAAATAAATGAAGCAATAGGCCTCTCTACGTCAATTGCGGGTTGTGAAGCCGTAGTGGTGGGCAGACTGGCTGTGGTGTGACCCTGCATAGCCGTAACAGCTGTCAGTGTTCTGTGCAGCCAGACAGAGCTGTGAGCGCTGCTGCCCCACTGCTACGTGGCTGCTGAGTTCTGTCTGTGCCCTGTGTGTGACGCTCCTTCCATGATGCATTCGTTGGTTCTGCTGCCTTCAGATTATCTCCTGTTTTGTGACTGTTCTGAGCTGATCATTCAGCAGATAAAACACAGCTTGTGGGCTCCTTGCTCCTGTTCTCTAGTTCAGCAATATGCATTCAGGGAGGAAGGCGCAGAGGGAAGCTGTACTGAAGCCAATGAACTGATTTGTTCTCCATGTGGATGCTTGTGCCCTGTCCTCACTCAGATGCATGCTGCACCATTAAACTCTATTAAGTATTGGCAACTTCACAGTAAACTGCATTTGTGATTTGGTTACTGTGTAAGCAGAAAAGGCAGTCCCAAATCTGTTTCAGGAACAGCTTTATTCTGTTCTGTTGGGAGTATCACTGACAGCCACCAGGGCTTGTTAATTTCAAACTGTACTAGTGATAAATCACAGAAGTGGAAATGCTCATGTCATAGGGCATCTACGGATGCTACAGGAAATATAGACGACAGCCACAGCCCCGTTTCACGTGCTAGTTGAAGCTGGTTCCCCCTTAGTCATATATTAGGTGTGAGTATGGCACAGAATGCCATGGTTTTTAGATGACTTCTAATCTTTATTTGTACAAATAATCATTTGTAAAATTCAATGTTTAAGCAGATTTGCTTGTTCAGCAGTTGAAAACTATCATCATCCTTATGGGTAAGTACTGCATATGACTGCCTGGCCTGAACAACAGAAAATTTTGTTAGTTTGCTTTCCTATTTCTGCAGGGAGATGTTGTAGCTCCTCAATTTCTGGTTTTCCCTGTTGTGCTCTTTGTAATATGGATGATGCTGAGATGCTCGTGATACACAACGAGTGCTTTAAGATGTGAAAAGCAAAACTTGGAACATTTCTGTTATGGTGGTTGCTGGATTGCGCCCAAGAGGGAACAGGCTTTGTTGGATGATCAAAGGTCCCCTGCTCTCATCAGCTGCTCAGAATGGAGCAGACAGATGTTTATCTATCTGATTGTCTTGTAAAACTGTAGATTTGGCTTGTGTGAATAGCTATGCATGCAAAACTTCACTATGTTATTTCAGGGGCTTTTCTAATGTCATCTGAAAATCTGTTCCAGACAGAGAACATGGGATCTAAAATTAAATAAAAATCAAACAGGATTACCTTTTGCTGCTAGAGCCACATAGGCCTAGAAATATTATAGTTGGATTAAAGTTTGGTATACTGCAAGGAAACTAGTAGTGATTGATTGATGTGGAGTCAAAGTTCCCTCTCAAAATTTGTGACTACAATTAACAGCTCACCCAGACTTTTAATTTCTGAGGTTATCTGCTTCAAGATTTGCCTCTGGATCAAAGCAGTGTCCATTGTCTTTGACCTCCTACTGTCTTTCACATTGAAGATCAAAAGCCAAACCTTACTCTGAGCTCATTTGGGGCATTTTGTACTGCGTGTATTTAAAATGCACATTGATAGTGAAGATTTTGCAGTGGGCAGTCTTGGGTACCTCAGCAGCTGCAGTGTGAATCCTGGTGGAAGCAAGTGGAGATGAGGCAGCGCCTCGTGCAGCCATTGTATCATTCTGTGTTCTGCATATCTCATCTGATAGAGGTTTTCCACTGTGTTTCTCTTCTGATGAAGGTACTCCATCAAAGGATTTGGCCTTCATGATTCATGTTTGTGGGTCTGGCTTTACTTTAATTGCTGTGTAAGTTATCTTTCCCTTCCAAAGGTAGGAAGTTTCAATAAACGCTGTGAGCTGGACTGTTACTTTTCCTTGTAACAAAGCTCAGCAGATTGGCTTCAGAAGTCCTGTGTGTATTCCTCTCACTCTGCAGAGTTGGGGCTGACTCATACAGAAGCAGTGCTGGAGGTTCATACTGAATCCCAGTGTGCATGTACCCAAGTACCTTGCATCTGCAGGCTACCTGCTTACTGCTGTATCAGCAAATGTTCAGAATCAGACTTTTTTTTGGGGGGGTCACATGACCATCATTGACATCACTTATCAGTTTGGCCCAGAGATTTTTTTGAAGGAACTGTATGTCCATTATGCATGCAAATAGCTTAGATAAGCACAGTTCAAAAATAGGGCTGCAGCATGAAGAGTTTCAAATATTAGAAAAAGTGAATTATACAGTTGATAACCCTTGGGCTTAGTGGTCAGAATGCAAATAACAAAAGCTACAAATCTGAGCAGAGAGACATGCTATAAAAAAGTATTATCACAAATTAAGCGATAGAAGGCCCGTTTTTGCACGACAATCTGCTGGATTTATTTTGGCAATTATTTACTTGTGGCGGTGGTGTTTGTGCAAGTGGAATTTTTAGCAGTCTTGTTATAGAGGACTGAATATATAAAGCTGTGCAAACATTTTGCATCAGCGTTGTTTTTTTTTTTTCAGCCAAATAGATGTCTCTTTTGATTAAAATAAATGTCTTTTTTTTTTCCTAGATGAATGACTAATTGATATTCACAAGATGCAAACCTTTAATATTTTATCAGAGGCCTCTAAATTCTTTCCCTCCCTTTTTTTTCAGGGTAAATAATTTAGACTTCAGATGCATCAAGTTTGATAAAAGGCACCTTGTTAACATCTCCCATAGAATTACAGTTCTGTGCATTTTGAAGGATGCTGAAATAACTCCATCAGTGATGCTTATAAGTTAAATTGAATGGGGCAAGGGAAGAAGACAGTGGGGAAATGCTGGGCAGGCAGTTCATTTATTTTAATTTTGCTGGTTCTTTCACATTAGTTTAACTAGCTGCCTAACACACACACATTGGAGACTGTAAGTGTCTTGGGCATTTGGAATATTTTCATCGTCTTGTATTACAGGAGTGTATGTTAAATGTGTATCTAGGGAAGCTTGCAGCCTTAAAAGCACAAGCCCTTTTCCCTGGCTGACATTCTGTATTACTTGATTTCCCCTAAGCCTGAAATCTGTTTTGTTTGTGATAATTGGCAGGGTTTATACAAGAAACATTTAAAAAATGAACCTCACTTGTTTACATTCCTGTGTCTCTGGCAACTTTGTTGCGCACTGTTGAGCCAAAACTTGCAGATTCAGAATAGATTGATTTTTCAGAAAATTATTTTTTTAATTATTTAATTTGTAAGGGGGCTGACAGTGGATTGGGTTCAAGGTGGTCATTGGTTTGAATGGAGGAGGAAAAAAAGGGTGGGGAAAAGTGTTTTGCTGATAAAAATGGTTTTCCTATTTTGCTTGACTGCTGCTGTGCAGGATTGTTTGTTCTGCAGACGTTCTCTGCATGGAAAACTTGGCAGCCACTGCTGTGTCAATCAACATTTGCAGCAGATTGGGCTAAATTGGAATATAATTACCAGAAAAAGAGTAACTCACCTTCCAAATGTCAGAGGTTGAATGATGATCATTACACAGGTCTGAAGTCTTAAAATTATGCCAGCCTTGCTGGAAGGGAACATCTGTATAGTTTTGAGCTCTTCTGTTTAATGTAGTTGAACAATTTAGTATCTCCATTGTTCCGTGCACTTCAATCAATTGGTGATGTTGGTTTATAAGACTGAAATAGTAACATTTTCTGCTACAGTACAAAGCACTAATAATGCTACAGCTATAGGTAAATGCAGCAGCCACATGTAAGGCAGAGGGAGAAAGGGGACTAGTGCTGTTCCTGCAGAGCTTCATACATGTTTTGCCGTGGATCTCTGTGGAAGCAGGTTTTTTTTTTTTTTTTTTTTTGTGTGTGTGTGACATATGGGATTCCTGAAGACTGGGATTTGGTTGTGAATGAGTACGTGTTTCCAGAATGGAATTACTCGGGTTTGTTTAATCAATTGTGGATTCCTCCAGAGTGACGCTGCAGTGCCTGTGTGAGGAGTTAGCTCTGTTTAATTGGTCCCATATGTACTTGCAGATAGTATATTAACCATGCCTTGGGGGGAGAAGGGCTTTTGGTTGGATCTCATAGTGCTTATTTTATTTCTTAAGAGTTTTTTTTTTTTTTTTTTTTTTCCCTAAGAACTGTAGACATGTGTATACATACAATCACTAGCAGTTTGAAATGCAATACTCAGCAGAGGGATTAGTTGGGCTTCTGGAAAAATATATGAACCTTGCTGACAAGTAAAGAAGAAACTGAGATTTTAAAGAGAAGCTGAAATTTCTGAGTATCTCCAGGTTTGGGTGCTTAAAAGTGTGAGAACTTGGGAGCTTAATCTCCCTTCTCATCAAGCGCAAAGGACTTGTCCCTTGAAAATCAGAAAAGTGGAAACAAACGTAAACATTAGTTACTTACAGAAAACCTTGAAAACCCTGTGCAGACTGAGCCACTATATGTGGAGTGTGTGGGTGTGAGAGCTCTGTCCTGCCCCTGTGTACTTCAGGCTGGCAACAGCAAAGGGCAGTGCTGTGCCCAGAGGCTTCACTTGAACTGTTCTGCTCTGCAAGAAGCTGGGGAGTTTTGCATCTGACTCTTTTGGCTCAGCTTAACCAGTAAGATAGTTGCAGGAGAAATAGGAATGTAAATGAGTTGGTTTGATTTTATTTTGTAAAGGCTTCTTGGTGCAAATCCTGTCAATTATGCAACTGTAAAGCCTTGCTGAATTAATGAGACACTTCGTGGAAGAGTATTTTTTGATCATTTTCTATAGACTCCCTTATTCCTGACGTAGGCTCTCTGGTGTGCTGTTCTTATTCATGAGTATAGGAAATGAGAAGACCTACTGTGTGAAATCTCCATGGGGACAGGGGTTATGCATCTGCACTGCAGCAGAACCCAAGATTTGTCTATATTCTGCATCATCATCCCCAAAGATTAGTATCACCAGGAATTCTGGCAGTTGTTTCCCGTCATTAATGATTTGTTGATGGTAGTGAGAAAAGATTAATACTGAGGAGGAGATGAAATGCCTGTGAGTAGAGAGGTGGCCAGAGGGGATTCCTTGGAGAATGTGTGTGGCAAGACTTTGGCGCTGAAGGAGGAAAAGCAGCTGGGAAAGCAGGTCTGTTCACTTGGAGATGGTGTTTGTCCATGGGAAGTAGGAGGACCCCGACTCTGAGGTGCTCAGGAATGCCAGGCTTAAATCCCAAGAGTGTTTAGGACCTGCAAAAGTCATTGCTGTAAATCAGCGTCAAAGGGCTAACTAAATGTCAGTGTTAAAACAGGCAGCTTTAGAGTAAGGAGTGGGTCATCGTCTCATTGCTGTCAGTGCAACAATTGAATAGACTTATTCCAAAAGTTCATTTGGTTTGCATTTAACCAAATACATAAACATTTTTGGCAAGAATTTGTACTCTTTGTTTCCATAATATTAACAAAAATGCAAGTATCTATCAAATAAATCATAGCAAATTCCCTATTTGTAACAGACGCCTCTGTCATTCAGTCCATAGCCCTGTCTCAGAGCATTTGAAAGGCAAGAGGGAGATCACTGAGCTACAGAACTGTGTTAACAAGTTATTGATTTATTGCAAAAAATGAAGGAGAAGAATGAATGTGGCTGGAAAGCTTTTTTTTCTTTTTCTTTTTTTGAAAGGGCTGTGCTGAGGAACGTAGTGGTTGTCTGTCAGGTATTGTACATGATGGGCTCTCACTGCCAGGCTTGGAGCAAGGGGAAAGAACTTTGTAAAGCATCCTCTGACACAGAAATTATTGGAAAGCCACCAAGAGCAGACTGAAAAAGCAACAGCTGCCTTCATGCTGCAGGATTCCATTGTTTTAATATTGGGCCAACTATACCAAATAATACATCTACTGGAAAATCATGTTAGGCGAAGGATATGTTGGAAAGGAGCTAAGAGGTTGAGCTCAAAATCAAAGTGAATAAACTTGACATATTTATGCTGCTGCATGTCCTATTTTGTTCTTTCCTTTCTTGTCAGCCTCTATTTCTTCATTTTTTTCCATTCTTTCATTTTCTTTTCTTTCCTTCTGTTTTGTTTTTAAACCTTTTGTCTTGTCTTGGGCATACATTCAAGCTGCCATTTGGCCTGGAAAATGCTAGGGCTGATAAATATGTGGGCTTGCCTGGAGAATTTCTGACACACTGGTGCTTTTGGAAATGTGATCTAGTAAAAAAATCCAGGCTTGTGTACAGTCACAGTGCTCCTGGGGAGGTACTGCTGTTCTGGATATGAGGAGATGAACAGCAGGTAAAGGGGATGACTTTAATTGCCTTGAGTCCTATGCCAATGGAGCTGTTTGACCCAGGTTGCTTTCCTTTGCTGACTTCTGTATGTATCTTGAAGGCCAGCATCATCAGGGAAGGGAAGGAAGCAGAAGCCAGAGTGTTTGGGAAGCAGTTAAGAGCATAGCTCAGCTGATAAAGTAGGATGTACAACCCTCTGAACTGGGGATTCAGTTACTGCAATGATTAAAAAAAAAAAAAAAGTTGTTGTAGCACTGAGTTCTTTTTGTTAACCTTTTCCACTGACATTTTAAGGATTTGTTATTTTTATTTTTGTGATTATTAACAACCTGAAATATTGACTCTTTTTTTTATTCTGATGTGGATTTCTATAGTAGTATTTGAGCAATTACTGCTCAGAGAGGTGCGTGGTCTCTGAATACCCTGTGTATTCAGATTTGCTGAGGTTGGGGGGCTTAGTTTGGCTGTATAAAGATGTTATAGGATCGCTCGTGAAATTCTCATCTGGCTCTGAAGTTCCCTGCAGTTCAGAGGGTGTTCGTATCTGGACTGTGTTTTGTTTGGGCAGCAATCCTGCTGATATGAATCGCATAAGCTTGGCAACAGGATGGAGGAATCCAGCCAGAGCAAACTCAAAGTACACAGGGTCTGAGAACAAAACGTTTCACATGAATTAAATTGTGAGGAAACAGAAATTCTTTAGTTCTATAAACTTATAAGAAAATGGTGTATCATCATACGTGCAGCTGTGTGATCAGGAGTATTGATAAGGAGTGCAAGTGGGGTTTTTTTGTTTGTTTGTTTTTGTTTTTAAATGGGGTCTTAATAGTTGTGCATTTTTAAGAGATTTGTTTTATCATAACAGGAAGCATAATATTCCCCAAGGAGCTGGTATTATAGTGTAGTGGGGTAACTCTCAGTGTCTGCGTACAGCAGCATCTTTTCTGGAAGGGTTTTGACCCTCAGCTGTTTCTGGCTTTGATGTGCTCCTGAACTTGTCACCTTAGAAAGGTTCCTCATGTCCTTGTCCTGCTTTCTATCTACAGTCTTGTGTTCTTTTTCCCCTTGCATATCTATTTTTCTATATACTATGGGTTCCTCTGCCAGACCTTTGTCCTAATCCCCTTATTGTGTTCAGTGCTGGTTGGAGAGGTCCAGAAGCAGCCTTTGTGCTGACAGTGGGGAGCAGTGCTGGGAGGATGCTGGTTACTGCTCCTGGAACTTTCCTCTCTCCAGTCTCATGCCTCGCTTGATTTGATGCTATCTTCAGCTTGGTGTCTGCTCACACACGGTGGCATAGGTGGTAGGGCCAGGGGGACATGGAGTGGAGTAGTGATGGCTTGTGTTCTTTCATTTTCTGATGCATGACCATGCAGCATGTGAAGGCCTCTCCTTGTGGCATGATGTTGCCAAGCTACATTTCCCCAGAATCCTTGACAGAGATTGTGCCCTCGGTGTGGGCATGCTGAGCCACGCCATGGGCTGCCCGAGCTCCTCTGCTTCCAAAACATGACCGGGGGTCCCCAAAGGTGAGTCTGTTGTACCTTCATGCACACTTCCCTTTCGATTTAGACTCGAATTTAGACATAATAACCTGCTATTTCATCTAAGTAGCATTTGTTATCTGAAAGAGATTGAATGGATTGGGTTTGATGGGCTGGTCAGTGCTGTGCTGCAGAGCAGGCTCCTGATGGGATGAGTTCTGACTTAAGGAAGTGCTTCCATCTCCTGTGTGGAGAGTTTTATTTTAGTGTTCAGTTCAATCTTTATATGAACTGCTTGTGCAAGATAAGTATCAGACTATGAAATTTAACACAGGGAAACATATTTAACGTTTATTAACAATGTCTGTTTAATAAGAGATGTAACACCTATACTAGGTTGGATTTACTTTAAATAAAAGCAATGGACAAATTTTCATATGAAATATCTGAATTCTTTTCTTGAGAAAATCTGGAGCTTGGGGTCACTGCTCCGCTTGTGTCAACAATGGCGTAAGCATAAAGGACTACTGTGTTTTTGTCTCCTTTGACCATGAATAAGGCAGCGCAGTGCAGTCTGTGGTACATATGGGAAGGATACTTCGGTAAGTCACATTTCACTGGGAGTAGGTAAAAGAGGCATTTGGGCTCACAAAAATACTCTTGTGGTTCATTGCATTTGGTTATGCCCCTGTGCTCTTATGCTTCTGTGTGTTACTGTGAGATACTCTTGAATGGTTTGATTTTGATGCCAGAACTAAATGAATTTTAAAAGTAGAGGGAGTAATTGCATGAAGTAGTACTTTATAGAGGTTATTTTTGATTTTTCCCAGTGGCTGATCTGCTGTTCTGATGTGGATTTCATGTGGCAGTTCTTTTGAAGGTGCTGTAGAAAGTTGAGTTGCAGTGAAGATTGCTTCTGATTTTGGAAAATCTCTATTTCAGAGGCTTTTATCTTTCAAAATTACTCTTTTTCATATGTTAACACCCTACCATTTTGAGATTTGCAATACAGTTCACTCAATGTATGTCTTTGGCGAAAGTAGGCAAAATATAGGTCATCTGGAAATGAAGTGCTTCCTTGATGGAGATGAATGTTGGTTATAACACTGATGTTAGGAGGTAATGTGGGCAGAGGGACAAGCGGACAAAAACTTTGTGGCTTGCTTTTACCGTGTCACAACCCCTCTAGTCTGTAAATTGTCCTTTTTGCTCATCCCTTATTGCCAGGTTATAGGCTATAATGAATTCCAGGCTATCTTTTGTGAAATTAAAAAAGTATATTCGCATTCTACATATAATTCTTTCTTAGTTCTGTTTATTGAATGGTAGTCTATTTTTTTCCCCTTCTCGGTAGAAAATAAAGATCCAGTTCAGTCTCACTCATCAGTATTGTGAAAAACAGAGACTGTTTAGTTGTGACCTGAAAATGAAAAGCTGTGAAAAAGTATTAAGCATTATTATTACAAAGAGTCAATGCCTGCTTTTCTCCTTGATGACACTTTTAACTGTGTAAGTGTCATGGTTGTTTTCTCTAAGCAATTTGGCCTGACTTGTGGAAAAGGCTGTATTTTCATTGACAAATTAAACCAAAATGCTGTTAATTTTTATTTTTGGCAGCAACAAAACTTATGCTTAGACTAAATGCATAGTACCTAGAATTTGCAAATTGAATGCTATAAGATAGTTATTCTAAAGCTAGTATGTGACTGTTGAGTTGAGAAAATAAATGTTGAAAAAATGAATCAGAAGTACATGATTCTCATGTTGAATTAACTTGTAGCTTAGAGGGTTAGTGATGATGGACATTTCATATGAATAGGGAGCACTTTGAAGGTCAACAAGGAGGAGAGAATCTGTCTTTCCTCTGCAGGAACAATCTTGACCTGCTGAGGGTTTGGTATACCAGTTATACGCTACTGTATCCTTTCCCCAGGAAGAAAACACCATCTTGTTTCCCTCAAGAGGAAAACTGCTAAACTAAGCAAAGGCAAATGATAGAACCTGAATCCATGAGTAGGCAAAAACATGGTTTTATATACAGATAATTTTCTAATATTAGTAGGAGCTTTACTTAAATCTTACACTGAATGGTTTCTTGTTCAGCAAGTAGGAAAATACAATGCTAATTATCACTCCAGTCCTGTTTTTGGCATACAGTCTATTCTGTTTGCTCAAGGAATTTTAAACTTTTGGCCAATTTTTTTTTTTTATTGCTACATTGCTTCTCTCATTTCTTTCAAACAGTCTACATTGGTAGCACCACCTAACTGGATGAAGGACAAATAATGTACAGTTTTGAACTTCTGTATTTATGCCAGATAAGATTCTGTCCTTGTGATGATGTTCGGTACAAGAGCTACTAAGTGAACCTACTCATTCTGGCAAATAAAATGTGAATGGTATAATGTTCCCTGAAAATTTATTTGCTGAAATGCCAAACTCATGCTTTTCAAGAACTTTGTAAACTTAAAACACTTTAAAGAAATATTCTGGGTTCACAATAGTAGAGCTAAAGCCTTTTTCTCAGGAAAAAAAAAAAAAAAACCAAAAACATTGGCTACTGTTATATGTCAGCATTTGCCAACAGTTTCCGGATGAGATGCCAGTTTGGAGTGGAAACTAAGAAATGGATTGAGCGAAGCACTTTATCCTGTTCTTGGCTTAAAGCACATGAATAATCCCATTGACTACCCACGTGTGCTTTGCTGGGACTGCTCACATAGTGGAAGCTAGGCACGTGTTTAAATAACTTGCTTATTTGGGGTCTCACTGCATGATGTCTCCTGGAAGAGTCTTGATTTTCTTATGGCAGCCATCATATGACCTGTGTGCATTGTCTGCACCAGCCACACAGTCCAAAGCAAAAGGGTATTTCTGTGTCCACCCCCAGCTGGCCCTGCACTTCTCTGGCAACTAGTTATTTATCTGCTGCCAATTGTACTCTGGAGTTTTTGGCACTCAACCACTCCAAGTTGCTGCTCATGCAAGTATTGAATTGCCATCGGAAGGCGGAGAGTAGTCTTTTTCTTGCTTAAGACAGTATATGTAGTTGTTAAAACATGGAAAAAAAACCCAAACAATTGTCATCACAGCTTTACACATTTTGGTCAGAGTGGTCTCTATAACATTGTCAGCAGTACCACTGAAGTTGATAGAGATGCTAGCAGAGGAGAGGAACTTTATTGAAGAACCAGCTCTATATTCAGGAGGCAAATTGAGTGTTTTAATCTCTTGAATATGTAATGGAAGCAGTATTCTTTATTTGAGAACTTCTGTGTACAGCTCACCAATGGAAGTTGAGCTTTTTCAGGGCATGGAGAGGGAGAAATTAAATGCTGGGATAGAATCTTCTACAGTTGGATTTTTCCCAATCATTAACTCTGTTTTGGTTCTGACACCCACTTGTGAAACTAAACAGCTGTAGGTTAAACATATGTTGTAAGTTTTCCGCCTCCACCTTTTTGTGTACACCACTGAGGGTGCCATGGTTTCCCTGTGCTAGTGAGGGGCTGTGGCCCCACAGAGAGTGGGTCCCAGGCATAGATCATCCTGGTCAACATAGTTGGTCTCCAGTGCACTTCTCCCTTCTTGTTTTCTCCAGAAGGATAATCTCTTCAGCAAGGCAACAGATCTAGAGTCTGTATATAAGAGTCATACGAGCTGTTGGAGAGAGATGCATTTGCAGCAGACAAAAGTTCCTTGATGGGCCCAGAAGGCCCAGCACTGTGGTGGGTCATCAGCAGGTAATCAACCCAGATCTCAGGCTTTGAGCTTGCTTTGTGCTTGTTGGGGCTGGAAAGCTGTTGTTTGGCCTTTGCTAACAGCTTCACCAGAGAAGCCTAGGAAATTCCAAACAAAATGCTTCTAAAGGGAACTGAAAGGTGAAATGAAATAGGTTTTCTCCATTAGCTCAGTAATCCTGGCTGGCAAAGAGCACTGTTATCTTCAGAAACATGTGTCAGAGGATATTCTTCAATGCATAATCATTTTAAACAGAGTCCTTTTTTGCTGGAGATGTGTTTGGGAGAGTGAATGGGGATAACAAGTAATATGAGCCAGATGCAAAAGTAGTATGAGATTTTTTTTTCACTGGAAGCTTGAATGCTTGTGTAAACTGCACAGGGGCCCTGAAGTCTTACTGTAACAGGCTGTAACTTCAGGCATGATATAGGAAAGCAAGTCTTATTTTCAAGGCTGTTAGTGTTCATACCTTGAATATGCTTACGAGAGTGTTGACAATGCTGTAGATCCAGGCTTATAAGAATTATTAGATCCAAACACTGATGAGAGAAAGTTTAAACTGTTTCAGAAGCATATTTTTTTAATAGGCTTTTGGTTAGCTAGTAAGTATTTATGGATTATGTAAGAGGTTTACTTCCAAGAAATTCTCATTAATTTTCAATGGAAAACTCAAGTCCAAAAAATCTGTTTGAAAGCACTGTAAAATCCAAATAGTTAGATTGATGCCCTGTGTGTAAATAAAATATTTAATAAGCATTCTCCTCACCTAAAGCACTGATCTGAAAAGCAAGGACCTCAGTTTTGAACTCTGTTACAGCTTTCTTGTATGGTTCTGGGAAATCACTTAGCATCTTCTCTACAAACCAGAACCCATACTGTTCCTCTGCCTGACAGAGGTGAAGGGGAGGCCAAGGAAAGGAGTGATTGCAGAACAAGTTAAGAATCTCTCAACAACAGTCAGAGCATACAGTTTGATTTCAATAGTAGTAGTCTGGAGTTACTGCGTGTACATCTAATAACTGCTGATTTGCAAGAGTCAAGTTATGTAGCTTCAAAAAAAAGCGCATTTCTTTAGATGGAGCTGTATCATATTTCTAGCTGGAATGTGGCATTCATTTGTTTCAGATCTGCATGTTTTACCCCTTAGATACACTGTAGCAAGTGAACACCTTCAGTTTCTCAAATCAAAGTCAGTTTAAAGATTCACCATCCTGCTTTGGAGGGGATTCTCATGGAACATCATGTCTAACTTCTGTCTCCATGAAGAACCACCCCCAGAAAATCAAACCCTGTGTCTGAGAGCGTTATCCAAACTTCCTGACTTCTGGCAGCTTGAGACCATGACTGCTGCCCAACCTGCACCTACCCTGATGCATTTCTGTGCTGTTCCTTTGTGCCCTATTTCCAGTCACCAGGGAGAAGAGCACAGACCATTGTACCATGCAGTACAAGGATTTGAAGCTAGTCTGTTTTATTAGAATGTTGAAAAATTTCTCTGACTCTTCTGATTCCACAAAATTGATTTAGAAATCTTTTGTGGATTGACCTTCTTCACTTATGGAATTGCTGAGAACTTTTCATTCAACAATGTTAATGTTCACTTACATAGTTTGTCTTTCAAGTCTGGGGACTTTTCTTGTTTGTTATGGCAAATGGCAAGTTTTTTTGTGTCATCTATTAGCTGTGTACTAGTAGTGGCATTTACACTGGAAACAAGGGGAACAACTGCTCACAAAGTTATTTTAAAATTCAAAAAGGAAAACCAATAAGGCATTCAGCTTGGCGAGAGTGATAACTGTTATTGACATCAATGAGATGAGATTTAAGTTCAGAGGAAAGAAAACAAAACTGGATTAAACTTGTTTTTTGATCATTTCTTCTTCCCTCCGTATTGCCATTAGTAGTGGGAGTGGATTGATGAGCAGTTTGTATAACATGCTTGGGAGTGATTAGAGGTTGAGTTTAGACCCTTTTTAGGACATATATGGATTCTGATGCTAATGAGGTGAATTTGGAAATGTTTTCTTAGCTCAAAAATCATCTACTTTTGTTTGTGTGTGTCTTTTTTTAATTAAAAACAGTCTTCACGCTGCTAATAGTAATATTAGATAACTTTCCTTTTTTTTTTTTTTTTTTTGTTATGAAACTTCTTAACTCTCCCCATGGAAACTTCCAAGGCACTGGGTATTAATTGAAACTCTCAGACTGGTTCTGCTATTGACTCATTTTTCTGCACTAGAATTTGAGGTAATTGCTTTTCTTTTTCTGTTTAGCACTTTCAGACCATGTTAAAGACCAAGCTGAATGTCCTAACACTTCGAAAAGAGCCTCTCCCGACAGTGATCTTCCATGAACCAGAAGCCATTGAGCTGTGCACCACAACACCTCTCATGAAGACCCGGGCTCACACTGGATGCAAGGTACTCGAGAGTAAAACCTTAAGGAACAAGACTACTTTGAAATTGTCGAGTGTATGTAAGAGGAACAGGAAGAGCCCAGTGTAACCAGCATGGTCATTGTTCTGGAAACACCATTAATGCTGATTGTTTGAGTTAATTACCACAGATTTGTAAATTGAAACAAAACAAAACAAACAAACAAAAAGATGTTAGGGGGAGCTTTAATAGAAATTCTGGGCTTCGTTTAAAAAAAAAAAAAAGTTGAGACGTGTGTCGCAATATTAATTGTGAAGAATTTCTGCTGGCCTCTTAGGAACATTACTCCTTGTAAACCCAGTAATTGCTTTGTGCAAGTGCTAGCATTGAAATGGAAGTTGAAGGGCTAAGTGCTATGTATTTGAATATAAAAGGCTCTACTTTCAGAGGTATAAATCTAACGAAATAGTTGCAGGTTAAAACTTAAGGTTGACTATTAAAAAAAAAAAAAAAGGATGTGTGGAGGGGGAGTACTAGGTGATGGGGATAGTTAGATCTTGATTCGGTTGAGCAACTAGATGAATTTGTCCACTTACATCAAAGCACAGCTTCTGAAGAAGCTCTGCTTCTTTAAAGTTTAACATCTTAGGAGCTCTCAGTGCATTCTTCTTTGGAAAAAAATCCTTATAAAAGTAGCAAACAAATCTACTCCATGTGCATCTTTCATTGGAGCTGTCTAACTTGATGGCAGAGCTTGCCTCTCCTTTCCAGAGGTAGTCTGAGCCAGGCTCCAACTTGGGCTGTGCTGCCCTTCAGGGCTTGGCCACCAAACTGACTTTGCCTGGCACAGGTGTTCATTGTGTGAGGAATCTATGCACTCTTGGGGGTCTCCAAACATAGACCATGAGCCTCCTTTGCTCTCTAAATCATCAGCTGTGGAAGAGTTGTTCCCTGGTGCGGTATGTGCTGGGTACAGCTGAAGCCATAATCACCTGTCACGTGTGTGTGCACACATTCACATGCACCTCTCCTGAGCAGTCTGTTGCTGGGGGATCTGATGAGGAAGAGATGAGGTTGGAAGAGGTTGTTTCCTGTTGAGAACTGTAGATTTTCATGGCATGCAGTGCCCACAGCATGAGCTGTGGGTGTCCTCTGAAGGTCTGTGCTGTGGCACCTCTAGGTCTGATGCTCCTTAGCAAAGATTCCCATTGGGAAGTGTCATTTTTGTTTGACTATTTCCCTGCTACAATAGCTAAGAAATGAGACCATCGCCAGATATTGAAGCAGTGCTGCCCTTTGCTGATGCAGTGGAACACAGGTCAAGTGACTCTAATATACTTTGTACGGTAGGTAGCTTGTAGTGCCTGCTCTTCCTTGGTGATGCCTTTTGTCCTTTATGTTGACATCTAATGAATTTTTAGAGAATATTAGCTATCATAAAAATGTTTCACAAAGTATCTGGCTTTCAACCCTACTGAGAGAGTTCAGACATAATAATGCTTTCTGAAATCAGTTTACCTCTGTAAATGTGCGCAGAATTTAAATGAGCCTTTTTATTTAACCTTCAGTCCTTCAACTGAAAAAGCAGATTGTGGAGAGAGGTTGAACCCCTCAGTGAGGATATTTATATGAGTAAATAACAAATATTTAGAGATATTTGTTATTTACTCATTTATTTTTTCCTGCAATATAACATAGTAGTGATGACTAGGGAACATCTACTGCCACAATACTCCCCTTCTCTGTCTGTATAATTTCTCCTTTTCCCACTATAGCCAGTGTACTCTTGTCTGTGCCAGAGCCTTACTATGTGGTTTAAGGGACATAACCAGCTTCCCTTCAGGCAATTGAATGGTTGTGATTTCCAGTACTTTCCCTGGGAAAATGATTCTACACGTTAGTCATTCCTATGGCTAAGAAATCCCCACTAGTTTACTGAAGTGCTCCAATTTTACTCAGTCTCTCTAGCCACAATCTTTTTTTTAATTTTTTTTCCTTCTTCTTTCCACTGACTAAATGTATTCTTCTCCAAGAGAATTTACATCCTCTAGCTGTTTCTCCATAATTAGCCTTTCTCTCTTCTTTCACCTCTGATTATTAGTTCCTTGCTGAGTGACGTGATAATAGTGTTGCCATGACAAAGCTGACATTTTGTAATACAAGTTTTTGTGCTGTAGGGTCTGATCCATAACTGTTATTCCAGACATAAGTGGGAGATATGGTGGGGCGTCTCTGGTACCGTCAGGCCTGCGCAATTTGGAGACCTGGGCTTTTCAGGCAAGAGAACAGTATCCAGTTTTTACTTTCTTTCATGAGTCATAGTCTTTTGATCCTCAATCATTTTATTCCTTTTGACTGAAATTTGTCCAGTTTTTCTATATAATCCCATTAATGAGATAGTATCATTCTTCTGACAGAGGCTCCAGAAATCTCATTTTATTGCACTGCTTTAACATAAGTCTCAGCTGGCACCATCGTGTTACGGGAGCTTGACACATGCAATTGCTTTGCTGTTCAGAGGTCCAGACATTGGTTTTCTTACAGAATTGCTCTTTTCCTTGTCCTTTTACCACAAAACAAGTTTCTCTTTTCTATTTCATTCAGTGTTAGCTTCTGAATCCCAAAGAAACAAAACTTTTCTGCTGGGATCCAATCTCATTCTGTAATTGGATGTGATGTCTTTAAGAATAGCAGAGAGATGGTTTGCTTTAACTTGTCCACGTGGAACGCCCACGTAATCTGTAAAGTTAAATAACTGAAGAAATTAATGGGGTCTGCTTCTCTTTCATCCGTATTTCCAATTCTGATGCAATTTGACTGCCATTGTGTTTCCTGAAACACACTTTTTTTTCCTTAGAGCAGGAGGCGTCAGGCTTGCTCCTCCTGTCACTGCATGTCCACACCTGCCTGCCTGAGCTGGCTGCACTGTCACTGTTCCCACCCCACCAGACTTATTGGCATGATTTAACAAAACAGGAGAGAGCAGATATTGTTTGCATTGATTTGCAGTGCAAGGCTGTAGGCACACGTGTTTCAGAGCTTGTGGTTCTGGTTGCTCATTCAGATAGCAGTTGACTTGAAAGCTGTTGCTCCTAGGGGGGCATCTTCTTTCTCTCCTTACCACACCAGTTGTGTCTGCAAATGGGGAGTGACAGCCCCACACTTGGCAGTTGCACCTCTGCGGCCCCACTCAGCAGACAGCCTAAAATGGAGCAGGATTTATGTGCTCAATAAAGCACTTAGACCCTTGTGCAGGGTTGTCTGCTTTCATTAGAGCCATGGTATATGTTAGGTGAGAGGCAGGTCTTGTGCCATGGAGGAACTGCAGCCAAACCCTGGTGTTCTGCCTCCTTCTTCCCTGCAACGGACATGAGGTTTGTGGATGCTGGAGCATCAAGCATCATGGGCTGGAGCTGGTCTGAAAAATGAAAAATCCAACCTGGCTTATTGTAAACTTGTGAATAGCAAGTCTCAGCTCAAGCTAAACCACCTTGTGCTGCAGGACAAAAGGAGTAGGAAAGTCTCTTATTCTTCCCAGCTGGGGCACGTTTTCAATCACAGGCTCCAAATTTGCTCTTTTTAAAAAATGTTTATATATACAGATGTGAGTGCTGGTTAGATGCTTGTGAATGTGCGCCTGTCCTTGTTCGGATCCTAAGGATTCTGATTTGACTGATTGTCTGACCTGTAGGTCTTTCATGTCAGTTGTGACGTGCTCTTGTGTTGCAGCTGTAAACTTCCTCTTGCCTTATCACAGCACTAAGTACCTCCAGATGGAAACTGAAAATCTGGAACACCTCCAGAAAATAAGCCACTGTCTGATCAGAAATGTTTTCTTTCTCTGTGCCTTTTAACAGATTCTGTTTAAGTTCGGTGTGCTGTACTCTTCTTTAATATCCTCACTGGCTTACACTGATTCTAATGTCTCTTGATTTCTGTCCCTTTCAGCTATGGTGGTGGTGTGAAGGGAAATGCCTCAATGACTCCTTCTCTATTGCTGTAGCTTTTCCAGGCACTGCTGCGTTAATGCAAAAGGACAGAGGTTAAAAATGCTGCCTTCGATTTTGAAGTGGTGTCATAGTTGTTTTTTATTTTTATTTTTTGTTTTCTAATATTAGAAGGTTCTTCAAAGTGAAATCAGTGCTAGCTGTAACCCACCTGGATAATACGATTTTATTCCTCAAGTTTCCACCAGTAGGTAAGCTTTTCTGAGCAGATAGACTGACATGAGAAACATAAACAATACAAATAATTCCATGCTTATGAGGGTATTTTTTTTTTAAATGACCAAGTGTCTATTCATGACATGGTGTTTGCAGACATGATACTCATTGCTTGCCTGTCTGATTGGATGTGGCTGGTAAGGTTATTCATTCAGGCTTTGAGGAAGGATGGTGTTGAAATTTCTGTAGTGGTATATCTTAGGTTATGATTGATTAAAGTCTTGGTATTTAAAAATCAAATCTTGCAGGTACTAATAGAGGGTTTTTTTTTAATTATTTTTTTTAATATAAGCATTAATAGAAATAAATGGAGTTTGTTTTTTTTGGGGAATAGTTTAATCTTTTTGCTCAGAAGGCAAAATGAAAAATGGTTCCTGTGTTAAGCTTGCTGCAGGCTGGTGAGTACAGTGGGGTTTTATCTGTGTCTGTGTAGCAGGAAGGAGCTGCAGCCCAGAGCTGGGTTCCCTGCAGCAGCTGGGGCCAGCAGCTAGCACTATGGAGCGTCCTGCAGAGTTCCTGGCAGCCATCCACTCTGCCTGGCTGTCCCTTGTGGGCAGATTTCACTTCCCCTTTGTATCTGCCTTTCTCCCGTTTTTGTTCTTGTCCCTGAAGTAACTTTCACTGTTGGAGACATTGTGGGCCCTACTAATAAATCTCTCTGCATGTGAAACTCCCTCAGCATGCACTGAGCAATAGGATTTACACCAGAGTAGCAGGGACTGGCAAGTAGTCTGTGAGGTAAAAATTCATGATGTAGGATGAACAGAAAGCAGTACTGATAGTGATCTGATTATATTCCATAAAAACACTGTGTTTCTCATTGGGATACTTACTAAGTAAATAAACCTTTGTCTTAAAATCGCCCATCTAGGCCTGTTTCTGATGCCTTGTGTAAGAGAGTAATTTAGGAATAATGTCTACATAAACATTGCTGCCTGTTGGTGCTTCTCTACCTTATTAATTTTGATTGCAAGTGCCTTGCAGCAGGGCTGTCTCTTAGCACACTGTAAAATAACCCAGTTCTACTCTACCCTAGATGCTACTATAGCAGATGTATTAAAACTGTTGTTGCTTTTATTAGTTGCTGCAGTTTTAAAACTTGAACACTTAATTGCATCTAGATCAGACTTTCCCAAGCCATTTTGCCCAACATTTCTGTTTGCAGTCTCTGCCATTTGTGTCCTGTCCTAATCAGCTGAGCCAAATACATCATTGCTTTAAATTTCAGGAGCAGCTGGTTCAGCACGCTCCTTATTTCCTGGAGCTTCCCTCTGCTTTCAGGAAACCTCCCAGCTGAGGAACCATATCCCCTCACACATCTTCCTCTTTTTTGCTTCCCAAGCTCTAGATTTTTGCTCTGGCTAGCCAAAGAGTAGGTGGATGGTTCCAATCTGATGTGCTTCACTGAACGTAGGTTGTGTTTTCTTTCTTGATAATTAATCAATTAACTGTAACGCAAACAATCTCTCTTATTTCAATACCCATAGTTCTTTACTATTCATATCAACTTATTGGCTCAGAAAGGTTGAAAATGTGCCTCAGGACTTTCTAAGACAGGGAAATCCAGAAGATATAAATCAATGGCTAACAATCGAGTGTTTTATTTAAATTATCATGGAGGATTTAAGAATTCTGATCCTCTAAAATATTTATTGGTATTTTGACTACTCAAACCATAGCTTGTGGGAAGCTGCATGTATTCCTAAATCCACCTCACTTTATCCTAATGAAATTTAATATAAATGATTCGTTGCAGCTACTAAATGGTCAGGAATTACTGCCTTGAGTGTAGTTCTGTCCAATTGTAAATACAAGTCCAGCTAGCTGGCTGGTCTTCATTACCAGTTTGTAAGCCTGTAACATTAAGATGGATGTTAACTTTAATAAAGATACAAATTAAACAAGTGAAAAAAAGCTAAACTGTACCATCACTCTCCAACCTACTGTTTTCCATCATATTTAATGTGAATGTGAAGTAAAGGGCTTATTACGATCTTGCTTCATTAAAGGTCCTCTATTGTTATCTTTAAGCATTACATATTTTGTACTATGAAGGGGGAGCATTATTCTATCAGTCTGTCTTGTTTTTCTGCTGCTTTCTCCCCTCATTAAATAAGGCAAAGAGATGCATATGAACTCTTGCATGGGGCAGATGTTAATAGGTTCAGTATATTTAAATACAGTGCTCATTGGTGAGAGATGAAGAGGGCTTTAGTGATGTGTTTTCCAAAAGTTGAGTTCATCAAATAAACTGATGCCACAGCAAGTATACCATATGAAATATTTTGTTTACTTTGTCTTCGAGTAGTGTTATAGAAATGGAAAAGAAAAAGAAAAAGCTTTATACTGAAGTTAGAGAAAAGTAAAGTGCTTGCAGAGGCCTCTCACATGACTGTATCCCAGAGTGCTTCATGAGGATTCGTCCAAGACCCATTCTAATCTTAAAAATGTAGACTTGCATATTATGCTTTCTTTCTCAAGGCATGACCAAAAAGCAAGGTTTTGTCCTGCACCTCTAAAGTTAGCAGTAGCTTTGCTGTGGGCTCCATCGTAAGTGTGGTGGGGTGCACCCTGAAGTGTAGCCTTGCAGCATGGAAGCCACTTTCACATGGCATAATACTGACTGCTCAGTGTTGAGCTTTGGATAAAAGCTCTCTTGCATATGATTTTATTTATTTCATGCATGGAAAGCCCATTTACGTCAGTGAGGATTGATGCTCTAAGTGAGTGCAGAAGAGCTAATAGAAATATGAAAAGTAGATGCAAGCAAAGAACATTAAAGTGTCATAATGCTTCATTTCCTGAAGTCCAGGAGTCCTAGGTGGAGAATATAAATGGACTGAAGCATTTATTAAATCTTAATCCGTGCCTGCTTTAAATAGGACCTTCTGTGATGTTTAGTTTTGCTGTGTTGGATGTGTTTTGGCATAATTTTATTTGCATACTGGTAAAGTGACATTGTAAGATTAATATATTCTGAGAGCAGTCTAAGTTATGTTCTGTCAGATATGGTAGTGGTATTTTTTTTTTTTCATAACATTTGCACCAGTGACATTTTTCAAGCCATGGTTCAAGTAAAGGGCATCTTGTTATTTGGAAGTTCTCATATCCAATCTGAAAATGATCTTGTATTTCACAGTCAAGTTCATGTTTCTGATTTAATGACCTTTGGAAGAAATAGTATGTAGCTGCTTTCTGTGTATAATGGAGTAACTTTGCTATGAATATATGCACACTAATTAAAGGAAAATGGTTTCAAATTTTTCCTGCTTTCCTTTGGGTTTCGTTGAGAGTGTGACTCTTGAAACCTCATAGAGGCGTTCTACAAAACGAATGTGAAAGTAACCTTGGGACAGTGCTGTTGACAGGGAGAATAGGAGGATTTCTGGGAGCTGCCCTGCATGCTGGTGAGGAGTGCAGGATTGGAGATGTTGTGGATATCTGGTTCCCTGGGACTTGCTTCAAGGAGGGAACTCGAGCCTTTTGCTGGGTGAATTGTGAGGAAAGTTGGGGAATGAGCTGGGTTTTGTAGAGTTTGATGAACATGGCTGTGTACACGTGTTCCCGGGAGGACAAGAAGGTTGTGTACCTTACACCTCAGGCTAAGAAGGAAGGCTTCCAATTGCCATAGACCGTGCAAATGATGTCCTTACTGTTAGTGTGCTGGGATCTCCTCAGCCCCCTTCTCAGAGCAAGGCCCAGGGTCCCTGGCTTTGCACACAAAGTGACCTATTTGCAGCACTGCTTTGGTCTGCATGAAGAAATAGGAACAGATATGTCACACCACAGCGAGAGCACGTTCATTCAAATAAGCCAGACTGAACGATAAAAAATTGAAAAACTCAGGGAAATAAAATCACAGGATCCATTAGAACCTATGCTTTACCCCTCCTGTTGGTGCATGTAGAGTGTATTACTTGCACAACCACTGCATACGTTGCATTTAATTTTATGCCCTTAGTTATGTTCCTGAAGCAGGCGTAGTGAGTTCCAGTAAAGAAAATGAGTAACAGTGCGTAATGTGCAGCCTGTGAAGTGTTGCGCACACAAACAGAAATCCCTCCAGCTGTAGCTGAGCACTTCCTATGCCTTCAGATCTTTGGGGCGTTAGCTGACTTTGATTTAACAAAAGCTTAAATTGGAAATCATCAGCCCTTAATTTTGTTAGCAATTTTTATTTATCAGCAGAAGTAGGCTAAATTAAACCTCCTAATGCAAAACAAGACACTTAACAGTTTGTATTTCAATTGGGTATAGAAGCTATAGTGTCTGAGATTCAAACAACACAGTGCAAAATGCAGGGATATAGAACATGAAAATACTTCCTGTGACTTGATTGAGAATGAGCACCAGCTATTCCCAAATTTCACCCTTGCTTGTAAGCACTGCTGGAAAACTTGTGCAGTAACAAGGACACCAGTCTCTGTGTGCTGGTGGATACTCAGAGCTCTTTAGTATGTATAATTTGTATTTCTGTAGGATTTCTCGCCCAGAAAGATCCCAAAAAACAGCTCTGTTGTCCCCTGCTGTTCAGCTGCCATTCCCAGCCAGCAGCCTTGTTTGCAAAAGTCAGATGAGCTTTACAGCACTGGGGAATCTGGAAAAGGTGCCGAAAATTAAGATGCATGGTTTTGTTAAATAGTAGTATATTGAAACAAGGTAATAAAAAGCAATATTTATTGATGAAATTCCTTCAGTGAATGAAATCTTGTTAAATACTTTTGTATCTTGATACCCTTATGTGATTCGTGTCAGTTCTAGGAATCAGTTTTTAAGGTACTTAGAGCTATTGTCTATTCATGCCTGTCTCACAGGAGGTAGGATACCAGGATACTGTTTTCACAAAGTTTATTTAACTATTTAAAAGCAACTAAATCTGTCTGTTGCTGGAAATCTTTAAATTTTGGAATTCTAAATTTCCTACTTTAGGAAATCTTCCACTACGTGGCTGCGTAATAATATGAATAACATCATACTGCGTGTGCCAGGAAAGGAGAAAGTTCTGCCTTGTGCAGTCTAGTACGAAGCCAAGATAGTGCTGCGAAGAGCAGGGCAATGGTTAGGTCCTAGATAGTTGCGGTTTTGCTTAGAATATTTGTTTCTTATGCTACAGAAAACATCATGCTCATCACAATTACTCAGGCATGACCTTCTTGTCATAGAAGCTAATTGCTTCCATAATAATTAAAGTTCAAATATCTAAGACCTAATAGCTTTTGACATATAAAAATTAAAACGAGATTGAAATTTATTGTAGTGGTTATGCCGAGCAGATGCTGCAGTCGCTGTCGATTTTTTTGTTCTAGCGCGTCCTTGGGAAACATTTCCATGGTGGTTCAGCTTCTCCAGTGGGAGGAGGGAACTGTGATCTGTGTGATGCTGCTGTGGTGGCTGGCAAGCACGGGGGAAGCTGGTGCTTCTCCATGGTGGTCAGGACGTGCTGTGAGCTGGCTTTTGGGAGCAAGCACCCTCCTTCATAGCATCTTTAACAAAAGCCAACACCTTCTGGTTCAGCGGCTGTTACTCCCTTGTATTATTGCAGCGGGCACGTCCCCACTCAGCAGCATGGAGTTGGCTAGAAGTGGTGTTGGCAGACCTTTTTAGGCAGTGTTTTTTGCAACAAAGGCATGTGGTAGTATTATGCATGGCTCTTCCTCTGAAGCTGTGCATATTTTTTACTCGATTTTCATTAGAACACTGCAAAATATGTATTTGGTGCTGGGTACCCACCGTTCGCGCTCATTTCAGCCAACGTGACCCTTCTCAAGAATTTATAAGCTCTCCTCACAGCTGTGCTATGCCCAAAACCACCTGGTTTTATTTTGAGGCTGATCCCGTATGCTCAAAGCTTCCCACTGAATCAAATGACGCTGCCAAACAAGGAGGCTGAAATTGGATTACAGAGCCGTTCCTCTGTTGATGAGATACCGCTGTCCTTGTTTATAGATGCACAGGCTGCAGGAATGTAGATTAATGTTGCAATAAGAAAAATAATCACGTAATCAGAGAAGAGAATGTCCTTTGTGTGCCACCTCTGCTTTTGTTGGTCTTGGAAGCAATTACATATTCTATTGCAATATAACCTGCAATGCAGAATGATGTATGAAAATGAAAGCTGCTCCAAAAGTAATGCCTCCTATTTTTGTCATATTAGTTCACAACGTCAGGTCAGATGTTGGTGATACAGAAGTAGAGATTGAACCCTCCTGCCAGTATTCCATTACTTTATGTTGCCATATGACAGATGGCAGCAGAGGGGCAGTCTGACAAAGTGGTGTCTGACATGGAAGTGCTTATGAGGCAAAAGCATGTAATTTAATTCAGATCTTCTGCACAGAAAAAAAAAAAAAAAAGTTACACTCACTGGTGTTCTTTGATGTTTGCTGAATCTGGAGACCAAAGAGTGGATATTAGCATGTTGAGGTGGTGGGTGGTGTTTTTCAGTGGTGATGACAGCAGTGTGAAAGACAAGCCATGTTCCATATGGTCATGCAGACTGTTATGAGCGCATTGTGCAGGCTTTTGACATGCTGGTGAATCACCACCAGCAATGGTGGTGATTATGCTGAAAAATGGTATTTTGTAGAGAATTTTCTCTGTCAAACAGTGTTATTGTGCTTTTTGATTTTGTAGTTTCCATGGAAATAAACAGGAGGCATTACTTTTGGAGCAACCTATGTATATTAGCTTGAAAGAGGAAGAAAAATTTTCCATTCCTGGGGATTGATGTTAGTGTCTGAGACTAATAACATTAAATATGCAAATCCTTTAAGAGACAAAAATATATAGTTAAATTCTTATAACAATATCTATCTTTACAGTACAATTCTGGGCAGTTTTAAGGCTTGATGAATGTCACCTGTTGCTGATCCTCCACCTTTATTGCAGTTTACTGCTTTTATTAGACTCCAGGCTTGTGGTAATTTAGCAAGATTTCTTCTCTGAAATTCAAGGCTGTATAGGCGTATCAAGTGCAACAGAGGCAGGATTTCTCCCCTGCCCCTCTTCTTTAAAATCTATCAGACTTCTTTCTAAAAATCTACAGCCTGGTTTGGATTATCTGAATGTAATAGTGTCCATACACAAATATCTTAAGTAGAAGGAAATTACTCAAAATGAAATGAGCAAATTCTGAAATGAGAGTAAGTTATGAATGTTTGCTCCTTCGTAAAACCAATTGAACTGTTTGTGAAGGACTAGTCATTTGGTGGCATTTTTTTCTAATTCTCAGGGTCTTGTTTACTTCAGTGTGTATATGTTCTTGTGATTTTTTTCCCTTCAGCAATTTACTTTTTGGTAGCAGAGAGAAAATGAGAGGGGAAAAACAAGTTTCAAGTCAGAAGCAGACTTAAATTAGCATCTCTGAGCTCAGGGGAAGATCTGTGTAAAGATTGATATAGCTGACTATGAAACTGGGAGAGGAGATAAGGAAAAAAAGCTGAAATAAGGTAAGATAATATCTGTCTCATGATTATTTTGAGAATGTTCTTGAAGGTGACTCTAGGTATTCTCTGGGACAGGATGGACAGAAGCCAAGCTGATTCTAATTCCTTATAGGGTTTCCATCTTTGACTAAATTACCAATAGGCTAGGAGTAATTCCAGTGTGCTGATACATTCAACACATACTTGCAAATCGTATAGTACATACTTTGCTCAGCTATTTCTAACCACAGTGGCCAGAATCTGGTGTGAATCACCATGAAATGCAGTTTTTGGGTTGGTTTTGCTGTGAGTTAAATTGGTATACTTCCTTTGACTTGTTTGCTATACTAAGTTATATCAGCTAAAATTTGGGCTTTAGCTTGATATATGGCTTGTGATTCCTACTGATTGAAAGCAGATCATTAACAAATGTTAATTTAATCAAAGTAATTGAGTGCAGGATATGTGAACCAGTGCTGTTTGTCATTAGTTATTAACTTCAAGTGTTAAAAATATTAGATAATTCTTGAAATACTTTCTGTTACATGAAGCAACTTGTTTGTGATTTAAGGGGAGGTGTGTTTTCACCCCCTGGTTTTGCCTGGAGTTGCATTTAAAGGCCTCTGCGCAGAGGCAAACAGATTATGTGATTCTGCATTCCCAGGTGGGAATATCTGCTGTCTGCCTAATAAATGTCTAACACTGAGGTGCTGCATGACCGAATGCTCTCGTGCGTACTTACATAAGGATGCTAAATAAATGCTAACAAAGAAAATGCAGTGGGAATTCTGTGGCCTTGATTTGCTCAGCAGGTGTAACTGTGTTGACTTTCCAGGTTGTGAGCATGGTAGATGTTATTGGTGAGTGAGCATGACTTTAAATAAATAAACAAAGTAGGAATGGAGCAAACAGACCCAGACATGGGACTCTCACTCCCAAGGCTGCCTGGCCAGGACAAGGCTACTCCAGATATTGCAGTAGCTGCTGGAGGGCCTGCCTGAGGGTCATGCAGGTCAGCCACAGTTCTCTCAGCTTTTCTGCAAGTTTTGTGTTCAGAGATAGCTTATTAGTTATTAGTAAAAAGGCCTTGCCATACCCCAGGAAAGTACCGAAGGAGTGTTCTCAAGGGGCCTTGGTGTGGTGGGCAGAGGCTGCAGCAGCATGCCTTTCCCTTAGGTCCACCTTACTGGCCCTTGTGGATGGAGTCTGTGTATCATCGTAACTTGAAATCAGATATCAGTAACTTGTGTCCATTTGAAATACTCTCATCCGGAGATTATGCAATGGGAATTAAATTCTTATAATTTCCAACAAAAGATTTTCAACTTATAAGTCCTTCTTTGTGAAACCAAGGGACTCATGTTGTGAAAATCAATTGTGAAACCAGAGGAGTAACGTAGCCCCTGGACTTTGTAGCAGGAGCCTCGTGAACAATTGTAAGGCACTCTTGCTGTCTCTTTACATTTGTCAGCCTGCCCTCATTTTCCAGTGGAGTCATTTTTTGTTTCAGTGCTGGGGATGGTAGAGGAGCAACAAGGCAGAAGCGGGCTCATGACAGGTGGTCAAGAGCACATCTTGACTGTCACACCATGAGGCAAGTGGCCAAGGGAGGAGCAACTTTCAATTAAATATTAAAATTATACTCAGATATATTTCATAAGATTATTTTTATTTCAGTTTGCTCCTCAGTAAAGTAATGAATTTCAGTTTGGAATGAGACAGATCATGATTGAAGACATACTTCTGTAATTTCTCTCTCTTTTACTCTTTCTGCTCTTCATTACCAATTACTTTTATGTCAGTATGAGTTCATGAGGTTACAAAAGTGCATGATATTTCTCACATTATAGCAGCTTTCTGCATACCAACCCTTTTGCCCTCTTGACTATATGGAAAACTATAAATGTGTCACACAGGAAAATTTAAATGAATTCTGCTGAGGTCCCAAACACTCATTCCAGAGTTGCAATTTCTTAAGAGATGTCTGAGCTTTACCTTACATGCAGCTATCTCAGTCAAGCTGACTGAAATTCTGTTAATTATTTTGGAGACATTTTTGTGTGACATGTCTTGAGAAAAGAGTCTGAGCATCTGTGAAACAGATGAAGTGAAAATTCCTCTGGCTTCTATCAGCAAACATAAGCAGGTGGAGTACATCCAAGTTTCTGCAGCAGAGGGAAGGACTTCAGAAAACACAATGGTTTGCAGCACAGGGAGAAGACTGAAAGAAAAATAGTTACTTAAAGATGTTAATTTCACAAAATCTCAGAATTGTAGGGGTTGGAAGGAACCTCTAGAACCTAGTTCAACCCCCCTGCCAAAGCAGCTCTCTAGCCCAGGTTGCACAGGTAGGCATCCAGGCAGGTCTTGAATGTCCTCAGAGGAGACTCCACCACCTTGTGCAGCCTGTGCCAGTGCTCCGTCACTGCACTGTGAAGAAGTTTCCACGCACATTTGTGTGGAGCTTCCTATGCATTTGGTGATGCTGTATCTTTTAAGGCCAGTCCAGGAGCAGCAGCTTCATTTCAAGGGCTATTGTAACTTGAATGTCAGGTTCATATAGGAAATGTACAGGATACTGTAGACTCTCCAGGATACAAAGACCTGAATCTAGAGCTGTACATTGTAAATAGGATTAATTTCTGGGTTTGAAAGGTATTGCAGTGTTAACACTGTGCAGTCACTAAGGTAATCTTTCAAATACATTGCTGCATCATTTTACAAAAAGCAGAATACCTGAAGATGAAATGGTTTGTATGTTATATGGTAAAACCCTGACATTAGAAATGAAAAGTATGTTCTGATGCCCAGTAAAGAAAATGTGTGTGGTAAGAAGCTGTTTTTGCTGCCTGGGGTGAAAGGCCAGCTGCCATCAATTAACACTTTATGCATATGCAGTATTACAGAAATAATTTTTACTGAGCAGGTCTCAAAGGCTATTAGTGTCATAAACTCAGAACAATCCTTTGCAGCATTGCACTGTTATACACACGGGCAGAGATAGGGGAGTTCAAGTGACTAATCTGTAGCTGCACAGAGTCAAAGGTAGTTCAGTTCCATCCTGACATATCTGTCTTTGCAAGGCAGTGCTGCCTTCACTCAGAAAAGAGGACTAAATACAACATAAATTCAACATAGAAGTTATGGTAGTGGTTATGTGGTATGTTTTATGACATCCTTTGTGAAACAGTGCCTTTAAACAGTGTGTGGGGTGGAAATAAGTTTTATTACGTGAAGGACAACTATAATGGATTAAGTAATATTTATATTGATTGACTTTTCTTCTTCAAGTACGTTGATGATGTACATGGATAACTGTATACACGGGGAATGACATTTCCCAGTACTTGAAAGGAGGCCTTGCTACCTTCTTAAAGAAAAAGAGGAAAAAAAGGACTGGAATTAAAAAATAAATGAATAAATCGGTGATTTCTTCTTCTGAGAGCATGATGATGCAAAAATGCAGGCATGCCAAATTCAAGCTTGTGTGTGAACCGAATATCCTTGCTTTCTTTGAAGTTTGCACCCACTTAAAAAGATCTGTTGTCTACTTTCTGTGTCATTCTTCTGGTTCAAGGAAGTGCAGTCAGAGCACACCAATATGTGGCTAACTTCGTAGTTACTGAGCGGAGTGACCTGATGCTTGGATGAGAACTCAGAACACCTTGTTGTATGCCTTCGTGGTGCTTGGGTTGTCTGTCCCTGTCACACATGCAAAGGGGAAGTAGGAGAGATGGCTTCAGTGATGAGGGAGTTGTATGAAATGTCGACCTTAAGTCAGGGCCTTTTTTTATGAAGATTCTAGTGCGAGAAAAAAACGTTTTACCTTTTTTGTCTGCCCTCCTCCCCACCTCTCCTTTTATTTTTATTTATTTTAATTTTTATTTTTAAAAGGGTCGATATAAAGGGAATAGGGAATTTGTAGAAAAAGCTGCCTAGTTCTCTAATAGCTCAGGCTCCTGTTGCAATCAGACAGTATATAGACAAATTATCCTGCAGTCATGCTTGACTGTAGCCTCAAGATACGAACAGCATTTCTTTATTTCCAGCTGACAGGTGGCATGACTGATGGTAAAATGAGGATTATCATTGCGAATGAGCTAGAGAGGCCTTGTGGTTTAACTGTTGGCTGGTTGAGCTGATGTGTTGGTTCACATCTCAGGGCTACCTTTCCAATTAATTCTTCCAAAACTGATGGGTTGAATAATGAAATGTATTAAATGGTGGTGAAGAAGGGAAAGTGCTACCTGGTTATACAGCTACGAAAATGTATTTTTAATGGTATTATATATTTGTACGCAAATTTCCTGTTCATTTTATTGCAACTTCACTGCACTTGTGGAATTACTCTGATATCCTGCCACTGTAATAGAAAGCACTGTTTTGAGTTCCTTCACGATAAGTGCTACGTTAAAAAACAACAAAAATCACCTGAACCCTACATATTTTGTAACATGGGAGATTTACTGTTCATATTCTACAAAGTGAAATTTGTTTTGTATTTTTTTATGCTGAGTGTCTAGGTCATATAAATGACTATGGCCATTTCTGCATAGAAGAAAATTAGTCATGAGGTTTTTATGTCTGGAACAGTTTGATATAATGAACTGAGATATTTAAGGTGCTTATTCATTGTCTCAAAAAGCCATGGCTCTGGGTGCTATTTTCAAGTGTAAAATTCACAGTTCTTTAACAGAAAAGGAAACCAATGAACCATGTATGTATTCCTCACGAATAGTATATATGTTATGTTAACTTGATCCACTGTCTCATTCTCTTCCTTCTAATCATAAAAGAAGGATAAGATAGGATTGGTCCCTGTTGTCCTGGTTCCCTTACAAGGTGTGAATACTGATATGATCCCTGATGTGCCCTGTGTCCAGTTGCCTTGCACACCTAATCAACAGATTCAGGCAGGAGATGGATCTGAGGGTAAGCTTTCCATTTAGATTTCAGGTGCCCTGAGGGTACAGAGCTTGGCCTTCTGATACTGCTTATTTCTGAATTATTTTGCAGAGGTCATATAGAAAAGCTAGGAGAGTGGTTATGTTAGATATATGGCAGTACACTCTGGCTTTGTACCGTGTCTTGATTCTTACGGTTTCTGTGAATCAGAATTGATTTACCTTGGTCACTTCAGCATAGGAGGATGTGATGTGGTTCTGTCACAAACCACTTGTGTCAGCTGGAGATGGTACCTTCGCATTTACCACTGTGTAAGTCCTTTATCAAATTCTCCAAAGGATTGGTTTAAAGAAACAATTTTCCAATTTATTTTGTTTTTTAAAAACAAAGAAAATAAATTATAAGCATTATAAGGTTCGTCTTACTTTTGTCTTTTGAAGCCCACAGAAATAATACTGTCTTGGGGCTCTTTTGTTGCTCTTTGCAGAGTGTTATGAAGAAAATTGTTTTTTTTTTTTCCTCTGTCATTTTCTGTAGATTGAATAGGGATTGATTGCTCTTCTGAGATGAGAAAAAAGCAGGCTATATCTTTCTCTGATGTTCTGTGCCAGCAGCAATGGAGAGCACAAAACCAGCAGTTAGTGTTGATCTTGAGCGTAAACGAATGTAGATGTAGTTATATCAAGTTATTTCTGTTATTTCCTGTTCATATAGGCAGTTGCCCTGCTCTCTCACTGTCTAGAAGCTGCTTTTACCTTTTTTTTTCATTGTTTTAGGTACATTTTTCAGTTCCGTATTGAAGTTCATGATTAATCTTCCTCTGTTGGTTTGTTGTTTTCTTTCCTTTTCCATCCATTAACTAGCATCACCTTGGCAAGCAGCTGCTGAACTCAATACACAGATATTAGAAAAAATAAATTTATTGTTATAGCTATGAGCAGAAGCAAAGCAATTAAAGGCAGTTTGAAAATTCAGTGTTCAGATAACTCTCTTGGTGACTCTTTTTTTTTTTTTTCATGTGTAAAGAGGCTTAACATGCACAGTAGAAGTCATTTACTGACAGAAATACTCGCTAATACAGTCAAGACAACTATATGTGCAGACATGCAGAGTTTGCTGTCCTGCATATCCTGTGTACTGAGTAGTCTGTAGAACAGGAGATATATAAATGACTTTTTAGGAGTTTGTTTCCAATGGCTTTTTTCATTATAAGGAAGTGTATAAAAATACTAACAAAAGAACTTGTTTCTTGGCATTCAATCTCACATAAAATCAACATCTACATTTTAAAAATACTTTTTAAAGACAGGCTTTCATAAAAACACATATGGATGTGATAGTATTCATTGAGTCATTTGAGAGAGTGTCTATCTCTATACACCACAACATAAGTTTACCTAAACAATGTTACTAGTCATCTCCAGGGATATTATGAATGAGAGAGGCGGGAAAAGTGAAGAATCATTCACACTCGTGGAAGAGCATTTTTAGTGCTGGGTAATCTCTGGCATGAGTCTGTGATCCCTGCAGAATTACAAGTAGCTTGACTCGTCCAGACTTGTCTATCCACTGTTTTTACGTGCTGAGATAGTTGTGCACCATCCTCACAAACAAATGGACCCAGGCCAACATCCTGTTCTGTATTTTGACCTCCAGCAGTGATGCTTGGAAGAGGGAGAAACTGAAAAATAAGCAAAAAAGCACTGCTTGCACCTGACCAATTTGCTCAGTGTTTACAAGGGTGTGGGATTAAGTAGCTTGTGCCTGATCTCAGTTGGTGATCATCTTATGGTTCCTTTTATTTTTCAAGCGTGAGATTTGATTACCTCAGGTCTTTTTGTTCATGCTCATGTAACTGTGAATACAACACCTGCTGTGTTACCTAACTGTAAAATTACCTGACTTTATGACCCTTTAACTAGGGAAGTACACTTGATTAAATGAGGTCCTCTTTCTCTTAGTCAGTAGCATAAGGCCAAAGAAGGTAAAAAGCCATTTTCCAGATGTGACCTCTGCCAAAGCTTGTTGCCTACAGCTACAGCACCCCACTTCTCAGGTGGAGGTGTGCTGCTCTGACAAGCAGCTCCCAGTGCAGATGCAGGCATGGTGGTACAGGCGTGTTCCAAGTGAAGGAGACCCAAATGGCAGCACCTGCTGGTGGTCTTGCAGGCCAGGGTGAGTCTGAGTGAGACTCCTATCCAGACCAGGCTGAGATATTTTAAATATCTGTGAATTCTCCAGGTCTAGCAAGACAATGAGAAGGTTAATGCTGACCCTAGCACTGCTACTGAGCATTTAAATAACAGTTAAAAATCCTGTGTTTAAAATCTGATTATCGGTTTTCCTTGGATTTAATATCTACAGGAAATGTCTTTTGAAGTGCAAAGACAGTTAGAAAGTTTTGCTCATGTAAGGGAATATTGTGAATTATAAATAAAGGACTGGACCATAGGCACAGCTATTCTCACTGCCAGCACCAGCCCTGAAGTGCAGCATAGTTCAACTGTATTCTGAAGTAAATTTATGCAAATGAATTGTCCTTCCTCCTGATGGAAGCTGTTTTCACTCTGAGCAGGATGAAATGACTCCAATGTCTCATCCTGTTTTTTCCTCCCCTTTCTTCCTCCACCCTGATCTTTGGGCGCGTGCTTTCATTGTTTTTTCTTTTTCCCCCTGCGGTTCCTCTCTGTATTCCAGACAAAGAACCTGTTTTTAATTTTCATGTGTCATGTCTGTCTCATAAAACACATACACTGGATCATATGACTGTTGTGCAATGTTAGAGTGCTGTTGAAATGAACATCACACAGAAAGACTTGTAAAGTCATCTCAAAATAAAATGTACCGAGTTTCAAATTTGAAAGAGGTCGTAATTCCATACAGATGACAGAAATAAAGATAGGCTGGCCATGGATGAACAAGTACACTTAAAAATCCTCATGGCTTTGGCCCTGGGCACTGTCATCAAAGCTGTTAATCACAGACCAGCTGAACATGGGCAGTGGGGATCGATGTAGCTTACCGAGCAGGACAGGGTGGGACCGTGGTTCTGCACTGTCATAGGGCTGCATTGTGCTGGCCCCTTTGGGAAAGGAAGGGAAATCTTTCCCAGCATTAACCCAAAGCATCAACTTTGGATCACACTCAGCATCTAATTAGGAAAAAGCCTTAGCTGTGTTGCCCTGCCCTGTCCTGAGGCCAAGGACTAGCAAGGATTTATTTCATGTGTGAAGGCGCAGCCCTCTGTCCTGTGTACAAGTTTGGTAGTGTGGCTTCAAGGGGTCAGTGGGAGCTAGGCAGGGAAAGCAGGTCCTTCATGTAGACTTCAGCATACAGTTTCTTTGCAAGGCTTCTGATTGAGGAGGTTGCCATGTTTATTCATGAATTTTCCAGTCACTCTGATGCATTGAGTACGCTGCATTAGAAATAGTCACAGGACTTTTAAAGTAAGGCATCCAGATGAGAACATCTTCCTGCTCCTAGTCATCCAGACAAAAATATGCTTCCTAACATGAGACTCCAGATGGAGATTGTACAGGTGAAGATACCCATACTGATTACATGGAAGGTTCCAGGAATTTTAATGATGCATGTTACTGCTGAGTTTTTGCCAAGCTGATCTGGAAAGAGCTTGTTTTCCTAGGACTCCCACGGCCTTCATGCTCTTTGCCCTGGAAGGGGAGAATTGGAGCCAAAACCAGATCCTCCTCCTCTACCTGCTTCCCCCATTCTCACTGAATTCAGCACAGCAAAGAGCAAGGTGATGATGACCTGAAGGGGGAAAGAAGAAATTGAAGCTGTAAAGCATGTAGGATGTCGTAGGAGCAAGTTAAGAGACTTTGCCAAAAAAAGCAATTCTTTCCATGTGAGTATGGACCTATCATGTGTGTGCATTAGATGTGAGGTAAAATAGGAGTTTTCGAATGCTCACATGGTGAGGAGGGACTGTGCAGCTATGTGTTGGCTGTGACCATGTCATCATTCTGTGATTATCTTTTTCTCCAGGGTAATTTTATGTTCCCCTCTTAAAGAAATGTGAATAGAAACAGGGAGGAGCTGATGAAGAAATCTGTTGACCTGGAGTGCTTATACACAGTCTCCTCTTGTTATTGCTGTTATTACACACACATCTGTCTTATTTGAGAAAAGGTTCTCTGCTTTTCTCCTGTGCATTATTTCTTGATTTGGTGTTGTGTGCTGAGTTACAGTTCAACTTTCATGAGTCGACTAACAAGAGGTGGTGGGCAGGAGCTTGAGTTTTTCTGAGTTGTCTTTCATGGGAATGGGCTGGGGTGAGGTAGGAAGGGCTGGAGCTGAGCTGAATGAGATCAGAACACACCCTTTATGTCTGATGTGCCTGCTGAGATTTAGTTGTTTCTCATGCATTTACAAACTGCCTGTTGGATTAAGATCTCTGCTAGATTACCAAATATTTTACTTGTACTTTTCAGCTGGAGCTTGTCCCCCCTGTGTTGTGTTGCTTTGAAGTTGAGGCATCACTAGGACCAGGGGTGTCAAAGCACCGTGGGCAGGGCTTTTTGGGACATACAAACCATCAAGCACTGGGAATGCGCCCTGCTGTGGGACTGCTGCTCCTTAGCCATGGCATCGTTTGTCATGATCAGTTTTTCATTGTTGATGTGCAGTTTTGTTTGTCAGGAAGGCTATAATTTACTGTACTGATCTTGTAAAAGCCAGAAGCAGATAGGAATGTTGTGGCCAACAGGGCACATCTCTGCCTGCTTACTTCTGCCCAGGTCAGGAGACAGCAGGAGTGCAGCACACAGGAATCCAGCGATGGCAGTGGCTGCAAATGCTTTGCTTTCAGGCCGAGGTAACTTCAGAACTTCTGCAGGCTGATGTTGTGTAAGCTGCAGTTGTTGCAGAGGCACTTTTTCCATTTGTGAATATTTGGATAAAGCAAAATATTTTTGCTGGGGATTCTTGGACTCCTTTTTGCCACGCTTTTGTTGTACAGAGATTCTCTGAGTTCTTCAGACTTTTTGTGGAGTTTCTTTGTGCTGACTCAGAAGGGTTTCATAAATCAGGTGGCAAATCATCAGCTGACAGGCTGGTGTAAAGCTGAAGTCATTCCAGGATAGTAAGTGTATCAAACTCTGGCAGGGAATTACACTGCTATTTCTAGATACCGAACTTCCCACTCTTTCATTCTGATTTGCTTTATTTTGTGCTTCTTTGTTTTAACAATGCTTAGAAAAAAACATTTTTTTAACAGTGAGCCTACTTTTAGAAAAACTGTGAGTTTGACTATTTTTATATCTGGCTCTGTGTTGCCTATGTACTTGCTTTCTCTGTGCTATTCCAAAGCCAGATGCATGTGGGCCTGGTGACAGCTGGTGGCAGATGTGGCCATTCTTTGTGATGGAGTATCTGTGCCCATTCTTGCTCCTCTTCTTCCAGCTTCCTGTGTTGAGGATTTTTGATTTGCAGGATAAATGACCACCATGTACCCAGAAGAGGTTAAGTTTGCACTGAGAGTTCTTTATTTTTTGTTTTATTTCCACAAGATGTGCCTTAATTGTGGCTGTGGATGAAATGGTGGCATTGCTTCATCCCAAGACATAGGGATGATTCTGCTGAGAATGAATGAATGAATGAATAAACCCTGGTTGGTTTGTTTGTAACTTTGGCTTATGTAAGGAGCAGTTCCTAACAAAATGCTGAGAGTAATTCACATTTAATTTCAGCATTCTCTTTGATCTACAAAGGCATCAAAAGCATCCACAGATTCAAAACTACCGTAACTAGAACACCACAAATCTCTTCACTCTCAGCGCACACTGAGACAAATATTTTTTCCTGGGATGTTTGCAGCGATAGGGTGGGTAGGTAGGTTCCCTCTTTGGGACTTTCTTTTGCTGGGGTGACAAGTGAAGACAACTGGCCGTTGTTAGCACTGCTCAGTGGGAGGGACCACTGGGCAGAGGAGTCGCACTGCGCAAAGAAAAGATATAACAATTCCTTTTTCATGTTGCATTTCAAAATGAAGAGGAATGCGGTTTCTGATATTGTAGTGGGATCTGTCGCATGTAGCCAAATGGCTTTCTTGCTCACTATATTAGAAGGGAGTTAGACTATTTTTCTTCTACCAGAGTCAGAAAAGAATGAAAAAAAAAAGTGGAAATGAAAGTATTTAATGGAATGAACTGAACTCTGGAAGAAGCTTTGATGTGTATGTTTGTTTGTTTGTGTTCATAGTTTCACTTGGTTACTATTTTGCATCTCTAGAAACACAGTTTCTCCTTAGGTAACAATTTCAGGTTTTCTTTCTGAGTCTTATGGTTCAGAAAGATTGTTATAATACTTGATTTTGAAGATTGCTTTAGAATATGTGTGTATGTGTACTTGTATGTAAGTATCTTAAACCTGTTTCAATGTCATGAAAACACTTTCATGGAACCCCTTCCATTTTCTATCACCGAGGTTCTTCTGGGTTGGTTTGATCTCCTTCCATCTTTTCCCCTGAAATGAGTAAGCTGTCCTATTTCTTATGATGATATCCTCACGCTTCACAACCAGTACATAAAATAATGAATCCATTTTGATTGAAGGACTGTCTTTTTCAGGGTAGTCCCTTAGTTACAGATTCTGCCCTACAAAGGACTCCTGCTGAAGACAATAGAAATCCTGTGCACATAACTGCAGCAGCCTCGAGAAAAAGTCCTAAATTCTTTCATGATTGTGTTTTAACTATAATGTTTCATAGCTGTCTTTGCAATTTGGCTATTCTTACAGAATGTAAACTTTTTTTTTTTTTTTTGCTTGAATCGTTATAATGATTTATGCAAAGCTCATTGCAGCTGCTTTCCTTTGTGGTTGTGTCCCATGTGAGGTTTTTAATTTTACCTCAGCCTAAACTTCTTCATTTTAGATGCATTTTGTGTCAGTCATGGCAAACACAAATGTTTTGCTTGGTTTCTAAAGATATTACAAAACCAGTGGAACACTGTTTAACCCTGGACATGAATTCCCCACCCAGCAAGAGTTAATAGCACTGTTACCTGTTTGCTAAAGAAACTGTACTTTCTGGAGATGGAAATAAGGGAATGATGGAGATTTGGGATGTGAAATTCATCAGGGAAATCTTCAAAGCATTCTTGAGTAAACCCCTGGTCCTCTAATCCCTTCTGTGAGAAGAGGTCCTTTTGATGCACACTAAATGATGCTTATCAATTGAAATGGAAATCAATTATTTACATTAGGGAGTGACGGTTATCAAATAGGCATCTGTGATGAAAGACCTACACTTCAAGGAGTTATTTCCCAGCAGCTTAGCAGTAATGCATTGATGGCTTTGTCTCCAGAGCCAGAGGGAAGCAGGGGTGCTCCTGAGGGCACCACATCTCTGCCATGCTAACTGCAGTGTAATGTGTCTCTGGATTTTCTGCCTTTGCTAGAGTGAAATCAATTATGCTTTCCATCAGTGCAAATCCAGTGATATTTGAAGGGCGTTTGGAAGATTTATGAGGTCTTCTGATAATTGCAAGGATAAATTATTTTCCTGCTTAGCTGGGGAATCCTTTAATAATGCTGTTGGAGGCTTTGCATGGCAAGAACAGAGCATCAAAGGCAGGCAGAGCTTTGGCTGGATGCTTGGGATGGACAGCATCAGAGGTGGCAGAACTCTGCTTTCTTCTCTGCCCATATTCATCTCTGTGTACTGCTTGACACAGACTGGAAGTTATAACATCTGGTGGGAAGCACAGAACTACTGTCACACCAAGCTGGGCTTTAAAATGTTGAATACTAAAGGAAAATTCTTGATCCCAGCAGATTTCTATGCCAAATCCACCTTTACTATTGCACAGGAATTGGATACAAAGAGAGGACCAGTGCACACAGGCTGGCAGTGGTCCCTCCATACCCATTAGTTCCAGGACCCTGGTGCTATACTGCCCCGGAGAGTGGGATGCATGGAGCTCTGCACTGCATTTCCTATAGCAGTTCACCAAGCCTGTGAATAAACAGGCTGGCTGTCCTTTGATGAAGCCACAGCTCCTGGCAGCACAGATTCCCACGTCTGTGCAGGTCTTTCCAAAGGCATTATCTGCAGGTTTCCTTCCAGTTCTACTTGTATTTGCCACCTGGGAAATTACCTCTGCCCATTACATGTGGCAGGGTGGAATACAGGGGATGTGACAGCAATTTTGACCCTATGTGGAGTCTTCTGTGCTTACTTTAATTTTTGGACATCCAGACAGTGTGGGTAGAGTGCTGTTCTGCAGAGCACATGTTGCAGGGCAGCACAGTGGGTATCTAGTGTGGGAAGCAGGATGCAGCGTGCTTGTGATAGCTTTCTTGGCTGGGAGTCAAAAGCTGAGTGGGGCCGGTCAAAGAGCACAAACCAAGCTTATTTCAAGATGAGTTTCTTTTGTTATTTGACTGTAATGTGTGCTTTACTGAGACATTGCAATGTTACAATCCAAATTCAGTCACCTGCCCACTTGGAAAATGCCCTAGTGTTGGTTTTACAATTATCTGTGATTTCTAAATTCTTAGCCATAACTTTCCAGGGAAACCCCTGAGGAGGCTCTGCAAGCCTAGTTGTGAAATCATATGAGTTTTATTGATTTCCACAGGACAGATCTCTGATCTCCCATTTTATGTACTGTATAAAACATCTTCATTTATCTGCGCTGTCAAGGATGCTGGCTAGCGATGAGATGATACATTCATGGAAGCAGAGATTTATTGCTTGAGGTTTGAGAGCAAGAGCGAACTCTACTAATGGCTATGATACTAACTAGTCCACACTGATTTTTTTTTATTTTTATTTTTTTTTAGAACTGCTGTGTGTTATTTAGAGAATGCATAGAATTTAAGAGCTGGGCATAATAACAAATTGGCAGCATAATTATTTTGGCTTGTATTAAGCTATTGCTAATCAAATAACCTTAATGATGAAATAGAGATAGCACCAACTTCTGACGGTTCACAGTTGTAGTTTAACAGCTTATCCCAAATAAAATCAGATAATAAACAATGGGACTTCTAATTGTGATAGTATCTGGCTTTGTTTTTTTTCTAACTCCAGATCTTGGCATTCCCACAGGAAGATATACCTTCTCTCTGATAAGTGGATTTTCCAGCTGCCAAGTCACAGAGCAAGCTTATTTCAGACCTTGATTTTCTGGCTGTGAATCCAAAGTAATTCAGCCAATTTCAAAGGAGCTATTTCCTATATGTCTGCATACGTATCTGATGGAAAGATGCAGCCTATCAGACCATGTAAGGAGATCTGTCCATCTCCTTGTATATCGTATGGTATGAGCTAATCTTGGCAATGAGAGTTTTATCTGTTTCTGTGCAGCCTTAGAAAATGACGACTTCTGTAATTTTTTTTTTATATTTATTTTTTAGGTTATCCTTCTCTCTGACTTTCCCTCAGGCATCCAAGTACTATCTCTCTAGAGGAGATTTCAGCAGCAGACGTTAGGACTGGGGAGAGAGTAGCCTGATATGATCCATTAAATGGAGATAAAGAGAAAAGATTGTAAACTGGAGCTGTCTCAGAACTGGAACCACCTATTGAGAATTTTCAGGATTTTTGTTTGCTTTTGCTAAACGTCAGCTCCTCCCTAAAGTGCAAGCTGAAGGATAAACTGGTGAATGGGGTTTTTGCAGTTTCACAATTAATGAAAGCTTCAGTCATGTCACAGGGGTGAGTCAAATGTCCCTGTTTCATTCCTTCCTCATTTTGTCTCAGTTTAGGTTTCTTTCTTAGTAAAATACTAACCGTGTTTTGGAGGGAAGGATGGACTGCAATAGCAACAATCTGTTCCCCCTGGTTTATCCCTGCAGTGAGAGATGTAGTACAGCCGTGTGCTGTGTGAGAGATGTCAAATGTGGTCAGAGCAGCCTTGCAGTAAACACTCCTTGCTACACGTCAGCCCTCAAAATGTAAATATTTAAGGGATCCTGTTGAATGGTAAGCTCTTTCAAGAGCCTTCTGTTTATAATCATTCACAAAAGTAAATGTTTCCTATTATACAAAGAGTGTGTGGTAGGTTCCTGTGCTTAAGTACTTCACTAACAGCAGGAAAAGCGCATGGAGTTGGAGAGCTAGGCTTGCTGCTTCTGGGTGCGTGCTGCACCAGCCAGGCACAGCCCACCGTTCCTGAAGCTCTGGGCTCCGTGAGGCACAGCTGCTCCTTGCCCACCATCTTCCAGCACAGAGCAGGGCAAGCCTCAGCCACCCGAGGTGTCGCTGTGGTATGTGTTGTGCCATAGACCTACAGCTCACTCATGCTCAGACAGTTACAGAATCATGAAATCATAGAAGGCTGAGATTGGAAGGGACCATAAAGGTCACTGAACCCCAGCCTCCCATAGTGGGCATGGCTGCCAATCAGTACATCAGGCTGCCCAGGGCCTCATCCAACCCAGACTTGAACGTCTCCATGACCTTTTGTTCCCATTTGCAAGTACTGTGTAACATAGGATGTGACTCCCTGCAGAAATTCACTGGTTGAACCATTTTTATTAGGATAACGTAATTTAAAAGTATTCGGAATATATTGCTTTTTATATTTTCAAGGTGCTCTGCTGGCACCTCCTCTGCAGGATGATGTGGTTTTGGCGCAAATCTTTATTTCTGACTTCTCTTTATTCAAATCTAGCCACAAACTGCCTGCTGCACTCTCATGTGGTGCAATCATGGGGAACAGTGAGCTCCCAGACTTCTCACAAAACATGTGGTTTTATGTTGTTCCTTTTTCCTTTTTCTTCCTCCCCCCCACTTTTCTTTTCTTCTCTTCCTTCCAGAAATACAGATATGCTGCCACAGTGCAGATACAGCTGTAGTGACCTTACCTTGTATCATCAAATGTTTCCAGCATCCCAGGCTGCTGCTGAAGTGAGCAGTATAATCAGAACCTCCAGATTGTTCTGAACCTTAGAGGTTTTTCTGCATGGGTCCAGGTCTCCTGTGGAGCATTTTCTGCCTTTGCAGACAATTTCATATTCATTTAGATGAATTCCCTTTTAGTCATATCAGGGTAGGAGTCTTGCCCCCCTTGGTATAGATTGATGTAGGATGTGTTTGTGTCATTTTAAATTCAGTAATTAATTATCTTTTCCTGCCTTGTGTTGTATTTGGCAGTTGTTTATGGTCTGATATCAGGCCATTATAAGGTAGTATTGTTTCATCTCTTTAAGCTGCTGTGGATGAGTTATTGAGGAAGGCTGAATATTCAGCTAGTTTGATCTGATTAGGATTTATTCAGATAATAATATTTATCATAAAAGTGTGGTCTGATTAGATTTATTAAATGTTACCATGAGCCATTTACCCTGGAGAGAAAACAAGAGGTAAAAATGTTCTGGGAGATTGGCCAGCAACTTGGAAAGCTCATAATAAAAGTATGAATAATAATAATAGATATTTGACATTGATATAATCTCATTTCTGTAGTTAAGGTTCTTCATCCAAGATACTCACTTCTGGCCTCCATTCACACACACTGTACTACCCAAGGGGAAAAGAAACAGTGGAGCTAGCTCAGATGATTGCAAGAGAGTGCTCAGCTTTTTGTAGTGTTACATAATTTTGTTGTTGTTGTTGTTATTCTTTTATATTTCTCAAAGATGTAGGTCAGGTATAAACTAATTTTCTCCATGTTTTCTAGTACTTCGTACCTGCACTGTGATGCCTGTGCTGAATATGAGTTCTGCTGCTCATGTTTGCTCTTCTGTGAAGGAGCAAGTCGGAACAAAGAAATTGCTATTGCACTGTAGTGTCTAGGAGGCATCTGTCTAAGAGGAAGCTGAGGTTTTCTGATGGTACAGGGTGTCCTTTGCCCTTGAGTCTGGCCTGGTTCTGACCTGGTGATGCAAGCTCAGCTCTGGCTTGCAGTTAATGAAATCCTACAATGAAATAGTAACAGTGTCCTGTAATGTCGGTGTATAAGTGGTGCTGTAGAGATGCTCCCAGCATTGCAAGCTGCTGGTTGCATGCCCCATCTTAGTATCTGATTCTTTCTCTGTTTGAAATGGCTTCTTTGGCTCATGTGAATGAATTGGTTGTTTCAGGGGTCTGTTTGTTTTTTTTGTTTTGTTTTGTTTACTGTTTATCTTAACTAAGATCTACAAGATCCAAAGTTACCCACATGTGAAGATGTGTTACAGATTTTCTCTGTGCTTGATGCACAAGAGGGTGTGCTTACAGCCTGGCTATAGATCTGCTTTTTTTGCCTGAGAGGTGAAAGATTTGACCTCTAGAGTTGGAGGTTCACCAAGGGATTAGCTACCAGTGGTACCCTATGACAAGTTTCTGTGAAGAAGAAGAATGTTATGGCATTGTGTTAGGCTGTCATTTAAGCAACTGCTGCATGATTACTTCCAAATCCAGTATGTTTCAAACTGTAGACTACAAGACTATTTTGGTAGGTAGTGAGTCCACTCAACTGGTTTCAGATAGATGTCTGTCACAGCAGGAGTGAATGCTTGCACTTGGCCACCAAGTGGCACTCCTGACCAGCAATCTAACAGGAGGAGGGTCTTTGTGTCACCAGGTTGCAAAGATCTAAAATACAACTATTTCCAAGTGTGTAGACAGCATTGAATCAAACTGAATTTCTGAAGGTTAAATTACTATCTTCAGAAATGTACTATAATATCCAGTTTGACATTTCACTATTCCAGTACAATCTAAGTATCAAACTTGATTAGCTGTCAAGTGGTAACAAAAAGAAACTATCATCTTTCCAAACTTTCCCCTCCAGAAAATAGTAGGAATCATAAAAAATAGCTGGTTACTGAATGTGGATTAAAGTTTCAAAATATCCATTGTAAATGGTCTTTAGTTAGTTTGCTAGAATGTTTGTTTCCTAGAAGATCCCATTATGAAGAGTGTTGGTGTTGGTTGCTGTTCTTTCATCCAGCCTTAATGTTGCATCCAAGATTCTTTTTGACACTTTGATAGTGTGCTGTGTTTACAGGACCAAAATGTCCCAGTACCTTGCCCATTTTTTTTAACAAATTATCCATCATCCTATGTGGATCTAGAATTGTTTCTAACCATTTTTTATTACAGTGTACAGTTTCTAGCTCATAGCGTAATTGCTGTTCAAAACTGTGTGACATCAGTGTAGGCTTTTTTTTTTGCGAGATTAATAGGTAACTCCAGTCTACTGTCTTGTGTATGTAGCTATGAAGACAGCTGTTGGAAGAGGAACTTAAACAGTATTTCAGAGTAAATGCACTGAGTAGAGCTCTTGTTCCTAATGAAGATGGGATATCATCACATAATGGTTCAGATTGGAAGAAACTTTCAAGATCATCTAGTTCCAACCCCCTGATATAGGCTGGGACACCTCCCACTAGAGCAGGTTGCTCACAGCTCCATCCAGCCTTGCTTTCAGGGAGGGGGCATCTATAACTTCACTGGGTAGCCTATTCCAGTGTCTCACTACCCTCAATGTGAAGAATTTCTTCCTAATATCTAGTCTAAATCTACCCTAATCCAGTTTAAAACCATTTCCCCTTGTCCTGTCGCTACGTGACCTTTTAGAAAGTCCATCCCCAGCTTTCCTGTAGGCCCTGTTCAAGGAAGGGCTTATCGTTGCAGATAAGAAAGAATCATGGTTCTTCCTGGAGTCTGTCTATCACAAAGCATTGTTAAGTCTAGTGGCTGTTTTCAAAAAGAAGGAAAAGTTGGTCCCATTCATGGCAGGTTGGTTCCTGTGCCTAGTGTTAATCACCCAGCCCTGTCTGAGGTAAATGACTGTAACTTATCTGACAGCTGTGTATCTACAGATTTGGATTCGGCATAGATGCCTTCCAGCTTTCTCTAAGCAGTCTTTCAGATGTCAGCTTCCTGTGGAGGAAGGCTGTCAGACCAGGGCTGAAATTTCAGAGTTTTAGAATACTTACTTTTAGCTTTTAACTGCAAGTACCAAACAAACTTGGTATTTTCAGATATTTTTGACTCTTTTCAAGTTACATAACTTCATCTCACTAATGTCTCTCCACTGAATATGGAGATCCATGTAGGATGTTCTCTTATGATATTAAGTGTTCTTCAAGGACAAATATTTTTTATTTCTGGTTTGTATTCAAGTTGCAAAGAAGACGGTTAATTTCTAAACTGTTGTTTAATTGAAATAAAATTAAACATTATCAGCTGAAGTTACAATATTTCTGTACTGGATTTGTACTTCATTATGAATGGCATCCTTAAGGACTGTTAGTTGCAGTAATATTTGAAGTGTGACTTTTTTTATTCATGGTTGGGGAACTGTAAATAGGTGTAACAGTAAGAGTATATCCTTTGAAGACTTACAATGGGAACTCATTCTTCATTTTTATCTTAACAAAGAGAACACTTTGTATTTTCCTCATAAGTAGCAATGGAGTGTCATAGGAAAATGTATGACCAATTTCTTATGAGTTGTTCTTAAGCCTGATTTCCAGTGATGGGGTTTGAAAAGTGGTATTTGAGAAGTTAAGTCAAACATTTAGTATTCCAGTCATGTGACCTGGTAGACTACTCCATTTCTTTATTGCACAAGTTTTCATTGTTAGTATCAGATTAGTTATACAATAGAAATAGATGTTTATGTTTTAGCATGTACTTGTTTTAGCTTTTAGCATATGATAGTCAGAAAGCATGGAGCTTGTAGGTACTTTCACTGGTCCCTCTGGATTTATTTAAAAAAAAAGAAAAAAAATGAAAGAAAAAAAAAAAGGCTCAAATCTTGAGAAGTGCTCAGGGCCCATTAGCACTTCAGAAGTAGAAGATGTAGCTTCATTCCATGGCCTGGCCAGAGCTGAGCTCTGCCAGCTGGTGCTGAGAGATGGGTTACCCTTGTGAGAAACCCATCTATTGCTTTCTAGCTGAGCTCCCTCCTCACTGCCTAAGAAATTGGCTGGTTATGGGTCCACTCTTACTCCAGTCTAGCCTGGGTGAAGATGCAGCAGGGAGAAGATGCAGTGCTGGAGAAAGTGTGGGTGGCTGAGGTAGGGTTCCCCAGTGTTCCACTGTGCCATCCTTCCCAGCTGACCAGCCCACAGTGGTTAGAAATGTCATGCAGAGATTATTTAGGAGTGAAGAAGGAGGATGTGCTCATGCTACTGCTGTGGTGATGGCAAGCTCTTTATCTGACCTTTTGGGTTTTCCAGGCCCTACTGGTGGTTCCAGTTTAGCATATAATGTACTTTTCCCATTCTCCTCTGTCAGCCTAGACAAGTCACTCTTGCCTTGCACAGTAATTTTTCTGCAAATTACTCATCGATCTGATTAATCCAAGCAAATACCATTTCTATATGTCCACAGGATTTTCTTCCTGATAGGTTTGAGCATTCCAGAACACTCTATTAGCCATCAGAATGGGCTTTTGATCCTTTTTCTCTTTTAGTTTTGGTTCAACACAGCTGTTAAAATGGTGTCTTGGCTACATTAGGGAAAAGCAAAGTATTTATCTTGGCTCTGGTTACTCATTCACCATATGGCACCACAGTTTCACTCTCATCTGTTTTGGGAGATGTTTTAGTAGTCCCATGTTTCCATACGTGTCATTGATGTACTACCACACTGAACATAAACCTTGATGTATCAGGCATCCAGTTGTACACACTAAACAGATCACCTTATTGAGAAAATCTTTTATGAAGAATTTATATTTTTTTAAGGTCTCTATGAACTTTCTGGACCTGTATATCAGTACAATTCCTTTAATGCAAGTGACTATGGGAAGCAAAGCTAAAGAAGAGGTGAAGGAAGAGAACTCTAACTGACTGACTCTTAAAAAACAGGGGATTGATGTGAACATCCAGCAGCAGTGTACCAGAGGCTGGGCTGGCCATCACGTTTCTGCCTGCTCTGCTCTATGCCATAGGTTAGGATTGTATTTGTTTCTTCCACTTCACAAATGCTGGTGATCCTCTACAGAATGGGTCAAAGCCCAAAAAACCTTCCTCTTAGGCAATGGCTAGGACAAACTTAAGGGCAGTATGAAATACTTCAGATAGACGTCTGTCAGACAACTTAGTATTCATTGCATGAACCAGAACCAGGGCTTTGCTGTTGCTTCAAGCTGTTATACTGGCCTGTTTATCTTGGTTATGATAGATTAAACAAGGCCATATCATAGGACTCATAAAGCTTTTGGAAAAGTATTACTAATGCTGTTGCGTGTTTTCTCTCTATGGTGTTAGCAGGAATTACCTTGAGTGTTTCTGGAACCTCCAGTTCTGCCCTCAGTTTTCTCCCTGGTCAGCTATTCTGACCAGCTTTTATGCCTTTTCTTGTTCAAGGATATCAAAATCACATTTTGCTTTCATCTGTTGCTCTTCTTTATGAAGTCACTGAAGAACATTGCTCTGGTCTGCCAAAATACAAAATAAATCTACGTGGGCTGATACTGAAGACTGGAAAGCCCAAGGTAATTTTTGCTCTCTGACACTGGTGATTTCCTTCTGTCTGTTGATTTGCTATCAAAGAGTTGACACTATTCTATCTTTTCAATAATAACAAAACAATACAGTCATCTCTTAGTAACTTCAAACTGATATCTCTTGGAAAAGAGTTTGACAATAACAACTTCCTTTAACCAGGAATTCAGTAGATCTTCAGAATGAATAGTGGCTTTTTTTTTCTTCAGTAGTATTTTGTGTTATGATGTCCTTCAGGTATGATTATGGTTTTCTTTGTCAGAGAGTCATCTGTTGAGGACTGCATATGAAGTTGAAGAAACTTGGATTTAGGAGAGTGTTATTCCATATCAGGTTATATAGTGAAGGAAAAGTGATCATACACTTACCTAAGTCAGAGTCATTTTTGAGCATTATCCATCTACATGGAGGGAATTGCCACCTTCTTTTGTTGACCATTACAGAATTATTCCATTCCTAAGATAATGATTATACGAGCTGACAAAACCCAGAGCTATACATCCTGTTCCACACTTGTAGTACTCCCTTGGATACAAATTTATCTTCTATTCTCTTAGTGGGTGGGTATATCATGTGCATAGTGTGTTTTTCCTTTGTTTTCATTAAAAAAAAATCCCAAATATGGCAGCTTGGTTACTTGGACAGAGGAATAATACACATAAGTTGAAACCTGGTCTTGCCATTGCATCCTTGGTTTAATTAGTTAAAATGTAGTATCTTAGCTATACTAAGCTATACTTATCTATGCTAATATCCACTTATACCTGTCTTTGTGTTGTGTACAAAAGAGTCTGACTGTTAGAAAGTGTGAAGGACGTTGTATCCTTTGCCTAAAGCATAAAATGGGAAGGCTGTTTTCCTTTTAAAAATAAGCAGAGCAGTTTGCTTTACATCAAAGGGAAAATTTCGGTCTCATGATTCCTTTCAAATAGTTTGTAATACAAATCCAAACCCAATCTGTAAGTAGTAGTCAAAGCCTTCTCTCAAGTTCTTACTTAATAAAGCTAATTGTGCTGGTTATGTATTTTTCCAAAATACAGCAGCCTTATATAACAGAGTAGATTTTGCTTTGGCATGTGGTACTGTGCTATCATCCTCTTGGACCACCTCCAGGAGAGCACAGGTGGCAGTTCTGCTGGGATCTCACAGCTTCTCTGTTTTTATTAGCCTTTTCTGGCTGGTATGCTCTATGGTGATGACCCACCCGTGAGATGCACTTCCTTTGGACAACTTCGTGGAATTTCTTCTGTTCACCTTCTAAAGTTTCTGTCCAGTATCTTAAATTAAAAATGTCTGGATAAACTGTTCAGTATTCATTCTAATCATTGATTTATGATCAAATTATCTCAATTTGAGGTAATGTTCCTATGAAGCAGTGAAGTTATTTTGCTTCATGAATGCCTGTCCTTTGTGTTCTCTAATTCCTGGATGATTATAACATTCAGGACTTGCTCTGCAAAGTGAGTGGGAAAGTAGCAGACATACTGGTGTTAAGGCAGTTCTCCCACGTGTCATTAGTAGGTTCCTGATGACACTATACTGGGGAATGAGACACAGTGTCCTGAGCACTGCAGTCATTTGAAAACTGTGTCTTTTTTTACAAGGGTAGCACACTGAGCATGGCTGCTAGAGCCAAATTTCCTTTTGGTTAATTACATTGCTCCCTCATAAACTGCCCTTGCAGTTTCTCTTGGTAATGCTATTTATCATCCCTCTTCTAAACCCCAGAGTTGTGTATACAGGGACATTAAACAGCTGCTCTTTATGTTTAGACTATATAGCTTGCTAAATGTTTATTTGGGAAGGAAGGTGTTATGAATAATTCTCTGGAATTATTTTGTAGTATATAGATGTGTACTTTGTATCTTGTAGAACAGCACAATGTCACTTGATATATGCACATAGGAAGTTGTTGATGTGCACTGCTGAGCAATCTTTGGCCTTAGAAAACCAAAGCTGTGACAGGCATTACATTATGATGTATTAATGCTGCTTGTGGCTGTTAACAGGTTCATCCCAAAAGGACCATGGCCCAATTCACTAATGCATACAGTTTGATCATGCTGCCCACACACATCTATGAGAAGACTGTGTTGTTCCTGCTGTGGCGGTGTTTTAAATGTGGAGGTTTTTATAGTCTCTGTGGTACTGGAAGTGCAGTTCTGTTGTATTCTTTAATTCAAATCTTATCTTCTTAATGGCAAACCGTGAAGACAAATTAGAATCTATACTATATGTTATATATCGTGGTTTTTCAGGTAGGGACTAACTTGTATCTCAGCTTTTTCTCCTTGGAAAAAAAAGATGAAGAAGATTCTCCAAAGAAGCATCATGAAGCATCATGCGTTTGTTGCCCTTGCCTGGAGTAAGAAACACTTTCTTCTCTCTTTTCTTCCTTTCCCCTTCTTTCTTTCTTTTTTTTTTTTGTGTGTGTGTGTGTGTGTGTTTCTTCCTGTAGTGGCAGGATGTTTTCTTATAAATAAGAGTCCCACACAGGACCAGCTTGGTTGGTATGTTTAGATTTGATTTTTGCATATGTAACTTGAACTTAAATGCTGTTCTTGGCTTTGCCCTGGTTTCTTTCTGGCTTCAGACCTGGAAGAGATATTGGCTTGTTCTCATGAGGAGGTATCAGAGGAGAGGAGTGGAAGGCTAGAGCCAGGTGATAGAGCACAAATATTATAGTGTGTGCTTTTACTGCAACTATCAAAATGTTCATCCTTATGTTTTCTCTGTCTGTACGGTCTCTTAAAGTTAAGCATTTTTTAGGGAGCTGTGAAGCACCTTGTTGATGGAAAGCATTCAAGTAACTGTTTATGTGGAGAACACTATCACCAGACTTCTTGGATTTTTATCAGCTATATATTATAGTCGTAGCTAGCAATGTTATTTACTTTTAGATGATGAGACCTCGTTGAGGTTAATGTGCTACACAATGGTTGTGTTTTGTAGGGAGGGATGCATTTTGCTTAGAGACATCATAGGCCACCTGTAACATCCTTTGTTTGAGTAAGCTGCCTTTTGTTGTCATGCTGAAGAGTGATTTCAGAGTGCTAGTGTTGCTTTCTTCAGTACTGAGTCTTTCATCCCTGATTATACCAAGCAGCATCTGGAGCAAAGGTGACCAAACTTCAGTGGCAGAGCATTAGGCGGGATCCCTGCTGCACAGGGCTTTGCTGTACAGTCCCAGAGACTTCCAGGCTGCAAAGAGGAAAAAAAAAAAGGGGGGGGGGGGAATAAATGGGGCTGCAGCTATGTTTCTTTTTCTCCTAAAGCAAGGCAAGACATAGAGAACAGATGAATGTGATGCTCAGCGGCCATTCTGAATTAGTATTGATCCTACTGATGTGTTTTGGCACTGTATTTTTATATCCTTTCTGTCACAGTACACTAAAAACACAGAGATCCTCTGCAAGTATAAATTAGAACAATCTTTTTAAAGTCCAGATGGCTGTTTTGGTTGGCTGAGAGCTGCAAGATTGGGACCTTTATGTAATATTATTGATTATTAAGTTTTTAACAGCAGATTTTTATTTTTCTTTTCATGAGCACAGTGTGTCACGAGAAAAACAGTAGAAGCCTAATCTGTTTCCATCAGAAGTAGTTTTGTTTATTCCAGAAATCCCCCAAATTTGCGCCATGTTGTCATTTGTCAAACAGAGCAGCAGCAGAGCCATTTACTGTAGATAGTGTTACTAAATCTATGCAAAATCAACTTCAGGGCCTGTGGAAACTGTGGTCCCCTCGTAAGAGTGATGAGCTCTACAGTCCCAGAGAGTTGAACTACTGTTATGAAGGGAACTCCTAGGAGTTTGCTGTCTGTGCAACTGGTGCGAACAGTAGCTGCCCTGACTTGTAGCCCTGCAAATTGTACTGCAGAAAATCTGCTATAATAGATACCTAAATTGGAGACCTTTGCACCTTTCCTGTTCTCTCATTCAGACAGTCCTGGAGTCTCTCCAAACCTGGACTTGGTCTTCCTCTCATCTTGACTGAACTTGGCACTGTAGAACTCTTTCCATATTGCTTTCTTTTTTTTTTTTTTTTTTTTTTTTTTTTGTTCCAGGCTGTTCTAGATAGTGCTTTTCAGTGGCTGTATAGGCTTATAATCTTAGAGCTGAAATATGCTAGGAGAGTGAGTTGGGGATAACACAGCTTTTTTGGAGAGAGATGCAGGTGATGTTGGGATTAAATTAGCTAGACTAGGAGGAGGGGTTTTGTGCCAAATCACTGTAAAAGGCCTTGTGTTGTCTGGAGAGATTCCCAGGAGATTAAGCTCTTTGGGGCCAGGCACCCTGCGTCACTACCCAATTCACTGGTTCCTTATGTGGGCTGAGGATTGCTTTTGGCTCTTTCTATACTGGTTGGAAACAGATTACCCACCTGAGCCAAGAGAAAAGTGACTGTATTGAAGACACAGGCCAACACTAAATCCATTGTGAAAACAGGACATTGGAGGCACTGTGAACCACGGCCTTTGAAATGAATTCAGTTCTGTATGGCATTGTGATCTTCTAGTCTTATACTTACTCTATGGGACATGTTCTTTTTTTAATCTTTTGTTTAGTCTGCTAATGTACTGTTGTACTGCTAAGTGGGAAATTTCTGGTTGGATGGTAATAAGATGTCTTAAACCTTAGAAGCTGTGATGTTGTATTCTTTCTTTCTGTACAGAACCTGGGTTGTTATGCCCCGCACCCAGTGCAGAATTTGATCAAACAAATATGAATGATAAATCAGTTGTATTTATCTAAATACTTACCTAGCAATAAAAAAGAGCTGTTTAACTATATTTTCTTTTAATAAAGTATTTAGTGCATTTTATTATATTGAAATATGCAGTCTGCTTCTCATTGCTGCAGAGTAAGAGCTGAAGCCCAGCGTAGGCAGTGTATTACTTTGACAGCTTTGGAATAAAACTTTTCCTGGAGACACTATATATTTTGAGTGCTAGAAAAAATCTCTATGGATTTTGTTAAGTCATGGAACTCATTTCACATAGTGATACAAAAAGGAGATGTAAAACTAGTGACTGTGTACCTTTATAGAAGGCTTTATAGATGTGGGTATAGTTGTGTTTATATGGGAGTTGATATTTCCATGGTCTCCCTTTCTCTTGGGGGAATGCATTTGATTTGCAGTATAGGGAGGACAGCAGAAGGAATAAGTGCTGCTGTTTCTGGGACTCTCTCACGTCTTTGTGGTTTGTTTTGTCATTACTGTGGTGTTTTTTTTTTTTTGTTTGTTTGTTTTCTTTTTTTCCTAATTTTACTGCTCTTGCAACAATCAGCAAGAGGAAAAGCTGAAATAGTTTAGTTTTCTTTTTATTTTTTTTTATAGCCATTTCTCCTGCAGTGTAGGCCTAATTCTTCTTGAAATAGAAAAACAATTTGTAATCATCTTCAGCTGTCACTGTTGCTGGCTCCTTTCCCTTTTGCTCTTAATTTGAGGTGTTGTTAAGCTGTGCCAGAAAGCAAGTGCAGTTGAGCTATTTGGTCTCCAAAACTCAATATCTTAGTAACACGGGCTTTGTTCATTTTTATTACTTGGCATCTTCTTTTGAAAGGAAGAACTAAAGGGGAAATACAAGGCTCTCATGGGGAATGCTCAAAGAATGGAACCCTAAGAACAAATCTCTTAATCATAAAAAATCCTGAAAAACATGTGCTCCACCTGGCTTTCTGGGAGTACTTCAGTATCCGAACTGTTGGAGAGTATATAAAGTGCATATGCATTGGTGGAAACAGTGGCCCACATTGTACAGCCATTCCTGTATTCATCCTTTGCGTAGTCCATTAAGTATGATTGGAGAAGTTTTCACAGGGCTGATGCCAACATGAGCTTTCTGTGGGCTGGAAAGGAAGGGGAAAAAAATGAAGGCAACCAGCCTCCACCTATGTGCTCCCTCCCTCTGTTACGAGACAGCAGCTGTGAGGAAGCTAGGACCAAAAAGCCTTCTGAAATATGATGAGTTGCTTAATCAGATTTCCATCTTTGATAAATATTATAAAGAATGTGCAGGAAAATAACCCTAATGTAATTTGAGTATGAAAGTAAAGATAACTGTCCATACTGGGGGTGATCACTCTCATACAAACTTATGCCACTTTCTCCTAGCAGAAGGGTCTTCTCAAAGTGAAAGTTTTGAAATGAGAAGGGATAGGTTTTGGAAGAATTACATCTGAAAGAAGGTCCAAGTAATTGTAAGTAGTAACTGGAGTGTGGGTTGGTTTTCTTCTTGCTTCCCTGGCTGGCTCCCCATCTCTTCTCCTCACCCTGAGAAACCTCCTAAAGGACATCAGAAAAAGATCTGGTGTATCCAGGAAAGGTAACTGGACATAGAGAAAGGAAGTTATGTGAGACAAGGAGAGGTGTCAGAAGAGGAAAATGATCTAAATATCAAGACAAAAATAATCCAGAATAAAAACAATCATGATCTTGTACAGTTGAGTGTCCAGCATTCCTGCTGAAGTTGCCTATGAACTTTGTTCTTTCATTTATGTCTTGCACTGCAACTATTTTAAATTGCTATTAGAATTAATGTAATTCCTTGAGTTTTAAAGAGTGCAGTATAAACCTTCACTCACACTGAGGCCCAAGTGTCTCTGAGAACAAACTAATTTCAGCTTGCCAGTTCCACTTGATTTCATTTCAGACTCATCCCCACAAGCCAAACCACAAAAAGAGTTTCCTGTCCAGTGGAAAATGAAATGCAAAAGAATATCCCTTTGTTGTTAATGGGTGGCTGCAGGGAGCGGTGCTGTGGAGGATGCAGAGCTGGCTCTGCCTGAGGTTGTCTTTGGGCTTGGTTAACTGGGTTTTGCCAGTTGGGCAGAGCCTAATAGTTCACTCTTTCTGAGGACAGTAGTTTAAAATCCTGGGTAGTTTATAAAGAAACTCATTGAGCAGCAGTCTGATGTAATACAAGGTGAAAAGCTCAGACTGCTGCATTTCTCAGGATTGTGTTTCCAAAGAAGGACTCACGTGCTGCCTTCTTTATCCTACACTGGCTATTTGGCTTGTGGAGCCAGTCAGCTTTTGTTTGTTTGTTTGCTTTGATTCCTCTCAGAGTCTATCAGTTAAGCAGTAATGGGTAACACTTCTCCCAGCACATTTATTTACCAAATATTAAACTTGTCAATCATCAATGTTCCCTCCTCGCCCCCATGCAGCAGTGTTTGGGTGGGAATTAGGGCTGCAGCCCATGGGTGATCAGCTCTATGGAGCTTAGTGCTCCTGCTGCCCACCCAACGCACTACAGTGGGATGCCTGGCTGGCAGCTCCCTTCCCTCTGATGTTTCCCTTCTTATGGAGCTGCGCTTTGGTTCCTCAGTAAGATATGATAACAAAAAGTGGCTGTTCCCCCCTCTCCCCAAACTGAAGGGCAGCTGGGAAAATAACTATTAGTTCCATTAGTTGTCCAGCTCTGTCTGTTCTTCCTCTGAACTTCTCTAAAATAAAATGCTTCTTCACACATTTCTGTAAGCTGCATTACTGCACCTCCTGAGTGTTTCTGTGGAGCCCAGTGGTTTCCACAAAGCCCTCATGTTTGTGCTGTGATGGCTTTGCCTGGAAGTCCTCAGTGTGGGCAAAGCAGCTGTGACAGGCAGACAGAAACTGTGCAGCCTTTTTCTCTCCTTAACTGAGTTAGATTTTTGGGTCTTGAGCAAACGTTGCTTGACTGCAGTTCACAATATTTGCTTAGTGACCCAGTGGAATGTCTGGAATATTTTTATTTTTTCTCCAGAGCCAAAAAAATGCTCTTTGGCTCTACATCCCAGTCCCGCTGGCCTGAAGCAGTCATTGCCCATGCACAAGGAGGGTTGGGCCAGGCCAGACCAGGCTAGACTGTGGGATGTCAGCTAGTGGTGAGTGCTCTAGCACCAGGCTGGTGTTGGTTGATGGAAGTGCTGTGAAAGTGCAGGGAGAGCGCTGGGTGCATTGTGCACGCTCCCACTGCAGCAATGCCTTGTCTCCTGCATGGCTTTCCCAGTGCCTGTGTCTATAGGTCTGTCAGACATCGTGGTCAGTCCTGCCAGACTGCCCCAGGACTGTGTGCCCAGGGACAACAGGGTGATGTACTCCACGAAGATGCAATGGCTCTGGTGAAACATGCCCTTTTCATTTTGTACTTGTTTGGTCGTTGAAAAAAAAGAGGTGATGCTTGGGATACGGCAGCACTGTAATGCAGGGGGCAGAAACAAGGAAGGGCAATTGAGAGAGAATACAGGGAATCCAGAGATATCTGAGCATCCAGAGATGTTGTTAGGAAGGGTAGAGAGAGCCATATGGTGGGGGAAATGGTCACTAGTGCTGAAATCAATTAAGATTGCAGCTCCTTTAGGGCAGATTTAGTATACCAGCTGGCTTTCCTCTTCCTCTCTTACGGCCAGCCACTGCCTCTCTGGGATCGGCCATGCAGGGGCATCAACCTTCTCTCTGCTGTTTTTACAGTTTGCTGTGGTATTGTTTGGGTAACAAATGCATTATTTTATATCAGAGCCTGGACTATGGTGATTGCAAATATGCAGGATAAATAACTGATGGCTCAAGTCCAGTGCTTCATTTCAGTTTTTTCATTTTCTTTGTTAAGTGTGTTTATTTGTCAATTTTGTTGACAGAGAACCTTGTTGTCTGGTGTGGAGGAAATAAATATATTAAGTAACCGAGTAGCTCATTTTTCTGTATGACCTTTTGATCACAGTCTTGAATGAGAGCTCCTGGAGTCCTGTGTGTGTACTTGTTCCTGTGCCAGTAGAGCATCTGCCCCTGCATAATGCAATAATTACACCTCTTTACAGCTTGGATGCACTTTCCTGGAGCAATCTTAATTGACAGAGAGGGGTTGGGGAACAGAGGGAGAAAAGGAAATTGGGCCACTTGACTTCTGGAGCCCAGGTGAAGATGGTGATTTAGGGCAGCATGGACTTGTAACGTGGAGCTTTGTGTGCTCGGCAGGCCGACAGCTGCACGGTGATGCGGGGCTGGGTTGTGGAGCTGTGCTTGGCATGTGCAGGAGCTGAACTGTTCTTTGCTCAGATGAGCTAAAGGTAAACAATATGTGCTCAATTATAAAGAAAGGAATTGCATATGAGAAGTGAAAACTCCTTATTACGTCTGACAAATCAAACTGTGATAGAAGTGAAGATTTCTGTCAGCTGTTCTTTTGGTCTTTTTAGAGTTTGTAAGCTGTCAAGCCTAGTTACTAAAGCATATTTTGACTATACATTACTGGACTGAAGACATTTAAAACAACAATGTCAAAATACTCAGTGGTTTTATATGTCCATCATAGGGCAAGGAAGATGCATCGTGTGTGTTGACATGAAGCATCTTTACATGTCAGATAGCTGTAGCTATTATGAAAGCCCAAGGCACGGTGTTTTTCCACAGAGGACAGTTTTGTCAGATGCTGACATCAGATCTGGCGAGTGTCTAGGGCAAAATAAGGAGCTCTTCAGAGCATCTTGGCTTTTCCTAAAGGTTTCAATGTTTGCAAGCTCAGAAGTGCTGAAACCACAAATATTTGGTGTTGTTTTGGGTGGCAGTGGCTTGCCTGCAAGGGAAAGATCTAATAATGGAAAATGCCAATTTCCACAGAGAGGATGGAAAGAATATAGATAATTTTTAACATGCACAGGGCATCCTTGGGAACTGGATCTTCCAGGAATCTCTTGGAAAAACGAGATGTACAAACCAAAGGACTGCAAGAACCGTAAGGGAATGTATTTCTTTCCCTGGAAGAAGGTACAATATAAGGTATGTCTGTTCCTTAAGGTTAACACAGTAGCATCAATAGGCTTTAAAAAAACCCAAAAACTTCTGTGGGCTCATTATTGTATTGTCTAAACATCTTATAAATATTTATGAATGCATCCTCAAAGGCAAATGAATGTAATACAGTGATGATGCAGTGTGTTGTGTAAGGAAGCAGCTTTTTTACTTATACTGTGACACACTGGAGACAGTATGGCTGTTAAGTCTCATTTTGGTAAATGAGTGATCATCCCATCCTTCTCACTAGCTGCTTTGCCTTGGCCACATCCAGTGTAATTCACCGTTCTTCATCTAATAACTTTATTAAGGGAATTACTTTCTAACACCAGACCTAGGCAGCCCACATGGGGATCAGTAGCTGTCAGGGTGCAGGTGGCAGCAGGGGAGGAACAGCCTCGGGTGCTGGTGGTGCCCTGGGGATCATCCCCAACGTGCTGTGATGGCTGCCTCTTGCTGCAGCCCTTCTCTGCGGGGCCTCAGGATTCGGGTTCAGCTTGGAGGTGTTCCTCTCTGCACACTCTAAAGAATCCTGGTCTTCTCTGGAGCCCAAGTGTTGCAGCGGTGGCAGCATCTCTCATGCGGCCAAGCATTCAGAGCACTGTTTGGGCAGTGACAGAGTGCGTGAGCAGGAGGCTAATTCTCTTTTCCTCAGGGGTTTAAGGGCTTTGTGCAAATCTCCTTGAAGTCAGTGAAGGACTTCTAATGCTGCAGTGAGCTTTGAATCTGACCCCAGACGCACAATTAACTTGCAGCATGTATTATGCTTTTCCTATCTGGCTTGTGAAAATGAAGTGATACTAAGGAAACCTTTGGAGGATATACTGAGTACTTGTGAACATGCTAAGTTGCACATTGATCTTGATCTTTTCAAAGGAGTATGACTGCGGATGTATGTCAAACTACCCCCACAGTATGTTGCAGCTGAATTCCTCTTTGTTGTATTATATGCTTTTTGTACATGTTCAGTTGGCATTATGAGCTCTGAGGTTTTTTCTTACGTTACTGTGTGGAACTTTAGGGAGCTCATCTCTCATCACTAATAAAATAAAACAAAACTCCGGTAGGTCTTGCCTTGCTAACTGCTATAGCTGGTGTGGTTCCCACTGTTTCAAAAATTATAAAGCCATATAAGATTTAAAATATTCCCAGTGCAGAGCAAGAATATTTACAGGCAAAGAATAAGACTTCTTATTTTGAAATGTTAGTGCTATGAAATTGCATTTTTGGCAAGAGTGTTTAAGCCACATGGACTTCCAATAACATTTTGTAAGCTTATTCCTTAATTATGCCTTAGTTTATGTCTCTGAGCTTAAGAAAACCCATGAAACTAGCAGCAAAATATTTTTCTTGTGGAAAATTTTGTTTACATGGAATACAAAATTTCTATTCCTTGTGGATTTTTGATGTTTTCAAACTTGTATTTCTTTTAATCTTTTTAAAGCATGTAAGAAATAAAAAAAAATGCTGATGCTGTGTACTTAATACAATGTTTTGAAGAAATTAGCTTGGAAAGCTCATCATCTTCAATCACCTTGAGTAAAATGCACGTGAGATTATAAGGCCTCATGAAATGCACCATATTCTGTCTCAAACAGTAACTGTTGCAAGAGATAATTTATGCTTTTGCTTTCATATATTCATAAATGCTGCATTCTAACAATAGCAATAAAGAGAATAATTCATGTAATTGTATTTGTATAGTATTACTTAATCTTTTTTCTAGAGGAAATATCTTTTCCCAGATTAAATAGTCTTCCGTTCAGCTGTAAGTGGAAGAATGCTTCTTTAGTAGCTGTAGAGAGTTAGGGGAATTTTTTCTGCAGTCTTAATATGGAATTTTGATAGGGACTACTCAGTAACTTTGACTTTTAGTGAACAAAATTGGGTAAGAGCATGAAATACTCATTTCTTCTTTTTCTGTGTAGATTGGATAAAAGGAAAAAATACTCAAAGTAGCTATTCTGAAAGGCAAAGAGAAGATGTGTTTAAACTAAGCTAGTCTTATTGCTGGATTATTATTTTTTTTTTTCTTAACAGTATATTTTCTTAAATCGTTGTAGGGAACATCTCAGCCCTGTAGCTCAGCCCTTGTCAAAGACAAAGTATTGAACAATTTTGAGCTATTCCTGGCTTAATACTTAAGTAGAAACAGTGGAAGTAGTAGAAAAAACAAACATTTAAACAGTTTTAAGTCCTCTGCTGTAACCATGTTATTTTGACATCTCCTGTTAATGTCTGAAATATGACACAAAAAGTAATCTGAATATGGTATGAAATAAAAAATGGTGGTTAGCATCCCAGCTACCTGGGGCCTGCTCCTGCTATTATGAGCTTAGAGGCACAACCTGGGCTTTTTCAAGGTGAGCCGAAGAGAGTGTAATTCCTTAATATTTGGAAACTGAACATTTTTAATGTTAGAATTTGAATGATGGAATCATCTGAAGAAACAAATGCCTGGAAACCGGTGTGATTTTTATTTTAAGAAGTATTGGGGTTACAGGAACGTTTGGACAGGGAGTTGCTTTTATTTTCCAGGCAAAAGAAAGTTCCCTGGGGTAGTGGGAAGCAACATGGAATCTAGCGTCTGTATTTCATCTATCTTTGCTCTTCTTTGCAGGTTACATATTTGGGTAAAGTTTCCACAACAGGGATGCAATTTTTGTCAGGCTGCACAGAGAAACCAGTCATTGAATTATGGAAGAAGCACACATTTGCCAGGGAGGATATTTACCCAGCTAATGCTCTTCTGGAAATTCGCCCTTTCCAAGTCTGGCTGCATCATCTAGACCTCAAAGGCGAGGCAACAGTCCACATGGATACCTTTCAGGTAGCACGTATAGCCTACTGCACTGCTGACCACAACATCAGCCCAAACATCTTTGCTTGGGTCTATAGGGAGATCAACGATGACTTGTCCTACCAGATGGACTGCCATGCTGTAGAGTGTGAGAGCAAGCTGGAGGCCAAGAAGCTGGCTCATGCCATGATGGAGGCCTTTAAGAAGACTTTTCACAGCATGAAAAGTGATGGCCGGATCCACAGGAATAGCTCATCGCAGGAAGTGTCTCATGGATTTGAATCTGACGATGGCTGACTGAATTTGTTCATGATTCAACAAAGGCAGAAACGGCCTAGGGAATCAGAGCTGATAGATGAATAAGCAACAGTTGAAACTGGGGAACGAAAAGACTGCCACATCCTTGGCTGACTAGCTTTTTAAATCAAAATGGTAATTTGGTACCTAAAGATATGCATCATTAAAGTAATTATGTTACATTGAAACCTGCTGCTGTTGTAAACATGAGAAAAAAGCTTCCCCCTCTTTTGCCCCAAATGTTTCACACCCACTCATTGCTGTCCTTTTCTCATCTCTGTAGTTCAGGTGCATACTGCAAAGTAGATTAGTTCCTGTTAATCTTAAAAGACTGGACAGGCAATATTATTAGTTGCTCCTCTGGCATTCCTAGCTGGGGACTGATGATGATACAGAAGAGCAAGTAGACCTGGAAAGCCCTAATGGCTCTTGAAGAATCTCACTCCATGATGCATCACAAGAATCATTTCACCATGCATAGGCTAAGGCAGCCATACGTAGCCTTTTAGACTAGTGGCCTGGCATTCTGCACTTAATTTCACATTTCACAGATAAAAGAATGAAAAAAGATGCTTGTATGTACACATTATATCATATGCTATCTTTTATTTTATTCATTGTACCTATTTTCTTAATATACCTGCTGCCACCTCTTTCACCCAGCACCAGTAGTTGCAGTTGCAGACTATAGACTGCAGGATACCTAAAGGGGTGGGCCAAACTCCCATGCTGGCTAGGAGCACAGCGAGCCAGCACCCTTATCTGGGCATTTTCAAGCCCTTATTTGCCCCATGAGTGGCCCACTGGTAAAGAGTTGAGGGACACTTAGGTCTGTTGTCAGTGTTTGAACTGTGACTTCTCATCAACCTCAGGTCTGAAGTGGTATGAAGACAACAGCCTGAACTCTGTGCTCTGTTGTCCCTGGTTGGATGGAGCTGGTGCTGCCTAGTCAGGAAGCCAGGGCTGCTTTACCATAAAGATCAAAGGAAATGGTCCAGTAGGAACCAGATTTGAATATCTGTTCTGGATGAGAAGCTCGTGTTAAGATTCTCATACCTTTCCTTGTTCACAGATATAAAGACTCATGCCTTTCTTGAATGCAGAAGTTTAATAAAACTCAGATAAAATGAAAAACTTGTTTCACTTGATATTTTTTAAGGCCAAGAGCAGATCAATACTTTGCAAGTAATGCTGCTCCTTTATACAATATTGTTTGTAATTTTGGTACTGTTAGGGGCACTGGGGCACCTTACAGAAGCCTTAAAAGAAAGCGAATTTAAGCAGATAGCTCCATGTCTGTGTTTTGTGGGTTTATATGTTTGTATGTGAGTATGTATGTGTGAGTCCAGTGTTAAAGCATGTAGACTGAGCATGGAGGTATATTGAGGAGGGCCCACACCCCTTGAGAATATGCTTGTTGCTTTACAATGTATGTAAACTATTATGCAGCATAAATGCATTCATACTTCAATAAAAAAAGTTGGAGTTAAAACTTGGGGATTTTAAGCTGTCTTTCCAAAGCAAACAATGTGGTTTTGTTTAATCCATGTGCATATTTTTGTTCAGTTGCTCTAGAGGAGTGAAAATGTCAATTGATTTCCATTTAACATCACATCAGTCTTCATGAGAATTATCTTACTGATGTTTTTATTATTTTCTTTTAAATACTTGATGTAAATTATTGCTATTATTATTATTATTTAACTATGCTATGCGAATGTGATTTATAATTTCAGCTTTGCAGGAGGCTTCAGAGATATCCCCCCCTCAAACCATCCTGCCAGTTTAAACAAACTGCTTACAGAGACTGCAGAATGGCTAATGGCTCAGGTGTCTGTAATGCTGTAATTCTTCTATAACAGGACGGAAAGTACAGCAATTGTAGCAGGGCAGGACAATCCTAGGCTGCAGCTATTGAGAACAAGTCCAAATGTAGCAGCTGTGGATGCAGAAACAAAGGAAGAAAAACTTCTTTCCTCTGGAAGACCTCCAGTAGGCAGAGATCTCCAGAGAGATATCCTTGCCTCCACTGCCAACCCTTAAATGAGGTCTGGGAAGGGATGGACTCTGGTTCTACCCCTTCCATTCACTCAGGTACGTTGCATGCACCTGAGCTCCCCTAGGTTGGCCCTGCCTTCCCACCTGGTGCTCAATACTGCTTCAAGCTGTGACTTAGCAGTTCTGCTACAGTGTGGCAGCGGATTGTGGGTTGGGGAGCAAAACACCAGGCCAGAGGGTAGCAGGGCTGGTTTTTTTTTCTGTATTTTCGGATGATCCTGTTTTTCCAGATTTGGCTTTAATAATATATGTGTTTTCTTCCTACTGTGCTCTTTTGGAAGCTGAGGGTTGTGTCACAAGTATCTTTCTTTTTACTGAAGGTAAAATTATGCAAAACTTACGTCAACTTTTGATGAATTATTTTCTTATGTACAGAGATGCAGCCATATTTTAATATCTTTATTTGTTTGAATGTTCTGCCACCATAGCTGCTTCAAATCAGCATGGGAGCCCTGTTTCCATCATCTCAGTCTGGTGAGGGCCCTATAGTACTGCACATTGCCTATGGCACAGTTGCTGCTGCATGTACAGCCCAGAGCAGCTTTTCTGCTGGGAGGAGCTCAGGGAGCTCTTGAAGTGGCAGCTCCTGCAGTACCCAGCACTGTGGAGTCTGCAGTATTCTTCAGTGTTCAGAGACTGAGGATTGCAGGACAATTTTTAATGATAAAAATGAAGTACAAAGCAGAAAATTCTAGCTCTTGTGATCAGAAAATCAGACCATTTGAAACATTAACCAGATATTTTCTAAGGCTACAAACACGTAGGGGGATGTGAGGGAACGTGAGCTCCAGTTCATCTTAGAAAACATGAGATTTGAAAAATAATCAGTTTCATGAATTTGGATCCTTAGATCACTTTGAATTCTGGCCAAATCCCTCTGCATTATCAACACCAAATGTGTGAGGCTATTTGCATGAAGAAGGAAAGCTTTGGCTCCTCAATATCAAGAGTATCAGTTATCGCTGAGTATCAGTTGCCAGTAGATACGGAATGAAGCAATACGTTAAACATTTCCCTCAATTAATATGCTGGAAAAGAGAAATCATAACATTTTCATCAGAAGTCCCTTCCAATTGGCTAAAGAATTTTTTCAACTACAAAGAGCTCAGTTTTGGATCTCACCATATCCCTTTGTGGTCTGACAAGTTCCTTCAGCATCATCAGGAGAACTCATAAGGGCTTTCTTTCCTTTTTCTGTTCGTAGGGGGCATAGAGAAGAATCAAATGTCTAAGTGTGCTATAAGAACTGGAAGAGGAGTGGAGAGCCTTTAGGTCATTAAATCTCATCCTCAATACACAGCATCACTAGGTTCTCTGCTGGTGTACACATGTATGTATGCATACATATCTTTGATGCTTGCCAAAAAGGATTTTTGTGCATGATGGATACATGTAATCAGAGGTGTATTTGTGAAGTCACTTCTGCGTGATAGTGGTCAGATAAATGGCTGACTTCATAAGAAGTTCCTTTTTTTCCAGTGGAAATCAAGTTACCTTGTCTGTCTACATGCAACATTCGATATTCTGTATGTATTATTTACCATTTACCAGCAGAGCTGGCCCATTCCATGCCCAATTAGCTGCTGTAAGAATGATGTATGATTGGACTCATTTTTCCTCATGGCAGTGGAGCTCTGAATCGAGATCTCTTAAATTATTAATTTGTGTGTAATTGGGAAGTGATAGCTTAAATGTATGGTCATTATCCTGTTGTCTAGTGTTAAGTCTGCCAAGAGCTTAAAGAAAATAAACCCTATGTGGAAAATAGGGAGATTCATTATAACTTTTTTCTAATGTAATTTTAAACGTACAGGGCATTTTTCAAAGGTTCTTCTTTTGTGAAGGTCGATCAGAGAGTTTACTTCCTTTTGTGTACAATTTATGGTGTCTGGCTGCCCTTATCCACTGCACCAAAAATGTGCAAATGGGCCTTTTGTCTCCACAACACCATCTTCCTGCTCACTGCCCTGGGGCTGGGCTGGGGGCAGATTGATTTAACAAAAATGATGGTGTGTTCGGAGAGGGTGCTCCTTTTGATTCTGGAGTGTCTGTGGTGGAAGGCATATATGAAAAGGCCTTTAATGTTTCCTCATCAGGAGGAAGCTGCTCATATGTTAATGCAGACACTGGGTACACTACCATGGGCAAGGTGAGAACACCTGATGAAGAGGCCACAAAAGAAGCCCAGCAATCATAGCAAAAAAAGTGTTATTAATTACTGAGCATATTGTGGTACAAAACCTGACCATGTCTTCACGAGAGAGAGCATTACTATGTTGGCATTGGTGCCTCTTTTCTTTTGCAGCTTCCACCATCAAAAGAGTGGAGAGATATTACCAGATAAGTTGTCTGTTGTGCTTTGATTTGCGTTCTGCATTACATTCTCTGTTATTTTCCAGTAAATTGTGTTGCTGTCAGAAAGAGAGGAAACACTGTAATCCTATGAATAATGTATAATGTGCATGTTTTTTTTCCTTTTTCGTGAGCAGCATAGATTTTCTGGGAACAGTGGGTAGAAGAGGATTGCTGGCGTTGCCTTACAGATTTCATTCTGGGGAAGAAGTAATGTATGAAGGTTGGTATCAGTCATGTGCATGTGGAAAACGTAAGTTATCACTATCTCCAATTAGTTACCTCCTGTTTAGAGTGAGTGGAAAGAGTTTCAGATATAACTACTGTGGATATTATTAATCGAGGTTTTCTTGCACAGTAGGGTTAGATTCTTGTGGCCTTGCTCTGGAGTTTTTGGTGCCATGCCACAGCTCCCTGGCTAGGGCTCCTCTTTAATGGATCCCAGACCTGGTGGTTTTAAGTAACAGCAGATATTCCAAATCCTGAGAGAATATGGGAGAAATGTCAGAGGAAACTCCTCTAGAAAAAAAAAAAAAAAAAGGTTAAATTATGACATAGTTGCCAGTGGGATATTTTCATATCCATAAAAGATGTCAGTCTTATCCAAATGCAGAAACAGGTTAAAATTGAAATTGTGCTACACCACAAAGGTGCTCTGGGCTGACACATGGTGCTTCATGCTCACCTGGGTGATCCTGAGAAGTTTGTTCCTGATTCTCTCCAGGCTCTCCAGGTGATTTTTTTGTGTTCTTGTCAGCTCTTGTCACAAAATTAAAAGGCACTCTAGTCTCCCTTTCCTGTTTCTAATCACCATTGCTATTCAGCAGTGAAGGGAGGAGTGCTGTGAGGATCTGGAGTGGGACCTCCCATGCCAGGAGCTGCAGGTCCTGTTATGCTGCCATAGCCCTTCTGCTTAGCCCATCCTCTGCATCCCTAGGAGGTCACCATCACCTCTGATAAGCTTTGCTCTGCTGTCTGTGTGCTGTGTCTTCTGCAGACCCTGTGTCCCAATGACATTTGTGACCTGCCAGAAAAATATGTCTTTCCACAAGTGTTGTGGAAGTGTTTATGTGATGAAGTGTTTATGTGATAAAGTGCTGCTCTGTGTGGAGCTGAAGGGAAAAGGCCAGAGTGCCCTTCCTACTGCTGGCAGGAGGATGACCAGCAGCAAGTGCCTGGCAGTCACTAATTGACTCATTAGTGGTCTCTGCGGGTGTGCTCACAGGAACGTAGGCACATCTCTACCACCTCTGCTGATGAGAAGCACAGGTGTCAGGATGGCTGTGTGAACAGGACTGGGTCCCAGCTAGTACGGGGCAGCCCAGGTACCAGTGGCTGTGGGGTGCTTCGACTGCTCAGACAGGCTGTGGGTTGGTGAGAGCATGGGGAAACATGGACAAGGTGATGCCGAGTTGTGCCGAGCTGCCCTACGCCAGTGCGCTCCAGTGCATCAGGTTGCTACGTTCCCGGTGCCTTGCTTACAGAAATCCTAATTTATGCTGTTAGAAATGGGAAGAACAAAGAGTTTGAGTACGGTTTATATTTTGCTTGAGCACTACAGTGGGTCTCAGCTAATTCATCAGCAGTGGTTTGTTCTGCTCAAAATCCTGGGGAACGGCTCCTCTCCCAGGGTATTTCTTCCAACTTAATTGCCAAGTTATAGTGAGATATGAGGTTCGTTGTTGTCTGCTGGAGCACTGGGGATTCTGTTTTGTTGGCACATTTTTCATGACCCCATGTCAGCAGCATAACTAGGCTATGAGATAATTTGTATGCTTTAGACAAGCAGCTGAACGCATCTTCTCAAGAGAGAAAAATAAGTTTTATCAGTCCAGCGGCATTAATCAGGTAAAACAGAGAAATAACTTCAATTTTGTAGATTAAGTGATGTCAGACCGTGCAAGACATGAGTGACTGCTATGCAGGTGGAAATCAAAATGGTCCAAACTGGCAAAGTGAGATTTAATAAAAATGAGGAAAACAGTATCTGTATTTGTGCTGGACTACAGCATGAAAGGCCATACAGCCGAAAGGAAAGTATGGTATGCTCTTATTTCCCTGCCTCAGTGCTTTAGTTTTACAATAGCTTTCCTCTCATTTCCTAATTAAGCATTTTTGAAGTTGTGAGAAAGGACAACTGTCCTGTCAGCCCAGCTCCTCCTCCTGGTGCTGTTGCAGGTGTTTCATTGTCACTGCAGGAATTTGGATGCAGTTGGTTGTATTGAAATATTGTTGGCAGCAGGGATGAGGATGAAATAGCAGAGGAAATACTGAAGAAGCATATTTGTAATGGTGTCTGCTAATCCTTGAACTATATCTCCGTGTTGTATGTTGCTTTGAGGAGTGATGAAGGATGGATTCTGCATCAGTTTTTGCCTTGCACAAATCTCCCTGCACAGGAGGTAACTGCTTGCAGTAAAAATCTCTTTATTGGGAAGTGCAGCAGTGACCAGACTGGCAATGCAATTCTTCAGCTTCCTGGAAAAGAAACGTTTCCATGGGAGTATTAGAAATCCTCCCCAGGAACTGAAGCTGCCAAGGCTCATTGTGGCTGGGAGACCAACAGCCTGATCCCAGCAGTCTGGTCAAGGAGGGACATCAGCTCCTGCTGGTCACCACAGAGCTGCAGCTGGGGAAACAGCTCACATGCAATCTCCAGTCTTTGTTTTGTTTTCAAAGCATTTTGCCTTTTATTTCTGATTTCTTTGGTCCCTGCGGTGTCAGGCAGGATCCTCTGTGGCCAGAGGTCCTGCTCTGCTCACTGTTGGAGGCCAGTACCTTCACCAGCTGCAGAGCACAACTCTTTGTACAGCTGAGCTGTGGTGCACATAAACTTAAAATGGAAATCATAGTATCACAGAATCGTAGAATTATCAAGGTTGGAAAAGACCACTAAGATCATCTAGTCCAACTGTCAGCCCATCCCCACCATGCTCCCTAAAGTGTGTCCCTCAGTGCCACACTTAAGCTTTTCTTCAAAACCTCCAGGGACAGTGACTCTACCACCTCCCTGTGCAGCCTATGCCCGTGTCTCACCACTCCTTCTGTGCAGAAATGGTGGGAGACTTGTGGAAAACTGTACTTTGGTGCCTACCATATGGAACTTAGTCACAGAGGAGCTCTGCCTCCATCTCTCAATGTCCTACATTGGCATGAGGTACCCAGTTCTGAAGCTCTTCGAGCTGCCATACTGTGCCACATTCACCAAAAAGGAAAAGTGATTGTTGCATTAGTGTGTTGTTACCTGATAGGGAATTTACCCAGGATTATTTCTTATGGATATTTTTAAATCAAGGAGGGCTGGTCAGATTTTGTCCAATGGAGTAATACATGTATGACAGCAGGGACTGCATCTGAGAAGAAAAATATTGGAGGTAATAGGCTCCATTCTTCAGAGCCTCCTGAGCCCATTCTTGTTTGCTGGGACTGGGTTTGAAGTTCAAAGAGACCCACAGTGAAGTGCCAATATGGGATGTCAAAATGCTAACAAGAAAAACTGAGTTTAATGAGTATTGCATGCTTTACATCCCAAAATTTTATCAGTAAGCTCTCAGACTTCGAAATTGCTCTGAAATTGGCAGCCTAGACTTAATATTTTCTACCATTTTGCCATCACAAGCAATTTTAGTTCTCAAGTGACTCCAATTTTAAACTTTCAGTGATTTAAACAGCTGCACTGTGCACAGACTAAAGTGAGGACATGCTTTTGTAATCAAGCAGCCCAACTCCAAATTTTATGGTTTGATGGTTACTGTGCCATTCAAACTATGCCCCATTACACAGAAGTGCATTCCTTTGATTTTACCAAAGAGACCATAAATATGACAGAAAGCATAGCTGGAAAACATGATTTCATGCCTGAAATTTTCAGATCCTTTTTAATACAAAGAATAAATAAAGTGATCTCTGAAAGAAGCATCTCTTTGCACTGAATTATGTTTGGATTATTTGCACAGCTAGCAGGGCTCATTGTTAGGCTTACTAGAAAATAGCTGTATGTAAAAATGTTAAGAAGAATAGTTTTCAAATCAAAAGAATGAGAGTAAGAGGGTAACTTCCTATTTCAGTAGTTTACCACTGAGGAGGCTCAGGGCACTGGAGAAGGAAGCTGTTATGCTTGATATAGAAGAACGTAGATGATGTTCCATAAATGCATAAATAAAGCTAATTGTCAGCAGTTGTATTCTTGGCAAACTGTAAGCCTTATTGCTTGCAAATTTCTTACTGTATTCTTTCCTTTTTCCCCCAAGGTGATGTAATGTTTTCATCTCTGAAAACCTGGTTTCAAGAAAAGATTTGTCTCCAAAACAGAAATCTGCTTTTGATTCAACATTAGGTACTAGCAGACAGCTCTTTTCAGTCCTATTTCTTCAATTACTGCAGCCCTTCTTCATAAAAAGTCCCAGTGCACATTGCCCAGTGCATGTGCAGTCTCTGTTAAAGGTCCCAGCATTAATTCACCACCAACAGAAAAGAACAGAATAAATTCAATCAAAATTTGTAAATAAAAACAAATAGCTATGCCATCTGGTGCCAGTGAAGCAAAACATACAACAGTATGCACAGGTACAATAATTGAGAATTTAGTTTGGGTAATTAAGTTTAATACGTAATAAAATTTTATAGTAAACATTTAAAATGCTCCTAAAAAATGGAAGTGCTTATTTTCTCAAAGTTTTATAGAAAGGTACACATTACAAACTCACCTATTGGATAATTTTGCACTGTGAGTTTTTAGGTAAAGTACTGACTTACATCAAAGCCTGAGAGTGCACCATGGGCAAGTGGCTTCTGCTGGTGTTGGATGAGGGCCAGGAGGCCAAAGAGCAAGCTCTAAAAATGTAATTATGCTTCTGAAAAACTCAAATACTTTTTCCTGCCAACTTGGTGATTTATTTTTTTTAATAGACAAAAAAAAAAGATATTTCCCCTCCACTCTCTCTACTTCCCACCCTTAGCTTGCTTGGTCCTTCTTCAAGTGGTGAACCTGGTGTCTGGGCACATTCCCAACATTCTGGGTGTTCTCAACACCCAAAGGCAAACTGCCCCAAGCTGGATGCCTTGTCCCACCAGCACTGCTCTCCTGGGCCTAGCAGCAGTCAGTGTGCCGCCATACCAGCACTGTTTGGATGGGGCAGGTTGGGTGCTGCCATTGCCATAGAAGAAATGAAGGATTGTTCAAGGAACGTTTAGATGTTGTGTTGAGGGACATGGTTTAGTGAGAACTATTGGTGGTAGGTGGACAGTTGAAATGGATGACCATGTAGGTCTTTTCCAACCTTGGTGATTATACGATTCTATGATTCTAAGGGTGAAGCGGAGGGACAGGGTTAAAGGCTCATTGCAGTTCTCCATCAGCTTCTTTCCCTAACTCCTTCAGATGAGCTGGTGGCAGTGCCAGTATCAAAGCACATTTGCTGAGAAGGTCAGGAGAAAGGCTACAGTAAATCAGTCCCACCTGCGACTTGTAGCATTGGGGTTGAAAGCCTATGGGAGCCCATTGAGAGCATGTGAATAGATGGGCTTGACAGTACTGAATTTTGGATGTTGTTAGAAGATTAGTAAAAGATAATGGAATAACAATAATGCTTGGCTGCAGATTAATGCCTTTAGAAATTTGAGATACTGGTAGCAATTCGCTAAACTGTTTAACGGTTAAGCAGAGCTTCAAGGCTCAGTGTATTCTTTTTCACCATCAGCTCACTCTTGAGCATCAGCAATTCTTGTCTGGGAGCAGCTCAGAGGCGCCCGGCGCAAACAGGATAATGCCAGTGCAAAACCCAAGGCAAATTGTGCAATTTTACATTTATGTGTGTAAGCTGCCAAAAATTCTTGTGTGTACATCAAGCATAGCAAATAATATTTTTTTCTCAGACATAAATGTTAAGAAGACACAGTAAAATGTAGTATGAAACCCTTCCATAATCTGTTTCATGCATTATCAGGCCTTTGATAATGTCCTGTACTCCAGGCTTCAGATGATGTCCTTGTAATGCTAGAACCTGCCCACTGGAGGACTTTTTTTCTGCAGTCTCATGAATCTGCCCTGAAATATGAGAGTTTCTATCTTTTAAAACGTTTTTACCTCATCCAGGGCCATCTGATATTCCCATTTTCTATCGATATGCCTAATTTGACTGTGAATCCTATTAAGCTATTTGAGTGCAATGATAACACGTGGCAATGAGTTAATAGGCTGTGCACATGCTGTGCGATTTTTTTTTTTTTTGTAAATCAGTAGTAAATCTTTAATGATGTTAAGATCTGTTTGTTCCTTCATGCAGAATTCCTTGTACTGATACAGGGAGAAGGGGTAAAGCTCACCCCTTTCTTTTCTAATCTGCCATTATTTATGCAGCTGAATATGTGCTCTTGTGTTATTCCGTGCCCCAAATTAAAAGCTTAGCATGTCACCACTGAGTTTTATTTCCTTCTTGGAGGAAGGAATATACTATCTGCAACAGCAACCAACCAGTCAATCTGAGTTGCAATAAAACTCTCTATATTTCTCTGATATGGGCGCTTCTGTTCTAGAAATATCCTCTGGCACGTTGCTAGAGAAACTGCCAGACTTTCACCAGCGGAAATTTTTAAAATTATGCAGAGCATTTTCGGTCTTGGTGGTTTTCTAGCAATTTCTCATGCTTGATGAGCATCAGTAAAAGAAATGTAACACGATTTCTGCCCTGACTGGATTCCCACAAGCACCTGGGGACTGATGGGCAGCGCATTTTGGGGCAATGCTCATTCCTAAAAACCTCCCCTGGGTGACAAATATTCTTGCTCTTCAAGCTCTTTTTCACTGAGAAGAAATTACTTTAGAAAATCAAGCACTCCAAAGTTCAGAAATGTCAAACATAAAGCTATTTGGACATCGTGAATTCAGCTCTACTTTGTCAGTGAGTGGCGGGCACACTGATTACACATGTCTGTTTGGTGAGTGCATGGTATTACAGCACTCAGTGCTGAAGGTATTGCATGAAGGATACTCTTGTCTCTGTAAGCCCTGCTAGCAGCTGAAGACAGGTAACAAATGAGGAAGCTGAGATGTGGCCGGGAAGGGGGGACAAGGCTGATGGCAGAGACATTAGAATGCCAGCCAAAAATATAATGTAAAGTAGACCCTGAAAGGGTTTGTGTCAGGGGCAGGAAACCCTAAAATTGAAATAATATAACAAGGAGTTGCCATTGGGAAGAGGTACATGTCTTTGCAGAAAGCTACTTTTTGTTGATAGCATTACTTGGCCTATTGGCTCATCCATGATTTTTATCACTTGAGTTTGCATTGCAGCAACACTGTGGTGTGGCATGTTTCACTGCTTCCTTGGGCACTGCTGGATGTGTTTGAACATCATCTCTATGCTTCAGGAGAACATTCCTCCTTAACATTTCTCTGACTGTGGGATATCAGGGTGACTTATCTGCTGTGCTCGTGTGCCAGTTTTTGACAGAAAGGGAACTACAACTGAGATTTGAAGCCTTTCACTGTGCCAGTTTTGAGGATGGTGTAATCTGCTCCCATGAATGTAATACAGAGACAGTGCAGGTAGGCATTTATCCTGTGGGTTATAGTGGAAATAACTTTTTTAAAAAGTAAGTTTTTATAGGAGAAGTTAGGAACATCCAGACTCGGTGCTCTTTTCTACAGCTGGATCCTTTCAACTGGGAATGTCTTATCTTTGGCTTTCATCCAACTGCCTGAAACCCAATCAAAGCCATGAATATCACTTCAGCCCTTAACTAGACCTCAAGAGGATGAAATATCCCTCCATCCACAGGCCTCTGAAAGATAATTATTTGCAAAAAGTTCTTCTTATCTTTGACTATGGAAAAAAAAATTTCTTACCAACAACAAGTCCATGTACAACTAAACAAAAATCCCAAATCTATTGCTGGAGCCCTGCTCTTAGCTGATGAAAATAATGAGTCTGTTATATACCGGTAAGTCTTATCTGTGGTGTGGTAAATCAGTCCAAAATTTTGTAGGAGTTCCCCTGCGGTGTGTTATCTTGGCGATAAATCATCTCAAGCCATAGGAACAGAGTAAATTACTGAAGTTGCTGTAACCATACTGGAGAGATGAAAAGATGTGATTTCTAATTCATATTAATTTATTCACATGCATACACATATTATTTATATATATAAATGTACATTTTAAACATACAAATGTGTATATATATAAAGTAATAAAACCTCTTTACAGAACATCAGATTTACAAACATGTAAATACCCCTGGGGGTATTTAAGAAATGTTTAGACATTGTGTCGAGGAACATGGTTTAGAGAGAACTATTGGTAATTGGTGGACAGCTGGACTGAGTGATCTTGTAGGTGTTTTCCAACCTTGTTCATTCTATGATTGTATGTTTCACAGTACTTTGTCGCTCTTATCAAGCCTGCTTTTGTTCATAACCTTGAATATCCATGTTTTGAAATGGAATGTTTTATAGCAAGCAGAAGTCTTCTCACTCATATATATCAGTAGGTTTGAAATAACTATGAAAAAAGTTTTCATCTGTTGCCATTGATAATGGGTGTTTTTTTTTTTTTTTTTTTACTAATGGTCAAGAGAGCTGTTAATCTGGCATAAATTAATATCAATTCATTTGGCAACTTTGTAATTTTGCACCCTGTCAGAACAGTTGAGTGTACATATTTGAAAAGCATTATAGAACAAAAGCTCTGTCAGTTTATCTGAAAAAAGTATTTTCCCTGTTCAAGTCTTCAATTATAGTATTGGCATAAAATGGATAGTCTTGATAAAAACAGATGAGTACAGAAAATCCCCACTTTCTCCAGTAAGTAACAAGTGACATAACATCTCCTGGTTCATCTTCCTGCAGCCCAGGGCCAGCTGCTGTGCTGCCCAGCCCCACTGTGCTCAGTGCATGAACAAATGTGTTATTCAGTGTCATACAACCAAGTGAATCCTTTACGGCAGCTGCATATTCCAGCAAAAGCATTTTCTATGGAGCTCTATTAATTACAAACTGAAGGCATCCACATATTCAGGATAACTGCAGCATTTTCCTCTGGAATGCAGGAGATGTTTGGCATTACCAGCTTCAAAGAGGGGGAGAGGGAGAGAAGGAATTTAATTCTGAGTACGTATGAGGTAATGTCAATTCCTTGCAGTCAGGAGACTGGAGCTTAATTGATATCATATGGCTAACAAATGTACTCCAAAACCAGCCTCATTTGATCGCTTTTTAATAACTAATAACTCTCAGTGGGAGTCCAAAATATGTATGTCTATAAAAGCCTGCTGGAGCTGCCTCCCTCGCCTGCCAAGATCGCTGTTACTGAAACAAATGTGTACCTTCAGCAGTCCTTGAGCAGACACCAGCCCTGGCTGGACACGTACTCTGTCCTCCCGCTGCGGCCGGGAGTGTCTGGAGGAGCAGCACTCGGTGCAGGATGCATCCCGCTGGCCGCCATCATCCTCCCGCCTGAGGCTGGCGCTGGGCCGGGCCTGTGGCCTGGCACGTCTCTCCCTGCCCTGACTGCTTGGGGCAAGCGTGTCTGCCTTGGCTGCAGAGCTCAGGGGCAGCCAGCAAGCTGTCTGGAGGTGTTCTGCCATGAGTCACTTTTCTCACGTGCGAGCCACGCATGGGGGCAAGGACTCGACCTCAGTTACAGATGGGAGATCAGCAAGGGCTCTGCTCCCAGCCCTGGGCACCACGCTCTGTGAGAGCATCCCTGACTGTCCTCTGGCCCATTGCAGTGCCGGGGCTGTGCTGGGCACAGCTGTGTACCTGTGTGTGTCCTGTGCGCGTGTCCCTGCATCCCTGTGGATCCCCACATCCTATTGTGTGTTCCTGGCCCCAGTGCTGTGCAGCTGCATACACAAACACTTCCTCTGGCACAACCAGAGCTGTGCAGGGCAATGTGCATGCTGAAATGGCGTGTTTTAATCAGAGCTGGTAAAATCACCTTTTTAAGGGAGATTCTGGCTTCACTTTGTGTTTTATATGAGGGGCAGCAGAGAAAGGGGGCTGGTATCATTCCCTTTTGTGAACTGCCCTGTGTTCAAATTGGAGCACGGACAGCACTTTCTGCCTTATATAATGTTAGTATGTGCTCAGGCAGTGTTCAGTGTCACCCAGTACAGGAAATAGCAGGGTGAAGTTTCCAACAGCTTGACCTTCCCTTTGTTTGGTGCCTCTTTCTGTAACCTGTTGAGCTGAACATTGCACTGGGACAGAAGAGAAGCAAAAGCCACATTCTGCGCATGCAATACAGCCAAGCCAAGAGTGTGCTTGGAAGTGCCAAGGATGGGGGCAGGATATTTTCCTCTGCAATTCAGCAGGTGGGCAGTGTTGAGGCACTTGGTGTGTGGACTTAAATTTGCAAGACTATGATTTATTATTGGAAAATTGATCACAGCAGAATGACTTAGCAAGGTGAATTTTAAGGCAGATGGTTTTAAATGCTATCTTGGACCTCTGCTTTTCTGTGGCCTCAAATGTGAAATAGGGCAGATCCTGTTTGCCCTAGTTCTTCCCATGGCCAGGCTTTGGATGCATCTGGTTGGTGTCGGCAGGGATTCATGCAGCTTGTTTGTAACCAGAGCTAGAACTGTACAAATTGTGCTTGTGGTAATCAGTAGGTGTTGAACTTCTGTCACTTAACAAAAGAATGCAGAAGCAAATGAGAGTGTACAGGAAGGTATCAACATCCATACACTGAAAGCAATTACTGAGAGACCTCTCCTGAGATTAGAGACTGCCAGGAAGATAGCAAAAATGTGGACAACTTGGTGCAGGATAGAGAAAGAAAAACAAAACACAGGACAATATAATTAATGATGAAAATAAAATAATATCTTGTTTGGGGAGAAAATAAACACGCAGAGTCCAGAGATGCTTCTGCAAATAAAGAATGGTGAGTGGAGCACTTCTACTGTTTTGCTGAAGCATAGGCGATGTTTTAAAGTTAGTAGAAAAATGATTAACTTTTAAATTACTGCTCAAAAAAAAACCCAAACCAACAGAGTTTCAATGCTAGAAAAAACAGTATAATTGTTGCAAAAGTAAAGCAGAATGGTTGCAGTGCCTGTTGTCTTCCCTCTCCCCCTTCTGCAAAGCAGCAGAGGCAGCAACCACATCACAGCACCCCCTCCCTTCTTGCTGCACCCTAGAAACAGAGAAGGTGGCCAATTTGTGAACATCCTTCCTGGAAAGAGTGTCAGTAGAAGCTTTGGCCTGTTACCATCAAAACACTGTAGACTTCATTTTATATGTATGCTCACTGATATTTCTTCACCTCTGTAAAGCTGTCTTTGATTAACTTTTATAAGGACTCGCACCAAGCTGCACAGTACTGACACAGTTACTTCGTGGAGATCCTTTCCTGGGCCCCTGGTTTGCCTGCTTCTCCCCATCCGTTGCAGCTCACACTGGCCAGCTCAGAGCAACTGCGTTTTTTGTCTTAGAGGATTAGACAATCAGAAGGCATTGTTATTTCCTAAAAGTACATGAAAAAACACACACAAAATCAGCAAAGCAGGGAAAACATTGCAATAGAATATAACATGTTCTGAAACACTTCCATTTTCAACTTCAGTAAATACCATTCATCAGAATGCTACAGATATTGCGTACTGCTCTTCAAAACACCCATGACTTTATGGAAGTTGGTACCGAAGCAAAAATGGTTAGTTACTGTAACAGATGGCTTAGAAATGCTTCTAGGTGAGGGTTGAAATATCCTCATATAATATGGAGCAACAGACAACCTAGTGTCAGTGCCCTATTACAGGCATAGTGCTGCTGTAGAGAAGAATTTGAAGAACAGGAATTCATCTTCGGGCCTTTCCTATGAAGTTTGGGCTTTGCTGCAGACAGGAACGACTCAGCAAGCACCATTATACTGAGTTCGTCGCTCTGTATTAATGCAGACCTCCCTGCCTCTCCTGCACTTGCAGCAGTGGCTGTGGGCAGGAAGAGCTGCTGCCACCTGCAGCAGCAGCCGTGTCTGGCTCCCAGCACAGCATCAGTCCTGCAGGCCATCTCCTGCCACAGCCCTGTCCTTGCTGAGAGCTCAGATGTAGCACTGTGCACTTAATTGTTTCCATCCCTACAATAAGGCGATATAAAAATTCTTGTGACTGAGCATACAAAAGCACTCGTAAAAAAAAGTCTATTAATTTTTATGCCTCATAAATGTAAACCACAATTCACTTTAAGCTTGCTGTAAAAACATTCTTCTTAAAATTTGAGTTTATAGGACACAGAACAAATAGGATTTCAGAAATAATTCTGGTTTCTATTCTCCTGAGAACTCTATTACTGTTAATTAATAATTCTGTTTTGCCTTTCTTTGTTTTCAAGGGAAATACTGCTGAAGAACTGCTGGTTTAATGCTTTTCTTTGATAAATATTTTATCAAATAATAATCACCATCTTGTAATGCAGTTGTAGAGTTTACAGCTGTTACAGTGAAATCTAATGCAACTGAAAGAAACAAAAGCAGAAGGAGAAATTATCAAACCTTTATATTTTCAGAGAGGTTGAGGAGTGTGTGGTATTATTTTCCACAGTAGCTGAGCAGCATGGTGCCGTGGTGCTGCTGCCAGCCATTTCACTGAGTGGCAGGATCGAGCTGCTGGTGTTTTAACCCCACTTTTAATCATTTTTTGGGGGTGTGGGCATATGGTGCAGCAGTGCTCATCAAGGTAGTGGTGCTCTTTTAGGCTGTCAACAGGGCCCTGGCAGGTGGGAGCGGGCCATGGCATCCCTGCTGCTCGCCCACAGCTCTGTGAAAGCCATGGGGGTCCACCCATCACCAGCTCAGCACACAGCCCCCAGCCCTGTGCAGAATGGCTCTGAGGGTGAGAGGAGTGGGAGCACGCGGAGTGTAGTCATGGGCTGTCAGAATGTGGGCCTTAGGGCTGCGTATTAATGTGACAACTCGAACTACAACAAAACGAACATTTTTCAGAAGTGGTGAACTCCCACAGCTTTCAATAGCCTTAATTTTTATTTAGCTCTAAATATCAGAATGCTTTCCTTTCACTCCCTCAGTCCTGTGTCAAAGAGCCTTCAGCATAACTGTTCCAGGATGGGTTCTTTTGTTCTGCTGAAGCTTGTGAGCTATGTGGGTTAGTTTGCTTTTCCCTTAACTATTCAGAAGAATGGCACTGTTACCATACAGGTCCCCAGGTATCCAGAAGCCCCAGGCTGAGCCCTGCCTCGAGCCTCTGCTCAACACAACGGCCATGTCCTGCTTCACTTTGCTCCTGGCAAAAGCCTCCAAGCTTTCCTGAACCTGTCTGATCTGGGGCTGCCAATATACTGTTCAGTAGGAAACTGAGGGCCTAAGAATAATGCTTGCTGTGGAAAGAATGGTCAAAAGGAAGTGATCAGGACTTGCCCCTGTGTGGACAACAAGAGCAATGGGTTTTCTACGCATACAAAGTGAGTGGGGCTGTGTGAGCTGTTCACAGGAACAAATCCTATTCAAGGATTAATTAACTTCTGAAACCTTTGGCTTAAGTTTATGCATTTTGGGGTGGAATCCAGAAAAAAAAGAATTATATATTGAACCAGAAAAGTGAATACACAGCTGAGCAGACAGAGGGTTTATCGTTCCCTCATTTTATGTTCTTGAACCAAAGGGAACCTTTTATCATAACTGTTCCAGTATACTGCTCCCTTCCCTAAAGACTACAGCAGGGTAGATTATATTGCCCACCCCCCAGCAGTTCATTCTGCTGAGATCTCACACACCGTGGGACCAGCAGGTGCAGGACAGCTCTGAGCACCCACGTGCTGGTTCCATGCTGCTTAAAAAGGGGCTTGAAGACGATGCAGATGGCTGAAGAATTTTACTGCTACATCCAAATGCTGAGCTTCCAAGCCATGACATCCAGTCCCTGCCCACAGTGGGTGTTCGGATTTGGCAGCTGGGGAGGACGTGGGTGGGAGGAACCTCGTGGAGCAGATAGGCTCTGAATGAAACAAACTGTTTCTGAGATGATCTTTAATCACTTCCGTGTCCTCAGGGTGATAAGTAACCAGCCATTTTACACTGATAAATATTCTGCATCCACGATTGCTACACACTGCAGCTGAAGCCAGATTTTGGAATTCCCTCTAAAATCAATACTTGCTAGTTAACATGTGTATTTATCTTCACACACACTTAAAAATTGCATACTACTGAAGTGCTGCACAAACACGTTCCTTGGTCTCCAGATGTTATTTAGAAAGACAGAGGAGCTGGAGAAGAACCTGCAGCCCAGTCTGTGCACCAGGCTGTGGGTGCTGGTGCTGGAGGTGCAGGCACAGCTTTGGTCATTCTGCAGGTGGGCAGGTAATGTCTGTGTCCTTCCCTCCTCCAGTTTAACCTTGTCGGTGTTGAGGGTATGCTTATGGGACTAGGGAGCTTGGGAATGCTTTCCTTCCTTGAATGCTACTGTTAATTCTATGATGTGAAAGGGAAAACGGTGGCCAAGACAGCAATTGGGCTTTGGTGTTCCACCCATCCCCTGAATATTTCCAAGGGAAGTGGCAGTCAGACTAATGTCAGATGGTTTTTCTGTTCTCAGTAGCAAAGAACAGAGGATGAAGCTCTCCCTGTCCCCATCTGAAAGGAGATGACCTGGGTGTAGCTTACCATCAACATAGGAGGCCTTGAATTATGCACTAAACTGAAGAACAAAGCCTGAAGGCAGACGGTGTCTGCTTATAGTGCAGAGTGGAAAGGAATGAACATAAAATGAGCCAAATGCTCTTGTGGATGCTTGCAAGGGACGGCTTCTCACTGCATCCTTCTATCAAAGATATTCATTTGCTATTTAATGCCTGAGGATAATTTTGCCCTAATGATTCCTCACAGCTGAACTACGGGAGGGCAGTGGCAGAATTCTGCAGGTGTTGGCTGCAGGCACAGAGGTGAATGTCCTGCTTGAGGAATGGGCAAACAGCACCTGGTTCTGCTCCTCTGCTCAATTTTGGCTCTGATAGTGGCTGCTGGCAGGGAGGATGCTCTAGCCTTAGCCTTAATAACAATTAATAAAGAATGTAATGAAAAACAAGCTCTCATTTCCTCCCTCAGGTACACACTATCAACCTTTTTTATGGAGTGACAACAAAATTATTGCAAGACATAAAATGCAAACTTTGACTACTGCTCGTGCCATTCCACTGCTGAACAGACTCCAAGAGCAGAGGGCATCCAGTTGAAGAACAAGCCCTGCACTGCTAGCCCTCCCTGAGTGGGCTGCCGGGACTCTGCACATCCCAGCTTGTGGCAGTGTCCTGGCACAAGGCCCTGCTTCCCCTCTGCAGCACAACTGCGGGCAGATTGATGGCAGGGGGTTGGAAGGAGAGCCACAAATCTCGCCTCAATTACAGCCAGGGCTCTCAATCTGCCGCTTAGTCCTCCTATTGATACTATCTGGGCAGTAAATTATCATATCAAAGGAAAAAAAATTCAAAGCAGCAAAGCGATAATCATCTCCAATTCCTAGTGAATAAGCAACTAATGAGAGATTTAATGTACTGCAAATGCAGGAGGTAAAAAAATAATTACAGACCTCTGAGAAAAATGGCAAACTGTCAAAGACTTCTAGGAAAAAGGAGGAGAAAGTTTTTCAAGTAGTGCTTGTTATATGGAAAACACAGAGCCACCACCCATAGTAACACAGATGCATTAGGAGAATTATACTCAAGCACATGCACATGGTGTGTTTCCTTGTTCTGTGTGTTCCTCAAATTGTGTTTCAGCTGGACACCGTCACCTCTTTTTCTTGTAGTAAAGATCGCTTCCCTTGTTGCAGGAAAAGTCAAATCTCTCTGCTGATGTTTCGGGATGGATAAGAGTGCAGACAGGCATGTAGCCTTTCAGCCCTATGGGCTGTTTGAAAATATCTGCAGGCAGGACCTGGAGCTAGAGGAGGAAGATGGTGCTCTGGTCCTAGGTCTGGCTCTGGTGCTGGGCTGCTTGCAGTTGGGACCAAGGTGGGTAAGAGGAAAGGTTTGGGGAGGGGGTGGGAGGTAGACTTGGACTCTGCCTGGCAGAGCGGTGCTGGAATTAGAAGAAGGCACAAGGAACAAATGAGCTGGGACAGAAACATGACAGCTCAGCAGCAGTGGAAAGGCAGCGGGAGCTGTGCTGTAGGAGGGGATGAGGGGCCTTGTGGTGGGTGACAGCTTGAGAAGTACAAACTGCTCTCTGGGGAGAGGAAAGCAGAGTTTCGGATGTCTGCAGAACCAGCATTTGTCCTTCTGGTGAGAGCGGGTGTGAGGGCCTGTCTGCAGAGTCTGGCCCTTTTCCAAACACTGAAAAATATCATCCTTGTTCCAAAGAGCTTATGGTCAAAACAAAAGGAAGAGAAAGACGAGTTCAAAAGAAAGAAGAGAAATTTAAGAGCGTACAATCTTCATAATGTCATTAATAGTAAATAATGATTTGCTTGACCTTGGCACTGCTCCCAGGAAGTCACACCAGGATCAAGAATGCAACACAATGACGCATTACTCCCAGAGATTGTGTCAAGCACCACCTGGTTCCCATTAGCAGAACGCCTTGCTGACATGGCTCATTCGTTCTTCACTTGACTGAAAACTCATGGATTCATTGCCTGGATGGGGCTTGATGGAACCACTTGTAAACCTTACTGGCTTTTATAAGTTTAATAAATTAAAGAGGGGAGAAAAACAGAGCTCAATAATATCTATAAAAGTGTGTATTTTCCCTAACATTTTGTAAATTAAACATGTTAAATTATGTTCACCAAAGCCGTTTTTCTTTTTTTCTTTTTCAATCTGCCTATGGAATGTCTGTGGAAAATATTGTTCCGTATACACAAATACTGTTTGTTCACCTTTGCTCTTTCTCAAGGATCAAGCTTGTGAAAGTAGGTTTCTATGAAACCTCTAAGTAAATCATAATAACTTCTTTTTGGAACCAGAGCTTCATGGTTCAGCATATGGGGAGCTAGAACATTTGCAAAGCACCAGATATCCATGTTTTTGGGCGGAGTCTGCCCTGAATAATTTTTAATTCTTCTAAACAAATGTACGGAAGCATTTTGAATGCTGGCATTTGTCCTGCAGCCTCACTAACGCTTTGCTTGTTAGAGATACTAACCTTGTGTTTGAGCAACATTGAGGTGAGTGTAGGGAAGATGGCTGAGTGGTGTTTTCATCCACAGAGACCTATTTGGCCCCTTTGAAAAACAATGTTCGTTTTGTAATTAACAATGGGATGATGTTTACTCTCATTACCTCCTTTCTTTCTGAGAAGGCATTTTGGACTGCTGAAGTAATTTGTGTATATATGTGGCGTGTGCCTGTGCTCGTGTAAGTCAGACCTACATATGTCACCTTTTCTGTCTGTGTATCTTCCTACCAGTAGTCCCGGATGGTTTTCATTGCTACACATGTATGGTTTTAGCAATGCTAAATGCAGCTTGAACAACTATAGGTGGCTGAAGAGCCCACTTGTGTCTCCTGAGGAGTCATTCCATGGTTCTGAGCTGACCCCTAAGCAGAAAAGCTCTACTCTATGTGGCACATGCTTTGGTGTAACTCCACTGATTCTAGCTTGCCATCTTTTGTTGTGCAAAGGAAATTGTTGTAGAGTTTTAAGATCGAGATCAGTGTATCTAATGAACCTCTGCTCATTCAAATTTGTACTGAGAAGATTCTCTGTGTATCAAGTGATTGATGGGAGCATGGTTCATCAGGTATCTCCAACCACACCATTTCCTGATGTTGTAAATACATCTCACCAAGTTACTTTTTCAAGAGAAAATACAATACTCTCTAGCCATCAGCAAGCAATTGTGAAATCAACTTTCTTCTATTTTTTAACAGTACAATTTGTAGTTAATTATTCAAACCAGAAACATGAGAAGGATCACATAATTCCTTCCAAGGCCTGAAGACATCTTGCTGTAAGCTCAAAACTCGAGAAAGCCTAGCAAAATTAAAACAATCCTAAATAATGACAGCTGAGGTCTTCTGCAAGGCTGAACTTCTGCAGGAAACGATAGCTTTCTGTCTTCCAAGGCACAATATAATACTGGTAACAGAAATAACAAAGTGGTGAAAATGTCTAGAATATCATCTGTAAGATGATAAACAACAGGAACATCATCAGGAATGTTGCCAAGACATGTCACAGGCAGGCAATTAAACAGGGACAGCACTGCTCTTTCCTTATCTCAGTGCCTGTTTATTTGTTGGTTCTAACCAATAACAATTTGCAGATTCATGTACTGTACATAAAATAAAAAAAAAAATCTGCTGCAATACTTTTTTGCATAAAAAGTTATGTTTGACAGAGGTGTTACTCTAGAAGGTTTGACTTTCAAATATTCTCATCAATTAAAACAATTTCTGAAGGAATCAAAATATCTGTTCTAACCACTGAAGAAAAGCATCCACAGGTGATATGAATTGAAGCCCTGCCCTAAACATTTGCAGCTAAAGTTCCCTTTCTGTCAGCAACTGCAATTCCTTGAAGCAGGGCAAGCATGACAATGGTAGTAGCTATTTAGAAATACTTAAAAACCATAAAAACAGCCAAACTTTCCCCTAGGTCAGTATTATTATTTCAGATTCCTAAGGTAGATTCACCTTTTACTACTGTAACTCTGCGATTATACCAGGGAGAAAGGAGCAGTGTGTGATTCAGGAAGACTTTGTCCAGTTCTTAAAATGTGCAGATTTGTCATGACCGGGTGAGAGTAGCCTAACCCACCAGAGGAGCAGGAACCTGTAAAGAGAGAGCCAGGAAGCATGTTGCTGACAGCCCTGTATCTCCACCAGACTCGTGCTTGGAAGCGTCCCTGGAGTCGGAGGCTGATAGAGGCCTGGGGATGTGGCAGGGTGAGGGCTGCTCACAGCGTGGGGCAGGAGGATCCTGCAGATAGCCTCTGTTTCATTTCTGCGCACCACAAGCAGCTGCTTTGCCAAAGAGTGAGCAGCGCTGCTTCTGGAAAGGAAGCTTCTCTGGCTCTGTTAGCCTCGCTGGACGCCATTGCAAGAGGAAATCAGAGACGGTAAGCATCATGCTGAGTGCCTCTGATGCCTCCGCTTTCTCCTAAACCCTGGAGACTATCAAGGCTTAACAGAGATGTGGACTGAAGGAAGTCTGGGCTGGTAAATGATTCCAAACATAAATTTCCATCTGAAAATAGCATCAGAGGTAGTAAATATGGGTTCATACTAAGCTCTCTTTCTAGAGGCATTATTCAGAATAGCCTTATTTTAAAGCAACACTTGCCTTGGAAATAACTTATTACACTTATTTATAAGATGCTTATGAATAATTTACGGTACATTAACTTGTAAATGTGATAGCTTTTGAAATCATTAAGCCCCAGTAGCTTGCTTTGAAAATCCATTGGCTGAGTCTCATTATTAAAAGCTAATTAGCTCACTCAACTGGAACGTATTTTGCAAAATAGCTACACTATTCTTCTTCTTTATATTACAACACATTATATTACTTCTTAAAATATTCCAACAATGGCATAATGGAAATATTCAATAATGAGAACATAAAATTCCATACAGGGAATTCCGTTAGATGTTTTAACAATTTTTCCAAAGCCTGCTGAGATATTCTGATTGTTTTTAAGAACATATGATCTTATCAATCTGTGACATATGCCTTGTTCAAATAATAAACATTGTAGTTTATACTTAGGAATGATATTTCCAAAGTGTTAACTTGGCCATATGAGAAGCTTGGGTGTTTTGGTCCATGCTTATAGTGGTAACTTGCCCTGAAGAAATAATTACTGTTCATACCTGAGGAATGGTTCTGTAGAATGGCTTTATTTCAGTATAAGGTAACATGGCACTTAGATTCATCTGTGCCAGGGCCCAGGCTTTAGAAGAGGCTTTGTAGAAAAATCAGTAGTCACTGGGCATAAAAATGTTCATCTGGTTTGATTATAACACTTGAAATGTATATGCTGTGTAAAATATATCCAAACTTTTTTTTTCCAATATATTAAGTTTAATGTTATTCTTTCCTTCATATTTAAACAGTTTAAAACTTTGGTACATTTAAATCCCTAATACCAGCTTTTAAAGGGATTAGGGTAATTGGCTTTTGTTCTGCAGTCACAATACTACTGCTTTCAGATACATCTTCTTGGATTTCCTGTTCAGATGAAAAAAGGAGGAATTTAAGTAATTCACAGTAATGCTACAATGTCTGCTGTTGCACTGATGAATGTTTCCCTTTAGGAAAGGCAGTTCTCTTATTAATATAACATCTGGCTTTCATCTTGAGTAAACACAACAGCTAAAAAAGAAAAGAAGTAGAAAAATGTGCATTTTCCAGCATTTCAAGCAGACAAAAAGGCTTAATTGACACAAATAATATCTGACAAGTAAAGCAGCCCAAGAAACTGCCACAGATGACTGTTTGGAGACACAGCATTTGAGAGAACACTTTGTCACAGGAGAACTCAGAGGAGCGGGATGACCAGAGGAGGGAAAGCAGCACTGATGATGATCTGTGAGCCATGATCAGCAGCCCCCTGGGGGTCCCTGGGCATGCAAACCACACCACCAGAGTGGCATATGTTCAGTACTGTGCATTACCTGCTCTGCCTGCACTTGGCAGACCTGTGGTCTCCCTTTGGCGGGAGGCTCCACTATGTCACTGTGCCATTACCTCCCATGGATGGTGACATGGCGACATGGCAGCATTGTAGTTCGGTGACATGGTGGCATTTTAGCACGGTGGTATGGGCAGTGTGAGTGGTGTTGCTGCAGCTGGGGCCGTGTTGTGGTGACAGCGGCTGCTGGTAGGAGCTGACACTATCTGAGCTGATTGTGTAGCATTTTGATTTGAAAGTTCTCCCAGTTTAGAACAGGGACAATTTATGTCTTTGAGAACTATCTAATCTCACATTTAATTGTACTAAGATGTGTCTCTATTTTGAATGCTTTCTGGGCACATTTACAAAGCGCCTTCTGAGGGCAGAGCCCTGTGACACACACTCGATGCCTGAAGGGCCGCATACATTCTCCCTTTATTAGGTCTGCTCCTGTCAGCCTTAAAACTCTGCGACTTCACAGTATGCCCCTATAAGGTAAAATTCAATTCCTCTGCTCAGCAGAAGGGAAAAGTGGTGCATAGACCAGATAAATTACCTGCCCGAGGACAGAGTGTGGCTGGAGAACAGCAGCACACCACTGAAACCTGGCTGACCCATCTTGATAAGCCCAAGAGCAGCTCTTGGGAGGAAGGTAGCTTGGGCTGTCTGCTGCAACAGAACAATGCCTTTGTTTGAAACCCCTTCCTGGTGCCGGTGAGCACCAGGGCTGGCCCTCAGGTGCTGCTGCAAAGTTAAATATCCCAAATGATGGTGAAAGCAGCAGATGTGAGGAATTACCCCACTCACGGGACGTTTATTGTTCGGTCATTCCACTTGCACCCCACACATTTGCTATAAGTCTTTCCTTACACCATCCTGCTGCCCCTGAAAGTGCTGGCAGAGGGCTGCAGATGTGGATGGAACAAGACCAGGCCTTGATAGATTTTGCCTCGTATGTAAAACCTCAAATTAAATTCTTTTCCTCTTGTGTATAACTCTCTAGTAATCTGAAAGCATTTCTTTCTGTTACCATCCTTCTAGACAATAAATCATTTTTTCCCTTTGATGGAGAGAGAACTGATGTTTGCAGTCTATAGATGTGCTGTTCTTTTTGGAAAAATGAAGTCTCAAAGGCATTCTAAGTGGCTTATACAACCTTTCATAGAATCAGAGAGCCATTAAGGTTGGAAAAGACCTTAAGAACATCTAGTCCAATCGTCTACCTACCATTAGTATTGCCCACACCTCCAGGTGCTCAGAAGTTCCTGAGAGGCCACCTGCACTCAGGTTCTGCTCACTGCAGGTTGGCCCATCTCTGCTTCCAGGTGGCCATTAAAAGCCAGCTCAGCATTTGGGAGCAGCTTGACTAAACCTGGTCTGCTGTGAAACAGTGGGGTTTGCTTGTTTCACACGATTCTTCCCTCAGGTTTGGAATAATAGGATTTTAGAGTGACATATAGACCAAGATCTTCTCGTGGTACATTATTCGAAAGACTGCCCTCTGGCAACCTGGGGTTACAGACTATGTGAGGAGGTAATAAAACCTTACCATCTCCAGGCATTCAGAGACAAACCCTATGTATTGCCCTGACTCCGCTACTTTCTTTTTGTGCAGTATAGGTTTCTCAAACATCAGTTCATTTCTATCAACACCTTCCCTTGCCTGAAAGCTTCCTGCAAAATGGTGTCACTAGTCCATAGAAAGCAAAGGGCCTGCTTGTCTTTTAAGGGCAGAGTTCATTCCCCTTGGTGAGGCAGAGGTTCCATGTCCTGCCTCCCCATAGGCTTGCTGGCATTTTGCTTCCCATTCTAATGCACCATCGGATGAGGAAACCTCTGTCAGAGGTATCTCTGTGCATTTATGCTTATCCCATCATGAATGACAGAAAAATCTCATGGGGAGGGAATGAAGCAAGGGGAAGGGGGAGATAACTGAATAATTCTGGTTGGTAATATTCTATTTCCTTACATAAATATTAATCATTTCCCTAGGAGTTGTGACTGAGTGAAAACACGGAGTTTATTGGATTTTTTTAAACCTTATTAGCAGGAGCACAAGCAGGGGAATCTCTGTGACAACTGTGACCAACAGAAAATTAATTAGGATTCTGACTCTAGTGCTGGTGTCTTAGGGCTCTTTGCCTCTTTGGATTAAATTGCATTAAACTATTTATTAAACAGAGCAGGCAGCTTGGCACTGGAATCAAGCCCACATCTGCACCTGGATTTTCCTATTAAAAGTGGATAGAGTAAAAAGAATGTTAAATCCTTTTATCTATGATTCAAGACACACCAGGCAGGACATAGAAAGTGTATTTCCCTTTTTAAGGCTTATAATTGTGGGTATTTACCTACACTGAGTTTACAGCGGTGTTGTACTTTTTTTCTTGCTTGTTTTGTGTTTAGGTTTTTTTGTTGTTGTTGTTTGTTTTTTATGCTTAGAACACGTCCTTTTGTACAAATTGGCTGCCTGGGATCCTACGATGAATGTTTTTCTTGTATTTTTTCATCAGGCAGAAGTTAACATGGACATGTTTGTTTAACAACAACGATGTGTGCAGCTCTGTGCATGTGAAGGCATCTTTGTTCGTGCACCACCACCACTGCCTTCAGCATCACCAGGGAATAAAGCTATGAGCTAACTTCTGATGCAGATGGAAAATGAAGGTGTTGGGGGGGCACATCACTCTTTTTCTCTACAGTAGCTATTTTTATTTTTTCTTCTGATAGCAATTTCTGGTTTTCTTTTGTTTTTATTTTTTTAAATAAGTGAAGGGTGGACATCACAACCATAGGTGGCTCTGACAACACCTGAGCCGTGGTTTCCAACCCCTTGTGCTCTTGTCTTCTCTACTAAAGCTGTGTTTCCTGATTCTGTGTACACCTTTGGAAAGCACTATTACTGTGACAAAAATACCCCACTGACTTTTCTTTTAAAACATCATTAGCAAAATAATATTTCTGAGACTCAGGCCTGAGAAGTGGTTATGTGGTAGTTGCAAACATTTGGATGTTAAAATGTTTGTTGGAAAACTGTACTCATTCTTCTGCACAAGTAGATAGATTAACATCCTGCTTTCTCACCAAGCAACTATGCATCCTGCAGTTAGATAGAAAAGGGAAAGAGCACTGGCAAGCTCTGTGTGTGCTGAAGCCCTGCAGCTGCTTTCAATTGCATTGCCTCAGCTGCAGTCCCAGCACCCGGACAGTGCAGAATTGGGAAGGTGAGGCTGCTGTGCTCCTGCAGTGCTCAGCAGTGGACTTTTCCTCTTTAGCTTAATGTATCCTAAGCACTGCCACATAGGGCTGTGCCAAGGATCTATGTGGTACTGGGCACATCAAGCCACCTGCTGAGCAGACTAGTAAATACCAAAGGGGATAATATCTGATTTTGTTGGATTTGAGGAAACTGGAAGCCCATTTTGTGGATAAAGGTTACACAGAGGCTTCCAAGTCTTGTAAAATCATTTCAGTCCTTGTAGAGACAGCTGTGAGACTAATGCCCCAAAAGGTATTTGTGCAGCTGAAGAACTGAGAAGAGGCATCTCAGGGTGCCAGGTGTGATGCTTGAGTCAGTGCGTGCAGTGCCTTCCTGTGGGACTCCAGCTGGTTTCAGAAATTCTCTTATGCTCAGAAAACATCAACAGCTTTGCATCTCCCTGGCTAGCTCTGCCTTCTATTAGGAGCCAGGATTTTATCTGTGATACAGAGAAAAGACATAAGGAAAGACGGGTGCTCCCAGCTGCTTCTGGATTCCTCCGCACAACATTTTCAGCTGCTCTTTGGCCCCATCACAGGCAGTGTGCTGATGGCGTGTTCCTTGCTGGTAGGGGTGCATGCTCAGCACCTACATGCCATGGGGTTATGGGGCCTGACTGCCCCACGTGTAGCAGAAGCTGCAATTGGACATCAGACATGGTGTGAGCCCTCATCAGCAAACGAAGCTCTGGCAAGCCTGCATGTGTGCTGATTGTGCATCTTGTGCTTGCCGTTGGAAAATGTGAAGCCATACCAACCATTCAGATTCAGATCTTTGCTGTAGCCCCCCTGAAAACACTCCCCAAAGGTGTGAAGGACTCAATTAATGCAAGGTAGTGGAAAACCAGGGTTAAGACTTAAACCTCGCCAAGCTGAACATCACAGTAAATTAAAGCCAAAAACCATGCTGTGCTTTTAATCAAATGAGGACTTGCCAAAGAAAGCTTTGATTCTTCCTCCATAGCTTCCTCTTCATTTCGTTTAAATATGTTTTGGCCACAGTCTGCCTCTGGTTGCTACAGTGTGAATAAACACTCTGGAAAAACTTTTGATGTTTTTTGGAAGCATTCATATATTTCTACTTTGAGTTCTACAATTCAACAAGTATTTCAATTTCTGATTCACTTATGTCTGGCTTTAACCCAGCTTGAAAGTCTCTAGGCCTTAGGAATGACATTTAATTTTGAAAGAATACCAGTCTTGGTGAGGTAAGAAAAATGTAGCTCTCATTAAACATAGGAAGGTAACATGTCATTTGGCTTGTAGTTTAACATTATTCTTTCCTAACAGCTTGTCAGAGGTTTTACTCTTGTACAAAAAAATAAAAAATAAAAAAAATAAAAAATGAAGCATTCCTGATCCTCAGTAAAGCTTTGTGTGAGTGAAGCAAGAAATGTCATTGACTGTTACCTGAAGTCCCTAGAATGTATACAGAAAGTATGTGCATAATTTGCTGAAATAATGTGAATTCCTCGAGGTGATCAAAGAACTTTGCTCTCTCTTTGCACTCTCAGCAGTCCATTGTGGCATGGAAAAGCTGAAATACGAAAGTAAAAGCAGAAAGGAAACAGACTGAAAAGCAAGAGGAAGGGTATGTATGAAACAAGGTGGAAATCAAACACTGCCTTAATACTCCTGGAATACTCTTTCAGCCCTGTGTCTGATCTGTTGGTACCTGGCCAAAATCTGCCTGCATCCATCATCAGTACCTTTAGGCCAGACATGGAAATTGTTGCTTTTCCTTCCCCCTTTTGCCTCCTGCTACTTGTTATCTGATTTAAAATGGTCCCTTATGAACAGTTCCCTTTTTAAAGATAAATTACAATGATTCTAAATATATAAATATATATAAATAGAACAGTAAGCAGTGATGGCATGTTATGTCTTTAAGTAATGCTATTCCACATTAAGCAGAGTAACTACCTAGCACAGACAGTGTTAAGTTCTTCTGCGAGACCATTTAATGACTCAATGAAATATCAATACAGTACTCCGGGAATCTGTTCACTTGTAGATGGCAAGGTGGAAAACAGAGGCATGATTAAAGCAATGGATGGGTCGAGGTTTCTTTGAGTCATTTTCTCAATACAAGCAAGGTAGTGACTAGAAGAATGTAGCATATGAGTATCTATCCAAAAATTAGTTGATGGAGAGTTTTCCTCCAAGACGAGAGAAGGACATCTTTTTAAAACATTTTGAGGTGCTTACACAGACAGAGGTCCTAAGAGGATTTCAAAGCCCCTCCTGAAAGCGAATCACAGTAGAAAATCTGGTCGCCTTGATGCACTTAGTCTCAGCTCAGGCTCTCTGAGTCTTGGTGTGGTGCTGTGATTGGCACCAATTGGTCCCACCAGAATCTGTCTTCCACTCACCAACAAGCAAGACTGCCCTGAAAAAAGGTCATTACTTGCCAGGTTGGAAAATTCTGAGGCTGTTACATGCAAAGAGATTTATGTCATTATTACACAGTATGTCATCGACCCTAACCAGAAACATGATTTCATGGCCTTTATACTACAAAGCAGCTGATGTAAGTATCATCAAAGAAGTGATACCGAAAAGCTTTCAAGGGGGGAGCCTGTGAGTTTCTACAGGGACCACAGAGCCCAGAAATCTGGGCTGACAGGTCTGCTGGAGAGGGAGGAGCCTGTGTGGCAGGGAGTGACTGCCCTCCTTGGGCCCCTGCATGGCCCATTTGAGGTCAGTGCTGATGCTGAGCAGTGCTTTGGGGCTCACAGAGGGCACTTTGCTAAAATTTTGTGGAGTCTACCACAAGCAATCGCAGTGATGCCTGACATTACCTCATGGTGCTGATGGTAATTGGCATTAGGTCCTGCTTTCCAGCCCTGTTCCAGCTGCGCCCTCATTCACCACTGCAATTTGTTGTAACAAGTCCTTCTGCTCACTGTGCTTGCACTCTTGACAATAAAGTGGTATTTCATTATATTTGCTCCATTTTCCTAAGTCTTCTCACTCACAGCAACACACTCTAGATCTCTCTGAAAACAATTCTAACAACATTCCTTAATGCAATTTGCTCTGCTAATTACCTTCAGGTACGTTCTATTGTTCAGATGTGTGCGGCTTAATAAATGACAGCAGACAATCCCACATTGCTGCAGATATCACAGCAGTCACCTGTGAATTCCTGTATTCATCAGCTACTGATGCTCTACTGAAATGTGCACAAAGAAATCAGATCACGGTAGCTGAATCTATTATCAAAAAACTCAGCATTTCCAGTCTTTTCCTAGAAAGCAGCCAATCTTCTGTAAACACTGAATAGGAAACATAATAAAGCACAGCAAACTTCTGACATTTTATTCTCTACTAGTGGTTATTATTTATTGCAAATATTGCCAGTTTTTATTCATTTAGCTGATTGCCAATACTCGCAAGTTCCATGGTGGTTTCAAACCTGTTGCACTGAGCAACCTATCAGGGTAGGACTGAGCAGCACTGCCATGTGGCTTCTTTCCCTTTCCCTTTCCCTTTCCCTTTCCCTTTCCCTTTCCCTTTCCCTTTCCCTTTCCCTTTCCCTTTCCCTTTCCCTTTCCCTTTCCCTTTTTTCTTCAGTATTGGAAGGCACCTTCACATCTGATGTACCATCGACACCTTTGTATTACTACAAATCAGTAACATCAACTCCGGAGTGTTTCTGGACCAGGATATAAGCATTCAAAGCAGTGAGATGGGTGACTTCTGTGTCAGGAAACTCTCAACTTCATATCTGAACACAGGACCATTATTTCCATAGCTCAGCGTGTGTGTAAATCAGATTGCTGCTGTCTAAAATTCTTATTCAAAAATACTTTTCTCAAAAAAAAAAAAAATACAGCACCAAAAAAACTAAGGAACAACGATGTGCAATTAAGCAGTGCTTGCAATGCACTTATATCCCTGAGTAGAACATCTTATTCTCTGGATGCCTCTGTGAAGGTTAAGAAGAAAGCAGTTAAATAGATTAAAGCCTGCCAGATAAATATTTCTATATAAGTGAAAAAATTAAGTGACATTTAGTTACCTAAGAACCTCCTAAGGACGGACTGTGATACAAACAAGAAATTACTGCTGGCATTGTTAGTAGCTCTATTTATCTGCTGATGGGCATTAATTCTATCAGTGGTTTGCATACAGAAGACTCAGCTTCTTTTCCTGCAGATAATACAACCTGAATGCATCGTTGGCATAACACCTCAGACATTACATGCTGAATTCAACACCACAGTCAACAAATGTCCAAAGAGTTAAGAGGTTTAAGCAGGACTGTATCTGTGGCATATATTAGCCTTTTTTGAAAAGGATCAAGTTCCTTTTAATGTAAAGAAACAAACAAACTTTAATCCTGGTCCATAAAAGGTAACACCTCAGAAATATCCTCAGAGAGGGTTTGTTTTCCCTCCTGAAGACAGCTCAAACCAAATAGAGGATCAACAAGAACAGAAAACACAAATTACCAACAGCAGAAGAATCACCAGACATTTGATGAGGCTGTGGTTTTACCTTGGGGATTCCAATCAAATCTTGTTTTCTCCTAATTAGTTTGACATTTGCAGCTGAGTTGACCTAGAGAGGGATGAAAATCACTTGGGGACAGGATGCAAGCACAAGCTTTCCTTCTCTACTATGGGCTAGCTGCCCAGTGAAGGCTGAAGCAGAGTGCGTGTGCCCACAGGGCCAGGGGGTGTCCCAGCACGTACCCCTGCACATCGCCTCTTTGAAGGCTGCTTCTTTGCAAGCCTGTCGTGATTCTGTGTTAAACTCGATCACAATTATTAATGCACTTCTTTCTCTCTTAGACCACCTGTGTCCTGTGTGATAAATAGGAGCCATTAAGCCCCAGGTTAGGAGTTGAGCAGCTCTGCCACTGCTGTCAGTGATACCTAATATATCAACGGTCTGTTCCTGTAGGATTTCTTGTCCTGTGGTATTTCTGCCCTCTTCTGCTCATTTTTTGTCTCATTTCATCTTTGGCTTCAATTCAGTTTTTAATCCTGCTCAACGAATATCAACTTCACATGGGTCACCCACCTTTCACAGCATCTCCTTTTGTACCATCACGACATCTGCATACAAAGCTGCCTTCACCTCACTGTCTGTTTGCAAGTCTAAAGTAATTTTTGTGAGCAAATATTATTTAGGTTATAGTATATTTCTTAATTCTAATTGTCCTTTATTAACAGGCATTATCTGGGATGAGAAAATGCCTTTGTTATTCATGCGTCCACTTTTTCTTTAGGCAGTGTTGGAGCTACCTCTTAGTAATCATTTCAGAACAGGCATGGGCTCAGGAGAATTATTTTTTTTCATCTCAGCTCATATTTTCTTGTGGAAACCAGCTGGCATTTGCAGCCCGCATATCAGTTTTGCCTTCATTAAACACTGCAGCCTCTCTGGTGAGTCTTGAACATGCAATCAATTTTTCACAGCATAACATAGATAAACAATACAAATTAGGCACATAGATAATTTAAGAACTTATACGAGATGTGACCTGATTTGTTAAAAAAAAATAAAAATGGTATCAGGATAACATCTGCTGACTCAGTGAAAGTAAGATACTAACTCTGGATTTTTCCAGGAACTACGTGTCCCAGATGAGTAGCATTTTCCTGTGTTTACCTTTAAGCACTCAAGTTCCTTCAAAAATCTCTCTTGGCTCCCTCCCCAAATGTTCTTTAAGCATTTAAATCCTTTGTTTATTACCTTTATTCAAAATGTCTGATTCCTGAACATGTAGCTGTGCTGCTGCAATGGTAGCCACTGGTGCTCCTGGAGCTGCTCCTACTTAAATGCTTGGGCTCAGCTTTTGTCTGCTGTGTTTGAGTATTCTGCTCCTAGTGTTTATCCAAACTGACACCCCCGCAGTGGTATCAAATATTTCCTAACAAAAGAAGTATAAAATTCCTCCATTCCTTCATCACTGTAGGCAGTGTGAAGAAAAGGAAAAGAAAGAATAAAACTATTTTCTGAAAATGTTGTAGATTCACCTATGCTAAATCAATATTTATTACCATAAATCTGTGTCCAGGTAAACCAGCAATTGCTGAGTTTTGCAACAAGTGGACAGTGATGGAGGTAGAAGAATTTTAATCACCTCATTCAAATCAATGCAGAGCTTCTATTCTCATCCTATGCCTTCATTTCCATAATGAAGGATGTGATTTTGTACGCTGAAGACTCTGTATCAAAACTGTGATGGAAACAGTTGTACATCAAAAGAAAATCTTCACTGATCTCCAAAAGCAAAAAAAAAAAAAAAAAAAAAGTGCTCTGTGCTCTCCAGCCTGGAGCCCTTTCTTTAGAATCTTTGTAAGAAACAAACCAGCCAGTGTTTCCGCTGTTGGCCCAAATTGGGACATTAACAAGTAAACTGCTGATTAATACCTCAGCTGTAACAGCATCAGAGGTTTCAAAGCAACAGTAAAGTTATTTGAGGAGTAAAATAGAAAACCATCAAGAAACCCAAAAGGAAGACAGCTACTTGGAACTTTGCATTCCTCTCTACCCCTAGCTGTATTTTCTTTGGGGTTTCATTCTCATCAGTCCTGAATTGAATGCATGAATATGTGATTATTGTCGCCTGCCAAAAGCAGTGCAGGGCAAAACTGCAGAGATGAGTTAGTAGCATTTTCCTCTCTGTTCTGTTGAGTTCAGGGTGGCTTCAGGTGGTCATGCTGTTGATATTTAAAAGAACTGGCATGTGTCCAGTGGCTGCTGCTGTCCTGCATTCCGAAGTAGCAACTGTTTGGCTTTGGAAAGCTCCCAAGAAACACTGCTTTGGGGAATGCAATAAGAGAAACACTCTAACACTCACATTCTGCCACTCTGTTAACTTCAAAGGGAGGTGAAAGCAGAGTTCAGCCATGCACCCTGCTATACTTCTGCATCACGCCTTAAAATACACAACAAGGTACCATGCCAAGGGGAGAGGATGTCTTTAGAGACAGCATGAAGAAGGAATGGAAGCCAGGACTTGATCATGAGAAAGTTGTGTGGGGCTAGCAAGGTTACAACTGCATTGAGTTGTGATGTTTCCGAGTTCAAGAATTTCTGAGGATTGATCAAACTGGGATGTGCAAAAAAAAAAAAAAAAAAAAAAAAAAAAAAAGCCTGTGATTTATCTACCGTTAGCTAATTTATTTTAGGAAACTAATTAAAGAGCACTTTAAAAGTATTCAGTAACATTATGATGGACTTCTATTCAAGCAAAGGAGTTTAAACAGTCTGGTGAATGATGCAGTATAGTTCTGCACTGCTTTTCTTGACCCTGAACAAAATGCAGTTGGCAATTGTTCATACACCTTTACTGCTTCTAATGACAAGGCACTTTTCAGACTCATTCTGAAAACTCACTCAAGTAGTTTCATACAAGAAGGATCCCACTTACAAAAGAGTCTTATTCTTTTATTTTGCCAATTTCCTATTCAAAATGCAATTCTTATGTTTTATTTTTAGTGGCTGCTTTCTCTGGCCATTCCAATTCAGGTTTGTCTAAAGTTAGACAATGTTACTCCAACATCTGTTGCACTTCCTATAAATACCTACCTCTTTCAATCTCTTCTCAAACATATATATTCCACACGCTGTAGAATTAAATTTGCTTTCCTTTCCTAAAATCTGTTTTAATGAGCAGAGAAATGAGCAATGATAGTGTGTTGAATGCAGCTCAGCATTTTTCTTGCATTCTCCTAGACTTCCTCCAGAAACAGCCTGTACCGTGTATTATCTTGCTGGAGACAGCTGTTCTCATCTGCCTTAAATCAGTGAGGGCTCAGAGAACTGGTAGAAGTTCCTTAATATTCCTTGATATCAGCCTATGCCAGGGAGGTCATTATTTTCAGCCCAAATCTGTCTCTTATTCTCTGACATAGCACAGATATATGGCAGTTAATACATGGTTTTTATCTCTGCTGAAGGCCTTTTAAAAAGAACACAGTTATCTGTTATTCATCAAGGAGTGTCAGAAGCCAGATCCAAAGTGAGTGGATTCCTAGAGCTTCCTTCTTTTTATACACAAGAATCCCAGGACACGAGGACATTCCTGACAATATGTTAGTACTTTGTTTTTCAAAATGTACATTTTTATATGTACACAAATATATATAAAATAAAACCTATTGTATTTATTATATATAGTTGTTATGTTAACAAGTGGGAAAATTGCAGATTTGGAAGCTTTTCTGCTTTAGCTATATAAGCACACAGCATTTGACAGTTCTTCTGAATATGCATTTGTTTTTATCATTGTACTGAAGTGTGCTTTTATTTCACTATACATTTCTTTTTCCTACTAATGGGAGCAGTTTTTTTGATTTTTCCAGCCATTGCCTGGTACAGTAATATGACTCATCCCCAAAATCCCAGGATATAATGTAAATCATCTGCAGTCCAGATTTCCAGCTATTCATTCTTGATAGTAGTTTCAAAGAGAACTAAACATTTTCTCCAGGAGAAAGCAAGTATTTTACCTCAGAAATGTCTTCACTGGTTATTGAATACCCATCCTGTTCTCTTTTGAAAGAATACAATTAAATACCTAAATAGATCTGTCAGTGTAGTCAGGAAAGTAGGATGAGAATGGCAGTGCAAAAATACCTTTCTACAGAAGCAAATGGCTCATTTACTCTGAGGTTCCATCAGCCAAACTAAGCTGTCATAATAACCAACCTAGGCAAATACTGAATTACATTTTAAATATTCTCTAATTAATGGTGTTCTACTTTTCTCCCCAAAGGGAAAAAAAATGTATTTTCCAGCTGGTCGCATAGTTGAGATACTTCCCTGTGACTGTGGGCTGCCTTTGGTTAGAGCAGTTCTAAGAACAAAGTTTGCTAGCCTGGACCATTACTCAGTGCTGGTTTTTCCCTGTCTCCAGCCCAGTCACGAGTGCCTTGCATACCCTTAAATAGTGCTCTTGCATGTCCAAGGACTGTAGTGTGAAATTCCACCTGTGGCAGCAGATACCAGTAAATTTGTTCATCTTATTCTCCCTGGACCAACACTAAGTGAAACTCATGCAATTGGATATCACCAGCAGCCATCCCCAGGGAGCCCTGGGAAGCAACTAGGAATGTGAGCACTGGTGGTAGCAACCAGCAACGCTTCCAGTATCAGCTGATGGGGATGCGTCTTCATAAGGAAAAAGGCCTCAAGGAGTCTTTAATTAGTGTTATACTTTATTCTCTTGAATAAGAAAACTAACAGACTGCTTTGTAGTATCAAGGCCCTGTGTGAATCTCTTAGAAAATTGGCATCATTTTCATTCAGGACTGTGATGGAAACACGGACTTCACTGTAATCTCATATTGAAATCCTGTATATTAAATTACTGCAAATCAATGTGAAGGCTGTGACTATGTCTCTAAAGATGGGCTAATATCCACCATTATTTTTAGGAGAAAATACAAAATCACTTAGTTCCTCCCTTCTCCTCATACTGCAATGGCATCCAAATCTATTGCAGCCCAAATCAAGGACAAAAGTATATATGGGGTTAAATTCTGCTCTTTGCTGCAGAAGACAACAAAGGAATCTTGTCAGTCACATTTCTTAGGTTTTGTAGTTTGCTTTTCTTGTGGTTGTTTGTTTGCTTTTGGAGACAGTGACATATAACAGCTTGGAAACTATCGAAGTACATAGTCACGGTACAGAAATCTTGTCAATATAAATTCATTGTGCCAGGCCTTTGGATAAAAACTGACTTTGCTAAATAAGGAACCGTAGCAATAATAGCCTGTCTGTTCTGCTAGAGACAGGAGTACACAGACTTTCTTCCCAAGAAACATTATAAGGTCATCTCAGGCAAGTGGATATAGATTTTCTGGTGAACCTGAAGAAAGGAGGGTGATTAAATCTGCCGAGCAGAGGTACAGAATGGCATTCTAAGTGGTTCAGTACTTGTAGAAAATCTTCACTAGTACATAATAATAACTATAATTATAAATAACTATAGGAATTTACAATGTTAATTATTTCTTCATTTGTTTTGAATGTTGTTCTTCTCTGCTTTTAGTATCTTCAGTAACTGCAATCTTCAGCTATTCTAGGGTGGTTTACGTATGCACACGAACAATTATTTCATCAGCACTTATGCTGTATTCATACATTAGCCCGAAATTGTAAATCTGGTTACAGCTGTACAACATATATGGCACTTACATAGCACATGAGGTAAAAGACACTGATTTAAAGTCTTTAAATGTTTAGCTCACTCACAGTTTTGTACCTGAAATTCTCTATGTGAATGCAGATAAAGCTGCTGTAAGACAGTGAAGAACAGCTGAGTGATAACTGCAGCCTTTGGGGAAGAACAATTTCAGAAGCGCTTAATTGTGACCTCTTTGAATTGAAAATAAAGAAAACTTTATTGCTTATTTTAAAAGGAAGTTTGGTCATCACTAAATACTCCTTCCTCCTCTTCCTCCTCTGGCCTTCTATTGAGAAGCGCCTCTGGCCATTTATAACAGTGCTGAAAAGACTTGTGGATATTCACAGTTATCATAATTTTCTATCCTTACTGCTTATTTATGTTTAAACAACACTAGAGGTGTATTAGAGGTCTCTGCAGTGTGAGGCATGGAGGAGAAACTGACCCATAGCAATGTACTCTTAAAAAATGCTGATAATCAGAAAAGCTTGTTAAGTACTCTTCAGACAAATATGCAGACACTAAACAGATTACTGCATCTTCCTTGGACAAACATTGCAGCTGTTTGGAAACACAGCAGCTGTATCTGATCCTTGAGAAACGGAAGTGCAGGATGCCTTTTCTTTTGACTTTTCAGCGCATTTAAGGCAGGCTGTGTTAAAGTACCCACTTTGTTCTGTTGTCACTGCACAGAGGTTAATAACCTTCTTCCTGTCCAAAAATGCTAGGAGAATGTCTTAACAATAAAGCCAATGCTCTTCATTCATCTTGGGTCCCGCAACATCTAGAAGTGCCTAAATCTTACACAACCTCATAATCTTTCTTACTGTATTGCTTATTAATAAGGAGCTGATCACTTCCTGCTTAAATTTCATGTATAGATCTAAAGCCTCTTTCCTTCCTGTTATTTTTATGTTTCTGATATCAAAGGTAAACTGTGTGTCCTGTCTCTGGTTGAGAAAATGAATCATAGTAGGTTTTGATAAGAGTTTATTATTTTGGGGAGACAAATGTGTAACGTGTCATCAGCCTGAGATAATGCAGGGGATCAGGAAATTAGCATAATGCTTTATAAGGTAAATTAAATGTACCCATTAGAAATGATTTTTATTTCTATTACAGTGTTTGAGCAGATTCTCAGGACTTTGATGGTGTCTAGATCTATTAATCAATTTAACATTTACTCAAGGTGAACAGAAGGAAAAGAGCAAGAGCCATTTCTGATTTGATATTAGTCACAAGTTGAATGCTAAGGTCTGATAATTGAATGGGACCTCCCTTTCCTAACTAGACAAGAGGACATTGAACTTCATTAAATGGGATTACTGGGTCATGACATCCGCTGTACTGTGAATAGCACTTGATCAGAGAGAATACAAAGAAATAACATTCAAACAAGGTTGTCAACACACAAAGACGTTAAATGAAAACAACTTGGGTATGAAGTGAATCCAACCACCTTCAGGTAAAATTTCACCCATTTATAAAGGAAAGATGCTTAACCACAGATTTGCATATCAGGTTTGGAACACAAAAAAGGCTTCAAATTTCTAAACAACAAAAGAGTACTCCACATGGGCTCAATACAGTGAATAGCATGGAGGTGGGATCTGCCCTGCAAGGCTGATTTTACATATCACTTTGATTACAAACTCCCAGTGAGAATTTTTTTAAGGAAGTCATAGCTTACATTTGCTGCCTTCTCCACCAAATCTGGGGTTGACACTCCCCACTCTTCAGATTATCATCACACCAAACACAAGAAAGCCATTAAAAGGAGGAATAATTCCATGTCAAAAAAACAGATAATTTTCCCCGCTCCATTAGACTGAACTACTTCATCTTCTTTGATGCCTGCAAGGAGCCAGGTAAGCATCACGAAAAGATTTCGTAAGTGTTAAGGAGAAGCTGAAGTTGAAAGCCATTTGGTGTAGAAAATCATAAATTCAGTTATAAATGGTAAACTGCAGTGGGTGTTCATATGACATTCACATAATCCAAGCCACTATTTAGTCCAAGTGTATTAAGGTTCCTGACTGCTCCTAAGGGACTGGTGCCCAGTACTGGCTCATTGCTCCCATCTTGAAAACAGCCTGAATACAGTTCACAAAACACAAAAGCAATTCCTGCTTGATTTTGTCATCCTTTATGGATGACAGGAACTTCTGATACAGCTAAGATACTTTGGCTGCTCCTTTCTCCTGTCTGACTTCTACAAACATGGTGATCTAAATATCTCAGACCAGAGAAGAGTCAGCATGATTTCAGCTGAAGTCCTGGTGGATCACTCAAACACTGCGATCATGTCTCAGTACAAGCAGTGCAGCATTGGGTGGAGCCACAACAGTGTAGGCACATCACTATCACTAAGACAAGCTATCAGCACAGGCACAACTTTTCATTACATGATATATTACCTAATTCAACACTCAAACTTTGCTATCACTTCAGTTTTGGAAAAATAGATTGTTAGCAAGGTGACAATGCTGGGGGGAAGGCTGTGCTTCAGAGAAGATTGCAACAGGAATTGTGAAAAAAGATTAGGCAATGCAATCTAATCATCTTCCAGAAATTGTGTGCGGCAGACTGTGGCTGATTTTATTGAATGGAAGTGTCCAGGGTGTTTAAGCAATGTGTATCACTGATGGCTTTGGGAAACAAAAGTTCAGAGGAAGCTATGAGCATGGGTGAGGAGAAATATTTTAAAACAGTATAAAAAGGACAGTAATGAGGTGAGGGATATAGAAAATAGATAACACTAATCTAAAGGTCTTTTGGAAATTATTTCTGTGATAAAGTGTCCCATTTAACAGTCCTTCTCAGACAAAATAGAGAAGGGAATGAAGTGTGTGTAAGGAAAAAGGAAATGAGTCAACTGGATGAAACATCGAAGTGACCCCAAGGCACCATTTAGTTATGCAGAGTTCCTCATGCAATGCTTTTAATGGCACAGTGCTCAGAGAGCAGGTTACCTTCCCTCCTTATGGTATAGTTCTGTATGACTTGTAAAATGATGAGCATAATGTTGAAGTCACTTTTATCACAGTAGAAAAAGGAAACACTTCATTAGTACTGTTGTATAAATGTAAGCTGGAAATAGTTTTGTTTTATTTTTTTATTTTTTTTTAATTTAAAAAAACCAATTCATCCAAGGGCTCTTGAAAATTAAGCAAAATAAAACCAGATGCTAACCAAACAGGTCAGTCAAATGAAGTGAATGTTAGTGAGCCTGGGCTGTTTTCATTTAAGTTCAGGCATTTGGCCACCAGATTAGAAGCAAATGCTGAGAGAAAGGAACTAACTAGTGTATCTATTCTATCTGGGAACTAGGTGCTTTTACTTTTTATCCATGCAGACTTTGAGGAGACTGCGAGAAAAAGTGTATCAGACAGGGATGTTGGAGCTCTAAAAGAAGTGAAATCGTGACTTTACTAATTCCATGCAAATTCCCAGGCATTGAGAAGGAAACTCTTTAGAAAGTGGAAGCATAGCATCAAACACAGCTGTCCCATGTAACTTTTTAATGTTCAGTACCAGTCTAATTTTGGCACGAGTACAGTTATTTCACTGCTAACTCAGAAGGTAACACAGCCCTTTCAAAGCGGAGCCTTTAGAATGAAAACATTTTCAGTTCTCTGCAAGCCAGAAGGCATCACAGAGTGAGTGAAGCCCTCCATGTGACATCTGTCCTCCTCCATTGTGCCCTGGAAAATCTGAACCCATTTCTGTAGAGAATCTGTCACGGAATCTTTTATTAAATTCATTGACGGAAAATGCAAATGGCTGCTAATGTGCAGGAACAAAAAGATAAAAAAACAATTCATTTTTATAAGACACAGTGATGGATCATGGTGTGACACACTATTGGGACTGCAACGGAATAAGCTCTTCTTAGCATGGACTCGGTGATTATTTACAACCATTAACATCCATCACCAAAAGGGCAGAGTAGTGGTCTGGGTACTGCATCATTACTATGCCTATCAGAAATGCATAAGAATTGAGGGGAGAGCTGCCTGAAAGCAGATTAACATGCTGACTTTTTGGTCTTATTCTTCTTTCACAGCCTGTAAGAGCATTGCTTAAGGAAATGATTGTTCATTACTTCAAACTTTAAGAAGGAGAGCTGCAATCTGTAAGAAACAGATCCACTTGCCTTTATAGCATGTACTAGGCAACACTGACGCACAGAGAATCCACACAATCTACATCTCTTTGTCTGTGTGTCACCTGGCTCCTTTCCCAAAGCATGTGCATTACTCAAGGGCCATGCTGGCACTGGCAAGGGACGTGCTGCCGTGCTGAGAGGTAACTCCATAGGGGTCAGATGCACCCACATGTCAGCAGCCCCTCACCTCTTCCTGCCAGCCGACCCTGCACCCCACACCCCACTGCTGCAAGGACAGCATTGTGTCTCAGTGAGAACCTCCCTCCAGCACTGTGAGGTATAATGGATCTCGCACCCATACAGGAGCCTCTGGGTCTCTCCAGAGACCATGGGAGGGGCCCTTCCTGCATGCCAGAAAACTTTTCTGTTCATGTAGGACATGTTTTGCACAGAAAGTTTTAATGCAGCATTGCTGAGGAACTAACACTCATTTTTCAAGCTGTTGAATCTCATATAAAATGTTTAGCAGGTCCAGATTTGTACAGACCCTTGAATGTTGCCATTCTTTCCATTAACACGGACTCTGCAAGTGTCACTACCCAGTATAAAGTGAGACTGATCACCTGCTGATCCTGACAAAAACCACAAGATTGAGAAAAACAGCTTTATAACAGATGACTGGGCTGTACCATACCTTGAGCTTAGTAGGCAGGAAGCAAAACTAGAATAACATTTGGCCAACTGTAAACACTTGTGAATGCCAGCACCCCTTCAAAATATGGGGCTGCAGATACACAGCTGCAGCTATGGAACCTCAGCATGCACCATTCAGTATAACCTTGTCCATGTTAGTTTACTGTGGTTGAAAATGAAAGAAAAATAACCAGTAAAAGAAAAAAGATTCAGCACCAACAGTGCCAAATGAGAAGACTTAATATCAGCTCTGCAAAAGCCTCATAACCTTTTATATCAAAATAACATCCTTCTTCAGCAAGAGGAGATTATCCATCCTATTTGGTATCATTTGTCATACTGTGTGCTTCCTGTCACTTGGGACCAGAAAACAGCAAGTTGAAGGATGGCTCAGCAAGAATGACTCAACCAGTGCTCATTAGTAAACTGACAATTCTAAATTGGAAAACATTAAGAGGAATCCAAGATTGCTTTGTAAACAGTGGGAAATATCAGCAATATCTAATGCAACTCTTACATAACTCCTGACTAAGACACTGTGACTTCTGGGTGGTGCCTGGAACACAGTAAAAGAAATACTGAAAAATGGAATGTCAAACAGAAAAGGCAACATGAGTAAGAGGAAAAAACAAAAAAAACCCTAAACAACTTCAGAATTTAGAGCCTTCTATAACAAATCACCAAAGAAATTATGTGTAGGAAACAAACCCAAGAAACACAAGCATTAAGAACCAAGAAACACATTTCTCCATCTCCTCAGCTCCTTTATTTAAGAGTTTTGGTTGATTCTTTAACACAGGCAAGCCACTAGATCAGCCTGAAGCCTGGCTGCCTCCCTGTTCACCTCACATGACCTGGGGCAAGAACACAAAGAAATGCCTTGGCCAGTCCCCCTGGTTTAGGCACTCAATGATCCAATGTCTTTCAGGTGTATGAGATGCTGCTGCCTGTGGGTTAGTTCCCCATGGGGACTGCACAGGCTATTTAAATAGGTTAGCTATTAAAAACAAACAAACAACAGTCTGAATAACTACATTTAGAAGTAAAGGGAAGGAACTAACATTTACATATATAACATGGTAGTATAAGTTTGTCCAAGGGATTACTGGGGAAGATTTGGGATTGGATGAGTGTGATCATGGGGATGCTAGTTTCCTGCTGGGATAGCTCTGTGTAACAGGATTTGTGTTACCTGCTCATTGCTTTTTTTTTTTTGCATATGATATAGGAATAGAGTTGAGGAATGAGCTGAGTTGGTGTTGGGTGAACATGAGCAATCAGAATTGATTCATTTCAGTACTTCCTAGCTGATCCAACTTTGTCCTCAACATACAAAATTTGTGACAGGTACCCTTTATGGATATGGTATTCTCATATGCCACAGAGAAGGTAAAACAAATCCAAGGTTTGGTCTTGTACTGTGGTGTGCTCTTGATTCAGTTTTGCTGTGAAGTTTACCCTTCCTTTTTTTTTTTTTTTTTTCCCTCACTATTTAATCATATGCTATAATTAGCCTGGAAGTTAAGCTACAGCAGCAGTAGAAATCAGCCAGAGGTACATCCAAAGTATCCTCACTAGGGGAAAGAAAATGCTTAGATCTGTGCAATATTAATGGTATCAGTCAAAACAAGCCTGCACCTGATGCATGTACAATGAGTGGCCTTTTCTGGTTTGCTTCTGAAATAGAATGAGGCTCTACTTCTGTCCTGTTGGGCTCAGAAAGCCCCAAATTTAAGCAAGGAAGAAGTGACCTGATGCTGAATTGCAGCACTGCTGATGTGTCCATGGTTCTGCGAAGCAAATAAACAATGTTAACACAGCGGTATTATCTGACAGGTAAAGCAAGGGAGGCTTTAAAAAACTTTCAGTTTCTGTTTTCTTTGACAGTCTTTCTAAATTTAGGGACTACCTGTCATTGTGTGAAAGGTCATTCTAAGCGAAGTCAGAGTTTTAGAGATATCAAAATATGTTTAGTAAAAACACAGCAACTCTGTTGGACCCCTAGGACAACAAAGCAGTTGTCCACCTAGCCGCATGGCTTCTTGGCTGTGAGAAGGTGTTAACTGCAGCCAATATCTTGAGACTGAATTTTTATTAATAACAGGGTCATTATCGTACATCTAAACTGCTAGGGAATAACTGCATGCTCATTCTGGTTTCTCAAAGTGCAGCCTTTGAATTGAGAGTCTTTCTACAAATAACAAAAACTACCCCACTAAAACACTCTACTTTGGCCTTTCTGCCTTTTGCAGTAAGAATTCTCTTACAATACTCCAAGAGAATGTTTAATCCCTGTTCTTCCTCAAGGTCTTTATGGAATGACCTCTTCTAGATAACACTTCCCAAAGTGATTGTCAGCTGTAAGTCAAATAATATTTGAGCTGCATTTTTTCTGTCTGAATCAGAACTAAGTGACATAGCGCTGATTTAGACTGATTAGCTACAGCTTAAACCAACTACCAAGTCATAACATACGCTCCATTCTTAAAGAAATGTATAGTACCAATTTATTAAGATGAAAAATTGTAACACAGTAACAGATGTTTAAATTGCATTCTGTGAGGACCTGCACATCCAGATTAAGTGCTGAAAATTTCTATCTGGATCTCTTTCGTTTGCTTGCCTCCCACTTGCCTTAAATGCTCAGAAGAATTTTCCTTTAGTGACTATGCATATACCACAATCGAGTGGCATTAAGCTATTGCTTTCATCAACATTGCTGTGGTTTCTGATTACTCATAGAATAAAGTGTTTCAGTCTTACAATTACTCTGGGTAGTCAAAGAGGGAGAGTCATGGCTAAAATCTAATTTTTTGTGGCTTTGCAGGTCATTCTTAATGGGCTGATAGCCTTTCCAAGTTGATGACTTCAAAACAGTAGTGCTGAATGCACGCTATGAATCTTGTGCAAGCTTCCTCTGACTCATGCTGTTCCATAAATACTTAAAGGACATTTTATTCAGAAAAAAAAGAGGAAGCTCATAGAGTACAATTAAAGTAGAAACAAATGACATTTCATGCCTATTTTATAAGACATACTCTCTTGATAAAGGTAGGGAAATGATTTATTTTTCCTGATAACAAGAATTCTGATATTAGATTTTGATGATCACTGACTTTGTTAAATGGCTGCTATGGCCACTGAGCTAGAGAGGCTTAGATTCTCTCCTATGCCATTCCTATATTTCAAAGGCTGCTAATGGCCAAATTAAGGTTTGGTGCCACTTTCACTAAGCCCAGTGATAGTAAGTTTACCTATTCTGTTCTACAGCTAATCAAACCCAAAAGCTGGAACCCCGCGAGCTTGAAGAGGACAGAAGAACTTGGGAGCAAAGGGGGCACTTCTCCAAGTGGCCCTACAGTGTGCTTGTTCTGCAGCAGGAGCCAGGGATCCTCAGGGTCCCCAGATCTCTCCCTGGTGGGTTGCACATTTGGTGGGTCAGGGGTTTGCCCAGCCTCTAAGTGTATTCATTAGTAGATCCATTTAATATTGCTGCACCTCAAGGACAGTATGTGAGTCAAGTAATTCATGAACAAAACTCTTTAAGCTCATCATTGAAATCCACTACATACAAATTATGAAGTATTAATAGTGAAGATGAAAAACTCTGCTTCTTGTTGCATCTCCTTCTGTCTTTGTCCTTTCTCACCTACTTCCCAGCTTTGCTCTATTCATGCTATAACAGTCTGAAGCATACAGAATACTTGGACTCTCTCTGAGAAGTTCCCATATGGGATTGTTTCATTCACTGCTTTTATCACTTTTCATAGTTTATTATGGAATCTGAAAACAAAAAAATTTTCACCAAAGCTCTTCATTGACAAAAGGTAATGCTTATGACCATGAGAACTGTCTGAACTGATGTTGGGCCAGCCATGGCATATGCTTTCTGTACACTGGCATGATTCCCACATAGCATAATTGGATCTGTTGCAGCACACAGCTTTGTACTTTCTGTCATGGTGACAATGCATTGCAGCTGCAGAGGCTCAGTCCTGGGCCTCTCATACACCATGACTGCCAACTGTGTCAGAAACTGTGGTGGCTTCATGCTGTGGATTCCCCTAACTGCCAGGGACATCAGCGAGACCACCAAGCATGTTAGACATTTAGGTATTTCAAAATTAAAAGCCTAATATCTAGTCCACTCAGTTCTGATCATATTTTTTCCCCTTTGGTCAAGTCTTATCACTTGGACTGCTCTGCAGAGTCAGTTCACAGAAAACTTTCAGTTTTGATCCCTGACATACACAGAATTTACTGGGGAGCTTTCGTCAACTTAGCTTTTCACAGAGGGTTGGATTGCTGTTGCTATAATGGTTTTACAGTCTGTATCAATCTTGTCTTTTGGACATGATTCTGAAAAGTATTGGACTGCCTCAACACCTACTCCCATGAGTGATCAGAATTAGAACTACTCTGAATGCCAAGCATTAGTACTATAGGTACTCAGTCAAAGAAAATATTTGGAGAAGAAAATGCAGAATGAATCAAAAGAAAGAGCAAAGGAAGTTGGTGCCAGATAAATGAAGACAGAATTATGACTGCTAGACAGAAGTGTTTCCAGTTTCTACATTTTATCTAGACCGGTAGTGATAAAGACAGACTATCACTATGTGTGCCAAACTAGCTGTCCTCCTTTAAAGCAGGAGTTCATACTGGATGGATCCTGAAGGTGTCTGAGGCTTATAGTTAGAAAAATAAGTTCAACAGAAACCAAGTGCTCAAGAAACAAAAGACAAAAGATTTTGCTGACAGGTATTTTTTGGTAATTTGGTCCTCTCATGTAAACAAGAGACAACTCAACCTTCTGGGACTCTTGCTAGCCAACAGTCTCAAAACTGCAATGAAAGAAGGATTTCAAAACTATTTCACAATCGCGTTTGGATGAAACATGTGTTTACTGTATGTAAATGAACAAGACATTCTGTTCTTTTAGGATTCATCAGATCCTCACTGTCTTAGATGGTTTGGCATGCACAGGAAAGTGGTCTTCTTCAGAAGATGCTGGACAGACAAATAACTGTTTTTCACTGGATGTTTCCAGACTATACAAAAAGATGTACTCAAGTGCAACTTCTTTTTTTTTTTGGCTTAACTTGACTCTCACTTATTTTGTTAGCTACAAGTAATGACAAACTAAGTTGCTTAATGACAGAGATATGGAGTTAGAGTTTCCTGAGACAATAAATCTCTGTGGTACTGTTCACACTATCAAGCTGTGTGTATTCAAAATGTGATGAGTAAAAACAGCTTGAGGATGTTGATTTCCCTGTATGAGAATTTCCTCTCATAGCTTAGGTGCCCACATGTGGTTGGTACATGACATGGCATGTGTACCTGCAAGCCTCTTCCCAATTAACTAAGTGAAAACTCAGAATCTACTGCAGATCTGGTAAGTTTACTGGGCTGCCTGTTTAGTTATACACAGGAATACAAATCTACACGGGCCAGAATCTCCTGCTCTTTTGTGCATCTTGCTGCAAAGGATGAACTCCTAGAGATCAGTTGCTGAGGCACTCTGGCTTAAGGGTAAAATAAAAGGCATTTTGTTGTTCTTCAGTCTCCTCTACGTTGTCCTCTGACCACTTTTACTGTTCTTAGAAAAACCCCAGCTTGTATTCGCTTCAGCTGGGGCAGAGGCCAGGTCTCATGGAAGCTGCTGATAGATCTGTTTCATCAGGCTAGCAATGGCTTAGGAGGGCAATGAGGAACAAATGTGGAGCTGGGTACTAATTTATCGCTCATAAGCCATCTAACAACAACTTTTGTGTGCTAAGGCAGCCAAAACTGTGCTATGACGTCTGCATAGCTCCTCTGCTTGGGCTGGACTTTAGTTCCTACCATTGCCATGCACAGACATGCTGGCCTGGCTGGTCTGTGCTTGACTGAAGGCCACTGGGAGCAGCGAGGGGTGATGAAAGAAGTGATCCACAGCCTGACTGCTGAGGGGGCCTACATGTAATAGCACTGTTGGTTGTCTTAGTGAGTAACTGCAAATATTTGTCCCTTCCATTTTTGTGGCAAGAATATTATAACTTTTATTACAACAATTTAAGGATGACAGAATTGTGCTTGTCAGGAATTTTTGCTTTATGTTGTGAAATCAGTATTTTTCTGGCTGGTAATGGGAAAATTTTACTATCCAGTTGTGCAGACATCTCTCATCTCCAATCCCATGCTAATAGTCTACATGAGGGGAAAAATGCAAACAGAGTTTGTAGCAGCAGCGTGGCTGCCCTTTTGATCCCTCCACACAAATTCACGAAAATACTGCACCAGTCCTGAAGTGCTTTTTGTAGCAACTTTCCATTTAAATGTTGGATTCAGGAAAGGTATTACAAATGTGTACCCATTTCCCAGCACAGTCTGCTGTTACCATTTATGAAATGTTAAGGGTATTAAGGTACTGCATCATTTTCTCCCCAGGCATATCAACTGGTTTGAGGAGATATTGAGTATCAATTCCTGCTAGAGCCAGTGGGAAACAAGAGTCCTCAGAACCACGAAGATTTAGGAGCAAAGATTAAAGGGTGGGTTTGCCACACATAAATGCAAACCAGAATGTTGTTTTGAGTTCTGAAACATCTGAAAATCTCAAATTTACCATAAGGATAACTTCTTGGCAATATTAGAAGAACCTATAAGAATTCTTCAACTGGGATCAAATGTACTTTTGAAGCAGGCTTTGTGACCCCCTTGACCTACTGTGCACCGGTTCTCTCAGCCCTCTGGTCCTGGGCTCCTTCTACACACTGCTAAAGCAGCAAGCTGCTCTAGGAGGGCACATCACGTGCTCTGGAAACTAATGAGCATTCAATCTGCAGGATCAGGATGCAGTTAATTTTAAAACTCCTGAGATGTGTAAAGCATCTCATGCTTGTGTTAGGTTCTCGCCACTAATTGCTTTGCTCTGCGTGTCCATTGCTATTTCTTCCCACTAGCGCTAATGCAGTTATCACCAGCTTTCGCTTGAGTTTCAGAGATGCAGAGTAATCTTATTTGTCATTGAAATCAACAGGGGATGCTCAATATCTTCATGAAAATAAACAGTAGGCCCTCATTTCAGAAAATCATATATCCTGCAAGATGTGTCCAGCTTTTGAAGCTGCATAAAAATTCATTTCTCTTTGAGTTAATAGAGGAACAACATATGAAATACAAATATTCAGCAGCTTTCTTCTGTGACACATGGAAGATGCATATCTTTGTTTGATGAGCTGCAATACTTTGAAGTCTGCAGGTTATTCCAGACTTTCTTTTCAACCTTATTTTGCTACCTATCTATTTGCCAGTCCACAAATCCAACGTAATAGTGAAAATCTTCCTGCATTGTTAACATAACTAAATATGCAATAAACATGCAATTAGGAATTGTCAAATAAACCCCATTCTAAAGGATCACAGTCTCAGCTGTTTTACATTCATATAATAATTCAGGACAGATATTACCAAAGAGGGTATAATTATTTTTTAATAACATATGAATGCTTATTTAGCCATGTACCAGGAAGATGCTGTGAGTCTCTATACAAAATAGATGCACACTTCAAAATTTCCTTTGACTGCGATCCATGGATTATATCACTAGCTGCACACAGATACCTTCTACACCTTCTGGCATTTGAGTAGCTCTGCTTTTGAGCAGTGTTCACCTTTTAGAACAAGCTTGTCCTGGTTTTGGTATGGTTTTATTGATCTGTACTTTGTGCTAGCTCCCTTTCATCTCCCCTCCATCTCTCTACTCCTGTCAGTCAGCTTCTTTCTCTGTGCATTATATTCATACTAACGTACAGGATTTCCAGCAGCTGGCTGTTACCAGATGTTTTTCATTCTTCTGTCACCTATTCTGTTCTTATACAAATTCTGGATGTTGGGCAATCTTTTACCCACAAGGTACATAAGCCAGATCTTTTCTTTCCATACCTTGTTGCTCAGACTGCTTTGTGCAAGAGGAGGATGGGGCTGGAAGCTTCCAAGCAGACTGAAAGATCACTGCAGGAATGCTGGCATGTCACCTCCCTCGTGTTCCAAACCACTCAAGTAAATAAATGAAATTGCTTTTAATTGAATGTTCAGCAAAAATGATAGCACACTTAGTTCTTACCCTGGCCAGCAGAGGTTAAACCACTGAAATTCTAAAATTAGCTTTACCATGGATACACTTTTTAAATGCCCTTGCTGGGTTGAATTTCTCAGAAGGCAGGATTGGTGAGAGGCTGCTGTTTGAGTGGCAATGCATCCTCATGAGCACAGCTTCTCAGTTCATCCAGCTCATTCCCTTTGCTGGATCCCCACCACAGTGGCAGGGTTGCAAGGCATTGACTAGAGCCTGGTTTAGCTAATAATATTTTAATAGTTTTACCATAAATGTTTTATTCCAAATCTAGTCTATTGTTCCTCCTATTCACAGGGCATAAGCACCAAAATACAGCATGTGAGCAGATGTTTACAAGGCTCTGGAAGAGGCTCATTGCATCTGTTATCAGGGCAATGCTAACTCAAGCAACCAGTTTGGGTGTCATATACAATCCAGTCCGATAAGCTAGGATAGGGCATATGGCCCCTAAGGCTTAGCAATCTGCTGGAACACAACAGTTGGCAATTAATGCAGGCAGAGTCTGTTAGAGGAGCCCAGAACCAGCTTAAAGCACCTGCTGGTGGCTCTAGGGCAGGGATGGGCTGTTGATAACCCAGTCAAAACACAGTATCAACACATGGCCATGATGCAGCCTTACACATCTATACACACTCCACATAATTTTATAACCTTGTTGTACAATATAAGGAGTGGGGGAAGCTGTTGGCAAAGATGAGGAAGAGACAAAGGGAAAACTGTTAGAATAGTTTACACTATCTGGATCAGATGTGAAAGGGGAACTTGCTCAATGTAGGCAAGACCACGTTTGCCAAACTATAAAATTGTGCTGAGGTTGCTTTTCTGGAAATACCCAAAAAAGTCAGTGTCTCCAGACTGACTCCTCACCCTGAATTAGTCACAATTCTGAGCCAGTGAACTGAAACCTGCTCACTAGCATGCAGATTTGGATGTTGAATATATCAGGATTTTAATCTGAGTATATCTGTGATGGCAATTACAGAAATACAAATTTATGAAAGTTACGAAATTAAGACTACATGATTGTCTCAGTTTTCTTCCACTAAAAATCAGCTGAGCAGTTTTCCAGTGTACATACAAGCTGGCCAAAGAACTAACTAAACTCAGCATACCAAGTGAACACTCAGGTACTGAAAGTCTGGGGATGTTTTAAGTGAGAAATTCACTTGCTCTGTTTCCAGCTGGGAATTAAAGGAAATCATAATGTGACATTTTAGCTTTTAGTTGTCTTTATTATCTACTTTGCAATCATTCTTACACAGCCGATAGTTTTTAATCTGTGCCTTTCTTAAGTTTTTGAATTTGTTCCCAGTCCAAGTCCACTACCTCCATAGTTAAACAAAATACTCGAGAACTGATGTAAAAGAAAGCAGTTTAGAAATATCAGCAACTGTAGCCTACAACAGACAAAAGTATATGTACTTTTGTCAGTCAGCCACTTTCACTGGCAGTTGCTGGCCCATGTTTCAAATATTCAGTGAAGTGAGTAAGATACAGCTAACGTGGCCTTGCAAATAAATAGCAATGCTCTGAAGACATGCTAAAAACATATAAGGAAGGAGAACTGTTTTCTCTGTTTCAAACAACCTTTTGTTCAGTGGAAAAAAAAGCCAAGAAATACATTTTTCTAGATGATTTAAGATGTAGTATGCTGATAACTTGTCTTCCAATAGCAACAATTAAAATAGCTTGCTTGTGTAATCAAAGTGAGATGTTATTTTCAGTATTAAGCCATACTTATTTAAAGAGTATTAGTTCCTAAAACCTGCAGCTCATTTTGAACATGAAAGCATTTGATTTATGAAGATTTGTGTGGGGACTTTTTTCCGCTTTCTTTTCCAAAACCTGTACCAGGATAGCAATTGGAAGTAAGTCCGCAGAAGAAAGTTCACCTCACAGCTTCATATGCGTCCCTCCAAACTTAAACTGCTTTTACTTTGTAGTCTTCTCAAAATATTTTAAGGAAGCACAGCCCAAAAAGCCTTCAGCCAGGACTTGCCTAAAATTCAGAAATGTACCTGGGTCTTTATTTGCAGTTTGTATCTCACTGTAGCACTGTTTAAAAACGATTGTTTGAAGTATCAGTTAAAAACTGCAGTTTAAACACAAATTTGGATCTTAGTTTAGGAGGGCTTCTCAACCTTTTTTTTTAAATCATATTACTTTCATTCTGCCTAAGGAAATAAATAAGAATCTGAATAAATAAAAAGTTTTTCCACAGTACAAAGAAAACCAACGGTATTTATATCACACTCAAAGAATGAATGCTCAGGTGAATAAACAAATAAACAGATGGGAATCATTTCAGCCATGCTCCATTATAAATAGTGGAGGGACTCACTCACCAAATTAGAAAATGCAGAAATAATAATATTTTTTCAGCATTTTGTTTTTCAGTTGAAAGATTTTAAACAGAACCCTTTAGAACGATAACAGAAACCTCTGGGGAATGGGGCTGAGCCTTCGCTGATCAGCAAAGCTGCCCTAAGCGGTGGTGACAGCAGCTGTGCTCTGGTCCCACTGTGGCAAAAGTGGATGTGAGAAATACAGTCTAACCATAGTGTGTTGTAACTGGGGGTCGCTGGCCTTTACTAAAAGGCCATTATTTGTCAACATCTAACACTCAGTTTTTTAAAGAGATTTTTACCCTACATCTTCATCCAGCTTAATGGTGTGGTTAACGCTGGTTAATACTCATCTCTTCAGTTGTTCTTGGGTGCTTACAGCTTCTAGATGACCATGGAGAGGCAGGACTGTCCTGGAACTGTTCTACATTACACCAGTAACAAACTGCTCAGTCTCTGAGGGTCAGAAAAGCAAACATTATGCTACAGAAATTTTTCTTCCCCTCCTAGTGTAGGCGTGGTGGTCCCATGGATATGAGCCAATATATCTCAAGGTCTTAGCTTTGTGCTAATGGTTACATGTCCACTGATAGGAACGCAGACCCACAGCTCCATGTGAGATCAGCTCCAACTTTATCCATTACCCCTTAAATGAATTAGGCCCCTTGGACTTCTCTGATTTGCTTGGCAACTCCATGTAAAGAATGCATTTTAGACTGGATTATATTAATCTTTCTGAGAATTCTATTGTATTCTATTTTATTTATTTTTTGACCAATTCCTCAGTCAGGAAGGTTGAACAGTTAATACAGCTCCCACTAAAAAATGCTGCACTGCCTTTTCATTTAGTCAGAAAGAATTATTAAGGAGAGCAAAGGTCATGTACATTGCAAATGTGCTTCTGCTAAAGCAGCTTATTCCTGGAGGAATAAACACAGACAGTACTGAATTACTTTGTCATCATTAGAAATTTTCAGAGCCCCATTATGCCTGGGAGAGCAGACAGGTTGGCAACTGCACAGGACCAGGAAAAAGATGTTTGCACTGAAAAATGTGATGAACTCTCCAGTCTAGTGCACACAACAATCTTCAGCTGATAGCAATGTAAGATGGTTGCTGGAAGGAGTACAATTCCAGCTGCTTCAGCAGCTGATGTGGGAGAAGGTTGCTGGCAGAAAGTCTCTTTCTGGTGTTGCACCTTAGTGACATGCCCAAAGCAATTATTTTTTGAGAAAAACATGGTTAAGTATTTTCCCAGAAAATGGAAAAATAGTCTTGTATAGTCTTTTAAGTATCAAACACCCATTTCAATAGTACAAGAGACAAGTTTCTATGGTTCTCTCTCCCTCTTTTCTTTTTTTTAATGTGAAACTTGGACATCATAATGACAGCAATTTCTTAAAGGTGACAACAAGAATGATTCATTTGGCACATGCATGTTGAGGAAATGCTACCGTGATTTTGTTGCTGCTACTTCCTCATCCGTGAATTTGTTAGTTATAAACAGCAGTTTGAAAAGTTTCCTTTGCTCATGTAAGATTCATAACCAAAGCATTTTCCTTAGCCACTGTGTTACTCTGGAGTGATGGTCATTAATGTTCTGCCAAAGCCTGGCAGCGCTGGGACAGAGATGCTTAGTGGGAGATGTCTGCACTACTCTTTAGTTCTTTAGGATCTTAAGGCTTCTTTTTCCATCTGAAAAATGTACATAACAACTGTAACAGCACAGGGGAAATGTGGTAGCCACATGCTGTAATTAGTAGCATAGACAGAAAGTTCTAATGGGAAATCTGACAGGTAATTTTTAAAAATCTTTTTCAGATTTTAGACTGAAACAATTGCTGGGAAATTTTTGGTGGTGTCTAGTAGCAATACAGAGAAGATAGCAAATTTACCTATAATGAGTGTCTCACAACACAGATGCTTGCAAGTGTGGCTGCCTCCAGCCCTCTTTTGCCAGTCACTCACAATCCCTCAGCCTCTTATCACTAGCTTCATTATTCTGCAGCAATCCTCAGTCACTGCCAAACGGAAGCCTTCATGTGCCTTATGCTTCTTTGAAAGATGCTCAAAGTACTCACCTTTTCTTTCAAGAGAGAAACACATTTCCCTGCCCTTTCCTGTCTAAATTCCATTAGCTGGATGGAAGGCTTGGACTGTTCAGAGCATGTGAGCTACAGTTCCTTGGTCCTTTCTGGTCCCTGTGTGGATAACATTTCACTCTCTCTGTCTCCAAAGCAACTGAATTTTAATTTGTCAGTGCCCAAACTGGCAGGTCAGGTAAGAAAGATGCACACTAAGTCCGCATTCTTCAGGTCCTTCCTAATAATCTCTGGTACAAAGAGATCTTTCTCAGGGCTACCATAAGCCATCATAAATGCTTATGAACCACAAAGGTTTGGCTGATCAGACAGTACAATATCTTTCTGATGTAATCTCAATTCCATACATGTTCAGACATTTATTTAAAAAAAAAAAAACCACTATAATTTTGGAATATGTTTATAGGGGAACGAAAGATGCAAGGACACTGTAAAAAAGTCATGGAGCGTTCACAAATTGATAGCAATCATATAAAATAGGTAGTATAAAAATACCATTGCTATGTGGTTGATTTTACATTTCTGTCTATTCAGAACTCTAAAACATTATGGAATTTGGGCACCAGCATCATTTCCACCTGACCAAGAGGGGAAATACCAAGCCTCTTCAACTCTCCCCCATAAACATGACATCCTTCACTCTTGTTTTAAATGGCTACAGAAAAGTTATTTTTATTCAAATAATAATCACACGGAATATAGCAAGTAATTCCTTATCTCAAGAATTATGGAATCTTTAGCTATATATGTACATATACACATGTATATCATGCATTCAGTAGGGCTGAATTACTGCATCCCACAGGCAGGATATCTAACAGACACTGCTCCAAGTTATGCAGTTTCCCTTGGCATCACACAATGGCACCGTTTTTGAAAGTGGCTCAGAAAGAAAATATCTTTCACTATTAATATTTTGACTGTTGCTGGGAAGCTTACAGAGATATGGCATTCAAGGACTATATGTAGACAGCTAATTGGGTTGTTTTTATCTGAGAATTGAGCAGATGTCATGATTCTAGGTAACTAGAGCACCACTATGAAGAATACAGGTAGATTTGAGACCATTTGGCAACTGCCTGGATCAGAAAAAGTAACTGAAACCACATTAAGCATTTAATGGGGTAGAATACAATGCAAGAGGGGAAAAGAAAGAAAAAAAAAAAAAAAGGAGAGAATAATAGAACTACTACTGTGAAAAACTATGAGCTTTGATAGTTTCTGAAACTTTCTTTGTCCAAGAATCTGCCGGAACTCTCTCTAGTCTTGTTCTTGTCAATGCACCAGTTCAAAATAAAATAAAACGCTGCATTTAAAGTGTTTGGCTCATAGAAAATAGCTTGTTAGAACACGAAGCAGCTTTCTGGTATACTTTTTTCATGTTCTCCAACAAGAAGATCAAAGCATTGTGAAGGATGTGTATTCAGCTGAGAAATGTTAAAAATGCCACTTCTAGCTTAAGACATACTTTTGATATTACATCTTCTGCACATCTAAAACTGTCAGGCTACAGTGGAATTTGTCACTGATATTTTACACTCGTATTAAGTGAGAACATGAGAGTTGACCTCTAGTAACACTATATTTAACTGTTCTTGTATATATAACTGTTACCAAAATGATTTTGTAAGCCAAGGCTGTCAGATGCATCCTGTTGTAATCTTTTGTGAGACAGAATGGTACAGTGAATTTTTAAATCCATTTTTACAGTTTTAAGATACTCTCTCAGGTCATATTAAATCATTTGCAATGAATTATTTTGTTAGCCAGAAGAGCTTGTCAATGCTGAAACTGAGAACTGCTCTGTCAAGTTAGAAGTACAAAACATCTAATCTGTAATTGAATCCATGCACTCTTCACAACAAAGTAGCAGATTTTAAAAAAAGCAAAGTGAAATGTTTAAAAGAACAGGAGACAAGTGAAATCCCTTCTGTCTAACTTAAAAGCCATAACAGTACGGTTCAGACTTCTGCATGAAATTTTGCAATTCTTTTTTCTCGTTGCATGTTTTGCATTACTGCACAACCCATGCTTGGCACCACCTGAGCCACATTAACCTTTGCTTAACTCAGTTTTGATAGTCCAAGCTTAATTCTTTGGTTAAAATTGCACGTGAGTCAGAGAGTAAAGCTTAGCTGAAGATTTCACATACATACCTTACATACGAACACACTACAAATGTTGAAAATAGTGATTTGGACAGTTGTGTCATATTCCCATTTCTTTTGGGAAGGTACAGCACAATTTCCAACTTAAATACAAGCTGACCAAAATCCTGTTACATTCCCTCAAAATAAGACTCAAAAGAAAAAGAAATACTTTTGCTATATGGATATAAACTTTGAATGATATTTAAGAAAATATAAAAATAATTATACTATATAATAAATTACCTATATAATTATGTAAGTAAATAATTACCTATACCTTTTTCTCCAAAAAATAATGTTTATTAACTCAAATAGGAAAGGAAATGAATGAATGGGAGGTGGGAACAGAATCCCAGCAAGTATGGGTTGCCATCAATATAAAGGGACCTGCAGGATTACATTTAGACATGGCCTAATACTTCACGAATCATAGAATCATCAAGGTTGGAAGCAACCTCTAGGATCGTCTAGTCCAAATGTCAACGCATCATCACCCTGCCCACTAACCATATCACTCAGAACCAAATCTACACAGATCTTGAAAACCTCCAGGGATGGTGACTCCACCACCTCCCTGGGCAGCCTGTTTCAATGCATTGCAACTTCTGAGACAAAATTTTTCCTAATATCCAATCTAAACCTCCCTTGGTAAAACTTTAAGCAATTACTTCCTGTTCTATCAATGTTATGTGGTAGAAGAGGCTGACACTCACCTCTCCAAAACCTCCCTTCAGGGCACTGTAAAGAGCGATATGGTCTCCCCTGAACCTCCTCTTCTCCTTACTAAACAATTCCACCTCCCTCCACCATTCCCTGTAAGACACATGATCCAGTCCCCTCACAGCTTTGTGCTCTTTGGATGTGCTCTAGAACCTCCAAGTCTTTTGTGTAGTGAGAGACTCAGGGGGCAGCAGAGAGATGAGCAACCAGCATGTAGCACTGCCAATTCCCTTTATTCTCTCACCTGTTCAGTTTAATTTTACACAATGTTCATCTTGGACGGGTGCTCTGTACCTTAATAACTGAATAACAGCATATAATAAACTGGAGAAATGAGTGTAATTTCAGATAAAGCCTTTTTGAACTCCCACATTTCCCCACCATTTTATTTTTCTTCTTAAATGTATCATCTGCCAGCAGCACGTAAGGGCAGTCTGAATCAGCCTCCATTCACCTGCAGTTCAGAGCTCTGAGGCTGCTCGTTAGAAAGATTCTTCTGACAGTTGCTAATTGCAAGTAACATGCCTGAAAAGGCAACTAAACAGCTCCCACTATCTCTGCAAGGAGACATGATTCCGTTAATGACACAAGCTCTTTGCTGCACTGCTCTAGGCTGTGCCCAGCCACGGGGAAATTCCTAGCCCCCCTCTGACACCAGCCATGTCACACTCACCCCGGGGAGACCTGCTATGCCCAGACCTTCCTGCATGCCACATTAGATCACTTGTGAAGCTACTCTCCTCATGGTATCTTTTCAGATCTTTAATTGGAAACAGAAATGCCTTCATCTTCCTTTATTTTCACACTTTTCCCATGAAATAGGGCATTCTGCTCTATAAAACAGGCTCACCTGTTTTATACCAGTCAAACTTTGTATCTTGAATGACACTTTTGCCCAACATCAGTGTGCTTCCCAGACCTACACTCAGCTGATGGCAGCTCATTAGCAGTACTTTTTGGATTCTCCAAATTCCTCTTTGTATTGATGCTGACTTTTGGAAAGTGTACTATGATCCTTTCCATTCAGATCTCACACAAGGCATGGCAGTCTGTCACCCTGAAATCCCCTGCCGCTTAAGTCTGGCCATTGCATTATCTCCTCATTTTTTCACAAACTATCTGAGATGAGCCCTGCACCTACTGCACTGGGCTGACAGACGATTCTCTCTGCATTAGCTCAGAAGCAGATGTATCTTGGTGGTTTTCTCTAAGCTGCTTTGATGCTGACATCTGTGATTTTTTCCCCCTTTTTATATGTACAATAGAAGTTCGCTGTATCTTTAAATCCTGTTCTAAAGTGATTAGAAGTTGCATGTAGTTTATGTTATCAAAACAGAACTGTTGGGTTGAAATGAAGTTTTGCTTGATTTGAGGAATATTCTCTATTAATCTTCATTCTGTATGTTTTGGAGACAGCTGTTAGGTTTATTTAGTTATATCTATTTAAGTTGCTCATAATATATGCCTCGTTTGATACTTCATTCACATCCGCACACAAATGCAGAATAACTATTGCAAAACCAATGAAACTATACCTTAGAGTCAGTTCTAAGAAAAGTAACTGCAGCTTTAAGGTTGAGTCTTTAATCACGTTTGCATTCAGGGGATTTGGCTTTTATATCAACTACTGCATTTCATTGATGGATATTTATAACACAGCAATGTAAGCAGGTGCGCATAACAGATTACATATAACAGTCCTAGAACTAAAAATAAATCCTCTTGTAGCAAGAATATTTTACTTCACAATCAAACACCCACATGGTTTTGCTCAGATTTCTTCTAACAAAACCATGTTTATATGCAAATGTTAGAATATGGACAAGATACATTTCCCAAGTCTAAAAAACCCCAATAACATTACTATAATGTAACAGGGATGAGGACACTTACAAACCTATATCAAACATATTTGGAGTATTACTTACATCTTCAGTAATGTCTTCTCTGGAACATGAATGATCTTTTTGACTTACTGGTATGCACAGGTGGCCTTACTTCTGATGCAAGTGTCCACAGTTAGCACTTGGACCTGCTGCTTGTTTGCTATTTGATAAATGGGTTCTCTGTCCAAACAACTAGCTCGTATTAGTGGGATGCTCATGCTCTGCACCTTTGCACAACACTGAGGAATAGGGAGTCATTACTGGAATGCTTAAAAGGAAATAGCAATGTGGGAAATCTATGTCCTGAAGGCATACAGTGCTCTGAGAGCCTATTGAAAATAAATAAGTTTAAATAGAAAAAAAAAAAATACAGCTCACAGGAACTGCACAGAGCACATATAAATGGAGTTTATCCATCAGATAGCATTCAGTGACAGTGGCAGAGTCAACAAGTCATTAATTCCAGTATAACTACTGAACGCAGACCCCAAAGTTGCTTAATTCTAGTAAAAGGTCATCCATTCAACTGCAAAGCATGCACGACTTTTTTTAGTGAGGGACAGTGTGTTTGTGTGCACCAATAAAGAACACTTAGAAATTTGAGAGAGACATCATGTCTAATGGGCACATGTTTCTAGCAAACAATATTTTACTGCCAGGAGATGAAAGCAGTTCTTTTACTATGTACATATGCAGTGTGCTCTATCAGATCTCCTCCAGAGTTCTCTTTTCTTCAGAAACTTCCCTCTTTTCAGAGCAGAACACTTACATTCTCCTTTATGCTTTGCCACAAACACAGTATCTCTAATTCGTCCCTCAGAGAATGGTGTCTTGTCACAGTAGTTAACTAAAGCTGTAAACCCCACTTCACCCAAGACAGAATTAATCCCTCTGTCAATGCTATAAATTTTCTTTTCAGCATTCTCAGGAATGAAAGAGAGAGGAGATCTGAGGTGGGCATATATACTGGAATATTTATTAGCTTGCCCTTGCCAGAGGAGCTAAAACATTATCTTTCTGGGCAATATTAGTAGTCGAGGTGAACTGAATTTATGGCTTCAAGACACTTGCTCGTTTTGGAAGTGTATCTGAACTCATACATACTGGAATAGAGTCCAGGATGCCAGCTGTGGCATTTAAATCACATAAATAATATCCTCAACTTGTGATTCATTAATACCTTGAATTGCATTATCAGATTTGTGATTCACAGTTGATGACATCATGATGGAAGTTTTCTGAACGATGCTTTGAGGAACAAAAGTTTTTGAACATTTTCCTTAGGGTTATTAAGGAGATTAAGTAATAATATTTCTATCTGTAGGTACTCAGAATACACCTTGGAGGAACCATACTCTAAGAGGAGAAACATGATGGAACTAACATAATACAGCCAAATTTAAGAAGTCTTTGAGATATCTTCACAGTGCTCTTGCCAGTCTGTGCTGTACCCAGTGGTATCAAAAGCAGTTCCGAGATTCAAACAATGGCAAAAACCCATTTCCTCATTTTGGTTGTATATTTAGTTATCTTTACAACACCAGCTACATGAATGATTCACAGCTCTCTCTAAGGACTACACCACAGAGAACCTATCAGCAGCACTGGAAGTTGAGCTTTGTAAAAAAGAAATCTGTGAAGAATGTTAACAGAAGGAATCATACATGGTCTCTTTCTTGAGAAGTTTGTCTACAGATGCTGACAGACACAAAGCCAGACAAGTGGCTTTGCTGCAAGGAGGCTGCTGACAGTAAGATAAATGATCTTAAGGTTACTGTTTGGGTAACATTAAGCAGAAGACAATGTGCTTCCAAATCACCTTATATGATTCATGTAGTGAACAGTGCCACCCACAACTAATTGGTGTTTAGCTGAACTGCCAAAATATTACAAACTATAAAGAAAGCAGCCCACTGAATTTAGAGCAGTTGTCTAGCTTTGAAAGATACCTTCTGAGGACAAACACTGCAGGCTGGGGGAAGCCTAGGATGACTCAGAGTCTGGAGCGGCTGGTTGTGGTAGAAGATAAATCATTTCCTCATTGCTGATTCCTCCTTGGAGGCTCAAATACTAAAGGGTACATCTTAAAGTGCACAAGTCGAGTATCTGTAGCAGCAGAAACACACAAGCTGGGAAATTATCCACTTCAGAATCTATAGTTTCAACAGTAAATCTGTTCTTTCAAGATGCAGCAGGGATGGGTCCAGCAAGGCTCTATAGTACCTGATGGATGGTTATATTCTGATTGCTTAGCTGTTAAGTTTTCTTACAAGTGTCCTCTCTCTTTCCTTCTATGCAGCCGCTGATGCTCAGTGAAACTATTTAGCACCAACATTTTCTGTACAATCCTTCCTTAAAGCTTTGCTTTCCCTACAAGAGGTTTGGTGGGAGTAAAGCTTGCCATGCACTTTGATCCTTCCTGACCAAATACTGGCTTGTGGTTTAAATGTGACTCTCCAGATGCATGGAACCATGTGCAACCTCCGAGACTGTAAATGGAGTAGGACACTATCTCCCTTTCAGTTCACAAACAAGAAAACCAAACCATTATGCAGGAAATGGCTCCCAGGCACAGCATTAATTAAACAAGTGCTCGCATAGTGGCATTATGACCATATTCCCTGGAAAATCTGAGAGGAGTATGATTAGCAGTCAATGTTTATTGCAAACACAAGGAAATATTACCTATGCCTCAATCTGATAGGAATCTTTCCAGGTTGGACACAATAGATAATTAAGATAAACTTTTGGATTCTCACTTTTTTAATGCCATAGGCTGTTTTCATTTATTTCCAAGGTCCTGTAAACACCTCACTCATGCTCAGAAAACATGCTCAGGTGAGTCTTGGGCATGTTACAATTTTAGTGTAGAAGAAGGAACTTCTGTCTCACCATCTCACAAAATGGCTTCCCTAGTCCAGGCTGGATGAAACCAGGTAAAACCCAAACAAGTGGTGCTACGCATTCAGTGCCTTCTCTGCTGCAAAGCAGTGTTCATTCTGAGGCAAATACAACAGATGGGGCTGGTGACATGCTGATTAGTATACACACAGTGAAACCTGGACATTTGTCAGGAAAGAAACTTCATTTTTTTTTTGTACAATCATTTTGCATTTACACCTATTTAAGCCTTTGTTTTGAGGAACAAGTACTTCAGGAACAGTAACAAATTACCACGTGTTACTATGGGCCTGAGATTGTTTCATAAAAAATCTCTTGCTTTTTACACAAGGAGTAATGATGAAAATGTGAAAGTAACAACTTTGTTAGCAATGGCATTCTCTGAAACTCTTACAAACTATTTCTTGTACATGTTATTTTTACCCCAGCATTCATTCTCCCAGTCCTAAAATAAATTGCCAGTCAACCTCACTTCCTTATTCAAATCCTCCTAACACAGCACACCTATTTAGATTTTGTGTTGCCTTCAGCATAACAGTAATTAAAATAAACAGCAACAACAACAATAATAATAATCAGCCTTAGTTTTTGTTCAGCTTGTTCCAAGAAAGAAGTAAAAAGATCAGATTTATTTTCATAGAATTGCTGAATTGGTTGGATTGGAAGGAGCCTTAAAGCTCATCCAGTTCCAACCCCCTGCCATGGGCTGGCTGCCTCCCACCAGTTCAGGCTGCCCACAGCCCCATCCAACCTGATTTTGGGCACCTTTAGGGATGGAGCATCCACGGCTCTCTGGGTAGCAATGCCAAGGCATCACAAACCTCTGAAGAAGGAATTTCCTCCTAACTTCTAACCAACTTCTCCCTTATTTTCCCTGGTTTTTCTATGAGAAGAGGTAAAATAAGAAGATAATCTAAAATCCACAGTGTCACTAGATCACAAAGGGAAATAAAGAATATTCCCTGTTCCAATTGAAAGCCAGCCTGAAAACCAAGTCTAACAGTGAGGTGATCCTGACTTCTGACATAAGAACAGCAGTAGTTTTTCTCTATTGCTTTTTCCACCACTTGGAGTTCCCACCATCAGTACGCAAAATCACCTTTTTAACATTCTTTCATTCTGAAGAGATTAAAACTGTCCTTTAGCATTTTAATCACCCTCACACCAGTATCGTGCATGTGTCACTCCTCTCATTAAGATATGCAGTAAGAGAGTGTAATGCAAAAGAGAAGCACAAGAACAGTGTGAATTTTATTCCCACAGATTCTGCAGTTTTTCTGTCATCCCAGATGGCCCCAGGTAGCCCTGGAGAACAAGATGCATCTATTGCTTTTGGTCTTTTGACCTCCAACACTCATCTGTTGTCCAATAAAATATCTCTCAAAGGACTGCATGGTGTCAGAGCTGGTTCAGAACCTAAGGAAACCAGTCCTTTGCATAAACAGGCTCCATGTTTCCTTTATCCTTTTAAGAAATGTTTCCAATGATTTTTTACTTTATCATCTACTGGCCAGTGCCCTCCACTTAGTGCAAAGTACAATTCAGAGTCATTAACAAAAGGTAAAGATGTCACATAACATAGTACCCTCTACTAAGCCACCTATTATTATATGCCTTTGTACTCGACTGAGTAGATAAAGAACAAAAAATTATAGAAAAAAAGTATAAAGAAAACATAGGACAAAGAGGCTTATTTTCTTCTGCAGCTCCTCTGTTTCTCCCCGTCATGAATCTGCTCCCACCCACTGCAGTGGAAAAGATACATTAAAATTAATATTCTAAGCTGGGATTTTCAAAGCAGACTGTTGCAATGGAGTAACCAAATGCCACTGACATTCAGTAGGAGATAAGTCCTTAACCCCTTTGAAAATTCTTAGCTAAAACCCGTTAATGCATACTTCAAAGAGACAGATATTCACAGTTCTAGGAGTCATTTTCCTAACAGCCTTTTATTCTTCTTTCTAACAAACCTTCTGCCCTAGATCCTAACCTCCCGATGTGGTACAAAACAGAATTATTTCCATGTACTTTATAATTCCAAGCTTATCTCTTGCTCTGACTTTTTTGAGGCATTTGTAATTATATTTAAAGACATGCAAAGATGCATCTAAAAGTGACAAAATGGAACTAATTAACATTGATTTTACATCTTTGTATTGTCTCACCAGTCATTACATATCTTATAAGCAGACAGATGCACCAGTTCATCCAGATATTTTGCCAATTTTCTGTGGAGAGTTAATCTATTTGCACATTGTATCATTTGCTTATGATCACATCCCATGTTTTACAAAAATTAATTCACTTCCACTAGCCCATCATTCTGTTTGGTCAGCCATTCCTTCTAAAACACTGCAACGGTGTCTGCAGTCTGAAGTTTTTGTCCAGAAAATGATATTGATTAAATAGATCAGGTACAGAAAACATGACTTGAACTGATTTTTTGCAATTAATTATTCAAGTAACATGCTAGAAGGCGTAGTGTTAATTGTGTTAACAGTCAATTGATGGTGTGGCAGCAAATCCTTCCTAGAAATCTGCTACACTACATTGACACCTTGTGGTTGCTCTATCACAATGCAAAGTATGCGTTCAAGCTGGAGTAAATAAAAGGAATAATAATAATTAAAAAAAAAAATCTGTGGGGAAAATATATCCTTTTTAAGAAATAACAGTAGATAAGTGTCCAGAAAGGGGAGTCTATATAAAATTGAGTTTTAGCTTTCAGTCTGATACCCATTCAAAAGCAAGTGCATGTCCTCCAGTGCTGAACATACAACAGAGAGAGACTTGTACATTTCCTATCTTAACTATAATTCAGAACCCTGCAGGATCTAGCTTTGAAGACTATGCCCTAAGCTTTTCTCAGCCTCATGGATGTATCATACTTCATCCTCCACTCTAAATGTAGTTGGGCAAAGTAGGGACAGCTATTGTTGTAACAGTAGCCACTGCCAAAATGGAATGAGATTTAAATTTGCGGAAGGAGATGTGAACTTTGAAGTATGATGAATGGAACAATGCTCTCAAAAGGTCAAATGGAACAAGGACGCTGCATGCGAGCAATCATCTTTACTGCCTACTCAATGAAGAGAAAATGGCACAATGCAGGAAGCTGATTTGAAACAGGCAGATGGGCTGTGACATAAACCCAAGACAGTTTATCTGCTAAATACATAATCATTGTGTTTGAAACCATTTTCGTACAATCATTCTGCATAACACAATTCTACCACAGACTGACAAAGGAAAGGAGCTGCTGAAATGTTAATAGAGGGAAAGTTTTCAAAAGGGTTTAGATAAACATGTTACTAATGCTGCTGTGGCCAGCAGTCAGTGAATGACTGATCAACATGGCATAATTTCCCTCCACCATAAAGACAAATAACCAAATAATACTGCTAAGGCTTGTAAAGGTCACTTCTCCAAAGACCTCTGAATCTGGTTTGGCTTATTTCCTTACAAGGCTTGAGACAATCTGTACCAGCCCAGCAACATTGCAGGAAACTGAGGAATGGTACTTCAGTTGGCTTAATGTGGGCAAATACAATCTCACAAATTTTTATTTAGTCACCTAGCTTTTGGAACATAGGGAACTGGGAATCAAGGAGTTTCTCCCATTCATTTTCTGTTGAGAATAACAGGAGGAGGCTTTCTGGGGATCTGCTGCTGCTCTAGAAGTTGAAGCAGTGTGCATCACTGCTGCAGTTTGCCTTCCCATCAGCTCTGCTGGTCAAAGGGACCTAGTGTGGAACTCAAGTGTTTTTGGTCAAGTTGCCACAGGAGAGGAAATACAGGGATTTTCTGAGATAGATGCTTGTGTGCAATGAGGCCTCTCAAATTTGGAAGAGGGAATCTAGCAGTGTCTCCTCACTAGTGTAACACTCCTCCCTAGACCTGTTTTAAGATAAAGCAACATGAAGGATATGAAGGAGAAAGACAGAAAGGATGCCTAAACTGGTTCTGCTGCCACTTCTGTCAGTATCACAATAGCTGTTCTGAAGTTCAGATAATTTAAATTATATTGATTTCCCGTGTTTGTTTAAGTTTATTTATTGAGAATAAGATGTGATCCCTGATGTTCTGGTGACTATGTGGGAGTTTCCAGTGATGGACTGCCACTGTGATGTGGGTAGGAATCGAGGTTTGGCTTATGGGAAAGCTTCTACCCAATGGCTGCAGCTCTTCCAGCAAACCCATAATTTGCTGGACAAACCCTGCCCTTCACAGCGGACCTAATGACCTCAGCTTGATGCCAATCTCTAATATTAATCAACCTGTATCATTCCATTAGTGCAAAGTCTAGTAGCATGAAATGATTCTTTGAAAAGAATTGTAACTATCTACTGTTATAAAAAAACCTATACCATTAAAGATGTTCCTCTAAAATTGCCTGCTGTTAAAACATTTTCTGTTTTAAATTGTTGTTTTAAAGACTGATTCTCAAAGTGAACAATGATTTACAGACTACAAAACAGGATCTCAATTCACTAAGCATCCCCAGTATCGCAATAAGATGAAGTAGGTACTTCAAATATGCTTTTGTATAACTCTCTTCACACTCAGAATATACATCTGAAGTACTTGTACAGGCTGACAAATTAATACTCCAAATCTTATGCTCAATATAATAATGCAGAGCTATGAGTTGCATATAACGCTGCTTTACAGTTTATAAAATATCAGTTCTAGATGATCTATACCACACATTCAGCTTAATGATGATACTTTGTATAGATATTAACTGCGAAAAGAGTGAGTCTACATGTACTGGAAAAACTACAAATACCTCCAAATTGACTACCAATTACTACTGAGTTTTGGGGACATGTTTCAGGTCTTTTCAAGCACCCAACTGAAACGCAGGAGAATATCAAAGTCATTATACACGTGGCCAATTTGGGAATCCGAGAAACCGTTGAATAATCTCTCATCTGTGTATCACTGTGCAGTAAGATTTCCCAGTTTTTGAATTTTCTGCAAGTACTCTACAGCATGCTTTCATGAAACATTTTTCATTGTAAAGTACTGGTTGCAACAAATCCCCCAAATTTTGTAAGTATGCCTCAGATATGGCAATCGTATGATAAGTACCAGCTGATGGCCTGAAGTACATCGTAACAGAGCAAATCAGGATCAGTTATTTTCTCTTACTGTCTTTAATTATTAAAACCAAATAAAGTAGGCATATCAGGGTAGGTAGGCAGAACCCATCCAGTCTGCTGATGGCTAAGGGTACTGAACTGAGATTTGGGACCAAGAAACCTGTTCCAGTCCAGTCTATCATGTCCACTGTAAAGCAATTGAAACAGATGTCAAGGTCATACTCTAAACACAAACCAGCATTCCTTTTTCTCTATTCTTGCTTTCCCATTTCAGACTAATACGAACCTCTGAAATATCTTCCTACACTTTTAAATCCCTGCCTTTCCATCCGTTTGGATCGGGCCCAAACCCTTTCTTGCCCAGCACATCCCCTATCCTCTGATCTTCAGAAAACTACAGGAGTGAATGCAGTGGCTGTCTGGATGACAGCCATCAACCCAGCTCTCTCAGCTCTGTGTTTTACGTAGGACTTGCAATGAATACATATTGGCTCATGACAATGATAACAGACATGAAAAAATTACAGCTTCGCCACCTGTTGCTAATGTAATGGATTTAATTACTGGAAGACAGTTCGAATTATTTCAAGATCTGCCACAAAAGGAAGATGTTTTTTTTCCCCATGTGGGATCCTCCTGGTTCCAAAAAGGCAAATAGCTATAGGGGAGATCCTGTGCAGACTCCACAGCTTCCTCAGAGACTGCTGCCTGTCAGGAATTTCCCCCTGCACCATTCCCTGATGCATTAATTATTTCTTTGCCTAATATACCAAGTGAATTTGTTACATACTTTTAAACTGTTCTCAAACTGACCCTGATTTTAGCAGCTGTTTTGTCTGCCATAGTCATACTCACTCCTGTACTGATCAGTGTTCTGGCTGCCATAATTCACACAAGACAGAAAAGGCAATAAAACTCAAGCCTTGCTCACTCCAAGCACCCACTGCAAGTGGGAAGATATCTGTGAATACACCCTTTGTGGGCACCTTTTCATACTGTCTGTGGCCATTTTCAGTGAAACTGTTTCTGTATAATATCTGAAATTTTCTGTATTGATCTGATATGAATGAGAGACAGTTAACTTGGTTAAACACTATTACATTTGAGCTAGATTGTGTCATCAGTATCTGCTTCAGACTGAGGCTGTGAAATAATATTCCTCTTTATAGCACAATGTCTGCTGAGGGCATTGAGTTCAAGAGGTTAAATGGAGCTTGATTAATTATTAGCCTGGAGGTATACAGACAGGGAATGTAGTGGGACAGGCAGAACCTTGTGTGATCCTCTCTAATCCCTGATGGAATAACTTGATCTAAGATTCTCTTTCCTGAAAATTTTGACTGTTAATCTGCACCAGCTGAAGAGATGAGGATTTACCCACAGCAAAGAGACACTTCCCTTGTTCATGTACCTTTCTGATTTAAAAAAAAAAAAAAAAAAAAAAAAAGCAAACTATATAACCCACAAGAAACCTTTACTTTCTTCATTGACATGAACAAAAAGTTTAAGGTGGCATCTAGAGAATGCAAAGGGCAGCCAACATGAGACAGGTACCAGGAGGTACATTTCTCACACCATGAAATACAACCATGGAGCTAACAGTCATGAGACACCAATACGGATACATTATTAACTGAAATATATTTGCTCAGGTAAATGAAATGATTAGAAGCAACAGTCAATGGCAGAGATCTGTGCCCCTACAGAGAACAAATAAGCAAATCAGGGAATCAGGAAAAAGGCAGCACGAGGGGCCTTCAGCAACTCAAGCAAGTGCCACAGCCTCCTTGCGTTAAATGGGATGAAACACATGCTGAACTGCTACACATATCCTATTGAAACGTTGCCAGTTAAGAGCTAAAAAAAGGACAGAACATAAAACCAAATGGAAGGAAAGGAACAGGAAAGCAGAACAATCAAAAGATGTAGTCTTCCTCCCACTTTTCTCAGTCTTTCTCTCCAGCCTGAATTACCTGCAGTTCATTTTCATTGCTTTTTATTTTTTATTCTTAAGATACATGGGAAGGTTATTCACGTTGTAATTATCAGCGTAGCCTTACTGAATGCAGCTTGCAAAATAGCCCTTGTGGGGCTTTATCCTACAGAGTTCTTCTCAGTTTTTCTTGTTACAGGGCTGCATCCTGTAGCTAAGAGAAGACAAAAAGGCTTCTAAATATCAGTTGTCTGCTGATTCCTCCTGAATAGAAACATGGCATCCTGCCTGTCATATGATACTTTTGAGAGTATTCCCCAGATAATTGCAACAATTGCAGGGAAGACTCTTGTGTCCCTGAAGTTCCCTTGCTATGTATGGGTTAACACAAGGAAAAAAGTTAGGCTTCAGCTATAGTCCGGCATTTCTTTTATGGGGAATTAAAAAGCAACAGTGCGTAGCATTGCTTTACCTAGCATTACCTACAGCTAATTATTTTTAGTACCGTTAGGACATATTTTAAAAATGAATGACAACTGTTCAAACATAAGGATTCCCTTAACAATTAAAAAAAAAAAAAAGGTTTTGCTAACAATAAGGAATCAAAGGTACTACTCCATAGGAAAAGGACTTAGATTGTTAGAAGACCTATTTTCCTACAGCAAAAGTATAACAGATTAAAGCAGGAGGATCAGCACACACTCCTGAGCACATACACATGGGCATTTAGAAATTTTTATAACGAAGATTTCATTTTAAGTTGTGTCTGTACATCAATGTTAGGACTATCTGCCTCTAACAGATTTCATTGTCACAGAGCATGGTTGCTGCTCGGCCCTGCACTTCTTCCCGTGGCCATGCAGTGGCACAGGAGACCAGAAATCACCGTACAATATACTGTGCATCTCATCCGGCTGCTGTATAAGGCAGGACTTTGCCCAGAGTTGGGCATGAATGGGCACTCATCTTGATGCTAGGACAGAGGTATCCTACTGCAGTGCCCTGTGATGCCTGCCTGCTGCCCTCTCTCCTTTCATTCTCTTGCTCCATAAATACAATGCCTCTCGGGTACACATGACTTCTGCATGGCTCCTATATGAATACTCTGTGCCCAGCTGCTGGTACCAAGCCCACAGCAGCTATTCCTCCAGACAGTAATGTTTCCTGCTGGTTTAGTAGCACACTGCAGTAATTCTGGCAGGCTACAAGACCTAACAGCCACTCTATGAAATAGCAGTGATTCCTTTGACTGGAAATGGATCAGAGTGCAGTGCACAGTAAACTTACAGCTTTCTTGGTAGTTGCTATACTAAGCAGGCTCCTGATTGCCGAACATCTTAAAGACCACCTCTATGGTGCTCAGTGATATCATGTCAGGTATCACAGGAATGGGAAAAGCTGTTTTATTCTGTTTGGATGGCAAGGTGACAAAGGCTGTGTCCCTTGCAGACACCCTGCTGAGATCCCTGTAAATATGTAATTGTAAGATGACTTCGTCATATGTAGTTCATGGTGTTGTACTCCACAGAATATTTCACCTTATATTCAGATAATTTTCCACACCAGGAACCATTTTGCCCCTAGCTATTCTTTAGTGACTGGGATTAGGGAAAGAGCTGAGTGGGATATGTAATGAATGGCTTTGCTGAATATTATTTCAAACTTCTATATTTCCTCAGGGTGAATGAAACAGGTCCAATTTTAGAATTATTTTTTCCTTTTGAAATTAAAATTCCTTCACATCTTCCTGAAATCTTAAGCTAAATTTAAAGGAAGAAAGATAAAAATTAAATTAAATTAAAATGCACTGAATCCTGACCCCTTCCTTAGCCAACACCATCACTCCAACCTCTTCCTCCATTACACAAGATGTTGTTTATTCTGGTCCAAAGATATTAAATCATAGCTACACAGCTGGCTAGTTCAGATTAACCCTAGTGATAACAACCCCAGAAACTTCTTGCCTTTGTGATGAAAGACTTCTCCCTGGGGAAGGAGATGCAGCCTGGAGCACCTGCAGAACACACGTACAGAACATGCTTATCCTCCAGGTGGCGGTACATCCTTATTTGTTCTACTTTCCCCCTCTGAATTTGGAAGAAAAGCTGTTGTTTTAGGTTCTGGATAGTGCGATCTTATAATTTAAAACTTATGCGTAAACACTGTCTCTCCTTGCAGTATTTATTTATGGTAACACCGATTCAGTGTATATCTATCTATGTATATAAATATCTTTAAAAGCATATGTCTTTATATATATACACACAGATACCCACACCTACGACTCAGTAGTCATGTATGTCTGTATTCTGCTCAAAATTTCTTTGAAAATGAATTAAAAAGATGTCCTATGATAGGAAGGAAAGAAGAGTGACAACAGCACTCTAAATTCTAATTAATTAATCTGTCATTATTAATCCTAATTGAAGGTCTTATGTTAATTCTCCATTACATGTCTGATCCAAAGATCAGCACAATCTCACAGCCTAGGATTGGTTTGGAGTTGGTGGAGGTGGGGCATTTTGAAATCTAGGTGTGCCCAGGGCAGCTATCTGGGGCACACACTTGTCCACACTGCAAGCTTTCCAGATCTGAACGTAACCCAAATGCATTCATTTATAGAAACCTCAGAATTAGGCATGTTTTATGTGCTAAGCAAACTTCCCAGCATGACCACTGCAGCACTTCACAGCAGCCATTGGCTTCAGTATCTCTGCAGTATCTGCTTCCGTCTGCCAAGCATCAGCCCCACTAGCTCCTAAACTGAAATTTTTATTTCCTTTAAGAAAAATACAAACAAAGAAACAAACATTTTTCTAACTTAAATTTAGATCTAGATCTAAGAAAGATACCTTAATGCTGTCCCTAAATTAGTTTCTGTGTACCCTGCTGCTTGATTGCCCAGCTTAAGAACAGAAGAAATGACCATTTTCATCCTCAGAACTAAACTTCAGTTAGGCAATGCCTGTGCTAAGTATGGCCAAAAAACCATTTCTGCACCAAACATAAGTCATAATTCACAACCACTTTTCAAATCTATCCATGACAATGTTCTTAAAACATGCTTATTCCAGCTTTCCCTTGAATTAAAAACAAGATTATAAAGCTAAGTCCATGAACGAAAGCAGTCTTGGTATAGCCTCAGGAATTGGTATCCATCTGTTAGGAGCAGGCAGAGGATGAAAGAGGGCATAAAATATTTGGGACAAACATAATCTTGGAGAAACATGTTTAAAAGAGTCAGATTTGTCCTGTATGTTATGTTGGGATTGAGCCAGCTCTGGAGCATCAGGACAGTGGTCAGGATGAAGTGAAATCAAGTTATGACAACAAATTAAAAGAAGGTTCCTCCTTGCCAATTTCTGCTTGTAAAATCCAGAAGAGTGAGCTGAAAACCCGTGTAGCACTCTCAGGCTCAAGCAAATGTCATTTCTCAGTAATTAATAGTCTATCTTAACTGTGCCCACAATGAAGAGAATCGAGAATTTACACAATGCATTCCAGACTGTTTGACAATGCAAGATACAATGGTTGAAATTCAGCTTAGGAAGAGTGAATGACTGCTGAAACATTATTACTACGTTTACTATTTGGTATAAACTGAAGCAGCAGAGTTAGCGGGATGCATATTTGCCTTAGGAAATGCCTTTGGAATGGATGTGCCCTCTGGCAGACTGTCACCATATTGCAACGGGGTCTTCAGTTGTTTTACTGGATCTTGTATGTTTGCAATCCCCTTGAAAAAATTCCAACTCACTGTCCCTCTGACTCTTGCTAGGCAAGGAGCAGCCAGTACAATACATGACAACTTTGGTAGAATATGGGGTTTATTTTGGTGAATTCATGAATTATACAGCTGACCTAATATCTCTGAATGCTAAAAGTAGAATTCCAGCTTGCACATGAAATGAGAATCAATGTTTGAAAAAAATGATCCAAAATAGCACCACAGAAACAAGATGAAATGAGTTAATGTATAATTCAAGCAGCATAGCTAGGAGCAACATTGCTATTTTAATACTATGACTGTTTCTAAATCAAAACCAGGTTCTGATGTCTGATTTTTTTTCCTCCCTTTGAGTCCATCTTCTGTTGTTAGAGTTATGAACAGTAATTAAAAGCAATAGTGAATTATGAAGCTATTAAGAGCTGAGATTAAAAAAGAAATAATGGAGGTACTATGATTTATGATACTGAGATCCTAAGGCACATTTAGAGTAAACTCAGGAAGAAACTTGCACTATTTCTATGTCAGCCATTTTGTTCAATACAAATCTCATTTGTTGAACGTAGCTTTCAAGTTTCAGTGAATACTCAGTTTTAAATGCAGTTTGTGGTTCAGGTCAAAGTTATTAACTTTCGAGTGCGACATTATTAGTGGCCTCAGGCAAAGAATCAGGCTAGAGCTTTTCTGCTGGGCAGGGCTGGATCCTGCTGCAGTAAGGGCTGAGTGTTTTGGATGAGCTTGTTGAAGTCAGAGGTTATATTTATGAGAAATAGCGCAGACCATCTCTGCACCTTTTGGGAGCTGAATAGTGCTGACTTGGTGGTTTCTTGACAGTCATGAAATAAACATGCATGCTGGCCTTGCTCCTAGGACAGCAGAGCATTCTCTGCTCCCCTCCCCTGTCTTTCCTTAGGAGAGTGTTACTATAGCATGTATATCACAAACATGTACATAACGCAGGCAGGCATGTCTATGTTGAAATACCTCTGCTTAGCGAGTTCCTCATCTGGCTTGGTTTGAGGTCCAGGATAGACACCCAAAATTAAGTGCTCTAAATGCTCATTTACCCTTGGCTAAGAATTAGGTCAGGATTCAGTTGTGGCTGTAAGGCTTTAACATCTCACAAACAGTATGACAGTACGTTTGAAATGCTCTAAGATTTTGACTCTAATCCTGCACAGAGAGTATGGCTGCTAGTGCCTGGCCACTGTCTCCTGTTTAATTATGTGATTTATATTTCTATTTTTTTTGCTTTTATTTTTTTCCTAAATCTGGTGATAACTATAATTATTCAACTATTAAAATACAGCTAAGATTCTTATGCTTTTCCTGCAAAAGTGATGACATTGGTAAACAAACTAGAAAAGACAGTTAAGGGATCACTTTTCAATATATTTTTTTTACATCTGCTCTTTTATTTTTATATCATCATATATATCAGTTATGACGAATGTTCTGAATAAAAAGTGCATTTATAAACAGAACCTAAAATATAAGAGTAATTAAATAACTAATTACTACAGCGTAACTGCTTTGAAACATTACCATGTTGCTGCTTTTCCATCTAAACCATTTGGGAAAAAGCCCTGGACATATTGTGAATTTCTTCAGGATCTAAAGAAACTTTAGAGATAAAGATCCTACACTGTAAAGTTATTCTAATTGATGCAATTATTTTAAGAAATACTATAATTAGCTCACTGTCTACTATAACACATTCGGGCACTATGAATTCTTTCTCCACGAAGAAGACTCAGAATTACTCATCAGCATGGAGACAAGAGTAATTACTGAATAGCATCCCACCTCAGTAGACAATCAAATCTTTTTCTATATATTAGTACAAATATCTTTCTCCTTTGAACTATCAGTATACAAAGAATATGCAAGGGCTGCTTTGAAAGTAATGCCTCCTATTTTATGATGTTGGCCCATGAAGTCAGAGGCAGATGTCTGTGGCACAGCAGTAGAGGCTGAACCTTCCCGCCAATATCCTGTTCCATTTTGTTGCCACGTGACAGATGGCAGCAGAGAGGTAGAATGGCAAGAAATATATACGAAGCAAATGTGTTAAATTGAATACCTTCATGCAGAAAAAATAGCAGCCACTGACATTCACTGATGCTTATTGAAGGTTTATGGGGAGCAAACAGTAGATGTGAACACACTGAGGCTGCGTGGGGTGCATTTCAGCTGTGGTGACAAAAGGTCATCTCCACTGGTGCAGACTGTTATGAGTGAACCATGCAGGCTGTGTTTCATCACTAGTGAAAATGCATATCTAACAGTGACTATGAGGAAAAACAGTGCTTTGTAGCTGAGAATTTGATCTATTACATAGCATTATTTTGCTTTGTTGTATTTTCCATGGAAATAAATCGGAGGCATAATTTTCATATCACAGTTAACCACTGGTACAGACAGACCATAAGCATGAAGAAGGGACCAACGTTCAACCTGCATTAAAATGAACTTAAAATGGGAGCAGAAACCAGTGCTCCAATATCTACATTTTCTCTTATCTACAATGATAGCAACAGCCTCAAAATCTAGGTAAGCAGGCATGGATTGTAAACTAACATCAGCACAATCACTTTGTTCCCTTTCCTTCTTCATACTTTGAAACCATAATGAGACCAATCTGCATTCAGCTGGATAACTACTGGAGATAACAGGATACAGATAAAGAGATGGCTTCACAGAGAACAGGATGCATACCAGAGCTAATGTTGCTAGTACTGGAACTGATTGTGAATATATCCGTGTGATAAGGTATAATCTCTTTTCCTGACAGAGGAGATGTTTTATCTCAGAATGCTGTATAGTTACTGTTTTGAAGTTTTCAATTAGAAAGGATCTAGAGAAAGGCCACACTAACAAATCAAACCATCCCTTTGTGTGGAAGAAAAAGCACTGAAGCATACCACCTAGACAAGATTAAAATCAACCTAGGTAAGAAGCAGGTAAAAAACAGGATCAGAGCAAAATAAGGATGAAGACTATGGCTTATAACATATATCCAGCAGCTCACTCGTCATTCAGCTTCTCACCAGGCACCTTCTGAGGAGGAAATACGCATTGTTGACATAGGAGCAGCTGGAGTTGCCAGTATAAAGAAGTATTTGTTGTAAAGCACTGCTTATCTCAAAAAAGCCCTTTAACAAAAGCAGCGAGTGTTGCTCGTGACATGAGAAATAACCTCTCTTTCACCTAGCACTCTGCTTACCTATTTGCTGTACTTGTCTGCCACCAGGTGTTTCACATAGAAGCAGTTTAAAGTAAGCATGACATCTTTGTTAGTTGATTGCAAAGATCCCAGCATTGTGAGGTGTAGATGCACAAAAGAAATAAAATTGAAATAAAAAAAATAATGTAACAAAACACAGTAGCGCATTCAAAAAATTGTAAGGACAAATACAAGAGCCTAAATGTTTCCTACTGCTTTCCTGCTTGTGCTGCTCCCGACTGCACTTATCTCAGTGAAATGGCCAATGTACATGGGAACAAGCCATCTACTGGCAGCACTTCAGGACATCCATCTTGCATAGACCAAACATAGAACAATAGTGTATACATTTTGATTTAATTTTCCATAATTAAGCCAGATTCCTGGAGGTTGTCACATTCAAAACATTGGATTCAAATCCCACTATAGATCTATCCTTAAGTACAATACCTCCATGGAATCATTCTGTCAGGAAAAGAACACAGATCATTCAGTCCAATTGTCAACCCATCCTCCCCACGCCCACTGAGTCATGACCCTCAGGGCCACATCTACATGCTTCTTAACACCTCCAGGGATGACACCATCACCTCCCACAGCAGCCAGTGCCAAAGCCTCAGCACTCTTTCTGAGAAGAATTTCTTCCTAATAGCCAACCTGAACCTCCCTTGGTGAAATGTGCAGCCATTATCTTGTCCTATTGCTAGTTAACTAGAATCACAGCAAATAAGGTATGTATGTGGAGCTGAGTGTATTTCTGCTGACAAACTTGATATCAAGTAAGTTAAACAAAAATCTTCAGAAAACTTAAGCCTACACCAACTTTGATGCTGTATATTGTTATTTTTACTGTCATTTCTAATAATATCACTAGAAAAGTAAACAAACTAAGATGATATTAATGAGAAATTATAGCAGGAGTTGCAGGTCCAGAAGGTACTGTTGTCACATAGGATCTGTTGCACACTGAAATGGCATCATAGCTTTTCCCCAAAGCATTTATTTGATTATGGTCTCATGTTGCTCACAATATCATACCTTTGTGTGTTTCTTTTTTTTTTAATACTTAGTTTCCTCTGGTTAATTCCCCTCCTTTTCCTGTTCTCAGGCCTGTTTATTGACAGCATTTGCACTAATCTAATTTGATTCTAAGCTGCTCAGTGTCCAGTCATACTCTCTATTACCTTGCACGACCTGTCTGCCTTAAGAAGCAAACCATCTTTTGTACACCAGTATACCTCTGCTGTGCTTTCTTTGCAGATTGCTGCTGTGTTTTTCTTCCTGCTTAGAGCATCAGTTCTCCTTCTGAGAAAAAGTGTGATGGACTGGTTGCAGGCTACACCTCACTATAGGGTTGTGGCATTAGAGGTAAAACTTGGTTTTCTTCTTTCCCCATAGTGTCACAGCAGAACAAAATATAGAGATGGAGAATTATGTATTTGCTAAAAATTATTCCTGAAGAAGTAAAAATAAAGAAGGATTTTACCATTTATTATGCCTCAGTTACGCATTTTATTTTGACTTTGTGAGCTTTGACTGCCTACACAAGTGATTACACTGTCATAGATAACTTCCAGCAGTAACAAACTGCCATCCTGCTTTCAGGGACACTTTGAGATTATTGGAAAGAGTCCTCTGGATGCACAGAAATCCTCTTGAAATGCCAACCACACCACAGATCTCTCTAAATCTCATATACATTAGATCTGACACAACCTCAATGCAAAGTATTGCCTATCTGGGCATCAAACTGTACCAACAGTTCCTGCACAGGTGGCTTCACAGCCTGCTTTCTTAGAAATAAATGTTAACTGTCATGGAACTGGGATATTCTTCATTTTAACAACACTTATGACAATCTGAAGTAACTCTGATATAAGTTAATTGACATAAAGGCAACTCCCATGGTTAAGTATTCTGATTCTACCATCCATACTCAGATGAATCTTTCAAGCTAGTAAGGAACCACATTCTGTAAAACAAACCCAGATGTGGCAGTATGGAAAATATAGGTCACGCAGCTTCAGAACGCAGGCTTCTTCATAAATACAAGCATTGCAGGGATCTACTTAAAAAGCTATAGTCATCAAGATATGAGTTCATCAGCTGTCACTCTTTTCTATGCTCTATCTGCAGATACACCTGCCTAATATCTAAAGGTAGTCAAAGATGACTTGACAATATTTATGTGAACAAATCACTTTATAACTAGATTCTCCAATTTTACTTTTATAAAAGTTAAGAGTAATGCAAATACAATTAATAGTCATTTTTTTCCATTAAAAATGACCATTAAAATAACATGCACATCATCAATATCTAAGTCAGAAAAACAGGGGTGGGGGGAAGGGTGGATAATCACACAAATAAACATAGGCAAAGGTAGATAATTCTGAGCATACTAGCCAAATATATGATACTCATATCACCACTTAACTCCTTTGTTCATGGCTGTTATAAGTCATGGACCCAACCAACATTGTGGTATTTATGTTGAGAAACTCTTATTTTAAAAAGTGTCCCTAGGCTTTGCCTTGAAAAGGTTCTATTCCCAGCCTGGTAGAGTACAGCTTTATTTAAACAGAGCAAGTTATGTTAAAAGTTAGTCTTGATTTTTTATTTTCTCAGTTACAGCACAGATTGTGAAACACAGCACTACTCAATTATCAAGAAAAAACAGTTGTTCTTAACAGATTTGTCACAGTAGATAGTAGTGCAACTTATGTAAAGATCAAGCTATCAGTGAAGACACAGTGTAAGTATAATGGGAACTTGCCTTTGGCTTTAGTTGGGTTACTTAAGGGAGATGAGGATGATGGAATAGAGCCATCTGTTAATGCTTACTAATTAGAATATCCATCTGAGCCAGTCGTCATGTATGACCAGGCTGAAGGGCAATGAAATCAGGGAAAAATATTTCAGCAGCCATACCCTTTTGCTAATGTTGCATATTCAGTGAACATAGTATACAATGTATTATGCTATAAGCCTAGGAAAAAAAACCCAACAATTTGCAGAAGCAGAAATACTCAGATTTGACTTTCTTTTATGAAGTTAGCAACTATTTTTCCCACATTGATTAGACCAGCAGTACACTGGGTCAGGTTCAGAGCAGTCAGGCATGTTCCAAATTACAGTAGCACAACCATAGTTCAGAATCACAGAAACCTGAGAGTTGGAAGAGGCCTTTAAAGGTCATCTAGCCCAACTCCCTTGCAATGAACATGGGCATCCACAGCTTGGTCAGGTTGCTCAGGGCCTGGTCCAGCACAGATGTGAACTTTAAAGGGCTGTCTGTTTATTACAGTAACACATTACCTAAATAATGAACAGATTCTGTCTCAGAGAAAAAGCTAGAAGTGTCATGATACAGAAATTAGAACCTAGGCTTGTTTCCACATATTTAAACCATGGGAAGAAATTTAATGGTGTTTTGTATTCCCAATCATGAGATGAGATTTATATATACATATACACATATATGTTGACAACATAAGATTAAACATGTTACCCCAAGCAGGAAAATTATCTGAGGAAAATTCCTTCAGGAGTATCTAAAAGTGCAGGGCTTCCAAAGAAAAGAAGGACGCATACAATATTTGTAAAAATATCACAGAGTAACTCTGTCTCCATAAAACACCACTGCAAACCAGGATTTCTAAGCCAGAAGCATTCAGAGCTGGGTGTGAGCCAGGCATATCTGGCCATCCAGGTCAGGCTTGCTCACTTTCTGCCACAGGAGAAAGGAGCTGTGAACAGAAAGCTCTTTCTCCAGCCAGGAGAAGGCATGAGTTCTCCAACTTCAACCAGAGCTGTCTGAAGTGAGACCCTCACTCCCTGCTACACTACACTGAGCAGCAGGAGGGAGGAGTTTCCGTAAGTCTGAAGTGCTTACAATCTGCTCCTGTCCAGAGATTTTCAGCCTCTGAAAGAGCTGGATGAACACTCAGGGGTTCTGTCTTCCCCTTAATGGAAATGCTCTGGTGATCTTATGCTCTCTTCAGGAAATGTAATACATAGGCATTAATAACCTTACAGAGAGTAATAACCTATATAACACAGGTGCTTGAGGTGATTCCTGAGTGCCTGGACACTTCACTCCCAGGCACGAGCTGTTTGCTGCCATCGTATGTTCATAGAATCTGGTTGGAGCTTACAGACACAGATAACAGTGTTAGCACACAAGCTGTAATGTTAAGACAAAGAAACCTCAAATTAGCTTATCAAAAACATTAAAACAATGACCACCACCAACAAAAATGAGAAATCTCCTAGGGGAAAAGCTTTAAATTTCTTTACGGAAAGGAAGTTACGATTTTGTTGTCTTGTCAATGCTGAACAGGAGTCTCCCCAGTACAACTTTGCTGCTGACACTGAATGCAAGCAGGCGTGAAGCTGCCTGTTGCTCAGGACATCATGTTTCAGAGAGCACTGTGCCATGGGGAAACACACTGCCCATCAGCTGCTCTGGTGGACTGATTAAGGATATCCCCTAGGTTATAGTGTAACTATGAGAAAGCTTGAAAGTACAAGGGAAAAGGCCATGTAGGACTTCACAGCTTGTTCTGTGAGAAAAAGAAAGCAGCAGGGAATGTGGCTCAGGAGAAATGCAACTTTGTGCCTACAGACACATTGGGGTGAGCATCCAGCAGTGAATGGAGCAATACCTCATTGTGTCAACTTCTCAGATAACTTCATATATACACACCTTAAACACACTGTTTTTGCAGAAAGCAAGGGGTATCAGACCACAAGGTTTTCACAAGAACTTTACATATTTTTTTTTTCCTTTTCTTTTATTTCCCTTCCTACATCTGTCATCAGCTGATTGTCTCAGAAACACTTTCCTTTACCTGTTTCATTTCACACCCATTACTCTAACACAGGTGGTCAGGAGCATATGCTGAGCATCGGTATTTCAAAAAGGCTTCAACAAAAGCTCAATCAACCCCCATCACTGGGTGCCCTTCCCCACGTCATGCTTAGAAACACTCATAGGTAAAGCTCAGCCATAATGGGATGTGAAGATAAGCTGCCTGTATCTGCATATGTCAATCTGAGGCTATAGAGCATCTGGAGAAAAGCCTGTCAGAGAAAATTGTCCTCAGAAGCACTGATCGAATTCACCTGACAGCCCCTATCTGTACTGCTGCAGATCACTATTAGGATTTTGCATTTAGCCTATAGGGCCAGACTCCAACTGAGCAGTGGGGGAGAAATACCTCACATCAGTGTCTCTGTTCAAACCTTCTCTGTTTAGCATAGAGCTTGAATCAACTCTTGACTCTCACTGCCGTCTGCTCAATGCTACACCAGCTGTGTATAGGCGCCAGGCAGAAAAGGCAAAGCATATTGATCTCTTACAAGGAATGACAAATGTAGTTATAAGATTCATTAAAAATACATTTTTTTTTTATGGGTAGCTGTCCTATTTTTTTTTTTTTGCTCAGCACCTACTGACCTGTGTATAGAAAAAGCATTCTTTGGGGGCTAGTGTGCAGTTGGCAAACTACCAGCAGAGCCTCACCTCTTGCAGACTAGTATCTCTGCAGTGACCCCCAGAATTTTAAAAGGACCCCAACCTGCCATAAATTTAGCTCTAACAGCATGACTTTAAAAACTCAAAATTAAATTTTACCTTAATCGTATATTTAAAATGCTTCACTATGTATTTTAAAATTCACTTCTTACCACACAACAACACATACTAGTGACTGAAAAGTTAAAGCGTAATTTACTCAAAGAAGTTTTGAAAACTAGCATTGCTGTTGGAAAAGTTATTGCTGTGTGACAGTAGGTACTGATTCTTTCCCTAGAAAGTATTCTAAAATATCCTTTGTTTCAGCTCTGTATGTGGAGCACCATGAAATATATGCACCGTACAAAATGGCTGTTGCTATGGAGATTACATATATATAACTGGAGAAGAAACAGCTGAATAAGCCTTCATTTACAAGCCCACAATATGTGCTTTGGCAGCTTCAGCTCAAGGAATGAATTCTATTTTTCCCGTGCCTTATAATTCCTATTTTAGTTTTCGTTTATATTCACAAAACAAACTGTTCCATTTATTTTCTCTCCAGTTCTACTCACATTTTAACAGGAAGGGTTTGTAGGAAATCCAAAATGAAAACTTCCACTTGAGTTAGGAATGGTGGCCATTCTGTAAGTCTCATTACAATAGCACTAATAACAGAATGGACTTCATTTTGCTATTTGCAAAGAGATTGGTACTCTGAGCACGCATTACTCTAAATAAGGTAAAGTCAGGGTTCAGCCATGTGGTGAAGCTTGATGGTTACGCGTTCTATCATGTGCTTTAAGACTGCTTTTGAATTTTCTTAAGAACTTAAAAAAAGTTAATGGGATGTCTTGCAGTATCTGAACATACAACAAATTAGCAGCACCACTGATTGGCCTCAATCCTATTTTGATTTTCTCGAAACATTTATACTTTAAAAGAAATACCAAGAAATGATATAGCCTTATTTGCACAAAGCATATAAAGGCTGAGATCACCTTGGTGTGCTTACAAACACTTAAAAAGACCTGAAAGAAATTCACTGGTTTCACTGAAGCATGGTAGTCAGTGGGGCTTCCTGAACATCTAGGACTCTAACATTCAGTTCTCCTGTGATATTTCAATTTGATTTTTTTAATTGCTTAATATAGCAAGAAATGCCTCTCTGAAATTTCACTGATGTATATTGTGTATTTTAATTGTATCAGAATATCAGACGATTGTGTATAGCTTTTAGTTATTTTAAATCCTGGGGATAACAAAGTTCCTCAGTGGTGTAAATGATAATTCTAGAATTGATGCCTCAGTGTAGATAAAGTTACAAAATGCACAGAGAGCAACAACAATGGTGTAGGAGGGACCTTGAAGGCCTTTACATAGATCTTCCTATAAAGGACTCAGCAAATAAATGATTTTGGCATTTGCTCTGGTGGTACGTCTACGACCATAAAACCTAAAATCTAGTCCTGTAGCAAGATGGCTGTACTCTGTGAGGGATGCTTGCAATGATTAAGAATATCATCACCACAGCCCCATGAGATGCAGGAAACTGGATTAGTTGAGGAATGGAAGGTAGGGTCATAACAAAGGAATAGGGAATATGCCCAAGGAAAACCAGACTTCAGGGATACCTCTTACATTCCAAGACTTCCCAGTGACAGAAAATGTTCCTTCAAAAATGGAACAATGCACTCCTGTTGTTTTTTTTTTAAAGTATTTCAAGAGTATTTCAAACAAATGTTCAATGTAAATGCAAGGGCATCAATGCACTGAGGACTGTGTTAATGTATACTGTATTTTCTCTGAATAATAATAAGAGGAATTTACACTTCCCATTGTACCACCAAGAGAAATGTTAATGGGCATAGGAAAGTACTGGAATCAAGTATGACTAATGTAAATAAACTGAAATTTGAATAAAAAATATGCATCAGCTACTCAGTACAGGCACCTTGAGTGGTTTCATCCAGTTCTCATGAAAGGTCCACAATACCCAATTGGGCTTGCCCACATCTAAAAGTACTTAAATCACACTTTGGAAACACTGGAGAAACACACCATGGTTCTCCACTGCATTCCTGAGGCAGATATACATAAAAAAAGGACTACGAAAAAATAAGAACTTAAAACTAAGTGTGAATTCTCAGCATTGTTTCAGGCAGATTTACAGGAGAAAAAAATAATTGTCTTGATGGATTAATAAGAAAATAATAACTAAAAATAAATGCTCTAAACCTACCATTACAATATCTCCCTTCTACAAATATTCAACTTATTTCATTTGAGAGTTGTACCTGCTGATTTTCTAACTTGTCCATTCTAGGGGTGCTGAGGGACACACAAAAATGTCAGTAACCTTTGGATCACTCACCCTCTGAATACAATCTGCAATTTTGTAGAAAAAAAGTAATGTGACCATGTATTCCCCATCTGGAATTCCTCTCTGTAGCCAGTGGCTATTCCCTTTGCCCTTTCCCCTGGGCTCTGTGCAGCTGAAACTGGTGGGCAGGTGCTGAGCTGGCATTTCCCATTTAGTCCTTCTAACCAAAGATCTGGTGGTAATTTGCATTTTGAAATATGCATAGCAAAGCCTGTACCAACTACAACTACCAGGAAAAAAAATAAAATCTCAGTTTCAAATGACAATGTAAATTCCAGTAAAGGAAAATTTTAATGGCACAGAAGACAGATTTAAAGGAATGCAGTTACAGATCTATTTCCAGACTCCTATTCTAAGCCCCATCTTCAGATGTTAAGTACTTTACTTTATTTTAACAATTCAGACAGTCCCGTTGGCTTCAAATGTGACTACTTTTCCATTTTAATCCCTGGATGAATCAGGCCCTTAATCTGCATATATTAAACAAATTACATTCTATATTAAGGAACTTTGAGGACTCGCACAATTATCTACTATGGCAATATTTGAGTTAAGTTTTGTCAATGAAACAGATAGCTGAATATACATGTAAAACACAGAGCTTCACAATTTATACAAGCGCAATACAAAAATATGCTTCTGTAGCAACGGAGATTAATTTTAGTTGCAGATATTATAATATCATGGAATAAGCATTTCTGAAAGATTACTAATCAATGGAAGTGTGATGTCTATTTTATCTGATTTCCCTGCAGATTTGCCATTGCTATTTGCTTTAATAGTTTCACAGCATTATGCATTACTGAATAAAACCAACTTTAATGAACTGTCAAAGAATTTTTTTTTAACTATTTTGGTAATTTAAAATGTTTTCAAAAAGTCCCTTGTAATATGCTAACAGAAAAAGTGAAATTATTTTCTTTTGCATTTAAATTTTTATTGTTTTAGGGTACATTTTGACAGTTACCTGAGCTTCTGCAACCATTTTTGGAGCTCAAATTGTTTATCTGAAAGGGTACACATTTCATTCACATGTGGCAGGGAGCAAAATTTTAAGACTAGACCGAGAATTTTTTTTCTCTGATTTGTAAATTTATTTATTTATTTTCTCAGAATTGCTCCAATTACAGAAGAGGCCTGACTTTAGAACACATGAAAACACAAGCCATGTGGTAGCCTAGCTTTATGTAGCCCCACTTATTTCAGTCCTTCAGTAAGAAGCTCAGGATCTGAGGAAATATTTTTACATGGACAATAATTGAACAGACTCAACTCCCCTTAGCCCTTAAAAGCTGAAGAAATGTTATTCTAAATCAAATTTTCTCTTGGGCTTGTCAAAACTCTCCCTACTGACAGTTCTGCAGTCAGAGTTCACTGAAATACTCCTTGAAACACTGTCACAACCTTCCTATCATCACTAAGTTCTGGATCCTAAAATAAGTTAATGGTACTTAATAAGGTAGTAAGTGTTGGACGTGAGTGGACTGAAATGCCCTAACAAGCCAATATCTTAGCACAGTAATGCTTCCTCTAGATGACTAGGTCTGCCCTAGCCATTTCAGTTGTGAGTTAATTGACAGACTGTCAAGATTCTGGCATAAGTGTGTCCTAGAAGGACACACTTAGAGACTAGAGCTGGGGAGAACCATCAGAATAGCTCTGCTTTTTCTTCTCAGAAGTTGTCCTACTTTGCTGGAGTTACTTCTATGTCATGTTCACTACCTAAAAGGCTCATATCACTAAGTACACCCACGTTATTTTTTTGGAAGAAGGCAGAAGTTGATCTGAGAGCTGAGGGATTTGTAGACAAATCTTCAGAAATTAGATTTCATTTTTTTTCAAGAAAGACAGTAACCATGAAAGAAATTGCATGCACTGGGCGGAAAAAGACATTGGAGACCATAGCACTCCTCAGTGTAATACATCTGGAGTCCCTAGATGATGGCTAACATGGTCAGCTCAGTAACGCCTACTGATCCAAGGGGATTCTGATACTCAATAATGTAAGTTGTGATAGACTTTCTTTTTTTTTTTCAAGCAAATTAAGAGATAGTTCTTTTCTGAGGCAGTGCCTTTCTTTGTATCAGTGTTATTGCACATTTTGTTACAAAGTAATTACTATAAAACACAATGATTTATAGGTTATTTTGATGCACAATATAGCACATATCAAGGCAAATGAATTTTATATAGAAAAAAAACGCCATTATTAAAAATATTATTTCAAAGAATCCAAAATAACTTTTTTTTTTTTTTAATAGGATGAAGAACTTGCTCACCATCAGAATTATCTTTCCTTAAAGATTGATACTTAAAAGTAGGGAAGAGGTTGGCTAAGCAAATCCAGTGTATCTACACATATCAAGACAAAAGAATCCCTGAGTGACTCACAGCTGAACCAAAAACAGTCTTTAAACACTTCATGGAACTTTTAGGATCCCAGACCTCTGAGGTACTGCCTGCCTTATGGAGTAGATTGGAACGCTCACATCTTTATAGGCAGAATTTAAGGCTCCTCTTTTTCTCCCAGGATTAACAATCTATGTTAGCATTCATGAAATGCTGCTGGGATTACTTCCATCCCTATCTAACATCTATTTTCTCCACAAATCCTGCTCCTAGCCACCAGACTCGTGGTCCTTGTCCAACCACAACTGCCACTATTCCTCATTCCAAGGAAACCCCCTGGAAATGAGGGTTGCTGTCGAAACTCCAGAGCACTTCACTATGCAGTGCAATTAATTCCATCATCCACAATTTTGGAAGACACTTGTGCTTAGTCTGCAACTTTATGACACATGAAGAAGTAAAGACAAAGCAGAGAGAAATGACATCCAACAGAAACATTGACATTTCTGTTAGTGCTACTTTTAAGTGATAGCTTTTTTACCTCAAATTTAGGTATTTTTGAGAAGGGTGCCTTAAATCTCCATGTATTTCAGGAGTAAAATTTGTACGCATTAAGAGATGTTTTTTTTCCTGCATGCACAGGCAAAAATATTTATGAACGATTCTGTATAAATTAATGCAGAAAAGGAAAGGACCAGTGACTTTTAAAAAGAAATCCATAAAAATGTGTGTAAGTGAACTACATGTTGCTATAATAACTGACTGCGCAACAGAGGGAGTTGATGAGCTGCACATCCATGGGAAGAGTGATAGCTGGAAGTGCACTTCACCTTCAGTTTCCATTATTCCTGGCCTTAAATTACTATGTGGTTGGTTTAAGCTTGTTTCTATTCCATGTATTTATTTGAGTGAGTCAAAACAGTAAAAAAAACAAAACAAAACAACAACAAAAAAAAACAAATGGATGTTTAAACTGTAGTGTTAGGTAACTACTATGACAAAAATTCACTCAATACAAGTCAAGATGTGAAAAGTTGGTTACTGCCACATATGCTAACTTTTACTGAGTTTCATTTTCGTAAATAAAAGAAAACTCAAACATAACTTTACTGAAGAATGAGGGTGCAAGCCTACAAGTAATCACAGTCTTCAGGATGCATTAGATATTTGAACATGGTATAGAGAGGCACATAGATTAAAAGATGTAATTCAGCTATTAAATATAATCAACAAATTTTCATCAGTCACACACAATAGCTTAGAAAACATTGTATTTCATTAGCAAGGCTCAAAATTTTCCCTTTTTGAAATGTTGTTAGAGGAGCTTTACATTCAGCCTTCAGGAATGAGTTATATGATTAAGACCTAAGAATATTACTTTTGCTGACTCAAAACTTCTGCAGCCATGGGAAGTGGATTTTCTTGCTATGCCTGGGATTGGAATGGGGTCCTTTTCTGACATTTGTCTTCACAGCCTAGTTAAGATAGATCTCAGATGATTTCTCTTTCAACTTTAGGAAAAGGTTGCACAGAAGGCAACATATAGGTCAGTGCAACTCCACTAACTATATACATCTCTTGTAAAAGTTCAAGTGCCACTTTCCTCATCATAATGTAGCAAAACTGCTATGCTATGTCCTTTCCCCATTAACTGCGAGAAAAAAATGGCAATTGCTTTACCAGAACTTTGGGAAACAGTGGAGGATAGAAAGTATTCAACATGTATTTCTCTTTGGCAAATCATGGAAACAGTTGGTGCAGGATATCCACTCTTCACTGGCAGCCACTTAAAATGGAAGGTTAACAAGTTAATTGCTTTTGAGTGTAAGAAGAAAGATCTCACACTTAGAGGATTGGAAAGATCATCCAGGGCAACTTAGCAGCAAAGAGAAATCCACACTATCAAAGAAAATGACTGCTGTTCCTCATTTCCAAAGGTATCACCAATACCTGCAGAAGTCTGTGAATTAGTTTTGTTCTTGGTGTATCTACTGCATGTTTTCCACTGATACCACGTGGAAAGTATTCTGGGTATGACAGATGATTTTTCTCAGAACTACAGAAGCAAGCTGAACTTCGGAATCTCCAAAAAGATAAAGAACGAACTGACAAAAAAAATCGTATCCTTCTCCATTCCCTGTGGTTCAGTAAGCCACAATGTGAGCAGTTACTGACTCCTGCTGAGATCAATATTGAATCTTGATGACTAAAATCTAAGTAAGATACAATGGGTTCAATATTTACTTTTGGGTAAATACATTCAATAAATAAACAAACGAAATTTTTTTTTCTTCAGATGCAATAACATTTGACTGAAGCTTTAAACAACTTCATGAGAAGAGGGGAAAGCCTTTATAGTTAAAGAATAGTTAAGCATATAAGGATCCAACCTGGTTTAGAGTCAGATCTCTGTAAGGCTTTTGTAAAAAAAGTTCGCTAGCATCCAAATGCCAAACCAGTATATGTTTACCAGAAGGATGGTGACACCATAAAAGCCTTTTATTTCTTCACTGGTCTCATGTTTCAGTTCATGCACGCAGTAACCAGGTGTTCATCCTTGACCTGAGCTCACATTAGCTTCTATAAGTTTATTGTAACAATAATCAACAAAGCCTCTGGCTGAAATTTAAGTAAGTACAGATGTTATTCAAAAAGTTGTGTATACTTCAAGTTTCTATTTAATGCATAACTAGTTTTGTACGTCCTTGTGCTCCTCAGCACTTGAGCCTCTTCAGTAGCCAATTAAATAACTACATGGAAAAGAAAACCCTTCTGATTAAAATATATGAACCTTCCATTCACTTATGTATTTCAAGGTAGCTTTACATAGATCACAGCAGTTTGTATTGCAGAGGTCTTGTTAGCACTCCAAGGAACAGCCAAGATAAGATAGCTTAGTATTATGTATTGTGAACTCAGTCCTTTCTTATAATTACAGACTGCTTGAGAGCCTCCATAAACTTGCGCCCTCACAACTGCCATGAAAGATTTGTTTTCTTGTTTTGTTTTATTTATTTATTTATTTTAATTTTTTAGGTTTTCAATTGTGTTTACCCAGCCACTCCTCAGCCTGCCAACTCGTTGGCCCATATTGTTATTTTTATGGGACTGTGTGGGTGTGCAGCTATTTTTTGCCCAGGAATCGTGACTGGACAGTTTGCGGGCTTAAAGGCAGGCAGTCAGTTACAATTCTGTCCTTTGTGTCTCGTGTTTCTTGAGGCTAAGAAAGAAAAGGCTGATAGAAAAAGAATTCATTTTGGGTATAGGATAAGGACTATTTTTACTTCCAATATATTATGTTTTAAACAAGGAAGCACAGATCTGCTTTTGATTTCACAATCAAGATGGCTTGAAATTAAGTTAAAACTGTTGCTGACATTCTTTGTTATTCTTACATCTGCCCTGTATTCAATTTGCAAAGGCATTTCTGCTAAAGCCAAGAGGGTTATTGTGCACCCATTAAAGGTGTTAAAAATATCTACAGATTTGTGTGTGTCCTCTTCATAGCAGAAAATCAGAATTTAAAAATAAAAGCAAGCTAACACAAGGAGATGGCTAGTCTTTCTTTACTTCTTTAAAAAACAACTGTTTTTGTCTGTATAACATGGAATATTTTGAATGTTTATCTTGCAAATCATTAGAAATGTAAAAGTTCTTTTTTTTTTTTAAGAAATGTAGATACTGCATATTAAAAGAAAAAATTCATATAATGAGATTTATTCAGCACACATCACTTCTCCCCACTGTCAGTTGGAATTAAATTGACTGCCACAGGAAACGCGTTCTATGCAGACTTCTAAATTTGGAAAATCTGAATCCTTCAGTACAGATGCTCTGATTCTTAACATCACTGCTAAGATTATATACTACAATTCAGAGAGGATGGTATCACAACAACTCTGTCTCCTCTCCCCTGAAACAGGTTGTTCTCATCTGTTTCACACAAAAAAAGAGAATCTAATCTAGTACTTACCCTAGATGCCCTATTGCTCATCCCTCATTTCATCTTCTCTAGACTCTGGAGAACAAAGTAGTCATTTAATACATGATGATCGATGGGACTTATACGAAATGGCTGCTATAGTGGATTAGCAACAGTATCTATTGTTCGGAGGGAATCAACAGAACAGGATTCTTTACTGCTAAAGCCACCTTCAGCCTACCCTGAAAGCTGTACTCTCTTTTTTCCCCTTTCTGCTACACAGAAGAGCGATTATCCACCTGTAATCTAAAACTAGGATGTGAAATAATCCAGAAGTACTGCACTGAGGGACAGTTACTGCTGCTACATCTTTAGTGGCAACGCTAGCAAAAATTTATCTGTAAGCTTGTTCTTATTCATGTCACGTGAATCTCTGCAGCAGTACCCCAACTGGTACACTCACAATTCCATTGATGTCAGATCAAGGAGGAGTGATACAAAGCCGACCACTTGCTACCACCCACAGACAGTCTGACACCCAGCCAGTCCTTGAACAAAGGCCATCTTAGAAAACAAAACCCACATTTACTTCTTTTATCACCCCAGCACAATGTGAGAGAGCACAGAATATCACTTTGGATTACTCAAGTCTATTTTTCCAGTTGTCTTCCCACCTTACTTCTTGCTTATCCTCAGACTGCACACTGCAGAGGTAGAGGGGGAAACAGAAAAGCCTTAATCTTGTACCAGTACTGCTGAATAATAAACAAAACACTGGTGTCCTACTAACAGCTCCAGGCACATATCCAACCCTCAGAACAACATGAGCTGTAATGGGAAAAGTTAACCGTTCCAGTCAAGCTCAGAACGCTTGAGCTGCCTCCCTTTTATAGAGATCATTCATATCTAAACTTTCCTAGAATAGAATAAAAACTTTTCCAATCAACCAAAGCTCCCTTTAAAAGCCAAAGGGGAGATTATTTTCTCCAGGGACATAAAGCCAGAAGCAGTCAGAAAGCAAGGCCTCCACCAGCACACCTTACAAAGTAGGCACGTGAACCATGAAAGGAGCAGTAATTGCAATTGTATTAACGATAACTGAATTAACATATGTTGGTATCCTGCAGATGTTGTGAAAAAGAGAATAAAGGAGGAAGGCAGGCTCCCCTCAACGTCCAGAGCTGGGGGAAGTTTTTGCAAAAACAGTTTTCCTGCCTTAAATGTATAGGAATTTGTAGTGTCAACAAAAGGAAGGGAGAGAAAGCTTAACAGGCAGTCCCAGTATCCAGGCTTCATCTTAACAGCTACTCTTGACAACGGGAATTTGACTAGAGGAAATAATATTTTCCTGGTATAAAAATTTTGAAATTCACCACAATGATGGCAAGTTACTGTAAACAAATACTTTGTCTTGACTGGACCTCATGCAAGGATTCCAAATGCAAGTTCGCCACCCCTCTTCAATTACCTGCACAGTACAAAGCTGTACTGATGTTATAGGAAGTCTTGAAGAAAGATTTGAGCTCCAAGTGTACCACAAAGCTAATGAGAGTCCACCACTGAACTATAACCCAGCACCTCTGAGATCTATTTCAGTTATAGTTATTTAACACAAAAGATATTTTTATAGCAGTTAACTGAGTTTCAACATTTAGTTTTTATAAAGCTCTGTGCTAATGTTCCTCCATTTATTCTCTCCCCCCTTTTTTTTTTTTTTTTAGTATTTAAAAAGATCATTTAATCTTCAGGTGCTCTTCTGAACAGAGAAAACCACCATATCAGTGTTCTACACTCACTAGTGTTATCAATGTCTTTCTTATGGGAACAATACTCTGAAACCTACAGCTCAACACAGACTTATGAGTATTCTGTTCCAGATATAAACGAGCAGCCTAGAAATAGAAGAACCTAACAATATTTTCCTTCCTCTGAAAGACACAGATCTCATTTTAATGCTCTGTATTGTTCACTTTTTCTAATTTTCCAGCAGTGGGAATAGTGTGTGTTAGCAGGGCTCCATAGGCTATGCTGACCATTCAGTTGCAAATGTTCTACCACAGCATTTATTTCTTTAACATGCTGACTCTCAAGCATACTGAAATTTCTGCAGAAGCTTCAAGAACTACTTGCAGATGCTATTGAAAAGAGCTTTCCTCCTCCTTAGATTAGTATGACAGTGAATACAAAAATGATTGATAGAAATAGCACAAGGCTTATTTTAATTTTTTCTTCAATACTTTTTAATCAGAAATATCCTGCTGTATTTTATATACCTATTTTTAAAAATCCCCTAGTGAAAAGTAGTAAATTCAAAAAAAAAAAAAAAAAACAACCAAAACCAAACAGCAAAACAAATATACATACAGTAGGTTATCAAACTGTGACTAGATTTACAGAACTACGAAATTTGAGATGATTTCCACTGCTTTCCTCATATGATGCTGTCCTAAGTGTAACTTTTGATTCTATGTCTCTACTCAAATAGAACAAAAATAAGAACTTCTTCATACCAGTTATTAACAGTATTTATCAGATGCTTTTGTGAAAGTATTTCTGCCAGCACAACATTCAAACCATTTATAAGTGGGATGCTGACCTTTTTTCTTCTGAGATCTTATCTATATAGCCAAGGGCAATTACAATCCACTTTTAAAAATGGCCTGTGCTCCCACCCCGGTGAAAACAGCCATATAGAAGATAAAAATTAGATTTATCATTTCATTGCTCTCTCACAAGAATCAGAATCAGTCCATTTCACTGGGCCAAGTTCTGCTGCTCTGAGTTAAGAATTTGTATTTATATCTATGGGAATGCTTTGCGGTAAAGACTGAAATTTAGCTATAGTTATCTGTTTTTGTCTCTCCCATCCTCACTACCACCAATCCTAAATATCTCATTAAGATTGTTACACCATGTCGTAGTAGATAAATATGCAACTTGTTTAGATTTAGGAACTTTAGAAGTCTGATTTTCAAATGCAAGTTCATAATTGAAGGTAACAAGTGCCACAGCAAGCCAAAAATTTCCTCCGAGACACATGGCAGCCTTTAAGAAACAGTTCTGGCAAGTGACCTAAAAGATGACCATAGACATCCCTTGTCAATGCTCTCACTGGTCCGGAAGTATTTGATCATTGCCTTGCCTTTACCAAAAATCACATCCCTTAACAGCAAGAACTGTTCTTCTAACTTCACAACTTTTCTCATTCTCAAGTGAAACACCCTTACAATAGCCCCGCAGAATTGCCATGTCACAGCACTTACTCTCTAGAAAGATGCAAAAAAAAAAAAAAAGGCAAGTTAGCCACGAACATGACAAAACCGTTCCTCCTTGCTTTGCCCATGCCTTGCTAGTGACAGAGACCTCAGCAGGGCCCTGTGCACCCACTTCTGCTTCCCTTTCAGTACAGTTCTTAAAGCCTCGGACCGATTTCTCACTGTTCCCTAAAGAATAGGCACAAACACATGAGGCCTAGGGCTAAAGGGCCCTACTAGCATGACCCAAAGCCCTCCTGGGACTCCAGCTCCCACCCTTGAAATTCTGATGCTCATCAGGCAGAAGCATGAAAGACATCAGCACCTTTTAAAAACAGCTCTTTTACTCTTCACTAACTTCATGACTTCAGAAGGATTTAGGTCTCTAATCTTTGCAGTTAACTTGTCACGGATTTGAGGACATGGTGGCTGTTTTTCTTCAAACTCCTGAAGGAACACTGGGCTTGCAGGGTGTGAGCTTTATAAATATACATGTTTAAGGTTGAATATTATATTTGCCTGTCATTTTCTTTATTTTTCTTATTATTTTTACTCTACTGAATTCCTACTGAAAGGAGAAATGTCTCTTTAATTTAGACTTGACATTACAGGTTAATATTTCTGTCCCTTGATGGAGTACAGATGAAAGCTGTTTGAAAACATATCATAGGAGGCTGCAGTCTAGACAAGAAGACAGCATGGGCAATGAAACGTGACCCCGAGGAATCCAGCACTGCAGTCAATAGCATTTGGAAATGACAAAGCACTTTCAGATGCCTTGATGTGAACAAAGTGTCCCTTTTGCACTGGAAATACAGAATGTAATATGCAGTTGGTATTTTGTGTTGGTGCTAATATATGTCATATTCTCATTTGACCTGAACATTTAGTAGTACCAGAATTTATCACACACATTTCTGTTGCCTTTATAGACTAAACAGAATCAAAGCATAGAATAAATATGTTTATCCTTTTTACACAGTAGTGAAGCAAAGAAATATTGGTTATAACAAAGAGCAAAGTCTGACCTCTGCTAGCCCACCCTTCTTTCCTGGTTTACGTATACACAGTAAGTGTTCTTGTTTTTATGGATGCACTTTCATACAAAATTTCACTCCTGCTTAGTGATACCGTGCTGTATCCTTTTTTACTCTCAGTACTGATGAACATGAAAAAGTTATGAAGAAATGATAACAACTTTGATGGGGATGTTAAATTATATTCCTCAGCCTTAAGCCAATCTCTAATGATTAAAGACTAATAACATGCAACAGATGGGAAACAATAATGTATTACAGCGGAAACAGAACTGGAGTTTGTAGTGTCTTCCAGAATACTTTTTATTTTTCCTTTTCTGGGAATGGCAAGTAGGACTGAAGAACTCAGCTTTCATTGATTATAGCTGGGACTCTTATGATGAACTTGCAGATGGTAGAGAAGCATTAGAAGCACAAAGAGAGACACAGAGATGAGAATAAATGCAGGCAAAGAAAGATAAAGATTATGACAATTCCATTTTTTAAAGAAGCTTTATATTACAGATTAAATTCAGTTACTTGCTAATATAAGCTTCTACCCTGCAGTCACTGGTAAGAACTCAAACATGCTGCAAGCAGAGTCACAACCTCATCAGTAAATTCAATGACACCTGTACACCACAGGTGCCTGGACCAGCATTAACAGAAATGTTTCATACCAGCCAAAATTCAAAGCTCTAGCCTTCTTCCACAGCTTGACTTTCAGACTATCCACTTATTTCATACTTACTGCAAAGAAGTCTACCTTAGTTTTAAATTAATTATATCAAGTTGATATCAGAAAAATTATATCCCATTTTTGATCAGGCCAGAAGCAAGCATTTTCAGCAAATTGTCCCTCTATCTTCTACTACCCCTCACTGCAAATGAGTGGAGCATAGAAGCATTTGAAATTAATTTCCATGAGATGATCTGAATAGGCAAAAGGTTCAACAGTGGTACGAAAACAAATGCAGTGAACCTCTGGACAGTTTTCACTCAGCATCGTCCTATATGGTCCCAGTAAAATTAAGCAGGATTCCCAAGAAGGTCAGTGTAATTACAAATTTTAAAACCCCTTTTTATTTGTGTCATAAGCTATGATGTGCAAGTACTCAATATAATGTAAGTACTAGTTCAGCAAGTATAACAATATCTTGCTAAAACTAAGTGATTTCAACATTAAAAAGCAAAAATATTGTTTTGCTAAACTTTCCTCACTATCCTCCATTCTGTTATGATAGGATGAGAAAAGCTTCCTAGAAATGAGAAAAGATCTTTAGGAGATTTTGAGATTCTTAGTAGACAAGAAAAATTGCACAGAATTATCATCCGGTACTGTAATTATTCAAAAAATACCTATGAAATACAACACTGAGAACCTTCACAGTGCCCAAGGAGACTCAATTATGTGATTTTGGAACTGCTGGGTCAAAAGAGCATTGTTATCCTTAGCAATTACTAGAGGCAATGATTTAATCCCCTTAATAAAATTCTTAATGTTCTAAAATGCCCTGCCAAAGGAGTTATCTTATGTCAATGTGATTAAAGTCAAATTTTTTACCGTTATTTACTACAGTAAATTAAATGTTAAGATGTAGGAAAAATCCTCATGTAAGAAGCTAATTTCAAGGAAATTATAGAATTAACAGAAATTGTTAAGCTTATTAAGATCTAAGACTAACTTGGAAACTCAGAAAAATCACTAATTCAAAATCCCTACTCCCACCTCAAATGCATGAAATACTTCTCTTTAAATAAGGAAAAGTTTTAACAAATTTAAGCGTGTTGGAGCTCACTATACTTTCCTGTAGACTACATATATTCACTTTAGGCTCTTTGAAAGATAATACTCTTCAATGTACAAAGGAGCAAAGAATTTAAAGACTTGTGCCTTGTTAAAAAGCTAGATTGAAATTTAAATTGAAATTTAATAGCATCATTACATGTAGCTGCACAGATATTATTTCCCCTTCAGTTTCGTAAATGTAATTTGCATTTACTTCAGATCTCAGGAGTGTTCAGGATTTCACCCTTTCAGGGAATTAGTGGTGCTGATTTGATGGCTTATGTTATATGGTTTGGTGGCAGTTTACCTTGCTGACATTCCAGTATAATCTACAAGATCTCACTGAATATTAGATTCATTTTTGTAAATGAAACCAGCAGCTAACTTATGAATCTGCACCAAGGAATTTAAGTGATAGACCTTCAGGCAGCAAGCTCTGATTGAAACGTTCCCTTCCCTGACTTGCTCGTTGAGCACAATAGTGAAAGTGACCAGGACAGAATCCCGGATGAGCGAAATTCTAATAAAAAAACAAAATAAAAACCATAACCAGTTCCAGATCATATGCAGACCCATCTCACCCTAAAAGGCGGCAGTGATCACTTCCTTTGTTTTTATTCAAACACAACTGTCTTTATGCAGGATGATATGATATCACGAGGAACTTGAGTGAGACTGTACTGACTTGTACATCTTCAGGACACAGATTGTATTGCAGACACCTCCTCTGAAGGAACTGCTATGCGTTGAGAAAGTGTTCTCCATTCTCTGACACAAGAGCTGAACTGCGCTGCCACAGGACCTTGTCAGAACTGGTTTACAGCTTAAATGTATTAAATGTACCTGCCTGTTCATCTGACTATTTAAAGGCAACATGTAAAGCGTTTAAAAACCTAATTGAAGGAAAAAGTCTTCATAAGAAAAGCAGCAGATACAGAAGCTCTGAGAATTTTAACTTTCCTACTATTGGTTACATCTCTCCTATCATTATCAATTTATCCTTAGAGAAAACTGAAAAATCTCTAGATTATTCCAAAGCATTTGCCTTGCCACCAATGCCAATTAGCATTTCTTTGTCATCACCTACTTATCATGATCTTCTTTTACTGTCATTTCAAACAATAAACATCATAACTGAAGAAATTCCTAGACTTCCAAGTCACAGATAAAATGAAAAACAAATGTTATTCCACGCAGAATTAAGTGGATGGAGTAGGACCTCTGAAAACTCAAGAAGCTTAATCTCTGAATGAGTTTTTGTTTTCCCTGCAACAATGATACATAGAAAAGAAATAATCCGACCTGACATTTAAAGAAAAGTTTCCCTGCACCAAGGTCCTCTTGTCCCAGTAAGGAAGGTTAGACATAGATAATTAAATGTGCAATTTACCGCAGCTACTGGGAGGAATGACAGTGCATTGAAATTACCTTTTGCAGTGGCTCCTGATCTTGCAAGAATATTTCTCAGTAAGTAAAAAACAATGCTTCCTTTTTATATGCCTATTTGTTTGCCTGATTAAAAAACAAATAATCAAAATCTTAGTGAAACAATACCCTGTGGCATTTCTGTTTAAAATATCCTGAAATCTCATCATGAGCTGACTAGAAATTTTACAGAGCAGAAAGCATATTAGTAGTTTTTCTTCGTGGCTCAAAAATAAAAGCAACTGAGATAAGACATTTCCTATGGAAACAGGAAAAGTTTCAAACTATTGCAGAAGACTCCGAAGGCTGATGTTTAACCTAGCAGTTCTCATGGTAAAAAGAAAATAATCCTTAAACAATACAATTTGTAAGAATAACTTCCCTTGGAAACTACAAAAAAAAAAAAATCTATCTCCCTAAATTTAGAAGTAAACCCTCTGCCAGTCTTCTCCTATGAGTTTATCAGGTTCAGCATGTCTTTTAAGTCTCCTGGACCAACAATCTCCTGGGGAAGGACTGCACCACCTTGAGACAAGATCTGCACACTGCTGCACATTTTATAGATGGTTTATTCTCAGAAGATTTGTCACTAGTGGTGAGTGGATGGTTGAAGCTATATGCCAGCATATCCGAAATAAACTGGTTTCTTATATTTTAAAGACTTCAATATCGTACAGGCTATGCATAATGAAATAATTGAGATAATGCTGCAAACCGTTGTTAGAAAATCCTGAGTTTTCCAGGAGAACTAGAAAAGCACTCATAAAAAAGTTACTTATAAGCTGAAACTCAACTTTTGATGTCAAGCTTGGCCCAGAGCACTGCAGAAAGAAGAGATGTCCCAGCCCTGCAGCCAGCAGTTCAAAGCAGCCCCATGCTTCCAGCACCACAGTGCTGCAGCCAAAGGCACTCAGCCTATTTACACTGAAAGCAACTCAAGTGGTCCCCAGCTATCAACCTCTTCAGCTCTAACACACCAGGAGCCACTTGGCTGAAGGTGTAATTGGTAATACAGCCAGCACTGAAATAGTAACTATGCCGTTAACAGCCACTGACATCCTCACCTATTGAAACAGATGAGCTAGACCCTGCAGACACGCAGGGAAGAGCCTTTCGTGTCACACTGAAGAGCAGATCAGTTGCTGCACTGAGTGAAAAGATGGCTGGCCCTGAGCTCCAAGTGATTGCTGCCCATCCTCTACACGCTCCAATAGGTCAACATCCATTGAACTAAATACACTTTAGAGGCTTAAAAAAAAAAATAGCAAAATGGTAGGTAGAACTGTCTGATTCTGATGCAAGAGGAACAGACACAACAGAATAGGGACTACCACCCCTGTGGGAACAGGGGTTGTGGTCCTGCTCCCAGCTCTTGGGACCGATCATACTTGTCTTGCACTCTTCCTAGTGAGCATCAGGTACTAGAACCCCCACATCCTGTAAAAAGAAAGGGAAATAACTAGCTATAGGGGCAGGCAGGCTCACTTCAAAGGACTCAGTGGTTATGCAAATAAGTTGCATTTATTTCCCTTTGTACTTTACAGTTCAAATATAAATGAGTGCCATTACTGAGCACAGCTCTTGTCAAAATATTCTCCCAAATGCTTTATTTCTATCTCTGTACCTATTTCCAGCATGCATTAAAATAACTTAGGCTCACTGGCATCAACTGTTCTGATCTCTAACTAATACTATTTCCACATCTGAAAATAATTCAAGTTTATTTATGGCATTGTTTTGTCTACCAAACTGACATCGTAGAAAAAGAATCAGTGACCACAGAGAAGAAATTTTGACAAGACTGATGATGAATCAGGATGACTATGCAAGAAAGCCTCTGGAATGTACTGGCATTTCAATTTTATTAAGGAATAATAAACAGCCTTGAGGAATAATATGTTTTCAATACAACAGCTGTGCTGCGGAAAGGGTGTGCATTCCAGTGATAAGATGTCTTCACACCAACTTGCTTTGTATCTTCGGCATTTGGATCTTATGTGTCTATGGCTGAAATGGTACGGAAATAGAAAGCTTTGTTGCCATCCCAGCCCAATAGCAACAGCTAGGCCTGTCCTATATCTTCTGTGTAGCCACCACATAGAGAAATATTTATTTAGGATACTAAATTGTATCAAGAATTCAGTAGCTACATTTAGAAATCATTTATGGAAACAAATAGTACTATCATTTTCTGTGGAAAGTAGTTTTCAGGCTGATTTTTAAATTTTTATTGTTTTTCTTTTTAATATCTCAGTTTCAACATGGAAATTCTGCCTTCCTGTGTCATGGCTAGGATCAGAGAGCAATTTTCCCAATTAAATCAGGATGATTAATTACTGATTCAATTTGTAAAAGTTAAAAACATACTCAGAAAACCAGACCTCACTTAAATGAGTTTTTTCACCTAGATAGGATTCCCTTCACTACCACCACTGCACAGTTTAGGTTGAAAATAAAATACAATGAAATTCAACAGCTCAGTTCATTTTGAAATTCTGAGCAAAGTCAAATACTGGAGTTGCCCCAGAGTATAAGAACAGAGGCAAGGTGCTTATCTTGGAGGCCTCAAAAGGAACTTCCTTTTTGTGTAGTAACTTCACAATCCATTATGATCCTCTGAAGCTCCTAAACCATCTCTAACAGAGTCAAAGCTTTCTGATATATTCCTGCCCCCCTCTCCCCAGTCAGTTTAGAGCTAGTTTGAAGATACTGCCATAAGAAATCATGAAGACCTAATGTAGAAAACAGTCACACCATCTCCAGACAGAACAGCAAACCAAGTGCCCCACCATATGAATACAGTACTGCTCTCCAGTTCTTCTGTGTCATTCTCTTGAATGAATCGAGCAGTGATTGCTTACAGTCACTATTTACAATTTGTAATACCATGAGAACTGTGAGCAGAGGACTGGGTTAGGTGTACAAAGTGGATTTTGACTCTATTAGATCAGGCTGATGTGTGCACAATGACCTACAATAGGATACTGAATACTGCTGAGTCTATGGTGCATGTATTTTTTATTCCAATTAACAATTGCACATTTCTTCACATCTACCTATCAATGGCTGATATTGCTACTAAACTAACCTTGAACATATATATAGCATCAAGCAAAGGAAGATTAAATGCATTTTGAGGGTGCAGTAACATAACAGTTCTCCAGCTTAACATACAAGAAGTGCTCACATTAGTGAGAAATCCTTTAATAACATTGAACAATGATTAAGCAGGGATGAAAGGGCATAGTAATGCTTATCTAAAACTTGAAATGGAGTTGCTAACTTTAACCCAGCACTATCAAACAGGGCAGCATAAGAGAAAGTGGATCAACAGATTTGTTATTCATCAAGTTCTTTCATAAATTTGAATCTTTTATGACTAAAATCTCCTATTAATTCATTTTTCAATTTGCATTCCTCAGAAGCAGAACAGCTTGCATGAAAACACTATTTCTTACATGTGCTTTTATGAAATGCTTATCAAGGTCAAGCATTATAATTTGAAGAGTGAAATATGTTATTCACTATAATACATTCCATTTTATGCTGGCCAAAATCATTATTTTTAAGAAAACATGCCACATGCACATTAGTTGTGCTGAATTTTCAATTAGTTGATTTTCTTTTTCCTGTTAAGTAACCTCTGGACATTCCCTCTGGCCACTTCCATCCAGCATGCACAAGCTTGCTGCTATTTCTTGCTATCTCCTGCTCACAAATGAAGTTTGAACAAGCAAATTTAGCATGGGATATCCTCACAGGTGACACATTCACACATGATTCATACATACATCCTCACACACGGCACCTTTCTGTAGCACGCATTTGTATTATCCATGTACCAGAAGCTCCTTATTTAGTGATGGTGTGCTCCCAGTGAGCTAGGCAGAAACTCCATTTACCCTGAACAACACACAGGGTCCTGACTACCCTCTTTCCTGGAGCACAGAAAGGCTGGCCCAGCTTTTTGCATATATTTGATCTGATGCAGAAGGCATCCAGAGAGAACAACAAAGATGGCTTTTCCTCATGCTTGAAGGAAGCTTCTCTCCTCACCCTGCTCCCACTGGACACCATACCGCCAGTAGCAGACAACTATCCAGACATGCTGACAAGAACCTGGCTCCAGGTCCCACATCTTCTTGACCGCAGAAATCCTAAAACCTTGCCATCAGTCTTCTGTACACTATCTGACCTTGCTTCAAGCAACACATCTCACAAATAGGGGATGGCTTTCATCCCAAAACAGGCTGAAAATAAGGGTCACAAGTGAAAAAGCAATTGGAACCAACAAACTTCACGTATCTAAAAGTTAAACTCTGAGATCAAAATCATTCAGGAAGCAAGTGAGCAACATTTTGTTATTTTTGTGCCTAGCTGACATGCACATGAGGAGAAAGCTGATAGGTATACACACGCACTTTGTACGCTTGCATTAACAGAGCTTTCATGATCAGAGCATGGGATTACCCACAGCAGATTTTTGAACAGTTTTAACCATGGTTAGATGCCTAGCCCACAGTGCAGGAGCAGTATGTACATCACATTTCCTTTAATACTTCAAGAATGTCCAGCAGCAGGCTGCCCTGCACTCGCTGCAGTCACTATGTGTCAGCAACCATTGTGGTTGCCTTTCCTGTGAGGCTACTTCTGGGGGAAGGAGCTCAAAGCTTAGCCAGTCTTCGAATAGTTGTTGCCAGTGATCAATCTCATGCTCCCAAATTTTTCCTAGAAAACAGTTTATCCCTTTGCACCATCTCCAAGCCATTCCTGAACTTGCAGATATTCACCATACATCCTTTACTGTTTGTGTTTTGTTTTGAGTTTCTTCCCCACAGAAAAGTTCTTGCTTATTTAGTTGTTTCTCATGCAAAAGCCATTCCATAAATTTGATTATCATCTTCCATTTTGTTCTGCACTTTCTCCAATTATAACCTGCCCTTTTGAGATGAGTAGGCAGTGTTCAAAATGCAGACAAAACTTGGATTTATATGGTGGAGAAAAGGAGGCTCTCTGTTGCAGGCGTAGGAGCTCCAAAATTCATTTTGAGCACTGACAATTAGTGAGATGATGTTTTCATTGCATTATCACAGCCTGAAGAACTCATTCCTGAAGTTTCCACCTAGGGCAACTTGTGGATCATAACCCAGTAGAAGCAGTAGATTCATTTAGAACCTTACAGTGACTTTGTCATCACTGAGCAGTCTCTTCTGACAGGATCCTCTGCTGACCCTCAGACTTTATAGCAGGTTTTCTGTGCCTGATGTGCTTGGAGATTTTTTTTTTTTTTGCTTTGGATTCCTTTATCTTGCATTTCCTCAAAATGTTTTGGATATTTTTTGCCTGCATTTCTGCATAGAGAAGACAGTAAAACAGTGGTGCTATGAGACAGTACTCTTCTAGCACCAAATCCCCTCAGGTCCATGTGCACCAAGCAACTAGTTCTTTACCATACAACATATAAGGCATAAACTGTAAACTACGTCTCCAGATGCATTTGTATTAGTTGTGTACAGGCAGCCACCTGCTCCAGAGCCCCACAAGTTAGCACAGGTACACACACCTCACCCCAGGGTGCTGCACTAACCATATGCTGTACCTTCCTTCCCAGCCCTCTCCCACTTAACATGCAGCATCCATCTTTTGTTTAAAAACTGCTGCAGCTAATGTTCTGCTTCGTTGGATGCTTTGCAGAATGTAGTTATTTTTCATGTATAATGCATGCACTTAATTGCTCACCATACAAAACACAGTTCTGCAAATGTAAAGGAGAGGTCTTATCAAAGTAATAAATAATTGCCCTAGTCCAACAAGTGATTGATGGACCTTTACTTTCATTTGTTTCCTGGCCTCTTCTTTAGCAGACTTTCTACGATAAAAATCAGATACTGTTTTTTCAATAGTCACAAAATGCTGAACGCACAAATGCTCTCCAGCTCTGTGCTTCAGCCCCTGCGGCTCCTCAGAACACTCTGCTATGCCTGTGGCAGAGCCACCACGTGCAATGCATTAATCATTGGGGAACGTGGTGCCAAGAACTAGGTAATAGCTTTACTAACATTTGTGCCATTAAATATCAGGAAATAACTGAGCTTGAACAATCTGATTAAAATATAGTTGTCCTAGGAGAGCTCAGTACTCCAAGTGTTTGACAGAACATCAGTTCAAAACACACAGGTAGGCATAAAGCACGTGAACTGGCAGCTGTTCAGTGCTGTAACCAGGTCAGTTTAGAACTTTGCACCATGCAAAAGGCAGTGCAAACACACTGAGGGCTACCCAGAAGCTCAGCCACCAGCAGAGGTACAAATGGTGTCAGTGGGGATGAGCAACTTTCCCATTTTTTCTAGATATACTTTTTGAGCTCCATAATTTGTTTACTTGCTGCTTTGCACTGTACCATGTCTTTCTCCTCACAGACATGATTATTGTGTTGGTTTTTTTTTTCACGTTTACTTTGTGATGTATTTGGAATACTTGGACAGCCCTACTGTGTTCACTCACCCTGCCACATTTAGTGCCCTTGACTGAATAATTAGTCTCCATTTCATAATCTAACATTCTCAATATAGAAAATTAAAGGAATGGCAAGGGGAAATGGTTTCTAACTAAAAGAAGGGAGACTTAGATTGGATGTAAGTGGGAAATTTTTTCCTTGAAGGGTGGGGAGGCACTAGCACAGATTGCCCAGAAAAGTGGTAGAAGCCCCATCCCTGGAGACAAAACCAGACTGGACCAGGCTCCAAGAATGTGATCAAACTGTAGATGTCCCTGCTCACTGCAGGAGAGTTGGATTAGATATCCTCTAAGGGTCCCTCCCGACTCTAATGGTTCTAGCATTCCATAACCACTTATCAATGGATAAATAGCAAGATTTAAAAGCAAACAGCTACCGACTTTAATAATAAAACACATTTTACATAAATGCATGTAAATAAAATAATCCAGAAGTAATGAATACTGGCTATGCTTGAACAGAAAAGCGTGGGTTGGTGAGGGAGAATTATACATAAATGATCTCCTTTTTTGGCAGAAATCCACAATATGTTTTTCATAATTTGGTCCCTTAGATTCATAGCACAGAACAATTTCAGATTTTATAATTCTCCTTACATTTTCTCTCTCATCTTGAAAATAAAAATAAGAAGGAAATAAATTTGGAACCATAAAACTGTTATCATCTAGCTGAGTTCACATAAAGGAGAAAAAGGAATTAGTGATACTCCATCACAAGAAAACTAGTGATGGGAAAACTGTCCCTTTCTGACAAGAGCTACTTCAAATTTTTCCATTCAGTGGCCTGATCTAGTGTGGAGTAGTTACAACCTAGGCATACAGAATTCAGAGATAAAACCTCAAATACCAGATTATAAATACTACATCTACAGCAGTAAGCACTGAGTTGCTACCTTCAGTCTGTCTGCAGAAGTTGACAGAATTCCAGACACCACCTGAAAACCTCTCAAGATTCCTCTGCTTCAACAACAGTAATTTGAAAGTAATCTAACAATTCACTCTTTGAAGCTCAAAGAGTTTAGACTTGTAATCTAACTATCTTTTTAAATACAAAGAAAATAATATATATATATTTTTTGCAAAGTTACAGCATTTCAGTCTTAAAACATAGTACACACTAGAAGAAGACAACAGGATTTTCAGTTCAGTCCGATAGAAATACAAAAGCAGGGCTGACACAGTAAAATCAGAAGTCTAGAAGTACTCAACATTTTTAAAATGGACTCAATTTAATCATTCAGTTGTATATCCTTATCACTGTACTGCTACCCTAAAGCCTGGTACCCTCAATCTGTCCCATTCCTGCAACAGTAAGACACACCAATTGATTCTTGCTTATAAAATTAGTATCTGGGAATCACCAGCCTTTGAATACCTATGCAACACAATGGAAAGCACAACAAGTCAGCAAAGCAGCAAGTTCCCACTGTACAGTGAGCAAGAATCCACTCAGACATAGCAGCAGGCACCAAAAGAAGATAAAGAAACTACTTACCTTTGCAAGGCCTGTAAGGTCCTCATACACAGAGAGATCCTCAGACAAAATATGTTGATGTTCACTGTCAACCCTTAAATGAGGTCTGGGAAGGGGTGGATCCTGACTCCATCCCTTCCAGTCACTCAGGTACATTGCATACACCTGAGCTCCCCTGGAATGACCCTGCCTTCCCACCAGGTGCTTAATCACTGCTTCAGCCTGTGACTTAGCATTTTCACTACACCCTAAAAAGATGCTCTGGATTTCTTGTCAAGACTTTCCCTGTGTTTTGTTTCAGGGAGCTCTGTGTCACAGAGTACATCCCTTTACTCTCCAACAGTGCTGAGGAACAGGAATCTGGAGCCCAGTCACGACACAAACCTCTGCCCTGGCCCCAGCCTGTCCACATCTTGTTTGTAATTGCTGAGGATGATAGTCATAAGCCATTTTCTGGGCTCCCCTTCCTAGCATGTTGTGCTGTTACTATTTCTCTTCACGATTACTTCCAACTTGGCAAGCCACTTCAAACACTTTTTCCCTTCCAGTTAGTCATTAGTTGTGCTTCTCTTCAATGGACAGAAAGTCTGAATACTCTTGTCTGAGTATCACTGGGACCTGTAGTTTATACATAAAGGTAGGTACGTTCATAAGCATAAGGAAAATTTTTAGTTTGGCAACAAGTGCATAGAACCATTACTTGCTCGTTGTATCAGCTCTGCCTTTGTAAGAAGCAGCTTATGCCACAATTCCTTGTCCAGCCCTTGATTCAGGGTGCTCAGAAAAGCAATGTGAGACAGGGAGCAGCACTGAGAAAGGCCATTAATTACAGTCAGAATTTTCCTTCCAGCAGGGTGGGAGTAAGGGCTAGTAAACGGGAAAGTAATTGAACAAAGAGGAGATAAGTACTAATAGCTTTGTTGATTTTGAGACTCAAAGAAGTAGAAGGCCTATGAAAGTGTCACACAATCATGCTTGATTGTAGCAATGAATAGCGTCGTATAATGTCACATAGGATAATCTGTTCAGTTTCAGATGTCCTAACTGTGGAGTGCTTTAGTTTACCATGTTAATAATGTGATACTTCTTACATGGACTTGATGTTGCATGTTCTTCTTCCCTGGAAAGGGAGGCTTATGGCTATACAGACATGGTACAAACCATGTTGCAGTGAATATGAAACATTCTGGGGCTAGAAAAAGAGTGAAGATTGTGCCTATTTATGGAAATCCTGGAGACCTCTGGGCAGAGAAACTACTCCATGACAATGGAATTTCATTGGGATTTTTCTAAAGACTTGCTTTCTCCTGTGTAGTTTTCCATAGATGCATAAAATGTAGCAAGGCAGTATCTTTCAAAGCTGTCTATAGTATTTTCCAGTATGGATGTAAATCCACACAGGCCTTCATTCACTGCTCGTTGGTGCAGAGCCTATAGCGCACAGATTCTGACACAACTGTCTGTGTGCTAACAGCAAAAGGAATAAATAATAAAGAATAAATAAAGGATCTGAGTTTTCAAAGATTCTTTCATCCTAGCTGGTGTAAAATCCCCCTCACCTTCTGAGATTTCTGTCCTTGGTATGGTCATTAGAACTTTGAAGCTTCTTCTAATTAAATCTGCTGTAAAATAGCCTGAGGTTTTATCCTGGTCCTCTCCAGTGAATAAAATATAGAGCCTGTTCTAAACTATTTCAACAAAACATGTAGAAATTTGGGTAAACTAATTATTTCAAGTGAAAAAAAACAACAAAAAAAGCTGTGTTTTCTCTCTTCTTGGAAGAAAAGTCAACCGCTTTGGAAATTACTTAGCTTCTACCACAAAATGTATGTAATTTCACAACTGCTCTTGTGTTATTAAAATAGAATTTATTTACCTTGTCCTACCTTTCTCTGCCAAGTTTTACTTCTCATTTCTTGGTATGATCATCAGCAGAAGTTTATGAGCATGCACAGCATTCTTGTTGACAATATTCAATATCACATCAACTTCTGGTCATAACAAACGGCTCTCAGAATAGTTTCTGTTCATTTTCATACAGAACAAACTGTTCTCTCCTCTCTGTTTCTTTCCTGATGATTCTTAGAATGTCAAATATCATATCCACTTTCTGGCTAAAATGTTTTCAGAGCTAGCAATGAGCAGTAGGAGATGAAGTCTCCACTAACTGGGGTGAGGCTCACTGGAAGTCTGCAGCAGAGGCAATTTTGTGAGACGCTTTGTAGCTTGAGCTCCACACATGATATCCCAAATATTCTGCCTTTTTAGGGCTGAGATTTCATCAGGCAGATTTCATCTGATCGTATTGTATTGATTTATTCCATGTTCCTCATAGTTCTTTGTATGCAAACCCATTAAAAGCTAAGACTGTTGCAGCTATTCTCCTGAAATCTGTGTCAACAGAATGCATCAACGAGGTTTCCTAAAGTCACCATACTATTTGGCATTCAAACAGTGTAATAAACTCTGTAACTAAAATTGGTGTACTTAATTATTTAAAAAAGAGAGGAATTTAGGCTATTCTGTCTGGTCTAGGGGAATTTACAAAATAAGACACTTCTCTAGATTTTGCTACAACTATGAAAATGCCTGAAAAATACAGATCTTCAAACACAATCTCTGAAAGCTACAAATATGCTTGAGAAATCTATTGCTCTCTTGATTTATTTAGGCTGAGAAACCAAAGCAATTCAAAGCTGTAAAAGATCCCAGCTGGCAAAGCACTCAGAAACATCTCACGTTCCATTATCCATTCTTGACTGTTGAGTAGACCAGTTACCACTGCCTGTGATGAGTTCACATCAACTAGTGTCCTTTCTCTCTTCTCTGCTCCTCTAATATCAGTTAATCTTATGTTCAAATGATAACCTCTTTGTCTAAAATTATAGTCTTCCTCCTTTTCTTATATGATTAACTGTATTTATACTACTTTTCTTGGTAGGATTTTTGGTAGAGATTAGAAATAATGCAAAATAGCAATAAAAGTAAAGGCTGGAAAATTTTCAAGCCTTGTCCTACCTAGTCTCTGAATTGGGAACTAGCACAGAACTGACCATAGGATTACATCACAGAGTTCTTCTTTTGATTCATATTGATATTTTGCATTATATAGATTTACTGGATATGTTGGTTAACCCAGAACAAAAAACCTGAATCAAGGAAGATATCTGGAGTAAAAAATCTTTGCTCTGTCCCTGTTAAAGACATTTCAACTTAAGCGTTTCAACTTTCTTTTAAAAATAAACACTTTCAGGCATTCTGTAAAGCCAAAATTCTCCTTTTTCAAGTAGGTGTGGGTGTAACGATCAGCACAAGGAAAACTATCCTCTAAAAATAGACTAGCTCATTATCTCACTTATCCAAGTGTATTACTCAGATTGCTCCTTGCAGCCACCTACACCTTGCTGAAAAAAAAATCAGAGATAAATATCCTATTTGCTGTTCATTCCACTTGTGTCTGCCCATCCCTCCAGGCTGCTCTCTGAGCAAATTCCAGACTATGAGAGGCATTGACTACTTCTGTGGTGTGTTCATGGCCAGGGGAGCAAGGAGCTCCTTCTGCTTGGACCCTCAGACATTACAAAAAAGCTTTGATTAATCAGCTTGTGATTAGCAATTCTTCATTTTCTTTGTTCTCTAAATCATCAGAAAGTATTCCTTACTTCAAAAGTCCAAATATCAGTGCTAGAACATACATATTCCAGTAAAATTCAAAGTAATTATTTGAGCAACTTTTAAAAAGTCTAAGTGTACTAAAACAATAAGTCATTTGTCAGACACAACTAAAGAAATAAGTTTTCCTGCACACTGTATGAACAGGGTGACTGATTTAATATTCCCTTTTGAAACAGTGTTCACTAGAATAGAATATATAAACTCACTTTTCTGTCTCAATGGCTAGATTCATATCAGAATCAGAGAGCAATTACACTTCTGTCTGTAAACAGAAGCAATTTCTAAGAGCAGCGTTTAAAGGGCAATGGATAAGTCTCATTTATTTGTAAAGGGAAAACCCCTTAATAGGCTAATGTAAGAAGAAATTGAAGAAATAGAAATCTAGAGGAAAACATATCACATTCAGAACTCTCCCCTTTGGTATAGAAGTTCTTTGCTTATTTGTGCAATAGCAATACCCTGCAGCAGTTTTATGGGTCAACACAGCATGCCTGTGTCTGCAGGGCCATCTAGGGATGGACCAAGAACTAGCGTGGGAAGCCTCCTCCAAGGAAAAAGGTGAGCCTTTGATAAGACAGACCTCTAGAAGGTTGCAGCGTCCCTGGGTCTCCGTCTCTGGTGGAAGTTCAGTATTGTCAGCTTTAAAACAGCCCAGTAAAATCAAGCAGCAGAACAAAGACAAAGTTGAAATGCTAATTGAACTGGGTGTTATGTTTGAAGCAGTCATCACATGGGCTTGCCCACACACCCCTTGGAGAGCACAAACATTCTCATGAGCTTCATGTTCACATCCACTGAGACCCAGAGCCTCCTTGTGCTCTGTCTCCATTCTTGCAAATGACTGGGCCACCTGGATACTTTCATAAAATCTTGATGAACGCAATAATTATTATTGGCTACCTTGCAAAATATTTCACTGTGAAGGATTATGTTTCACCCCATCTTTATCAAGTCTCAGAGTAATGGTTTTTCCGCTTTGTTTCCTTACACACAGTGGTGTTTTGGACCAACTTCAAGATTAACATTTGCTTTTGATGCACAACCTACCTCGCTAAAAATTCTGATTTTCTTTTTCTTTCTTTTTTTTTTGAAATGATAGTGCTTCTACAAGATCTACAAACTATTTAGCTGTTGTCTAACAGTATTAAACAGGCAGAATACTTTTTCCAGTCTGCATTAACTTTTTTCACTGGCTTATTTGACTGTTTAAAGTAGAGGTTTAATAACAAGTGCTTGAAAAAGATACATCCAAAAATACTGTCCCAGTTATTTCATTCTCTAAATACTATGGCAAAACTATGCACACTATCTGAGTTCAGAAATGTAATTCACAGGCAAAGAATAAAGAGAAACTCAAACCATTTGTTTTGGCAAGTTGTTGAGCTTGCCAACAGAGAAAAGTTTCTTCTGTCAAAACTAAGATAGAAGAAAATTGATTGTATGAAGGATTTTAGATTTCTGATTCTCTTTGGCCCAAACTGATCTTTTGAACTGAAATGGAATGGTTATTCTTCTACTACTAAAAGCGATTAGGCTTTTGCACACTGTGCTCATTATCAATATCATAACCCACTGAAAATCCCAACTACTCACTGTGACATTCCAGATGAGTTAATAGCAGATTAACAGTCTGAGTGACTCATCTAAATATTCTCTTTGAACCATGTATTCAGTTAGGCCTATTGGGAAATGCTGCATTTTGTCATAGTAATGAATCCTTTTTAGCTGTAGGAAATGAAAGACTTTGTCTGACAGCTAAACATTTCTTGCAACATTACACATCCTCTAAGATCCTATCTTCTAGTGTACAAAGAATATTCAAAAGTAGAAGAAATTGAAGGCAAAACTGTATGTTTTCCATAGATGCATAAAGGGTGATAAATAGCACATGTATGAATCTATCACCACTACAGCATTAAAATGTGTCCATATAAGATTCAAATAATAAACTGAAACTAGTTAGCAGGTTATCTGAATACTGAAAATATCTGAGTGGGTTATCTGAACACATCTCTGGCTGACTAGGTAAAGCCCATTTAGCTTCATTGCAATAGAGGTAAGGATAATTCTATTATTCTAATTTTTGCTTCTTATTTTCAGAAAACCTATCAACTATCACAGTAAAGGCAGTTTATATGCACATCAGATTCACTGATTTCTATGTACTCAAGACCTATGAATTATTTGAATCCAAGAGATCTAGAAAAATTTAGTTAAATCTTCTGAACAAAATCTTTTTCTTTGGTTAAAAAACAAATTATAAAGGTGTGTAAAGGGTAATCCTGAAATGATTAAGAAATGATCATTTCTACTCCACCATCCTTTGGCTTTTCCTCAGCCAAGACTGCCACCTTTTGCAGGACATTTTGTTTCTGCCATTAGGAAACTATCATGTTATATATCATATTGCTTCCCCAACATGTTGCAGTCTCTTAGAAGAATCACTGATCAGTAGATTATAGAAAAAGGTTAAGAAGTGACTTGATTTCATTTCTATCCTTTTGCACAGGCTTTGCATTTTCTGATAAAACTTGAGAGAAGCACAGATTTAAAAATGGAATAGCTGCCTCTGATTTAACATTAGTATCACAAAAGTTACTCTATCCTTGTACTATGCACGTTATGTTTTCAGTTAGCAGAACATTTGTCCCTGAAATGGAAGTCTGCCAAAAATGCACCACATGCATTTGAGGGAATAGATCAAACAGTAATTCTCTATACAAAGAATGCAAAATGGAAAGGTTGCTCCACTAGATAGATAACAGCGGCATCACAGACTCTGTAGTCAGCTGAGACTAAAAGCTATAAAGATGCCCTTTCAGTAAGAGGTGCAAATCCCTACTGAGTCACAAGGAGTGGGAAAACAAGATGGAAGACTGTCAAAAATAACATTTGTCTCACCAGAAGTCACCAGAGACATGAACTCCAGTCATTCAGCACTCTGGTTCTCATATTATTTCCCTCTCTTTTTTTTTTTTTTTTTTTTTTTCACTCTAGGTAATATGAAGTTGTACTACACATAAAATGTAAGCAAATGCGCTGCAAGAAATATGCACTTAGGAAAACATCACACAATAATATACAAATGCCCCCCAAATGTTTGATTCTTGTCTTCCAGCAGTCTTCTAAGTCAGGATTGAATTCATCCACGAGATTTCTGAATTATACACTGACCAGCTGGATGTTAGCAGGCAGAGTTCACACCTACAGTTTTAGAGTCAACATAAAATATTAGAAAAACATCTTATAGTTTGTTGCTTCCGTTCCTTAGGTAATTTACAAAAATTGAACTACAAATTTGAACCTGAGTGCATGCTATATATGATGATGGCAAATTTGCTAAGGCTGGTATAATTTCAGTGGTTAAATATACCCAAAAATTCAATATGTGATAAATGTGATATACAATAACATATGTGATTGTACCTATTCTCAATAAAACCACAACATAATTAGGCTGTCCTCCCTTCTAGAGAATCTCATGATTTAGTACAATTTCCATAAAAAGTTATTGCAATTCAGAATGCACAGGTGAGCTCCGCTGATAGGCAAGACAGTAGATCAAACCCAGACGTGTCAGGACTGGGTCTACTGAAGCTGTTTCCATGTACTCTAAGCACTAAATAAATGACATACGCAACCTGGGCAAATAGAAAATTGAAGGGCATTATGGTTCTGATTTGAACTACTATTACAGAAAGCCTTTCACTGTGTAATTGTTTCTCTGCTCTACATTTGGTTCCAGAAGTAGTTTGGCTGTTGACCTCTCTCTTTTCATAAATATAAACATATATCACATAGCACCTGTGTTCTTTCGAATTTTGGGATTTCTCAAGTCTGGATGGAGCCTCATATTACCATGTTTAGTTTACTGTTTTAACTAGGATAGAGCAAGTTAACAGGATATAGAAAACTACATAATGAATAATTTTATCAGTTGCATTGTAAAATAGGGTAAATTGGGAATACTGGAAACATAGAAGCAGTGAATAATACAGGCAGGAAGTCCTGTCCAACTAAATGCTCAGAGTTGGACCAACTTATAGCAGGCTCAGCAATTTACAGCATCTTTGAGCAACTTCTTATAATTCGGTTAAGAGGAGTACAAAAAGCTCGGAGAGAAAAAAAGAATAAATTGGAAGGTAAAGAGACCACCTTAATGCATTTGTCAGAATGCACATAATGTCTACCTACATTTTAGGAAATAATTGTAGTTGGCAATAGTTGAAACTGATCTTTATAGGTCCCTTCCAATTGAAATATTCTATTCTATCATTCTTAAATACTACCACAGAAAGATAAGAAATAAGAAATAGCTAAATCTCTAAGCAAAACAAACATTAGTTCTCAGATGTAGTTGGTGATATTGTGATATTAACCCACCCTTCACTTTAATCAGATACTGTCCTGTACTTCACTATGGAGTATGTAAGTTCAGATAGACACTCATGGAACATGTCCAGAAAAGAAGAAACCATTTCTGATTGCAGGCAAGTTTGTACAACTCACAGAAGGTCCCAAGAGCCTCATTCAGAAATTCAGAGAGAGAATCCAACCACTGACTTATTAAACAAGCTTTCATTAACTCATTTCTATTCATCTTCAGAATCTGAGAGAAGCTTCCTCTCATTCATAATCTATACTATAAAAAAAAGAAACCCTAGGGAAATTTATCTTCTGTAAATGACTCTACTAAAGGAGCAGAACAACACTGCATGAACAAAATGCAAGAAAGTCAAAAGTCTTTAATTTTTCAATATGAAATTATGGTTTTCTCTGCCATTATCCATTTGCTTGATGGCTTTATTCTTAGACAGGTATATTTGGAACATGAATTCAGGAAGACCACATATCTCATTACAAATCTATGTTTCTTGCATTATGGTTTGGTTACTGTATGCCTGCCAGAGGTGACATAGATTAATGGAGAAATACAACTTCTGAGGCCATATAAAGATACAGAGATTAAAAATAGTGGTGATTTCCTAAAAAAAAAATCTCAGAAAGGTTTGAGATTTAATTTCAGTAAGACTCCAGCATGGAAGTAATGATGCAAAAAACATTGAAATACCATGATTATTATGTTTTGAAATCTTCTTTGTTCGATATTCTTCACCGAAATACCTAATGTGATAATCAAGACCTCATTCTTATCCTCCAGAGATTAAAAATTACTTGAAAAAGAGATGTCTTTTTTTGTTAATTGTCTGCACAGTGATGTTCATGTCAAATAAATCATTGATATGTAAGACAATGTAAAAATAGAACTACCAGAAATACTCTTATTTTGCATGGATTTTGAGGCAGTATAAAAAATAAATTCTCTCTTTGGAGAATGCATTGGTTTTTGGCCCAAAGCAAAATATCATATCATATCTTAGAAAATTTCTTCTCCCTATCTTCAAATTGGAGAAGTTACAAAGCTACTGCCATTCTGCTCTGATCTGCCGTAAGGTGGAGCCCCAATAACATGGTCCTGGATGATCCAAGTTCACTTCCATCAGATCAGTAGTCCTGAAGGCATTTGTGTCCATCATACAGAGGAAGCAAAACTGTCTGTGGGTGGATTTGAGAAAATCAGTATATATTAGCATATTTCCAGAAATGTCACATCTGAGTTGGGAGACAGCTCAAAATTAGACACAGAATGACAATTACAAAGAGATCAAACAGATCTAAAATTAGTCGTGACTTCTGGGATAAAAATCATATTTATTGTGAGAAAGTGAAGTTATTTGTCATGTAACTTATAACAATTGATCAAATTGAGCAGTTTGGAGAAAGGTGAGAAGAAATAAGCAAATAATGATTGAAAAATAGAAACTAAGTTTGTACTATTTTTTTGTTGTTGTTCTGAAAAAACAATAGTTTAAAGAGTTTTTTCTAGACAATTGTTCTAAAATGTTTAACTGTTTATTTTCCTTAGCAAGAGCAGTGCAAAGGAAATACAAATAAAATATATCAGAGATCACTACTGTGGTAAGATTAGAAAAAACATAATTGAATGGGATTAGAGAAAAGGTTTTCCCTTCTTACCTCCACCCAACTCTTTTATCTTTCTTTCATATATTTGAAGTTTTATATCACATGCCCTTAAAAGCCTGATGAAAACAGTGGAATTCCACTTAAAATGTAGGTGAGTGTCTTGGTTATTGGAATGTCAATTTCCAAGGGTCTGCTATATGAATGCCAACAATGAATGAACAGCCTTAGGAATGAAACTTGTCATGGAAAACCATGTGAGCAACTTAGAGACGAAGGCAGCAGATAAGCATATAGGCATATGCCACTGGTTTCCTATTCATTTCATATTCATGAGTACATGTTTTTTTGTATGTTTACTAGTGCCATAAATGTCTACTGTAGTATACATTATTTGCATGAACAACAGGATTTTCCTTTTGATAGCCTGGAGAAGGTACATAAAGCCCTATTGACCCTATCTCCATTTTCCCTCTGGAATTCCAAAGGCAGTAACTCAATTTTATAAAATTCGGATCTAGTGAAATAAGTTTACAATCCACTTCTTCACATACAAACAAGGAAAACACATACTCCACAGTTATTTCACTCAGTTGCAAAGCTTGCAGCTCAGTACAAGACAAAAATTAAGCCTAGAGAATTTCATCAGAAGACATTTCTGTGGGAAAAAGCTGGTAAAGAGGTATTTTTTAGGAAAGAAGTAAATGTAGCTTACAAGTTTTTGTATAAAAAAAACCCATGAGAATCTGCAGAACAACAACAACAACAAAAAAAGCAGAGTTGTCAAAATGAAGACAGAGGAATATGGAAAGGCTGAAGAAGCAGTGGATTGGGGTTAAATGATGGGATTTACCAGTAGCAGCAGGATGACATATTTCTAGCTCAAATGAACTGAGCTGATTTATAAGATTCATTTTTCTGTGCTTACACAGCTGCCACCAGAACCATAGATCTGTAGCTGCACACAAATTCCTTTGAAGAATACCTACAAGTTTCCATTTTCTCTTTAGTTTATATTGACCCCTACAGATCTTAAGAGAAGGAAAGGAATATTACAGACAAGTACATGTACAGCACGCTCTCTCAGAGAAGTCACTATCAGCTGACACACACAGAATTATTTTTCTTGGAAAAATCTCCTAAAACCTAATTGATTTCTTGTTCCTATAGAAAACATACTGGGACACCAGCAGAAAAATAGGCTCTGGCCCCAGCTCTGAGCAATTTTGCCAGAAACAGCCTCTATTCTTTAAGACACCAAAATGTAGAGTGGTGGTGCTTTCCTTAAGCATTTGCAAAGCTCTCTGCAGTGAGACAATTCCTACACTAACATTTAGCTATCGTTAAATTAATTTAACGACGCGGTTATTTTTAGTTACAATTTGTAGAATCCTATGACATATTTCTGCAGCAACTTAATCTTTCATTAGTCATGGAGATGAAAGCATTCAATTAACTGTTTTGACACGGCTCTATTAATACACCAAGTATTTTCCCAATGATAATACCTTCTTCTAAAAGATTTCCTGGAAGGATTAGATATATTGATTAACTTCTGCTATAACCAGTGTGGTCAGAACCCTCAGAAATACACCTGGGCATTCACGTCACATAGAAGAGATTTTTATCACTAAAGAAAAAAGACAAAGATCTTCCTCCTGTAGAGAAAATTGTTGTATGACACACACTAGCCTCTCTTTCCATCCAGACCTGACCCATTCAGGTAAATGTGGCATACTTCTTTCAGTAGTAGCACATACGAAGTACATAAATTCCTACAGAAGATCCCTGTGTAACAAACAACAAACCTGGAAGTTGCTTCTTGACTACATGCACCAGAACCTTCAAATATCCCAAGATCAGTGGACCAAAAACTGTCCACGAAGAATACATGAAATCATGCAAGGCTCCCAAAACCATGTGCCTGTGGCTTTAAAGATTTGTGCCTTTTTAGGAATATAGTGAAAAGAAATATTGTAAAGCAGTCCTCCGTGTTATCACTGGAATTCAATAACATATCAAAGATAACATATTTAAATATCAAAGACATGTCCTTTCAAGACATCAGAAGTCTAATGAATGGAAAACAACATCACAAGATTTTCCCACCAGTTAGCCAAAGTCATCTCTGCTGAGCCTTGAGTGTATCTGAAGCTGGAAGATTTTCAATATTCAGTATAAAAATGTGTAATTTTTTATCAGTAAGACAAAAAACATTCCATAAATCTGACACATATTAAAAAGTATTAAGGCAACTCCACTTTTTGAGGTCAAATACTTTTTGGCTTGATTTCCCAACCTCTTGTTACGCTACTCTCAATATATTTCTAAAGTCCAACTGCTTTCTTCACATGAAGTCTCTTCTCTTTCTCTACACACACAAGTTCAGGCTGCTTATACCTACCTAAGGGCTTGCTTGTTTTCTTTTCAGTGGCTACTTTTTTACCTCATCTGCCTTCCCACACCTGTCAGTTCAGCAATCATCCCTAAGACCCCCATTATCTTGATTAGAGTTTGGAGACAAAAAATGATCATCTTGTCCTTAAAACTGACAAACTAGCTAGCTGAGTTAATCACACTAACCTTCAATTTAGAGTAAAATTTAAAATAAAAAATGAAATCATATTTTTTCAAATACTTGGATTTTGACAGAATTCAAGAAGTGCTATTTCTGTATCAAAATTATTTAGGTGATGCCCACTTTTTTTGAATCTAACAGTATATACAGGAATATAACTAGTGCCATTAAAAAAAATAATTAATTGCAAATACAATATGTAATGAACAAGGATTTCACTTCTTTGCTTTTTAAGCTCACTTTCTCTTTCTCCCAAAGACTAAATGCTCTCTAATTTCCTATGAGTGAGACACATAAGATATATTACAGACTAAAACAGTCTTAACTGTCAGATACACCTAAAGTGTTCACAAGAGCACCTGAGTCAAAGACTAATTAAGCCCTTTGACATTTTCTACTCAACAGGCTTTGGATTAAGTACACATTGACCACAATTTGACTGAATTAAAATAAACTTTCCTGATCAGTAATGTTAGCTGTCATTGAATGTACTGATGAAATATTAATTCTGCCCTTTGAGAATCTTTTATAAGAATGATGCAAAAAAGATTTTCATGGGAAACTAAAATACAAACACAAGGGCCACAAAATTAACAACTGTGCTGAATTTTGCATAAGGAGCCACAAACAAGGTCTAGAGACTGAATCATACAGACAAATCAAAGAAATAAGTAAGCCTGTTTTTCAAGGCAACAGAGTTATGAAAGATATTAAAAGAGACTGGAAAAAATTATATGTTCCAATTCACATTTGCTTCCCAAGTTTCTTGTGCTGCATAGTCTGTAGTGGAAATATGCATCTATCATCAGAGTTGATTTCAGAGGGCTTGTGTCTGTACTTGGACTTTAATTTTCTTGAATTTAATCAAAGGATTTCAACCCAAAGCAGAAAACTCCCCTATCCCATGAAATAGAATATCAGTTCTACTGATAATGTTCAAGGAATGAAGACATACATAGTTCTTATTTTTTCTCTTATCTGGTGAGTAAAAAAGTCTCCTTTACAACAATTTCAGGTTCTTCTTTAATAAACAAAAATGAGATTCAAGACACCAAAGACTCAATTTCACCTGCCAAAGATACTCTTAACCAGTTTCTTCCTTCTCAAGGGAAGACTGAGGCAGACAGTTCCCCTAAGTTCCAAAATGATAACAAGTAGAGAGGAGATAAATAAGCATTATCAAATGCTAGAGCTGTCATTTCTGGTCTGTGAAACCTAAATGGCTGATAAGACAAAGGTACGGTGAACACTCCTTAGGATGTATGATTTAAAAGTAATCATGTGACAACTTAGAGAAGATACCAAAAAGGAGGAAGCACTATGTTGGGTACATTTGCATTTCCTAACAACCGCCAAATGAATGAAGTGAATGGGTGAGGGGAGAATGACCATCATAAATGTGCTGATCTATGTTCCTAAAATTTAAATCCTATCAGAAAAGTGGTCAGGAAGGAAAACTTACAAGACAAGTAAGAGGTAGAAGCAGTGGCGGGGAGGTATCCCACCTTCAATGCCAGAGACACAAACCACTCTGTCAGGGATGTTTCCAAGAAGGGAGCAAGCAAGAAGTGAAGTTATCACATCTTTAATATATGGCATGCGCCAAGGAATCTTTTTTCAACCAGTACCTCTTCCTCAATATATTACTATATTACTGTTTCATAAAATGCTATTTCCTTACAATATATATATATATAAAAGTAAGAAAAGTCACATTAACTGATAATGCAAGGGTTTATAGGAGCTATGGGGAAGTAGATCTGGGAGAATCTGTGCTTGAAGTAACTAAGGAACTTTTTCATGCATTGATGTCAGTTTTATCAGTTAGACGCCACAAAATCTAAAACAGACTGTATTCCAGTGGAGAAAGTACTAGAGATTTGTCCCAGATACAGAGTGCTGATGATAAGGAAAGGTAGGCTGTTATTAATAAGCACTCCCTGAGAGGTATGTAGCAATTTCACACCTGAGAGACCATAAAATTGCAGAGGAACAGGATGTACAAGACGGCTTTTTGCACAAATTCAAAGCCAAATTATATCATCAGTGGGAATGCACATTCAATCAGAAACACGCTTGTGCAAGTCTCACCATAGGGTGTTCACAGTCTGGGACAAATGCTTCAATACAGAGGATCTGGCTGAAGTCCTGGATGGAAAGATGAGTATTTTTGACAAGCACAGCCTAAACATATGGAGGTAGGGAGCAGGGCCAGGACATCCCCCACATAACTGCTTATATAAGCGATCACTATAGGTTTGTAAGACAGAGATCTAAGACATAAGAATACTTTGTTAAAAACTGCAATCTCATGTTAATACACTTACATGCTTATTACATAACATATATGTTTTTTTATATATATTTGCATAAATCTATGCCTGCAAGAAATCAGTGGTAACAGAAGGACATGACTATATGACCAACAGCAGTCAAATTACAAACTCAAACCTAAGTAACCTGCTTTCACAGCTTCTGATAGCCATATTTGAAGAGGAAAACATCACTCATGCAGGGAGCCAGTAGCAAAGAACATGTCAGTTCAGGATATGTTGTCAGGCTCAGAATTCAGGTCAATGGAGTAGCTAGTTTCAGGCTAGCGTTTGTTAGATAAGATAGAGACTACAGTCAGCAAGTAAAAAAGCAAGGAAGTTGAGTTGTGTTCCCACCATGCTAAGCCATACGGCATAGCTGCATGAGGGAATTACTTGCCATGTCTGGTGCTAAGTTAGGGTTCTAGCATCCTTATTTTCCCTAGATAATCATTGAAAAGATGTTAGCATGCTCAAGCAACAATTTGGATCAAAAGCTTTTGTAAGTCCAGTCGAGGAACCCTAAATAGAGAGACTAGGGACAGCAGCTTTGTCAGTGACTTAAGTGCCCAGCACTTGGCATCTCAATCAAGTATTCATTGCTGAGAATGGAATAGCCATTCCACCCTTATGTTTCCATCTCAGCAAATGTAAAGGGACATGCTGGCATGAAATAATCATATTTTATTATTAATTTTAATTAATTAATTTAATTAATTAATTATTAACTAATCAATCAGTACTGATTCATAGTAACTCAAACAACTGAAAAGTGTTCTCTATTCTGTGTGTTCACGGTGGATTTAGCCAAGAAATGATATGCATCCAGAAAGTCCTAACCAATGACGCCAATATGTAATCAGCATCTAGAGGAAGATTCAACTTTAAGGCAAATAGCATGCACCACAAAGACTCAAGTCCAAGAGTCCCAAGCAGAGTGAGAAATGAAGAGAATTAAAGAGAAAAATTTTGAATGGCTACTTAGATATACTCATGGAATAATTTAAGACACATGTAAACTTGATTCTGTTTCGGCATTGTAAGTCCTTTTTCAGTGAAAGAATTGAGATTGAGACAGATCCTTTGAGGGGCTGGAACTAGGTGATCCCTTCCTATTCAAGCCATTCTATCATTCTGTACTGCCATGCCAATCTAAGTAAATTTGCTAGCATTCTTGGAACGCATTTTTATGCACTCCACTAATAAACATATATAACGTTTCCCTGAGGTGCTTTGAGACAAAAAATTTTTTCTTCCAATGGTCGCTGCATACAAACTATCTTTAATACCAATTAAGCCTCTTCCCATAATTTTTCAGATTTTGCATTCACTTAATACTCTTCCATGTTAGGAAGCATGAGGTTCATTCATGGGATTGCCAAGGATTTAACAATCTTTGGAGAAGAGAAACAGATGGTCCCAGATAGCTGAGTACTTCAAACATGCAGTAGATTAGGGAAATAGAGCTACATCTGCCTGGGGATGTATATTACAGAATTTTAAAAGGTTATTAACTGAACTACCACAAGCTGGGAAAATAACTCAAAAACAGATGCAATTACTAATTGCTCACTTGAACTTTGCCTATGAAGTTATTTCAGCAGGAAGAATGTTTTTATGCTGACTGACTCTAAACAAAAGTTTGAAGAGGACATCATTTTACAAGATTAACAAGGCAATTAGAACTGGTACTGCTTGAAATTCTTTGTCAATGCTGTATGTTTGAAATTGTTAGGCGACAGTAATTGCTCAGATCTGTCATAAGCAGAACACCTTTGTTGTGGAATCAACGCTGACAAACTGAACTGTTCATTTTTGTTATTTCACACATAATTAGGAGAAACAAAATAAACCCATAAATACCAAAACAAGTTTCCAATATTACAAAACCAGAAGAAAGGAGCAGAGAACGTTGTATTTGTTGCTACTGCAAGAGCTATGCGACTAGAAGAAATCTGTTTCTCTGAGGCAACATCAGTGTCTATAAGGTATTCCATATCACTCCAAGAAGATACATAGAAACACAGAGAGTAAACATTTTGCAGGCTGCCAGCAGTGTTAAAACACAAAGTGCCTCATTCCTTAAAGAAAACTGTGTGTTGGTTGTAAAGAGGAGCATACACACACATGCTTCTTTGCAGCCAACACAGCTGCTCAGAAACACCAACAAAAGAAGATTCGCTGAGAAATATATTTCTTGCCAAGCAATTTAGAAGTAACCCATCTCTGGAGATACAAAGAGCTAGCTCACTGGGATAAAAAGAATAAGTTATTTTCTCCTGATTGGAGCCCTCCTATCTACACCAAGGTAGGATTTATTCAAGAGGAATATTCAAGGGAAAAATAAAAATGCCCACAGGATAGCCTTACCATGCAGGCCAGAAATGAAAGCTTACTGCCACATTTCATTACTATGCAGCTCAGAAGTTTCAACGATTTACCAACAAGAAGCTATCAGACAATAAGTGAGAAACGCTAGCAATAGGATATGAATTGACAGATGTTAAAACTAATTTCATAAATACGTGTCAGTAGCAGGAAATAGATCCATAGAAACCAGCAAATCTCTTACAAGAGAGCTGAAAGTAGAGACAAATTGATATTTGTTTGAAAATTTATTAACACTGAACAATTCAGGTGGCTGTCTTAATCACTGTTGAGGCTCTGGGATGGAACTCCAAGGTGGATAGCAAAGCCTTCCCAATATACTATGGAATCTACCACATTCCTATTGGCATATGCAAAAATGCACTCACACGAAACCTCCGGGAACATGCCGTCTTTACTAATGTTTCCAAACATGCTTTGAAATCTGCAGGTTAGTGCTATTAATTTAAATGTGTGGAGCTTTCACCATTGTCTGTGTCAAAATGTGTGCCATGGCAACCAATTTCCCTTTCAGCCTGAGCTTAAATGTTCATAGATAGTGTTGCACTTTCCAGGCTGTACCTTTTCCACCACAGAGAGCTCCCGGGATTGACTGAAAAACGTTTTCAAAATTTCCAGCATTTCTTTTCTTTGTTCTTCATAATGTCCATTTGTCCCTGTATGGAGTTGCAGCTGTGTATTCATGTTGTCAGATTATAGCAATAATTGTCTTACGTGGCCCAAACTTCTAAACATCCCCAAGAGTCCTTTTTTCCCCAGTTTACATACAAGAATGTCTTTTCTAAATTTCAAGCAGTTACGCTTTCCCTACCCAGATTATTTCTGCTTGCAGTGGTGAAATACATACAAATAAATGTACTTTAGTTTGTACTAAGGCTTTCAAAATAACCTTTTACTTCTATCAATCCTTGTATTTCTGAACTAATTCCAATCATATTTCTTTCTTTCCTACTGAAACACATACTCTATTATTTCAGTACAAATATCAAAAACTGTGTACACGCATCTCATGAGATATTTATGTGTCCCCAAAGTAAAAGCAGTTCCCTTCAGTGTTTTACCTTTCCACAGCAGCCTTGTTCTTTCTTACAGTGCAATCCAAGGACCATTGTAACACATTTAACAGGAAAACTTACCAAAATAAACCCTCCAGTATCTCTGCTTTTGATAAGGCAGCCAGGACTCCAGGCTAGTGCTGGCACAGATGTAAACCCTGACTGAGCATTAAGAGTACACTACGCTGCTGAACACTTTTTCCTCCAGAATCAGATGAGACAACTGCTGCTTGTCCTAATGGGAGCTCAACATTGGCGGCTTCATAAAGAACAGAGTGAAAACACTCTTCAGTACAATTTATATTCCAGACAGAAATGTAAACACACCAGCAAACACCAACAGACTTTTGCTCTTTCTTGAAATCATTTTTATCCTTCATGATGATATGCTGTGTGAAGATCAAGTGCCATATTTTTCAGACTTCTGCTCACTAAAGGAGTAGTTTCTTTATACGCATATATTCTCATTGTTCAGGACTGACACATCCATGGGGTTTCACCAAAACAGAATACTATCATACTGAACACTGAAAGGCAATGTATATTATTTCCTCTTTATGCAAGCAAAAGATAATTTATACTTTAAGAAGAAAAGACCTAAGTAGATTACTATGACTCCCTCCACTATTATTCAACTTGTTGAAAGAAAGAAAGAAAGAAAGAAAGAAAGAAAGAAAGAAAGAAAGAAAGAAAGAAAGGAAGAAAGGAAGAAAGGAAGAAAGGAAGAAAGGAAGAAAGGAAGAAAGGAAGAAAGGAAGAAAGGAAGAAAGGAAGAAAGGAAGAAAGGAAGAAAGGAAGAAAGGAAGAAAGGAAGAAAGGAAGAAAGGAAGAAAGGAAGAAAGGAAGAAAGGAAGAAAGGAAGAAAGGAAGAAAGGAAGAAAGGAAGAAAGGAAGAAAGGAAGAAAGGAAGAAAGGAAGAAAGGAAGAAAGGAAGAAAGGAAGAAAGGAAGAAAGGAAGAAAGGAAGAAAGGAAGAAAGGAAGAAAGGAAGAAAGAAAGAAAGAAAGAAAGAAAGAAAGAAAGAAAGAAAGAAAGAAAGAAAGAAAGAAAGAAAGAAAGAAAGAAAGAAAGAAAGAAAGAAAGAAAGAAAGAAAGAAAGAAAGAAAGAAAGAAAGAAAGAAAGAAAGAAAGAAAAACATTAAATCATAGATGCTGTTGTCATACTGACTGGTTATGCTGAAAAAGAGAAAACATTCATTTTCTGGGGTTTTGGAGTCACCTGTTATGTATCTCCCAAATACCACTCCAGAGTGCTCAGCTGGGCCCACTGTGGTCAGCAAAGTTATTTTTTTGCATTCCACACCGTCTATCCAAGGATTAGCTCCTTAGAAGCCATGTGCTTTCAAAATCACACACTATTAGTAAGGCAAAGTTGTATGTACTATTTATGCTAAATCTTTTCACAGAGTGAAGAACTGTTATAAATATTTTGCTTAAATAAACCAGTATCAATTTATTTTCCTCCCGCATATTTTCTATTTTACTGAAATGCCAAGAAGGAATTCACAGATGTACCCATCTGACTATATTCCTTTCCCATACTATTGCCAGCATCACATCAAGACAAACTATGGCTGTTAGGTTTGTTGTGCTCTCCAAATTAAAGAAGACCAATTCTAGATGCTGCATCTTCAAATTAATATGACTGATGGACAAAGGCTGTGGTACCAATTTAGGGACAATGTCAGAAGCAAGTTTCCAACAGATAAATAATGATGCTCAGGTAACAGCCAGACAGCTGAAATATGCCCTGCTCAATGCACTGTACAAAGACAGATTTTCTGTACTGTCCCATTCAATTATTCTCCTCTTCCTTTTTGTTTCCCAGCAGATAACTGTTTTTTAAGAGAAGGCTACTATAATTTCCATGGCTTCATTCCTCTTCTCTTCTGATTTCATACAGGAACTCAACCCCAAATCTTACACAAAATCAACCAAAGCCTTTTTAAACACTCTTGAAGCCAAACAAAAAATTCTTCAAAAGTTAAAGGTTTGGTTCTGCTAGGCACAAAGCAACCTGCTAGGAGCAAAAGCAACATCATTTAAGCACATGTTAAAAAATGAGAATAAGAAACTGCTGACTGTTTCTATCCTATTATTAAGTTTACTATTGAGAAGACATTCCTGATACAGCTTTTCTTCTGCAAGAAAAGGAGATAACATGCACTGTGGGACAGTCTAGATATTTTATTGAAAACTGCCAGAGAAATATCTCTCTTCAACATTCATAATGTGCATATAGATTACCTCTTTTCTGTGACTTGCTGTTGCTGTTTTTTTCTCCTCAGCAGAAAGGGCTTGTAACAGCTTACAGAAAGATGCCTCATGTTACTGTCCCTTTCACGTACAAGTACTCATTTAACTAGCTTTTGAAAAAAAGCTGAACTACTAGTTATTTCCTCATTTGAAGACAGCCCTCTTTTCAGTGCAGAAATACAATACTCATAAAATCCCCTGGGCAATCTATTTCCTTACAAACACCTTGCTATCCACCAAAGAAACAGAGCATGTTCACAAATCCATGGATTTGACTTCTCCTCCTGCACCAAGTAAAGTTGCAATACTGTTGACATTTTGCTGATTCTGGGTTTGCTGCCTAAAAATGCCCAGGCACTCACACTGGAAGTGGAGCCACACTGAAGAGCCAGAACCAGCAGCACAGCAGCACCTGTGATGTGGGACAGCACATCAGTAAGAGCCCCAGTTTGTTGCTACTGAGCTCCTTGTACATCCAAGTCACCTTTGAAAAGCAATGACTACAGTTGCAGAGTCTACGGATATAAAGTAAATGCTTGCAGTCTGCAAGAGCAACATGGGAAAAAGCACTGGAAAACCCAATAATATTTTATGTACATGTCTTGCTACCTTGAGAAATGAATAGGACTAGCCTATGAAAGCATCCAAATGGGTTTCACCTCATTCCTCCCCTGAAACGTTCGTCAGATCTCTGCTCAGAAACAACTTGGGAGGCTCTGCCTGCTGAAATAATTCCCCGGAGCTGCCCTGGACCTGCTCAAGTGTGTAGCAAGAAACTAAAAACATCAGCCTGCCTCTTCAGTTTACATCTGCAGATTGTTTGCCCTTCTGTAACACTGGCAAAGGAGACCTGGTACCTACTTTTGCTGAAGGTTTATGTGTTTGCGTCCAGACATAACACAACTTGCATCTTGTTTTCATTTCTTTATTGTTGTGCCCTCTATAAATCTACACAGCAGTACTATTATTAGAGCAGTGCATGAGTGTACCACATGCAATCTTTAATCTGGTCAGTAACCACTACATTACAGCCAAAACACTACCTTATATTAAAGCTCAAATAATTAGATGTTATTGAAGGAAACATGTTCAAAGCTGAAGCTTTGAGTGGAAGTCAAGAATTCTCAACATGAGAGATTTGCTGCAGTCATTGGCACACAACCATGTAGACTTTCTTCCTAGCCTGTATCTATTGCAGAGGAGTGCTATAACACGGATTACTGGCATGACCAAGGAATTTGTGTGACTTTTGTTAAATGGCTGATTTTCCTGTTTCACAACAATTCTATTCTATTCTGCATAGAAGCTGTATTGTCATATCCATACAGATTTCCAGTCACTTCTGTGTTTAATCATGCATCATGTGCATTTATCAATCTGTAAGACTCATTAATAAGGCAGTATCATTGTCACTCTAATGCAGAATGACTATGGCTACTTCTTACCTTTATGTTAGAATTAACAATACATAAATACCATTATTTCAACTTTCATAGCTCAAGAAAAGCAAAGAACCAGAGAGGGAATTTAGGTATAAAGGGAAGCCATTTATGTCTGAGGTCGGTTGAACTCACGTAATAGGACTGCCTCAGGCATCTTATCTGTCATTTTAATCTGTCAAGTGAATGGCTTATTGGCTTATTTCATAGAGCGAAGTGTCTCATTGTGTGGGGACATCTTGACTTTTATATGACCTGGCTTTCCTCTTGAACAGCTAGACTTCGACTTATTTAAATGCAAATGTCTTCAGGGCAGATTTCAACATCATCAGTGTGTAAAAATCATCAATAAAAGGAACAAAAAATGACTAAAAATAATAAATACCAAGCACATGAGAGATTGTTAGTTGCTTTCTGACCTATTTCCATAAAATAGAAAGCACAGCAGGTGTCTGGCAAATTGATCTTCAGGAGTGCTTAGAAAGCTTAACCTTCTTGCACTTAGTCATTTACATTACTCCCCTGCATGTTTAGCCCACTGAATAGTTTTAGCTTTCTGGGCATTTCACCTTACTTTTCATCTGTGAAAAAAGAGCATATCATTGACCTAACACTGTTCTATGATTTACATTACTCCAGCTCTGTTTTTCAGGAGAGGTATGAAGGAAAACCAGGACTTCTGTTCAGATGGGATGGAAATCCTTAGCTTGGACCTTGCATGGAGCATCTCATATTTTCCAGAGACACTGCATCTACACAGGCACTCCCTATCCCCTAAAGATTTAAAAGTACTAAATAATTCAAAGAGTGGACTGTTCATAAAGAGAGACTGCACTGATCAGTATGCAGCCTCCACTTATCTACCAAGTTCAGTGGAAAGACTGAAGCTCTACTAGCTTCCAGTGCCTTGGTAAATCTGTACAGGCACAATAAAGTCAGACATATCTTCTTGCTCAAGTAGGTATTGCAAAAGATATACATATATAATCCATTCTTTCTGAGGAAAGAAAAACAGACAAGAAGGAAAAACAAGCAAACAAATGAAACAAACTATTACAGAGATGGTTGTAGCAAATACTTTGCAAGTGGTGACCTAAAAATGTTAACGAGAAAAAGAAACATTATCAAGTCACCACAGCAATGAACAGTGAGTAATCAGGAAGAGAATATTAAGCTCAAAAGAAGGCTCTACTCTGGCAGACTTCATCACAGTGACAAGCAGTGTTTGGAACTCAAAGCCTAATCATAAATTAGACACCACTTAAAAAAAAAAAAAAAAAAAAAAAGCAAAGAAGAAATAGGATTCCTCTTATCTCTTGATGAAGACAATCTTGTCCTTGAAGATAAAACATACATCCACCTTGTCATGACTACTCTCTTCAGTTCATTATGTACTCTGATCTTCACTGATCATGCACATTTTACGTACATTAGCCTATACTTGGGCCCTATTTTTGGATCGTATGAAGCAGTTTTCAGTCAGTGCTGTAGTTCATCTGGGGATAGTTTGTTTCAAGGACATTCCTGTGATGACAATATGCTTATAATGCTCTGTCAGATTGAACATCATCAGCTCTTACACAGTCCATCACTATCCCAGCAATTCTTGCACCCTCAAACACTCCTCACAGTCCCTCAGGTCATATTGTGTTCCACTGGAGTCCTAAGCACTTCTGCAGCAGTTTCAAGGCAAAGAAAAACAACAATGCCTGATGACTCTTCCCTCTTCTAATACATGACCTAGCAGGCTCCAGTGATGTTAGAAAAGATGCTAGAGTACTATGTTAGAATATAAGCACGTCCCGAATATTGACTGGTATACCTGGTAGTAATAAAAGATACTATGTACATATAAATCCCACCTGCCATATATGTTGCAGAAAGATGGAAGAAAGACAGAATAGAAAACACCCAGCTTTGAAACCTACCAGCACACTAGAGCTCTCAAGACAGCGTGCTTAGTTCACAAAAACTGCAGCCTCCATACTCCACAACCTCTGGCTTCCATCAGAAACTCTGGAAGAAAATCCAGCAAATCAGTTTATTTACAAAATAAGAAGTTCCAATAAAGTCTTTGGAGAAGAAAGATGAGGAAAAATAGACGCTAAAGTTCAGGCTAAGGAGTACACCAGAGAAACAAGTGTCTGGTGGAAATACACAATACACTGTTCTTACAATAGTTGCAATGAGATCTCTCTTCAAAGGTCTTCTTAAAAGGAAGAGAGGAACAGCAGATACATTGTCTATGTTTTTCCTATATCATACTCTCTGGGACATTCCCACGAGGTCAGCCTTCAGCTTTCTCTGCCACAGCTGAAGTTCAAGAGGCCATAGGGGTGGTCAAAGCACACTGTAGATGTGTTTCAGTAAGACCATGCAATTAGCACCCTAGAAGTAAGTAGTTCTTATAGCTGATTCATTCATAGGGGAAAAAAAATATGGCATATGCACACAATTCCAATTTTGCTTTGCTGCAGTTAGGGCTTCATAAACTTTGAGTAATTATGAAACAGAGGAAATAAGCTTTGCAAGGTGCACCTATGAGAAAAGTATTGCAGACAGAATTCTCAGTGAAACTTCCAATTATAAAGCAATGAATGGGAAATGCATGTAGATGTATATTGCCAAGGGCATTGCAAATCTAAATGTGAAGATTAAGAACAAAGTTTATTTCCCGAGGAGAACATTTATTCAAGCAATCAAGAAATTTGGCATAAATCCATTAACTTTATATAAAAAAAGTAAAACACCTTGGTTCTTGAAGAGAAAAATGAGCATTATCACTTAAAAGAAGCAACAGGTTTACGGGTTCAAAATAACATTCAGAAAGTTGTGTGAAGCACTATCATTTTTTTAGGCAGTCATGTTTCTAGATCTGAAACAAATTAATATTTTAAGCTATCTTTCTTACTATATATTGATCAAACTTGTCCTCTGAACTCAGCAATGAAAAATGCCTGAAAGGCAATATTCTTCTGGCAGCATATCCCAAGGGCACATCCTCCAACATCATGACATCACAGGCTGTTCTGGAACTTTGTAAATACATTAATGACCTATGGTTGATGAGAACCTTAGAGCATGGAATAGTAATATTAAAACTTTTTAAAAAAGAATAAAATGATGAAATTTCTATTAAAAAATGAATACTACATTCCAAAGTTGATATTTTAATGTTAAAGCAGAACATTTGTTCATACGCTTTCTCTAATAAGAATCCCCCCCCCCAAGCCTCCCCCCTCTGGATTCACCAGAGGAAAGGAAAAAGGTAATCATTTTTTTATTGGGAGGAAATATCAAAACAGCTTATACACTATCCTACACAATAGCCTGAGGAATTTCAACTAGGGAATGTACTTTTTAATTTCAAGGTTTTGAATGATCTTATGGAGATACTGAAACTTGTTTTCATTTCTACCTGAACTTCAAAGCACATGAGATGTTAGCCTTTCAAAAAGAAAAAGAAATAAAGGAGAAATACCTTACTGGAAAAATATCCACTAATGGAAATGTCTCAGCACCTGCAAAAGGTCATTTTCACGGGGGAAAAGTGAATATATCAATTGCTTCAGTGCTGTCTTCAAAGGCTATTTGAAATGACTTTCATGTATGTCTGATTAGCAAAGGTGGAATATAACACCCAAGGCACTAATAGGGTTTTCTACCTTGCTGTTTTCTTAGAGGCTCTTTCAAATCCAAGTATAAATTCAAGCTGATGCTTCACTTCTAACAACTGGGAACAGCTGAAAAAGTTTCAGACCAACAAACTAAAACAAAATATATCATTATTATATCACAGTCTTCTGAGTTTGGGATACTCACTTTCCAAAAACGTCTTAGGCACAAACAGAAAAGTATAACGAGTTCCTTGAACATACAGGAATTAAAAGAACTATGTTAAGTGGCACCTCCTTAGAAAAGTTAGAAAAAGGCTTCATTTGTATGCTAATTCCACCAGCTATCATGTTTATTCTCAAGAGTATGGCTGTTTTCTTAGCTTATTAGTAGTATATTTGCATGAAAATGTGATCTATGCTTCTTTACTGCTCATCTGCTCTTCCTGCTTATGCCTCATTTGACAACGCAGTTGGTTTCTGCAAATGGCTGTTACGCTACAGAGAGGATGTTGAACTCGAGTTTGGGGGAGTTGCAGGAGCAGAGAGAACACTTAGAAAGAAATAGCCTATTTTCATGAACATCTGTTGATCCATAAAAACCTGAAAGCAAAAAGTAAAGGAGAATAAACAGAGAATAAACAAGTCCCACATAGCCAAGTAAAAACCCTTCCATGAGGAAAAAGCAGCTGGACCAACCAACTTCCAACCAAGAAGCTAAGAAAGAACAACTGCACTGAAAGGGAAATGAGGACTTGCGTCAAAAGAGAACTTGTAACAAAAAATACTGAATTAAAAAGAAGTGCAGCCCTGAATGACAGTTGGGATTAGAATTAATCCTGTCTCTCCACAAAGCATTGTATTTGCAAACAAATTTGTATTGTGTCCATTGGCATGGCTTTACCTAAAGCAAAATAGTTGTTTGGATGAAAGGAAACTCTAACTTCAACGAAAAGGATGTTCTTTCTCAAGAGTCAAAATGATTAAAGAGTAATGTAGTTCTGATTCTTTCAAATCAGCTGGGTAGAAATCAGGGCTGATGAACGGTACAGTTCCTTGTGATCTGTAAAGTTTTCCTAGCACTCAGAAAGTCTTCAAGTAAGTCTGGGTATTTCTTTCACAAAAAAAAAAAAAAAAAAAAAAAAAAGGTTTTCTTTTTCCATTGCCCAATCTGTTATTGCAGGGTATCTACACTAGTAGTAAGAAAAAGTGTATTTCTTGAACACTGCAAAGTACATTGTCTTTTCTCTCCCACAGATGAGGTTTGCATTAACAGTGATAAATTCCTTGTGGACTGGTCTTTCAAATGTTCTTTTCACTGACTCAAATGTTACACAAAAGTAAATTCCTCTGGTAACATTATTTTCAATATTTTATTATGTAAAAATGAAAAGGGAAATGCATATTACTCATTAAAAAAGTTTCATTGGAGAGACATAACCACCAAATTACTGCCTTTCTGGCAATATCAAATAAATTCTACAAGATTTCAAAAATTTCTAATACAGAAATAAAAATGGTATCACCAGAATGGAAAAGGCAATGTCTTTACTGCCTGTAAGAATGACACCTTTTTATCTTGCAGTATATCCTTCTTACCAGTTTGCCAAGCAAGCTGACCTAGATTTGAAACAAACAGGATCTAAGAATAGAATGCTAAAATAAGTAATGCACAGAGAGTTCTGCCATCAGCAATACTATAAATTTGATAAGAAGGGCATTTGGCTATAAAAGCACAGCATTTTAGTTATGTGCCAAACTTCAGCTCAATGCATTTAATGTTAGAATAAATCTTCTCTTTATTTCAGTGTGGTCAATTGAATAGGATCCCAACACACACCAATCAAAGTGTAAAATTTATATAAAAGATTTACCAGAATATATAGGGTAAAATCTCAGCTCTGCTGAAATGCACCAAAATATTGTCATTGATATCAAAAGAGCAGAGTTTTCACCCAAATCATTAATTCATACTGTGGAAGCTGGCCCTTGAAAACAAGAACTGACCTCTGAGTTCTATCTTTTTTAAGCTAGTCTCTAATTCCTTCAGTCTTTTTTCTTCTAGTCTCTATGTTAAAAACTTCTGGACCTGATGAATTCAGTTTCCTTTTGCTTCATCTTCAGGGTTGGCCCTCAGCATTTCTGTCACAGAAGAAGCTAAGGACATGCTTCAAAATCCTTAAAATTTAAATAAACAAATGTCTGCCAATTGGCTGACCATGATGCTTTGTTCTTGCCTCTAATCATTTATGCACCCATGTCTTGTACAGGAGGTATTCATGAAGAATCAGTGTTGAACCTCAGAGACACTCACAGGATCGCTAATTCTTTTGGACCTCTCAAAATCCTCACTTGCATTTCATTTGCCACTGTACCTTGTCAAACATTTAAAAATTCACTTCCCACATTACCTGCATTTGTGCTTTTTTTCCTTTGGTTTTCAGATACTCTTTCTCTTTCATTTTATATTTTGTATTATACTGTGTTACTTTGCATACCTATATCTTATTAGTAAATTACTTTTCCTCCTCAGATCATTGTCCATCTCCCTTTTCCTTTCTTCCTTTCCCCCTTCTCCTTTCCTGGGGCATGGGTCTGTGGATCTCTCTCCCCCCCCCCAGTCATCACTGAACTGGGCCGAACCAGCCCATAAAACGTTGACAAACTGGTATGGTTTCACAAGGAGAGACTTCTTTCATTTTAGCAAGTATCTTCCTTGACAATCTATCGCCTTACTGTATACAATTATGATGAGTTAAGATGGGATATTTTCTAGGTTTAGCTTCAAAACAAGTTCTAATTAGCCCATCTGAATCACAATGTCTGCCAAAAGGTCAAGTTAATGTGATTTAATCAAATGTGTCTTGTAGGGACAGTTTGCAAAAGTCCCAAACAAGCACTTCACAGTATTAATGCATCAACAGACAGCAAAAAGCTTACTCAAAAATATGCATCCTCTATTTAACACATAGAAAAGAAGTATCAAGAAAACATGAATTTTTAATCAATCAAATACTGCTTGTCACATGGTGCTACCAGCCAACTAATAAAATATCCAAATCCATCCCATACATCTAACACTAGCAAGTTGATCCTGACAGAAGGCCAGAATTAGCAACAGATGAGGCAGTGTTAGAAAATGGTGTTATCTAAGAGGTCACGTGTTCACTTATTTAAAGTATTTAACATAATTTTTATTTGTTTTTTACTTTTTAAATACACGATATTTCATTAGGTATTTCAAAACCTGAAAGCCAAATTCAGATATATTGATAAATATTGCACTTTTGCATACCTTTCCCCCATGAATAGTAAAATTAATGCTTTGCAAACATGCTAATTTAGAAGAACCATTTATTTGAAAGTGTTTCACAAATTATAAGTAAAATTAATTTACAGTATGACACACCAGCTGCAGTGCTCATTCGGTTTCTACAGGGAAAATGCTCTAAGTAGCATCAATATGCAGTATGCTTTATAGCCATACGTAGGTTTTTCTTACTATAATTAATCTGGCATTACAATTATACTTAATGCATAGCTGTACTTGCCAATTCTTTGCCTGCTATCAAATTATCTATGTACTCAAGTCAAGCAATGCTTCTGGAACTCACAGTACAAGGAACCAAAAAATGTCTTAATTTCACCCTGTTGATGGCAATAGACATCACACACTCATTCATCTTCTTCATCAAAAAAGAAAAATCGACATTTAAGCAGCTGTTATAGTCATGTCTTTAAATTCACGTTCAAGGTTTGCTTTCATATCACTTCATAGATAGAAGACAAAGGAGGTTACCATATAACCAAAATTTTCTAGTAAGATTGAAGGATTTATTCTCCATCACCATGTGAATTTGTTGTAGAAATTCTAAAATGTCTACCAACAGATATTCTAAAAATCGATATTTAAATAACCTCAAAATGAAAGACCTTGTAATTGTAATTATGTGGAATCTAAGTAGAGATCTAATGAATAAGCTCCAGATGAAGGCCACAGTACGTATTCTTAAGCAGGAGATGTAGTAAATGAATGGATTGTAATCTAAGATGTCAATAAGACAGACTGATTCTGAGATGCCACAAGAATATTCTCTGGCAGAAATATTTATTCCCATGAAGTGAGACCAAGAGCTAATTTTTTTGCCATGGAATTTAATACACTTAAGTCCTAGAAGTTTGCTGAGACTCAATGCAACAATGTCCTATTTTGAGATGATTACAGTCACAACACTACCAGTTTCAGAATATATGTGATGAAAACCTTTGGCCTTGTTTCAGAGGCATGATCCAGCAATACATTATTTGCATTGGTTAAAAAGATAATTTGGGAAATACTAGCATAACAACTCTGTTTTTAAATAACACATGGCACTTAGGAAGACTGGCATCTAGTTCATTGCTTGTTGGAGGGCAACTATTCTGAAGACTATGTACACAACTCCTGCATTCAATTTCATATATTTCTTCATCATACATTTAAAATCAAATTCCAGCACAAGATTCTAGAGGACAAGATATGCCCAAACAATTGGAACCGTCATTCAAATCAGGGTCTGGCAGAGAAAATATTTATAAGGATTTTATGACATTGACTTTAGCTTGACTCTGTAATCATGAGATACTTATCCTTTTGTTTTATATATTCACTAAACTGTTTTGAATCAGATAATGACAGATCTTATTTTTTAAATATGACATTATTCAGCATAAGTGAGATACTCATATAAGGAAGACAACTATTTTATTAATCAGAGTAAAAACAATTAAAAATGCGTTTAAAAACAGTAGCAAGTAATGTTTCCCATGTATGAATCTCAACATGACATGAAAACCTGTAACTGCTTCGCGTAAATGTATTTGCTCTATTAGATCCATTTCAACATTATATATAGGCAATAGCCTACCAAAGTTTGGCAACTTAACAGTAGACACAATATAACCTTTATTTATTTAGCTTCATTACCAAAAGTGCGTCAGTACAAGTGGTTTACATGATCCTCCTCACTGCATAGGATAAAAAAAAGAGGAGATTGCTAACTATCCTTGTAGTTTACAAAAACAATTCTTTAGCATGGATTATATACTGCTGTCTGAAGAGATATTCCAAAATAGCGCATTAAATCGTTCCAAGGTCAAAGGAAGTCCTCACAAAAACGACTCAATCAAATACTAGAAAGCATTTTTACAAAACTGACCCCCTGACTACCAATGAACTAGCAGATGTCCTGACAGAGCCCAGTAGAGAAATACCCAAGATACTGGCTGCAATGGTATTCACTGGGGTCCTGGTAGCCCTGACTGTGAAGAAGAATTGTTCAGTACAAAAAATATGACACAATGTCTCTCCTTTTAAATCCACAGCACTTTTAGCCTTCCAGTTAACAACACAGGGAGAGTTTTCATCTATTGTGCAACCTTCACTTCCCTACATACACATACACACACTCTCTTCAGCAGTTTCTGGTATTCTACCCTATGGAAATTTGGAGCATAGATTAAAGGGACATTAGTTTTACTTCATTTTTGCATAGCACAGAAGAAGCTGGCAATCTAGTTATGTAATAACCCTGAAAAATGAAAAACGAAGTTTGGTCTTGTTGACTTCAATGCCTTCTTACTGCGGAGTAAATGGACTTTGAAATACTGAAAATTCCCAAGTCACATACAATAGCTCTAGCTCAGCGTTACTTCACTGCTAACATAGGGGATAACATCCTGGACATCTCATCCAAAATCAGATCTTAAAGTTGTGCAGAGAAGCTTCAAGAAAAATGTATAACTTCATGGGTATGCAAGAATGAAAAGCGCTTATGGGCTTTATTATGAGGTTAATGCTGATGCCTATAAAGTAGTCCCTGTATGGTAGCTTTCATTTGTCAAATCTCACTCAGGACAATTTTAGCAATAAAATTAAACCTAAATAGATTTATTTTTTCTCTCCTAGATATATGTAAGAAGTAAACAGAATCCTTGACTGTTTGTAAAAGTGTTCCATGTATTTGAAGCAGTTCAGACTACTAAGGAAATCTCAGATTTTATTGTTTTAATGCAATTCTATAAAGGCTTGGTCTCATCAATACTCTGGCCTGTACTTAAAAACACAAATATTTGCATTGAAGCCAATGACATTTGTCATTACTAAATACAGCTAGCAATAGCTACAGGACTGGAAATTAAAATGGGATGATATTTTTGTTACTGTTGGCTCCAAAGATGGTTTCTCAACACTCTCTACAATGCTGGAAATGCTGAACATCTCAATTTCTTTGAACGTAGGCACAGATTACCTACCATCAGGATGTGTAGGCCTGAGTTTTGTGCCTCCAAGACTCCAAATTTCATTGTACTTACTAAAGATGCCACAGAAATAGCTAAAATAAATGAAAACATAAAGATGCTAGGCCCCCCTGCCTTTTCTCTTAATTTACAAACTGACTAGAGTCCGCTCATCTAGCCTCAGAAAACCTAGCTTCTTAGTAATCAAGTTTTATGGTACATTTATTTTCAGAGTAGGAGGCATAAAACTATTTCTAAATTCAAAGACTAAGTAAAAACAAAATGAAACGTAACAAAAAACACCCCAGTCAAACAAACAAAACAACACAAGAAAAATGAATACGTCATTTCACAGCACTGAACTTCTCTGAAATTTTTCTGAATAATTCACCTGAGTACATTAATCGTTTCATTAGAAGCTTCAAGATGTTATAATGAATGGGACTACTAAAGAGAACAGCCATCAACAGAAATAAAGCAGAACATTCTGCAGAACTTGACGAAATCAGAGCACAACTCGTAGTGCTGGTAGGAGCAAAAACCAAACACAAATGCAGTTTCTGCAGACCTCTGTACATATGTATTTGAGTCAGTTCTCATCAGTTCTTTTGTATATTTGTTCAAAGTCAAGAAATCCAGCCAAAGTTTGATGCATGGATTCACTGTAGGCTTTTTTTATTTTTCAAGAAAAACTCATTTTTTGTCTTAAATTTGTTCTAGCTTCATAAAGGTTTGCGTTTATCTAGTGCTCTGCACAGACTAGATAATTAATTCCATTTTATTTAAGAAGAAAATCATTATAGTCTCAGACACTACTTTCCAGAGCAACCTGATATGAATAATTAAGATCTGAGGTGAGCTCAGATGCCTTCTTTCTGAAAATAATCAAGCTTTTGCATACCTGAGTAATTGTTTCATTTGTTTAGTGACATTTTCATGTCACTTTGCCCTGCAGTATTATTGCATAATTTAGAACATTATGAACTTAGTAGTTAATTGTTTCCAACTCAGATGATGATGTGTTCTGAAACATTGACTGTTGCAGGGGCATAAAATAATATTTCACCGATATGGCTACTAGAGGTAGTGGTTGTCAGTTTTGTAATTTTTGATTATTATTTTTTTTGAAGTGCCAACGATTAGCAATGAAGTTCACAATATCAACAGTAATTGACCAAACATGTTTAGAAATGCTGATTCTTTAAAGAGCTGTTTCAAGTTTCACCATATTCAGACTGATTTTTGTTTTTTGCAGAAAAAATGCCCTCATAAGTTGACAAGCACATAAATCTTTATATACTTAGCTATTAATAATGTTATTCACATAACATTTTCAAGTGATCAGTGTAGAACAGACTCACAGAACTTCTGGAGTCAAACATTCGCTGCCCTGATCATTCTGATTCATGACTAGAAAGAACGATGTGATAGTAAATCAGTGATAATTATTATTTATAGATTTTTCCATTTTTTAGCACAAGTAGCTAAGCATTTACTCTGAAAAATGACTGCAAAGGTAGTTAAAAAGTTAAATGGCAAAAGCTAAGGGATGTCTGTTTAGGCAACTCAAGAATTTATCTCCTTTCAAGTATATTTTAATCCTTATTTTTCCACTACATTAATGATTACTTTATGCTTTCATTCTACAAAGCATTTTTAGAGACAGCTGAAGAATACTGTTTTGTCATCAATTAAAAGTACAAATGAAGAAGCCAATATTTTACACAAATTTGACTTTTATATCAAAACCCAAGAAAACACTGTTTTTCCAGTGCAGTATCATTCATCACAAATAAGCAGGGGAAGATACGAGTATACATACCATAATCTATAGAAAGAATAAATGTGAATCCTACCATGGAAAACTGAAAACAAGAATGTATTCAAAGTACAGTACACTCTTTGTTGGCTCTTCAGTAAGCACAAACAACAACTCTGTGTTAGATCTGGCAGCAAGGTGGAATCACGTGCTGTGTTGAGAAAGCTGCGTCAGTCTCTGTTTGAGGCATATTATTACAAAGCCTAAACCTCTCAGTAAGGCCAACAAAGAACACTCCAAGCATTATGCTTCAGAAAGACTCCTACAATTAAAATGCTTGTAAAGTTACTGAAGATTCACAACACAACATTTTGATCTTTTTTCCTTGAAGTCACTCTGAAGTAGAAAAAGACAATTATTTCTATTGCCATGCAATTAGAAATAGAATGGCCAACTAAGCAAACATGGGACTAACTTGCAGTGCTGTAGAGGTGTTTAAAGACTGCTGAACCATCTAAGCAGTTCAGTATTTTGTAATCATTGAAATGACAATAGGGTTATCCTTTGAAGTTTTATACTTAAAATTGTTTTTATGTTTGTTTGGTTGTTGCTTCTTTTCACATTTTTTGTTTCTGTTTTTTAACTTTTTTTATGTAGATAGCTCTGCACCTGCAGCTGTAGGCAGCTCCATAGCATACACAGAAAGAAGAAGCTCTTTGTCTAAAACTATTAGGGAAGAATTCTAAGCCCCTGAAGCTGAAGTTTGTCTGCCAGGCTTCATCAATGTATTAATTTATTGCCAAGGAAATGATGTTGTGTGGTAGTCCGGAACCCTTCCTGGTGTCTGCCAGGCTGCAGCAAAGCATGTTCCTGCCATTAAAATGGATGGGATACTCAGAGGGACTGCCTGAGTGACATTCTCCATGAACACAAGAGCTCTTGGAGATGGTTGCACCTGCAGTTAGTAGACAGAAGAAGAAGGAGACAAGGAATGATGTGGGTAAATCTGCTTCCTTTCCTAGAAATTTCTTGATGCAGAAAGTCATACAGAATCTGGGAAGGATTTCTTGACCTTCTTCTCAAGGAATCCATCTCCATATAAGCTATACATGTTTGATAGCAGTAACATTTAGTCTTCTATGCTCCCTTAGCTTCCTTGAAAGGCCAAGCTGCTGTTGCCTTGCAGATTTGCAAGTCTCTACTACAAGCTACCCTCTAATCTAACTACTGTGATATAGTGGAGATGAGTAGAGCCTTTATACTTAGAACTAGCACGCAGACTATAAATCAGATGGATGTACCTTGCCATGATGCTGCATGACCTTAACAAAAAACAGACTCAGTAGTTTGGTCTGAAGAATATAGTAAATACTAATAACAGGCAGGAAACTCAGGTCAGACCTATGAAGAAATCCAGATGCCATAGTGCTGAAGATTACTGCCCAAGTGTTGGAGCATCCTGCCATTCATGGGACACATGGGGAGATCAATGACAGCTGAAAAGGAATGGCTGAAAAGGGAGCACCTTGGAATGGTGCTCTGAACCACGTCATTCAATAGTGCGATTCAGCAGAATAATTCTATTTAGGTTATCAAAATATGCACTGATCAGAACTGGCCATTTGCCTCTAACATATAGAAATGACTTGTCCTTTTTGTGTCATCTAGAGCTGCACTAACGGTAAGCAGCAGTTCTTGTAATGTTTCTTATTGGAAAAAAGACAGCTCCACTCCAAATTTTTCAATATGGGGATTTGTCACTCAAATCATTATTTAAGGAAATAATTTAAAAAAGATATGGGATTACAAATTGCTTTTACAGTCTGTATGGTTTATCTGCCTACCAAGTGCTACCTTTCTAGATCAGATTCCCAGATTCTAAGATTCACAGAATTGTAGGGGTTGGAAGGGACCTCTAGAGATCATCGAGTCCAACCCCCTGCCAAAGCAGCTCCCAGCCCAGGTTGCACAGGTAGGTGTCCAGGTGGGTTTTGAATGTCTCCAGAGAAGGAGACTCAACAACCTCTCTTGGCAGCCTGTGTCAGTGCTCCGTCATCTGCACTGTGAAGAAGTTTTCATGCACATTTGTGCAAAACTTCTACTGCATCAGTTTGTGGCCACTTCTCCCTGTCCTATTGCCACACACTGCATTCCCAGGCTTTGTAGTGGATTCATTCTGAGAGCATTGGGCAGCCATCCCCATCTCCACACATCTCCTAGTGCACATAGTGCATAGAATAGACTTTGGGTAACAAAATCATTAAAATGAGCCCTCTAAACAAAACAAATAAATAAATAAAAGCCCTTTCTGAAAGGAAAGAAAAAGGAAAAAGGCTATTTTACAGAAGCATATCATTATTCTTCTGGCTAAATCTGCACTAGTCTGATAAGAGTAAGGGTATTACACTTTGCTATGCACAAACAGAGTTGGGAATTTTCATGGTATAAGGCATGTTGGAGCTAATAACTTGGCACATGTGAGCATTTGTTATCAGAAAAACCAGCTTCTTTCTTTACCCAACAGGTTCTGGTTATAATTTGCTTCATTCAAATTACATGCCAGACAGTACTAAACTAAAATTATACAAAAACATCAGTATATACAGGGAAGGAGTATTAATGATTGAAGCATACAGAACTACAGTAATTAAGGTAAAATGTATCTTTACCACTTAGAGATTCAAGCCATTCCATGACAAATTGTAATCTCCACTTTTTCCCTATATGTATTCAAAAAATTCAGCACTGTCAGGCTGTTAGACAGGATCTGTTTCTACAACCTTCTGCCAATACCTTTTCTTAGCGTATGTGAATCAAAAGGAGCCTTCCTCAGTTGCAAATTGATGTCCAGACATTAATAGCTGAATTACCAATCAGAATAACACCCCAAATCAAGGAAAAGTACTACTCTGCTCTACTTAAAGTGACAACCTGATGAAGATTTCTGAATTTGATCCCTGATTCTGTCACCATCTTAACATTCAGCCACTAATAAGCCACTAAATTTCACCACTGTACCACATATATATTTGTTCAGCAGTCTCATCTTCAAAGTCTGCAAATACCTTCCAGAAACATAATAAAAGTTTTATTAGGAACGGCAACACACATTTCTCTCCTCACCCTGATTTCAGACCACAGTTATTAAAAAGGATTGTTAATACTTTCTTACCTGTTATAGGACTATGGAGTTTAATTTATTAATATTCACAAGACTGTCCAAGATAGTCAAGCAGAGAATATGGATAAATGCAAATACTTTAGATCAGTGGGAATACTTTACTAAACTACAGTCCCAATACATAACATAATTAATCTAATAAAAAGCTATTTAAGAGAAATGTTGTACATCAGGCAAAGAACATTTGTAAAAACTTTCATTTTTACATACTTTAAAAGAAATGCATAGACATTTATCCATTCATATACAATAATGATTCTTGCTCATTTTAAAAGTATCTCCCTCCCATCGAAATCAATTTGAAATAACTGAGAAGGTTAACATTATTTTTGACTGTTCAGCACTAAGTTTATTGCAATATACAATGCAATCAAGAGCTTTTGCTAGCTCATCTATGATTTTGATAGTGTTGACTACTTCTAGATATGGAAAGGTTATTGTAATAACTGTGCATACCTATCAGAAAAGGATTGAGGTTTTGGCATCCCAGTGTCAGTGAAATTAATGATTGCCAGGTAGCAAGTTATATCACAAATATCTGAAAACATGACAGAAGAAAAGTTACAAAATAACAATAGGATTGTCTTCTAAACTGGAAGTTTTCATTAAAAACAAACATACACGACAAAAAGAAGTTTATAGTTATAGAAATTGTATAGTGAAATACCCACATTTTTAAATATATACATATATACATATGTTGAAGTAGTACATATGATAGCTCCTGTTGAAGATATTAATCTATTGTTAGTCCCAGTGATGGAGTGAATGTCAGCTGGACAATAATATCAGCTGGACAATAAACAGTCACCCTTTTTTCAGTATGTTCTAATTGTACTGGTGCTTGACTTGTTTAAACAGCAACAGTAATTAAGCCTCAGGCACACACAGCTGCATTTTTGGGTACACTACCTAATACACAGAGATGTGTTTTAACTGATGAGCTCCAGGAGCAATGGGGACTCCCTTAAGACCTTTGGCCTGAGCTCAGTGCCTCCAACGCCACAAAGAGCCCCGGGCTTGGGCAAAGTGTGACACAGGCTGCCCCAGTTCCTACTGGTCTGCGATGACTTCAGCAGGGCCTGACTTGCCAGGAGCATTCTTCCTCACTCCTCTTTGTGTTTGGAAATTACACTGTCACTTTAAGAAATGTTTACAGAACTCATTGAGTGGAAAACACTGCTAACCTTTGAATACTAATTATTTCTGACAGTATTCTAGAGTTGTTTAAACAGGAAGAACACAGCTATTAACCATAACAACTGCAGTGTGCTGGGGTACTGCTGGTGCCTCAGTTGCTCCTCCTGCCCCACACGGACTTTCTTGTACAGTGGTCTCTGTGCAGCACAAAACCACTGCAGTGTTCTCCCTCCCTGCCACCTCCTCAGCACACCCTGTGTCCTGCCGGCAGACCCAGTGCAAGCAAAACGCCCTGTGGGCTGTGCCTCACATCAAGGCCAGGCTGGCTGCCTTGGAAAGTGAGTTATTCCAGCAGCAGCCTGCTCAGTGTGTCCCACAGTGTGGCTGCATCAAGGACACCAGTTTGAAAGCTGAGAAGCCCCCAAAAAGCAGTGAAACCTAATTTTTGTAATTATGTGCTGCAATTACACAGGAACCAATGTCTTTTTATGTCAGGGGACTGATTAAAAGCCAGAAGACTCCTTTATTCATTACTACTTTCAAGCCATTTCATACTTTGGTGAACAATTTGAAAGCTTTCAGAGAACAAACACCTGCAATTTCACTTTGAAAGGTTAAGCCCAAAAGGAATTGACAGCTGAGGCAATAACTTCATTTTCTGAAAAAATATACATTCTATGAACTATAATTAGAGCTGTGGGAATAATTGATTCATAAGCCTACCACCCAAAAGAAAAGAAGGAAGAATTCATTTCTGGTCATCAACATCTCCTATCCATAGTGGAGTGCCAGCACAGCAGTGACCGTGTTCAATGCAGCAGCCCCACATGCGTGGTGGTAGGGCTGGACCTGAAGTGCCAGCTCTCAGAAGAGCTTTGCATTTGCCAAGCAAGGTGGAGGGACACAGCTTGCTTCACATTGTTGACAGGCATTTGTAACTGAACTGAAGCCAAAACTGTTTCATGCTCAATTACTAATAGTTTCTCAAGCAGTGTTAATGACTGAGAACTGCATGTCCCCAGTCTTCAGCTGCTCACTTTTCCCCATGCTTCCCCTGCTATTGCCTGATGAGAAAGAGGACATCATGTGCTGCAGCCAATCTAAGGACAACGGTCACCTCTACAAACCAAACTTCACCATTCTTAGATGAGGGGGAAAAAATAAAATTCCCGATTTCATAAAAAGAGAGGAAATGAAAATGACCATGACTTCTATATGTACTGATATCTTCTCTAAATGTTATCACACGTTTCTCAGTGAAACCAATTTCTTTTCCATATTTAAATGTCATACACAGCCACAGCACTTCAGAATACTTCTCTCAGTACATAATATAAGGGAGAAGCCTTGCAGAATATTAACCAAACAAACATGAAAATCTTGGTCCTTCTCTCACTGCATTTATTATCAATACAATATATAAACAGCAAACTATGTAATTTTATCAACACTCTATACTAAATCATATTGATAATATAGACTATGAAAGCATATATTATCTATACCAGTTAAATATAACAAAAACACTCTATGTTATATTGCATTAAAAAGAGGAGTTCTGGCTTCCCTTCAGCCTTCCATAAAATTCTCCATCCTGCCAGACACAGGAATTCTGGCTCAGACTACATATAGCTTTAACTGTCTTACAGAAGCACAGGGAGAAACAATCTGCAAATTAGTTCATGCACTATACAACAAATAAATCATCCTGCCTAACTGCATTAGTGCAATCCCTAAAACTACGTTTTGTGCAAATAGTATCAGCACCCACACTACACATTTTAAGGCAGGAAAATTGGTTATTCTTGCAAGTCAGCTGACAGCTTGGGATGCAATAAAAACAAAACTTACACTCACACACACAAAAAAAACAACAACAAAACACCAAACCAAATCAGACTAAAAAGAAAACCAACAACGAGGAAAAACAACACACACGAAACCAAATTACCACCAGCAGGCTCCTCATAAGGGCAAACAGGATTGGACAAAACATTTTATCACACCCTACAGTTAAATGGCTTATTTTTTTTTTATTTTCCAGATTGGTTAAAATCTGATACTGGATTTTGTGACATTGTGATGGCTATTACCAAGGTCACTGTCCAAAGCAAAAACGTTCCAACTGGTCCTAAAGCAAAGTAGGTAATTTATCCTCATTCACAGAAGCCTCATACTCAAAAAGACCTGAACTTGTGCATAGAAAATATACCATTATCATCTAAATGTATTTTTCTACTAGTTCTAGACATGAAAGCAGGAAGATTATTGAATCTTATGTGTGTAGCTTCATGGACTTGTTAAATAAAAGATATGTAGGTTACAGAATTAATACAACATTCCATTTATTCATTTGTTTGCTTTCTAATAAGAGTTGGAGGTTCACCCAGATGGATAAAAAAGGAGACAGGTAATGAGTTAAAAAATGGCAAAATAATATAGAAAAACACAAAGTGGGAAAATCTTGAGACAAAAGTAAGGGTTTGCCTAAATCATAGTAATTACATCATAGGCATTTCTGAATTCATTACATGCTTCATTGATTTTTCTCTGCCTTGTGGAGGGAAAATGTTAGAAGCAACATTAAATATAGAAAAGATTTGGTAAAGATTTCTAGTATATATGCTTACTGCAAAAATAACTAACTAAATAAATAAAAGTGACTAATGACTAGGAATCATTAAAAATATAGAAAAGCTCTCCTAAAATGTGAATGAAAGATGTGAATTTTTAAGTGGGATACGTCAGGAAAAGAAAGCAGCAAGAAGTGCCCCAAAAACAATAGGCTGTGCTTGATGCCATTCTTAGGAGAAAAAGTAAAGGAGGAGAGACATTTGCTAGAACAGTTGCTCATTCACGATGCCTGTTACTGCTTACTCTAAGCCATGGGCCACTACTAGCTGAGGATGAAAAGGAAAGGAGAGGATGCGAGAGTGTCACATGATGAAGATTTGCCCCATCCTAGAAGAAATCCATGTTTCCCAAGCTTTTTTCATTCCAGTGTACACTACTGACAAAAGTCTAAATCTTATTCTAACATGTTACTTGTTTTCATGAAAGGTAGAAACAAAGCTTGATAATACAATGTAAATATGCAGCTATTTATATTGTGAAATAGATGATCACACCTGGCACACTGAACTTATCCTACATAGCATCATAACTTCAGATGAGTGGTGAAACATTCACCATTCCTGTGAATGATATTGATTCATCCATGCCCATAATCATATGGTAACAGAGTAAAAAATGCAGTGCATTTTCAACTGAAAAGATTGCTTATTCCTTCTGCTCCACAATATTCATCCATTAGCATGGAAGCATATAGGGATTTCAAGATGTTATTTGTTCATCTCCAAAGTCTCCTTGCCACCAGTATAAAAATAAATAAAATCAATCAGTCTTGACTCAGCTAACTTTCATTTCTAACTTCAATGATGAGTACTCAAATGCATCTGGGTCCTGGTCCCCCCTGCAAATCAACCACCTGACTTTATTGGATTTTAGCTCAAGCTCATGGTGACCAAAAAATTGAACACAGCAGGTATCTTTCCATTTTCTTTCACAGAAAGGCAATAATATTTAAAGATCAGGATGTAGATTGGCTAAAAATAATGAAGCTATTTCTTAGGGGAAAAAGGAAGGCAATTCTACGGAAAATTCAATAGAATAAAAATACTACACTTTATCATCCAGCAAAGGAGTCTTCCTGAGAAGACCTCCTAGTTTTTGTCAGTTGGTCCATCATTTTCTCGCTATTCAGAAGAAATCCACCTTCTTGAAGACCATGACTAAAAACTTTAAAAATGTGCATATTATATTTTTTCCACTTCAGTGTTCATTTGCTCTCTTTTCATTTCCCCAGCCTTTTCCCTTACAGCAGCAGCTGCTCCCCAGTCAACTGTTCAGATGTCATGCAGCTCACTTGGTAAATCAATAACACCACAGCTTAAAAGACAGGCTGAGATGCATACTCTTCAGTGGGCTGAACATATGGAGGAGGCATCAATAGGAAAAGCACTCAGGCCAGTAACTTCCACAAAGTGTAGAAATATTAAATGACCATTATGATCAAATGTTTTGACTACACTTTGAGGTTTCTTTTTTTTTTTTTTTTTTTTTTGCTTCTCCTTCTTGCTGTAGATCCAGCAAGTTTATTTCATTTTGTTATTTTTAATAAAAGATCAGTCTCAGAACTTTCCTGCACATCAATACCTGTAAGATAAGTTATTTTTCCCAAGTCTTTATTTCTTCTGTTTAAATGGCAGTATAATCCAAAGCCTACAACAAGGAAGTAAGAGCATACATGAAAATTCAGAACTGTGGGCGTAGATGAGCACTGCTCAAAATTGGGCCCTTATTATGCCTGCATATGTCTTCACTTCATCCAAATAGCTGCTGCTGAGAGTCTTTGAAACTTTGCCTTTAACTATTGCACTGGAGCTTCTAAAAGTTGAAGAAGTTTTGTCTCGTTTGTGACATGCATTTTCTTTTTCTCTCACTGAAATTGGGCATAATGCAGGTGTCATTCATTCTTTACACTTGGTTTCCCATTGCAAGGAAATGTTCTTCTGAAAAGTGTTAGTTTGATCAGTATTTAAACAGAAAGAGAGAGAAATAGTGAAGAATTGTGAAGCTCATAGAGGGAACACTATTCTTCAATAGAAGACCAGGCTTGGTCTTCTACAGAAAATATAGAATTTGTTTCCATTTCATCCATACAATTTTTTCATCTCTGTTACAAAGATAAAAACCACTATAGCTTTCACTTTCCTTTTGTATAGCACAATTTGGCACAGATGAAATTTCATCAAATTTCAAATCTGTGGTTCTGGTCCAGATACATATTCGGTATAATATATATTCCGTTATATGCTCCCAAGCAATTACCATCATGGAAAGAGGAAAATAGCAAGTGTCCCAAAGCGATGGGATCTCCTTTAGAGACTACTGAAGCAAGAGCAATTCTATCCTACAGTGCCTCCAAGTACAACAACTCCCCAGTTAAATCTTTCAAATCTGTCACACCCACCAATAATCTCAGCTCTCAGCTCTTTCTAAAGATAATTTCCTGTAACTTCTCTCTAGCAGACATTTTAACACTTTCCATTACATGAATGAAAAGCTGTGAGAATTAAAATACAGTTAGAAAGGCAGTGGAAACACAGACTATTAATTCATAAAAAATTTGCTGATTTATCATTATCCTGTAGTAATTTTTAGTTAATTTTCTTTTTGGTGTGTGGGTTGTTCTTTTTTTTTTTTCTCCCACATTCTTTTACTTGATCCATCTACTTCACTTTTGACACAAACAAATGTACAGCATCACAAAATTTCACAAAAATTAATGAACAGGATCTCTATAATGTTGATACTCCATCTAATAAAAAAAAATGTACCTAAAACATAACCCCAAAGAACATAAGCATAATTAATTAAACACTTGATTAGTTGAGAGTTGATTTGTAAACATAAGTTTCAACATTAAAGCAAGATTCTACATTGTTGCATGTGATCTGTACAGTGATCTTACCTTGTCCAGGCATGAGTTTCACTTCTGCTCTGTCTGGCTGAAGCGTAGTACGTGTCGTCTTAAGAATACCTGCAATATCCATTTAATGGATTCCATTAGCAGAGCAGAGAATGAACCTGGCCCTACCATTTTCAAATACTTTGCTGAAATAGTGAATGATTATTACATTTTGCAGAAATTCAAAATTATATGCATAATTATGGAGTAAAATTCTGCTTTTACCGTAAGTGTTATACTGAACAACCCTTCTTACTCTCAGATGTGAGGAGAGGTGATAATTTGCTAGCAGTTTACATAAATAGCAGAAACACAGGTGGACTTTCCTGGGCAGTGGAAAGGAAGAATGGCTGAGCTGGAGTGTGCTGCAATCCCCAGAACTGAACAGCAAGTGCAGAGAGGAGAGAAGACAAATCAAAATATTTACAAGTCAACCTCTCCCTCAAAGCACCTGGGGACAGAAAGATATCTAAAAGTTGTATGAGTTTATCTTTGAGATGCCACAGTTTGGCCTTCAGAGAAAACATCAGACCACGTACCTTTTCTGAAAATACTACTGTATGAAGACTGACTCAAGTCCTACTTATTCCTTCCCATACTGCCTGTCTTTTCACTGTTAGTTGCTTCTGTTGCCATTTCTTCAAAAAGAGTGGACTGAAGTTGCATACTGTTTCCTTCCTTTCAGTTTTGCTTTGAATGTTAATGAGGAGAGGCTTTTCTGCATGCCTACTATTTCTACTTCCTCCTGCCAGGGTTATCTGCCAGTGGTGTCACTCAGCTACTTAAATCTAGGTTTCCTTAGGTCCTGCAAATGCCCAGCATATCAGAGATTCAGACAGCTAAGTCACCCCACTTGACCCTGCAATCAGCAAACAAATACTAGGGATTTAAATAACACTAAGATAATTGGTTGGTCCTATGCACTTTCACTAGCAAAGCTGACAGTTCAGACCCTCATGTCACATGTCGTAAGACTTGCAACGCTGTACTTCATCATGAAATATATAAATAAATAAATAGATAATACCCAAGAATATCCACTAATATAGGTTTATTTTTTTCTTCATACAGTGCACACAGTGTTAGCCAGTGAACGTGCACAGCTGCTCTGCTAATATTTCAGAGAAGCAAAAGGGTGTTTAGCACCAAATAACGTCACCTCATTAGCCCCTGACAGCAGGTCTGATCTGCACTGCTGGTTTTGCATGAACATCAGAGCTGCTTGTCGCAGCTTCATAAGAACATCAATTCCACAAAGAGTTTGTGTTTAGCTCATACACAAAAATGGATCCCTGGACCTGCCTTAACTTTACAACTGCTGTTTAAATTTCACTACCATTTTATGTGGAATAAAAACTAACAAGAATGTGTATATGCTGCTTTCAGACACCTGAAGCCACGTTTCTTAGAAAAGATCACTGCCTGTTGCAGTGCTGCCGTCAGCATGCCAAATGCACCCTGGATCTTCTTAAAAAGGAACAGCTCCTGCAGCCATGGCCCAGCAGGTAGCACATCAGTTGTTCTGCACTGATTTATCTGATCAGGTGTCAAAAGCTGAATACCAGGGCTAGGCCTACTCCCCAGCTAACTGGGATGACAGCATTACTCTCTCCCGCAGCCAGAACAATTCAGAGAACTAGAACATACTAGTCCCAGAGCAAGGAAAGGATATGTTTATAACTGGAAATGACCAAGTCCTAATGAGAAGCAGAATGATTCCCAGGGAATATATATATTTTGCTGGATCAGAAAGCCAAATTCTTGCTTCAGAATGTAAAGATAGCTGTAGCATACCATTTCTTTCTCCCTTGCTCCCTGGGTAATTTATCAGTCAGAATATGGCAAAGCAAATGGAAAAAAAATTGTATAAGTATTCTGCTATAGCCGCATGGAAGAGCAAGTCTCCTGTTTCATTTACAGAGTAGCCTCCACTGGGAAGAACAGTAGTATTCAGTAAAACTGCAGTGTTTACAGGTTTGCATGGAGATGGTGTAAATAGAAAAACACCAGTATTGCGGAGTTCTACAAAGCCTCTTCCTTCTGGGCAAATACTTTCAGTTACTGCCAAAATTACAGGAATCATAGAATCATTTGAGTTGGAAGCAATATTTAAAGACCATCTAGCCCAACCCCTCTGCGATGAACAGGAACACCTTCAGCTCAGGCAGGTTGCTCAGAGCCTGGTGCAGCCTGACCTTGAATGTCTACAGGGATGGGGCTTCCACTACCTCTCTGGGCAACCTATGCCAGTGCCTCCCCACTCTTATTGTAAAATGCTTTCTCCTTATATACAGCCTAAATCCTCCCTGTTTAAGTTCAAAACCATTTTCCCTCATCCTATCACAACAGACCCTGCTGGACAGTCTGTTCCTTTCTTTCTTTAGATCACTTTAGAAACACTGTTTACTAACCCTGATGCTGCATGCTGTTATGTTATTTACTCATTCACTAAGATGAATTCTGCCACCCCTTAGAACTGATCTCTCTTCCATTATTGAAACAGTAGCTCAACAAAATCTAAAAACACTGACAATAGCTAATTATTATGAATATCTAATTTGCTCTCATGTTCAGTCAACAGTAAAATTCTAACCCTCATTTAACACACTGATGATTTCTTTACCAGGGAGCAAATTCAGGGTGTGTTTCAGAACTTTAACTGATGAAGAACTCAGGTTTGAAATAGGTAAATGTAAAGAGAGAAAGGGAGAGAGAGATGGAAAGTAAAACTTGGGTTTGATTTTTGTTTGCTTTTGTTTTCCCAAATGCTGATGTTTGCAGCAAAATACACATTTTTTTCCAAGACACAAATAACAAGTAATTAGAATAATTCCTGTTTCCTTCTGCTATCTATGTAGCACTTACAAAAGAAGAAATAGTTCTGCAACAAAGCACAGAGACCCTGTGCTTCACCAGAATAAATAAAGAGGGAAGGAACATGAGTGCTCTGTGGGGACTGCATATTACATGAGCTGAGTTACTTCCCTATCTGTCTGGAGGCAAATGACTGCAGGAAGCAAGTGCATAAGAGAAAAACTATTCCAGAACACAGGAGATGGGCAATGGAAATTCAAGTCTAGAAATGGAAAATCACTTAGGTTGTTAATAAAAGCTAGTTATGATTATTAAGATCATCAGAAACAAGATTATTTATAATTATTGCTTTGGTTAAAATCTACAGATCCTATTCACTTATATTTCAGATAAATCTACCATTGTCTTTCTTAGAAGTTTAATTCATGGAGAAGCCCTATGGAGTTCATTACTCCAGCTATTATATACAACTTCAAAATTAACTCACGTTCCTTTTTCAAACTCATGTTATCACTTGTATAAAATCCAAGAGTTCTGAGACAACAAGATATGTAGATCTCCTGAAAGAACCAAAGCAATCCCCAGCTGTTACTACAGACCAATACTGATCAGTGGATGTCTTTAAGTACACGGTGCCAGGTCCATATCTCCATGCAAATCACAAGGGGTATTTGCCTAAAAATACGAACAAAGACAGTTGTGAGATCTTTTTATCTAATCAGAGCAGACAGCAATTATTTTCATGTCTGGTCTATATTACAAAGATTCCTCAAGATAATATAACATGTTTCTAAAGCCTGCAGTGTTAAACCAAATTTGCAAGAATTTTACCTCCCTTTAAGGAATAAATACAGTTATGCAGTGAGTAGACCTGCTCCTAACTTCAAAATAGTGAGATCTCTTTAATCTCCCAGAGCTATTTAATTCTAATGCTTAGACTTCGCATTCAAATGTTAAAAAGTTTTCTATTCTAACATAACATAAACCAATACGGAGAAATCCCATATGGCCAAGGCAGCCCAGAGCAGGCAGAAATGCATCACAGCAAGCCTGAGGCTATCACTTCAACTCAAGACAATCTACCACACAGAAGAGTAGAAGAAAAAAACCTCCTGAAGACAAGAAGCACAAAAGAAAGGCACAATCCATTTTATTGATCATTTCAGGTAAATGATCCTTTTGGTGGATCTGGCTTTTTTCACCAGTTTCTCAACTAAGAACTCTGGAGCTCAGAGACATGAGTCAAATATCAAATCTAGAACTTCTTAACTGAAGTAACAAAACTTTCCAGTGTCACCAAAGACCAACAGAAAAGAATTACAAAACCTTATAACACCAACCAGGTATTAAAATAGCAAAGGAATTTTATTGTCAACAAATGAGAAATGACTTACATGGGAAAAATCCTTCTAACTCTACAAATGACAGCATAACTTTTTAAATCAGTATTACAAGAAGAAGGGAGATTTTAGTCTTATAACAAAAGCTTTTGTAAATATTTCTGCACTGATTGTTAGAGAACAAAAAGATATCCACTGAAAGAATAATTAGAAAAAGATTGAAGAACCATACTTAAAATGCCTTCATAGTAGGTGAGCAACAGCAGATGCTGTGCAACTGGAAACCACCTTACAGGTCAATGACAGAAGCACAAATAGAACACAGTTTGTCAGCCTTATGTGAGCATCTCTATGAACAGGGTAAATTAGGAGTTAGGTTTACAGAGAACATTTGGGCAAAATCTCCTCAGAGCCCATGCAGACTTACAAGCAGAGAAGCCTGAAAACGTTACACGACAGTCTGCCATGAAGATGAACAACAGGATGCACTTTGCTCACAAGCTCCAATCTTTTTCCTTTATTTATTACCAAGCAGTGACAAGCCCACATTTCTTTCTAGCTTAATTGAGAAGGCTTGGAGTCTTTGACTTATAGCCAAAAGTAGTTGAGAATACTGTTCAGATTTTCTCAGGCTTTCAGAAAACATATTTAAGAGATTTCTGCTTTTCCTCCTCCTCCAGAATTCATAGGACCGATTCCAGATCATTTTCCCCACTCTCATCTTTCTTCTACAAAGCTCTCTTTGACATATTTTGTGGTTTTGACCCTTTCGAAAAGCATTTTATTTGAGACAGAATACTCTTAAGATTATAAACATTTTTCCTCTCCTGTTCTAGCAGATAAGTTCTTGGATGAAACACACACACACAAAGAATTTGCAGTTTGGATATTTCCATGTCTCAATGCACTGGCAATGGGAAATTGTAGAAACTGTGAATTTTGAACTCCTGTAGCAAATATTTTTCTTCAGCTAGGAAAACATGCATTTGGGTCCTGTGGCATATCAAAAAGACCAAATAAACAGGAATAACAGATTTTGCATATTTCTGTTCACTGCATCCAGAAAAATGTTAATTAATAAAGCTTATTATTTGAAAAAAGCTGTTTAACAGTAATTTAGTTAAGTGCATAGGATTCTGAGGTAGTTCTATTCTTCTAGTTACAATCAAATAACAACATGAATGCATAATTAAAAAAAATATATAAAAATAACAATTGTCTCAGAAACACATACATACCCATGGAACGTATACGTATCTTGAAACGAGAACCTAAAAATATCTCCATTTGTGCCAGCACTATCATATACTATGAAATCCTCCTTAAGCTGTTATTTTCATAAAGTATCACCTACTGATCACTGTTTTCTAGGGGCACCAGCACAGAAAACATTACTTCGTTGACAAAAAATTCTCCCAAGCATAAATCTTTCTCAAAAGGAACCTAGTAAATAGCAATTCCACCCTTTTCCCTTGTCACAGATCCTTCTGAAACCCTAATCTATTTTTCATGACAGTAATCACTGATGTTGAATTTTTTTCCCCCATATCCAGATCAGATTCAACTGACAAAGGACAGGAGAGGGAAACAAACGAAAACCAGCAATAACAACAACCCTCCTAGAAGGGCTTACAGGCAGGCAAGGGTTCTACATTCCACCTTCATGTAGAACTCTAATTTGAAAATTACCAAATCCAGTTTGAAATAGTTTCTCCATTCTCAAAAATAAATTTGAGCTTTAGAACTTCATTATTGCACGACAAACATAAATTAACTAAACACATGCATATTTCCTTTCTTCTGCAGTAAATACAAATCATAGGCATGCTCACTCCAACACACAATGGGATTCCTGAACAGTTTCCATAACATTTATACTGTCAACCAGTTATACTTGACTTCATTCAGAGAACTTAGAAAATATTTTAAATGATAAAGACTTCCAAAAAGAAAAAAGAAAAAAAAAAGTGTATCCTTATCTGAGTTATCAAAAAACAAAGAAAAATAAGTGAACGTGTAATGCATAGTTATAAAAGACTAAAAAGGCATCTGTTTTCTCCAAAGACTAAGAAGATAGCCCAAAGGCAATGTTGAAGCTGGCCTCTCTACATGTCAGCTTTCCACACAACATATGCAAACCATCCCTGTAGCAACAGGACAAGTGATGTAAGCTGAATGTCAGCCTTACAGCTAAAGGCAAACCTTGCAGGGAAATTAGCTTTAAGGGACACCACAGCTGCTACAGCTGTCTTTATCGTGTGCCACTCTATTAATTTGTTAGAGAAAAGATGTCATGCCAAAGCAGAGTAATATTAAAAGCATATGTTCATAGATTTGTAATGAAAACAAATATGTAAAAATATTTTTGTTCTAATGGGCACAGAGTTTGTCATCCAACAACACTTTCTATTTAAAGTTGAGCCTTTGGTATCGTAATGCAATAATATATTTTCTCCTTTTCTCCACTTTTTCCTCCTCTTTTTTTTTTTTTTTCAAGAAGGTGGAGGCATTCAAGGCCAGGTTAGATGGGCCTGGTGCAGCTTGATCTTGTGGGCAGCAACCCTACCCATAGCAGTGGGTTGGAGCTCAGTGATCTTTAAGGTTCCCTCCAAACTAAGTCATTCTATGATTCTATTTTCTTATATATATTATTTTCTTGAATATATATGAGGCAAGGGCAGCACAGACAGTAATAATGCAGCCTTCCAAATATCAGCTCATGTTCATATATAAAAAATTACTTAAATATTTCTCAGAAATTTGTCTTCTTAATCCCCCCAGCAGAAAAGATCAAATGTCTCTGAGCTGAAATCCCTCAGTTACACAAATTGTCCAAAACTGGACATATTTACCTTCTTTCTCACACCAAAGCTGAGATTTTCATGGGGAAGGTGCTGCATCACAGCACCAGTCCATGAGCTGCACAAGCATTTTGATGAGAAAACAAGGACAACACAGATCAGAGTGAAACAGCGACCCACCTCTCTGTCCTATACCTGGAAAGGTATTTACTGTGCAGTTGCACTTTTGCATTCCTATTTAAAATTGCAAAAAGAATAGCAGCAAGCTACACAGACTGCTATGCTGAGTTTTAGCTCAAACCAAACATTTTCCTACAGCCTTTCGTTCTGTAAAACACTGCCACATTCACAGCCAAGAGATTCCCAGTAAATTTACAATTGGTTGGGTGAGGACTCTTTTACCTTGATGGCAGCTAAAAATCCATCAGGATTATTTGATGCATTACAAACATGGTAAACACAAACAGTTTTCCTGATTCTTAAGAGAGTTTAATAAAACAAAACAGAACACTTCCATCTAACACAGAAATACCCTCTGCTCTGTAAAGCAGCCAGGAGTGACTGTGAAGCACCCTGCTAACAGAATGATAAGGCCATTTGACACCAGCTCCACTCATCTGTTCTAATACTGTTCCATTTCATGCTTTTTGATCTTGATACATGGTTTTTTTTGTAAAATGTATTGCACTATTCCCCGTAAAACATTAAAAATATGAAGAAAGCTATAACATAATTTACTGGAAAATAATTGCAATAAAATAAAAGTACTATTTTTATATTTAAATGACACATAACTTTGAATTTAACCACGTACTTGTAAAAAAAAAAACATTTAGAATGCAGATTTTGGTCTTCAATATTGTTCTTAATGTATTTATTGCTAGGTATGAGAATATGCAGGTAATACCGATTTTTTCTGCTGCTAAGAAAAAAAATGTTTTGTTTGTTCAGGGTCTCTTTTGTTTGTTTTAGAAAATTGAAGACGTATTTTTCACTTTCTCACAGAAGAGAAAAACCCTCTGGACTCATTTCTGATCACACACCAGTTTCATATTGATAACAACCAAATAAAGCCTACAAATTCAAATATCATCAGGCTTCATAATTATTTTCCTTCTCATAAGAATAATATTTAATCTCAACGGCTAGATTTAACCGAAGGTATTCCTTTGCAAAAAAATCACACTCATCGGAGCTATGTATAATATAGATCTCCTGCCTAGTGATATTATAAATTTTGTCTTCTAAAGTTACTACTGACCACACATTTTTTCAGAAAAAAAAATGTTATAGATGATGTGCAAACATTTTGTAACATCAGATCTGCAGAGATTTCCACACAGTTAATGGATTTGGGATGGAGGCTGTTTGGCAGTTGGGTTCTGCTTGCTCAGTGGCTTTGCAGGAGGAGCTAAGGTACTGGGCTGAGGAAAGTCAGTAGCAGATGCGGACTGGGCTTTCCATGGGACACCTCCATCTTTTTCCTGTCTTTCACTTGTATAAGTGACAGCACATACAGGACCACTCTCTGTTGGACTTTTCATAAACATCTGAGATACTGAAACAGCATTTCTTTCAACATACTTACTATAAATATCATGACACATGAGACCATAATCCCTGCTGTCAGAGAAGGGTCCAGGCTTTCTTCAGAGCTACATTCTGTCAGGTGCTCTTTGGGAGAACAAGAGCCAGTACAGTCATGTAAGGCCCCCTCCCAGTGTAATCCACCAGACATACATCCGTTTAAGATAAAAAGTAAATAGCCCAGATTCTTTTTGTAAATAGAAATGCCACTTCAGAAGAAGCATCAAAAGGAAAAAAGGGATCAGAGCAGCCCAAACATCCGTGCCAAGAGTTACGTATACTTTGGAGAGGGGTATGACCTAACAGTTCAGAGGGCCAGTTGGGAGAACAACAGAAGGCAGCACAGCGCAGGGGAGAACACAAGGCTGGTTTTTCAGCATGTGGCCTCCAGTCTTCTCTGAGCATCTGAGCCTAAGGACATCTTTGGAAGCCTCTAGAAAAAAAATCAGTTCCTACTGACCCTGTCAAAATAGAAATAAAATAACTGAAACTGTTAAGATACATTTAAGACATTAATTAAGAATTCTTCCTGATGTTGTGTGAGATTTAAGCCAGGTGCTTCCACCTCACACCTTCCCACAACACAGCCCCACAGCACATTTTGAAGCACAGATGCTCTCCCAGCAGTGTGTTGCTCTGCTGCCAGGTCTCCAGTCTTTCTTGCTTTGCCACCAACTGTACCCTTTGGGGGGTCCTCTCCTGCTTCTAATATGATACAGTCAGGAATAAAAGCATTGTAACAGGTCATCCAGCATGCATGGAAAATAACTGCGTTTGCTAGAGTATAAGCAGAAAAGAGGAAGACTGACTACACATACTAGCCTCACTCTGGAACCACTTTTTTCTAATTTCAAGAAGTCATTTGCAAGATTTAATTCACATGAAATACTAGAAGTGTCTTGAAAGCAATTTGGTCCTGTCTCCCTTTCTGGATTTGGATAGTGAAACGAAATATTTTCAATTTATCTCTTTCTTGACACTCAATTGAAAATATCCTCTGAGAAATGTGAGGAAATGTTGGTACATTCTTGTCTCTATTTTGAGCCCTTCTGCACCTCTTCTTTCATTGTTGGTGGCACTGGGCAGTAAAGGCCAGGCTAGAGAGGTGCTCAGCTTTCAATGTGCTCAGGGTATAAATGCTACTTTATGCCTCTCTGCAAAGCAAATGAGCCTCTAAACTGGGTACAGCCAGTATCATAGCGATTTGAAATGCTCAGAAGCTACATATAAAGGCCCTATAGAGTACAGCAAATAAATAACACTGTAAAAGGTTTATATTTTCAGATAATTTTATCTCTTTGAAGATCTAATGCCCGCTCTTACTGGTAGAGTTATTCTCATTTAACTTAAAGTATTTTGCCCTCTTCCAGAAATAAATCAAAAAGTCTAAAATACTCAAATCCTGTTAAGTGAGAATTATTTTTTGAGGTGTTCAAGTTAATCTTGAAAATATGGAACCTGACACATTCCCAACTAAGATGTTAACAGCAACTTTATTTCCAGCTACAATATTTTTGAAGTACTCAGTTAATTGAATGCCAATATAAATGAACCACTGTGTTCACATCAATTCAAACCAAATACTATGTTATCTATGTAATCTATGTTATCTCTTTGTATTGCAGTAGTTGTCCTACATTCCTTATTAGCAAAATTAAGTGAAGCATTATTACTTTCTCTCTGAATATCCTTTTACATCTATATGTTTCTATGATGATGTTGCCTACATGATACATTTTCCTTTCATAAATAGTAGTACACCTAGAAAAACTCTCCAAATTCAAATACAAAAAAAAATTAACCCTAGAAAATGAAATTCTTTAAAGTTCATCTGAGCAAAATAATGATTGGATAAATGCTGCTAGTTCTACATTATCAGTTTAAGAACATAATAATAATACACTGTGATTTCATGTTTTATAATCATTTCTAGCTCCTACAGAAGTGATTCAAGAAGCTTTGTTAATATAATTGCACAGACATGCAGTGCTATTGATGAACATTTGTTTACTGCCTGAGATAAATCAACATGACTGTGGACACTGGGTTGCTGAGAGCTGTTTGCTGCCCAGTCATGAAAAAAACCAACATGCACATACAAGCAACTACTTCTCTAGCCCTCCTGCTATTACCAATGAGGTATCAATTCATTGGTTCAGATACTCTTGATGGCACTGAAACTTCTTGAATATAGCTTAGTGCAGATTACAACTGTTCTTTTACATTCACTAATACAGATTAATTTTTTTTCTCTCAAGATTTGGACACATTTCTATGCTATGTTATGAATACCCTCAATAGTGATAGAGTGCCCAGAAATATTCGTAGATGGTTATTTCATCTAAAACTTTGGCTGCAGCCATTCTTGCCACCAGAATTCTTGAAAGCTCTCTTCTGTCTCTCTAGTTTTTCAGAAACACCAATTATTTCAATACAGGCTGGATGGCTTTTACAGGTGAGGTTCCATAAATTACATTATTCAGTTAACTTCAACTTAATTGTAAACACTGATCAAGTTAACTAGTTGCAAAACTGAATGACACTGCCTGTGTCCTTAAGCTGTTTTTCACTTCATTTCTACATGTGTTTATGACACTACATTTTAATTATTTCACAGTATAAATATCAAGGGAGAGGGGGTCTCTTACATATCTCAGTTAAATGTGATACATTTCTTCATAGACTTGACTACTATTTAAGACAAAACCATTGACAGCACATTTAGTCAAGCACAGAGTTTCCTCATAAAGCATGAATTCCTCAGTTTAATTCATATTTAAAATTTCACTTGCTTTCTCCATATCTGATGTGCACATTTTCTATATTTTGATTTTTCCTGATGACAGTGCAACAGACACCAGCAGTACTACACAGATTTATTTAAAACCTAATTCAACAAGAGAAGCAAAGAGTATTCCCTAAAATTAGAGTGGCTGTCTCCATAGAGACAAGAGCATGCATAAAGAATTGTAGTGTCTTGACTTCTTATAAAGTCAGAAGAAAGGACATTTTTGTATATTTGTTGATTAAAGGACAGACTCTAGCAGTTTTCTATTTACGGGATTTCACCTTTAGACTCCTCTCTAAGCCTTATTCTGTTCAGAACACAAATGAATAGCTGGTTTGGGAGCAGGAAGAAGGCTCATACTTATAAGGAATGTGGAGGGTTTCTGCTAGTAATGCATAGTTTACTATTCCAAACAGCACAAAGCAGAGTTCGAGCATAGAAATATGGTTTGAAGACAGACATGCTAACGTTCCAACAGAATTTTCTGTTCAGCTTCAAGAAATGCACTCTAGTCCTGATTTCAAGATTGCTAGCAGTAGAAGATCAACCCTAACCCACACATTATTCCACTTATGCACTGTTTTCACTATTATCTCAAAAAAAAAAAAAAATCAGCATTAGAAAAAAGTTTAAAAAGTTGAGGAGTTATTTAATAAAGTCAGTACTCAATTTCCTGACATCACTCATTAAGACCTATTTTCTAATCCCCTGCCCCCGCTAAATGAACATTATCCATTAAGATTTACTTTGAATTATTGTCCCAGGATTTGGTGTAGTGCTCCATAAACAAGGAGAGCTCTGCTACATATGAAGGATAACCTCATCTCTATATTGGAAGCACCCTTAGTTTCTACAACGAATAATCATTTTAGTCCTTCTCATCACTGTAGCCTACTAAGAACTTCTGTCTTTGACACATGGCTTCACATTGTCTTGTTATATTGCCTGATTGCTGACTTTTGTGTCAAATGCAAGTGACAGTTATTTTCTTTAAATACTTTCAAATAGCACTTAATGACAAAAGTCACTGACTTCCAGGATCCAAAGTACCTACTTGTCAATCACCCTGTTTAAAATCCCCTCATTATGCATCAGGTGAATTTTAGATCATTCTAATTCATAGTACAAATGCTGAATAGTATCAGGTTCATATTTTCTATAAAAACAATTATATCAGTAGTTTTGCCTTCATCAGTCAAACTTGTAGCATAAACAGAAAAAATGCATCTTCTCAATTAACTGTTTTATGGTTGTTTAGCAATTCAATTACTTCTTTTTATTATTATTATTCTGATCTTTTAATAATTTATTATTGAAAACTGCATCAGCTATTCAAAAACTGTACCAGAAATCAATGACCAGTCATTTCTCTCTACCTTCAAACACCAAACTAACCACACAACTTTAGCTTTCGTCCCTTCCAGGCATTCTTCCAGCATTCTGCTCAGTTCCTCAGGCAGCCTTAAAAACTTTTTGATGTGAGTTTGCTTGTGAACTCTTAACAACTGTACTATGTGAATTTTTGTATTTTCAGTAACTATACTGATGAAATACACTCTTTCCCCCATCAAATCTAGATTCATATAAGGGAAAAAGGTAGTAAAAAAAAAAAAAAAAAGTAGAGGCAGAAAGCAGAGCTGGAATTCTTTTTGTTACTCATTTACTTAAATTTCTTATTATGCTTTGGTCTTCATCCCAGGACTTTTGGCATAACTAACAAATTGTTTATATTTCTGGGACTCTGGTTTGATTGCCTGCTTTCCTCTTTTCATTTATCATATATTCTTATATATTTTTATATCTGCCTGCACAGTTGCAAGCTTATGCAATTAGATGCTAATGGACCATCTAAAAAAATCTTCCTATTTCTCAATTATCTTTCATAACTGATTAATTTCTTTTCTTGAAAATTACCCTCTGTCTCTATTAAAATATTATCGTTTTGTCCTTTGATGTGTATTCATGTGCTGTAATGCAGTGAATTGCTAATTTGGATTCCTGTGTATAAAAAGAGTAATTTCATAATGATGTCCTTTTCAGTGATGAAGTATAAATATAATTTTCCTATGTTTGAGGCATTTTGTGACATATATTTCAAGGATACTTTAATTTCAGCAGCATAAGAATTACATTATCCATCTCTCATTTGGCTTACACCAAATGACAGCTTTTTATTCTTCAGCATATGTTAGCAAGGCACTTGATAAACCTGCTATTCTAACTTCTCACTGATAGCCTGTAATAATTTTGGAATATCCTATGATCAATCTGGATATCAAGTCATAGGCATTCAAGATTCAATAATCTGAAGAACATCGATGTAACATTAAAACAAGTGCCTCCCCCCTACCTATCCCAAGCCTCTTCTAAGGTTATAATCACTTAACATTTCAGACATATAATCTTCATCGAGCATTAGAGGTACCAGTAATACTAAAAGTAAAATTATGCTGATAAATAACATTAATTGTTCTTGGAATTTACGCATAGGAAAAAACACAAACTTTTCCCTTGTTAAGTTTCTCAAATTTAATTTTGGTAAAAAACACTTACTTTATATTCTCAGAAACTAGATATACATTTTAGAAGGATTAATTACACATTATACATTAGAAAGGCCTAATGGATTTTGTCACAAAAGGATTCTTGAAGTATATAATGCTCGAATACTGTGTGCTGATAGTAATCACAGCATAAGGAAAAACAGTGTCAGAGAAACTGTCTGAATGAAAGGTCACCAGTTACTCCTGTACTGGTGAACAGAAGTAACAATTCAAAACTAAGTTTTGATTAATCAGATTGTTACTACAGTGTCTGTGTACTTCATGGAAAAAGAAGAATTGCAGTGAATCCCAGGCTGATAGACTGGCATAAATTTATCAAAATCATCTGAAACACTGCAGCTATTTAAGTTTGCTATAGAACTGTTTCAATCTGCTTAAGTTAGATAATGTTAGTTTTAATTACTCTGAAAAGCAGAATTATTCATCTGCTTTATGATTTGTGTATTCACAACTGAGGAGGTAAGTTATAAATTAATCCATAAATATATTGGCAGTTGGTAGTACTGGTATAAGCAATACAGTAGCTTCTTCTATTAGTTCCCATCTGCTGTGACTCCACTTTTAAGTTTGTCACTAAAACTCAAAGGATTATAAACAAAACCTGCATATTTAACTCCTTTAAATATTTCCCAATGGAGTATTCAAACATGCCAATAAATTAACATCTTTTGGCTGAGCACTTTAAGGCACACTTTATGATTCCATTTTTCTCCTTTCCACCATCACTGTCTCAGCACTTCATGGTTTTCCACTGGCAAAGATTATACTCTGTGACATGAACCAGGAAAAGAACCAAAACAAACAAAACCAAAACAATTAAACAAAAAAAACAACAGTGAAACTGAACCTGTGTAAAGGAAGAATTCACCACAGACCTACTAACATTAGAGTGACAATACTGAAACGCAAAGCAGATGCCCACTCTTCTTTCACTGCTCTATGTGACAGCACAGAATATAACGCTGGAGTTATTTAACTGAGGTGGTCTTCGGATAATGCTACAGTTCAGTATGCAAGACTGATCTAGTAGCCTTGAGCATAACGATGTAGCCTTGAGCATAATTTACTCATGTATATGTTCAGAAAGAATCTAATGCCATTGCAAAATTGTAATACTGTCTATAACAGGACTTTATATGCCTTCCTCTCTTAACTAATGTTTGTAGTTTTCATTACTATGAATATAACATATTACTATTTTATATTACTTATATTATATGAGAAATAAGGCTTAACAGAACAGATAATATCTTAATTTAAAAAAAAAAAAAAAGTCCTCCAAATTCTGATGTTTCTGTAAAAGTTTGCGCTCTGGTTAGTACATAAATACAACTAAAAGATTAGGATTACTACTGGCTGAATTAAGGATTTAACCCATAAAACCTTGCCACTCCCTAGCTGTTTTCACTGTGTTCTAGTAAGTGTGCTGGTACAGGCTATTCTGTCAAGAAGCATAGGACAGAGCCCCCAAACATCCCTCCCATTTCGGAGCACCCAGATCATAGGAAGAGGCAGTACTGGAATTAGAAATGACAGAGGGATGCTCTTTTACAAATGCAGATATGAATTTGCCATTCTGTTTTGTGGTCTGCAGGGAATCAAGGAAACCCAGTGTGACAGAGTACTGCAGAAGGGTAATTCTACTTCACAGTATTTTAAAGGAAGAGAAGTTGATAATGCTGAGGCTTTACAACTGTAGACACATTTTTCCACAAATAAACTCTGTATGGTAAGTAGTCAAATGTACTCAGGCTTCATTTCAGAGTGGGAGAAGCAGAACAAAGCATGTAGTTACAGAAATACACTCCTACCCGTTACTCTTCAAAAGAAATATCTTCGCACATGTCTTAGTCTCAATCATTGACCTTGCCATTAATAAACCTATCCACAGTAGATTTCTCCTGACAGTTCAGGTTTGCCACATCTTGCAGAACATCAGCCCTTCCACCTACACATTCTGACATTTTAAGAATACGAAGTGATAGGTGAGTGTCTTATATTAGCAGGAAGGCTCCTCCTGCAGCTGTCCTCATTAAAATTTGCAGCAAAACCAGATCTCTGCATGGTAAAGTTTCAATGTTTGTTTTCCATTTGCACCAAAACAAAACATAAATCTCAGCATAATCAACTGCTCAAAGGATTTCAGCTCTCAAGGAGATAGAAAAGACTCTTGAATTCCAAGCACCAAGAGAAATTTGTAAATATTAGAGCAATATAAAAAGTATTCAGGAATAGGGAAGGGGAAGGAATGGTTAGGAATTCCATCGTATAATTTAAACAAAAACTTTGATTGAAGTTTTGACAAAACAGATCCATTGTCACAGAAAGATTTGTTTCTATAACCTTGTACTTGGTGAAAATTGTGCTGAAAAACTTACAGTAATTACATTAGTAATCCAGAAAAGCTGAGGACTGTGGAGTCTGTCTTACTGGCATTGCATAATAGAGGAAAAAGAGTTAAAAGTCTAAGCCTAAACTCAGTTGCCAGAACTTTTGTTCTTAATACAACTTTGTCATCAAAGGCAAGAACCTATTGTTCTTTATGCAGGGACAATTTCTGTTTTGGGAACAGGCCAACTCAAAGAGAAATACACATTCTGTGCTCTCTGGGGTTTGATTTGGTTTTGTTATTTTATTTGCTTAATACAGAAGTAATACCAACTGGCAGACTAATAATTCCTGCGTACCCAAACCAGAGATTTCAAAAGACAGGCCATTATCAGGCAGTGATATTATCAGACAGAAATATTATCAGTATAACTTGAAGGAGAAAGTTACAGTGATAAAAGTGAGTAAATTATAAAACTAAGAATTTTCTGTCTGGATTTTTTTTTTTTACAGCATAATTGGCTGTCACCTGTATTAATTTCAGAGGTAAATTTAGTATTGCCTCATTAGCAGCAAGATTTCAGTTTGCTGTCTTATGTCTGTGGTTTCCAGGAGGCAAATTAAGAGAGAAACTAATTTCAGGAAGGTGGAAAGCAGAAGCTGCTATATTCCATAACTTAAATACTCACAAACAGCTAGGAATATGTCATCCAGTGTTAGGATAATTATGTTTCAATATTTCTGACCTGCTGAAACATCTAATAACAGTGAAGAAGCAGCAATGACTAAATCAAGCAAGGAAAAGCACTCTCTCTCCCCTCTGTACATGCAAGAGAGCACCTGAATAATTTACCAGCCAGTTGTTCTACTGTTTACAATTCAAGCATATTGCATACTACAATGCAATATGACAAGCAAATTAATTTTGCTAGCACTACATTCTCATTCTCTGTGTTCATTTGCTTTGCACACTTCCCTTTACCTTCATGTCAGCCTTGCCCAAAACAAAGTGAAAAATGGATTGGTGGGAGAAACTAATCCCATAGCCTTGCCTCAGGTAAGAAAGCACATCAGTCACCCCAAACTCATTTTCTACCCTCCACCTCATTCTTTTCTCCCACCTGGAAGCCTCAGCATCCAGCTACCCTCAGATATGACTAAATTCAGTAGCACAAAGCAGCCATGATCTCACAGCCAGGAGCCCTCAGGCTCTTGTTCTGCTATGCTCTTTTCCACCCCAAAACGTGTTTTGTGTTTGGGACTGCTTGCAGCACTGGTGTTACTTGCCAGGCACGACACAGAAAAGCCACTAGGTCTTCAGCATGACTCATGATAAAAGGCCTTGACTGGAGTCCCTGCAATTCAATAATCCCGTCCCCCGGCCTTGAAGAAGTCCAAGTGAGCTTGGGAATGCAGAAAGAGTGAAGACAGCAGCACATGTTTCTACTTGCTTAGTTTAAAGCCACCCTATGGACCTCAGAAAAAACATACACATGGTCAATGTGAACAGATGTAAACATTTTCAGCTGGAGCACTACCTACCTTCAGTGCTTTACAAACAGCATGGAGGAACAGGCAGATTAGTATACTCCAAATCCTCTAGAGGTGCAAGCTGCTGAAAGCATTTTGCTTTATCATTTTAAAAGCAAGGACAGAAGCTCGTAAGTGCCAGTGTGCTCATCCCAGAGCTGGAATTGCTTCCTCTTTTACTCAATTATTTTGGAACAGTGTGATGCTGATATGGAGATAACCTCACATCCCTGAGCCTCCTGATCAGCAGAACTCAAACACTTCAAAGCATTTATAACAATGCCAACATGAGGATCAAGCCAGTATTCCTCCCTGAATTTGACATAACTCAGCCCAGAAGGGGCTGGGGTAGCTCATCCAAATGGGGCAGGGCCCTCTGGCACTCACTGACTTGTTTACATGCGATTTATGCAAGCAATATTATTTCAGAACTTGTTGGAGGTAAAAGCTAAAATTAAATCCTTAAATTAATGTTATAAATTAACACCAGCCTACATGCATGTCTCATTTTGAACAATACTGACGTACATTTTAGTTGATCTTAGGCCAACTTGATACTTCATCCATAAGACAGCTGAGCAAACTGTGGGATGCTTGGGAGAGGAGCACCACATGTTGGCAGAGGTTCCCTTCTTTCTAGACCCTTTGTCCCATTGTAGACTTGTCTTTAATGCTGGAGCATTCTCTCTGTAGAATAATTACAGAGGAGAAAAGACAAATGGTGGAAAAGTCAACATGTATTTTGCAAACCATTTTTGCAACTTTTTCTTCATGCATTTCTGTCCCTCATACGCTTGCTAACAAAACCTCTTTTTCAGCTCTGTCTTCACTCCTGTAGGTATCATATAGCATCTCGCTTCATGGAGATATCTGTGGAATTAATTATTGCTTTAAAAAAAAATAAGAAGCACTTATGAAGTTCTTTTAATACATGCACTTATAAATACTATCATGTTTCATCCAGTTATTTCTACAGAGTCCTTACATTTTAGAAATAGTTCAAACTCGTATCTTCATAAAGTTAAAACTTCATGAAGTTTTGACCTTTACATTTAAATGTTATAAGAAATGTTTTGTTTAGAGGGCTTTTTATTTTATTACAGCTATTTTATGTAATGTTAGCTAGTCACTTGCCAGTGCTACTTTCATAAGCCGATGCTTATGCTGTTAATTCTCTGTCACAAACATTTTTAACACAGTAATTTGCACTTTAATGCTTTCACATCTACCACCTTACCCACAGGGTGAAGAAAGCAGCAGTTAAGCAATACCCTGTGCACACAAAAGGCCTACAGTATTTTATTTCCTGATACATTGCAATCAGCCACAGATAAAACATAAGCCCAGCTTGTTCACAGTTTGTTCACCAACATAAAAATCATCATGCAATTTCAGCTTCCATTGGAAGCCTAGAAAAGAAAAGAGTCAACATTTCCCAAATAGAAAACCACCAGATTACTGGAGGGGCAAAAAGTTATAATTTCAAGCTTCTGAAAGGATACAGCAGAGTATCAATTTTCTAGAATTCACAGCTTACAAAAGCTTCAATTATTTGTTGAGTCAGCGGCATTTGTTTTAATATTCCCCCTTCAATAACGTGTTTCTAGTCCTGCTGCAGTCAGTAAAAGCACTGCTAGTGACCTCAGAGGGCATGGGTTCAGAGATGCACTGCAGTTAGTCAAAAATAGCGATTAATGCAGAAGTATATTAAATGACATTATCGAGTATATGTTTATTGCCTCTTTCACTTCTTGATGAATTTCATATCACATTTGTTCTGTTTACAGCTCAAGTATTCTTCTCACAGCTCGCTACAGGAAAAATAACAGGCAGGAGTTCAAGAACAACGCCACTCTTGAAAATATAATCATCCATATTTTAAAAAGCGATTGCCATCAGCCCTTGCAGATGATCATGGGTGTCAAAGCACCACATCAGTACACTTCCCAGCATTTTTAGTGAGAAAAATTTTACCTGGGCATTCATTTCTCAGGTAAAAACAATCATTTCAGAAATTTTGCATCAGGCTTATTGCTAAAAAATAAAAAATAAATTAAAATACAACAGTATTGTATTGCTGTCATGCTCGGTTTTCTGTCTTTGCCCTTAGTGCTGAGTCTAAATTCTCCAGAATTCGCTTATATATGGTATCAAAGTTGTTTTAATCTTTACTTTGCATTTGAAGTATTCATTTTTACTTCAATATTTACCTCATATGATTGCTCCTTTGAAAGATTTTGTTCCCTCTTGCAAAATATATATATATTTCTGTAAAGTATTTGTATATACATATGTACATATCAACTATGCCATACCTTCATATTCATGGGCATTGTTGTAAATTTTGGCTTAAAAAATAAAATAAAATAAAATAATTAAGGGATAAAAGCAAACTGACAGCACAAAATACAGACAAATATATCCATTTAGCTGAGGAATGTTGGCTACAGTCCCGTGAGGTGATGAGCATGTTCAAATCTGCTTAACTGAGAGCTCTGAATGACGTAAAAGTGTACAGATTTACACAAAATACTGTTTTTTTCTCCTATTTAACCTTAAATATTTACACACAAATGATACTCAGACGTATCATTCTTGATCAGCTACCAGTATACTGTGTCCAAGTGATACAGACAACAATGATCGTGACTTTTAATTCTATTACCAGTAAAGAGGAAAAAGGAAAAAGGAAAAAAAAGGAAAAAGGAAAAAGGAAAAAGGAACAAGGAAAAGGAAAAAGAACAAAACTAAACCAACTTCATAAAGAGACCATAGGGGCTTAATGCAGTGTTCTTCAGCTGGCAAGCACTGAAGTCAAGTCAAATCAAACCTGCACATGGCAGATAGAAAAAGATAGAATTTCCCATAACGAATTTGGTAGGGCATAAACTAGACAGGTACATTTTTGACACCATGTTTTGAACTATGTTGCAGATGTTATCTTTTATTCCTCTCAGACTTCTGATGTGAATTAACCAGTTTCATGAACTCCCCTTCATTAGCACAGTTAATTAGCAACAAAAGAATTATAAGAAAATGTGAGATATAGAGAAAATGTAAAGTTATTTTTAGTGTTGATGAACACGTGTCAGTCTGCTAGGTTTTCAGGCATTTTATATCTAGCTACTGTGACAGAACAAGAAAATATAACAGTGGATTTTCTGGTTCCACCAAAGAGAGTGCAAGGGACTTTCACTCTAAACACTCAGTGCTCAAGGGCCCACAAGCTCTTCAACTACTTCAGAGCCAACCCCAAACAATCACACATGACCTTTCTTGCGATCAGGTACTTGCAGGCAGTCTCTAGGTAGCACCGATGTGCACACACACACACATTGAAGCACATCAGAAGTGCTCAGCCTGGTAATCACACGCTGTTGTTACACAATAAGTTTGACTCATAGGCATGGGGGACTTGGATTTGCTGCTACTGCTAGCCAAAACTTATCAGCAAAGGAAATCTAACGGCTGATTGTCTTCCATCTCAGTAACTTGAGAGAAGGGTGGCATTAGGATCCCTGTTCATATTTTTTACATTAGGATCCCTGTTCATATTTTTTAATCTTCATGTGCATATTCTTTCATGAGAACAATCAGGCTACTCTAATATACCATTGTAAGCACCCCCCTCTTCTTTCTCTGCTGAATTATTTATGCAGCCAATATTAAGTATGCCTAACATATAAATGTTTCATATCAACTCTATATGAAATTCCCAGTTCTCCATTGCTTACTATTGGCCAGTTTCTGCCTTCAGAGGATTCTTTTATGAGCAGTGTAACTGCACTGAACCTGTTTTGAAGAAATACTTTATGGAAGCTAGTTATGATAAAATACAGTCATTTAGAAAAGTCCCTCCACAGCATTTAAGGAAAACAAGTTGTCACTGGTTAAAAAAAGAATATCCTCTGGCAGATGAATAATTTGTTAAAGGATAGAAGGCAAATGAGAAGAGTAAACAATTCCCTTGTTAATGCTAAATTATTTGAGGTAGTAAAAACACAAGACAACCTCAGAAGTACTCCAGAAAGACTTGACAGTGCTGAATGAGTGAGTAATTAAAGGGCAGATCAAATTTATCATCAATAAATGAACAAAAATGCATGTGGGGGAAATATAAGTACAAAAATGATGCACTCTAAATTATCTGTTCCTCCTCAAAAAGTAAACTAGCATATCTGATATTGCTAAAAAATTATAAAAATATTGTCTCAATGTTCACAAAACCCAAAACATCATTATGCATTCATATACATTCTTTGAGTGCTCATACTGTGAATCTTGAATGTAATTTTTTTAATCTCACCTCTTGACACACAAAACAGAAGAGGACAAAGATTATCAGACTGACAAAATGATTATTTGAAGGAAAAAAAAAAAGAGAAAAAAAGATTAAGTAGAAAATAAAGATGGAAGATAGGGAAAGAAATATAAATGAGCTAAAAAGGAATTAGAAAAAAAAACCATGGATAATAGGCCTATTTGAGAACATTAACACAATTCAAGCAGTCTTCAACTTTGGTAGTGCTTTGACTGCATTTCCAAGGACTAAGCTCACTCTACACATGTCCTGCTTTTACATCTACTCACTACTTCCATAGTTTAAGATAAAAGATGACTAAACAGAGTTTTGTCCTGACACAGTAAAATTGCTCAAGATTTATTTCATTTACTTGAAGTACTACTACATCTTTGTGAAAGGAAGGATAAAAAAGCAAGCTCTCCCTGGGGGGAGATGGGAGGGTAATGTTACTTGATGTTTTCCTTGGAAGGAATTTTCTTGCTTGCATTGGAGCCTTACAAGCAGCAGCTTACATATAGGCAGCAGTACAACCTTTTAGATCAGATGGTTCATTTTTACACTAAGATCAGCCTGTTGCATACTCCAACACTCTGAGGATGATCAGCAAAGTTGTAGTGCTGTGGGACTCACAATTTGGATTGCAGAAAGACTAAGCTGATGCCACCCTTTAGTAAAGTAACCCACCAACTCTGAACAGTAGAAGAGACCTGCAGTAATATCACTATTACTCCCAAGCATGCAGCTGGAACAGAACATTCACATGCTAAACAGCCTTTCCAGCCAAATGTTTGCCCTGCCAAGCCTTTACCAGTGCTCCTTTCCACTCACTGCTACTTATCACATAGAAAAGAAATGCTGATTCCTAATTGGCATTTCCTCTCTACCTGAATGCACACTAACTTACATCTAATTTCCCTTTCACAAAAGCCAGTGCAAAATCTTTCTAGGAGAACACTCTCACTACAGTCCAAAGGACTCATTCATTTTGCCCAGACATGTACCAGGGCAGAGGCAGGCATGATAGGCAACTCCAGAGCTTCCCCACTCTCAGGCCTCCACTGGCTCACCCTATAAATGGGCTCATCGTATGTCAACAAACTGAACAATGTGCATTTAATGCTCCTTCACATAACACCTTTGTGTCTCAGGACAATTTTGTCTCTGATCTCCCTTCTCTTCCTTGTCCAAGCACCTTCTGGTGACAGGACATAGAGAATAACTATTTTCCCTCTCTTTAATTCCACAGGGACTTTCCTTGTTCTTTTTTCTTTTTTAAATTATTTTATTTATCTCTCGTTTCCCCTTAATTACATTATCCTTATCTCGACCCATGAGCCTTGTGTATTTCATCATGTTTTCTCACAGTGGCAGTTCTCCTTAAGTGTAATAGCATGCTTTCATTTTCCTTCCTAACTTTTTTATGGATATATTGGATATTTCTCCCACATTATATGGGAGAAATACAAGTACACAGAGTTTCCAGAAGTCCAGTCCCTTGCTTTAGTTGCACCGATATGTTTTATTGAAACCAAGGTTGGCTTTGAAAATTCTGGCTCAAATTCTTCCTTTCAATATACATACTTGATTCCAACTTCTACTCTAGTGGGAACACTCTAAGGAAAGATATGGTCCCACATCACTCTCACCCTCTTACTATGTTCATTGCCCTTCAGAGTACAGTAGAAAAAAATGATAAAAAGAATAGTCATACCTAGAAAATGAGTAGTTTGATTTATTCATAGGACTGCTTTCTTGGAGTCCTGGGATTTTTGTTATCATCATCTTACATTGTTCCTACTAATGATGTGCTCTCAAGCTATTTCCCAATACATACTTACTCCCTTTATTGCTTTCAATATCGAACTGTAGTGACTTAATTCCACCTACACTATATAATATCTCCAAGATCTTATCTTTGTTATGACAACATCTACTGGCATATACTAGTTCTTAGCTCTAGAAAGTCACTATTTTATAAACTTAAGAACAAATTAAAGAGTAAAGATGATTTTAGGACATTATGCAAGTTCTTTGAAGAAAATAAAAGTGCCTTAAGAATACCAGTTAACACTGTGGTTTATACTCTTGAATGGGAACAAGCAGAAGTTTTGAGTTGCTTCCTTACACAGGTGATGAGCAGCAGTGTGCTCATCACCAGTGTGCTTCTCACCCTACACCAGAGACTCTCGTTTGTACACATCTTGAAAAGTTGTTGCAAGCCAATGTTGAATCTTCCTTTAGCTGATGGGATAGAGACATGTAGGACACATTGGCTCTACCCCACCCCAGGCCCCTTTGGGTTTCACCACCACCATGCCAGGACAGCAGAAAACATCAGCACCTAGGAGAGCCTCTAGTAACTCAGCCAACTTCAAACTTTCAAACAGGCAAGGAAGAAACTGCATGCAGCTAAGTAATTCAGTCTACTCCAATACTGACCAAACTTTTCCTTTTCCCAACCATATTTTCCAGTTATTCATACTCAGAGAATGGTTTGCAACCCACTTGAATATTCTGAGGTATCCTCTCTGAAGATGTAGTTCTTGGAAACACGTCTTCTGAATCAAAACACCTCAAACATATGGCAAAGTCCTGGGTCTGAATCATGAAGGCACTTTGTAATAGATACTGCCTAGGTCACAAAGACATGATTAAAAATGGCACATCTTTTCCAAGGAATCATACTTAACAAACCAGTTTCCTGAGGCACAGCCATAACCTTTCCCACCATGTCAGGCAGGAAGGCTCTGCCCTGGTATTAAGAAAGCTTCCCAGTGGCAGAGCTGTATATGACACGTGGCTCCTTCCCAACTGAGCAGCAGCAATGACAAAGGTACACCAGTGACACCAGAACTAGTAGTCCAGAGACACAGAGGGGAATAAAAACAAGGTAGAGAGATCAAGTGAGTTTTCCTAACATTACTTGGATTGTTCAGGATCCAAGTGCCAAGGGGTGAATCCTCAGCTCAACCCTACCTCCTGCACTATCCTATTTCTATTTCCTTGCCCGCAACTCTTAGTCAGATTCTTCACAAATTCTTTCAACAGTTGTCTCCACTGACATATTGTGGATGTATTCCAATGTAAATGTGAAACAAATTTTCACATTACTTCTGTATTTAATAAAAATTTACATACTGAAAATGTAGGGCACTGTGCAAGTCACCTTGCAGCAATTGCAAAAGCACATAGACATCAGAGAATAAGCATGACAGAAAACCTATTACACCTGAAACAGCAACACGCTGTTTTAAATGTTGTACGGCTGCTGTACAGAACATTATATAGAGATCTAAAAGACCAGAATCTGGGGAATTGTCTCTGTGTATCTGACACACAGATTGTGGTGGCTGCTCTATTTGAGAACTTGAGGAATGAAGCAAGATTGATACCACAGTTATTCAGAGTTTTAGAAGTCACATAGGTGAGCCATTTACAAGGAGTGCAGACATATACTGCATTTTAACTGCAGAAAAAGACGTGTTTATAAATCCAGAAACATCTCTGCTGGGTTAAGCCACCATAGTTTACAGCAAGTGCAAAACTGCATGAAGTGATTAGCAGAACTCTTAACAGCAGTTTTCCTTCTGGATTTCATCCAAACCAATCACTTCACTGTGGCTCTGCTTTCTCCATTCACTTTGGTTCTTATCTAAATGACAAGTCTTGTCCACATGCCATGGTTCAGTACAGCATAGCGTCATTGAAATGACAGAAGCATTCTATGTTCTGCTAGACAAATCTCTGTAGATAGGACATTATTTTATCTTTGAATTATTTGATAGTGCCATCTGTAACTCCTTCCAATCTCCCTGTGTTTCTAAGGGCAACTGTTTTCCATTTGTTGAAAAGAAAATAAGGGTGTGAAAGAGCTAACCATCAGGAAGTTAACAGTTAGGGGCACCCATTTTTATGCAACTCTTAGAACACTCCTACCTGCAACACGGAGCAGAAAAAATGCCAAATATAATATATGTGAGGGAGTCAACAGACTGAGAAACAAATGCAAATTCAGAAAAAGATTTCTTCTCAATTTATAGTTTTTTAAAATATTTTACATTGCACAGGACCTACTTTGTTCCTAAGGGCTAGAATGGGAACTTGTCTGGAACATCAGCACAAGGAAAACAGGTTCATGAGACGGGAGGCACAGTATGAACTAGATCAGGAGCAGCCCTTTTTTGTTACATATGATTGAAGCCAATTCTCTTTGGAAAAATAACAGCAAGTTCCTCCATGTTGTCTGCTCCATGTTTAGAAACAAAGGCGATTGCACTCCAGCAAAGTGGAGAGACATTTAATGGGTAATAAATAGATATGTCTGCCCTCATATTGATCATTGAGATGGTTAGAGACTACTTGACAAGTCAAGGTCCTCAGATCTTTCACAAAAAGGGGAGAGAGAAGAGAGGCAACTTTCTACAAAAATAGCACTACCTGTATATAAAAGACTGTCATTTCTATTAATCTTAAAAATGCAAAAAAAGTGGTCTTGCTCTCAGAATTGCTAAACACATTAATAAGGTCTTTGCTGTTCGTTTGAGATCATTGTAGATGGTTTTGAAGCACTGAAATGATTCAGACAGATTTAGTTACATGCAAATTTCTACCTGACTTTTCCTGAGATGCCAATTAAATCAGAACAGTCTTTGTTAATAGGTCTCTCCCACTAATTATGGCTTAGATTCCTGCATGCCAGTGTCTTCATAAACTTTTCTACCTCCTCCTGTTTGAACAGGATATTTGACAACAATAAAAGTTTGCAAATAGATCGGAGCAGTACTCTATCACAGTGGTGATAGAGTATGTGGCACACAGAACCCTTAAGTTTCTCTCAAAAACTGGTTCTATAACAATCTATCTGCGTGACTTTTTTTCAGTCTGGTTGCCTAAAATCAGTTAGGTACATATCTAGAATTAGTATTAGTTGCAAATGTTTAATAGTTCTAAGGAAAACAAAGGAATTCTGTATCTAAAACAGTTTAGTACCAAATTCCAAGAACATCCACAGGAGACAGGATACAGGATACTTTCTAGAAATAAAATTAGGAACTACAGGCTAAATTTCAGTTGTGATTAGGTTTAAGCAAGCACATTGTAATGACTTAGCTTAATTCTTTCTTTTTCTGAAAGCTTTTTAAATTTTTTTACTAATCTAATCTAAGAAAAAAAGCATAAATCTTTGTCATGTATGGTATGGTAGAAGGTATCACTTAGAATTACCTCTTCCCCCACTGCAGAAAGATTCAGAATTTAGGTTTACATGTCTAGGTTTTGGTAGCAGGGGGGTGGATAAGCTGCATGAGTATTACTGTGTTGCAGAAATTCATCACAGAAAGTAGGACACTCTGTGGAATACATAGGAGAGGTGGTGTTAATTAAGATTCTTGCATATTAAAAATGGTGCTCCAAGGAAGAGAGCTTTTAAAACATTCACTCAAAATGTCTGAATATGTTTCTAGGTGATCCTACAGAGCATCTCATAGTCTTCCTTGAACTGAGAATCACAGATAAAACACTGCAGAAATTAAAAATGCTTCTTTCTATTCTAACACTGAAAATGTAATCACTCTTTTCAGGAAATGTAATTGAGTTGATATAATAAAATTTTATAGTATTAAAATGCCAGAGCAGCAATTTGATATTAAAGACATTCTTCATGAAATTACTTGCTACACATTGACAAAATCTGGATGTCCTGTGGGCTTGTTCCTTTAAAATGATACATACAATTCTGACACAAAGAAATTTAAAGAAATTATGTGCAGACTAATTTCCAGCTAATAGCAGAAACAGCAATCATGCTCAACAAACAAACAAACAAACAAACAAAAAAGTATAATAGCCTGTGAGGATAATATTGAACATGCTGATAAATGAAGTGTGAATAGATGAAATTTCCTGCATGAAAAAGTAAATATAGGGATTACAGAAATCATAGTAAATTTTGCCTGGGAAACATATTGGTACATTATATTTTCGTATAACTCAGCTTGCAGTATCTTGTCTCTTTGAAGCTGTAACTAGAACTGTATAAATTCTCCTGAAGCCACTAGGCACAGAGAGATATGAAGACACACCTGTATGTGCAGTTGAACCAGAAGTCTACATGTAAATTAAATCAACCAAACTAGGAAAAAAAATAGAACTTTTTAACATAGAGAAGCAAGTGATTGTTGATGATGACTCAACAGCATCTATGGATTATACATATCACTTACTTTCTAATACATTTCTTAAAAATCCGTGATATCACTGCAAGCTGGGAGAAGTTAGCAGGTCATATACCTCTGCACTGCACTCTGATAGTGACAAACTGGAATTGAAAGATTGAGAGAAGTAGCACAAAACATAGGCCATCTGCCTCCTTGAGCCATAAACCAGCTTCTATATCAGGACCTGTATCCGCTGCAAGAGAAGAAGCACTGAGCATTTGCTCTTGGTCCCCTCTCAGCACACTATCGCTCTGAAGAATAGATGCATTTTGAACTAATCCTCTCTAAGCTTGCTTGTCAGATTCTTTAAACCACTGTCTTTGTTTAATGTTAGAGATCTTTTTGTTCTTAGCAGCTTTTCTGACACCGTACCGAATAGATAACATCTTATCAAAAAAAGAAAAATACAGAATGCCTGACTGCCACCGAGAGTTCTGCACCCAGTTCCCTTTCTATCCTGCCAGGCCCATGATCATGACTTCAGATTTTTTCTTCAGTGCTTTTATTCTTTTATTCTTCTCACCTCAAATACATGAAAACCTTTTCAGTGCACTAAAGAACAAAAGTCAGGCTACATTTTTTTAACCTAAGTTTCTTCTTGGTGTAGCTAATCCCATTTCTCCAGTACATTCCACAATTGGACTCCCACATGATAAAGAGACAAGATCTGTATTAATCCCATATAGCTAGTGTGCGTTGTGTTCAGTTTATTCCTTCCATTATGTTAGAAATCACTCATTCCTATCATTGTCCCAATCAATAGCTGTCCAACATCTGAGAAAAAATGTTGTGTTTGTTTCTGCTAAAACCTTGTATCAATGACCTATTGGCATATTTTGATCCATGGCTAGGCACTCAGATAAAGCACTACCTTGCTAAGGAACATGAATAATCTTCCTCCACTTCTTTATTGAAGATTATCCTACACACCTAGCAGAACTGCGATAGGAACAGAATGCACAAGTGTGATTAAAACACTGTCAGACACTGTCCCAAACTAAGTACCAAATCTGGAAAACATTTTTAGAAAATTGTGGAATATAATTAGCCTGTTTCATAAAAGTGTGGGCTGCATCAAAAATCAAGAAGCAGTGTTTTTATCTACACAGTGTTTAAAGGGCAGATATTCTAGGAGTAGCTGACTGGGAACTTTTCAGCTGGGATGCATGAACACAGAGACAGGTCTATCATTTACAGTAATGAAAAGTCATAAATGTCTTTATTGAGAGTTATTCTCTGCATAAAGAGGAATAGGTTACAGAGGGGTTTCATAGCTGAATGCAGAAGTAGTAGGTAAGCTGTTTTTTCATAAAATATCTCCAGACCAAATTGAGGAAGATGTCAGATCTAAATTCATCACCATTGTTCATGCTTCCCATCCCTCCCCAATGACTAGTAAAAGGATTTCAGTGGAATAATATAGAACTTGAGAAAAAAAAACAGCAACATAATTCTTCACTGTTATTTCAGAATAAGCCCTGTTGTTTTTTGTTTTTTTTTCCCCTTCATTTTTTTCCTTCATTAACATGACATCATTGGTCCAGATGCCAGCTTGAGGCCACACTTAAAACGTGTGGTATTACACACTGTATGGAACACAACAGGTGCAACCACCACAGCAACAGCAACACAATTTAATTAAAAATTAAAAGGCAGTCTACTGAGCTGTTCCAAGGCTATAAAATCATGCAATTTTGTGCCAATATCTCCCATTTAAAAATAAAAAAAAGAATAATTTCGTATTTAAGATCATCTCCTGTGATAAGTTTCCAATACATTTAACAGCAGAATCCTAAAAGAGAACAGTATTTCAAAGGGAAAAATCCCCACTGTACAGCAGCACTGCTGTGAGCACTGAGGCCAGTAGCTGATGGGCCTGGGACCATTTTAGAGTATGACACACACCTAGTAATTTCTACCTCTACATGTAAGAATTCTAACAAACATATTCACTCATAAGGAAGCTTGTAAAAAAACATAAAAATCACCTAAGCATAATGTCTCCTTTACACTTTAAGGGAGAGGAGTGCACCATGTTTTTTTTGGATGATGCCCAGTCTTCTCAGAGATACTATTAAGTTGCAAGCTCCATATTGACACCTGCCAGGAAGTATTTCTGGATCTCTGGGATCTTCTGAAGTAGGAAAGAAGAATTTGTAGCTCATATCAAAATTAGAAATCTGCCCTCCAAGCCCTAGAAATTTTCTAAGAGAATTTTTGCACAAGTAACCATCATAGAATCAAAAAATTGGATTTGAAAATTCCACAGGCTGGAAAAGACCCCTAAGATCACCAAGACCGACTGTTAACCCATCTCCACCTTGCCCACTAAACCACATACATCCCTCAGTGTCTTTCTTGCATTGAACACACTACTGCAGCCTCACCAGTGCCAATACAGAGGGATGATCACCTGCTGCTTCATCTGGCTGCATGATTTCTGATACAAGCCAGGATGCTGTTGGTCTTCTTGGCCACCTGGGCACACTGCTGGCTCATGTTTACCTTGCCATCAACTAACACCCCCAGTTCCTTTTCCTCTGCAAATGATGTTCCCCCACTCATTGGCTGCAGTATAATTGACTGCTGAGTAATTTGTCATGGCCACTGCCTTGCCAGTACACAACTGCCCACTATTTGCGAGTTTTATACAACAAAGGAGAAAAACAACAAATCAGTATTTCCTTAATGAAAGGCATTTTAAAAGCTTTTCTTTCATTATGTTTAGCCATGTTCTTTTAAATAATAAGTTGTAATAAAATCTCACAGATTTTATTCCTTTTCCAAATGTGTTATGTGCTTTTGGTTGTTTACAAAAGAAACCCACATGTTTTTTCTCCTTGTAACTAAAAGAGGGAATAATTTATTTACTTAAATAATGTTTTTTACCCACATGCCAAATGTGCTCGTGACTCAGGGAAAGCACATTTCCTTCCAAGTTTCCAGTGGAAGCAGTAAGGCAGCCCTGATGAGTTGAAAAAAGAGTTTTGAAAGAATACTAGCTAACAAAGACTCAAATCTAGGTAAGAGAAATGCTTTCTAATTGAAGTTTATGAGTCACAAACGACTCCATCTGCCTTCCAGAAGGCTCTGAAGCACAAGAGGGTGCTGTTTCCCACATCCCCAAGCACCATTTGCCCCTGTTTCAAGGTGACGGCACAACCAGGCAAATCAGAGGCTCAGCTGATGGGCTCCTGAGCTCCACAGCATTCAAATCAACAGAGGAGGCTGTTGTCACCGTGAAACATTGTCCTGGAGCAAAGCAGCCGCTCAACGGACCAAGGGTGGTGTTGAGGGGACATGGGATTGGAGTGGAACTGGGCAGTCACTGAGTAAGCCAATGACAGGCAGGGGCCAGAAGTGCAGCCCCCTGTGCCACAATAGTCACTGCTGTTGCATCTTTCGCAGTCATTTGCCCAACAAAGTCTCCATAGAATCCATTTTCTGCTGTCATGGGTCAGGGATACTCAATGGGAACTCTTTTATGGCAGTCATACTTTTGCCCATCACATTTTGTTTATTGGGCAAGTGTGAATATCGGGACTTCAAATTTGGGAATATGGGATACCATTTTAGATACACAAATCAAAGTCATGGGACAAAGCAGAGAACAGGCAAGTCACAGCCCTATCACTGGCAAAAAGACCGAAGGCTTTGTTAATTAGTAAATTGATACCTGCTAAGGACATACACTCACAAACACACACTATTATATGTCTGAATCTTACTAACAAGAGCAGAACTTTTGGGAAGAGGGTTTGTGGGCATGAAGGGAAAGCACGCAGACGCTTTCAATCTGTTTTATAATCTTGTTTTCATTAAAATGAGTAATTAAAATCTGTTCACTTAGCCAATAATTTGATCAGATGTATTTTAAATAGCTATTCCTACTATAAACTACTCAGAAACTAAGATGTGTATAGTTTGCCTAAAGAGCTAAATGGGACTGATTTCTCCTGTAATAAAGCACATCATATTTTACACTCCTTTATTTTAGAGCGCATTTATCATCACCCATGTTTGATCAAACACTGACTGCGGGCCATGGGTTTCTTACACTGGTTCTCAAAGTTCTCAGTAATTAGTCCATCTTCAGCACTACAGAGTTCCAGCCTGCAGGAGGCTCTGAAATGAATCATTTTAATTAAATTTCTTTCTAACCCCTTGTGACTCATCCACACCAGCAAAACGCTTCACTGTACAGTGGCCAACAGAATGTTGTGCAAGCAAGGTGAGCACATGAAGCATGTGTCAGAAACATTAATTCTAGGAAGAAACCAAGAAAAGTATCTTGGTTTGCTAAAAAAAGCCTTGATTCCTTCAGTAACATTAGCTCTGAGCATCTTACACATCCCAATCTCAAGACTTAGTTTGAGAAGTAGTAAGGGGTGTTTAACACTGGGGTAAACAGTGGTAGAGATTTTAGCTCAATAGGTGACATCCCCCCATATGGAGCTTTGCACAGGTGACTCAATTGCCTGCATGCTCTTGCATCATTCTGCAAAATACCTGACTGTAATGGCAGTTAAGGGACTGCTAGAATATTTTTTTTAATTAATTCTGGTGCCTTGGTCACTCAAAAACGTTACAGCATGTTTATACATGATAGCACTGTCAGAAACAAGCAGCTTCAAATATTCTCAGCAAACCTACCTGCAACTTGCATCCTACTTTCTTTTCTGCCTCCCAGGTTGGGTAGGCCAGCTTTCTATATCCAACATAATCTCAGGCTTTCACTACCTTAGCTAAAACATCTTATTAATATGCACTATACTATTTGTTTTGAAGCGATATGCAGCTTACCTTGGTTCCAGCACATTTTGGCTCTAATTCATAAAGTTTACTCACCCAAAAGTCAAGATTTCAGAACAGGGTCACAGGAAAAATAAAAGCTAAATATCTAAAAATACCAAGTTAATTTCTGAACAGGCACTGAGATCAGACAATGGTTCTTGGGGTTCACGTAACTGAGATGAAATCTATTCCATCATTTCCTCTGGAAACATTCCATAAAGCAGGAGGAGATTGGAGCTCTGCCTGACAGGATTTGGATCTCTGTAAAATCAATCTAAATAGCAAAATGAACATAGACTGTGAGGTTCACCTGAGGAATTCCTTAAAGATAAAGCTTTGAATTCTGTGCTTATACAAGCAAGCTTCGATTGGAAAGAACACACAAAAAAAGAGACTTTAATTTGCTAAAGAGTGCTTCGTTTCCTTCACATCTTATCTTGTGATCATGAATTCATAATTTGGTGATTTAATACAAGGCAGATTGTTCTATTTCAATAAAAGGTAAACAACACATACAGCTGAACTGCTAAGAAATCAAGATTTTAAATATTAAAATTCAGGAGTGTAGAGCTAGGATGGAGCGCGATATTGATGGAGTTGTTTAATAAACACTCCTGTGCAATGTTAAGACGGTGTCACTTGTTCTCTATTCTGCTTCAAGTTTTGTGCTATTTGGTTTGTTTACGAAAGGCTCAGCTTCTGAAATGAGGCACTGAGAATTTTAGCTTTCATCAGAAGCAAAGACCGTGATAATTTTCATGACAAAGAAAAAGTAAATTTCATAGACAAAAAAACTTAGAGATGAAACAGGAAGAAAAATACAGCCCCCTTCTCATGTTCATCTTCTCCCCACCAACCTTCAAAACTTCCAGTTACTGAAACAGTCTGGTGGATTTGGTAATTTTTTTTTTGTTTGTTTTTTAAATCTTTGGATAATTAATATTGAAATTTATGCTTGGCAATTTTACTGCAGATTCTTTCCAGTAGAACTGGTATGAATAAATTCAATTCACTTCCTAGTGTAGATGACCATACCTCAAAAGTTACTGACCACTTCAAGAGTTATCTTATTTTGCACTGCTTTTCACATTGCAGACACAGCAGACTCCCACAGTTACCCAAAGGAAGGTTCATAGAGCAGTTTAAGTCGCCAAAAACAACAGCTTGCCACTATAAAGCAAACAAAACAAGGCTCTACATGCAGTCACATACTGGTTATTTTTATCTTTCTGGTCATGAGAATGTTGGCAAACAAATCTTGCTTTCCTTCAGTGAATAGTTTGATATGCAGTTGTATTTACAGATAAATCTCTGTCCTTAAGCCCCCCAAAAAGATGGAATATGACTGTAATCCCTTTCTGATGCCAAAATTCTTGATTGTAAGCAAATCAGTAAGTAGCAGTAAGCAAACAGTGAGAACATATTTAATTTAAGGTCTTATTTGTAGTACTCCATCACACAGTGTTGTTAAGCAAGGCTCAGGCCTATCCAGCAAACTGCAAAGTCATAGAGATTCCCATCAATAAGGCAATTTCACAAGGAAATTTCACAAGCTCAGAATACGAGAAACCAGCAGTATTCATGCAGCCTACAGGTAACACCATAAAATCTAGCATTATAATGTACAACCACTGTAACAGAAGCATCAGGCAATTCTATAACTTTGTTGTATTTAAGAAAACTGAGTTGAAGATATCCCGAATTGTTTTTCGAACTCAACCTTCACTGGCAATTGAAAACAGACAGCAATAATAAAAGCTACACCGAATCAGAAGTATTTCAGTCACTTGTAAATATAAATTTTAATCATTAATATTAATTAATAATAGATCTACCTTTTTGTCCCTTTAACAATGATAGCATTCAGTAGCTTTCTTTGTATAGGTTTTCTTTGACATCAGTAACTTATTTTTCATCCTTTCTGGGAAAAATGCTGAAAGTATTCACTTCAGTTCATGACCGTGCACTGGTACTGGGCAGCTCAGCTACAGCTGAGGCAGTAGGCACAGACCTGCAAGCAAAAATGTGCTCTCGCTCCTGGATTTCAATGCTTCTGCTCCTATCATGCAGGCAATATGGCAAGGAAAGCAAATGGCCAGATGGGGCACAAGCCAGAATGAGAGGATATGAAGAAGTACAGAATGAATCAAGAAAGCTGCAGGTGAAAGTCTAAAAGCACAAAACTACTTTTTTTTTTTATTTATTTATCATCTTTGCTGAAATTTATTGCCTTAATATCCTCTTACATAACTTTTGTGCAATTAAGTGGAATGTTTTCCCAGGTTTCTTTCCTTGACTTACATTCATCTATGTATTGTCTAACTTAAATGCCAAGACAACCACATAAATAATCATGCCTTCATCTGACAGTGTGAACGTACAAAAAATTCCAGAAAATTAAGAATCCACTTCTACAGTGCTCTCAGTAAAGGATCGGGACCAAGTCTACATTCAAAGTAATTTTTCAACATAACCATTCTATCAAACACATATGAGACATTCTAGTTCAAAAGAAGGTACCTCTATTAGTATTTTAGTTGTAAACATCTCCTATGTGGTAGCGGTGATGCTGACAGGTATGGAGTGGCTTCCTACTGTTTGGGACAAAAGGTAGGACATATCCACAGCTGAGAAATGAAGGACAAAGCAGTACTTCCACAGTGAAACCCTTTTTAGACCTTGGCATCACTAACCCATTGGAAGTACACATTGGAGATACCATTTTTGACAAACGTGACTGACATTCATGGTGCTGAAGCAGCAGGTCATTAACCTCCCAGTGGTAAGTAGAAATCAATAAAATCATTTTCCCTCCTGAACACAGGACTAGATTTAAAGTGGCCTTTACCAACATGAGTAACTATGAGCACATCATGTAAAATTAGTTTTAGTATAGCTCAGCTCATTTCTCGTGAGACTAGTGAATGCTGCAGAGGCACTCTTCAGTACCCTTCACTAGCTGTAACTTTGTTTTGAGTCTCACAGGATCCCAACACTAGGGCTCAGCTTCATCTTCATGACTTCTGAAGAAATATTCAGTGCACCAAAACCAGAGAGCCAATGCAATTATATAAATGGCTGTAGCACAGTCTCATCAACTCAGCTCTGCATGAACACATGCAATCTAAGCAGAAGTTGTACTGATTTCAGTGAGGGTGACTTTGACTTAATTACTTTGCACCAAATATATGCACAGTGAGAACCTCTATTACATCACCACTGAAGGTCCTCCTGACAGCGCAACTAAAATTTTTGTAGTCCTTTTTTAAAAAAAAAACTAGTCAGGTGAACACAAGAGCAGCTGCATGCTTTGTGCTACAGTTATGTTACAATTAGGTCAGCAGCTACACATGTGTCAAGGAGCAGCCATTTTTCTTACACAGATCTCTGATGAAAGATCTCCAGATAAAATTCTTTGGGAGGTGCCTGTTCAGTCTAATCACAAGATCAAATATGATGTGTGAGTAACTGGACTGCTCATCTTGTGCCATCACAGGGAAATATGAGCAGTCATTTACCTGCCCAAAGGAAAGCTATTGCTGCAAGAGCAGTCTCTGCAGTCTTGGTCCTAGCAGTCCCATGGCTACTTCAGGCAGCTGACCACACTAGATCATCTAGTTACTGCACTTAAAAAGCAGAATAGCTGAACTGACCGATCTTTATATCAGCTCTTCAATCTGGCTTCAGAAATCCTATAATAGAATTTACTTTTCTGCAAAAGTTTGCATAGGAGCACTGTAAATTCAGTCCAGAGGACTTTCACTACATAAAAATAAGCTGGTATGTCATTTCACTGCAAAACGTTTCAAACACAGCAAAAGTTTAAGAATATCCTACTTCAGCATTGATTTTCATGAGCTCATAGGAAAATTATTGTTCCTATAAAAAGCATGTGTTTTGTAATAAATTCATACTACATTGCTGGAGCATGATGGAAGACAGAGAGGACAGGAACTCTCACCATCTTTCTAACCCACTAAACAAGACCACTTAGTCAAAGAAAGCAGGAGGACTGTATTTGGCATTTTGTCTCTACATAAGGCTCCTTTTAAGGTCAGCAAATAAAGTGCCTCTTGTACATTTCAATCCACAATCTTCATTCAGCTTACACACACATTTGCCAGACTCAGTATGTGGCTGAAATTTTCCATTTTTTATTTCAACCATACTTGGCAATTTTCCTAAGATAAAATACTTCTAATAACTACCTAAAACAAACAAACAAAAAACACACATGCACACACACCTTTCCTTTGCCAATCTTTGGTGCTTCCAGGTTCTAGATCAGGAATCTGGGATTTGGAAGAACCATGTACTTGTGTATATGCTTCAGTCTGTACCACATTTGCACAAATATTAAATCTATGAAAAAATGTCATGTAAATAAACTCTGAAGCCTGCTGGATGGGAGAAAGAAATGAGGGGAAAAATAAAAATGCTATTGTGTGCAGCTCTGGTCCCTTCCTCTCAAAATGCAGGGCTAGACAAAATTTAGAGAGAAAATAAGATTGCTTAAAAGATTGAGAATGCCATTCATAAGTGTCTAAGACTTTCAAATCAGGAAAAGTAAATAACAGATATAGGTCTGCAAAATGAATGACAAAGACAGATTGAGATGACCTATTCACCTTCTCTTTCTGTGCAAGGACAATGTGGCTTCAAAAGGAAGCTACAAGAGCCAACCTCTAAACAAAGAAAAGGTTGGAATTTTTTTTCCCAGATGAAAGTAATATAGCTGTGGAACCCCTTGCCATATTTTGATGTTTCTATACATTATGAAAGTTCATACAGATTAAATAGAAATTGGATGAAATTATGAAAGAGATATCCATTGGCAGTTCCTGACCACATGGACAACACAGTGCCTCAGGATGTCTCTGTATTAAACATACTCAAAGCTGGGGAAAGGATGAAAGGATGCAGATCATATATGTTTATCTTGTTCCAAATGTTTGCTTTTGAATTCTGTTGGAGGCAGGACCTTAGGCTATAATTTCTTATTTTATATAAATATATATTTATTTATATAAATTATATAACATCACATATATTACATATTATATATTTAATATCTATTAAATATATGTATATATACATAAGATAACTGAGAAAACAACAACAAAAATCTCTTTACACAAATATTTCTACACTGCTACCTGAAGGCGTTGTAAGCCATAATGAACAGGCAGTAGGTCCACTGTTCTATTGCTGAATTTATACAGATTGAAGATGGCCTGAAGTAGACATGTCCCAGAGGACTTTGAATGGAGTGCTAGTTTGTATTATTTTATAATTTTTATTATTTTCAAAGGCTGATCTGTCCTGACTATGCTACTTGCATATATACTCTAGGCCTGAGGACAATAAGGAGAAAAGGAGGAAAGCAAGTTGCGGTTTGTCACTTTACATCCAGAGAGGCCCCAGATACCAAAGGGGAAAGTCAAGCTGCCTAGTTTTCAGCTGTTACATAAAGTAGGCAACTTGTCTGACAAAACAAGGAAAAAAGAGGCTTCAGTAGGCTCTCAAACAGTGATTCAGTGCACTGAAGTTTACCACCTACTCAAAACTCCTTCAGAGGTGTTTCCAGCTCTCCCAGTCAGACGTAGAGATAAACTGGCAAACACAGAAATCCAAGTAAAATGGTTAAAATTCAGCAGATAAATATTCCTTCTCACGAAGACTGGAAATAAAAACTGAGCCTAAAAAAATGCCTATCAAATAAATTCTTCATGATAGCTCTTAGATGGCCCAGGAATGGTGGTATTTTATCATGTCGTCAGATCTAATAAACAGAAAATGTAATTGAGTTACTCAGTGGGCAGTTTGACTTGATTTTTCATTTATCTTTGATGCATATAATTCCATCTGATATTAACAGCAGAGAAGATTGGGCTGTGGCAGTGCAATAGATGATCTCATAGTGTGTATTTTCGCCCACGGTGTAATGAAAGTAGCAAGTCATGATACATGAACAAGAACAAAGGATGAGACTTTCACTTGGTAGTTTTTGCAGCACTACTGACATTATTAGGCTTCTGCTCTGTAGAAATCAGTAGGCATTTTTCAGAATAATGGAGCAACCTTCCTTCAGCTAAATGCTGGTACAAGCTCAAACTAACCTGAAGATCTAGACAGTCTGCAGGGGTTCAATTGCACATGGGTAGAAAAGCTGAAATCTGCATTTTTTTCTCCCTGATCCAAGCCCCCATGTAGACATTCTTTCAGTTTTACCGTCATTAAGCAACCTTTGGCATCAGACCTTCTCAACAGATACACATAAACTGCATGAATGCACAGATTACATGTTTTCACAGGTGCTTGAGCTACATTAGCTAAGTCACCCTGCTTTCACAAGCTAAGGTGTCACAGCCCAGGTAAATACCTGGCACAATTCCACTCAATTCCTCTTCCAGAAGCCCTTGCACTAATGTTCTTCTGTAAACATGTAATTGTTTGCTAATCAGTCTTTTATTTATGATTTTCTTCTCAATTCTTTTACTATATTTTTTCAGGCTCAGTTGAAAAGTTTGCAGCGGAAACATTCTAAAAGCTAAATATTCTACTGTGACAATAGCCAGCTTAAAGCACAGTATATACATAGCAGAGTTTACCTGTTTAAGAACACAGAAGTAAGATAATATTTTGAACTTGGTAAATAAATGAAGCTATGACTACTTTTCCCTTACTGTTTCAATTCCATCAGTACTCTGTTTTTGAATTGTGGTACAAAAAGATATCAAAATCCTGTAATGCTGAAGTACATTCCCTACCCAATACTCTAAAGCACAGGAACAGAATACCTACAGCAGTTTGGAAATGTCTAGCAATGAAAGTTTTTAAGAATTTGTTGGATAAATTGCTTCTGAGAGTTGCTTAAGTACAGCTAACATTACCTTCAGACAAGTGGATCATCTGTCATAGCTTTTCCGCAGACCCATTTTGCAGAATTTTATGGCATAGCAACATTTAAATGACATTATAAATTTATAAAACAGCAGTTGTTTGGATACTTTGTGATTTTGTGCAACTATGAGACCTCCTGAAGTCTTCCAGTCTGAGTTACCCTGCAATTCTGTGTATAGCTATATAGATTGCTGCATATCAAACTGCTCCCATCCGTACCTTGCTGCAATTTTAAAGAGCAAAAAGCATCAAATATGGAGATCTACAGAGGAAACTGGTAACATGCATGCCTACACATAAACACAGGCCCTTATCCTGCACCTTCATACCCTTAGTTTTGCTGGGTATAGACATCCCCCATCTGTTTCTCTCTATATTGGGTTCTGCTTAAACTCCCCCTCTGTTTCTCTCAACAGTTCTCGTTTCCTCTGGAAACAACAGAATTTCAATAGCTTCCTCTATGTGTTAAGAATTTGTGCACAAACATTTTATCATCCTGCAAGATCTCCACATCTAACAGAACTATATTTACAGATTAACATTCAGAACAATTCAAAAACCATACTTTCTGAGTTTTAATTTGCAGTAACAGTAGCAACTCTTGGCTGCTACAACAGAACTTTCTGTTAATAAGTAGCTTTGTGAGGCAGTAAATATTTTCCCTATTTGTGAAAGATTATGATGACGGGATACATTGAATGTGCTCTAAGATTTCAACCCAGGAAATAAAATAAACTCAAAGAAATTACCCCCTTATAAAAAGTGACACATTCTTGAGTTCAGCCCTTGGTATAACTAGCTTTATAATCTGACTAGTATAAATGAGCTTTTGATAAATGGTGTAATTTACATGTACTTATGGCATGTTATAAACCCACACATTTTTTTCTTTCTTTCTCTAGAATATGCTTCTCAGCAAGGATTTTCGGACAAGAAAAACAAGCTCCATGACTTCATCACATACAGAATTATTTGCCTGTGCTAATAAGAGATCATTTAGCTATGCCCAAAGTACCATTAAAAACATAGTCCTTTTTTTCCTTAAAACTTAAGGACTACATAGCTGATATCCCAAAGACTAAAAGTTGTGAAGTTTTTCTTAGGAGATAGGAAGATACTGAGAACAGAACTGAGATGAGAACATCCTGAAAAACACATGGTTCATACAAAACAAACTCAGCTGAGCTTAGCAAGAGGTTTGTGTGAGGCTGTCCTTGCTGATGTGGGACAGGAAGCAGAGTTCTGCCTCTGTATTCCACTCACAAGTCAACAACAACTCAACTGTACAAATCTTAGTACAGATTTTCTAGGTTTTTTCTTTAAATCAACAAGAAATTAGGAATGATCACTTAGTTGTTCAGGGAAAGCAGGCTCTAAGCACCTGTACAGTTGTGAGAAATTACATGTAACTAAGTTATTCAGAACTGAAAACAGTTATTGAATGAAAGAGTTCTAATGCAAATGTTCAGCATTTGACATTTTTCTGTATAATTGTGGTTTCAAAGAAATATGCCAAAACAATTATTTTTCAAGTCCACCTAGAAGAATGAATAACAACCAATTGATTAAGAATTTAAATACTTTCACTGTGAGTATCTTGACAATAAATAATAAATTAAATACCTTTAATGTGACGAGCTTTAAATAATGTTAGTAAGGCAGAATAGCAGAACTTTTCAGTGCTCATAGCAAGAAACAATTTCTCAGTTTAAGCACATGGCCACATTTGAAGAGGAGAAAAAAAAATCAACTTTTAGATGAAAGAAGCAAAATTAATTAAGAAGCAACTGAATTAGAAGCACAGGCCACAAAACAACCGCTTCTACTGCTTCAGTAACTGACTTAGAGGTTGGCATCCACTTCTGGAAAATTCCACACAGTGAGATACTCTAAGCCTTTCTGACACTAGATAACCATACAGACCAGGCTTGCAGAACACCATTTCAAATGTTAGCCACTGGTAAATTCAACCCAGTGCAACAGGACCAATGATTATGATCATATCGCATTTGAATGCTGAAAGAACGAAAATTATACATGTGCCCAGAGAAACCATCATTAAGTACATAATGTATCATGAGGAACATGGTTTTAGAACTATATTATAATAGGAATATTCTAGACGAAAATCCAATTAAAGCTAGTATTATCTCTAGAATATGAGAATATATGATATATTTCAGACCATAGCATCACAGTTTAAAATTCATACAAATTACACATAATAATTACTAAATCTCAGGAGCTATACATACAGTAATTACTGTCAGGAGCTATACATGTAACTGACTATTTGCCAGAAAATACCAAGCAGGTGTCATGGTCACTAAGAGCGAGAAGTCCAAAATTAGTCTTAGTATGCATGTGCACACACACACTGAAACCCAGAACATAGCAGCCATATGGATTTAACAAGCAATGAGAAATCAACACAGAAAGAGTCTGCTTGCTATTCACTCTCTTTTCTGAGGCATCTCAAGAGCACTTACTGAAAAAGATATGACCTTAATGAATTACTTTGGTAACATCTGTCTGCTCCTTGAAAGTCTCATTCCTTGGGCAAACTCAGAGCAGAAGAGATTTTACTGGCATGGAAGTGTAGCAGAATACATAGAAAACAAGTTCAAGATTTGGAACTAATTACATTTCTCATGTACCATATAGATACAGAGCATGTACACACACAGATGTGGTGCAATAAGGACTTCTTTCTCTCCAGAGAAAGAACAAGAAAATTAATTTTAAAATGTTTACTTTCTCTGCAGGATTATTAATCTGATGTGCCTTTGAAATGGCTTACGTAGAATAAAGCATTTTCTCGATTCCAAATCAGTTGGTAAATCCAACTCCAAAGGTTATACCTGAAGTCCAACTTCACTCTGCAAAAGCAAGTGGAAATGGCATACTATTTTTTATGCTTTAGATAATAAGGAGTGTGGATATGGCAAAATGACAAAAAAGATCTATGAAGAAAGTGAAAGATGAGGCAGTTCAAGATTACTGAGTTTTTACTGACAGCAGAACTCCTAGAAGTCCCACTGGTGCATTTCTCCTTGTATGACAGTCACTATAGAGAGCTTGGACAATGTTGACTGCTTTTGAACACTTGCCCAGTTAAAATCTAATTCAGGAAATATAGGGGAAGCCATCAAGGCACATCTGTAAAACCTGAAGTTACTTGTGACACTCAGTGCAAAATGTGACTGGTAGAATTCTATGGCTTTGTATGGGAACTTCACACAACTCTTCTGAGCTATTAAAATTAAAATATCATTGATGTTTCTTTAAATTTTAAATTGTCAAATGAATTATATAATAACTTGCAAACTTCAGTAAGCATGACATTGCAACTTTATACTAGCTCTTTACTTCTCTTCCTGATTATAATAGACTTAAAATCAGATGTGCATGAAAGATACTTTGACATATTTATTATATCAAAATTTGTAGCCTTGATTTCCATTAATTCTACAAAATGCTATTCCCTTCCCACTTCAACATAAAACAAGTATTATGCCATTGCTTATCTACTTGAAAATCAATATGGTTCAGCCTTGGAAAATGGTAAGGTTAGCAGCAGGTGCCATGAAATACAATTCTCAAAAGAAGTCTGCATGATGAAACATTTCATTCTGTCAGACTTGTTGTGATATTGTTATTTTCACCATCTGAATGCCAATATACAATAATAAAATTCTTAATAATAATCTCTGCACTATCTGTGTTTTTCTAATTGAGCCAACCTCCATTTTTCCAGGTTGAAAGCTCATTCTCACCTTCACATATACCTGTATTGTCACCGAATTACTGTGGCCTGATAATGTTTCATGATACGGCCCTCCTGGTGACAGGTCTCAAGACCACCACTTGCCGACAGACCCAGCAACATTTCAAAGACAGCAGAAGCATTATGAATGCAAAAGCAGTAGCTGTACAGTTGGAAACATCACCTGCTTTGCAGGCATGCAGTGTGGCAAGGGCAGTACAAGCCTGTGGCAGTATTCACACACTGCTCAGAAGCCTGCTGGCCCCAGACAGCTCTGAAAAAACTCACTATCCAATGAGAATAGATTAAAAATGATACAGAGCTCCATTTCATCTGTTTGAACAGCTTCTCACATGCCATTGCAAATTGAATGTTTTTTTTCACGTTAGTAATTTTTTTTTTTTTACTATAAGTGAAGTGGGTTTTCTCCAGCTATTGGTGTAGTCTGGGCAAACGTAATAAGACCAAACAAGTGACAAATTAGCTTCCCCTAAGCTGTGATAAATCCCCTTCTGCAGCAATTGAAAGCTGCAGAATCAGGATCTGTTAACAGAGATGAAAACCCACTGAACTTTTTACATTTGTGTCAGAGGGGATAATACTTTCTTTAGCATTACTGTAGTCTTAAACACTAGAAAGAAAATCGGATTCCTGAGTATGCATGTAAATTAAAGTCATCAAAACAAATAGCTGATAAACACAAGTTAAGCTTGAGAAATTCAATTTCTATTGAAGGTCTTTGATATTAAAAAATATGTTAATTTACCAATGATTTTTTTTTTTTTTTTTTGGTGGTGGTAAGGATGAAAACACATTTTGAACAGCTCCAAAAAAGCATTAGCCCTTGAAAACAAAGTTTCATACAAAGCATATTTTCTTAGGGCTAAACAACAGTCCTTTTGCCAACTCTGAAACTCTGTTTCTTGATGGGTAGGGCCAAAGAAGCTATTTCTTGGATGCAGCAGTTTAGAACTGCATTGGTCCAACAGTGAGCAGAATCCAATCAAATGTATAAAGACAGAATTAAAGACACTTTCAAGATACGTTAATTGTTTTGCACAGACAGCTAATAAGCTGCTAAAACTAGTCAGCGAATAATCGCTAGCAGTGTCTTCAGCAATTAGAAAGACTGCCTATAAGCGAAATGATATACTCTGATATTTTTCACATTACCATTTCACTTCAAAAATGAAAATAACACTAAAACGTTAGCTTTAAGATCCATCAATTTTCACACTTTAAAAGTAGAAAGGCCTGTATTAGAACATGCTCAGACCACACAATTCTCTCAGTAAACTGCCAGGACCAAGAGTCACTCGATAAGGTTCCCTGGATTCCAACTGGAATTTCACAGGGCAGGCAGGGTAAACGTAAAGCTTCCAGAGGGGGCCAGCCACACTGTACGTGCCAGGCATGGAGTCTGGGCACACATGATAAGCCTGACATTTTCACACATCACACATGCTCTGCATGTAGCGATCAACTGAATAACACATTTTCAATAAGCTATTTCCACACACCGAACAGTTTCTCAGCATGTGCACTGCAGGAATATCTGGAATTTCCAGCAGACAGTAGCCTGGAGGCAGCTCAGCACAGCAGCTCCCCTTGGACTGCCAGACTTCTAGAAACACCAGACAAGTGAATCAGCCCGGACAAAAAACAGCAGCCTGAGGAGAGTTCAAGGCAAGATCAATGTAGTTGCATCTAGAAGTGAGATCAAAAGTGCTGAGAGTTCTCCAAAGGAACTGCCCATTGGGCTACTTTTGTGTTCATCTCCTGCCTTGATCCATTTCTGCACTTTTTATGCTTCTGTTACAGAGGACTTGGAAGCAGATGCTTACTCAGTTACTCGTCTCATGGATGAAGCTCCTCAAAAGACAATGTAACCCTTTAATATGTTATGGTGTACTAATTAGAATTGTAACCCAAAAATGAAAGCTGTGGGTCTAATCTCCATGAACATCACAATGTTCACATTCATACAAGCAGTTTGTCAGGGGTTATCCAATCATTCCAGACAGCCTGAGACAGCATAAACCAACTTTTCTGAAACTGTGTCATTGTATGGAAAAGATTTCGAGATTTTTTCAGAAAGGGAACAGAATTCACCTGGGAAGGTGCATTCTATTCCACGCTCCCAAGCTAATTATGCATTTTATTCAGAGAAGAACTCTCTTTCTACGTTGTCTCTTTAAGCATATAGTGATGAGCCTGAGGCCAAGTAATGAAGAAATAGATTTCAATTTTGAAGATACAGATTGTTAAGTGCTATAAAAATATAGATACAAAATACATGAAAGCCAAAACAACTTGCAAATGCTTTAGAGCTTCGCAGAATAGTTTTCTCTATCATCATGTAACTTCTAGATGACAATTTACTACACCAAAAAGGTAAGATGTAGTTTAAAAAAGAAAATGCGACATTCATTTCCGTCTCTTAATTTTTCACATCAGAATATCATAAATTTAATTTGCAGTTCCATCCCTTAATAAGCTTTTTGAAATGGCTTGCTTTGTTTTTAAACATACCCTTTTCCAATTTTCCTTCTTCTCATATAGAAAGTAAATTGTATTGTAACATTAGTGTAACATCAATCCTATTCCTTATGGATGGTTTCCTACTCCCTCCCAAGAACATCCTGTAACAGTTGCTTCAAAGAGCCCACAACAATTTACTCCATTGATAGACAATCCTTAGGCTCCCAGTCCTTTGCCCAAACCAAGGCTCTTAAAAGTCTGGGAATACAGGACAGCAGACATTTAGAATAACCAAGAATAAAGAAAATACAGTGAGAAAACAAAAACAGTACATTCTGGAAACATCTAGACAACCCAAGAGTCTTGTTTTTTCTTTTCCTTGTTGTACCTCTTACTCTTTGTCCTCCACAAGTTTATAACTTACACAGAATGCGATCATGACTCCTGTCAGACAATTACTGCTAGTAATCTAAGAGCATCCTGAATTTATTGCAGGTCAAAATTTTACACAGACATTAAGAAGTAGCCCTTCTTTTTCCCTTCATGTCCCTAGCTTATCCTCCCCACCAAACACAGTAAAGGAAATAAGGGTTTTCAAAATTCCATATAAAACTTAATGAAATGAAAGAAAAAGTTGGGCTTAAAAAAACATAAAATTCCACTCATCTCTCTCCCATTCATTAGTAGTTCACCTTATTCAAGTGAAGTTGCACTGAGCTTCTGCACGAATCGCTATTTCTCAAATATACAATTCCCTAGATAGGTCTTCAATTATTTTTTCTTTAAATGAGGCATCCTTCTGACTTGAGCTAACTGCATATTTAGCAATTAAAAGTCAGATACATAGCAAAAGTACACGTCTCACTTTGTTTTTACAGTCACGGTACAATCCAGGTTCCCACGGACATCTCACAGATTTATCTTGTAACTAGCAATTCTACAAGCTTCCTGAGAAGACACACAGGGTTATGAGTGCAGGTATTGCATTATTTAAATTTCCTTAGAAAACAGAGTCAGACCCAACTATGTTAGAGGGGCTGTGCAGAGGGAGTTTTGTACCAGTGGCTGAGCTGTACTTGTTACAGTGGAAATGTACATTTCAGTTTAACAACTGGTATTTATGATTCTGAAAGTGCCATTAGCTACTATGGTGATGCAAATTGATTTCATAGTCATTCTGAAACAAATGTTTAACTCCATAGGATTTTGTACATGACTGTAGGCATTTATTTACAATCTCTGCTCCAACAGCTATTTAAACAACTGCGCAAAGTAATTTAGTAGCAAAAAGTAACAAAAATCAACAGAGCTCGGTGGTTTTAAGTCCTTCTGGCACGCAATTAAGGTTGCTAGCTTTTTGTTAGTCTTGAGAGTTCAGCCAGAGTTGCCCAAAATGACACTCAGCAGAATATAGTCAAAGATCTTTTTATTACAGGTATATGTTGTAGGGGCTTTTGTTCTTTTTTGTTTGTTTGTTTTTATGAGGAGTAGCTCTTCTGGTCTTTTCATACACCTGCATTCTTTGTCAGCATATAAAGGCATTTATTCAAATAGATCACACGCACAATTTCTTATTCACATTGCATTTCATGAATATATAATGCACACAGAAAATAAACACACAGCAGTTGGTGTATGCTTACATGAAAAATCTAGGGAAAAAGCAAACCATTTCCCTTCACATTTTAATTGTACATTCTTGCAGTGTACAAATTTTAATGCCTCAATGGCCATTTTTGAGAGCACAGAACGAGATACGTATTGAGAAATCTCTCAAGCCATGTTTTCTGCATCACTTACACCAGGCTTTGAATTTCCCTTTTTTTAGTATGTCTTTGACTTAGCTTTCCCTTCTAAAGGAATACAAAATAGAATTCCTATTTAAAATCTAACTACTTCCAGAACCTAACAATTTTGCCCAAGTGAGCAGTCAAAATTATGAAACCAAGGGGAAACAGTATTTTGGAGAACTGTGGCTAGAAGATAAACCTTCCAAAAATAGTTTAGAAATGAAAAATGACAGACACTTTCAAAGAATTCCAGCTCCATTTTCAATACTTATTCAGAAGAACTTAAAAACTCTGAGTGTTCTCAAAAATAATCTGCATCAAATAGTCACAGCTTTTTGAGTAAGTACGAGCACATTGACTACGTCTGGAGTCACAGGGAAGTACAACAGGAAGCACAGTACTCATATGGTACACTCTCACAACTCAGGCAACTAGGTTTGGAGGCTGACAGAGCAGGGTGAAAGCAAAAACGATTTCTGAACACAAAGAGTATTTGTAAATCTCTTTCCTGTCTACACTGTATTCATCACCACCTTTAGTTGCCTGAAAGATTTCTGTTAAAACTACAGGTCATGGCTTACTATCTACTAGCTGATTACTGCTATCAGATTCTAGCCCAATTTAGTGCATTACTGTTGAACTATGAGGAACTAAATAGCCAGGTTTGAGTTTATTGCAAACATCAGTTACTTTCTCTATGGAATAATACATTTGAGATCACCAGAAATACTCAATACAGGAGCTCTCTGGCTTACAGAAATGAGCCTGACAAACAGGCTATTTTCAGCAAAGTATTTTTGATCTAAGAAAATTTTGGAATGGGATAATCAAGATTTAAAAGAATAAAAAGAATTGGACAAAAAGGTCTTCATTTAAAACCTTAACACGTGTAAGCTAACTATCTAATCTTCAATGCAAACCTTTTAACCAACTGAGGAATAACTACACATCTGCAAAGATTTGTGTGCATCTGCTGATCTATGTGCACATTTCACTGTACAGCAAACATGGGAAAGGGTAGAGAGGTACACCAAAAATACTGTTTGATCAACACTAGAGCTAAAATGTCAATGCACGCTCTCTACAACTATCTGAATGGAGGTTGTGGTTGGTTCCTTCTCCCATGTAATTAGTGATAGGACTGGAGGGAATGGCGTCCATCTGTACCAGGGGAGATTCGGGTTGGACATTCGGAAATACCTCTACTCCAAGAGAGTGGAGGAGTCACCAAACATGGAGTTGTTCAAGGAATGTTTTGATGTTGTACTGAGGGACATAATTTAGTGGGAAATACTGGTGATAGGTAGATGGTTGAACTGGGTGGTCTTGGAGGTCTTTTCCAACCTTGGTGATTCTATGATTCTAACATTAAGATTAGAACATAACTGTCCTTACTGGATTAATTTAATTTCTTCTTATGCAAGAGAGATGGTCTCTGTACTGGGGACTAGATAGTGTTAAACTTGTTCAGGAATAATTGTGTCTCCGTACAGAAAATGCTAAGATATCGTGAGCTACTTAGATCCTGTTTTTCTAAACATGTATGGCACCCTAAGCATCCCACATTCCTATTTATAATCAGGACAGTTCAATAGAAAGTAGCTCATAGGACAAGCAAAGTGAAGTGGAAAACAGAACATTGTTTTCTCTAGTCCCCTACTGGTGTATTCCTGGAAGTATCATCCAGTTACAGTTTCAGTATAGACTAGATACTTATCTTGGGAGGGAAAGAGGGGAGGGGTCGGGGGAAGACAAAAAAGAAAAAAAAGCAACAAAACAAGTTATGCAAAAACACAGTTTTCAAGGACATTTTTTGCAGCAAGAGAACAAAACTTCAAAGTCAACTCAGAGCCTTAGTGTAAGTTGGCTCCCTCTGCCTTTTCAGGAATGACTGACATATTTTCTCATGTGACAGTCAGCTCTATTTGGTACTATTGTTTCAGTTTCTGTCAGCTCAAACTGACAACTCCGTAGCAGTTTACTCCCTCAGAAAAGCTGATTAATTATTTTCAAATAGCTGCTTGGAATTTTTATAAAAGTCTGCACCTGCAAAATCTGAGGGCAAACAACTGGAATAGTCTGTATTCTGCAAAGGCATATCTATTTTCTGACCACAACTTTCTGTTACTCTGTATGAGAACACTGTCCTAAGCTGACATAGAGAAGACAGAGTGAGCTAACTGCCACAGTAGACTCACTCTTCCTGATGCCAACTCATATCTAAAAGCTGAGAAAAAAATACACTCTCAGTGACAGCTCTGAAATAAGTCAATGTGTGACAGTAATCAGTTCTGTTCTACCAAATCAGGTTCCAGAAAAGGGAATAGGCTTTTCAAGCTACGTACCCACACTGTCAAGCACTGAGAACAATGGCACAAAATCACACACAGACAGTTGCTCAGAAATAAAGAGTCATGGACTTTCACAGGAATGAAGCACCAGTGACCTAAATGAGGGCATTTCCAGTAATTGTGAGGGAATTCAAAAGATAAGGGCGGGCTATACAAGGGTGAGAAGAATCAATAGAGCCTTTGCCTGTTCGAGGCAGGTTTGCAGAGTTCTGCAGGATCATAGAGCCAGACACTAAATAGCAACTAACACAAAAAAGGAGAGAAGGAATCAGAAAACAGGATGACAGTGAGAGGGCTTCAAAACGTCTGCTAGGATGTGATAACAATCAAAGCAAGAATTAGCACATGTAATCTCAGGGCTTTCTGCTGGAGTAAGAGACAGATGAGTGAGAAAAAGTGTATCAGAGCCATGTCACATCCAGAGAAAAGACTAAATGTGCAGGAGAGAGTAAGCAACCAGTATTCCCACCTAATTCCCACTAATCAGGGACAAACTTCTCTTTGTGACTTAGAGCTCTTCCTCTGACAATTCACAAGAACAGGCAATCAGAAAATAGACTGGAAAAGGCTTTTAAGTGCAAATATCACTGACAGAAAATGGGCATTTCCTTTCTCCAGACTAACCTTAGCTGGAAACATGTCACATCCAGCAGCACTGAAGAAGCTGCTCTGCAACCCAGAAACAGGAATGTGAAAATTGTTGCCTATCAACTTAGAATAGAATAGTAAAGAATGAAAAAGTGAGAAACAAACAAGCAAAATAAACAAAACAAAACAAAAAAGGGACTAAAAGTAGAAGGGGGAGAACAGCAAAGATACGGAGAGAAAGGAATGGTGTGTTCTGAGGGAAAAAGCAAGAAAAAGAAATGCTAAAGATGGAAGATGACATGAGACAGAGGATCTGTAGGTATATAATGCTTGAGCCTCTTATCCAGAGTTCAGGAAGAATTCAGAGAAATATAAGATCAGTAGCCTAAATGCAGCCTGAAGAGACACCTAGGTAGAGTCAGTGGGCTGGGACAGAGGTAGCAGAAAACATCCGGGGCAGAAAAAGATACTTAAACAGAGGCAGATAAAGGATAAGGTAATGACAGTGAAGAAGGAGCAGACAAGCTAACAAATGAGGAAGTGCATGAGATAAGAAGGCAGGGGGCAACAGGACTGAATTTATCAGAAAGGCAGTGTTGTTACGAGGAAGAGAAAATAGGACACTTAAAATATAAAAACGGAGATCAGATGCATAGTCATGTACAAGCGATTTAGAGAAGATGGATGAAATTAAAGTAACTGATCAAGTGGAAGCTGATAGAAAATTTTAGGCACTACATGGATAAAAAAATCATGTCTATTAGAGGAGAGCTGAAGGGAGACAAGGTCAACAGCACTGAGAGGTACAACAGATTAGGAAGTTTAAATATACCAAATCATGGGGCACGTTTGGTAAGAGCCAAGGAGCAGAAAAAGGCATTCAAACGTGTTCCCAGAAATAAGAGGTGCAAGAGTATTTGGAGAGTGAGAACAGTAGGGCACAGCACTGTGGGGGCTGTTTCTGAGGAGCTAATGTTCAAGCACTGAGCACAGTGAGCGTATTGGCATGTTCACAGGTAACATTTCATACAGTTTCAGGAGTGAGCAGGGCTCGTGTTTCAGCAGATAGCATCTCTGGTTTGCCTGGCTCTGGATTTCAGGACTTAAAACTCATTCACTCAGATCCCAGAAAGATTCCTCAGGTCTCTGCGCTGTCAGATGGGCTGGCAGCAGGCCACCATGCTCCTTTCAAGTGCTCCCTTAAGGGGCTCCACTGGCTCAGTTTTCTCAGCTTTTCCACTTCACACTTAAAAGCCAGCCCCTACCCAACACTAAGATTCCCATTTGCTCTTGGCTACCACAGTGTAGCTATCATTTCTGCCATTCCCCATTTGTCACCTCATGAGTTGAAAAACCGACTGCTACAACAGCAGGGATAATCGATATCTTCAGTGCACTTATAAGAGGTGTTTAAAAATTAACATGAAACTTTCTCCTCTGGGTTAAGCACCGCCAACAAACTCTACAGGCATCCTTTCTGAAGGGTGAAAAACCTTGGTTCCAGAGGAGTTAGATGTTACCAAGCCCCTGGCTACAAAGTTTGTTTGATTCATGCACTGAAAACTTGAACAGAGAAGAAAAGCTGATGAAATGTATAAAATTAGTCCCTCTGCCTGCCCCTTCTAGATCACACTAAGCTTTGTGACTTCCAGCCACTAAAAGGAATAGCAAGGTGTAGACAGGATACGGAAACAAAGCATCTAAAGGATAGAAACACCGAGTCTCTATTGCACAGGGGAAAAAAGTCGCTGCCAAAGTATGGCTTTGTCTGCCACGGTCTCCTGCCCTGCCTCTCTGTCTCTGAATTCACTCAGCACGACTCTGAGCACAGTGATGACTGAGGAGCCGGGCTCACTGGATGTCAGTTGAGCTTCCAGCAGCGTCTGAGGATATTTACAAGCCCTGAGCGAAGGTCTGTGAGCCCAGCACACGCTGCCTCTGCACCACAGCTCGCTAGGGCTCCAGCGTTGTTAATCTTCACCCCTTCAGAACTTTATGACGAGCAGCCAATTCTAAATAGTTGTACGGCACAGGTTCTCGGGTGTGGGCGTGCAGACACGACAAAGCTGAGGCGGAAAACATTCAGCACCGTCTCCGAGGGAAGGAAAAAAAAAAAAAAAAAAAAAAAAAAGCGCCGCAAGTAGAACTAAACGAAGCAGCGTGAAAGAGCGCAAAGCCAGCCTGCGACGTAGTGACCCGAGCAGTCTCGCTCTCTAAATTCTCGAGCGCCACATCTCAGACGCAGGCGGGCAGCACCGACCATGTGAATCACATGGGTCCGGGGCAGCACGACGCGCAGCGGAGCGCGAGGAGCCGGCACCTCGCGGCCGGTCCCGGCTGCCGCAGCAGCAGCAGCGGAGCGCGGACCCGCGAGCCCCGCGCCGCACGGGACAGAGCCAGCAGGAGCGGCCGCCCGCAGCCCCGGCCATGTTCCGCCCGGCCGCCCGCCGCCACCCGGCGCTTCGCAGGTGGGGAAAGCCCCGGCACGGCGCTCGCCAACCGAGTCGGACCCGCGGGCGCTGCCCGGGGGAAGCGCAGACACCGCGCCCAGAGGGAGGTGTGAGGGCGGGAGGGGAGCGGCGGGGGAGGAGTGAGCCCGGAGGGCCGGGCTGCCGGGCGCCGCAGAGCGCTAGGGCCGCGCTCCCGGAGCCCCGACTCCGCCGGAGCGGAGCGGAGCGGAGCGGAGCGGAGCGGAGCATCCCGCCGCCGGGGTCTCGCCATGGCCGGCCGCCCCCCGCCCAGGTATGGCCCCGCTGTCCGCCCCTCCCCGCGCACCGCCGCCGCCCGAGGGGAGTAACGGCCCCGCGCGCGCCGCGCCCCGCTGCGTAACGGCTGCGGGCGGCGCGGCGAGGAGCGGAGCCGTTCTCTCCCCGGTCCCCGCCGCTTGCCCGGTGAGTAACGGCTGCGGGTGCCGCCCGCTGAGGCGCCTCCGGAGTCCCTTACCCGAGCGGGAGGCGGCGAGGGAGCGGCAGCGCTGTTCCAGCGCGGTACCGGGCGGGGGGCGGCGGGACGCGCGGGGCCGGGCCGGGCGGCGCCTCTCTGCCGCGGGCACGGGCGGCGCTGGGCGCGCAGGGAGCGGCGGCGCGGGGCTGCGGCCGCGCCGGTACCTGCACGGAGGGGCGCAGCCGCCATGGCTCTCTGCCGCGCGGATAGCAGGAATTAAAGTGAAAAAAAAAAACAAAAAAACCAAAACCCGAGGATTCTGTCCTTTCCTATAACAGCCGGTTTTCCTGCTCTAGCGGTGAGTTAATCTGTGCTTGATGAAATACCTTCGGGATATTGTGCGTCTGTGCGCGCATACCCACCCGGTAAATCAGATTCAGTGACAGAAGACCCCGCGGTCGCTGTGCTGTGTTCGGAGCTCCACCGAACCGGCCCCGTAGCACTTAAGCAAAACTGATCTGAGCAAAACTTCCTGCAGGAAGGAGATTGATGCTCAGATAGGAGCAGCCCGCTGAAGATGCTCGGTGCAGTGAGGTTATCTCCGGCAATCGCAGCTAAATTGCGTTGTGATGATAGCAGGCAGGAGAAAGTATCATAGAAATTGTACCATCTTGTACTGCAGAGCGTTGGAGATAAAAAGCATATGCTGCAAATTGATTATGATTGGGTTTGAGTTGTATGGTGTCCCGAAGAGAGAGAGCAAAATATATTAGGAAAAAGTTTGGAGAGCACAGTCTTAAAGAGGACCTTAAAGAGGAAGGTGGTGAAATGATACAGAGCTGCCTAAATATTCAGCAGGAATCGGTGGCACTCATTTATATGAATGATAAATAATTGCTTGCATGAGAAACTGCTTTTATTTCCTTACAACAAGGATAAAGCCTTTAAAGCAACATCTGGAGAAGAGCTAACTTAATTGTTTTTCAGATCAGTAGTTATTTTTACAGACCAAAGCTTGATAATGCTGCTGTACTTGAGTCTGAATTGCTTGACCTAGGAATAGCCCTCACCCTTAACATTTCGGGATGAAATTAGGAGAAAATATATACGTTAAGTCATTACTAGTAGCTCTTATGTGCAACTTCCATATGCTGAATACCACGATGATTTTACAAACTGTTGTGTTTTTTTTTTTTTGAAAGCCAAAGTCGAGAGCCTCAGACTGAAGATCTTTTCATCATTAAATGCAATCTAGTCTACCATCCTTTATCCTATACAAAAACTAAATAAAAATGTAAAAGCAACATTGATGCTAGTTCCCTGCCCAAGGATAAAACAGATAGTCCAAAGAGAGAGTAAGATACTGAGTCAGACAGCATACTGCTTTCCACACTTATGATCTTGCTTTCGTTGTTAAACACTTGTCCCCTCAGAGCAATACAACCACCTACCTTCTGGCCTCATACAACCATTTCTAGGCTTTTTACCGCTGTACAGAACATCTCTCTAGTAACCAGACCTGCTCTACAGTTCTGCCACCTGGTCAGCCCTTCACCCTAGCTAGGCCTGTTACCTGGAAGATATCTATTTCTGTAGCAAGTCCCAGAGATAGCTTGATCCTGTAAGCAACATACCTCTTTCATACCAAGCCATTAATAGTTGTTCCTTCTGCATCCCAAGTCAGTCTTCCTTCTCCCCTACTCCTACAACTGTAGGCTTCTTCCTCATCCCTTTTATCTCCTGAAGCTGGTATGTTGACAGCTGCTTGTCATTTGTTAATCAAGGTAACCCTCTATTTGCTGAAGTGTGTAAGCTTTATACTTTCCATCTGTGAAGAAAAGTTGATGACTGGAGTAGTAATAATTCATTTGGTCCTGAAAGACTTTAGACTTTGGTGGGAAAAAAAGCACATTAGGAAGCTTTGGGACGGATCTTTTCTCTTCATACACCTTCAGCTCATCATATTCCACCCTCCTCTTCTGAAATATTTAAGTTACTTTAATGGGAAACTAATTATAGTAGCTGTCAAGAAGCACAAACAACAAACATCGGTGTTTGGGAAGTAGCTGTATGGAGCTTATCACAGAAAAAACCAAACTATTATGGAACAAATAGTTTTTCACTTCTTCCCTGCAGAATCGCTTTGGACATTAGATTGTTTGTTTGTTTGTTTGTTTTCTGTGGCTACTCTGTAGCTGATCTTAACCACAAACACCCAGCTTTCTAATGAAGGGCCCAAGCTGTGCCTTTCTCACTGAATCACGCACTGTGATCACTCCTTGAGATCAGCATAAAGTTGGGGTACATATTAATTCCTGCTCTATGCCTTCCCTTGCTTTGGCATTCATAGCTGAAGGTGAAATCATACAACTGTATGTAGATGCCTGCAGCTGCTGTGGAGCACAGCCAAGCAAGGTGGATGCCTTTGGGCATTCACTGCTAAATTACTTTCCAGCAGTAGCTCTTGGGGTGAATGCTTACCCTGGGGATCAGGTGAACAGCTGCATGGGATTGCACAGAACTGGTAGCTGTCACTTTTTTTTTCAAGCAGCTAAAAGACATTTTTGACATCAGTTAGGAACCTGGAACTACAGTCTATAATGATTTTTGTTGTTGTGATGAAGGAACAAAACTGCATTAAGCCCTTGAATCTACCAGCTTGCACCTTGTTTCTTTAGGAGAAAGACAGGAATTAAAATTCTTAGATTATTTACATATAAGCCAGGAACTACTCTTGCTTCTGTGCCCTGTATAAGCCACTGACTATCTGGCATGTTATTGCACAGTAGCCTGAGAAGCTGCTATCACTCCAATTCAGTAATACCGCAGTTTCTCTGCTCAAGCTTCTGAAACTAATCCTATAGACATACACAATTTTTTGGCCAAGCCTGCATATCTGAAAGTCATATTAGCTGACAAAGAAATATAAGTCTTCAGGCACTTGTCTTTTGAACTAGCACAGACTTCCAACTCATTTTTTTTTTTTTTTCTGTGAAAACTGGAAAGAAAAGGAGGAATGAGAAGTGTTCTTCAACTGAGAATCAGAAACTGCAATTCAGCTTAGAAGGAACATTGGACTGAACAGTAATTCAAAAGAATTAAAATGAATGATGAGAATGATGAGAAATAGCAGGTTTCATACCTTAAGCAGCGAAAAGACAAATCCAAGGTGGGTCTGCTGTTATACAGTCTCCATGTAGTACAAAAAGATTTGTATCACCAACATGGAATGAAGTATCTTTTCTACATACCAGTAATGCCTGGTGTTGCAAAAGACTTAAGCACATAGAGTACTGAGAATGGCTAAGAAAAGCTATTCTGATTTTATAGGTCCTTGTTGGAAGCCAAGCACTTTTCACATTTGATCAGTATGCTAGACCTGATCACAGATGCAAAGAGATAAGTTAAAATATTCAAAGCTAAGAACAGATCCAAGAGCTGCAGTTGTGTCAGAGGTTTCTTACAGGTAGTAGGCATGTGGTCCTCACTCATTTTGGTTGGTAACTTGTACACTAGCACTCATGTTCCAGACTTCAGCTGACAGCTGCTGCTGTAGTTCAGCAAAGCAGCCCAGGTTTTGTATAGGAGAGAGAACAGATTTGGTGGTTTTGTACTAAAATAGGGAAAGATTAATTTAGGAATGACAGAAATAAAACTTCGATCTTGTAGGGAGGCAAAATGGCAAGCGAAGTTACAAAGTTCAACAGTAAAGGAATTAAGCTAGATGTAACAGTTTCTTTGACAGAATCGTTAAAGAATTTAAAAATAAACAACAACAAAACCAGAACAGGACATAAACCAACAGGAATAAGTACTGGGAATTAATTTTGAACCACTGTCAGCAGTGAGTGAAAGGAAGTAAGGAAAGACTGAGCCACTCAGGGCAGTGTGTGGTGGCTGGTGAGACTGCATAGCTTGGAAATGCTCCACATTTCCACCTCTGTGAATAGTGAGGGAAGAAATATATTACAAATTTTGTTTAAATAAAAGAGCAAATGTAGAAATTTTCCGAACAAAACTGTAGTGGCAGAAGTGTTAATATCATCGTAATAACTGCATGCATTAGGGCAGCAGCTGGTGTCACAACTTTAATAATGGCTATGCTTTTATTTGCAGCTTAGCATATACATTTTCCAGATGTTTTGAGTGGCCATAAAATTTATCTAATGTGATCATTTTGGAGATTCACCATCTTCTTACAGTGTCTCCTTGTATTCTCAGTTTGCCAATCAGTGGTGGGAATTTCTGAAGCGACATGTGGCATTCTGTTTTCGTGAAGAGTTACTTTAACCAGTTCATTAACATGGCTAACCTATGTTGTCAGAGAGATGACAATCCTCAGAGAGAATTTTCTTCAGTAAGGTCAAAAGGTTCGACTAAAAGTGGAAGGAACTTATGTGTTCACATTTTTAATTCCGCGAATGAGGAATCTGATCTCTTGAGGAGTGGGGTTGTGAGGGACAGAAGGAAAAAAACTGGTAGAACATTTATTAGTGGCAGTTTCATAGATGTCCATATTTTTTTCTTAGGCTGTTTATTTTGTATGTATTTTAAGCAGTGAGCTATTTTCTGTAAAGATGAGAAGGACACTTACCAGGCTAGCAAGCTTTTGTCATTTCTTTCTTCAACCCCAGGTTAATTACTTTATTCTTTCTGCTTAAATGTAATTTATTAAGCTAAACTCGTAGTAGGAGTGAGGCAGAATTAGGCCGGTGGGAACCTTTAACTGCACTGTGGATAATGAACCCCAGCAGTAAAACCTACTTCAAGTCACTACCTGATGCAGCTGTCATTCCTCATCTACCTGAGCATACAAACATCAGAAATTAGAGCACCCTCTAAAGAGCTGTATTTTAAACCATGATTGGCACCTATGCAGACAGAAGTGAGGACAGTAATTCTCGTATTGAGACAACAGAGTGCCTTGTGTGCCAGAGGTGCTACAGAGCCAGAGCAGGCTGAGAGGAGAGGCTGGGAGCTCAGTCAGGTGAGGATACTGGTCTGGGATCACAAGGATGCTGGCAGTGGTCCCTCCAGTTAACAGTGTTCTGTATTAAACATTTATCTAAGCTCCAGAAGTGGAGTGCTGCAGCTGCCTCTCAGAGCCAGTATTTCATTATCTGACAGTGGGAATACAGCTTCAGCTTGAAGGATCAGGAGCACAAGCAATAATTTTGAACTGGGTGTTCAAACTGCATGTTTTGAACATGCACTCAGAAGTGGCAAAGTAGTTTCAGCTTTCACACAGAAGGGAATTGAGTTAAAATGTTTTATACAACAGAATAAGAATAATAGCCTTAGCTACCAGCTTACTGGATGAAATGCAGTAGCAGCTCCCCTTCTTTCCATGCTCTGGACACTGGGCTGCACTCCCCAGGAACTGGTGTAGACTCCTACCTGTGTGCTTGCCCAACACATGCAGGAGCAATGGCTTTGGAACTCCCAACATGTATGGGGAGCTTAGCATCAGGAACTTAGGGGTGGAAGTTTTAGCCTCCAGTGGTTTAAATGGCTCTTTAAATTGCGGATACAGTACACCTGCTCTTCTCCTAGCTTCAGATAGGAAAAATTCAGAGTGGATGTTGTTTTTCTCTTAACAAATTGCACGAATTCAGTACACACAGATTAATGTTATTATTGCTGGTGTTTATTTGGTGCCCTGTAAAAATTTTGAACCTTCTTTTTTAGGATTTTGCATAGTTCTGTCAACCTTGGATTATTTTCATTAATCTCTTTCGTTTCCCTCATTAATTTTCTTCACTTCAAGACTTTACTGATTATTAATGTCTGGCTGCTGCCCGTGCCCATGACACATAATGAATAGTCAGCATTTTTTATCAAAGATGTTTTCTCTTGTTTTTGGCATCAAAATTAATTGTATTATTAATAAATTCCAATTGACTTCTAACAAAGAAAAAATCCTTTCTAAATCTCAATTAAATTTAGTCTACTGCTGAATGAAAATATATATTCAAAAAAATCTAACACAGAACTTGATGCTGCAGTGTGTATTTCCCAGCAAGTGAAATTCAGAACTGGTTGTCAAGTCCTGTATAGCCCTAACCAATTCATTTTAAAGCAGGGTTCTGCACTCTGTACTCTGACTCTGAGCTGTCTCCTTGCACCAGCAGGTATTCTGAGTATTACAACAGTCATTCATCAAGTGAAGCATAGAAAGTTTTGCACAACTGTGCATGGGAACTTCTTCACAGTGCTGTGATGGAGCACTGGCACAGGCTGCACAGAGCGGTAGGTGGTGGAGTCTCCTTCCAGGCCCACCTGGATGCCTACCTGTGCCACCTGGGCTAGGGTTAGTATGTGAATTGCTGACAAACTGGAATTCACTGAACTAAGGCATCTTTGTGTTACACTTAAAACCTCTTAAAAAGAAAGCTGAACAGAATTTTGGGTTCCTAGTGTTCAAAAACTATTTATTGCCTTCCCAAAAACACCCTGGCTGATCACATGGTGGATATTGTATGGAATTTATTGCTTTATAGTAACTGAGTATCCAGTTAAATTTTTAGGTTGTTTTTTTTTTTTTTTCTTAGTGATGTGGCAGTGCATTATGTATGGGCTATATAAATCTGGAAATCTTGAGTGTAACTATCCAGCCAAATGACAAAAAAAAAAAAAAACAGTTGTAGAAGGAAATGCATTCAGCAGCTCAAGGGGGGCTGCAGTACTGCTTTGTGCAGTAATCTTGAGTTATTTGTACATAGCTTGCTCCAAAAGTAATGCCTCCTATTTATTTCTATCAAACAACATCAGATACAAAGAGCACAGCAGCGCTATTTGATACAGCAAATTCTCAGCTACAAAGTACTATTTTTCAACATAGTTGCCACCATTAACTAAACATTTTCACCAGCAACGAGCAAGAGCCTGTATGCTGCATTCTTAAAAATCTGCACCAGTGGAGGTGACCAACTGTTGCTGTCAGCACTGACAAAATGTATCACCCACCTCCTTACTGCGCTCTCATCTACTGTTGGGTCTTCGAAAATATTCAGCAGAATGTCAGTGGGTGAAATTTTTTCTCCAAAGAAGAATTCTGTTCCACACCCTTGCTTCATTCTCACTTCCACATCAGGCGCCATTCTGTCAGGCTGCCTCTCTGCTGCCACTTGCCTCATAGCAACAAAGTACAACAATAATGGTAGGAAAGTTCAACCTCTGTTGGCCATGAAACGCCAACATAATAAAATAGGAGTAGTTACTTTCAGAGCAGCCCTTGTAGTTTCACTTCTGTGAGTGTACAGGACATGCAATTGCTTTCAGCAAGGAAAAAATTTAAGGAGTCCTCTTGTAGACTATGTAAAATTGCATACTTATAAATGTGTCTCAGCAGTGGAGCTGTTCATTACATGCTGAGACTCCCCAGAATTTTAAAAGAAAAAAAAAATTGTATCTTAGTTTATGGAACTATGTTTAAATGAGGTCCATATCCTTTTCCCCTAGATTGATTTATAGCTGTCCATGCAATTTCAGTTTGAAAAGGGAAGATATCAAATCAGCAGGATAACAGTCCAACAACATACTTATAGATTGTTATTCTACATTGCGAGGCAATTTCTTCTCTCTCAGAGAAGGACATATATTACCACTGTAGACATCCAGTAAAAATGGACAGCTCGTTTATTTATAAAAGGAAAATGCTTGCATGCTGTGATGTTGAAATGAAAAACCCATTGTGCTCGCATGTATTCTGGAATGAGACCCTCCCCTCAACTAGAGGGGAACAAGTGAAGATACAGAAGTAATAGCATGACTATTGAGTAGTTTAGTTAAATGCTCTCATGATCTTGTCTTCGCATTGTCCCTGCCAATACTTTTAATCCTGTGTATAATGTATGCCATACATTCAGTGAAATCCAATGGCCACATTATCTGAACTGTCTCAGTGATTTTCAGGATATAATTTAGATGTTAGTGTAGTTACCAAGTGCAAAATCTTGACGCTTTTTAAAGTGCAGCCATATTTCTAAGATTATGGAAATCAATACTGTACATTACAGAACAGACATCTGAGTGTTATACAGAGATATATCTTTGGGTGCTGCCACAAGTAGCAGATTTGTATTTCATACAAGTAAAATTAATTCATAAGCAAATATGTTTGCTGGGTGCAACAGATGATTTTCTTAGTCAGAAGGCATGTCTTTGAGCATGTCATATACAGAAAAATACATATGCAGAATAACTACTGGGAAAAGAAAGAACAACAGGCAGAGCATAAGCAAATAACAAAACAATCCAAATCCAATTTACAAAAAAAAAAAAAAAAAATAGACCAGGTGTAATTTGGCATGAATTTATTTTGGATACACAGAACATGTCCTGTATATTATAGTATATCCTTTTCCAGCTGAATTTATTACAGTGACACCCCCACACAAACAAATAAAACAATAGTTATTTCGTAAAGTCTGGATTTACTTGCATACCTCTTTTTTGTTGTTGTTGTTCCTCTTAATAAAAGTTAGAAAGGCTGCAGTAGTGAACAGAGTTAACTCTAAGCCCACTCGAAGACACGTATCTAGAGTCCACCTCTGCTCTTAGTGAAGCTAATAGGAAGTGTGTACCTGCTGCTGGGCTCTGGTTAAACAGAAGCACACTTCTGCCCAGAATCACCTTCACTTTAATGTGAACTGTAGTCATTCAGCACTTTAGGGTGCATTACAAAATGCAAGAATTTCATATTATCATATAATTATTATTTTTAAAGAAGCCTGGACAAGATAACAGTTGTGATGCAGATATGTTCATCATGTATGACTCAACTATTTGCTCAACTTCACTAAAGATCATTCCTAGACTATAATGCAAGTGAACTTGTCTGTATCTAAATTAAGATCACTGTGATGGATCAGAAACTCCTATCTTTGAGTACCACGCATAAAAAAGAGCAAGTAGCATCAAAGAGAAACAGTCAGACAAATCATGTTGTTTCTTAAGTGCAATAAATATTTAAATCAGACTTTTAATAATTACCCAGTGATCTATGACTTGATAGACTTACTTGAAATATCTAGCCATAGTTTCCCACCTAATGGCACTCCAGTACTGGGTATGGTCCCTTTGATTCTAGGGTAGAAAAGCAGTCTCCTGCAATATTTCAGCCCATGTGAAATGAAAAATGAATCTGCTCCTTAATCTTTCCTGTGTTCAAACAGTCTTTTCCCTCACCAGATCTTATCTAATTGTTGACCTCTTCTAAAAGTCCTCCAAATTAGGAATTCTTCGAAGAAGATGGCTACCAAAACTGCACTCCACATGGCATTCTAAGTGATTTTTTCATATAACTCATTCAGTCTCATAGGAAGATATCTCACATTTCCTCTTGTGCTTTTTTATGAAGCTTTCCCTGACCAAGAATCAAGGCTGTCTTTTCTAGAAAATTACCCTAGCAAGTTTTACCTAGCAGGTATAACAAAGGTCCACCAGGAATTGTCCTTTTTTTGCCCTAAAGTCATGCCAGATCCAAGATCCAGGAGCAGAAAGGCAGGATGCTTATCAGCTTTCAGTAAAGTTTATATGGGTTGGCTGTCTGTTGGAAAACTACTGAAATACAGTTAGACTATCACTAAAATTAAAAATCAGAAAGCCCTTACCTGCCATTCAGCTCCTGATTGTCAGCTCTTTAATCTGTACCTTGCTTGAACTATTCAGTATGATGAAGAATGTGAAGAAGCAGATAAAACCTTGCTATTTTTCCTTAAATAATTCAATCAGGAGATAAAGAAAGGGAAGAATATTTCTCACTAAATCATGCAACTTTTTAATTTTTCCGTAAAACTTTTCTGTTCTTCTGTAACATTTTTAAAACATGTTTTATAAGAATGTCTGAGCATTGCTAATTCTTGCAGAGGCTCCAAGATTTGTTTGCTTTTTTATTATTATTTGTAAATCAAAAGTACCCAATAGACATGATCAAATGAGCAATCAGAATACAAAGATTTAACGTTCTACTCTTTTTTAGTGCACTAGATTTACTAGCAACCTTGTTACATATAGGACACTCAGGTCAGACACTGAGGCATCCATATTTTTAGTTCCCAATAAAGTCAGTCACAACCAAAGGAGACTGAAGTAAGAGTATGAATGCCTTGCAAGATCAGGCCCTGGTATTGCCAGTGATTATATTCTGCACAAGGGGTTCCAAATTCATAAAAAAGTCAGAAAGACATTTGTTTGAGGTATTTATAGAGCATCTGTTTGACTAACCATCTGTGCTCTGATTGAAGTATACACATGGTCCAGACTGAATCAAAACCAATTCAACGGATTAAAATAGTAACCTTGACAGTGTTACATCTAAAGATTTTACTGCTAGTGACTCTTGGCCTGTTTACATGTAAAGGTAATTTTTTAAAATGTAAGATCTGAAAGCTAGCATAAGGAAAAGCGTGACTAGTGTGCCTGCTTCAAATGGCTTTGGGCTTTGAAGTTAAGAGATGCTGCTGGAACGCTGCATGCCTTTCCAAAAAGCTGTTTGCTTAGGGTCTGGATTAGGCTAGCTGCCTCCCTGTTTTTTGAGTCGCTTTTGGGTGTCTGTGAATGTGAAAGCAAGAATATGCTGAAGAATTTTGCCCTGCTCTTGCTTATGCTGTAATTCTATTTTGAAATACAGGTCTTGGCGGTAGTAGTATTCAGTACAAACATTAGCAAAGCATTAGAAATGTAGCCAACTGTTGCTTGGTCTAATGGCACTGAGAGACCTCAAAGTGTTCAGTTTGCTTACTTCAACAAGATTATCTTTTCCATGGATCAGTACATTTTGTGTGTTCAAAATGCTGAGATGAAAGATTGCAAAGAAAAGCAATAAGCTGTTAAAAAAAATATGTGGTGGTCACTCATTATTTATTGAACTTGCTCCTCAGAAATAGTTATTGAGCAGTGAGGTTTTTTTCAGTAGGTTTTGTTTGTTCAAGATGATACAAAATTGAAGTTTCTGATATTGTTTCACAAGATTATTTTTCTTCAGTGATAACCTGGGGAATTCTTTAATTTACCCCTTCTTGGTGATGTAGCACCATCTGCCACATCTGCAAAGAAGATAATTATTTTTAGAGGCATCTGTGTTTTGTTTTTTTATTAAGTATTGAGTCATCGAGGTCAGTGTTTTTGAATTATTCAATGTAGGAAAATAGAAGCTTTTGTTTTGCATTTTGGTCAGTAACAAAGGTTGGATTTTTATTACTGTTGGTGCCCTAAATCTCGCAGCAATTTGCTGCAGGCCTCTGATTTCCAAGAAATTTGTTTGCATTCTTAGTGAAAGCATTTAGTTTGTAGGAAAAAAGAATCAATCAATCATAATTCTGGTATCAGTAAAACAGCATCTGGTGGCAAATAAGTGACTCTGGAATCTCTTGTATTAATGGAGATATTACACAGTGAGCTGTTGGTCCAGATTTCCAACTTCAGATTCAAAATGGTAAATTAGGATCTCTGACACCAAAGGAGAAATCATTCTCTCACAAGATATAGAAAATTTTAGTAGATATTGTGGACTTGCACCCTCTGCTAAACACCATACTGACTGAAGTCCCAAAATGAGCCATCCTTTGACAAATTTGTTATTAAGTCTGTGGCCTTCCACGATTGATCAGATGAGCACATCTGAGTCAGATGAGCATTCTCCATCAAGCAGCGGGAACCTAGCAAAGGTGAGAATTAGGACCTGAAGCCTTCAAAAGATTGCTTGATCTTGTAGCAAAAAGTCACTTAGCTGTGCCAGATGCCTTGAAAGACTAGTGCTTCATGTAAACTCTTGGTGTGCTGAAGTAATGAGTGTAGTGCATGAATGCAGAGTTATCATTTGATGATGACATCTCTGCAGCAGTTTCTTTCAGCTTTCTGCCGTTGAGAAACTAATGAGAGAAGACAACTTCTCAAAAAGTGAATGGTTTCTCTCTGGGGAGCTGATGAAAATAGGGTTTATTTTTCTGGTTTTACTGCAGAGTGAAGGTGGCAGAGCTGAATGGTCTGAGAAGAATCTCTTAAGAAATCACATGCATGTTGAAAATTAAACCTTAGAGAGGAGCCTATTGGATAAAGAAAGAGAAGAGGAACCATGGATCTAATTGGCTGATGAAATAATTGAAAAAGAGATGTTGAAAAGCCAAGCCTGAGTCCTATGTTGAATGAAAGACTCTTGACACAATCCCATATGCTGCATTTGCTTGGGTTATGCAAGATGTGTGACCAAAATGAAGGAGCTCAACTATATGCTCTTTTCCCATCAATTAGTATGTACTGCTGCATGTCTACTTCAAACAGAAGGTGTTCATTTAACTATCAGCAGTGGCCAGGGTGTGTGTGTGTATGTGTTTCTCTGTAGTTTTAGAAATGTTATGTTCTTAAACTCACTGAAAATCAGCTGTGGTGTCTAAGACTATTCCCAAATATAACTCATAATTTTGCATCTCCACATTGAAATTATTTCAGTCTGTGAACCCTGGCTGTGTGAACAGCTTTGCAAACAGAGCCTGGAGTTCATAGTACTAGCACAACTTTAGATTTGAACCACTTTGCAGCACAAGAATAAAGATTGATCTCTGCAGTTACAGCACAGGAAAGTTGAACCTCTGGAAGTGCTACAGATGCTCCTGACTGTGATGTCCCTTGTTCTGGGAAACAGTTGCTGATTTTAGCTGTACTTGGATCAATCAGTTTAGCATGGAACTTATCTCTGAGGACTGGGATAGCTGGCAGGTGAACTCAGGCTTACCAGATTTCAGTAATTTCAAAGGCAGTTACTCTTTCCTGTCAGAACTTAAGTGTGAGTAGAAGCCTCATTTAGAACAGGCAGTGGCATTCTACATTTATTTTACTCATCACATACCTTTAATGAACTTTGCCATATTTACAAATGAAAAGTGGTATTTTGGAAAGGATTCAGATTTCAAGACACTAAAGATCTGCTTGCTTTCCTCATGACTGGGAAGTCTGCTTTACTGCTGTATGGAAGATGTAATGCGCTACTCCTTACCGGGCCATGATACAGTGATAGCAGGATTTGTCAGTACTCCAGAACATGACTCCTTAACTACTTTCCAGCTGTGCTTTAATGTACTATTCTATCTGTGCTGTTTAATTAAGGTCCAAAAGGGCTCTCAGTTAGTGGCCACACTGACATCTTTTTTTGCTTTTAGACTCAGAGACACTTTCAGCACAGTTCAGTTACCTGCACACAGCATAGGAAAAAGCCAGCATTTGTTGTCAGCATGCCAAGTCCCTGCATGGCTGAGCAGTAGCAGAGCCACTCAGTCTTCCTCTCATTGAAGAGCATGAGAAAACAATGAGTCTTGTTCTTCAACCTGAAGGTCAGACTTGATTTATAATTTACTATTAGATTGCATCTTATAAAAAGAGGCAGTGACAGCCTCTGCTGGGAGTACTGGGCAAACTAAAAAGACTGCAGCTACTTCAACTGTGGAGTTGTGAAGGAGGGTACTTTGAATATGCTGTATTTGACTCTTGAATATCATATTCTTATGTTTAATGAAGATATAAAACCAGAATGACGTATGCTTAATGTCCCTCATTCTCCTAATGGAGTGTAAGGCTTGTGAAGTGCTAGTTTGCTTTTTCAAATGCCAGATAAATTATTTTTATCTACATAATCTGAGAAGTATTGGAGAAGTATTTTGTAAACATTCAGGACTCCCACCTCTAGATATTATTGATGCTCATGTCTTAGACTGTGTTAAGTAAAGTCAGTTAACATTCTGATCTCATTTATACATGTGTATTCCATCCTCCCATGCAATTCATGAATCTTCCCATTAATTAGCAATTATTAAGTACTAATTTTTGTATTTTTAATTCACAGTTCTAATTCCAGAACATTTTTGAATTTTGGTTGTTGATGTTTTTAATAATTATGAAATAGTACTTCATATATTGCTAAAATCCTTATCGACAAAGCAAATTACTTAGTCTGGGAGTAAGAACATCTGTATCTGGTCCTAAACAGTCTCAAATAAAATAAATCTTTGTGAATCTTTGAGAGAAAGGTAGCCTTGTTGATGCTTGGCTGTGGATTTGGGTAAAAAGCTGAATGTAATCTCCTCCTAACTCAACTGGTTTAAGCTTCAGCAAGGATGACTTAGGAAAATTCATTTTAGTTTTTAATTGAGCAAACTGGGTAATTCTACATCGTCTGTTATCCCGTCAAAACTGATGAGAGATTATTAGTTAAGCCTTGGTAACCTGGTTGCCTGTTAGGATCTATCTGCAAGTGTTCTGTGTCCTTTAATGGATAATTTGCAATAAATTAAAAGCACTCTAGAACCTCAGTTTGGAAAGCAGATCTTGATGTTTGTCACCCTTTTCCTAATAAATTTCTGGAGATCGAGGCATTTAGTACTGTGAGATCTTTAATAGCTATCACATTATGTCTGGAGAGAGAAGTTCCACTAAGGTTGCGGCAATTCTGTTATTATATAGAGGGAGATTTTACAAGATTGGCCAGACCTATTCCAAAAATAAAGTGTGAGGTGTGGTACCAGTTGTGAAAACTATTAGTTTGGCTGCAAGATCTTATTTTTATGGCTATGTCTATCACATATGACAATCCCAAAATAGAGACATCCTGTGTACAGCTGACTCACAAAAAGACTTCTGCCCTATACCTACCCTACAGCAAGCTATTTACCCTGGATTACATAATTCAACAACTTCTGTTGTGTTTTCTTGCATTTTAATCACTACCCCTTAACTTCTTCTATCCAGGCAGGTAAAATTGAGGATGAACTGCAGCAAATGCTTCTTTTTATAATGTCTACCAAGCTCAATGAATGTAGCCAGTATTCTGCTTGCTCTTTCAAGCTGCTTGTTTATGAAAATAAGTTAGTACCGTGTTTCATAGTATCATTCAAGATAGACAAACCTGATTAAAGGCAGCTATGTGCTGTCCTCTAGCCTTCAAGAGGCACTGGTCATTATTCATATAATTTAGTTCAAGAGAGTCTTCCAAAAATAAAAATTAAGGTCATAAATAAAATGTTAATGTCATTAATGAGGTTATAGAAAGCTTCTTGTAACCCAGGGTTGGTTTCTTCTCTTTGATTAACTGTATTTTTTGCATAATTTGAGTTATATATATTACTGAGTCACTGGAAAGATTTTTGCAGGTTTCTCTACTATTTTTTGTTCTTCAGCAACTTTGAATCTCCACTGATGCAAGAAGTCCCAGAGCACCAAGGCAACAGCACAGACAGTTCGGGAAGCAGTTTGGCAAGCTCTGTCACAGCATGTAAAAAGGTAACTTCCAAGTTTATGTTATTTTCAAAGGCATATATGTATCCTGGGTTATAGTTTTGCTTTCTAGCTTTTACTTTTATTGAGGAGCACAACATTTAACTGATGCCTGAAGAGGAAAACAGTTTATTCAGAAAAATAAGTTCTGATTGCTGTTGTTGTATCTTGCAATTCTGCATGCATGGTCTATACTTGTCTGTTTGCAAAATGTGTGTGGGAGGTGCATTTCCCTTGATTATTTCTCATTTTCCTCATTATCTGGCAAAATATAAAAGTTGGAAAGAGCACAAATAAATTCAGTTCTGCATTCTGATAGCTTGCAAGTCTCTGGGACACAGCCTTAGGGTCCAGAGCTTAGCTTCTCTGAAGTCAGTATGATCCATCCTTCACGTAATGGAGCTTTTCTGCCTAATATCTTACTAGAGGATTTCAGCAACCAAGGAAGTAGTATAAATTTGACTGTTCCTGCTTTTATTGCCTCAAAATGGATTTATATGAGTTATTTAGTTTAGAGGATGGTGAGGAAAGGAAGCAGCGCCTGTATGTGTCTGTATGTAGTTAAGATTAGTCAGGTATGACTGAGACTAGTTTATGAATGTAGGTAGTACAATTGAAAATACACGAGTGAAGATTCTAGGTGCTTCCATCTACTCTCAGGGCCAAATTGTGGCAGTGCAGTCCAAGGGAAGGCCATTACCTATTGAGGAGAACAGGCCATCTTTGATCTCTCAATTTGCAGTAACCATCTGAGCTCGACTATTTCCCATAGGCATAATTCTAGAGCTGCTAAGTATCCATTTACCACATAATATTATAAAATCTCAAAATTCATTCAGTTTTCCCATAATTTCTTCTGTTGGTTTTTTTTTTCATCCTTCACTACTAATTGTAATGCTTTCCTTTTGTTTGTGGGGTTTTTTTCTTCAAAATAAATAACAATTTATATACATAAATAGAAAGATGAAACATGGAAGATAAAGATATACTTTCCTTATATTTCTGAAAATCACACTGTGGCTGTGGGGGTTGAGTGTTGGCTGTCTACTGAAATTTCAATAAATGTAAAATCACTGAAATAAGAAAACCTCTGTAGACTTATTTGTATGCTGGAATTGTGCACCTCTAGCTCATCCCAGCAAGGCAAAATACAAAAAGCCAGTATTTTGTTTGTCCCAAGAGTTTGCTTATTTTCTAAAAGATATGTGATTTTCAAAAAATGCTGCTGGCTGTAATTGTAGAATTGTAGAAATTGGCATAAAATACATAACATGCTGAACATCTTGTATTTCTTTAATCTGAGTTGGCTGTTTTATGTAAGACTGAAGGACAGTGGCACAGCACTGAAAAGTGTTACCACTGTGTTTATAAATGTTCCCAGCATGGTCACCTTCACTCTTACAGACTTGCTTTTGCCTTTTGATTTAGAGCTGCTTCATCTGTCTGATCCCTTACATTTGAACTTTTCATTGTAATACGAGTCAATTTTATGATGTTAGACACACTAGAAGAAGTGATTCACCTCTGCCAGCACTTCTGACAAACAGCAGGATATTTTGGGCTTCTTTACAGCTCTGTCACAGTGTGTGTTAGTGTTCTTTTTCTGTGTGTATTGTGTAGAAAAGGATGCAGAAATCAAAGTAAGCCATTATATTTTCTTTTATCCTGCATTAGTTACAGTAATTTTTCAAGTTAGATATGCAATCGGTGCTGGAGTGAAACTGTGAGTTCCTGCTGCAAGGGAACAGTTTAAACAGTTCACTTGCAGGTTTGAGTAATTTCACTTGGTATGAATGGGAATGGTTCCTTGTCAGAATCCATATGAGATGTGGGCTTTTACCACAAAGACCAATCTGAACAAATTCAGAAGATGTGTCCTGTGATAGTTCATCTTATTCTGTATGTCCCACTTTCATATCCTTTTTGATGAGCAGTAATTAACCAAAGCAATTAAGATGATCAGCCATGAAGACGCAGATGTTTCATTTGTGGAGCAGAGCCTATTTAATGTTGTCACAGTTATAGATATTTAGTGTATTTTAATGTCTTACTATCTAAATCAGGGAGCAGGAAGCTGTTACGCTAAACTTGTATGCAGTGTTTTCCTCTGGGAAAGAGTGACTTCTCTAATCTACACTCTGCTAGAGGCTGATTTAGTTCATTGATTCACAACACACTGAGTAATGCTGACGGCTGAGTCTGTAGATGAGAGTGGAAAACTTTTTTTTTTAGAACCATGAATTACTGCTGATTCCACATTTCATGCATGATGCAGATTCATCCTGAATTATTTTCTGAGTGTGATGATCCTACTTTGAACCAGACATACAGCAGTATAGTGCGTGCAGCTGTTAAGCATAAGTGCAGTCAGTGAATAAAGTTCTGCTTTCACTTGTACCACTGCAAATCAGAAGCAACCTCACTGAATTCAGCAAATCCCATGTATGCCAATGGGATTGTCCTAGAGCTTGTCTCAGCTAGGTATCAATGAAGAAAACTACATGATTAGAGGAAGAAATTTTCTCAAGTGATGCCGTTTGTATTAGAAGCGTAGGCTATGTGAAAGAAAGATGGTGAACAACCACTGAAGTAGTAATACAAGTTAGGTTTCTTACCTTTGTTGTTCAATTACAGCTCAGTATAGTTTGAAAAGGGCCTAAATGCAAAAATGGCTATCAGAAAGAATGGGCAGATCTCTGAGGGATAACAATGCTCACATTGCAATTCATTAGTTACCCAATGGATGAAGCAAGCTCACTCAAGCTTATTCACAGTTCCACCGTAGTCATATGTTATTGTAGTATAAGGACATCAGTGTATTTCTTAAAAGCATGAATATTGTTGCAAGTTTGAACACATCTGCAAAATCCCATTTATATAAACAGTTAACAAAGTAGAACTGGCCTACAGCAGTCAGATCCTAGAAGTATTAAATTCTCTTTGCCTATATGTGTATGTCTTTGACCATGACAATATTACTGTCTACTACCAAAGTAGCATGCCCAAAAGTTCACAAGGATTCAATTTATAGAATTTTACATAACAGGAATGCATAAAGTTACAGTGATCTGCACTGCAGAGTGGCCCAAATTATCCTTCCTCGTTAGAAATGTTAATGGGAAAGTTCTGAGAAATAACATAATGCAGAAACTTGTATTTCATAATAAGGTAGAGTTTAAACTCATCCAAAATTTACATCTCATTCCAGCCATCGCTTAGTCAAATGTCACCTTCTGTCCTCTGAGCACCATATTCGGATTTGTGTAAAATCAGAGCAAGAAGTCCCCACCCATATGCTCCCTTTCCCACAGTGCTGTCTTTTCTGAGTAATTTCCAGAGATTTTCCAGATGACTTTGGGCCAACTTGTATTCCTTGGATTGCTGACCTCCCCCACCTCATGCAGCATGGGCTGGAGTATATCCTATTTAGTTTTTTTCATCTATCTACTTCAAATTCCAATTGCTGAAAGTGATCTTCTCAGTAGTAAAAATGTTATTGCATCCTTCTTCACATTTGTGACTGCATTTTCAAGTGTCTGTCCAGCATTGCTTGTGCACATATGAAAGCAGAGCATAGGCCAGAGAGAGCAATATCCCACTAATACTGCTCAACTCCTCAAGGTTACTAAAAATCACATAATATCATAGCTTCCACGTAATATTTTCTACCCTTGACTTAAAGTCTATTAGGAAAAGTTGCATACAAAAATTAAATGCATTGAAAAGCCTTAAAATTAATAAACCACCCTGCAGTGACCCTCAAGCTTGACAGCAATATCCTGACCTAAAACATTTGTTCAGGAGTTATTACTACTGATAGTGCATTACCAGAATTTTCTTCCTGAAAGGAAAATAGGTGTGCCAACGGTGATTTAACATCCACAGGAAGAAAACTAGTTGAAATTTGGAATGCCCATCTCATTTCATGAATTAATCACCTACAATATACATCTGCTATGATATAGCAGTTCTGAAGAGAAATACTGGTATAACACACCAAGTACTTTGATAAAAAGGAGTAGCAAGCTTTTTTGAAGCTTGTTTCTTTGTGATAATTTCTGCCTATTCCAGTTTCTCAGAAACTGGCTGAGATTTGGGAAAGAAAGATATGAAGCTGTTAAGGATAAAGACAAGTTCACTAAGATTTTTAAGGAAATGAAAAAAAACTTCTCGTTACAGAAAAATCTATTTCAATTGAGGAGGACTGTTTCCTATGTACTGAAATCATAGTCTAAGAGGTGATTAGAACTTCAGTCCTTGAGGATGAGAAGATCTAGAATCACATGAAATCTAACATCAAATATATACGCGTGTGTAGGATTATGTATATGTCGAACTTTTTTCTTCATAAAACATTCAGAAGTTAGTACTTTTTGGAAAAAGTATTTGATGCAGTATTTTACCAACAAGTTTATAATGTTTCAGTATTTACACATTTAGAAACATTTCATAAAATATATAAAGCTCAGAGGAAATTGTTTCTCTGTGATATGACATATACTGTTTTTCCCATCTAGACTCAGAGTTAGTTAGGGTGACATTAATCTGTTCACACTAAGACAATATACTATACAATTTATTGAGTTCGGAGTCATTGAATTAGTAAACAAGATTAGCTAGCAGTACCTGAGAAGGAACTGGTGTAGATGTGAAGCAGTCACAAGCCTTTGTGCTTCTCATAACAAAGTCTGTGGGCACAGTAGTTTTTTTCTGAGTATTTTGTCAACCCTAAATTTGTTTTCAGAAGAAATCTCATAGCAGGGCTGGAGTTTGCATGTCAGCCTACCCCTTTGCACAAATTAAAAATAACCATAAAGGTGCAAAACCTATGTAGAGGGCACTGAAGGAAGGCACTGAAGCAATGCCAAATGAATGGGTTCTAGTGGTCATCATCATCCATCCCACAGGGAGTGCAGTATTTACTATATGACTTTCTGACAAAAAATTAAACATTAGAGTGGGTGTTAGTCTGTGTGTGGTAATAAGCTTACTTCTAGATTGCTCCTGAGTATTAGAAAATTGTGTTAGCTGTCCGCATCAGCTTTCCACGCTTGTTCATCTTTCCTGAGAAAAGACCTGACAAGTTCTTCTCACTTCATGAGGAATTGATCTGGGCTTAGAAAGTAAGTGTAGGAAAGAAATGTCAATGCAAATTATGCAGTAAGGTAATGAAAAATACTGTGGATAGTTATTTGTTTTTCTTTCCAGGGTATGACAACATAGGTATATTTTGAAATATTATTAAAGTAAAAGTCTAAAAGCTACAGTAAAGCATTTTTCCTCAGTTGCCAGAAGGGCAAAGGAGATAAATATCAATTGCACAAACATGCTTCTTAACATCTTTGCCTAGGAACAATAAGCCATATAAATTGTTCTGGGAGTATCATCGCTGTTACTGCTATCGTTTGCTGATACTAATTAGTTATTTCAAAAATAATAAGGGTTCCACTTTTTCATGGGAAAAAAAACGTGCCAAATAGTCAGCCTGTGGATTAATTTATCCAGACAGACCCTTTCTCTTTTGCTTCAGAATATCCCATTACCTGAAATACATGCTTTAAACTGAATTTAGTAAAGATACACAGTCAGCTAGGCTGATAGTCTTTTTGTACAGTCAGAGAGCACACTCCCTCCAGGAGGTCAGCATACATCTCTGTCAGCTAATAAGATTCCTCAAGCTGTCCATGCAAACAACTCCCCTTCCCATGCTTCACCATCCTCAACTATTTGTCCTTTGTACTCTATTAAACAGAAAATGAATGCATGGAAAGAAACAACTTTTCAGTTTTAACACAGTCTTGTCAGCATAGGAATTCAACCCCTAGACCATCTGTGCCTCTAAGTTCTACTTTCATCCCTAATGGAAATTAGAATAAATTGGTCTAGCCTTCACGCTTTCAATGAAAGGGCAAACAGGAACGAGTGATTCTTTTGCTTGTCATGGATCTTTCTATAGCGGCTGTGTAAATGTAATAAAGTACAAGCCTGCCTGTTTTATGATATGGCTCTTTAGCCCCAACAAATTGTACACTCAGAGACTCTGGCTGTGTCGTTGCTGCAGACACAGTTCCTGGTCATGTCTGAGCACAACCAGCCCAGATCCATGAGTCACTTCCAGACTTACTGGTATTTCAAAGAAATCTGATGCTGTGCTCAGAAAGAAAGTCCTTTCTGAGTTCAACTTCATGCAGATACATTTCAGTAACATACTGGAGGTCTATTTATTAAAAAGGCAATTTGACCTACCTGAAATCCGTGCATAAGTAGTAGAGGCAGCAAAGAATTTAATTCAACCTAAAGCGTCAGCCTTGCAAAGCTGACTTCTTTATAAGCTACAGATATCTCTAGTCTAACTTTATTTTTTGTTCAAGCAAAGCTTGTAGCATTTGCTATAGGACTGAGTCAACATAGAGAGATTGAACTCTGTGAAGGAGCCTTGATCTAAGAGTCCTGACTGAGCTCAGTATTCTTTACAGAAAGTTTCAAGTATTTTAGCTTCTCCAAAAGCAGCAAAATATTTTTAAGAAGAAAGAGATTGTAGCCTAGGCAGTCTCAGAAATGAGGCTGCTGACAGAATGAATAGCAGATCTGTTTTAGATGGAAACAAGCTGTAAATTATAAAGGTTGCAAGGTATACTGTGGTATGATTAAATTATTAGTTTTTCCAAAGTCTACGTTTATCACTTTAAAATAGAACAAAAATCCTAACACTGTTTTTCAATAAAAATGTTTTATTTCTTGAGGTTATTTAAGACATCTCCTTCAAGGACTTTTAATTCTTAGACAAAATTGTCCAATAGTTTAGGGGATATATGTCACTTGAGTCCCAGGTACAGTAACTTCATAAGTCTAAAGGGAATGGGAGTCCCAAGTCTTGCTTCCCAAAAAATGTGTAGGCAAGATTTTATTTGAGCTCCAACAACAGAGGTCAGGCACAGTAGGACTAAGAAAATTTTAAATTATTTTAACTATTTTTAACTATTTTAACAGATTCTCTGCAGTAACAGTCTGCTAGAATCAACAGACTACTGGCTGCAGAATCAGAGGACACCATGCCAAATTGGCTTTCTGGAAGACAAGTCAGAAAGCAACTGTGCCTCAGTAAGTACACACTGTAATCTCCTCTGGGGAAATGTCCATTGAGAGTTGTTTGAGCAGAGTGTGGGGGCGTCTAGAGTACATGTTAAATTAAAAGAAGTCAATGACTAACCGACTCCAAAATTATGTCAATGTATTGATAGTTTCTGTAATTTCCAGCTTTCTGCTAAAAGCAAATATCCAAAGCAAGAATGCATACAGATTTCTATACAGAATACATTAATAAAGATTGCTTCAGAGGTTTCCCTGTATTTTTATTGTGTATTTTAGTCAGTGACTAACAGCAGAGAAAAATAAGCTAAAGAGAAAATTATTCCAAACTCTAACTTGTTAATGGAAAGGTTGGGAAGAACAGATGCTTAAAAGGCTGCTGAGTGTTCTTGAACACATAGAGACACGATTAAGGACAGAACTCTTTCCATATTAGGTGAGGAGAAGCTGCTAAAGAATTCAAATGGAATAATTTTACATTTGAAATTAAATTTAAAGCTCCATGTGTTGTGGATTATAATGCAACTAAATTAAGAACAGCTTTTGGTTAAGCTTGTATTTGAAAAAATAAGAGTTGTATTTCTTTACACACCATCTTTATGAAGCTGAATGACATTATATTGCTGTGATCGTAATAGTGTTCTATTCAAGAAAAAGCTCAGGAGAGCAGAACATTACTAGAAAGAGTTACCAAGGAAATGTGCTTTTAGGAATAGAGTCTGAGGTTAGAGGGCTAAATATCATTCTGTTCACTGGATTATAAATTCCTAAAAGATGCAGTGATCAAAATGCAGAACTTAAGTAGTACGTGATGGTAAGCAACCACATAAGGTAGAAGGTGAGAAACTGAGTACATTCCTGTGTCTCTACTTCAGATTATGCTGGGTGGAACAAGGAAGGGGATATTTGTCTTAATTTCATCTGGGATAGAATTGTTTTCTTCCGAGTGGCTGGTGTCATGTTTCAGCTCTAGCAGAAAAACAGTGTTGATAACACACCAATGTGATGTGAACAGCATCCTTGTTCACATCAAGAGAGGTGTTTAGTAACCTGGAAGTTTAGTTCTTCTAAACATCAAAGTTTTTGAGTTACTGTTAAATAGTTACTCTAACTGTTATGAGCAGAACTGAAGTTTTGCTCGTGTTCCTGCTTAATTTATTCTGAGTGGCAATAATAGGGCAGAATTTTAATTTAAGTGTCTAAAATGTTACGCAGCTAACACAGTACACTAGGAAGCTTTTGCATTAATTGTCAAACTTAATACATAGACTAGAGTGTAAGCACACTGTTTTTGTGGTCTTTTTCCTCCAGAATTGCTCTTTCCACCTCAGGTATGCCAGTGGTGTATTTGGGTGGGCACAGTGCTTGAGCAGACTAGGGAAGGGGGACACTTGACTACTGTGTGAGAACTAAGCATTAGTTTAGCATTCTACCCAGAGAGCATTTCGTTCTGAGTCCTTTCCAATGTCTGATGATAAATGAGTGGAGGCTGCAGGAATAAAGAACGTGGAGGAGTTTCCCTAGCTTTTCCAATAGCCAGCAAACCAGACTGCCATTAACAGAAAATACATTCTTCTCTTTCATGCAGATTTTATAAATTGCCGGAATGCCAGATATGTTTTAAAGTTGCCATTAGGTTTGCAGAATGAAAAAAGAAATCTAAACAAGACTATATGAACATAGGTTTCATAAATGTTGTGTTCATTATCTCCCATTACAGATCAGTGCATTTAGCACAAGTAAAAGTAGACTCATGTCTGTCCTACATATGCTCACCAAGTGTACTAACATTGATTTATTAAAACATTAAACACTTAACTCAGCTATAACAGACTGCTTTTCCACAGAGAGATTCTTAAAGAAGAATGGACATTTGAGTACATGTAATAGTCCATTAATCTCCAAACTGCTTAGTGAAAAGCTACATATTACAATATGAAAATAATAAATTGTGTTAGAGGAATGGTATTTCATACTTGCCTAAGTTGGACATCTTTTCCTGTGTTCTGAAAATAGAAGCGTTCATGTGACATTTTTTTTTATTATACCGAGTTCTGGTAGTCCATCACAACAGAAGAAATTCTAGTGTGTCCGTATTTAATCCAGTGGTTGTGTACATCTGCACAGATGGACAATAGAAGTCATAGGAAGAAGTAATAACTAAACGTGATGTCTGTTCTCTGTATTTATGCCAGCTCTGTGGTATGTTAACTACTGAAAGTGTTATGTGTATTATGAGTATGTTATGAATAGAGTTTGAAAGACTGCCTTGCCCTAATTTTCTTGTTCTATGTTCAGTAGATGTGTAAGAGCAAACTTTTTGTCCAGATGTGTTTACACTTAAGAAACCAAAGAGGTGCACTAGAATTTAGTCCAAGTGGACAGGGCTAGTTGTATTAGTTGTTAGGACTTTGTAGGAAGAACTCCCATAGAGGCTAATCAGGAAAGGGCAGCTGAAAGAGATATCTCTGAGCTTGAAATGAAGGCCTGGTGGGAAAGAATGAAGGTGAATTCTAGGTTGTAATGACATTTTCTTATAAAAGGTCATACCAGATCTCTTTAAAATGTCCCTGAGTTGAAGTGTGCTACCATCCCTACTTCAGGTGATCCTATTAGGTTTTGCCATGCTATCTGCTTGAAAAGTTTAGACTCCTACAAAGAACTTCTGGGCTGGTGTTATGAATGTATGTAGTAGAGTGCTCTAGCATCTGAATTTTTTCATCCTATTGGCAATTACCAAACATTAAATTAAGTGGTGATAAACAATGATACTGCATTGCAACAGTTCAGTGCTACAAATAAAGTGGACAGTTTTGTGCTATTTTCATAATTAGATAGCATAAATTTTAAATGTAGTTTAATTACATAAGTCTTGTTTTGTTTGTTTACACTAAATGAGGACTCAGTCAAAATCTGTCAAATAGTGTAAAGAGTGTGGATATATAAGACACAGTCTTTCATAAGCTGCACAGAGTGACTTACAGATGTGACTACAATATTTACAATGAGACTTTCTTATTATCTCACAGAGAGACCCCTTCAAATAAACTCTCATGTCTTTGTCCATTCCATTGTGCAAAACTATCTTTTTCATTGGATCTACATTAAATAGTCTCTGCTTTGAACCTGCTGATAAGTAAACCTTATATAAAAAGAAAAACCTGATAGGTGGTTTGTCCCTACTTTCTTTTCGCAGACCTAAAATATTTATTTACCAATGCTCAAAGTGTTTGGTTGAGTTATGCTAGCACGTGTTAGGAAACTGAAATTTAATCTGCTTAGACTATTTATAGTTTCATCTTCAAGCATCATAGAATCACCAAGGTTGGAAAAGGCCTCCAAGATCATCTAGTCCAGTCGTCCACCTACTACTAATACTTCCCCACTAAACCATATTCCTTTGTACAACATCTAAACATTGCATGAACTCTTCCAGGGACAGTGACTCAACCAGCTCCTTGGGCAGCCCATTCTAGCACCTGACCTCTTTTGGAGAAGACATTTATCCTAGTATCCAATATAAGACTCTTCTAAAGCACTAAGTCTTAGTATCGCACACAGACAATTCATTTCTTATTCTTCTTAAGAGATTTTAAGATTTGATATTTTTCTTTTCAGTGCCTTTACAGTAAGTAAGTCTTCCTGCTCCCTGGCAGCCTACAGGGAATTTCATTTGACAGCTTCTGCTCCATGAAAATATACCTTTCCCTTCCCAAGCAGCATGATTCTTTGTCAGGGGTAGTGGGATTTCCAGACTTGGGCAGAAATGCTTTCTTCTATGTAAAAGCTGCAAATTTTTGTGCCAAGTGTCCTAGGGTAGCAGAAACCAACTTAACGTCATTAAACTGCATGGATAGAAGTTGTCAGTGAAACTTCCCTGTTTTTCAATTTAAACAAAATAAAACAATAGAGAACTGTTTATTCTAACTTCAGCATAACAAGATAAAAGATCTCTAAAAGTTGTCTTTTTATCTTTCTGTGGCTCCTTGTAGCTGAAAAAACCAAAATCTGTCTTTGCAGGCAAATGAATGAGAGAACAATTTCGAACAAGGATTGAAAAATTTGAAAAACGTTCTTGAAATAGTCCAACTTTTCCTCTTACAAGCTCTCCTACTCTGTAGCACTAAATATTCACACCAGAATACTCCATACATGCATATAATATTCATTAAATATTTCACATGTATTAAATATTGATTAAATCCACCCCCAGGGAGCATCAGGAACACATGGCCAGAGTAGCAGGAGAGGCAAGGGACAGCAGAATTAAATTAGGTCTAATTCAGTGCTGCTGAAAGACACTCTATTTAGTTGTTGGGTCTTCTGCCTGAGCCTCTGCCATATGCACTGGTTCTGCAAGCTGTCTGACTATTGCTGGTGGTAGTACAATAGAGAGGGGAGGATGACATGACTAGGGAAGTGATAATGGTAGAGACAATAATAGGCAACTGATGCTGCATAGAAGAACCTTAATCCACCAGCAGCACAGGTGGAGGAGGAACTGCAGCATAGAGATGTTAGCAGGTTGGTTGTCACCTTAACAGCTGGGTTTTCAGAAGTGACTGCTCACCTTGATACTGCATAGCTTGACCACCCTAAGCAGGTGCTTAGGTATTGTCAAGTTTATAGCAGTTCAGCTATCAAGCTTTTAAACAGATTAAGGGGAGGTTAAAGTTGTCATTATACACTAATATGAGCTGGTTGAATCAAGGCTTCTGTGGTCTCACTTTTTTCCCAGCTCCTTCACCTTCTTCACTTCCTTTGCATTTGTGTAAATGTGCAGTGAGTCAAGCAACATAGAAAAGGGATTACAAGATTAAGAAATTCAATTTTCTAGCCAGTTCTTCCTTGAATCATCTCACTGTGTTGTCAGGCAAATGCCAGTACTCGCTCAAGTGATAGAACAAAAACATCCAGGAAACAGCTCTTACAAATGAATCCAGACTAAATGATAACATATGCAGAAAAGGAAAATCCTTGGCAGGGTGTACTTTAAGGAAAAAAAGAGAGTGCACTTTTCAGATATGAGTATTTTCTATCCATTTTTTCACGCAAGACTTTTTGAAGATTTGACATTACACATCTCTAAAAGTTTAGGTACAAATATACCATTTATATTTCACATCAACTTTTTTTGACATTGCAATAACTTCAAGGTAACTTATTTGCAGTAATCCTGTTCCTAGGTCAGGGTGTGAAAATCTGTGCACTTGGGGAACAGATCTCTCTTAATCATGGCCTCTATCTCCATATTTTCTCCAGAGTTTCTAGAGGAGAGTGTGCCCTTAATGAAGGGTGGAGATCTTGTCTTACAAAAGTTTAGAAAAGAGGATGTCTTTTCCTATGTTTGGTATTCATCAGCAAGCCAAGTATGGAGATGCATTTTTGAAACTCAATGGAGACTTTATGTTTGTTTAAATCAAAACTGTACATATGCTTTCAGGCATATGAATAGTTTAAACAATTTTTGTTTTTAATCTTGTTTGAACAAAGACGAATATTTCCTAGTAAAATTAGCAAAGGCCTATTTCTCTGCATAAAATAGACAAATCTACATACCAAGACATTTACTTTCCCTTGCATGCACACCCTCAGCAATTAGTCTTATGGGCAAGGAATTACAACAGTGTTATCTTTCACTCACTAGTTACTCAAGCATCTTCCATAACAGCGTTGTCTCTTTCAGAAATCAAAATCCAGCCATTGCATTTCAGATCTAAGCCATAATTACTAGAGGTATTTTTAGCTTTAAGTCTCATCTTCCTATTCAGCCTGACAATGCCTTAATTATAACCTGACAAGGAATAGGAATCAACAGCTGCAGGCTAAATTGTGGTGTTGAGTATTGGCCCTTTCTTAGACATTTGTAGGTGTTCATGCCACGCTGTGGTAAGCATTAGCACTTTCCAGATGAGCACTCCTCTAGCTCTCACAGAGAAACAAGAACCCCTGTCTTCAATTATTCTCTGCCTTATGGGGCTCAGAGCAGGCAGAGTGACCTCTCTGTAGAAGGGATTACGTCTATACTCTTCAAAATATAGTTATCTTTTTGGTCTTTTGACTTAGAAGTACTTCTTCATGTATAAGCTAATATTCAGGCAGAAATGAAATATGCCTATAAAGGGTTGCATTTCCACATTTTTAACATCACATATACACATTATATGGAAGATTTGGTTGCTGTATAAGAATAGGGGGGAGGAGGAGAGAGATTCACAATAGCCTTCCTTCTCTTTCCTCTATAGCTTTAGACTCTAATTTACCTTATGCCTGGATCTCCCATCTTTTCTCCTGTCTCTTTGTGACAGTCTCATGCAGCAGTGATGCCCTGTGTGTAAGAGAATCAGATACTCAAGCTAAGCATCTCAGAGTGAGGCTATCTCTGACAAGGCTACAAGTAGGGTTGCCAAATACTAGAATCACATGCATCATTGCTGCTGTATCCCCTTCAGCATCTCATACTGTCATATTAGGAGTGTCTCCATGGTCTGATTTCTGAAGACCTGGGATTGTTGTGCTGCCTTCAGAGCAGACATCTGTAACTGCTTGCTACTGTTGTAACTGTAGGCTCCCTGTAACATGAACTGCAGTGTGAGGCATGTAGAAATTTGTTAAACATTGACTATACAGGGCACAAGAGAAAGCAAATGAGGCATAAATATTTACTGGCACATTTTCTTTAAGTCATAAGTGACAATTAATTACATCAAACCCAAAGGAATAAGTCTTAATGGGAAGAAAATATTCACAGCTGATTTTGAAGCAATAAATTATTATGAGATGATTCCAGATGATTCATTGCTGCAGTCCAGCCACTAAAACAGCCTCTAAAATACCAAGACCCATAAATCTACAAAGTCATTTGAGATATGCATCTTCTGAAGAATAATTAGGACTAAGTTCAAGGTATATATCTTGCTGAAAATGCTGGAGAGGGTGTAACACATCCTTCTGACAGCATAAAGTGCTTACCTTAAAAAAGAACTGTAGCTGGGCTGGGGAAACACGAAAAGGTCACATTAGGACCTAATTAATGCGAACTTGAATGACTCACAAAAGACAGCATAGTCTGGGTTGAATGCTTTTGGAGAGAATACATTAGGTCTTGCAGGAAGAGCAGTTGGAAATCCTGATTGCACATTAAATAACAGTTGTACAGTTTATGGGACAAACTTTTACATATGTGAGCCCTCTGAACCATATGTACAAGGGTAGTGTGACACATGGGGGATTAAAGTAAAGCAAGCAGAGCCGTGCTCAGGCACTTTAATTTTCAGTGGTTTGTTTATGATACCTTTTCCTTCTCTTATAGCAAAGGCAGAGGGAGATTTTTAAAAGGCTCACCTTACTTTTTTACCTGGCTGTTGCCTAAGCCTTCTGCCACTTTCTTCCTACCATTGAACTGTGCTAGATGCAATACTATATGCGTGGTACAGCCCCATGTAACTTTTGCTGAATTAAGCCTTTCAACACAGTCTTTCTGAATGCAAATTCACTCTACACATACTGCCTGTTTCAGGTGTGGGTGATCTAGCCATTAAACTCCACAGAAGTGCCTCTGGAGCGATGCTATCGCTTGGGTCGCTTGAATGGTTTTAATATTCCCAGTGGTTACAATGATTACAAGTATGTTGCCTCCTCTCCTCAGTATGAGACTGACCACAGTACAAGGCTGAACTAGGCACAGGATGCCAGAGTCCCACAAACTCTTATTTCAGCTTCAGTAACTCAATGTGTCCTGAACAGAAATACTTAGCTTGTATTGTTCATCTGTGTGAGAGCTATAGTACTTCTGAGAGAAGGGCAAAATAAACTAAATGGGAGATACTGTTGAACATTAAGAGATGTAGAGTTCAACCTATTGTTTTTGCTTTTGCTTAAAAGCCACAGAGATATCTTCCTATGTTCACATCCTAAAAGTCAGTCTCAAAGTCATGGCAAGAGAGTTGCTAAGTACGGCAGAGAAATAAGCTGGGATGTTTCCATAGCACAAATGCATTTCCTATACAGAGGCACTTAGATTTTAGAATATGAAGAGAGTAATACGATTTTTTTTTTTGTCCAACTGAGTGAAAATACAAGGGAAGAGGGAGAAGATAGACAGACTTTTTCCCCTTACAGCTACAGTGGAAAATGGTCATCCTCTAAGTAACCTCTAAGTAATCTACTGTAACTGTACAGTAGAAGGATCTACAGGACAAACAAACTACAAACAGAGATGAGAATGGATCTTTTGTTGGTTTGCAGTAGTTTGGTCTCACTTCAGTGAAATCAGGAAGGCACCACTGTATGCAGCTGCACTGTGTGCAAACAGTGTGCATGAGCTTCTTTGTACACTGGAATTACCACCTGTCTACCTGTACATCCTTATGCAAGCAATTGCACTGCATATCTAGTACTTTCAAACAAACATTTTTGAATTTCCATGTTTTATAGATGTTTCCTCTGCCAGAATCATTTTGGCAAGCATGGAAATTAACATTAAAGAAGCATTAAATCCAAATGCTAACGGATAATTAGCTCTGTCTTCTACAGAATGCTGTTGTGTTGTGTTTTTTTTTTGTTCTGTTTTTTTATTCTGAATTGTTATTGGGCGATTCCAAACATCTTGTATAAGACATTGATCTAAAAAATCCTCTTTAACTATTTAAAGAAACAAATTATACTGCATACAAAGAAGACCTACATCATTCAAACCATTCCTAATATCATATCTACCAAAAGTGGAGGTGCACATGTTATTTGTATCTGTTGGTACCTCCGAAAAGAAGTAATAAAAGAAAAAGAAAATTGAAATTGTAACAGAAAAGCAACAACTGATGATTTTGTGTTTCCTTATTTCTTGCAAAATATATCAGATCTCTACAAAAATAATATGCCAATCTCTGGAACACACAATTTTTCAGATGGTGTTTATCTCTGTGCTCAGGAAAGGAAAGCACTTGGGAATTACCTAACTGCCTTCTTCCATTCCATGATGACACACCAATACAAGAGCAAGGTAGGAAAGAAAACCCAGCCTGCTTTCCAAAGCCACTTAGAGGTGAATCAATTGGAGGCTAAATAATAACAACAACAAAATTTAAAAAGTGGAGGAACACTACAGAATATCACCTGACACTCAGCAAATTTCAGTAGGCAGTTGTGATCAGTTGGGATCCCTCTCTCTCCCAGAAATTATAGGAAAGTGACTTTTCCGTTATGTGCTTTATCATGTAGGTGTCACAGTTCCTACTGTTCTACTCGAAGATGTTTTAAAGGAGCGAAAGATAGAAGCTAAACAAAGATCAAACATTAGGCAATACAAAATTGTATGCAGAAGACAGACATACACATATACTACTACTTAAAATAATTTTCATTTCCTCCTCATTAGGATGCGCATGACTGCACAGTTATGTCTTTAAACAGCTAAGAAATTTGTGAGCAAGGCTGGGTGAGTGCAAAGCCCATCTGCCCTCAGACAGCTATTCTATGTGCCTCCTTGCAGCTTGCTTGGCTGTTGGCTGCAGAAGAAAAGCTCCTTTAAAGTACTTAAAATGAGCACTTGCTTATAACACACTTAAACACACGCCCAATGATAGAGTGAGAACGTGAGGAATATACTAGGGTTGGAATTTCTTCTGAGTATCTTCATGCCTCCTTCTGTACCAGTCCCCAGCTCTGCATTCTTAAGCTTAATTTCTACTGGAAGTTACACCTAAATTACACACGAGTGTTTTGCCATAAGTATCTTATTCTTTGAAATGTAAAATACAAAATGAATGTTCAAAGGCCCTGTGAAATGAATGACCCACTACAGCTGTTCATAGTGTCCATTTTATCATCATGTCATTAGTGTATGACTTTTTTTTCCTAACATAATAAAGAAAAAAATCGCAACCAACAACAAGAAGCAGGAACAGTGCTTTCTGTTTTGTTGTGAGATTTACTTTCTCAAAGTATCAGCATTAAGTCAGAGAATGATTAGGAACTTCATGATGTAAAATCTCTGAAATTGCCTAGATCTCTTTTCCTTACAGTGTAACAGGAAACAGGCTCAGCCTGACATTTAGACATTTAGCTCCTTTTCCAGAAAGATCCAGTCAAATCCTCTACTAAATGCCAAAATTTTTCATCTCTTTGTTCTTTCCTAAAGAACCCGAGACCTACAAAAGCCTTGACTTCAGTCACCACTGTAGGATCTTCTGAACCTCCCTCTGTCACATGCAATAAGAGCCCAAATAAGGGGATGATGCTTTTAGCCACAGGGAGCACAGCAGGGAGCCTCACATCTAGTCCACAGAGTTGTCCTGTAGCTACAGGTTTAAGAAACTCTTAAGGAAAGCAGACATTTTCCTAGTAGAATCTTGTCTAGGGGCAGAAAAAAGCTTAGACCAGAAGCAGTTTCAGCTTTGTTATTTCAGACATGATAAATTTGAAGCTAGGAAATTCTCAATTTGTTTTAGAACAAACTCCTTAAACAACCAAAAGGTATTTTTTTTCTCCAGCCATACATACAAATTGCATGTATATAACTGTACAGAAAGAACATCTCAGTTTCCAGAACTTTGAAAACAGGAATGATAAAACTAAGGATCCAACTGACTTCATGGGCAGAAAGATATTATTTCTGCCCACTGCCGTTTAACTTAGCAAAGCAACAATTCCGCAGATGTATGGACTGGACTGTGAGCTTGTGCAGATGGGTGAGTGCACAAGTACAGATACTCCACCCGACACGCAAGGACTGGGGATGTTATTAACAGTTCTGATATAGTGGTCAGCTCCAGCTACTAACAGAAGATGTTAAACTGAGACTTTTCATGCTCTCTTCCACTGATGCTGTACCAGTGTGAGTAACATAATTTTTTGAAACATTTTGGAAGAATCCATGCCAACTTTAGCAAAATGACATTTCCCACTTAAAATCAGTATATTCATTACATACATTGTACAGGAAGATATCCTGTCTTGTTTACTAAACAGTGTGTTTGGGGGAAGATGCATCCTTCCAGGTTCTTTTTTTTTTTTTTTTTTCCCTTTTAACTCCTCTAGAAGTTGTTAAAAAAAAGTTGTTTCTATTTCATACTGGATTCTGAAAATCAATAGATTGACTTCAACTGGGGCAAAACTTAGATCTGTCAAAAGCTACAAGAAATTAGGCAAAAACACAGTCCCAAAGTAGCTGTGGATTTGTGTGCATAAAAATAGTTTGACAAAGTAGTTAATTTTGTTTAACTAAATATTTTTCTTTAAATTAAGAGCATACCCAGCATTACAGACTCAGTAAAGAAATGTAATTGCAGTTTCTGTTTGCCTGTTTACCAACAGTAATTATTTCAGGCATAAATGAGAGTAATGAAAGAGTAAATCAAAGTTGAGGGAGGAGCAAATAAAGGAGAAGGGGAAAAAAAGGAAATTTCAGAGTTCATTCAGGCCTTTCTAATTATGCAGTGGCATTTTAGGTTTTGAGAGCATATATTTAAGATGTCAAATCAACTGACTTGGTGAATCTTTTTATTGTGCGTGAACAACATTCTCTAAGCATGGTAGGCAGGGTGATTCATGATTTCATTTTCGAAAGTAATTCGTGGGATCTGAAATGGTGGTATCTTAAATGCTTATTTTATGGGTGCTTACACAAAATAATCATCTAAAAATAGCCAGGAAGCAAGAGAGGGCAACACCGAAGTAAACCATTACGTAAAAGACAGAACTGCAGGCCCACTCCTTTCAGGAGCACATTTGGCAACAGAACCTCCTCTGATGGCTCTAACAGGCTTAAGCAGAGAGACAGAGGAGTCCAGAGTCCTCACACGTCCATCTCAGCCTTTCACAGCAAGACTCCATCAGCAGAAATAAAGCACTGGACTTCAGCTTTTTCCAAGCTGAGATTTAAGCCCTGATGGTGTGTGGGAGACAGGTGAGAAGAAGAGAGAAGGCTGGAGGCCTTGATCAGGAGACAGACAGTGCTGACAGTGGGAAAAGAAGCTACTGGTGCTTCTACCCCACCAGTATTCTTTCTGTCTGATGCCTTTGACATGCTGCACAAAGCTACCATTCTGAGTGCTAGAGATTAGATGGTAATTTCCAGTCATAGCATAGCTTACAAAGACATGTAGTCTGTGTGAGTCCATTTGACAGTTTCTGGCTGGCAGAGTCTAATTTTATAGTAGTTCAAGTGTCCCAGAGATAAAAGTTCTTACGTGTTTCATGAATTTAGGTGGTGCTGGGAGACTGTAAGTGCACTGTCTAGATGTGATCTCAAACCTGCCGGCACAACAGAGAAATAAGACACGGCTACAGCTTCACCAACATTCTACTGAAGGAACAGTGTCCATCACAGTTTACACCACAAGATGCTAAAAAGCTGAACTTGAAATGTTAGTACATAGGTAAGCAGGTTTTTTTTTTAATCCCAAAGCTCACTTAACCAATCAGAAATTCAGCTGTTTTACTTCATAAGCACAAGATCATGTAATACTTTTTTTAATAATCTTGCTGCTTCAGAGCTCTACCTATTTATAACATGCCTAACAGCTGGGGCAGAGCTGTCCTGGAATTCATAAAGCGTGTCTGAGCAGACAGATGCTATGCAAGTCTCCTTTAGCAGAAACAGAGGTCAGTCCTTCCAGATTTAGTTTGATGTGACTGAAGATGTTGGCAAACCATATGTTATCTTGATTATAGAACTCCAGTCAGAAATTAAGAAAACAAACTTGTGAGCCCACAAACAAAGCCCACAGCAAAAGATTGAACTAGGGAAGTTGGAGAATTGTCCCTTGGTTTGAAACATACTGTTGTGGATCCACAAAGTAGAGGGCATTTCTGCTGATTCTAGACTGACCCTCAACTCTGGCCCTGATATTTCAGTTTTTCATGTTAATAATGTCCTGTCTTCCCTATAGAGGAAACCACTAGCTTTACTATTAAGAGTTCAGTTCATGTGGAAAAAAAAAAAATCTCTAAAGAATCACTCTGTTCTGTTACAGAATAACAGGATTTTATTTTTTCTTTTTAAATTCGCTCTTCAACTTAATATAGAGATCTACAAAGTGACTGTTAGACATTGTCAGTAAGGTCTCTGGAGCTAAGAACAGTCACAGAACTATTTCCATTAAAATTGTAACTTCTGTTGCTTGTAACTGTTGCCCTGGCATTCAGCTCACAAAAGATCCATCTGTCACAGAAAGGGTGAAGTACAGGCTTTCATAGAGGAAAAAGTATCAGTCTTGCTTTAAAGCCTTGATCTTATAACCCAAGAAACAAGAAAAACACTGGAGCAAAGATGGACTTGAGGGGGGAAATGAAAGAGTTTAAGGAATTGTCCTAATCAGATTTTATAAATTGATTTTATTCTTAATGTATCATATCGAGCATCACTGTGAGGAGGTAAGCATTACTAAGTAACAAAGGTAAGAATTAGCTCACTCAGTTAAAAATACGTTCACACATTTTTACAGATAATTCTGTCTTCTAATCCAACAGTTTACATGTAAGTTATATAACACACTATTTACTCTCTCCAGCTATGAATATATTTCTGCTTTGGTACTACCTGCTCAGTCATAAACCCTAGAGACTTGGAACAGTTGGAACTTGTGGCCAATCAATCTCACATAGTCACTGCTATAGAGCACTTTCACTTGACATCTCTGTTCAGCAGAATCATTTGCATTTTTATATTAGGCTTCCCAGCATTTACTTCACCAACTCTCTAATTACCGAAAAAGCCGTTTGTACACCATAGAACTGTTTAACATCCACAGACGAGCAGAATGAATCAATGCACCTATTTAAAAAAAAAAAAAAGCAACTTAAAAGAATTCTATGTAACATACAAATGTCTTCTCACTACTTCATAGTAGCATGGTATAATTTGTGCAGTCTAGGTGTGTTAAGAACTAGTAGACGAATACTCATCTTCCCAGAAATCTGAACATTCATTTGATCACGCACCAGTGTTCTACATGTATTGAAATTACAGCAGTTCTCCACTTCAGTTTTTAAGATTAAAATTAAATGCATCTCATTGGCTTTGAAGACTATGGGCTGTTAAATTTCTTGACTTACCAAGACTGGCCTGGACAATTGGCAACTCAAGGCTCCAGGGAGTCAGTCTTTCAAATTGATTTCATTGTTGAACAGATCATTTTCCAATCCATTAAATAGCTGATATTATTTGGTGCCTTTATTTAACAGAGCCTGCCCTATAGTTAACCATAACAGTTAAAACTTCTTGTCTTTTTGACAACTGAAATTTTCAATGATTTCTGTGAAATCATTTCTCTAGAAGCTTCTAAAATTTGGAAGAACACTTCTGTGAAGTTTTGGTTTTGGCTCCCTGGAGCAGCCCTGTAACTGACATAGTCTGTACTGAGATCTCAGTAACAAGCGCTAGCCTGCCTTGCTGAGCAGGAGGTCAAAGAAAACAGTAAAAGAAGGAGCAGGACTGGCTTCTGTGCCACCCACAAAGTGGTCTCACATCCATACTCATCATGTTGCTGAGAAACAAATCCTCATGGAAAATAACATCCCCTGTCAGTGTCTGACTGAACCATAATTTTTCCATGCCAACAGTCTTCATGCACAGGAAATTGAAAAAGACAAAATTAACTTAAATAAAACTAAACCATGGTATTGATTATGACTTACTGTTTTAGATTTATCACTGTCTTTTTCAGACTGTCCTTAAAATGAGATTTCTCAGCTTCGTTAGCTGTCACATTTATATTATCTAGTCCTCTGCAACTGTACTTGACATTTAAATAGACACAGAAAATAAGCAAGCATAAGGCCTACCAAGAATTTGATTTAAGAGGAATAGTGTTCGCATAAGTCTTTATGCAAATGTACACAACACAAGCAGGCTCTTTTCAAGAAAGCCATTCCAGACCTAGATACAAAAAAGTTCCAAGGAACCCCAAAATTATGAGATTATTTAAATCATTATTGAAAGGGTACCCTCATGATTCTTTAGAGCACAAAGTTAATCATAGCAACTCCGTAGAAATTAGAAGATTCATGAAGTGTAACTTTTGAAGAACAGTTAGCTCAATAGTTAAGGGGCCCATACAACAAGCCATAGAACATAAGCTATCCAAGTGATTTTGTTTAGCTTTACTTTGGAATAATTCATTCAAGCAAAAATGAACGCAAGGAGGCCTTACAGTCAGCATTCTGATAAGTATGAAAACAAATCATTTAAAAAAAAAAACCTCAACATTGATGCCTGCCTTGCTAGAATCTGCTGCAAAAGGCACTATTTTTTGCCATAGTAATATCTGTAACTATATATGTGTGTGTGTAAATGTCATTGATCATTTTCAAAGAGGAAAAGATTACTGAAAATTTCTTGACAAAACATGGCACATGGCCACTCCTTCACTTTTCCCTGTGGATTACAGTTTGCCTCGACTCAGATGAACGAAGTAAAGCAATATTTTTATCTTGAGCTTTTGTTGACTTCAGCTCCAAAGGGAGCCCAACATTCAGCTGTACTTCCTACAAAACAGACGCTTTCCATTCTGGTGAGCAATGACTTGGATGAAGCGTATTTGGTTGCTGTGCTGTGGAGAAGTTATGGGGATTTAAACTATCTTTCTAAAGCCAGGAGACTAACTTAACTCTAATAAATGTTTACTGCACCTATATTAGTTTTCTAACTTTTGCACAGATAAAATTAAGATGAAAAGAGCTCAGTACTCCAAAACTGCCATCACATCACAGTTATTGCTAAAAGCAGGAATGAATGAGGTCAGATGCTCCATAAAATTCTTAAAAACAACTGTCAAAGCAATCAGAGTTACTGTAAAATTTCACAACCCTCTGCACAAACTGTACCTTCACAGTTGTACTTCAAAAAAAAGTGATGAAGTGTTCAGTAAAAAAATAGAATATAAGAAACAATATATGTCCTGAGAACAGAGATATGAGAAACAAAGGGAAATAAACTCTAAGCCTTTAATTTCTCCATTCCTGGACAGGACACTGTCTATAATAGATCCTAACTTTTAAACAGAATGAAATCACTACTGAGCATCACCAGGGAAAGCATAAGGTGCTAAGTACAGCACAATTTGAGTCTGCATTCTGTGCTATGGAGATACAGTCACTGCTTCCGTTCTTTGCCCTTGAGGACTGCATTCTCATCAGTTCTCAGAATGGGTTTGTATACAGAACTGCTACCAGCCTTTGGCTCACATTTGCTCAGCTTCCCCATGACACAGTTGTGTCCCACATATCCTCAGGCTTTGGGATTTAAACAATGTTTTTCCTCTATACCCAATAACTACCTGCTCAGAATTTTTTTTTCTTCTATGGTCTCTCCTTTAGGAAACTAAACATGAGGTTTATGGGCACGTTACAGTGCAGTCTCCAAGTATTTCCTCTAACTCCCTACTGGGCTGTCTGAATTGACACCCTGCCTATCTAACTAGGCTTGGTCCTATAAGAGAAGATGAGGAAGAAGAGCAGCACAAACCCGGGACATAAAGCCTCGGTCGGCTTAGTTTCTGGACAGCATTTACACGATAATACCGATCAGCACAGCACAGGGCACAGCAAGTTCTGCACAGCTCCCCTCCAAACCACATGCATGCACAGAATTTTGGCCTACACACAAGTGTATGGCACCAAATCCTGGCTGACTGTGACCCTGGGGCAGCTAGTGCAGAGCTGTGGCTGATCAGCTGTGTGTACGCAGGAACAGACATTGTTTGGGCCACCTGAATTTTCTCCTGGCACCATTACAGCATTTTGATACTTCATGCACACATACACCACAGACTGAAAATTGCAAGACAGATTAGAAATTAAGAAACTGTGCTGAAGTGTCCCTTAGGCTGCAAAGTCACTGCTCAGGTGTTAGAAAATGGTAGATATGAAGTTTTCTGCCTCTGTTATTGTGGTTCTTTTTGAAGTTTTCCTGCTCAGTGATTCAGGCATAGATCCTGTGCTATGCAAACGTGAGCATACGAGGAGATGGAATTAAGATTGCATAAAGCCATCTGCATATAGTCCTAATTTTCAAATCTCAGCTCTTTAGTTTAAATTCCTTTATTTTTAAATAGAAATTGACATCTTACTGAAGGGTGTGATATCTAGTATATGTGTATTTGGATTTTAGGAAAAAAAAATCCAACCTCATACTGCACTTCAAATGTTGATTGCATCCCTTTCTGCATAAGGTCAGGGTATAAGACTGTGGCTCTCACTTGTGAACCAGTTATGAACAAGGAACAGAACTTATCCCAGTGAGAGGAGCCATGTAGTAAGTTTTCAGTTCCTGCTTCTTCGACAAGAAGCAGGAAGAGCTTCATAGGAGAAAAGGGACCATATATCTCAAAGTTGTTTCTCTTCAAAAGTTGCCAGCAGCTTTTAGCCATTACAACACTGTGGCATCAGCTACTTTGTTGTAGTAGGGTGAACCCTGAGTTAGTGTTTTGGCATAGAAGAGGATTGAAAAAGACTAGACGTTCATCTTAAAAATAATTATTGAATAATATCAGAACAAAAAACACATGCTAGAACTTCTTGTAATCTCACCTAAAGCTAAAAACATATCACAGGAAACTGTTTCCTTATTACCAAGTGTTGACATAGACAATCAAATGCTTCTTAAAACAAACAGCAAAAAGTTTAGCAGTCTCCTAGCTAGTAGAAATAGTGCAAAACTGATATAGATGTCACCCTAAAGTTTATAGTTAAAATGCAATTTTAAATAAATAGAGAATATATACAGTTATTAGTAGATTCATCTAAGAGTTTCTTTATTAGCATCACTGAGCTTTTTCGTATAGGAAGCATTAATAAACTAGTTAATGCCAACACTGATGAATTCAGCCTGAAACAAAGTAAAAAAGCAAAATTGACTATGTTTCCTTGCTTGTCTTGCATCAGTACCCAGAAACAACTTGAAACTGCTCAACTCTTCCAGAGTGTGAGAACAGTGTTCCATTTCCAGCAATTCCCTAAGGCCACTGTGCCATCTGTCAATGATGAAAATACATTATACGTTTTCTACATTATTTCCTTAAGTACCTATATACAAATTATTTCTTAACATTCTTAATACTCTTAAAACGCAAACAATGGATGCTGAGGTTTCTGCATATTTTCCCACACTTACACAAGATTCGATTTCAGAACCTAAAACTGTTGTTCTGGAGAATTTACCCTTAACAGTCACAGAAATACACAAAATAGGAAAAAATTTAAAAAAAAAAAAAAAAAAAGAGTCCCATATGTAAGTTTTATATGATCCTTCTTGAGAACCAAAGCTCAGAACACTGGTGGTGATAATCTGCCTGGCCCTGACCTAGGAGAAATGCTTGGAGAGTTTCATGAAGAGGGTGCTGGGCAATTCCAGCTCATTCACATGCAAGAATCTGCTGAGCAAAATGAATGCTGTTTACAGTGTGATAGTGTATTAAATGGTTTCCAGATCTGTAGCATGCCACTTCCAGTCAGTATGCTGACTCTAGTTTTAGGTGCAGTAGTACTGCTCATCAAAAGCAAAGCACTGCTCTCACTTGACCAGCTAGGATTTCTACCCTGGAAGCACAACTGAACTAAAGGTAGGTATTAACTGCTAGGCAAGCAGAAAATAGGTTTTTCAACCTACTCATCTCTTCAAGTGCCTTTAATAACTTATAAAACATCCCCAAGAACAAGTACCCTTGCAGTGACTGCCCCTGACTGTAACAGTGCTGCAGAGCCTCCTAGGATGGAGATGTACAATTAATGCAGGATGGTCATTTAGTCCTCCCACTTCCTCAAAGCAGGGCTAATCTTCAAGCAAATAGAAAATAAAATAAAAAGTGAAATCAGTTCTTCCATCCCTTTCAATGCTGTGAAACTAATTTTATGTAAAAATAATTTAATTGCCTACAATTAAAACTGTAAAATCCATAGAGGAGGAAAATGGTAAGAGATGAAAAGATGAAACTGACAAGATTGCAATAAATCAGTGTCAACAGAACTTGACAAGTGTATTTGGAAACTGGATTCAGTACTGTTGTGCATTACGTAATCATTTCATTGAATTCTGAAAATAGAAATTAAACAGATGACAGAAACAGAATACGATGTTAATTAAAAATACTCCTGTGCATATTGTTATTTCTTCTCCTGAGGGATTAGTGAGCTACTTGCCATCCACACCACATGAAACAGGGATGTTTTTTTGTCTGCATGGAACAGGCACACTTCTAGTGTAGCAGTCTGCATCACTGCTTGAAGTACTCATGTATAACACATGCTTGTGTAAAATGGTAATCTTTATATGTCATTCACTACCTAGCTAGAGTGTTTGGCAAGAATGCATGTTCAGAACAACTGTTCCAACAGATTTTTCACAAAGCCTTTGCACTTAATCTGCTGCAAAATTAGACCTCTCTTGGGCCTTGAAAACAAAGCTCCTAAACAAGAGCTCTGCCTTCAGTGTGGCTGTGAGTGTTCTTGAGGTCTAGAAACCAGACATACAGCTACCAGCACCTCTCCCCCAGCTGTCAAACAGAGGGCGTTCTGAGCACAAGCATTGCCATGCACCAGCAGGCAGAAAACCATGCATCACTGGAGCTTTTGCGTGTACCAAAGCAAATGGGCACCACCTATTTCCTGCATGTAGTATGACCACATGTAAAACCCCAGTGGAAAGAGATTTGTTTTCTGTATATCAAACTAATGTGTTCAGGACATTATGCAACTACTACACTGCATTCCACACTGAGTTCCTTAGTTGCAAAGATATTGAATCCATAGAGTATTATCTCTTAAACTTAACCAGCAATAAAACACAGGTGAAAGTGGTACGTCATGATTGTTGATAGTGTTAGAGAAACACATTTTCTTTAAATTGAGGAGGTGTTAAAAAATATGTTTTTAAGTTCACACAAAGGTACAATAAGTTATTAAACCATTTTTAAGGGCAAAAAGCTTGTTTTCTGAGTTTTTGTTTCTCTTGGTTCACAATGGGAGGTCTGGCTGGATCTTTCCATCTGCTGCACTAGCTGTTAGTGCAGATGGTCATAATCTGTACATATGGTACGTGCATATATAAACTGAAATCAGCATTGTCTTGGGCTATAAACAACCATACAAAATGATCTCTGGTGCCTAACAAGAACATTGGTAAAAGATAATTCACAGCATTTTACTTTCCTAGCAGAATTTTACGTGGAGTTTAGGAAATAAATATTTACTGTTCAATGTGTATAGGGGACGGGGTGGGGGGGGCGAAATAGAAGGAGGTGAAAGGGAAACAATACTCCCAGCTCAGAGAATAGAAAACCTGGGTAAGCAATTTGTTTGGAATTGGATTTTGGCTTTAGCTCAGCCTGAATCTGTGCCAAACTTTGGTTTAAACTGAAACACCCTAAAGTTTCCCAAATTCCTGATGAGATATCTACAACATCCGGAAGCAATACCGCTATCCTGGCTTCAAAGTCCTTGCTTTTAACTGAGAAAGAAAGCTGGAGGAGGGGATTCCATTTCTGAAAGTTAAAAAATGGTTTTCTAGTCACGTAAAGAAAATAAACCATATTCAGAAACAAAATGATCTTCAGATCTGGAATTGCTATTTAAGCCAGTCATTCTACCATTAAATAATTATTGAAACTGATGGTGATTACAGAAGACCCTGTACTTAAAAACTGTACATTCCTACTAATCACAGGTAAACCTAACAGACACAAAGCTGTTCTGCCACCTATTGTAGTTCCTGGTTAGCACTACTGAAAACTTCTACTCATTAATCAGTGTTTATAAAAGAAACAAAAACACTTCCATAAAGCCTACAGCCCCACATTTCTTATCAGGAGGCATTTCCCTTACTCGGAAGAATTTTACATATATATACACACCAGCATTTGCAGTTATTAAACATTTAGCAACAGGCTGCTGAAAAGAATTCATGGGAAAAGCAAGACATGAAGATTTCATCTGAAATAACTAAATATATTCTTAACATTTCCTTTATCTCTTTGTGTAGCTTTTGTATTACAGTCTATTGGTAACATTTGCCCAGCTAACTGCTGGAAAACGGTGGCTCTTCTAACATTTTTTTCTCCTTTCTTAGCAGTGCTCTGCCATTCTCCTTGCCAGCCGTTCTTGCTTATGAAAAAGCCCCACACATTCAGCTGCAAGAGTAGAAAAGGAACGCGTATTGACTTCAAAAGGATTACTACCATTACAGTATGACTAACCTACTGTTTTCTTTCTTATTACAGGTTTGTTTTGTGAATTTGGATGCAAACAGAGATGATTGCAGCAATGAACAAGTGAAACAGGTAACACTTTAGGTTCTAATAGTATGCACAGCAGGTATAGATACACCAGGACTTCCCAAAACAAACCCAGAGCAAAATCCTATGGTCAATTCAAAGCCAAACATGAGCTTTTACGGAAAGCAACGCAACAGGAATCTTACATCATTTTAACACCTACCTTATTCCTATCCCAGAAACAGCTACTGTATTATTATTGCAGCCTGTGAAATGACAGCATTTATTCTTTCAGTGAACTTCTTGCTCAGCCTTGGTTTTGTCAGAGACACAATCATGGATGCATCATACATCTAATTGTTTAATTTGATGCAATACTAAATCAAAATCATTCAAGTCCTTTCTTGCTCCCACCAAAATCCTCTGACACTTCAATCAACTGATCTATTGCACTCAAACTGCAGGTGGTGTGAAGGAAGGACTAGGTAAAACAAAAGGTGTGTTTGATCTGCTTAGCTGAGAGTTTGGAGGGGTAGAAAAAGGAATTACATGTGCATATAGGCTGCTCTGAAAGTAACACCTTCTATTTGTTTTCATAGAAACGATACATACTAAGAGCAAAACACACAAAAGTCTGGCAAGTGTCAGTGAATGTCAATAGGCAAATTTTCTCTCTTTATGAAGGAATTCAGTTACACACCTTTGCTTCATAGGCACTTCCTATCAGACATCATTTGGTCAGATTGTCCCTCTGTGCCATCTGTCATGCTGCAATAAGACATAACAGAATATTGGTGGAAGGTTCAATCTCTACTGGCATCCCACCAACAACTGCTTCCAAAACTGTGGGCCAACATAATAAAATAGGAGGCTTTACTTTCAGAGCAGCCCTTGTATATACAATTATCATAATATGTAAACATGATATATGTATAAAGATAAAAGCCTGGTTACTTTACAGTTTCTAAAATCTGAAGATTCATCTTTTAAGTAATCAGTTTTGAATTTACAACCTCCTTTATTAGTTCATTCTCATCATTCTGGCTTGGTGCCTTTAACTGACAGCTATCTTCTAGCAGCAGTCTGTGGTAAGTGACCAAAGGTTGTGTTTCCTGACTGTTTAGGGAGATCCTCATTGAAGCATTGAGGTTCATTTGTGGAAATATTTTAGCTCACAGAAGGACAACCAATGCATCCTGCAAGTCATAAATTAGCAGGAACTGTTTTTCTATACAATTTTCTACATCCTGAGTCTCTGGGAATTCAAATATCAAAATAAGTACAGCTTCTTGCAGCAGGAAGGCCTTTCTGTTGCACCAGCAGGTCAACTGCAGAACAGTCCGAGAGGTTTAATTTTACTGAATCCACAGAAATATTAGTGGCTTTCTAATAATCATTGCTTTTACTGTCAGAAAGAAAAGCTATATGAAATGAGAAAAACTGAGAAAGTATCAAATATCTCATACTCAATCTTAGAAACCAGGTAACTGTAAAAGCCAAGTTAAGCTACCTGTATGCAGCTACTCTTCATTACAGCCAAAAGACAAGGAACTGAAGTAAAAGATAGTCAAGAGTCATGATTAAATAATTATTAAGCCTGATACAATGCAGAAACTTAGGATGTAGAAGACAAAGATATGTGGAAAAATGTATGTGATAACAAAAGTTATAATTTTAAAAGGGAATAGGATGAGAAATTTTCAGTTTGACACCTCAGAATAGTACAGAATTGAAACACTGAATTTAGTTACAATTAATTTAATTACACTGATCTTCAGATGAGGCAAAGTATTTATAAGTAAATTGTTCCCCAAAGTTGAATTAGATTTGCTAAGGCAGAAAGGTTTTCTGTATCTAGTTTAATTCACTCTGAGGAGGAAAAAAAAAAACAGTACTGTAAGCTAATCATTTTGAAGATGAAAAGGAAGAAATGAGGTATAATTGAATTGCACAGTAAATAAAGCATGGGGCTGAATACCTGGGGTCTGCGTTCGCTTAGTGGCTTTGCCACTTTGATGAGCTGTGTTCATGTAGAAAAACTGAGGTTGTATTTAACCCCTCTGTAGAGGGCTGTCCTTGAATCATTGTTCATAAAGCACATTATGATCCATGGCAAAAAAGAACTGCAAGTACTCTTAAATCAGGTATTATCCTCCTGAGCTGGGCTCTGTATATTAAAGAACACAGATGTCCTGGTACAGCAGTGGGGGCTCCTGGCATAACAGAAATGCAGACCTCCTATGTTACAAAGTGCTACTGATGTGATTACTGCCATCTTCTGCTCTAGCAAATAAATAAGACAGAAAATGATGGCGTTATTTCAAATGAAAGATCGCGCCCACTGGAGCAGCAAAGTGCATATTCTGTTTTACATTTGTTATTCCATATTAAATATCACATTAGTTCGATTAGCAATAATAGCTAACCACTATTAGTTAGCTAATCAATAGCTAACTTTCCCTTTGGTTTCCTGTTTATATGCCTGGAGGAAAACAAAGGTTTACTCTATTCTCCTTACCATACTTACTATTTAAACTGGGTAAGTTTCAGTAAAAGATACATTGTTCTCACAGTCTCGACGAAGCTTTCTGGCAATAGAAAGGCCAAGCATTTAGATGTGCAAAGACGGAGGTGAAGTGACAGATTGGGCTACTGGACTGTTGGGCAGAAATTTATACTACCCCAGTGGTCATGGTCATGTCTCAGTATCTCAAAAGAATGTGCATTTTAACACTTCCAGTTCTACTTTTGACGAACTCAAAGTAGTAAGCTTAAGCTTTCTGAAGGAATGCTGAAGTGCTATTTCATTTTGATATCTGTGAATGTAATTATGCAACTCAGACTTCATTACCTGAGAGCAAAATCTCTTTCATACTACAGAAACTGATCAACGTCTCTCCAAATCTCCCTAAACTCATCAGTTCCATGAATGTACAACCACCAAAGGAAAATGAAATAGTTCTACTGAGCGGATTAACATCAGGAAATCTTCAGGCTGATTATGAAGTTCCCCAGGTAGGAATCAAATTATTCTTTAGGAGCATATCACAGCTGTGAAGGAAGGAATTTGGAAACTGGAAAAAAGGAAACTGAAATCACAGATTGTACACCTGTTTAAAAGCCAAGTGGGAGTTCACAAAAAACAAGTCTGACTACAAGAGGTTATTCATATGAAAGGGGAAGACAAAGATAAAAGTGATTCCTCTATTTTCTGTAAATCCTGCGGATGTTTGGGTTGCAGCTGAAAATGCTACATTAACAGCTGATATGTCAGGGAAAGAAGACAAAAAGATGCAATACTTTCTGCACACATAGCTGCATCAGGGCACAACTCCTACAGCTTCCTGTTCAAGTCAGGTCTTTCTACTAACCACTTTTATTCCCAATCCATCTTGTCCCACACACCCACTTCAGAAAAGAGCTGACAATAGCACTTGAAGATCCTGGAGGCTATCCTGAACCTAACTGATACAGAGGAAATATCAAGATACATTAACTGTACCAAAGCTCATTTAGCTTCTGTCAGTGTAAAAAATAATTAATGCATAATTAAAATTTAGCATTTAAAAGAGCTGAAAGCAAAGTTCCTTCACTCTCGTTATTGCCAGTGAAACACTCCCTATCACATGCCAAAAATTCCTCCTGCTGGCATCATGAAGAAATGATAACATTTGTTTAAAGGCATTTCAACACGCAAGTTCCAGAGGCTTAACTCCTTATTATAACAAGTTTTCCACTCCTCTCCATTTTTAACATGCACTTTTTTTTTTTAAATGTTTGTGTCTGCATGAAGAATGAACAGTACTTCAATAGTTTAGGTAGAGTTCTGATCTCATTTGCCTGAGCATGAATTGGGAACTACTTTATTAAAACTGCGGAGATGTCCTGGAATATGAAATTGCATCAGCAAACTTTAAATAAGTACATATATGCAGCTTCATTCACAGAAAAAGACATTTGTTAGTACAAAAGCTCTACTCATTTTAGGACTAAGAAGGGCAAGATTTATTGGCTAGAAGAGCAAATGCTATATTGAGCCTTATTTGCTCAGTTTTCCAGACAATTTCATCTGTAAAGAAACTTGCATCATTTTCATAGGGCACCTGCTGGCCCTTCTCACAAGTACCTAAACCCTAAAAAACATGGGCTGGAGAAAAAGCATGGGAACATTTGCTCTAAGACTGCATCTGTTATTAGAAACATTTCTCACAACATTGTGTATGCCCAGGCCTGATTCACCAGCAACAACTTGGCAGCTAATTTAAATAAACCTCTCTCGTAATTTACTTTTAACAGACTCATGCACCTAGTTTTGATTTGTAAAGTAAGAATAGAATGTCTTATTGGCCTATTCTAACATAACAGTCAACCTATTTCGTTGTTAATAGGTATTTGCTTTGCATTCACACCCATCCACAAAGAATCTTGGACAGAATTCACTATGCTAGGCCCTAGGCAAACGTACAGGGAGCCCCGGGTGTTTTACTGTTCAAATCTAAAGCCTCCATCCAGAGCTGGTTCCACTCAGGCTTGGTCTTCCTTGCAGTCTTGAGTTAAGACATGAGATCACAACTCACAAAAACTTGGTTTTGCTCCACAGTACATCCCATACCACAAACATAGCGACACGTAGAGATATTAACCACTTAGCTTTATGGTCATATAAACACCCAGCGGTTCTAATATCCATAAAACAAGGACAGCAAGAGTTATTTCCCTTTAGTTTCTTCCCACCTTCCTACTTAATTGCACAGCTTCTCTGACAAAGTCCTTCTTTATGAACAAGTTCAGCACAGTGCATGCTTTCAATTGGAGGTTATGCCGGTCTGAAATAACAGGGTTTGGGGCAAACAGAGCAAGAGGGACAAGAAAATAAACCTCTATTTTTAAATAGTTCATTAGGACACCTAAGGGTGACCCACTCTTCATCTCATCAGCCAGCAGGTACAGGGCTGCTTTGAGAACAAGCATTGCAGCAGAAATTATCCTGGAAAGTAATTCACTTCCACAAACAATTCCCTCCAGAGAGATGTAATAGTAGGTGGTATGAGGGCTGTAATAATGGTGTATCAGGTGGCCAACTGTGACATAGTTAAAAGCAAGACTATCATTAAAATAAGAGGTTGATTGAAAATAAACTTGGAAACTTCAACAAAATAAGGGCAGTCCTGTGATACAGCTGGGTTCTGTACTGGGTTGTGTAATGGAAGACATTGATCCAAACAGTCTTATTCTGGCATATATGTAATTGCACACTGTGTTACAAACATCTAAATGACAAATTGTGTTGCATCTTCACAACAAAACATTCCTGAGATTTTTATAGAGGAAGGCTTAAAATAAGTTCTATTTTTTAATTAAATAACTCTTTGAGATTCTTTTCCCCTCTAGTGTCCTTGGCAAGCAGATGTCTGCTTGGTTCAGTGTGCAAGGGGAGACAGGAAGAACAGTGCAAGCTGCATCGTCTTTGAAATAAACAAGTTTCTGATTGGGCTTGAGCTTGTTCAGGAGAGACAGCTGCAGATAGAAGCTCATGTCTCAAAGCCTGAGGATGACACAAACTGCTCAGTGTCCTCAATAGAAGAAGATTTCCTCACAGCATCTGAGCATCTCGAGGAGGAAAACGAGGCTGATGAATATAAAACTGGTAAAAGCAGTGAGACAGCATAATTCCACTATTGTTCGTATAGCAGAACAACCATGGCAATTGTTATAGAAATTGCACTCGATGTTGATTTATGCATATATTTATATGTAATTTAGAAAATTAGAAAAAGGATAGCCATTCAAACTTTAAATTGTTGTTCAGACTGAAGGATACTTGTTCATATAGCAGTTTTACAGAGCAGTACTATATTAGACAGTTATGCAGCTATTTTTGTTTTAAAGATACAGAGTACTCTGCAGAGGCTAACATCTTACTTCTCTTTCAGTAGCCCATGAAAAAGTAAGCATTTCAGAAGCATCATCTGATGTCAAAAAAAGTAAAGGAAAAGGATTTGAAAGTCTCCAATACAGAAAAGCCAGGTTGCCATTAATTCTTGAAGGAAATTGCATTAATAAAGATAACACAGCTAGCAGAATCTCTGAAGGTACAAATGTTGTGGCTGAAGGTGGCATCTCACAACCTGAAGATAAGCCAGACCAGGAAATCCCGTGTCAAAAGGAATTAGTGGGAAGAGATACTTCATCCCTCAGTACTGAGGATTTGACTAACAATGCTGAGAATACCTACTCAGTGAATGTGTTAGAAGATGAGTCTTTAACGAAAATGGCTAAAGAGGAGCTGGGGCCCCTTAATGACTCTACAGCAAAGCCCAACAGTAAGGCAGAGGTAGAGAATTGTGCAGGTATTAGGAAGAGTGACTCTCCCTCGCAAAACGAGCAAGCAGCTACAGGTCAGTATGCTACAAATTTAGCAGAATCTGTTCTGCAAGATGCATTCATTAGACTATCACAGTCTCAGCCCACTTTCAGTGAGGAAGCTGCAGTCAGCATCTCTGTAGGAAGCTCCTGCAAGTCAGAAGATGCATCTGCTTCTCGATCATGGAATGAACTTCCAAAGATTGTCATAGTGCAAAGTCCAGACAGCAGTGAGAATGTGCCAGACTGGCCAGGATCTGCCTTTCCAAACCTGTGCCACTGGACTGAATCAGAAAGTTCTGAAGTGTCAGATTACTTTGAAGACCATTCAAACGGACACAGCCAGAGTGCACTGGAGATGGCTCTGGCTTGTGCAGCAACTGTCATTGGAACCATTTCAAGTCCCCAGGCTACAGAAAAATTCAGAAGGGATCAAGAAGCCACAGTTCCTAAAACTCAAACAGTTGATAATGAAGAGTTACCCACAGAATCTTCACAGCTACTCGAAGACTGTACTAGCACAGAATATTCATTCCCATCTGCACTCTGTGGCATGACTCAAGTAGCAAGTGCTGTAGCAGTATGTGGTCTGGGAGAAACAAAGGAAGAGAAGTATCCTGCAACTTCGAGTGGGCTGCTGTCTGCAGCTCAAACTTCTGCAGCCATTACTCTTCACTGTAGCATAGCTATAGGAAGCAGCATGGAGAAACTGAACAATAGCATTGCAGAGGCCCTTCTCAAAGAGGCATCAATAATTTTGACAAAACCCAATACATACAGAAATGTAGGGCATTTTATGGAATCCATAAATGGAAGAATTATTGAAACAGCAGCAAGGCCACGGATTCCACACTCCAATGAAGTAATTAGAGATGAGCTAGCACAAAATTTATCCAATATTATTTTGCGACATTCTATTGAAGAGGTCAGGAAGAAGAGAGAGCTACAGCCACGTTCAGAAAACAGCTCCCTTACACAAGACATTTTCATGGAGACTGCAAATGAGTTGCTTTTTAATGTGATATATTTCACTTTCAAGAAGATGAATGACATAAGACAAGTTGAAGAGTGTTCTCCTCTCTTTTCAGAAGGCCCTGAAGGCAAGAAAGGAGCAAGAGCAGAAGGATGGCCAACACAGGCAACAGCGTGTGAAACATCACACAGACCCCTTGATCACTCCGCTATTAAGTCATTTGGTACATCCTACAGGGCTAACAAAGATCTCGAAAATGGCATCAACACTAAGAAAATTACCATGAGAGATATAAATAGCCATGAGAGTGCCACAGTGAGTTCAGAGCTAACAAGTAGTGCCACAGGACACAATGCATTTGTTGCAAAAACATCTCCCAAGAAAAGATACCTGAAAAGGACAACACGAGACTGTTACAAATCCCCAAATCAGAGTAACAGTCAGAAGAAGAGAGACTACAGATCATTTTCAGACAGAGAAAGTACCTTTGTAAGCAATGAATGCAGGCACGGTGTTCAAGAACAACTGTCATCCAGTGTTGCCATGAATGCCGAAAACCAGACCAAACATAAGCGTGATGCTGCACTTAGTGATGAAGTCCAAGTTAGCTTGTCTTTGTTAGGAAACCATGTCTTGCTTCCTTCCCAGCCTGTGCTACAGGTGAAAAATTCAAGAGACAAATACTGTATAACAGATTTTGCAGAAGAACTGGCAGAAACAGTGGTCTCCATGGCAACAGAAATAGCTGCCATTTGTCTTGAAAATTCTAATGGAAAGCAGCCCTGGTTCTGTGCATGGAAGAGAGGCAATGAATATCTGGTGACCCAGAGTATATCATGCAGAACTATGAAAAGGAAAAAGGAAACCCATGGTAATGGTTCAGTTGTTCGGAAGCATAGGGCACCTCGACTTAGCGAGATCAAAAGAAAGACAGATGAGCACCCTGAGCTAAAGGAAAGGTTGATGAATCGAGTAGTAGATGAATCTATAAACCTTGAAGACACACCAGATTCTGTCAATATCTTTGCAAATGAAGTGGCTGCAAAGATCATGAACCTCACTGAACTCTCCGTGGTTGACAGCATCTGGCAAGGTCCAAATCATCCCAGGAACAGGCTGCACTGTGACAGATGGAGCCGAGCAAAGGCCTCAAGCTGTGAGAGCATACCAGAGGAGGACACGGATTCCAAACCCTCTGTCAACACCCTAGGCCTAATGAATGCCTTAGGTCAGTCTGTGAGCCAGACAAGTTCTGTCTCAAAGCAGTCTAGCTGTGAAAGCATTACAGATGAATTTTCAAGATTTATGGTGAACCAGATGGAAAATGAAGGAAGAGGCTTTGATATATTACTAGATTATTATGCAGGAAAAAATGCAAACAACATCTTGACTTCTGCTTTGCAACAGGTTGCTCAGAAAAATGGTCATCTTAATGTACGACCAAGTTGCCCATCCAAACAGTCCAGCACAGAAAGTATAACAGAAGAATTTTACAGGTATATGCTAAAAGAAATAGAAAAGGAGAACAAAGATAACGCGTCTTCCCCTCGGAATTCAAAGGACTGGTACAGCAGTTTGCTATCACCATCCCTTCGATCACCTTTTTGCTTTAGGCAGTCCTCAGTGCCTGATGGCAGATCATCAGGTTCTAGACTAACAGTTAACATCCCAGTCAAGGCAAATTCATTAGATGGATTTGCCCATCATCACCAGGATTCCTTAAGTGTACAGCCAGTGAGTACTGTGGCTTCATCAGGTCTCTGCAAGTCTGACTCATGCCTGTACCAAAGATGCAAGACAGACCAGATAACAGATATGTTAATTCATGAGACATGGGCAAGTTCTATTGAATCTCTAATGCGCAAGAACAAAATCATAACAGATGAGGCAGAGGTTGCAGATGTAGATCATTTTCACAGCGATTCCCCACCACAAGTGCAACAGTACGCAAACAGACTGGCTGCAAATATTGTTGAAAGTGGTAAAAATTTAATTGTCGTCCAGCAGGATGCCTTTGATTCTTTAAGCCAAGAACACATGCCGGAAAGCAAACATACCCAAAGCACAACTCAGATTCAAGTGGAACCCAAAAGGGACAGAATAAATTTGGATGAGCAGAAAGAGTGCATGAAGAACCCTGAACACCTCCCTGCAGGTCAGCACAGGGAAGTGCCTTTAATTCAGATAGAAACTGATCAACGAGACGAGTCTGATAAAGACTCTGAGTCCTTAACTCTACGTGAACTTTCTGAAGAGGAGCATCAAGGCAAGGAAAAGCCTCCAGAAGCTTCTGCTGGGAAGCACGTGGTTTCCAGTACCCTACTGAATAGGTAGGTGACAAAGCAACACATCAGAATGCTGCTTTGGTGTTTAATTTCCCAGTGAAAATTATTTTGGTGATGGGTGAAGATAAGGGGAGAAGTAAACAGGATAAACTCTCACTGCAGGCTTCAAATTACTTAAAACTACCAAATGACATTGCAGAATCACTCGTGGAGCAAATGTACATTATTGAATGTGACTGTATTATGGTTCTGAGGCTTAAAACTAATACTGTATTAATGAGTAGGCTTCCCCTTACAGATACCTAAACCTTCCATAAATCAAGTCAGGTGAGAGAGATACAGCTTGAACTTTCACTAAGCATTTGCTGATATCTCAATTAAAGAAATAGTTCAAAATTAGGGCAAGTGTGAAGCGGAAGGTAACAGAACATGAAGTTCTTCCCTGTGCTTAATGTAGCTATGTTTTGTGTTTCTGGAAATGCAGCCAGACTTGAGAGAGCTTGAAATTCAGCTTTGTGCTCACAATGTGGAAGAACAATAAAAATTCTTTAGCATAAGGAAAAAAAAAATTAAAAGCGCCCTTCAACTACTGTAAGACATCCCCAGGTAGGATTCAAACAGAAAATAATAAAATCTCATTTCAGGGGGTTTATACCGCAGCCTACCACCCTCATACTACAGCTGCACTCCTTTTGTTGAAGTATTTGCATCTTGGGTTAAAGCAGAGATCACAGTGCAAGTACAGAAGATTGCTGTGGATGTTGTGAGGATAAGAACAAGGCAGTCTCTCAAGGCACTGCCTATTATATTTATTACTTAAATGGTATCTAAGCTGCCAATCGCTTGGAGCTTTTCAGCACCCCCTTATCTCAGAGGGTTAGAAAGATGCCAGTGTTCAAAACCATTTTGACAAAACCCTGCTTGAAGTGAGAAAGCACATACTTCCCTGTCTGTGGTAGCAATTAGGTGGATAATTACAATAGTCTAAATTCTTTCATACTGACTCTCACCCACTCGTCTTCCTCTTCCTTCAAGCACAACCTGCTTTTAAGCTACTTTTAGAAATCTGCCTATTTGAATCTGTTTGAAGATGGAGTTACTTCCTACACAGTTTATGAGCCACTTACTAACATGCCCTCACAAAGGTGTTACTCCCACAAAAACCTCACAAGTTTTAGACCAAGTATTATATGCTACCTGCCCTGTGTTAAATTGCCTCTAGGTAATGCCTCACTGCTTCGCTGCTCGTGATGATGAGTTTTGTGTCCAAGAGGTCAGGGATGGCAGGTTATGTTGTCCGACAGATGATGGCAGCTTGGTAGATTGTAGACCCTCAGGCAAATACATCCCCTCTCTCTGCCCAGGAGGCTGCTTCTCCCTTACTAACATCCAACATAAGCGCGGCAACTTCTCAGTTGCCCCCAGAGCAAGAGCACAGCAAAAGCAGATATTCACAGTGATCCTATCTCACTGTATTCTTAGTCAAGTTTGTTACTTGCAATACAGTGTTTGGGTTGACCTCTTAACTGATGTCAAAATGCTTGTCCATATGTACAGATAAAAGCCTGGAGAAATTGTCACTTTAAGAGGGATACTCCAGAGCTGCTAATACATAACATTTTCTATTACAGAATTGCAAATGCAAACCTATAAACGTAACAAAACTGCAGTTTTGCTTCAGCTATTACTCTGCTGCAGCAGTAATTGATTCATGTTTTATGTTCCAAAGACAGAGTGTTTCTTTTAATTATTAAATATTTTTCTGCCTGCATAACAAAAGGCCCCTGATAAACTCAATATCCAGTTTGCCTTTGAAAAGTTACCTTAAACGAAGAATAAAAACTATAGTTGTGTATATACAATTTTATATTTTTGTCATATAAATTTGTGCACATATTTAACAAGTGCATCAAGTATGTAGAATTAGAAGGCATTTTTTCCTGTTCTCCAAATTCAGTACTGGAAGATACTTTCCACTTCGTTTTGCTTTTTAGCTTCCTGTAAATAGTTTGAGTGTTGTAGGTCTTTTCTGTATTGCTTTAAAATAGCTGACTTTGAAGCGTATTGAGTAAAAAAACCTGAATGTTTCTTTTGTACTTAAATGAAAATGCATTTCAAGCAATTCAGAAAAGAACACATACACAGAACAGAAATGAGAGATGTTTAGAAAGTAGCATTATCAGTGAAGATGTTGCACAAAACATGGATATTTTTCACGTAAGCTTGAGTGAGGGTTAAAAGAAAAGTATCACAGTTAAATGATCCAATCAGAGATCCTACAGAGCTTACATAAGATGAAATTGGATCCATCTAGTTGCTATTATTTTACTTCTAAACTGGATAATATTACCTTCCTACTTTCTAGTACAATCTATACTTTCATGGTTTAATATAACAACTTTGAATTGTTACAGTACACTTCTACTTTTGTTGTACACCAGTAATTGGAGAAAAAATTCTGCATATACTGATAAAAACCTGTTTATACAGAACTCAATGCGCAACTTCAATTGCTAAGAACTAAAGTTGGCATTAGAAGAGCGGGCAGGGATACCATGTTTCTGATTTTATCCTCAATTACACCTTCCCTAGCTGGAAAATATTCATATGAGTGTACATATAGCAAACCTAATTATAATTAGAGGTCCAGTAGAAAGAAAGGATCCCATTAAACAAACAGAAAGCCATGGCAACAACACTGTCATTATGCTCTAGTGCTTATCCCCCATATTTCAAACATTGGTTGGCTGAAGTGCATTAAGACCTAAGCTGTAAGCAGTTCTTTCAGTACAATTTAAACCTTTTCTATGTATATCTCAGTACCAGGCTTACTTAGTTTAGCATTAATTTATAGAACTCATAGGAAACTATTTTTAAAGAGCATTCCAAACCATGTGTTCAACTAGAGCTCATTTATGAACTGCAAATCTAGTCTCTTGCATCTGTACATTTTGTGCACCTTGGTTGACTTTAGTAGAGGAGCACTGCCTGAAGACTGGCAGTACCAGTTTGTTTACCTGTATTACCAGTATTCCTTGTCACCCTACCAGCAAGAGCACTCAGAGCAAACCAGATGCTGAAGTCGTGGGAGAGACAAAAGCAGCTGAAGAATTTCCAACCCACCTCAGCAGCAGTGAGGAAAGCACCGGCAGCTGGTCCCAGCTAGCCAATGATGAAGACAATCCTGATGACACAAGTAGCTACTTACAACTCAGCGAACGATCTCTGAGGTACTAATACTGTCTCTTCTTAGCATGCGTTAAGCTTTAATCAACTAAGCCTATGACTTTAGAACGTGTCAGAAATAAGGAGGGATAACATGAGATGTACTGAGAATACTGTAAAGAGCAAAATGATGAAAATGGAATGATTTTAAACCAGATCTTTGTATTGGTAAGCAGCTAGATCCAGACAATGAAAGCATGTTCTTGCTCAATCCTATGCAACCATCTCAGTCAGCCATCCAACACACTAATTATTATAGCCTTTACTTTGCTTTATTTGCTGCCATTTCCACAGTGCTTATCATGGCATCTGCTTAGCTGAGACTGCTGTTCCCAGCAATATCTGTGCAGTTAGAGAACAGATAGCAACCTGATCTGCATAGACCAACACAGGGAAGCAGCTTAAAAAGGAGGACTGAGTTTGCCCTAGCTAGGCGTGCATTCCAGTGCCACTGTTGCACTGTGCTGCTTTGTGTTCCCGCTTAAGTCAGGCCGCGTTTAAAGATGTTACATGCACTCCAGGGACTAGATAAAGTGATGTTAGTTTGACTTCAGCACTTCCATAACTTCAAATTGAGTCAAGGACTTTTCTTCACACGATCTTAAATTAGATTTTTAAATACTGTCAAGTAATTACATCTTTCTCACGGGTATTAAAATGACAAGAAGAGAAGACAGTATGGTAATGAAGCAGGAAAAGAAAGCCTGTTGGAAAGCACTGTTGGCTAGCTAGAAAAAATACTGAAGAAAGCATGTCTGTCAGTGTGGGTGAACATTCATCTCATTGTATCAATCCTGTAACAAAATCAGGTTTGAGGGAGGTAATGTGTTGTGCCATTTAGCTCTTCGTTGAAACAAGCTGTTACAGCAAATCTGAATGCATGGCATTCAGACACCGACTCAAAAACCCGATGGAGGAAGGAACTGTCTGGTCAATCCCTCAGATGTGCAGAAAAACACTTAGTTGCTTTTCTAATATAAAAGAAGTGGCTCAGGCTTACTTAGTACACAGCCCACACTGGTGCTATTTGACAACAAAACCACAGCCTGTTTATCAGACTATTATGACCACATAAACATTCAGTATTAAACTCATAGTAACTCTATAAAGCAAACAGATAACTGTTTTTGTCCCAAATATTCTGTTGTTAAACTTCAAATTTGTGAAGTAGTTAAAGAATACTTCAGGGTAGTAATGGTTGCAAGTAGCACCAGCCTTAATTAAAATCTCAGTCTTTCAGAGCAGCAGAACCCTAAGGGATCATCACTGTACCTGTAACCTCCATCAGATCCCTGCTAGCATTTGGGATAGGTTGTAACATACCAAAACTGACACTGCATGGAATCACTCAACAGGTAAGTAGTACGATGAGCAGCCTCGGTGTGTGTCCACACACTTCCACTTCTTAGCATAACTCACAACATTCAGAGGCACCTGAATCCCTGAAGGTTTTTCCAGGACACCTCTGTACTTGGTAATCTTTTCATTTCGATGGAACATTCAGACTGCTTTTGTGTTTAATTCCAAATACTCATTGCATAAACCATTCACAAGAAGATAGCCTACTATTCTTTCTTTTCAGTTCAGCTACTTTATTAAAACCTCGTCACCTTAAATTAAGCATATTAGCGTGCTTCATTCTGAAAACCACTTGATGAGCACAATTGTGTTTATAGAACATGGGAAAGCCTCCCCACTTCATACAGAAAAATAACATATAGAGACATGTTCAGTCAAGCTTGGCACTAATACTTAAACTTTTGCTTTGTCAGCAATGGCAACAGCAGTACAACTAGCAGTCTTGGTATTATGGACCTGGAAATTTATCAGGAGAACGTGCCACCTTCTCCTATGATTAAGTAAGTAGTCACTGAAGTGAGATTTTATGTTTAGTCTAATTTTAACTGCAAATCATTTACACCATCTAAAACGTGCCAAGCCCTGCTTTGCACCTGCTGCTTAGCCTACCCTTAGTTGCAGAAAGGTACACTTGCAAGTGTTTGTGGAATGTGACAGCATTAGATAGTGGAAGATTACAGGAAAGCCCACCCAAGCAGATCTCTCAAGAGAATATAAACCCACCAACTGTTCTACACAGAGGAGAGCTATCTGTCTTCTGAGTATCTATTTTACACTGTGTGAATTTTCTTTGAGTAACTTAAAGTGTTGTCAAAGCTTTAATGCAACACTAATTAAGATCAAGCAAATGAGAATCAATTAAATTCAAAGAAAAAATATTCTTGAAAAATTACTAATATTTATGTCTTAGGTATTCTTTCTGAGCATATTTATCCTAAGCATGCAGTAAAATTATCAAGAGATGTGCAAATATCTGCCTAAAGAATCTGTTACCCTGGAACATGGTATGACCAGCCAGCTGGTAAATGCCGTGATGCAGACAGGGCACAGGCACTGTAGAAGTACATGGACATCACACATTAAACACAGGAACTTCAACATTAGATGATCTCAATTGATTACCAGAATATCCTACAGCAAGCTATCTCACTTTTGAGAGGCTCTTTTCTGTAAGGAATCTGGATGCCTGTATTTTCACTGTATGCATTCTCTCAGAACTACTGATTCAGACACTAACCTTATCAAATTTTTCTCAGCAGTAGGCAGTGGCGCTTCCTATAGATGTTCTTAATGGTGAGGTGGTGACCTCTGTCCCTTGGTCTCCTTTCTAAAAGGAGGGACAGATCCCTGATTCCTCATTAGCTTTCAGTGCTGTTGGAAGGTATTAGCCAACAGAACAGATGTTGTGGAGCACAGCACCACCGCTTGGAGCACTTTGTCATTACCCAAATCAAAGTCAGAGTGCAGAATACAACTGCTACTCAAACAGAAGGCTGAAAGAAAATCCTGCTGAGAATGATGCTGTTAGGCAGCTATGACTTTACGTCATGACAAAACATACAATGCCTGCTGACATTTTACTCTTTCACAACTTGAAGTAAGCAATATATCTAATCTTGATCCTCTGAAGCCTCATAGAAGATTTTGACAGTCTGTGACAGTAAGGGTAGTGCCCTTGCATGTGGGAAACAAAGCCTTACACTTGTGTTCTCCTTGGTTAAGGACAGGATGGGATAGTCTGAAAATGTCTAAGTGCCATCCCTCTAGTAGTGAGGGAGCAACTGCTGTAACTATAACTTCAAACCTGAACTTATGGGTTACTGCCACGTGTATGGGCATTATACTCAGAAATGAAAACTGAAGCAGTGGAAACATACCTGCAGTTCATTTCCTGTAGCTTAACAAGAACAATGTAACATGAGAAGCAATAGCCTTTTGAGTTTTTCTCAACACAAAGCAGAATTTGATTATTCAAATGGGTAATCTATTTTAAAACAGCAGTAGCTGAAGTCATCAGTAGTTTGTGTTTAACAATGAAAAGTACAACTGGAAAGCAAAATATTTTAAGAGTCACCCAAGGAGCCTAGCACTGAAGAAGTCAGACATGGCAAATTCAGTATTCTCCCACAGTTTATGAGACCAGCTGTATCTTACCATGATAGCATCTTCAAATAACATCAAAGAAAACACACAGATTCTGATAAAACACAGTATACATCACAACCAGTACAAGCCCTTCTCCACATTTTACAGGAAAAGCACTGCAAGTGCCTTGGCTTTCCTTGACTTACAGATTAAGCTACTGTTACATTAAGCATTTTGCTACATCACATAACACACACCGTCCTGCGTAACTTTTTTCTTGCAGTTTTCTAATTCTTACATTGGGGGAGAACTTTAACCATTGTGAAGCAATGTTATAGACTGTTCCTAACTATCACTAACAAGCTCTGTTGTTTGTTTCTAAGTGACTTAGTAGAAGAAAAGGTTTTCCTTAAAGAACAGACAGATAATACAGAGGGTAAGTTGAACCATTTGAATTGCAACATACAATTTGAAGTTAAATAAAAATAATAATTGCACAATAACTGTTGAGATTATTTTTCTAGAAAGTACTTCTGGGCTCTCAGTGGGAACAGCCAATTGCCAGAAAGAACTCCTGGTGATTAATTTTGATCTGGAACCAGAATGCCCCAACGCAGAGCTACGAGCCACCCTACAGTGGATAGCAGCTTCTGAACTTGGAATCCCAACAATCTATTTTAAAAAATCTCAGGAAAACAGAGTTGAAAAGGTAGTTTTTTTTACAGAATTGGATATATTGCTATTTCATTTTAACCACAGTAGAAACATTCCACTCACAAAGAAGTAAAATAGCCCCTGACAGGTTCAGGGTGAGGACAGGTAAGGGATTCATAGTCAGACCAACAATCATATACAGAAGAAAAAGTCAAACTCACCAAAGTGGCAGAGGGATTTCTAGCACTCATCAAGAAGCAGCATAGGTCCAAGAGATGCTCTCCCTTCTGTGACTGGCCCTTATATGACCCCAGGATGGCTCCACCCTGAGCCCACCCCTGCTGATCGCATAGGGAGATCAGGTGCAAACAACTTGCCTGTGCTCCCTGGGCCAGCCACACCCCTTTACCAGGTGCTCTGTCACCAGATCAAGCCGTGATCTAACAGTTCCTCTGCATGCAGTTACGATTTATTAAAGTTACTTAGCTTAGAAGCTGATGTGAAACCTTCATTACAGCAAGAAATACTACTGCTTGTTACAGAAAGAGAAGAGGGTTAAATACACCAGGATTTAAGGTTCATAAAACTGTAGAGTTGTAGAATGGATTGAATTGGAAGGGACCCTACAGCCCATTCAGTTTCAGCTCTCCCTACCATGGGCTGGCAGCCACCCATCAGCTCAGGCTGCCCAGGGACCCATCCAACCTGGCTTTGAGGGCCTTCAGGGAGGTGGCATCCACAGCTCTGGGCAGCCTATCCCAGGGCTTACCACACTCTGAGTAAAAGATATCAATATCTACCTTCTTTTAGTTTAAAACCATCCTTGTCCTACACTCCCTGATAGAGTCTCCTCCCATCTCTCCCATTGCTCCCCATCTTTCCATGGTTGCATCTGAAGGATTCCAGACAGTTTATATGGAGTTTAAACATGCATCTATAACAAAACAAACAAACAAACAAACAAAAAAACACCACAACCACTTGATTGCAGACGTCACATATACTGAGACACCATAAAATGTCATCTTCAGCATTTCAGGAATTATTAGAATTGCCTCTTCTCCAAGTTCAGTAAGATAGTTCAAGCCATCAGACTTACAAAAAATGTCACATTATAGAAAACAATTAATGAAAAGGGTATTATAAACCAGTATTTTCATCTTTTAAAATAATGCCTATGAGAAGATCATTTTGAGTAGCAGAGATATTGTTTGATTTTCTTGAGTACTTGCGTTTGGCAATCATAAACATAATTTAAAATGCATTCAGCAGCAACCATCCAAATTGCATCTAATTAAAGAAACAGCTGTCAGCTTTACCCATGTGCTTTGGCAAACAGTTAATTCAATTGCAGAAATACACTAGAGAATAATGAAGCACGTTCTGCCTACAACAGCGCTCTTGGAAATAACTGTGCCTATTAAATATTGTTAAAATACATATTAAAAGTTTAGGTTCGGTATGTAAATAGCAAACAGCTACACTAACTGCAGACAATATAATCTTGGGCGGCTTAAATGTACAAGTCGTGAGCCAATTAGGTATTGATTGTGAAATTCAAGGAAATGAAAAGCTTTGATTCGCATTTATATGCTAGAAGAAAAACCAGACCAGATGTATGACTCTGCAAAGCCCATTATTAAGTACAAAGTGGACAAAACTCAGAATTCTTTACGGCTGCTTAAGAATATATACTTAACTTGGTTTAGAGGCAAAGGAAAAAGAAAGCAAATAAATGCAAATGCATATCCTGCATTTGTGGTGATTCAGCCACAACTGTAACAAAAGATTTCATGTGACTGAAGCTTACCCAGAAATCCCTCTCACCAGTAATGTGTGAGCATTTCAAATACAGTGGGATGGATATGTGAAAATGGAAAAACTTAAATATAACCCACAATACAGCTAATGTAACGAAGGATGTTTTTCTCTCTATAAAATGGATAGTCACAATTTCATTTTGGCAGTGAGATGTCAATAACAAGGAAACCTGTGATTCTATAGCAAGCTTACTTTCACTGTTCTCCATTTAATTGTGAAAAAATAGGAAATGATTGATGAGGAGAGCTAATTGAGAGAACATCATGAAATCTGATCAGTCTCTGAGGAGCTGTGGAATTTCAGAAATGAAGTTCTCAGTGTGTTATAAACAGAAAGAACCCTGATGTTACTGTGCATCCACCCTGCAATACAGCAGTGCTTATAAAGGATCGCCTCACAGCAGTTTGCATGTGTTTATTTAACACCTCAACAAAATGTTAGCTAAATGCTAAGTGATGGTGTTGCATTTTTTATTGTTGTTTTTTTTTTTTTTCTCCTTCAATTTAGTTTTTAGATGTTGTACAACTAGTTCAACGGAAGTCCTGGAAAGTGGGTGACATCTTTCATGCTGTGGTGCAGTACTGCAAGCTCAGTGAGGAGAGCAAAGAGATGACACCAAGCCTGTTCGATTGGCTCCTTGAGCTGGGTTAGGAATGTTCTCCTGTTCCATTTCTTTGTTTCAATCCTGTTTAAGTAAGCAGCGGATTGTGTAACACTGATTTTCAAAATCACCAAATAAAGTGAGCAAAGACATAAACTACAGAAGCAGCACACGTCTGTTCCACAACTGCACTGAGCAGAGTTGAAACCAAGGTGTATTTTATCCTTCTGTATCCTGAGGGATTCTTGACATTTTGCGCTATAGGATGTACTGTGCTAGAAAAGGGTGGATTTTTCATGAGTTTGATAAAATCAAACAGCTGAAACAGGACGGCATACTAACATTCAGTTTTAAAACAATACTAATGTTTGTACAGTTTTAACTTTTAGAGCCTGAGTGTGTTCCAAGATACATAGAGAAAACCATGCCCTCCAATAAGGAAAACATTTTAAAAGAAGTCTCCACAGTCTTTTGAGAGGTAAAAACTTGTGACCACATCAGATCCTTGAAGTCAAACAACACAACAAAAAGCTGCTGAAAACACATTTCAGTTTCTTCCTACATGATCTTTTCAGCCCTATAGCTGGTCCCCATTCCCATCTCAAGGAAATTGAAATTCAGACTCTCCTTTCTTTGCACTCACAGGCAGTGCGTTTCAGTACAGCTGTGCTTGGGACGTTCCCAAGTACAGCTCTGTGAGTCAGGGTGGTGAGTTTCTAAAGCCCTGTCCCCACCAGGTGATCTCGGGCAAGTCAGTTCACCTCTGTGCCTCAGTGTCCCTATCCAGAGTAAGAGGGAGGGAGTGATGATACAGAATGTGTTACAAGAAGTGTTCCTATTTAAAGCACTAGGTAACATGCTATGTGTTAGTTAAAATAGTGAAAAGGAGTACTAAGTTTAATCAAGTAAATTGTTAATAAGGTGAAGAAATACGTATCTGAAAAGAGTGCTGTCTTGACATAAAAATCTTAATTTTTATAATTTTCAGGAAATCAAAACAATTGTTACAATTTCAGCACATGCTTGTTCATTTGGGATATGTGTTGGACTATATATGATAGCCCACATTATGATAACATTTATGTAACCGATAAGATGTCTTGTGGTATCTTCTTGCTGAGATGATGTTTGGTATCACGCACTCAGTGGTATTCTCTTGACTCTGCCAAAGAGATTGGTTTTGAATCTAAAAGTAAACATAACTTATCGCATCAAAGCTCTTCTGTGATTTGTTTCTTTGAAAATCTTTATATTTTGCTTCTCCCTTCTTAAATAGCATAATAGAAAGACAGCCTGCCTTTCCAAATCAAATATTTAAGAGATATTTTATTTTCCATATAATAGTATATGCTTCTATAATATTTTTGGGGGTGGGGTGAAAAGAAGAAAACTATCCTTTTGCACTAAATATTTTTGAAGATTCTGAAGTAGTTTTAAGTAATTTATGAAAAAGAGCCATACTATTCTCTATTTTATCTTTAAAACCATCTCTAAATTTACATGATTTCATCACACATTTGTTAAGTACAGATCATCAGTGAAACCTAATACAGGACATTAAATAACATGAGAACTTCTACATCTCTGCAATATATGAATCAGTGGAGGTCTCTTTACTGCCAAGATAGAGGTCAGTTTGTTGCATCCACTTAAGCCAACTGCAGTCACTGGGCCCATTCCTAGGAACTGCTGAACATCTGCAACTCATGCTAACACGAGTGGTAACGCTGAATGCTCAGCATTTCCGAGGCTGAAAGTTAGTAAAAAGCACTGGGCATTGTAAAGTGCTTTGATTGAGCTAATAAATGGGAAAGTGTATTTATTTTTAAGCCAAATACAGTTAGTTGTCAGTATGTAAGTTTTTGCTGTGGTAGAGTAAATGTTTACTTATCCTACGAAGCACAAATATCACGACTGAGTTGTAAGTGTGATGCGGTTTTCTCTGTACAGTAGTTCTTAATGTTGCAGTTGGTTCGGAAATAAATTTATGTTCTAATATGTGTTGTCTTTGCCTTTCTAAAAATATTATCTGACCAATTAATACTGGCATGTGATCCTTGTAACTTCTTACAGCAATACTTCTGAAGGAATAATCTGATCCTTGGCCATAACCAAGCGAGTCAGAGCTATGGCTTTCCTCACATTCTGCTATTCACTCAGTTGATACAACATTTATTATTCAGTGCAAAGAATTAAGCTTAGAGTAACTGACATTCTCAGGCCCTATTCTTGCTTACTCTGGCCTGTTTTCAATACCTGCAGAAGTAGGCAGGGCAGTGGGGGAAGCAGGCATTAAGGAGTTTCTGTTGTTTATCGGTTTGCACAGATACTTACTCCCCCATTGCCTATTGGAAAGGTATTCCTAATGCTAAACAGAAAAGGGAACCAACAGCTTACTTAACTGAGTAAATCAGAACAGGAATTTTTCACAAATTAAACACTGAAGTTTCCTTGAAGTCTTCTGTAAATTAATCATTTTATTGTAGTCTATGATAAAAATTGTCACTTGTTGACATATATCCTTTTAAATTCAGACCACTGTTCTGGAGAGGCTGATTTAACTGCTCTTCTAAGTCCAGTCTCACAAAGAGCTACCTAACACAAGCATTGGAACGTCACAATAAATCCTGCATTCTGACTTTCAAAATGTCATTACAAAACTACAGCAGAAGCCCACTTTGTTGAATTCAAGAGCCCACGTAAGTTAATAAGTTTGGGGAAAAAAATATGACCAAAAAGGAAAGAACACACACAGTAGCCAATGAAATATTTTTTAGTTGATGCTAGCGTTGATCCTAAGCCTCCAGTATACATAAAGAAACTCCTGATGCCATCATTTTAATTTCTCAGACCCATTCTGAAGGCACTGCCTTCTCTAGGAAAGTAGCTTGCAGCCACCAGGCACTCAGCAGGACAGATGGTTATGTTAGACAGGTGGACCATCAAACTAATTATATACCATTCGTGGTGAAGACAACTCTGATTGTGAGGAACTGTGCCCTCCTCCCAGCTTCAGCTGAAAATCAGACAGAAAGGTGCAGCAAACTGCAAAATATAACCAGGTGGGATACATTTCCCGGGTGGTAGTGAAAGCTTATGAAGTGCAATCAATCCTGCAAGAGGATCTGAAAAGAAAGTTCTCAAAATGCCACTTGTAAAACCTGAGTGGGTATGACTGTTATCATCCTCACTTATTCAGAAAAGAGTTTGAATCCCAAGAGAGACAAAAAACACACACCAGGAGTCCCTACAGTTCATACAGATGCACTGAAATCCCTGTCCTTGTAAAGTGTATGTTCTGTCCTGGGAAAAATTACCTGATAAATTTATACTTTCACCACAGTAGTTCTGGAACAATTGAGAGGTTGAAAGAACAGAAACAGTAAAGCAAATCTGATTTCCAGTGTGACAGCACACCTCATGAGGTGAACATCCTACCGGATTCACTCATTCATGATTTCTGTCAGGTAACAAAAGACAATGAGTGGTATTGGGTGAAAAGGCAACAGCCACAAAACAGACATGAAGAAAACATCCCATTTAAACATCAGTAAAAAAAATGACCTTTATTTCTTGTGAGGCTGATGAATTGTGGAGCATGTTGCCCAGAGAAACTGTGGAGCCTCCATCCCTGGAGATATCCAGAACCCACTGCTGTGGTCTGGACAGCATGCTGAGCCCTCGCTGCTTTGAGCAGGAGTACTGGACTATACAATCTCCAGAGGGCTCTTCCAAATTCTACTATTGGGTGAATCTTTAGCTACCAGGCATCAGCAAGTCAAAACTACCAAAATTTAAATAACTTGGCTACTTTAGCAGAGTAGAAACACAGGAAATGGGAAAGACTTGAGTTTATTGACTGTGGAACTCAGGATGTAGGCACATACCACGCTGGATCTTTCCTTGTCTTCAGTCAGTGCCATACTCTACAAGTGTTATCCTTGCTCCCTAGTAATAAACACACATTTGGAGGGAATAATTTAGCTGAGTTGCACAATAAACTCATTTTTGTCAACAACTGTACTGATTAACTACTTGGAAAGCAGAGAAACCAGAAGGACAATGTTTTTCTGTCCTTGACTAACAAAAGGCAGCAGGACCTGCAGGAGTGTTTTTGGCTGAGATCATCCTGCACGACAGTATTTGTAGAGTTCAGCACAAAGGTCCAAAGCAGTCACAAACTCTGCTCACATTTTCCCACAATGGGACTTTTTGTCTGACATTTTCTGAATGAAGCTCGAACAGGCTGCACTGTCAGGTACCCAGAAAGTACACTCTCACTTACAAAACTTTGTATCTTCCTCATCAGAGGATACATCCTCACAGAAATGCAGCAGAAGAGCCTGACTTAGTCACTGCTCTGCAGCTACTGCTCGCTGACAGATGGTGACTGCTTGCTTTTGTACAATTTTTTTCACAGCCATATTCATTTAAGCTTCAGTTCCAAAGTGAGTTACAGCTTTCCTTGTCTGCATTTAAGCCGTTGCTGGCAACCTACATTTGGGCACGGCCCCACGATACTTTGCAGACTTTTTTAGCATAAGATTGAAAATGTGTTTCGAAACAAGGGAAAGAAAAAACTAGTTACCTGTAATGATAATATTGCCTTTGTAATTGAAAGCACAGGAGAATATCTCATCAGTGTGGCCCTCTAATATCTGAAGGCAATGTCCAGTAGCAGCATCCCAGAGTCGAGCTGTCTTATCAGAGCTGGCTGTTAGGATACGATTGCCTTTTGGGTTGAAACATATCTTTAAAAAATATAGAAAATAATTATATTACTTAACACGTCTATATGCCTGGAAAAAGAAAGCGTATCTAGAGATCAAAAGATGAAAACAGAAGCCAGTAAACAATGAATTCAGTTTTTCTGCTAAAATTAGCATCACCACTAACAGAATTATGTGGCTGGAAACTTTGTACAAAGATCCATATGGAACAACCACACAAAAGGATCAAGATTTCAGATTAACCCCCAAGATCAGAATTGCCATTGTTGTAATGACTTCATTTAAACATTATCATTATTCCAATGTAAAATATATAGATATTTTGTGGAGACCTATATTAAGCAACATATGTCTCTGTAATATCCATACTCTCACTGAAGGGAGCTTATTCTTCAGTATGCCTTCAAATTTTGTAAAACATTAATTCCCTAAATTGCGTGCATATCCAGATAATCAGATTTATACATATCTTTAAGCACCAACCAGACAATAACAGGTTTATTACAAAATGCATTATTGCTTAATTATTAAGGGCAAAATGCCTGTTCCCCTGAAATCAGATTTCCAGGTAATAACCATCCCAAGTGATCACAGCTATGCAGAACATCTGCAGAATCAGATTAACTTTTCAGCATGCTACCAGATCAGCAGATTCACATTTGCAGCAAAGAAAACATACCAGCACTGAAGACCCTGATGGATACCCTCTCTAACCCTCTCACAGCACAAACACAGCATATTTGCATGGAAGAAAAAGTTATATATTTGAAAGAATAATGAAAACTTGCAAGCATTAAATAACATTTTTTTTTTTTTTTTACAATATTCATACTTGAGGAGCAACCGAAATCATTTAGAACTGAACTTCAGCATTGCAATTGAGCTCTACAAGTCTTTCAGTGAAGTTCCTAAGTAAACTCAAGACCAAGTGACTTTTGAAATGTGCTCTGAGCTTCCAAGTATCTTAGGCACCGTGTATTTTCCCAAAGAAGTATGTTCACTTGGTTCCATTTCATAAATCAGACATGCAAAGAAATAAGAACGGTAAAGAGAAGAGGTCTGGTAAAAGCAAGGGATAAGGGTGATGCTAAAAATTTCAGAAAGCAGAGGCCTTAAGATTTCACCAAGGTACTCAAATAATTGTGCTCATTCTTTAACAGTATTTCTGTGCTATGGAATGAGTGGTGTCTTGGATGTTACACTTAAATAAGAAAAGGTATGAATCACATACTTCTTACCTTTGAAATTTCACCTCCATGCCCTTCTAGTTTTGCAATGCACTCTTTTGTTTCTGCATTGTAGACTCTTCCTGATCCTGTTATAGTAGATTAGGAGCCATTTTATTATTGTTCTGATTAAGTATGCATTTAAATAAGAACTCTGTAATAAGACCAGAAGGGCCACATCCTCAGGTGTGATTTCAATAGAAGTATATGACAATCTTAACACAGCTTCTCTCAAGGATGATATACGTCAAAAGGAAGTGTAATTTGGCTGGAAAAGGCTGACTTCTCAAAGGTTTCTGCTGTAAAACTCCAAAAATGTTAGTTCAAATGTCTGAGTAGAGTATGGACCACTGAAGTCTGTAATTTCAGAATGCGTGTCCAACATATTCAGAAAGCTGTCATTTTATTTCAGACACATGTTATTTAATAAACTATTAATTATATTTAATAAGTTATTGATTGTGTTTCAGAAAACTTTTTATATTGTCTTAAGCATTAATTTAGCAACAACAGAAGATGAGATCCTAACAGTGCTCCCCATCATCTGGGGGAATCTTCCTGGAAGTGCAAAATCAAAATAATGTGTAAAAAGAACATGGTATTGTCATTATGTGCAGATGAATATCGAAAATTAATTCTTGTTATTCCTTCAAAAAAAAAAAAAGCATTTAAAACAGTGAAAATGTTCAGTGGGGAGAATTTCCAAATCGTAAGTAAAACTTCTATAATGCTGCAAACATAGTCTGATCTATAGTTCCGAGTCACAATGCTCTGCTTTGATCAAGGAAAAACAAAGCAAAAGGACAAAGTTTTTTTCATAGTAGTTCTAGTCACTTCACTTACCATCAGCAGAGGCAGTTGCAATACGCTGGCCAGCATAATCAAAGCAGACATCCATTATCTCATCACTGTGACCTGTTAAAGTTGCTATGTGTGCACCACTCAGAGCGTTCCACAGCTGCATAGGCAAATAAAGGCTATTGGTTTTTTTTTGCTTATTTTAACTAATATACTTGATAGATAGCTAGTCAATCAATTGACACATAAATACTTTCTGAGGCCTGAATGAATGTATTAACATGAAATCTGGATATAAATCAATAAAGAATTAGGGCTTTATTAAGCTGATAAAGTACTGTATATTTTGCATTTCAATGTATTGATTTCAACAAACCTTAAAAATGCACGTCATTATTTAACTGGATTTAAATGAAATGAATAACTCATACAGTAAGTGCATTGATTTTGCATTTAGTTACAAACTCCTTAAAGAACTATTAGTTCAAAATAATGCTTTTCCATTTATAAAAGACAGAGCTTTACATACCAGTAAGACAATGAAAAAGCAGAAACTAAGCAGAAAAGAATTTCAGAAATACAGCAAAAGAGCCCAAATTCAGAAAAATAAATGTCTGCCTAAACTGCTACAATGTGCTCATGCAACCTAAAAAAACGAAGAGCAGGTGACTCTTTTTTGTGTGTTTTTTTTTCTCCAAAATATTTGGACATTTTGAATTATAAATTTGAGTGCTCTTTCTTTAAATATTGATACCGTACATTTATCAAAACTGCTTAGCAATTCCATGCAGATGGAGAAATGGACAATCTCTCACCACTGAAACATAATCCTTTTGCAGTTTAACACTAACAGTCACAGGCATACATTAGAAGCAATCCAAGGGAGGAACTATCTGCCAGAAGTCACATGTGATGCTTGTGACACAAGTATTGAGGGGAAAAAAAAAAAGTAAGACTCCAGGACATGAACTGCAAAATAGACCTTTTTCACACTAAAAATACAAATAAGTTATAAGGCCAAAAATTGCCTCCTAGTTTAGCTTTACTGGGTGAAAATATAAACCACAGCTATTAACTTACAGTAAAGTGCTTTAAGCAGCCTAAAGTAGTTTTCTAAACAAAAACAGAGATTCACCATATTCTATACAAAAACTGGCAAATAATTTGATGCATTATAATGCACAGTAAGAGAGTGCTTGGGTGTTCAGTGCATCTTCTGTTTTCTTACCATGCACGTTTTATCCATTGATCCAGTGACAATGAGGGAACAGTCCCAGTTGAACTGTGCACTGCTAATCTCTCCTCGATGGCCTATTAAAATGTGCAACATCCTGAAAGAAAAAAAAGTTTTTTGTTTTTTTTTTATGTTTTGATATAACAATATAAATTATAACCAAGCCTACACAATGTTACAGGCAAGGTGTCAAATCTTCCCCAATTTATCCATTAAAGCAATCTAATGGTGTGGTGCAGCTCATTTAGCCTCCCAGTACTACATCAGTTCCATGTTTTCTACTTGAGATAAAGAAGCAGTAAAGAATCAAGTGAAAGAGTTCTCCCTTCTGTTTCAAAAATATTTTTACACCTGAATTACCAGTGAAATGTAATGACTTTTCAGTGCCAGAAATTGATTTATTCTATTCACCTACATACAAAGCACAGACATCAAGTTTTTCAACATTACTCTCCCAATCTCCTGCTTGAATGAACTGTAAACAGAGTATTTTCAAAACTCCATATCACCAGCGTAATCTAAATCTTCTATAAAAACTAATGAAGATCTAATGGAACTTAATCAGGTACTTAACATGAGCACATATCCAAGTAACACGCAAATGACAGCCAAACTGAAATGTGATTTCTAATCCTCATTAATCCTGAACTTCTTGCTGTGCAAGGACTGACAGTACTAGTCCCATGAAATTCTTCAATCAGCTTCAGCTGAATAGAGGGGTACAATTAGCCATTATTGCTTACCATGAATTAATGAACCCTATAAAGCAATGAACCCTAGAAAAGATTAATTGATATATCTATAAAAGGATTAGTAAATTAAGATTTTATCATAACACCAATATCATTGTATCATTAATAGAAAACAGCTTCAGCTAATGGATAAACTAATGACTAGAAAAACAACTAAATGAGCTTAAGTAACTGAAATCTTCACAAACGATATGTAAGGGTAGCTGAATTAATAGATATGCTAAATATATGACTCATAAAGCATGGCTCCTGAGCAATTGAATTCTCTACATGTTTATGATAACAGAAACTCAATTATACTCATGTTGTTTTATAGAATGACTATTTTCTTTTTAAAATGAAGCCTGCATTGAACAGTATAGTATATTATACTATACATTATACTTTGTATACTTACTATACTTTGTATAGTAAAATGAAAAATCAACAGAGAACAGCAAACTTCATAATTTGCTGAACATATCATTTGGCCAGCAATACTGCTGCTACTGTAATAGCTAATGCCCAAAACACTTAATCATGAAAAAGTTTGAAAAAGCTTTGATTTCCAAATTTTCAAAAGACAATCCAGGGCTTAAGTGCAAATCTCCAATGAATAAGCAGAATAAATAGGACAGAACCCATGATCAGATTTGCAATTAGGAAGAACCCAGAAAACAGCCTGGCAAAATACCATGTAAAATATTCCAATTAAGTGGAAACACATTCCGTTCTTACTTCAAGGTATCACTATACACACAGTTTCCATTTGTTTACTAATTTCAGAGATATTTCACTTGGTTTCGCAAAGAAAAGAAAAAAAAAAAAACAATACCTCTGAAAACATAATATTTATCTTCATAAGTAACCTCGTCAGTAATCAGGGCAATCATTTTATTATTCTACTTACAGTGAGTTTCCAGTTGAAAATATAAGAGGATTTTTTCAGGATAATACAACAAGCTCATATTTAGCTATTTAATTATTACTTGTTGGCATTATAGTCAAGACATTTTGTTCTCTACACTGAGAGGGATCAAATTTTCTCCTCTTCATAAATATATACTGACATGCAGGAGTGTGAGGAGGAAAACAGACCATCTGTTATTTAAAGTCAGTGTGACTATACAAATTTTCCATGAAATATCATGATCTTTCTTCCTTTATTTATTTTTTTAACTTAAACAGTCAGTTCCTTCTAAACATTCTGGACACCTTGAAAACGGTAAGTTTCCATGCTGATGGAATATTTTCCTGTTTGGAGCATCCACCTACCCATTGTGTCTGCCTCCTCAGTGCTCACACAAACCTGTTGCATACAAAAGCTTTTGCTGAGCAGCACTTCTTTTTAGAAGAACAAAGGGAACTGGATAAAAAATAATGATGAAGTAATACATACTCTAAAAAAGCAAAAATACATGGTCTGTAATTTGTATCTCAACATTTTCTTTCTCATTTGTTATTAAAATAGGCAATGTAAAATGGTATTTATTAGTACTTTAGTACCTGCCAGTGGCAACGTCCCACACTCCCACTGTGCAGTCAAAGGAGCCGGTGATAATCCTGTCTCCGGTGGTGTTGAAAGACAATGCAACAATTTCTGCTGAGTGCCCCTGAAATGAGAATGCAAATACAACTTTTCTATTGATATAGCCGATATGTAACTTTTTCAGCAGCACAGTTCTTCTACACAACATCAGTATATTATTTACTGTCTTGTTCAGTATGTCACAGTTGTAGCAGAAAGATCTACTGGACTGTGAGAGAGTTGATATCCCAACACTGGGAAAAAAGCAGGCACACCACTTAAGCAGTGAGCAATTGCCAGTGGTAGGTGAATAATCAGAGAAGTGAGTGGTATTTTCCATATTTGTTCACCAATGCATACTGATATCAGATGATTCATTTACAGTAAACTACGGTACAGCCTGTCTCTGTAGAGAGGCTTGGAAAAAATGAGCATAAGCATATTTATTCACTGAAGGTCCACACATTCCACTGCTCTTTTCTCTCCTCAGGGCTTTGAGAGAGGGAAAGTCAAGGAGGAGAAAATGTCTTATGCACTCAATGGGCCACCTACACCAAGGAAGAAGTTTATGCTCTACCTATTACTTAGGATTTATTCGAGAAAAATGGAAATAATGCCAGCCGATCAGAACAAGCAGAATCCTAGCGAGACATGTTGAGCAAAAAGAAATCATAACCTACTGGTAACTGAATAGTATTCCTCTGCTAGTACAGCAAAGATAAATCACAACCTACTGGTAATTGGATGGCTTTCTCCTGCTGATGTTTACAGGAAGAAAATCTGTGCAGATGCAGCCTCTGACATTGATTTTTCTCAGAGTTATTTTATGTTAATTGAGAGGAGGCAATAAATTACAGTACAGCAACATTTTAACGAGCAGTGGAACACATTCTGTCCTATAACAGTAATGTCACTGAAATGAGAAAATCTGCCTTTTGATGAATGAGACTCCTTATAAAACACCATATTCTTATCTTCTAGTTTTCCCAAAGTTTTTTAACTGCGGTCACTATGGGACTATGCGTTAACAGAAATCTCTGCAAGTTTTGAAACTGTAGTAATGTTGTGTTAGTCAGAAAACTAAGAAACCAGGAACAACTTGAAAAACATAGAGAATGAAAACATACTCTTAAAGTAAATACTTCTTCTCCTTTCTCTATGTCCCATAATTTGGCAGAGGTATCCATGCTTCCAGTTGCCACCAATGTGCTTTGAAGGTTAAACGATAAACATACCTATAGCAAGAAACGTTGAAGAGAAAAAGTGGGAAAGGGAAAGCAGATCATTTATGTACATATTCTCAAAAAAAGTCACGATATTTCTAAACAAGAGAACACACTACACTAATTTAATATTTTATGACTTACAGAAAAACTACAAGGCTCCTCTGACAGTTCATTAGGAGAGCAACAAATCCTTACTCCAAACCTCCTGATGACTACTCCAATTGAATGTTTAGATGGACTAATTGGCTCATAGAGACAGGGAACCCAAAGACATTTATGGTTTTGTATGGAAACTCGAAGGAATTAGAAATATCCTTCAGCACTCACTATTTCTGCAGCATGTCCTCTGAAAGTATGATAACATTTTCCTGTTTCTGTACTCCACAGTTTGCAGGTTTTATCGAAAGATCCAGTGGCAATCTTGTCACTAAATGGAAAAGTACTCTTTTTATTTAGAGGATAAACCCGACTTCAAAGACTCACAGTAGAACTCAGCAACAATATCTAGTCTTCAAAGCATAAGAGTATATTACTTCAAACTCTTGCACAAGCTTTTAGTTTAGCAGTAGGTTCTGTTCATTAAATAGCAATTGCGCCTGTACAGATTTGCAAAGCAGAGAATGGCAGCTGGGACCTTCTCTGTCATTGCTGTGTGAATGTAATGAAGGGTAACTGCCATCACTTTGGCCAGCAGCCATTCCCTCTTTACAAATCAACATGAGACAGAGGTGAACGCCTCTGGAGTTCCTTGCAGGAAGCTGCATAAAAGGCTTTCTGCTCTTGCACGCATTCTTCCACACTACGAGATCCTAGAGCAGGATTTCACAAACAGAAGATGGATTAATGGGAAAAAAGAACAGATTACCTATGAGTATCTCAGATTAGTAATGAATTTAACTGCTGTACTTCCAGAAGTATTTAAAAGCTCTCTCATTTCATCTAACAGGGTTTGTTTGTTTGTTTGTAAACTGTTAGAATCTGCTTTTCATAAGTAGAAAAAGAGGGTGAGCTCTACTCCCACTTAAGTTAGCGGAAGAGTTGTGAGTAATTGCAGCTAGAATAAAACTGAAGTGAGGTGCCAAAATTGTAGCAAGAGAGATGGTGTTGAAGCCTAAAGATTAGTAGAAAAAGGTTATCTTATAACTGAAATTTTAATTTAACTCTAGCCCAAGGATTCCCTCAGGATGTATTGCTTCTATACTTTCATGTTATAGTCTAGTCACTGATCTTAGGGCAGATTTTTGTCATGCATTAGTTCATGTGAACTGTATAAAACAACTTAATGAATTATTCTTTTATATTATAAGAATACCAGAGCATAAGACACCGACAATAGGTCTAGGTTGGATAAAGACTTTTCATTCACAAGGAAATGATGACATTCCAAGCAGTCTTTAACGTTTAATTCCTAATGCTGACTTTGTATTGCTTCTATCTCATTTTGAAGGGAAGAAACATGATTTACTTATACAAAAGCTCCCCAGTGCAGAAAAATGACAACAAAACTTCAGTAACTAAAGTAATTCCCTTCATCTAACAGGAAGCAAGTCTGACCTAAGGCAAACAGTACCTGCAGAAAACAGAAGATGCACATGTGCATATTTGACATTCATACAGTGGCACCCTGCGAATTTTATAAAAATTACTCATCTCTGACACATTTATATTAAGTCTTAAATCATAATGAATGCTTAAAATGCATGTGTGATACAAAAAAGTGGAAAAAAATCACTTTTGTTATGATTTTATTCTTCCTTAACTGAAATAACACGAGATTTGAATTTCTGAATATACTTCAAGCAGAAAACATGCTTCATTGTATCTCTTATACAAATAAGATACAGTGTCACTCTGTGGTGATCAGCTGCAGCTGAACTTTTCCAACTCAGAATCTGAATTATTTGAGACCATCTATCTTAATTTAAATTAGCAATTACAGTTTATCTTAAAGAAAATGTCATTACCCGTAGGGATTATTAAAAGCTATTGCATAAACAACATTTTTGTGTCCCTCTAGTGTATGCAGCTCTTCTCCTGATGCAGTATCCCATACTTTGCAGGTTCTGTCATAGCTTCCTGTGATAAAGCTAAAACAAAGAGAAATTCATTTACTGTGAATATCTTACTGTTCCTGTACCAAAACAAATAAGTGACTTTCACAGACTTCAGTTATCTTTATCTCAGACTCTGAATCTGTTCTTAATTTCTAAAATAGTGATTAATGACCACAGAGATTCTTTTCCTTTTTTCTTTTCTTTTTGATATTAGTGATTTAAAAAAACCCTGTTTCAAATCTTCAGTGTACTTCAATTAAAATGCAAGTTGCTGCTTTCAAAATTTCAAAACATGAAAGAAAAGACAACGAGGCATTGGCTCTAAGTGAAATCAGTCACAATACGATTCCACAACAGTGTAAGTCCCAAACAAGTTTATGCCAACGACTCTCTGAGCTTGTAGAGATATTTACTGCATTGCCATGAAAGTCCTTCTTTGTGAAATACGGTAATCATCAACAAACTATCATCTTGGAAGAAAAAAAAGACGTCAGCTGAATCTCACCCATTACTTTTTGGCATCTCTCTTTGGTTCTTCTATAGAAGACTAAAATCTAATCCCCAATCACACCTGAAATTGTTTATAAATGGCAGAACTCAATTATTTTTCACAGAAAGACAGGAGCAGTGAATTTGGCTTAGAATTTAATTTACAAGTACAAGACTTCAATTAGGTATTAGGTATTTAGATTTTGAAAAGAACATACCGGGAACCAGATTTGTTGAATGCCACATTCGTCAGTGGCAATATATGTGCCTTAAGTACCTGAAATAGAAGGGGAAGGGGGCAAGAGAAGAAAACATTCAATATTTATATTGAAGAGATAAATAAAAAATTGAACTCAAAATATTCAGTAGGTCTGTATTTTCTCCCCCTCCCATCAGATTAGCAGTTATGTCAGTAATTTATCAACCCCTCATCAAAACAAAAGCAAAACAAAAACCACCCATGCCTCAGCAGATTATTGCTGCAGATATTACATGATATTGATCTCAGATTCCTATTTTACTTGAATGATCTGCTGTTTCCCAGTGTTTACTTCTTCCTCTGCTTTCTCTGAGATCAGTGAAATAGCCCTAGGCCGTAACTGAAAGGCCAAAACCAAAAGCCTGGGAAGCTCATTGATGAAAAAAATGCTATTAGGCCTTAGATAGTAAAACAACAGATCCAGCTGAATTGAGTACTTTGTTTATGTCATGTATAGGATACTTTTGGCTTTTATATGATTTTGTTTTTAAAAACAGGAAGAACAAAAACAAACTGCAGCTCTATCTTATGAGGTCATGAGAAAAAAAAAAAAAAAAAAAAAAAGCATATAGAACCATAACAAAGTTACTTATCCACACAAAATTCAAAGGAGGGACTGGATTTCTGCCTCTTTTATTTAGATTACAGTCCACTCTTTTCCTAACATTGTTTCAAAGGCTCTTTAATCAGGCAACTATGTATTCTTTATGTAGATTACCTTGTACCTACAGTAACAGACTGAAGTCTACTAAGCGTTCGTAAAAATAATTTCAGATACTGTCCAATAAAAGTCAGTGTGTCATGATACTTTGAAAATGACAACAAAAGAATACGACTGAATGACCTTGCCACTGACTAACATGCAGCATTTGGTTTGCATTTCAACAGTTTTGCCTATTACAAACTTGAGTCTAAAGAGTAATAGTATAACACGGGAAATCACAGCATCTGTTGGCAGTGAAGGAGTGTTAAGAATACACCAGTGGTCCAATTCTCTGCAGCATCACAAATGAAGTAGAAATTATTTATGAGCAATGGTATTTAATCACTGACGTGTTACCACAACTTTTATTCCTATCCCTAGCTTTCTCAGCTGCTTGTCTCAGAAAAGAAAATAAAGGAAACTCAGAGATGTTCAAGTCAGAAGAGCAGGAACTGGTGGAAGTGAAATGACAACAATCAGGCAAAGGACAGAGAGAAAGAGAGAGAGCTACAGAAAACGTAGGCTCATGTTTAATTTCAGATCACAGAATTAATGCTATTCTTTCAATGTCCAGCACTGTAATAGCTTCGGTCACAGAACTCCAAGCATGCAAGAATCTCTTGTGCAAGTGATATAATAATCAAGCCCCAGGGCAATATTAAGAAACATACCTCAGTTCTGCAAGTAACTGCAGACTGTTGCATCAGTGCCTAAGATACCTGCCAATCAGTTTGGCATGCCACTGTTACACAGCAGTTTCAACTCTGAGAGCTTGTTACAACGGCTCGCTTCCCTGTGGGGTGCCTAACACAACACTAGGACCACAATTAGTGGAAATAACAAAAGGATGGGTTTACAGCACTGCCAATCTGCCCTCTTAAGATTTTGCTCTTGTGCAACAGGAAAAAATATTTATTTCCAGACAATGCAAGCACTGAACGCTGTTTTGAAAGAAAAAGACACTGATCTCCTGTATCAGTATTTCAGAAAAGTCTGAAACTTCTGTTTCATTTACATGCGCAGAAAAGTAAGTAATTCTACCTACTTGAGTGAAAGAATTAAACCAGTACTGACTGGATTTCCCTGCTTGAACTATTTCCAACTCGATCAAGCATGGTGCTGCACACAGCAAACAAGTACATTATTTATGCTTAAATTTGCAATTGGGTATTTGTCAATCTCCACGATAAGCAAAAAATTGTACAAGGTTATGTAAAATAAGTCATTAGCATACCTGAGAGCACAAGAAAGACTTTTTAATTTAAAGATGCCTTATTATACACACAAAGCTCTGTTTTCGTGGTTAAATGTAAAGATCTTTCATATTATTCACTCAGATGTGAACTACTGGTCAAAAGAATTGAAATTATAGTATATTATATGTATATAGCAACACTGAAGATCTCCCTTCTCCCTCTTATTAGGGTAATAAGTAATACCGACCAGCAATTTTTAACAGCTAGACATTGCCATCTGCTGGCACAATAAAGACAGAACACCTAATTATTTCTGATTACAACATGCAATCCCTGGAAGTAATTATATTGTACACTGCATAGTTAAATACATTTAAGTTTACTGTCTTTTGACAGACTAAATCTGGCTCTGAAGACCCAAAAGGTCTCTGTAGTCATTGCTCTTAAAATGCTTACCTAATTAAATAAATTTACAAATTGCTTTCTGTAAGCTGAAGATCAAACCATCAATATTCAAATCTTCACAATTTAAAAGGGAAAAATTCATTTAGCACAAAACAGCATGAACACAGCAACTACTATTCCCTTACTCAAAGAAATGTGGATGGGGAGTGATGTAAAAGAGAAAAAATCCATAAGCAGTGTTGTTGCGTGCCTCGTGCCCAATGCAGAGATGATATTTGAAAGGCTTGGCATATAAAGGCCTTTAGAATTATCTCCTAGTAATGGTCTGCTGAATAAATTATTATTTTTAAGATCAACAATATTGAGTACATGACTAACACTATCTTTTTTATTGTCTTTATGAGTACGAAAGATCAAATATCTTTTTAATTATCATTATTTCATGTATTACTCCTGTCCTATGGTCAGGATTCGCTAAATAGAGCTCATATATGAACCCTAGCCTTGTAATCTGCTACTTCAACCAGTTTGTTGGCTCATCTCTTGGCTGGCAGAACAACTGGTATGCCTGAATATATCTGAATACTTAAAATAAATACAAGTTCCACAAGATGAAGGACGGGAATCCAATGGTATAACATTATTCAGGGCCTTTCCCAGCAGCTGATTATTTGGATTTTACTTATTGACTTTGTTTAAACATAACTACGGCTGTTGCTTGTCCACAGAGTCACTTGAAAAGGAAGGTAATTATTTGTCTCACGCCCTCATATAAGCCAGTGTAAATAGTGAGTAAAAATAGTTATACCTCTGGCCTTCTGGGGGAATTCCTGATAGGCACAACCAGACCAGATTCAGTCTCTTTGAACAGTAGAGGGATGATCAAAAAAGACCCAAGAAATTAGTCATAAAATCCAAATTTTGCTCTCAGATACAACATATAGCTGTAAAGATACACTCACAACATTTCAACTGAAACCCTCAAAATCTCCAGTGTTATTTTAAAGATGTTTCTGACCTTAAAAAGATAGAATTTGTGGTCCTCTTGTTCCCCTAGTTTCTCTTGCAATCTTTGAACTAAACGTATGACATGTTCCTTGCAAGAAGTTGTGATGAGAGGTTCTTCTTTTTGAATTTCTTCTACTAAGGCCGTGACATCTGTTCTAGTTATGAAGAAAAAGAAAAGCACATTTCATCCTCTGATAATAATTATAAATACAAGCATAGCATTTCTCGCAGAGAAACTAAAGCAAAGAATTAAACAATATGCATTTTTCTCATTGTCAATTGCTTAAAGAAATACGAATAAATCTTTCCTGGTTTCTATAAATCTTTCCTGGTTTCTTTACCTCTGCCTATTTTCAGTAAAGCATTTCAGTAAGATTTAACTGTTAAAAATTTCAACTTGGTAAGAACTTTACTTTCTCAAAGGGTTTCAGCAGAAGATCAGACTTGGGAGGTGTATCCAGAACTGACAATTGGAGAACACGTATATAATGTAAAGTAGAGCTTCATAAATTCCCAATGAATTACCTATGAATTAGCAACAACATAAATAAGGTGCAGAGAGTATTAAAATGATTTCTGCCTGTGGCTTCACAAATGTGTCTGTTCCCGTGGCATGTATTTATTTATGATAACAACTTCAAAATCAAGGCCCACAGTCTGCTAGCGCCTGTGGAGCACCCAGGAAGTAGTTCACAGCTAATCTGTGGAATCACATCTTCTCAAATCATCAAACTGCTGACTCCTGGCCATCCATGAGATAAAAAAGGGATTGACAATACCTAGCAGTCTAAACAAAAACACACACTTATAACTAATGATGAAGCCCCTTCCTTCTGCCTAGCACATGAGTCACTGAAAGCTAACGTGGATTTTCTACTTCTGATCTCTAAACAGAAGCCATTTATATCCCCACAAGTTAGTATCCTCTTGTGTTACACAAGTTAGCATTTGTGTAACACAAGTTAGTGTTTATACTCTTGTTAATACAAGACAAACTCTGTCTCCTGCATAGTAAGTCTCCCTCATTAAGTGATCTCTGTCTTTTATCTTACTTAAGGATAACCTATTGAACTTTAATCTAAAATTTAACATACGTTGCACTTTTTATTCTTCATTATGACCTATCCTTCAGCATTACATACATTAAGGTCCTGAAATATCTTTCATCACCTGTAGAAGACAAAACTGCCAGATTATCTTGTTCTTTCAATGAACACAAAAGCAATTAGGCTCCTAAAGAAGGAAACAGAAGATTCCCACTGTTTTCAACAGAAGACTCTTACTTTCTCCACACAAACATGAGAGAGGGAATTACCTGTCTTACACTACCTTGCTTACAGTTGTTACGCGCATTAATGAATCAACAGGAGAGCTCTGAGCTGACAACCAATTGCTTCCAGTGACTTCAACAGAGGTCGCGAAAAGCAATGTATGGGGAACTGAGTCAGACCCACTTTTTGAAAGCATTCTAAAATAGCATTGCGAGACCTAACTGTCACTCATTGCAGCATCACAAAGCAAGGCGCTGTGAAACTCCCTGTCTCTGATGGCTTTGTATTGGCATCTTGATAACTATCATTCCATAGGAAATAAAAGAAGCTCTAACTTTGAATAGTAAGACTAAGCGGGATGGAATGCAAGATTTTCTATTTTAAGTGCTAGGAGAATGATTTGACTGCGTATTTTCTTATCTGTGTCTGTTTGTTTTAGTGAAAAAGACATCACTGACCTCAGTTATGTTTAAAACAGACAAATAGAGTTGCATGTGAATACTATGAAACAGCAAACTGCGGCTTTCTGAAATAAATACTTACTGAGGACTAAGATCAAGCAGATCTATAGATCTGGTCTTCAGCTCACCATCTTCTACATATTCCAGAATTATTCCTTATTTAAAATAAAAACAAAATTAAATTAAAAAAAAAAAAAAGGTGTTAAACAGATCTCAATGAGCTGACGTGGATTTTGTAGGGCACCCTGACCTCGTGGCTCAGGTGCTCCCGCGAGCTGCCAGTACTGAACATCCCTGAGTTATTCATACGATAACGGATATCAAACAGGGCCACCTAAAATATTCGCGCTCCGTTTTTCAGTTCTAGAAGTTAACAAAGCTTTCGCGGCTTGCTGTTTGGTTTGTTTGTTTGTTCTGCATCATTCCAGCAGCGCTCTCCTCGAGCTGGCCGTACTGCAGACGCTGGCCACAGTTCATCCACGGCTCCCACACCCGCGGTCGCGGCCTACACCGCACCGCCTGCACGATCCGCCCCGGCCCGGCCCGGCGCGCGAAACCGCCCCCTCCCCACAGCGAGCCCCAGCCCCGCACCCGGCGGGAAGTAGCGCAGCAGCAGCCGCCTCAGCCCCATCTCCGCCGCCCGGGGATCGTCGTCACGGCAACGGCCAAACAGAGCCTGCGCGCATGCGCCGCCGGATGACGTCTCCCGGCGGTGTAGAACGGCTGCTGGAGAACCGAAGGGCTGATGGCTGAGAGCGGGAAAAAAAAAAAAAATCACATTTGGAAAGAAAGAGCCAGCACGGAGTGATTGAAAGATGCTCTGTAATCGGCGCTGGTGTACTACGCTCAGTTTCGGCACGTGGAGATGTGGCCCTGAGGGACGCGGCTCAGTGGGCGTGGTGCTGCTGGGCTGCAGGTGGGACCTGATGCTCTTCGAGTCCTTTCCCGACCTTAACGATTCTACGATAACAGGAAAAAGGAGTCCAGCTTTATGCAGAAAGGATCACAGAGCATCAGCAGGGGGAGGCAGCGAACACGTTTTCATTTCATGGGTCTCACAGCCCATAGCAATGACAGGGACCACCTGGGGAGGGTTCAGGTCAGTGATGAACCGTACGTGACTTCTGCAGAGCAGCCACGGGGCTCCCTGCGGGCTCGCTTTGAAGGCAGCCCTTTGGTTTGGGGAAGCCAGGAAGTCAAACACAATGGCAATCCCAGGTTTACCGTGCGGCGTGACTCAGGATTTGATTTGATCTTTTATCTTATTTGTATGTGGAAGGTCAGTTATCCCAAGTCAGAAGGGAAATATTTTTGTTGAAAGCAATTAATCTAAACAACCTTCCAGCAGAACTGACTTACGCGGAGCAGCCCTGTTCAAAAATAACTTGGTGGCCTCCAGTGGCTAGAAGCCTTTTGAATTTTTGTACCACAATACTTATCTTCCCTGATTATAATTTCTGTTTATAAATATTTTCCTTTTCACATAAGTGGTGCTAACAATGAACACGGATGTGTTTCCTACATTAACTCCTTCCTCTCTGTGCTATGTAACCACAGTCATGCAGTCTTTCTGGTACATTCAGTATTAGTTGACACCAACTAGAATCGTACAATCACAGAGTATCCCATGTTAGACAGACCTATAAGGATCATTGAGTCCAACTCCTGGCTCCACACAGGAGCACTCAAAAAACCAAAGTATATGTCTTATTATATTCTTCAGGGTGATATTTTCATCAATTACTACAATGGTCTCAAGAAACATTTCTTTTTTTTCAAGATTTTGTGTATCATTTACCACAAGCTTTTTTCTTCTTACTATTTTTCCACTTTCCACAAGACTCAGGAAGGACAAATACAGCCCCATCTGTGCAGGGCAGGGGAAGTGGAACGGCTGCAGAGTCCCATGACATCAGCACCCAGTGGCTCAGCACGATCTCACCTCGCCTTCTCCCTGTGAATCTCCATCCAAGCACATGCCTCACAGCTTGTCATCATCCAGGACTCGGAGGCAGTCATGATGCTGGGGTCATCATCAGTCAAATCAGGCTTCATCACTCATCCTTCTTCCCTGGTGACATAAAGGCCCCGACATGATGGTACTTCTCCTATAAAATAACCAGAGAAAATTGCTGACCACCTGAGCACTGAAGAGCTACACTCTGCAGAAATGAGGTTTTTCCCAGGGTGCCCTAGAACAGACCTGTGCACAAAATAGATGGTAACTAACAGTATGCCTTTGACAAAACAGAACCACAGCTGAGCAGAAGTGGGATTACCTACAGAGACTTTGGGCAGCATAGATAACAACTATGTTGAGAGGAAGTACTTCAACTCAATCAATTACTTGAGGGCAGAGTAAGCAGGAGCTCTGATGATGCACGCAGGTAGGAAACCTGAGCTGAGACCAAACTCTTAGACTGCTGAAGTAAAATTATTGCCTGAGATTTTATAGTATCCAAAGGGTCAAAAAGTCAGGAAAGGTCATCTTATGAGACCGTACACACACCATTAAGAGTTCAAAAATACCTACATTGGAAGGAGAAATACTGAAACATTCTTTCAGGATCTGCAGCATTTAATCAGTTTTAGTGTAAAGAGATCCAAAAGACAATGTTGGAAAGAGCATACATCAGTTGCTCCCAATGCATTTTTGCTTATGTAAGCAGTTTGCAGGAAAGGCAGAAAGTTATATACTGTAAACCTCACTATTAGTCAACATTCAAATGCCTTTGAAAGGATGCAAAATACAAAATGCACTTATCTGAAGTGCTGGAGAGTGCTGGATAGTATGATGCAAAGTTAATACAATTACAAAGAATTTCCTGTTGAGAAATCTGGGGTCTTTCTGCCAACACAGATTCTCAAAATCTCTATTTTCCTAGGCCAAAGTACCATCCTAAGAATAACATGAAGAAAGTGTTTTTTGACTCAAACACACTTTTGCTTGCAGAGAAGAGTGGGTTTGAGGCTTCCTGATTTAAATTTGCATCATGACCCACTTGTTCTGAAGTAGGTCAGTCTGTGGTATGCTGAACTAAATCAGAAAGGCCAGCACAAGAGTAGTCTGAGTTCAGGGAAAAATGTAGAAAGCCACTTCCTATTTTTGTTATGTCAGTAATAGGTGCACTGAATTTTTACTAAGGGGAGTTTTGTATGCTGTCCTTTCTCATAATTTCAAGGTCTGTCAGATGCAGTAAGTCTGTGCTCTGATATTTCCATGTTTCTGCTTGGTGAACTAAGTGAGTTTAGGTAATTTTTTGAAGGTTGTTCTATTCTACAATGGTGTTCCTGCTTCCTGCTACCCAAACACATACCCCTATATGCTTCCCTCTTCATTTTCAGTACAACTTCTCACTTTTGCTCTGTAATTTGCAGTACTAATCATGGTAGCAGAGCCATGAAAATGTTAAAACTGTACGTAGGAGACGATTTTCTAGGAGTTTTCTGTTTGTGAGCTACTCTGGGAGAAAGAGCTCACAGCAAGTTACATTGTAAACAAAATGCACTCTTTCCCTAAGATTTTGTTTTTCATCTTTTCATGTCCCTTTTTATCAATTTGAAGTTATACCAAATGAATGCACAGAGAGAGAGAATTGTTGTTCACCTAAGAAGTATGTCACAGGTTTCTGTTCACATGAACAGATACGTGTGGTGTTCACCTGAGGTGAGATAATAAGTACAGGAAAGGAACAGCTGATTTGTTCGTTCCTCTTCATGTCCATCTACTAGTTCTTACAATTTCCCATACAGTTAAGCTAATTCTATACATTCTTACTTCTTTTAGTCAAATTTTCACTTAGCTAAATAAATGTTTTCCACTTAGCACCAAAAAACCTCACCTATACAAAGAAAAAATCAAATAAAACCCATCCCCCAATATGTATTCATCTTACCCTCTCTGAGAAGAATTTAGAAATGCCTTTCATCTTTCTTTCCATGTTCCAGACTATGTAGGGCTGAAGACCCATCAGTTGAGGAGAGTTCTGCATCAGTCAGTCAAGATGGCAAAGCTGATGGCATCAGGTAATCACACGAGTATTCTGCAGTCAGGCTGAGATGCAAGATGAAAGCCAGTGAGTTACCCGGATGCACCTTGTGAGAAAAATGGAGGAGCATTTCTCTTGACGTTAGCAAACACACAGTTGAGTCAAATCAGCTTGAGTAATATGGAAGAAAAACTCCTGATAAATAACATTTCTACTACAGAAATTAGACTTAAAGATTTATAATAGAATTGATGACGATAAGTAAGGAAAGCAACTTTGTGTTAGAATACAGTTTCATAAAAGTCAAAATGTGTTTATTTCACCACTATGCTTATAATTAAAAGAAAAAAAAGAAGACAAAATCTCTCATTTGATCTTTTATATCTCATTTTTATAATGCCAAAATGAATTAATTTCATAAATGTTTCATAATGTTTTCTACATTTCTGTTTATGTTTCACTAAGTATGATAGTCCTACTGTGTTGTCTCTGTGTTTCTTGTATTCTATTTTTTTTTAACCATCATTTATATCTAATTCATGCAGTACCATATGTCATTCATTCACGGTAATTAGCATTTATACAGCACTTCCCACTTTAAAATTAACAAAACATTTTTGCCTGCTCTTGTAACAGTTTGTAGCAATCTATTATGGAGTGGGTATCTCTGAGATTTGCATGATCTAAAACAGCTTTAATATATTTTTTTCTCTGAAGAACATTTTGACCATTTATTCCTAGTCGTAACAATCTCAGGTACTCTAAGTACACTGGAACACAGAATTGTACTTTTCAGCCAGCTTTACTAAATGTAATTTTTTTTTCCAGGTCTGCATGGTGTTTTACGTTCAGGTTATCTGTGTTCCTTACATACAGCTCTGTAACAGAGTCACATTTGAGTGAATAGTTGAAGTCATACTGACCACTGACCACTCTATAGCTCTGATTTTATCTGTCACATTAAGTACATCATTCTCAAAGGCCCATTTACTTATTTTGTAAGTTTATACTGATCTCACCAGCTTTGTACCTGAGCAATGATGCTGCAAGGATATTAAACTACTAGTTTAATCTTGACACTGTAATTGACAGTTTCAGTGTAAATCGGGCCACTTACTTGAACCCTTCTCTACTGACAGAAGTCTGATAAGACTGACTTTAATCCATGGCACCTTGCTATTTCCCTGAGGAGATAAACCAGACAGAACGTACACTTCTTCAACATGAATTACGACTGCAATTTTTTATTTCTTTTTTACTGAAAAAGTGGCTCAAGATCATAATTTCTGATAACTGAAAGTAGTACTCACTGCAAGAAATATGGCCATAACACTGTGCCTCTAAATTTCAGCAACCACCACTACTACTCAAAAAGTATGAGTAGGATATCATGTTGAGTTGTTCTTCATCTTTTGTTTTCCAAGGCTTTTTCTGTAACTCTGAGTGCTATAAAAAAAAAAATCTCTTTTCAAAAATATGAAGCCTGAGAATTTCAAGCAAATGGAGAATTGAGATAGTCCAGGTGAGCTAATGTGAAAACCCAGAACACTGGAAAAGTCCGTTTCAGGAATATGGAAATGTAGATGTGGATGCTTGCAAACAAAATTGTTACTTTATTTTGTGAGTATAAATTAAATTCATGTAAGGAAAATTAGAGAAACGCAGATGTAATTTGTTATGGCATTTAATAATACTATTTAACAATATTTTTCCTGTGACATTTTTGCTTTTTAATCATAGTATTCTACATTCTGACTCCATTACATTTATTATCTATTTAAGACTCCACAATCTTTGAATAAAGCTGTGAGAATAAACTATTTTTGACAAAAGACAATTAAGAGTTTGATTTTATTTGTAGTAGTTACATGAGAAACACAACATGACAGCAACTCTTAGTGAGTTTTGACTGGAAGTTATCTGCACTTAATAATGTACAAGGAATAAATTTATCAATTTTAAAACCTTTAATAGAGTTAGGATTGTTGCACTGGACAGCTAAAGCTGACATCTCCCAGAACCACAAAAGTATCTGGATGTAGAACACTCTCCTGCATTTGTGTAAATGTATGTGACTACACTGCTTTTGATCTAAAGACTGAAAACTGCCTTTATTATTTGTATTTTGGCAAAGGATGTTTCTTGTAGGTCGGTATTTGAGGTAACTCTGCCAGGGTGTAGCACAGCTGAGGCCAGCATACAGAAGACCTTTTACAGTTGAAGACCTGTTTCGGTGTTTATCCATCTGGGAGTATGCCATTAGAATCAAGGGACACTTTTATACGCCTAAAGACCTCCCAGGTACACAAGTTCCTCGACCCACTTCTCAATAAGATTACAGCTGAACAATGCATTCCTGTTCAGAAGCTCAATTACATGAGGGCTTGTTGTTTGATAATTGAAAATAAATAACTAATTTTCAACACCCTGCAAAAGAGCTAGAAGTGACTTTGTCACTAAGCACACCCGATGATGAATGATTTTCAGTGAGGTAATGTACTTAAAATCATGCACACCTCAGTCTAAGAAAAACTTTACTATTTCTTTTGGACTCACATGCATTATGCCCCCCACTTTGGGTAGACAGTTAGAAAAGAAGAGTGAAACAACAGAAAACTAATCATAGGAGCCACAATCAGAGAACAATAGTTAACAAAGAGCTTCTTTGTACTTGTACAACACTTGAGATGCAATTGGATTTATATTTTAACAGCAAAATGAAATCAGGAGGATGATTGATACTCCTTCAGTAAAAATTGCTGTTCATGCAACACTGAGTTATTTTTGTCATCAACATCTCTGCTGCCTTTCATTAATACCTACTGTTTTTCAGCACCTGTAAACACACAGTATGCAGTGGCAGATAAAAAGCATACTGAGGGCCATTCCTCATTGCACACACTTTTCTATATACATTTGTTCCTTGAGATAATTTCAAAGGACTATAACAGATATGACAGTACAATATTTAAACACTTTTTTCCATTAACTAAAAGAAGATCCAGACCCAGAACTGGAACAGATTCAGACTTAGTTATTCATGTGTTAGGCAGTTTTAACCAAGGCTGGTCGTACTGCTTTGTTTAAATTGAAAACTTACACAGTGGCAGCATCCCCACAGTTCAGCTGACAGCTGTTCTGCATAACCAACAAGGACCAGAGGAGGCACTTTTCTGTGTCTAGGAAAGGTAGCAAACGTGGTTGCTTTTTGCTCTGGAGTGGGAGAAAAATATATTAAGAAATGCATAAATCTAATTATAATTCTATACATTAAAAGGATGTCTTCTGACTAAAATCCCAAGCTAATGAAATGCCAAAATATACTGACTGGGAATTACATGGAATTTCTTCAGGGAAAAATAAATAAATAAATAAATAAATAGAGCAGAAATGGAGTTTAAAAAAAAACACAGAAAGTCAATGCACGTTTAGGAGTCAATAATTATACTCCAGCAGGCACAGAAATCACTGAGAACTGGTCTCAATACTGCAAAAGCAGTTAACTTTTGAACGGAAGAATGAAGTTGTGCTGGGACTTTGATGTGAAAGCTCTCACATTCTCTCTTGCCAGTTCAAAATCATCTATTCCCCTCAAAATACATTACACCTATTCCCAAGTTGGTCTTTGAAGAACCTCAAATTCTGACAATTTAACATGAGCCCGTTCATTTTGCTGGTCTGTAATTCACATGAGCTCTTTGAGCCTGGATGGGAGCCCACCCCAGACCTTGCAGGAGTGGGGGAGAGCTCTGTGGTTTGCCTCAGCCCTACCAAAAAGTTTTGGGAATTCCCAGGCATTGTGCTGGATAATTGCTTATCTGTGAGAGTGATAGGTTCTTACCTGATATCCTTAACAAAAGGAATATGAACTCTATCTGTTGGAATATAAAGCAAATTAGTCACTGGGATTCACCCAATGGGAACTTCTGGTTCCCAGATCTACAGGGCCAGAAGCAAATTACATAAGTCCGGTCAAGTTTTAAAAGCAGAATCAACAGCCTTACATTCACGAACACCATACAAACCACCTCTGGTGTCCTTGAGAGAGAAGCTGAAAAATAATTTTAAACTTAAATTTCAATTAGAAGTAAAGTAATGTTTCTATCTCTATAACTATAAGGTACCCAAGGCCAAGGCATAGATTTATCTTCAAGACACTGGTGCTGGCACAGAGTACAATTACACAGACTACCTGGTCATAGAATCATAGAATCATTTGACTTGGAAGGGACCCTTAAAGGCCAACTAGTCCATCTCTCCTACAATAAACAGAGACACCTACAGCTAGGTCAGGTTGCTCAGAGCCTTTAGATACTGAAAGATCACATCCCTGAAGTCTGTGTGAGCCATGTAATAGTAGCTACAGAGCTGAGTAGTACCCCCATTTACCTGCACCCACATCCTACCTACTCCTTGAAGATCCTTTACTTTTATCATGCATCATTAACAATGCACTAATGGCTGCAGACCTCTACCAAGAGGTCTTGCACTGAGAAAATCTCATTATGCTAATGTCAGGAATCTCAAATGGAAAATGCAAATTTCAAATCTAGAGATAACTAACTTGAGAGCAGACTTTTATTGTAATCACAAGCCTTGCCAGTGAATGAGATAGAAGCTTGTTGATGTAAGGTTTATCCTGAAAAAAAAAAAAAAAACCAGCAAAATAAATCCCCTCAAGTCTCATTAATGTGAAATTGAGCTAAATCAGGTCTTCCATGTTAAGGAAAAGCTTCATGCACATCTACTCCCTGGAGTAGTGAAAGGGGTTATGTACTATGTGTTTCATAGCTGCACACAGAGCAAACAGGGCAAGATGGGCAGTGGTTACACAGGTGTGAATGCACTTGATATAAATTCCTTTGCTCTTGAGCACCAGTTGAAATAATTACTCAAGGTGAACTCACCTCTTTTAATAACAGAAATAAACTTACCACACAGTGCAGTTTTTAACATTTATTTTTAACTCCAGTTTCCATTTTTTTCCCACAAGCACTTTTTTTTAAACAATAGTCTAAAAGGTATTATAATGCTAACTACAGTTTAAAGGAAAATTTTGGCACAAGAAAGTGCCAAGAAGTAACAAAATAAACAGAATAAATAACCTTTACAAAGATTTACAAACATAACAGTACTATGCAATCAGCCTAATACAATTCATGCTCTGTACAATAGCTTAACGTAGTCTTTACTAAACAGTCATATTCGTAAACATAGAAACTTCAACAAAATGCTTAATTCAAGCAAAACAGCGATGCAATATGAATCAACTCCAGAAGTTCAACGGTTCCAAGGAAGCCAGAGATAGTGGTGAGTAAGCACACAACAGTGTACAACACTACAACGTCAACCAAGAGGTTGAAGCAAGTGCTCCTTCAGCCACGTCTGTGTTTAGTTCCCTGCTGGAAACTGTATCACATTGACATCTTCTTCAGCTTCTGGCTGTGGAAAAGAACAAGAAAATGCACATAAATTATCACCTCAGCCACACGTCAATTACAGATTTCCCTCTACAAGCTATAGCACCTACTGAGATAATAGCTCAAGTAAAAGAAAGGACACATTATATGACTGTCCCTGAGAGAACTCTAGATAGGAACAGGCATGTCTGACCAGAGAAGGAAAGGCTGAGTTCAGAACTGCCGTCAGAAGCAGCCTTCAGGAGATGTGGAGGTACAAGAGAAAGCCTTCTATACATGCTCCATTTTCATCAGCCTAGTAGTATCTAGAGATTTAGATTCATACCTCAGGAAAAGAAGATGCTTCTTCACCCAGTCTTCCTTAGGATTTACGCAGGCTTTCAGTCCCCTTTTGGTGTGGAAACTGGAAAAGAAACAATGATAAGGAGATTGGTAAATAAACATTAGAAATCATTGTTAGTAAATACTCTGAAGCTGCATTTAATAAAAAAAACATGCATCATAGTTACTCTATGCTATAAACAATAGCACCTGCTTTAGAAAATATTAGTTTGATGGGATAATCTACAACGCCTTCGACACTACATGAACAATGTAATATTGTTCCAATTAAGCTTACATATAATAAATAGCTTCAGTCTTAAGGGCTGTTTCTCGCGACATAAAATTGTGTTCAATTTGTTGTAATTATTGGGACCAAGAACTTTGCTAGATAAATAACTGCAGAGACTGAAAAGATTTGCTGTCATGCTAAGATGTCAGATAAATATTTAGGAGGGCTGGAACACCACAGAAAAAAATTCTGATCTCTGTGAATTAAGAAGTCGCATTTGAGTTTTTAATGCGGTTTATGCAAGGTTTTGTCAAGGAAACACTCCGTGTTGGCAAGGTACCTCAGCTGGACAGTTAAGCACACATCCTTGTCTATGCAGTGATTCCTGAACAGACTTATTATGTAAAATGACTGTATGGCTGTCCTATGATTAATAGTCCCTGTCTATTGAAAAATCACATTTCTACAATTCAGATAATTGTTCCTACCCTGACAGACTTCCTAAGGTTAATATATAACTGTCAGAAAACAAACAAACAAAAAAAAAAAAAGCCAGGATCTTCTGGAAAGCAACTTACATGATTGCATCAATATCACAGACTTCGCTGGAGAGCTGTTCAGTAAAGCCCTTAATGACCTTCCGAGGCAGACGGACTTTGGTATAAGACAGACAGCAATCTTGGTTGCTTTGTGCTGGAACAGAAAAACACTAATGTCAATAAAGCCCATTTGAACCATATTGCCATGCTTCCAGGTTATTCATAGTTCAGTTCCCTATCTAGCTCCCCTTCAACAGAAAAGTTGGATTAGGCAGTGTACTCTGCTAAATCAATCTCCCTCTCCCTCATACTACTGCCAGCATGCACACCCTATAGTAGCTGGCATGGTGCAAAGTAGCACAAGAACTGCATCCTTGGGGCTGAGTGCCCAAGCTCACTCACCCTGGGAAGTACTGCACAGCAGCAGCAACAGGAGTCCCAGCAGAGAAGCCAGAATCAAACTCTTGATGCTGAAGCCAGACATTTTCACTCCAAGCAGCAGCTGTGCTCCAGTGAGTGCTCGTTCGCTGCCCGCCTGTACTGCCAGCCTCAACTCTTCTCCAACTGCTTATAAAGCAGCAGCCAGAGCCATGGGAATTCACACGCGGGCGGGTTCCACTATCATCACTGGGTTTCCCCACGGCAAATTCCATCATGCCCGATACGACTTGAGTGCTTCTTCCTGATGCTATAACCAGAGATAGCGGCATGCTGGGGACTTTTTTTTTTTTTTTTTTTTCAAAGTAGGTTATAAGATTCAACCCAAAGGAGGAGGAAATAAAAGGTTGTGAGGTAATGGTTCTGTGGGTGAAACATGTATTTTTAGGGGTAGGAGTGTGGGTTGTGAAATGAAGAAAGTCAAATGTAGGTAACCGAATATTACTTAGAGAAGCTGTGCATTTTCTGTGCCCTAGTTTAATAAACCCAAACTGGGGGCAGAGGGAGGTGGGCCTAGTTCAGATGGGTTCACTCCAGTATGGTATGCTCTTAGAAACTGAGTAACTATCTTTGATGATGCCAAAGGACTAAACTAATATTTACTGGATGGCCAACACAGTAACATCAGGCTTTCCAGATGACTGCTTTCTGCGCTCTAGATTGCAGAACTTCTTGGGCTCCATCAAGTACGTGTGGAAACGGGTATATTTAGAGTTTCTCGTACTGTATATTCACTGTACACATCTGAGCTATTCCACTGGAAATGGAGTCTGTACTGTTCTGAACACATCAACGCTGTTTCACGAGTTACAGTTGTACCTTCTTGCCTTCCCAGGCCAAGCTGCACTCAAGTATTCGTTACTCCGGAATATTCAGCCAAAACACACAAACTTTTAAGTGCTTCGCATGGATTGGGAAAATCCCACGTAGAAAGGCAAGTACACTCTGAGCTGCAATTGAAGACTGTGCTACTTCCAGTGCCATTTAGTGACCCATGTGAAAGGAATGTGACAACTGCAGGCCACATCCTGGTCAGATGGAAAATGCAGGAGCTGCCAGCTCCAGGTGGTTATAGCACAACCTGAGCTTTAAGCAGCTTCTCCTAAGTTAAAACTCAAGGATGCAGTCACAGTCTGTTCAGAATTACATACCCTCTATTCTTCATAGACTGTGCATACCTCCCACAATGTGTACATTCCTGTTATTCCTTGCTTGAAATGTAAAATGTTAAAGATAAATAAAATTCAACTCTGGAACAGGTTTATATTCAGATAAATCCATTTCTTTATATAATGGCCAGAATTCAGGAAGCATATACAGCTATGCTGCATAACTTTCGGTGCACACAAGGCCTCACAATAAGTTAGGAATGCTTGCGCTCAGTGCCACTGCCATTGGTCAAGAGGCAGGAAAAAAAGGCAATAAAGATCCCATACTGCTCTGTAAAACTGCTTCATGCATCATAGTAGAATGCCACATAAACAAAAAAACTGCTAAAAGCACAAAAGCTTCCTGAACTTTTCTGTGCACTAGCTGTCAGTACTAGCCAATGCAACAAAATACCAAACCAGAATAACAACTAAAATGACAGAACTCTGGGTTGACAGCTTTTTGTTTTCATAAAATATGTTAGACATAAATAACTTACTTCTAAACTCACAGACACCAAGCAGAGTCGAGTTGGCAATGAAGTATTCTCCATCATCCCCACTTTTTTTTCAAATGGTTGTCCAATGACAGCCTGTAATTTATTATTTTTTAAGCTGGAAGTCACGCCATCCAGTCTCTGTAAATAAGATATGAAAATTAGGCATCGGGTTATCAAGCCTCATTCCTCTGTTTCCACCCTCCTATTTCACCTTAGCATCGAAACTAGGAAAGTCTCCAGACACTTTGTAAAGAGAATTTTCTAGGATCGTTGAAACATTTTCTTATCTGTGGATTAACATCATGGTTATCAATGACACTAAGCAAGCAGTAGGTTAAAAAAATATAATAACTAATTAAAAATTAATTAAAAATTAATAAAATGGTTTTTTGAAAAGGAAATCCATTCATCAGAGTTCTCTCACCACGGCTTTGACACACCCACCCCCCCCACACACTCATCTACTCCTAATTGGGTACAAGCAGTTTGGATACTGGAGCAATAATGTAACCCAGATAGTGCTCAGCCCATACCCCTGCCCTTGGGCATTTTCCATCACACGTCCAGTTCCTATCACAGCCCTTTGCTGGTGCTGTGCCTAGTGTCACAGATGGCTGCTGTGTCATGAGTGTCAGAGCTCATTTGATTCTAGAAATTAGATTAAGATGTAAAACGAAAGTCATCATAAGGGCCTCAGATTCAGAAAACAATGTGCCTTTTTTTTTTTTGTACTTGGTTTGTACAAAGTACCTTCAATTTATTTGCACATTGTAGTTAAAAATCAACAAAAGTTGCAATGCAAATGGCTGAAGAAAGCTGCCTGGCAGGTCCTGACTTTCCTGGCTCATAACCATATCTTATCTATCTTCACATTTACAACACAATCATAGGGAAGAAAAAAAAATAAAAGAGAGAGACAGGAAAAAAAACTGGTAAGTTTTACATGTTCAAAGAATATGGGAACACAGATGGAAGACCAGACCCTCAAGCTCTGAGGCAGTGATTGGCCACTAAAGGTTTATTGGACATCGAGCTGTGGGTAGCCAGTGCTGGACCAAAACCAGTGTGTTTAATGTCCCAACACTGATGCAGTTTGGGGGCAGCACAGACGGCCCTGCAGCAAAGGGCTGCATGCTGAGTGCAGGCCAGGAGCGCTCCCTGCACCCATCCCACACCTTGCTGACTCAGCAAGGTGCCACCATGTTGGGGAGGCCGTGGCTGCCCACAGGGCTGTGCCGGCAGGGCTGTGCCCAGAAGTCTCTTTGGAGGGCACAGCAGAGAGCACAAGATGCAACAGCCACAACCCATGAGAAGGGAAATTTGCATCAGACAGTGGAAAAAACATCTTTACAGTGATGGTGGCGAAGCACTGAGACAGGTCGTTCAGGAGAGGATGTGAAAACTCAGTCTGAATACCTAAAAACTTAACCGGACACAGCCCTGCCCTGAGCAGGATCTTTTCCTTGAGTTCCTCACCAAGCCATAATCAAGCCCACATTATTATTATTTTTTTTTTTTTACCTCCTGACATTTCTGTTAGGACTAACTGTCCTTTTCTTCTTTCAGATTCCTAGCTTGTTTCTTCCTGACATTCCTTTTGTTACAAGTTTCTTGGCTTCCTCCCCTACTATTTTCCCTCCTTAGATCCTCTCACAAACTCTGCTCTCTGTCCCTGCTGATATGCTTGCAGTAGGAAACACAGACCCACAAAGTTTTCAACCTCTCTTAAAATTCCTCTGCTTTTGTTCCAGGGGCCAGAAAAAAAGTTGGGGAGCAAAACATTCCTACTGTATGTCTTTTAAAAGTTGATGTGAAGGTAGACCAGATGCTGAGGCTACAGAGCAGTTCAGTTAGATTGGTAAAAGGAGCAGAAACAACAGGGAAAACAGAACCTTTTCCAAGGGTAATACTGGGAAAACAGAAGTTCTGAGCAGTTTGAGGACATTAAAATACAAGATCTGCAAAGACAGTTCTCAGGCTCTGACTGCAAAAGCTGCTGCCTCCGTGTCCCCTCTGTCCCTCATCATGAGACTGTTGTGTCCACATCATGTATTTCCTCTTTTATCCCAAAGGATTTTCACTCACAACACCATGCTCTGAAATTCTGAAGGGACTTGAGAATTGAACCTTGATAGACATCCCTGTGTCATTGGAACAAGGGGTATTGTTTCTGGAGAACAAGCATGCGCCATCACTCTCACCATCACAGAGCAGAGGAACTGAACAGCACAGAAGCAGATCTGATCTCCCCCAATACATGTGAAGTTCTGTAAATGAGACTAAGTGTGCTTTCATGTAAAGTCTTGCACATGAGAAACTGCATACACATGGGGGAATTTAGGACTGCACATGATTTGGAAAACAGCTTGAAACGTTTTGACAATATGGGCCCACAGTGGTAACTTGTTTGATTAAGTGGTTCTGCTATGAGTTTCCAGAACTCATACAAGTGCAAGACTTCAATCATATCCTTAACTTCCATTAACTACCATTAATATTAACACAGAAGAGGGATTTTATAATCCACTGGTTAATATGCTACAGCTTACAGTCCATTTTTATACGGACTTAGGTCTATTAGCAAATAGAATTTAAAAAAAAACATCTCTTACCAACAGTAATGTTAGACACTGCCTACATCTTTACCTGTTGCCTAAAATAAGAATTATATTGAAAATTTCTAATTAACTGGTAATTTACCAAAGCTTCCATTTTCAGCTGTCTACACAATGAGATATTTTATTATATATTATCATCATTGGATAGACTGCTGAAAATAAATAATTATAGCAACACAGCTGATCAACCAGGAAAAAGAGAACTAAACAGGAAACTCCCTTCTGTAATTTCCAATTGCTTGAAGTGGAGCAAAGGGCAGGAGAAGGCACCAGTTCAAAGGAACATATGAACAGGGCCAAAACAGGGGATTTAGACATTGCATAATCCTTGGTGATGAAATATACAATAAATCCCAAGCACAAAAGTTCCACACGTAATATGTTCAGTCTCTCTAGCATTACTATGATGCAACAGCGATTTCATTCAGTTTAGCACTTGCGTGACTGTCTGATAAAAATCCTTATATGAAGGAAGAAACCAGTTATCACTATGTGTTATACCTTGTTAGGAACAGTTGTAGAAATATTATTGAATGAAAATGATTTGGTGCAAACATGGACAAATTATATGCCTGTTGGAATAAATGAACCTCTGATCTTAGGAGAGTGCAGGCTATGGAGAGAATGGTATGGCTGATCTGATTGATCATGGTGCTGGTTGCCTGCTGCTTCATACTACACTAACAAAAGCTGAATATCTGGTGTTCTACAGGAAGATCTCTCAAGCTCTAATTTTATTCTATCCTAAAGCCCTTTTTAGCATTCAATCACCTTTTCACAGAAGTAGACCTCTGAAAGTTGAAGGCAGAAAAAAAAATTGCAATGAAAAATTAAATAATAGCAAAAAAAAAAACAAAAAAAAAAACAAAAAAAACCAAACAAAAAAACCAATCTGCCTACCAATCTGAGCTGCAGACGACATTAAATTTGCTTCACTAAGCTCCATCTTCCTTCTAATCTATAAGCATGTCTTTATGCACAGTAGGAAAAAACATTTCAACTAATATTTCTGACCACTAAAGAAGTCGAGCACCACTTATTTCATACCTAACTTCTACAAAGGTAAGGAAGAAAGGGAGAAAGCACTCAAGAGATACAGAATGTATCACCCAAAATGGTTTGACATAGCTGTGTCATTTGCAAACAAAAAGGAAATTGCTTAGAAAAAGTGAGTGTGATTTACTATCCTGGAAAACACGCACATACACATCTTTTGTACAGGAATCATCATACTTAGTTAAGTTTCTCCTTACCTCATCTCCACTCAGTTAAGTTTCTCCTCACCTCATCACCCCTCTACATGTTTGTCAGTGCTTTTTCAGTACTGTTGCATGGTTGAGAATATTCAGTAATGTACAGACCGCAATGATCTGGATAAGGAAAGAGCCGCTGGAGCCAAAATCCACAGTGTGAACTTCATGTTGCTCTCCAGTATTAACAAACGTGTGTTTGCACTTAAAAGTATTTTTAAGTATTTAATGCATTCAAAAATATTTAATTCATAAAGGTAGGAAAAAAACCCATTATGCCTCGGCAATCATGAATGAGAGAGATGTGAGATTTTCCAGATTTTCACCATTTGTAGACAAGGATAAAGATAGGCAAAAAAAAAAAAAAAAAGGTAATTAAACACATCTCTAGGTAAGCTGAAGCTGCTCATGAACCAAGACAGTATTGTCTAAAAATTAGAAGAGAAGATTTTAAAAAATGAAGGAACTTTTCTCTAGCAGTCTGTGGCTCCTTTGTCAAGCTGACATAAAATAGAGAGAGAGAGAAAGGGAAGAACCAAATAATGTGAAGTGGTAAAGTTTTAGGCTGACCTTGAACTCACTGACTGAAGGCATTGCCAGACTTGACATTCAGAGCACTCCATCACTTTAGGCTACTTAGTGCACGCTTGACACAAACAGGACTGTGTCATGTATTACAGGAAGACTAGCATGAAACTTTCCAGTAACACTTGTTTGTTTTGGATTGCCAAACTAGAAAATAAAGGAAATTGTATATGCGTTAGCTAATAACGTTTAATGGCTATATTAAGAGCACTGGCAGACTGGCCACAGACAACAGGCTTTCCCAGGTGCTGCAATCAAAGTAGCTTTTCAGCACTATGCAGGTACATTGTGGGGACTTTCCTACGGGAAGATTTGAACCAGGATTGCCCAAAACAGCTGACTTGGACTTCCCTCTGCTCTACACTTTCCCCCAAACAACAGACTTAGGTCCTTTTACTATGCCTCTTTCAGATTCTTTTGTATAACACAACCACCTTGCTTATCTGCAAATAAAATTCATGTTCAGGGCCTTAGTTTTCAAGTCCTGGTTTCTTTAAGAGGCATTCTATGGCTCTGGCAAGAACAGTCTTGTTTTAACTCCCTTTAATAAACATCTACCAAGGTCTCTCTCCTGTGAGGTTCCCCCTTGTCTGCTTCAAGCATAGCCTACTTGACCTCATTTCCAAAGTCTGGTCTGGACAGCATAAGCCAACTCACTAGACAGCTCCTGTCAGCCGCAGCAGAGCTCTTCTGCTGAGGCCCATAGCTGCTTTTTTAAGTAAGGTGCTGCTCCCAGCCACACAGGACTGCTGGCAAGCTTCAGGGCCTCCAGGAAACAACAAGGGATAGTTCTGCAAGAACTAGAGCCAGAAATTCTGCTCTAATGCAAGACATTTTAAACCAAGCTATCTGAGCTTGACAGAAATCTGCTATTCTGAACGAACTGTGCTTAATAGGAATATTTCTGCCTGGACTTTTAAAATCTAGACTTAGATCAGAGAACGACCCTTTTTATGCTTCCCATTTGCACTGAGGGATCTGGGAATGATAGTCATAGCATAAGGATAGAGCTGTAACTGCTGCCTCTGAAAAAACTGTTTACACACTCTCCTGGGACAAAAATACCTACCTAGTATTTGTCTAACTACAAGTGTTCGGTTACTGCTATCCAAACCCTTCTGAGATGACAAGGTGGCAAAGCATTAGAAGCATCTATTAGAAGAATCCACTAGCAACGTGATGCATATGTATTTTCCCAAATGTCATTAGAGTTTTACATTACATGGAAACATCCAGCTAGCTATGAGCACTTGTCTAGATGCAACTCGTGTTCTTCCAGCAGTACCTGGGCAGTTGCAATGATTCAAACTCTCCCACGGTGTCTGTAGCATGATATGCAACTTTGAGGGGAAAAAAAAAGTAGAGCAAAGGTGCTGAAACTTCCTATCTGAGTTGTGTAAATGTAAATTTTTACTCTGAAACGAGATATCCTTCCATGACAACAGGACAAAGGAAAAGTGCCTCTAGTGGGAGGTTTGCAGGATAAACAGGTCAAGTGTACAAAGGAACACACCTCAGAAAGTGATCTTTCAACATGGGAAGTTGCTTATAAATTGTCTCAGGTTTTTCCTCCCATCTCTGTGGCAATCCACAGCAAGTCACTATTAGTCACTTAAAGTATTAACCAACACAAATGAGATTTGCTTGACCTAAAATATCATTTCCTTTGTGTTACTTAACTGAAGATGAAGAAATCATGCAATGAAAGTCTGAAGTGCCATTGAAGAGTTTGCACTGAATTAAATTGTACACCATTACAAAACAAAAACAAAAGAAAAGGAAACAAAAAAACAAATAGGATGGCAAAGTTCCCAGGTCCAACCATCAAATAGAGATTATTCCAGGAGACTTATTTTGGTCCTGGGATCTGCACACTGCACAGATCTGTGATTGACCAAAATGCCCTCCAGATTCTGAAGGTGAAGATTAATGCTTTTGTTCACTTCCTGGTATACTAAGAGCATGATTTTTAACTTTTTTTTTTCTTTTTGCTTGTTTTGTTACAGACTTGAACAATTACTGAGCTGAAATAAAAAGAGGAGGTTTCACCTTTCTGTCAGAAATCAGTGAGAGTTGGCACAAGCCCTATCTTCAGAGTCTAATGAGCTTCTCTTCAGAACTAAGTCAGCCCACAGACCTTGGCTGGCACACTAGTCAGTCATGAGGAGCTAACAGCTTTTACAGGATTAAACTGTGGTTGACACTGTTCAGAAAATAGGCCATAATTTTTACTGCATTTGGTACTTAATGGAAGTAATTTTTAAACAAAATTTTCATATTAGCCACAAAGAAAGATGTGTTTCAGTCTTTTTCTTTTCATTTTTATTTTTTCAGTAATGAAGAACTCAGTTGGAACAGAAATTCAACCGCATCTCTCACTGGGATCATTTATCCTCTTTTTAATCCAGAAATATCAAACTGCTGTTCTTGCTAGAAACACTGATGGCTTCCATGACACTGAAAGAGCTGACAGACGTGCTGCCTCTGGAGCAGAAGAAAAATAGACCCTGTACAAAATCAAAAGGGGAAGATGCCTCAAAACTCACAAAGAACTTCAGTCTGAACGATTGATTTTTCAGCAAAACAGTATCAGCAGATACCTTCACAAACTGGAAGATGTCTGCTTTCCATCTTTACCCTATGGCTCCTCTGGACTGCACTGCTTTTCATGCCTCAGGTAAGAGCTGCAATGAACCAAAATGTGTTTTGTACCAGAGAAAATGTTGCTAATACTCCATTACTTGGAAACTTCCAAGAGTTTAACAGTTTTCTTAATAGACGTGGTGAACCAGATTGCTGCAGTGCAGATCACTGCAATGCAAACAAGCATGCCATACTCCCTGTAAGGGCTTGGCAGGACTCCCCAGGGACAACTGCTGTAATTCAGGTGGTAGTTTCTCAGCCTTTCATGTACTGGAAGGTGTAGACCTGTTACATTTAATTCAACAAGGAAAATGCAACAAAAGAAAACCCAAATGGTGAGTTATATTCCAGAAAGCTAAAGACAATGAAGTTGATTTTCTCTAGCTAATAAGAGAAAACTAAGAAGAGAAAACTAAGGAGGATAAAGCACTCCTGGCACAGAACAGTGTACAAAAGAGGAGCTAAAGCATGGCTCCACAAGAAGATTATGTTTAATTTGTCATTACAAAAACTCATCACAAAACTTTTACATACTCCAGGCTACAATGGTAGCATGTTCTAACAAGAGCTCCATGTCTTCCTTATGCAAACATGTCAGTGTGCCACCACTTAAGTGTTGCCTGTGAGGAAGCTGAAACTCCCAACGACACAGAACAATGATGAATGACACAGCTCTCAGTTCCATCCTGCACTGCTATCAGCAGCCACTACCTTGCGCAGTTCAAATGGAAATGCGCACTCTAGCAACACATAAGTGAGAGTGACTGCTCTGGTCCCCTGTCTTTATTGAACATTTGGAACAGATAAAGAGGAAAAATCTCTAGGAAGAGGACTAATACTGTTTGCTTTTCAGTCAGTCAACCCTCAAACCATGTTTTTGGTCTCAATTTACTCCTGCCTTTGAGCAAGAAAAGGCCATGATTTTCTGGTCTGTTCCTTTAAGGTTGCTGAAAGTGAGCCAGTGGAGAGGAGGTGTCAGAGCAAGTTGAACTACTGGAACAGGAAAAGCCAGGAAACCAAGTAGAGTCCAGAAACTGCAATACACAGAGGACAGCCAGAAGAGAGACTGTAGATTCCAAACGGGGACCTTGCCTTTGGAAACAAGAAAGAAGGGGCTCACGCACACAAGGTATGATTACATGTGAGCTTTGGAAATCAGAAATCCAGCAATAATGAAGGAAAGATGGAGTAGGGGAGAGCAGTTTGGTGGGGAACTGCAGGGCCAAGCCAGGCTGAGTAGGAGAAGAGCTGGTGGCCTTGGCATCAAAGCAGGAAATGATGGAGTGTACAGGGAAAAACAAGAAATATACGTGTGTTTTCTGTGACTGCACAAAAAAGGCATTTCAGCAAGTCTCCAAAATTTAAGACAACCCTGGAGTTAGAAATGATGATTGATCATAAGCTGTGAATGAATGAGTGCAAGTCTGTTCCCTCTGTCTCAAACATGAAAACACAGATTTTGATGTCAGAGGTCTGTTCTTATGAATGCAGAAAGGAGCAATAGTACCAGTGGCTGGCAGAGCCAAACTGGGGCTGTAACAGAGCTCTTCGTTGTTCTGGAGTGCGTGGTGAACATACACCCTGCTGCAAAGAGAGCAGCACTCACCTCCTGTTCCCCACAAACTGAGCAGGCTGCCCCACAAGTCCCCAACACTTCCTGGTTCTGCACATCTGTTAAATCAAGTGGAAAACTTCTCACTGCTAGTCAAGCAAAGGTGTTCCCAATAGTAGTTATTTTCTGCAGGTTTACATGTCTAACCCCAGACTGTGCATGTGCTGAGAAAAGAAGGACGCTGATACCCTGGTGCACCTGAAGTTTTTTTTGTACATAGCTCAAAACGGAGATTCCTGCATGTGATGGCACAACCTTATCACAAATGGCCAGTGCCAGACGAGCAGTTCACAACACTGAGTCACTGGAAATGCAGCAGTCTCTAGATTTCCCAGAAGTCTGCATATGCCCCACTCACGTCTCAAGACATGGGATACTTTGAAGAGTCCATGAAATCTGCCACACTTCCACTCCATGTGGTCTGCTGGGTATAGAGCAAACATAGCAGGACCCAAAAGAGACAGGCAGATTTAACCTAAGAATCTGGTCTGGAAAGAGAAAAGATATAAACTGGTTATGTCATAGAACAAACCTCCACTGATGCTCTGCATTGAAGTGCTAGAAATGCTATCCAGCTCCTCTCTTCTCGGTGCCTGATTCAGAGCTTTTCTGCACCACTTGAAGCATCTATATGGTGTTAGGGTGCTGTAAGGCGTTAGTGGTTGAGAGGATGTTTTGGTGACCAGTTTAGGCAGAGTCCAAATTGATCTTCGCCAAATCCATGTTCACAGCAGAAGCAACTGCAACAACAGGGAATGAAAGAAGGGCAGAAATGCCTTTCCTTGAGTTCTCTGAACGCGTCACACATTCTTCCCGAGCACATTACTTCTTTGCTAGGGTCATCTTGCCCTCTAGTGGCTCACACTACAGAGCTGACACGCAGCTGCAATTTCTGCTGTACATCCTGCAACATTTATGCAGATACATAAAATAATTCCAATTCCGTTTGATCTGCACCATTTCTGTGTGCATTATTAGGAAAATCTGCTCATATGATATGAAATTATAAAAGATGTAAAATGCCTTCTATCTCATACATATCACACCCCAGGTAACTTTTGTACCTTACAAGAGGATCCTCCATCCTGCCAGCCTGGAGTGACACTGTAACACCTACATAGACATTTCCATTTGTTTTGGAAGAAACATACCTCATCTTTTTATTTATTAGATTTTAATTTTTGTGGAAAACTCTGCCCAAAAAATATTTCTATTTTAAGATTAAGACAATATTTTGCATGGAAAATTTTTTCTTCTTGGGAAAAAAAAACAGAGATGACACCAAAAAACAAAGCAACAGAAACAGCAGCTGGCAACAAGAATCCTACAGAGGGCTCCAGAAGACAGACTGCAGAAGTTTAGACTCCTGATATTGCCTAAATCAACATGAATGTAAGACATAACTTACACTGTGCTCATTTCCTCTGCATGCTCCTGAATCTTACCCATTTTCATTTTTCTGGAGCCATGTCTAGCAAAGTTGCATCAAGGTTTAATTTATCCTGTAAGTCTCAGCTAGAGATAAGAGCTGAAATATCTGCTTAATTTAACTTCAAGTATTATATTCAGTAACCTCAAATGTTTTTTATAGATTGAACATAGGAGGCTTGCATCCAAACTGGACTTCTGATGAATTTGAAGTACTTCTAACTGAGGACACAACTTCACATCTTTTCAGGATTTGTTAGTGACTGACCTTCTGGGCTCCAGCTGTCCATAACAGGAAAGCCACACTTGTCTGGAGGCGCTTGGGGAAAACCAGTGATTGTGAACTAGTTGCTTGTTACTCAGCAAGATGCTTGATTGAGATCAGCCATGTCAAGGAATGACAGTGCTCAGCTATCTTCATCTAGGCAGGCTTTTCCTGTGGTTAACTTAGTCGGTACATAATGAATGACAGTGTAATTTGTCTCTCATTTACAGATCTAAATCCTTACACACTGTCTACAAAGAAACAGCAAAGGTATGTACAGAAAACTTTTCACTTTAAAGCTAAGAAACATGTTTTCCAGATGCCAACATTTAAAGAACACTGCTTAGCATGAGAAAGCACAGAATATATTCAATAACGAAACATCTTTGTGTTTGTGCGGGCACTGGCAACTTTCTAAGAAGTTTCCTCCTCAGCTTTGCTGCAAAAGCCATGGGCTGCTGGAAGAATAAGAAAAGCAACACCTGGACTTTTCCCACCCTCATCCTCTGCTTCTGTGGATTCTTCTACATGATGAAGCCATCAGAACCTTTCCTAACTCCTTACCTAACTGGACCAGATAAGAACTTGACAATAGATGAGGTACGATTTTCTCTGTATTTTCTTTTCCATGGAGAACAAGAGATGAAATGTAGAACTTCACACAAAGTTTTTGAAGATCATTGGCAGATTAGTTTGCAGGTGGGATAAGTGAAGAAGATTCCAGATACGTATAAAACAGGGTTTGTTACATTTAAGCATCCGGTTTAATAGACTCATGATGCTTCAGAACAGCGTTTCTATATGTAACAATTAATCCATCCCTTCAATAAATCAATTTAAATAAATGAACTTATTTTCACCAAGAGGAAATAGACGTCCTTTTCTCTTCTAGGTTACCAACCAGGTTTTCCCAGTTTGGACATACTCCTACCTTGCACTCCTCGTCCCGGTCTTCCTCATCACTGACTACGTGCGCTACAAGCCCATCCTCCTCCTCCAGGGCATCAGCTTCATCATCACGTGGCTCCTGCTCCTCTTTGCTCACGGGGTGGCGGCCATGCAGGCGGTGGAATTCTTCTATGGGATGGTGACAGCCACCGAGGTTGCCTACTACGCCTACATCTACAGCGTTGTCAGCGCTGATCACTATCAGAGAGTGACGAGCTATTGCAGGAGTATCACTCTCATTGCAGCCACCCTTGCTGCTGTGCTGGGACAGCTCCTGGTTTCCTTAGCAGACGTATCCTACTTTCACCTCAATGCCATTACTCTGGCTTCCGTGTCCCTGGCCTTTGTGTGCTCCTTGCTCCTCCCAATGCCTCAGAAGAGCATGTTCTTCCATAGGAAAGGCACCTCAGAATCCCTCCCACAACCAGACGAAGCTGTGGCTGTGCCCAGTTCCAGCACGCTCTCGAGCTGCCAACAGGACAAGGACAGCGTGGCTGCTGCTATTGGACCCGCTCCAGCACAGCAGGCTCAGCAGCCCGAGCCACAGCACCACGTGCTGAGAGTACTGGTGCAGCTGGGCAAGGATCTGAAGGAGTGCTACAGCTCTCGGAAGCTCCTGTACTGGTCCCTGTGGTGGGCTTTGGCTACAGCAGGCTTTAACCAGGTTGTGAACTACATCCAAGTGCTGTGGGACTTCAGAGCCCCCTCCCACAGCTCTGCGGTGTACAACGGAGCTGTTGAAGCAGTGGCAACATTCCTGAGTAAGTTAGTGTCTAAGAATCAATCGATCAAAGGTGACCTCCAAAGTTTTACTTCTGAACATTTTTGCAGTTCTTTTCCATTGCAGATATTCCAGGAAAACAGCAAATATGGTTCTTTGATTTGAGCAAGAAATTATTCTATATGGCTGGGTCAACAAACTTTACCCTACTGGTATGCAGAGAGCATGTGTCCCATGAATCTTACATTCATTTGAAGGCACCCATGCCCTTTCTTGACAGAGTTTTGAATTTTATTTTTTATTCTCCCCATAATCCTCCTGCCAACCAAGTAGCACTACAGTTCTCATAGCAATAGCATATGCTTATGAAGATGAGTTTTCCATAAATATTTTACACATAAAGAGCATAGACCTCTCATTAAGGGCTGTCTCTAGTGAAACATTCTTGCACAGCAGGAAGCAAAGAATTTCAGTCATTTCAAGATATGGAAGTTGACAGGAAGAAGTACTTACTCAGTTCACCACGGTACCGATGTTAACAATTACTCTTGCAGCTGGAGCAGATGTCTGCACTGCACAAGCAAAGTAACATTATCCAAAGGCAGCGTAAGAGGATACCATTGTGACTTGGCCATGTTTCACACTCATATTGTGCTGCTGTAGAAGTAATTGGGATGTGATCCAGCAGAGAATTTAAATATATCTTCATTGTATCTAGCCATTCACTACCCTTACTGTCATTAAGTAGAAACAAATACTTCTAAGATTAAAAAAAAAAAAAAAATCACTCATCTGGAGGTAGGTAGCCAATGTAGGCCACCTGAATGATGCATTAAAAATCCTTAACTCCTATAGTGCCTATTCCATGAAGAATTCCCCTCTCATGGCATCTCTTCGTTCTCATTATAGAGGTTTTTAAATTGTATGAGATCCCATAAGACGGTTATTTAAATGGCTTACCTTCAAAATAGATGCGCTTGTGTAGGAGACCCACCAAAATCAAACAGTGCCTATCCTTTCTCATTTTTTCCTGAGCATATTCACTTGACATTTCACAGAAGTCCTCCTTTTTTGGATATCTTCGGTCCTTATTGAGCTGCACAAGCCTAAACTATTGACATAGAAGGTAACAGCTTACTAGCTTGGCTATAGCATAAGCTCATAGAAACTGGAACAATTGTTCCTCAAGCTCCAAACAGTGGATCCTAATTCTTTCCCTCATGCTGCATACACACAGATAAATAATGAAACCTTACTCAGGACAGTTTATCCAAGAAGTGGAATAAGTCACTAAGAAAAGAATGGCAGATACTTCACACCATTGTCTAAAAATGACCAGTTGTCATCACAGTTCCAGAACTAATCTGCTTCATTATTCAGTGCTGCCTTTCAGCAGGTGAGGGTGGCAAGCCTTGGTGATATAGGCAATAGAACATACATAATATTTTCTTTGTTCTTTTTTTATTTTTTAATTTTCTAGGCTCAGTAACATCTTTCATGGTAGCATATTTGAAAATGAACTGGGACTTATTTGGAGAACTGGCATTAGGAATCTTCTCCACAATGGATGCCGGTTCCTTATTTCTCATGCACTTTACTACCAATATCTGGGTGTGTTATGCCAGCTACCTAATTTTCAAAGCAAGCTATATGCTCCTTATAACAATAGCAACGTAAGTATAAATCCTTAGAGCTATCATGACATGCATAATATTACAATACTTATTACAATACAATATAATACAAAGTTCACTTTAGGCACCCCTCTTTTTACTCTCATCTAACACTAGATGGAACTGTTCAGGTAAAGACACGTAACCTGACACTTAGACATCTGCTTATGTTATACGTATCCTTCTAAACATATAAGTTATTAAAAGAAGACTGAGCAATTGCCTATGCAGAATTTAAACAGAGTATAAGGTATATTTACTACTACAGGTCATGATAACACCAAAACATAAGTTACTTTCCTCTTGCACATTTACTGGTGTAGGAGATGCAAAGTGAACCAGGGGGACAGGACAGCACAATCTGGAAAAAGCAGATCTGGAAAACCATCTTCTAACATCCCCTTATATCCTGACCAGCTTGCTGATACCATTACCAAGGTATGAGCTGAGTGAAAGCAGGAAGAGATTTGGGCCAATGTACCCCAGAATATTATACATACAATCCTCAATGATATTACAGTGTAAATAAGGAATTAAAGAGCATGGGACATTTATACTCAAACAAGACAGCTAATGAGATCAAGTTATTTTGTTCTCAGAAACTGAAAAAGTAATACATGCATAACATTTTATTACGCCGTTTATTGTATCGATAGATTGCCTCTAGCACAAAATTTTACCATACTTTAACAAATACCAGATGCAATGAAAGACTATCACCAAAACAGAATTTGCATCAGAGAAATAGGTTAGAAGGTATAACTATTAGCATTACAATTATTTCTCTTTCTTGTATTAATAAATAGCCTCTACCTCAACCCATGGGTTCTAATTTTTCCCCTTGATTCTCTCCCCTCATCCCATGGCGGGATGAGGAAGGGGAACCCAGCTGCATGTTGGGTGAAACCACAGCACCTGCCCATCTTACCATAGGTTCCAAATCGCAGTCAACCTGAGCATGGAGCGCTATGCTTTGATGTTTGGATTGAACAACTTTGTTGCACTGGCGATTCAGACCATCCTTACAGTAGTTGTTGTGGATTCGAAAGGCCTGGGACTGGACATAGTGACTCAGGTATGTGCTTGTTAACTTGCTTCCCTTTCATTATTCAGCCAGTTCATCTTCAGAAGGTTTCAAAAAGCAATTGTATTGCAAAGGATAATTTAATTCCCTTCCTTCTGTAGAAATCAAGGCAGCATATCTGGTGTTAGACTTCCTATTTGCCTTTTAGTGCAGCATTTAAGATTTCTAATGCTGACACATAACTTTTTAAAGGCAATGTCTCCACAGCTTAAACATCTTTGCACTGATAGCTCACTAGCTTTTGCTAGTTCATAGGGCACTGAATAACACCCTCTAGACAAAAAATTAGGCTGGTTTTCTCAGATGTTAAATCAACGTAAACCCATGTTGTCAGGGGAGATCAAGACCATGAGACAGTGTGGATTACTGAAATTACTTCAGTTCAAGGACACTTGCCTTCTAATTGCAGCTCAAGAGCAAACCTGATCAGTGTCTCTAGATGAATAATGTCTCACTGCCCATGGTTTGGTCATTCAATTTGGCATGGGATATCCCATCTCACATCAACGTCCATAACTTCAGTCGGATCAATTCCATTCACAACAGTCAGCTGAAATTTACCAACTTCTGCATCTTCTCAGTTGGCATCTGAGAAGCTGGGGAAAGTTCCTGCTCCCATGATATGAAGAAAAATTAAAATTATCCAGATGTTCTGCATGGAGACAGCAAAAGTTACTTGGATAAATGAAAGATTAAAGATTAAGTCTTGAAGATTAAGGACAGGAACACGCACAGACGTCATAAACACACTTCATAAATAGGCCACTGCTGTTGGAAATATTGATTCAATTCATATTACATTTACTGAAGCCAATGTGGTGATCCCAGTGAAATGTGCAAGTAAGAGCAGGAAAAGGTCTAACTCGGACTCTTCACTTGCATGATTCATTACTGTGTGAGTAATGAACATGCTGCCTCTACATTTTGCAATAACATTAAAAAAAAATCTGTTCCTATCCCTTCCCCCCTCTAATGTCTAATAGGAAGCATAAGGATTATGAAATGAGGCAGTTCTCCATTCTTCAAAGTACTGCATTCTGGAAAGGCTAAGATTTTGCTGAATGACAAAGCAAAAGCTTGAAACATTGAAACTATGCCAGGACATAGGTAAACAAAACCATGTCTGTTTTCAGGAGGAGCAGCATTTCTCAGACATGTGTTTTTCATTAATTTTTCTGCTTTTTTTTTTTCTCCTCCCTTCCTCTAGTTTTTAATTTATGGCAGCTACTTTTCAGTCATAGCTGGGACTTTCTTGTGCAGAAGCATTTGCATGCTTGTCTCAAGAAAGTGCAACAGGAAAACAGTGAGATTTTGGAAAGAGCCTCAGAACGTCGCTGAATGCGAATCAAAGGAGCAGGCTGTAACTGGCTGTGTGACACGGCTGTAGAAGTTGGACAAACAGTGCATGTGGCCCAGCCCTTGTGAGAGAAGAACTCCTACTGCAGCATACTGGGAACCACAGTGCAAGAGGAACTTACAACACAGCCCCGAAGAGCTGTGCTGAATCATTACAGCACTTCCTTACAACATACGCCAGCTAAGATCAACATAAAGGCACTGTACCAAGAATAAAAGATAAGTTACTTTAGATTCTTATTTACTTGCCTATAAATAGCTTGATAGCAGTAATTTATACATAAAGAAAAGCACAACAACCACCTTGGCATCACACTGTGCACAATAGAAAAGATCAGAGTTCAGTTTGCTTGCTTGTCTCTTGCAACTAGTGTTGCCAAGCTGCTTCCACACACTTTTGCTCATGAGTGCACGTGAGCCTGCTCTCTGCTTTCCACCCTTTGCATGTACCTTGCTCTGAGCTGAGGAGGAAGATACTGCATCTCTCCTACCCAAAGACAGGTAGGTCATTGGTAGATGACTGCCTTCTAATTTAAAAGCACACCACAGAGCAGGCCTTTTGCACACAAAAGCTCAAAGGCAGAGTTTGCACAACCCACTGAAGGTTCACTGAAACTCTGCAACACCACAGTTGTTTTATCGTGTCTGAAAGCAGCAACCTGAGTGCAATCCATGCAGTGCACCGAGTCCACAGCAATCTCAGCATGGAAAAGTAAAAAAAATTTGGAGTCAAAACAAGAATGAAAATTCCCCAGTTGTTTATTGCACTTCTACAAAAATGATTTTCTGGAATGAACGTTTTCCTTCTTTGACTGGAGAAAAAAATATCAAAATATATTGAGTAGTATGAACTATGACCAAAAAATGTATATAGTATATCAGTTTAGTAAATTCTGGATTTGTCAGCATCTCAGAACTTCCAGAAGGCTTCAAATCTTGCAGCTAATTTAAGTTCAACGTAAGGGACAGTCGGTCCAGGAGAGTCACAGAATCATAGTGGTTGAAAGGGACCTCTAGATATCACTGAGTCCAACCCCCTGCAAAGCAGCTCCCTACAGCAGGTTGCACAGATAGGTGTCCAGGTGGGTCTCGAATACCTACAGAGAAGGAGACTCAACAACCTCCCTGGGCAACCTGTGCCAGTGCTCCGTCACCCTTACCACGATGTTCCTTTGCATATTTGTGGGGAACTTCATATGCTCAAATTTATGTCCGTTTCCCCTTGTCATATTGCCACAAACCACTGAAAAGAGGTTTGCCATGTCCCTTTGACTCCCACACTTCAGATATTAATAAACATTAATAAGTTCACCTCTGAGCCTTTTTTCTCAAGGCCAAGCAGAGGGAGGTATCTCAGCCTTTCCTCATCAGAGAGCTGCTCCAGGTCCTTTATCACCTTTGTAACCCTCTGCTGGACTCTCTCCAGGTGATCCCTGTCTTTTTGTACCAGGGAGCCCAGAACTGGATACAGTACTCCAGGTAAGGCCTGACCAGGGCAGAGTAGAGGGTGAGAAGAGAGATTATAAATGAGTTTGCAGAGTGAATGCTTAATTTAATACAAAAATATATCCAAGTTACAGCTATTTCTGTACTGCAGTTTACAATAACTACACATAACTAATAAAAATAGAAAACATTTAGCGTTTGAAGAAAATTTTTCCTGTGCAGATACGAGATACCATTTTTATACAAACATTTACGCTTTTCATAGACTGCAACCAGGCAAACCATTCAGGGGTGAGAACAGGCAGGAGGGAAGTTTGCTTCAAGCCTCTAGAAAATCAGTGGGACTTAACTAAATGAAGACAGCTTATTTTCTAGTCTGCTTGTTTAATACTGTGTGGATATTCCCAGTTGCAAAGTGGGTTTAAGTAGAACATTTTAAGCAAGGCAGCAGAAAATCAGGAGATGTACTTAGCCTCCACTAAGCAATACCTTGTAATACTGCAGAACTAGGTATGTGGAAAAAAGAAACTCCATATTTCCTGTTCCATGGTCTCAAGCTGCCTTTGGCACAGAAAGTTAAATATCCCCCTATAGGTACCCTCTGATAAAAGAAAAGGCACTGGCAACAAGTCAAACTTCGCTGTTACGTAAAAACATATTAGAAGTTGTAAACTTCAGAATAGGAGCTAGGAAAAAAAAAACAAAAAACAGGTAGAAATAACATTAAATGTTCCTTTGCTTTGAATTTGTCACAGCTCTCTGTCTTCCATGTACTGCCACTAAGGAGTAAAGGAACCAAGCAGAAAATAAATTTAGTTTTTAGTTACACAGAGCACTGTCTTCTGAAAACAGACAAGACTTTATACACTTATATTCCTGTCCTCTCCAATTTACAAAAGACAGATGGTGGTGTTGGGAGTTGGAGGAGCATTTGAGAGGGGAATGGGAATAGGGAAGCTCTCAGGAGTGTTAGGAACGATGGGACAACAGAATCATAAACAGCAACAAAAAGTCATGTTATCCTGGGTTTTCAGCAGCAAAAGAGCATTGAGTCTGCAATCACTTACTGGTTTCATCCAAACTACTGAGATGCACACATCCTGCTGCACGTTTGTGTACAACACAGGCTCTTTGAAGAAGCCACGGTTGGGGTTTGGCAGGTACCAGCAGGGCTTTATTAGATCTGCAGGAAAATGAAATTCAAAACAAATTGCTGAAGCTATGCTGAGTACAAAGGGCTCGTCTCCCCCCTCAGCTTGCCAAAGGATTCTACACAACCATTGCTTCCCCAGGCAACGGCCTCATCTAAGTGCAGCACCTACTGCCCCTAAAATGCCACTGGCCTGGGGGGACAAGACCTCCATTAAGACAAAGAAGAGAAACGCTGGTCAGCAGCCACCTTTCAGCCGGCTGATGTACCACCCAGCAGCATTTTCTCCATGCTTCATTCCATTTCTCAGAAGCTTTTTGTGAAGAACATAAAACCTGAAGAGAGAGAACAAGCCTACCTGCTTCAAACACTTGCCTATTATTGAAAATCAAGTTCTCAAAGTTGGTTTCTGTAATTTCCCTCTGAGGTCACAGCAATGCTACCTTAACATACTATTTATACTAAGCATTAATAACATTAAGCAAGTGAAATAAGCTTGAAGAACAAAAAATAAAAAATAAATCAGAAAAAATTATTGATTTTGTTTTTCTGCCAACTACAACGAAGACTCAGTTTCTTTCCTTTTGAGCAACTCTTTTAAAAGTGAAGTCATAAATCCTCTTCCTTAAGCTTGAGCAGATATGATGAGCAGATTCAAAGGACAGAAAGTTTGTGGCAGCGTACTCTCAAACAACTGGAGTGTGAGAAGGATGGCAAGTATTAAAGCATTTTGAAGAGACAGAGCTCATAGCAGGCTTTTAAGCTGCCTGGGGGCTTTTATTGTCTGCAAAACGCTTTCATTTCCGTTGTTCCACTTGGCTCTCAGACAGACAGTCTCCCTGAGCATGCTGAGAATCTCATGCCTTGCTCAGCCATTTATTCAGAAATGAGACTGGAATGGAACCTGATTCTTCCACTGAGATGTATCTGCTCAGTTCTAAGTACACCATTAAGAACAACCTTTGACAGGACAGACAACAGAGACTGAAGTTTACCACCACCAGTGCACCTTGATCCGAGCTGTTAATTTACAAGCAGAGTTTGTGATTAGGAGGGAGTGTGTGGAAAGAAACATTAGCAGGAGTAAGGCTGGTTAAAAAGTAAACTTGCAGATGAGGTTTTACCAATTGTGAACAGTTTCTTGACAAATTTCTGGTGTGTTTGCTTTTTCACTACGTTTTTACAGACTATGGATTGCTGGAAAGGAGCCATTGGCAGCAGTTGGATTTATCCCACACTCATCATCTGTGTGAATGGGTTTTTCTCCACGATGAGACCTTCAGAGTCTTTTCTCACTCCTTACCTAACTGGACCAGACAAAAACCTGACAGTTGAGCAGGTACGTAACCATTCTCTGAAGCGATAATTAGAATGACTAAAGCAGTAAGTCTTCAGATATTGATGCAAAGGGAGACAAACCATTAAACAAAATGTACATCCTGTCTAAAGGTTCACATTTAAGATTATGCTGGAAAAGGATGAGGGCTCTCCTCTTTTCAAGGAGGTGGACATTATGAAGTTCCAACATTCCTGGCATTTAAAACCAAATTTGCACATTGATTGAAATAAATGGATTCTTTCAGTAAAATCAGGTCAACCAGATCCATTCCCACCAAGAGAAACCCAGGAGGAGCAAAACAAATTTATTTATTCATATTGAGGTAATAATTACATTGACAGAGAAGTGGTGATTGGAAAGAAAAAAAACCTGCTTTTTTTCTTCCACTGATGAGCTCTCAGATTAACACCTACAGCGTCTGCTCCAAAAGTAACATCTCCTATTTTATTATTAGGTTGGTCCACAACATCAGAGGCAGATGGTGGTGGTACGGCAGCAGCAGTTGAAGCTTCCCACCAGTATCCCATTACATGTTGCTGCTGAGTGTCAGATGGCAGCAGAGGGACAATCGGACAAAATGGCATCTGACACGGAAGCACAAATAATGCAAAGGGTTGGCTCTGAATCCCTTCACATGGAATGAATTACACCCAGTGACATTCATGGGCACTTGCTGAACACATATGGAGACCCAGCAATGAATGTGAGCACAGTGGTACATTTCAGCAATGGGTTATCTCCACTGCTGCAGACTTCTACAAGCACAGCAACAGCATGCAGGCTCTTGTTCGTTTCTGACCAAAAAAAGCACAGCTAATGGTGGTGACTGTGGAAAAATAGTGTTTTATAGCTGAGAATTTGCTCTATCAATAGTATTCTTGTGCTGTCTATATCTGTTGTAGTTTCCATAGTAATAAATAGGAAGCAATACTTTCAGAGTAACCTATATACATTACAAAACCATACATATTGGTCGGTGCAAGACAGACTCACATTTTAAATCATTTTTAATTATTTTATCAAATTACTTTTTTTTGTTGTTGCTGTTCTTTAAAGCATGCTTCTAGAGCACACAGCAACAGAAGAGGACATAGTTAACAAGTGAGTCATGCATTTAATGATATAATTAGAAAACACAAGCTTCATACACCCACATACTGCAAGTATGAAGAACAGTCATTCCTGACTTGCACTTACAAATGTTAAGGCAGAATGCTAGCTTAGCACAAAGACAAGACTTCTGAAAATCTTATTTATGGGATTTTTCTTCTGGAGGGAGCAGGGAATGATTTGTTTATTATTTGGGGAGGATATTCTTATTTCTTCCTTCTAAACCACAAAGGGAAATTACTTGCGTATTTCATGTAGGAGAGATCCTGATAGGATGCCTTACTTCTGATCTCATCAACAATCTACTCAGAATTGACAGTACAGATTTAGCTCTTTCAGTAATTCCACAGGTGTCCAACCTTTTGGCTTGCCTGGGCTGCACTAAGTGAAGAGAAATTGTTTTGGGCTCCATATACATGTCGCTCCAAAAGCGATCCCTCTTATTTATTTCCATGGAAACTACAACAGACACAGCACAATAATAATATTTGATAGAGCAAATTCTCAGCTACAAAACACTATTTTTCCATACAGTCACCACCATTAGCTGTACTTTTCTGTCAGTAAGGAACAAGAGCCCATGCTGTGCTTTTAAGAAATCTGCACCAGTGGAGATGACCCACTGCTGCTGTCACCACTGCCAAAATGCACCACCCGCCGCTGGCTCTCCACACACCTTCAGCAGGTGTGCATGAATGTCATTGGGTGCCATGGTTTCTACACGGAGGAATTCAAAGACACACCTTTGCTTCCAGGTCACACTTCTATGTCAGACACCATTTTGTTGGACTGCCCCTCTGCTGCCATCCGGAACACAGCAACAAAAGGTAATGGGATATTCGTGGGAAGGTTCATCCTCTACTGCCGTACCACCACCATCTGCCTCTGACACTGCGGACCAATATCATAAAAAAGAAGGCATTACTGACACAACAGCCCTCATGCAACATATAATATAGTATATAAAGTAACAAAATTTACCTTAATTTTCTTTTTTATTTTTTTAAATTAAAATGACTAAAAGAGAGCAATAAAAACATAAAACAAGTGGGATTTTTGACCTTGCCTTTGTGAAACTAAACCATCAGTATGGTTCAATGAGAAATGAGGGGTATTTCTCTCTAGTAAAAGAGGGCTTACAAAGGCCTAGTTAAGAGACACGATCAAATTTTTGACTGTATCACCACAGATTCTGTTTGAAAACTCGCAAGTAACATATTTATGGAAATGAAGCCACAAATAGAAATTGATGTGCTGTTTTTTTCCTTTCTAATCTTGAAATTTATTCTGAAATTTCTTGATTAAAAGACAGTTATGTTTTTTGTTTGTTTTTTTCCCTCTCCTGATCACAGAATCATGTTTAGCCCAGGTATTAAAATCCATGAACTTACTTGCCATCACTTGAGCTGGGACTGCAGTGCCCAGTGACTTGTTTCCAGACCAGACAGGATTCATAGTGCACTGTTGTTGGGTGGTACTGAAGGGCCAGGCTGCTCAGCAGGGCACAGCCACGGCTGTGATGACATAAAATTTATTTTCAGGCCTTCAGTACATAGACTACTAAATGAAAATTACTCAAATACTGTTTAATCAAAAACACATTTACTTCTTACACAAATATTAAAGATCACACATGAAGAAAACCCAGTAGCAGGTACAAATGCACTATATGCGCAACTCCATTTCCTAGATTGAAAGGAACATGTGGTTTTTTCTATTTCAGAAAAGGGGAGAGGCGATCAGAGGTACACAATCACTCATGCCAAACTCGAAACTCAATGGGCACTAATTTTCAGCTACTGCAGGGAATTGAATTTGGTGCAACGTAGATCTTGCTCTGATGCAAGCATGCTTCTTCTAGGTTACCAACCAGGTTTTCCCAGTTTGGACATACTCCTACCTTGCACTCCTCGTCCCGGTCTTCCTCATCACTGACTACGTGCGCTACAAGCCCATCCTCCTCCTCCAAGGCATCAGCTTCATCATCACGTGGCTCCTGCTCCTCTTTGCTCACGGGGTGGCGGCCATGCAGGCGGTGGAATTCTTCTATGGGATGGTGACAGCCACCGAGGTTGCCTACTACGCCTACATCTACAGCGTTGTCAGCGCTGATCACTATCAGAGAGTGACGAGCTATTGCAGGAGTATCACTCTCGTTGCAGCCACCCTTGCTGCTGTGCTGGGACAGCTCCTGGTTTCCTTAGCAGACGTATCCTACTTTCACCTCAATGCCATTACTCTGGCTTCCGTGTCCCTGGCCTTTGTGTGCTCCTTGCTCCTCCCAATGCCTCAGAAGAGCATGTTCTTCCATAGGAAAGGCACCTCAGAATCCCTCCCACAACCAGACAAAGCTGTGGCTGTGCCCAGTTCCAGCACGCTCTCGAGCTGCCAACGGGACAAGGACAGCGTGGCTGCTGCTATCGGACCCGCTCCAGCACAGCAGGCTCAGCAGCCCGAGCCACAGCACCACGTGCTGAGAGTACTGGTGCAGCTGGGCAAGGATCTGAAGGAGTGCTACAGCTCTCGGAAGCTCCTGTACTGGTCCCTGTGGTGGGCTTTGGCTACGGCAGGCTTTAACCAGGTTGTGAACTACATCCAAGTGCTGTGGGACTTCAGAGCCCCCTCCCACAGCTCTGCGGTGTACAATGGAGCTGTTGAAGCAGTGGCAACATTTCTAGGTAAGTAAAAACACTAGCAACCATTTCTAATCTGCCCCATGCTGATGACATCCATCAGCAATGTCTTTGGTGCCCATTTCCTGTGAGGATCAAGGTTGATAAACAATACGGTGCAAAATTTAAAACAAAGTATATTAACATAAACTACTTTAGGTAGTCTGTTTCAACAGCAGACTAAACATTTCAAGATGAGTGATCCTAGGCAAACATTTTGTGACTGTATCTATATCCTGATTAATGAGTTGATCTCCAGCTGTGACACCCAGGGAGAAGATGAGAGCAGTAGTTGCTTAGCTGTAAGACATGGGATCTTATTAATGCACCTAAATAGCTGAAGAGAGAAGTAAAAAGGCTTGAGCCAGACTCTTCCACATGGCACCAAAAGCCAAAGCAAGAAGAATGTTTTAATTCTAAGAGTGACTGAACATTGGAGCAAATTGCAAAGAACACTGAAGGAGTCTCCATCCTAGGACACATCCAAAACCTTGATGGTCCTGAGCAGCTCGCTCCAACTGACCCTGCTCTGAGTAGGACTTTGGAGATTGCCTCATCCTGCAGCCTCAGTTACTCTGATTCTCCTCCTCCTACCTGACTCATCCAAATGACATTCCTCTTTACCTGTGTGGCTTCTACACGGAACTGTCAGAACACCTTTTCTGAATTTTGCTGAAGCTGCTCCAAACCTTCAAGACTCCTGGTTTGAGCAACATTCCCAAAGGGCTCTCATGCTTCTGCACCCTCTGGGACTTAAAACTAAATCAAAGTACAGTAATTACTCAATGTTAACAGGATCCTCTGGTAGTTATAGAACAAAGAAGGAGACCTACTATGACTTTTTAATTATCCTGAGGACCATAAACAGCCAGCAAATGAAGTCCACGAGGGTGCTGTCCTGCCTGAATACATCCAGCAGCCAGTAGTACTCTGTGAACTGTTGTCTCACAGATGTATGACATGCCTAGAGCAGACTTGGAGCTTAAGTTGCATCCTATTGCACTCAAAATAAACTGTTTTTCTACACAGGATTATCAATTAAGAGTTAACAGCTAATGAGGTTTTGAGAACTAATAAGGTTTTTTCAACAGAAAATGAAGCTATGACTCAAAGTATGAAGGAGTGCAACAGATTTCCATTTCATGAAGACCTTTACATGAATTAAACTCCACTAGGCAGATTTTAACAGAAAGTGCTTGGTGAGGTTGTCCTCCTTGCTTTCAGTTGACAAAAATGGAACATAAATGGAGCATGAGGCACTTCCTCAAAGTACTCCAGCCTGAGAAAGCTCTATAAGCAAGAAGAAAACAACAGAAGACTTACACAGCACTAGTAGAAAATAGAAAGTAGAAGCCGCACCATTATCAAAGGGCCATCATGGCCCTTAGAAAAGTCTCAAGAGCTCTGAGCACTGCCTATTTGCACAGTTATACCACGACTCTAGAAGGACAGTAATATTTATTATTTGTTGTTTAGGTTCAGCAACATCCATGGCAGTTGGATATGTCAAAGTAAACTGGGATCTTTCTGGAGAACTGGCTTTGGGAATTTTCTCTGCAATGGATGCTGGTTCTCTGTTTCTCATGTACTTTACCGACAACATCTGGGCATGTTATGCTGGTTACCTTGCATTTAAGGCATGCTACATGCTCCTTATAACAATAGCAACGTAAGTATAATGCACAACGGTTCAGGTAATTTGATTTCAGTCAGTAAAAAATGTCATATTTTCACATTAATAAAGTAAGTTTCCACTGGAAGAGGATTTTTGAATTGGTTATGATAGGAAAGCATTATTTGTAGCTCACATAAAGTTATGCTTAGAAATACACCTCAATCATTACTGACTTGGAATAAGCTGTTGTAATTTCCTTCTGCTGCACTTAGCTGTCCAGTGATTTATGTGCAAGTCATCTTTAAACAAGCAAACATTACAGGTCCTCACTTAGCAAAAGTAACCACTCAAAGTAGGTAAGTAGGATGCATCACAGTGTGATAAATACAGGATGAAAAAGGATTCTGCTAAAATGAAGATGCTAAAAACGTAACAGCTTTATCTTATGAAGACTTCATTGTGCATGTGAAATAATTTCCAAGCTTCCTCCTCTGAGCTGCAAGCATAAAAATTCTCCACAGCTCAGTTAACCTGTACATCCATTTTCAGGTTTCAGATTGCTGTCAATCTAAGCATGGAACGTTATGCTTTGATGTTTGGCTTCAACAACTTCATTGCTCTGGTGATCCAGACAATTTTAACTGTTGTAGTAGTGGATTCAAACGGTCTGGGACTGGGTATCAGCACCCAGGTAAGCCAAACCACTCACACTGCTTTCACTTTCCTGCACTCCTCTAAAAGAGGGCTCGACTCAGAGTTTAGACTCTTGGAAGATGTTATGTGATGGGTTAGCTTAGGGCAGTTCCTTCACAGAAAGTGAACAGGCAGTAGCTACTGCAGTCTCCCTGTCCTCTAGTCCTGTCAGTGCTGCATCTTTAGCATAACTTTTAAGAATGTTTTTCTAGAGCAGAAAGGAAAGAATACCACCTATCACTCAGTTTCCAGACTTACTATTGACAAGTTTATTACTAAAATACCCTAAACAGAAGCAGGAATCAACCTGAAAGAATTTATGGAGCTTTTTAACTACTTAACTTAAAATTACCTTAGTAATACTGAATGTGCTTTCAAATTACTTCAGTTCTGAAAATCATGAGATTGCTTCTGCTCTACAAATTCAGAGCATTTAAACACACACAAGGCCCAAGTCTCTAGCTTTTATCTTTCCAGAAGAGAGCCACAAAGCACAGGGAAGTGACCATTTTCCATTACTGAGGTGGGGATGAGAAGCAAATAACATAATACTTTCTCCTCCTCCCCGTATAACAGCAGATTCTACTGAAGGAAGTCAAGCAGCTGGACTATCATCATTTCAAGATGAGATCATTCAGGAGCATGGGTTGCAGGAAGGGGAAGAAGGTAGCATAGGGTCACCCCTTAAGTTACTACTCAACAACAAAAACAGTTCTTGATTCTTTCTTTGCTTTTCTCTTGATTTCTCAGTTTCTCATCTATAGCAGCTACTTTACGTTCATAGCTGGAATTTTCCTGATTAGAAGCATATACACCATTATCTCCATCAAATACAGAAATACCACCATAGCCAATGAACCCAATGATTAAGGAACACTGGAAAACGATGAAAAGAATGGCTGCAAGCAACACTGCAGAAGGCTGAATCAACTGAACAATTAAGGAAACTTAATGCTCAACCAAAACAAACAGCTTACTACACAACTGACCTCAACATAAAGAGCTTCTTAAGCACAACGATGCATTTTCCTGGTTTCCTTCACCAGTAGTTCTAATCCCAAACAATCCTCAATCTTATGATTCAACTCAAATTTAATTATGCAGTCCTGACATAAAAACTAGTACTACTGTCTGATGGATTGTCTCCCTCTACTCTGCCCTCGTGAGGCCCATCTGGTGTACTGCATTCAGGCCCCCAGCACGAGAAAGATGGAGCTGCTGGAACAGGTCCAGAGAAGGACCATGAAGAAGACTAGAGGGCTGGAGCAACTGTCCTACAATGAAAGATGGGCTTGGAGAAGAGAGAGCTCCAGGAAGATCTCATTGTGGCTTTTCAGTAGTTGAATGGAGATCATCAGCTGCAAAGGGACCAACTTTTTGCATGGTCTGACAGTGATAGGACAATGGGGAACAGCTTTCAGCTGCTGAGAGAGAAGATTTAAGTTATATGTTAGAAAGAATTTTTTTTTTACTGCCAGAAGGCACTACCAGAGAAGCTGTGGGTGCCCCATCCCTGGAGGTGCACAAGGGCAGGCTGGATGGGGCTCTGGGCAGCCAGCCCACTGTACGGGGTTGGACCTCCATGATCTTTAAGGGCCCTTCCAACCTAAGCCATTGGTTGGTTCTGTGAACACAATAGGAGATAACTGCGTACAGATCCCTGAATCTCACAGTGGAAGATCTGACAGAACACCACCTTAGAATTTTCACTTTTACTGAATATTTTAATTAAATGCAGTTTACTCTTAGATACAAGGCATTCAAACATTCCCAGGGAACCATGAAGAAGCAATTGCTCCACAGCAGCACACAGATCTTTAAGAAAATTTGCCACAGAAACTTTTTGGATACTTGCACTTTTTCAACTGGAAGTTCTTGACATCAACTTAATGCTAGTTAATATAAACATCCGTCCCTCATTCCACCTCACCTCAGAGATGCCACCCCTGTATGTTCAGCAATGGATTACTTCATTCTCACAAATGACCAAACACAGTCATCTAAGGTTCCCACAACCAGTGCATCCCTGCTATACCTGAAGTAACATGACATCAAGGAAAATGTCATTTTGTTCAGGAAATGCTCCAGGTGCAGTGACAGCAGGACTGTGAATCTGTTGGAGATGTCTTGTACTCAAACACTGGCTTTCCCTTTTAAAGGTCTGTCCTGATAAAGAGTTCCTAGCCTAAACAGTCAGCATACACCTTCATTATGCATGGCTCAGAGAGGTTTTCAAATAAAAAATCTCCTAAACTAGCTTTCCATTTTCAAGCAAGCCATTAGCAGCTTCTTCAGTTCCTATTCAAGGTAGGAATACTTAAATAAGAACACTTACAAGTTTATCAGTGACTTCTTTCAATAAAAGGGCACTTTGGAGTCATTTCTATCAGATAGCAGCAGTTCTCATTACGTTCCTCTACCACAAAGTACAATTAGTCAAGAGCAAGAAGTACTTGATATTTCCCCCTATTCAGCCCACAAGAAAACTGTAACAATTAATTCCTCTGAAAACATACATTTAAAAACAGTTTGAGCTTGCCTTTATGACCCGGGAAGTTCTCTTTTCAACAGAGAATGTTTCCATCGTTTTTATGGTTCTCTTCTTTCAGGAATTCTAACATGTCTCAATGTTTGTTCCAATGCCGCCATTGGGAAGCATGCAACCACTTAAGAAACTTGAACTGCAGTACCTGGACATCATGTTTACCTTGTGAGCATCACATTTGCCTTGCAAAACTCACTGTGCATCTCCTGCAGCACCTTCTTCAACACTCATTTATCAGGAACTGGTAACACTGATTAATCAGGAGAACTGATTTATCAGGATTAAAAGTGAAAAGGTTCCAGATCAGTAAATTAATTTCTGCAAAAGTGATAATTTTATCACATAAAATGCTTTCATGTCAAAGCAGAAAAGAATACTGAATATTTAATAGAAGTATACATTTTCATCAACTATAACAGCTGTGAGCAACTGCATGAACAACCGTAGAGAATTCTAAAACAAGGCACCATTTCTATCCATGGGTGAAGAAAAAAGTCTTGTATAGCTATATAAGCTTGATGGTTTGGACTAGATGATCTCAGAGGCCTTTTCCAACCTCAATAATTCTATGCGTATAAACTATTTATACATATTTAGCTTTTATTAAAAAAACAAAAGTTCAAACAAAAGAAGTTCAAAACAACACAATACCTTCAGTCACTCATCCAGAGTTCGATGAAGTTATTGATCATGCACTAAACTGATGTGGCTGTGTATAAAGGAAGTATCAGCAGCCTTTAACATGTGCTCAAGCTAGTTATGGGGAAAGTCAGGTGTCACTATTTCTGCAGCCTAACCCAAATACATAGCTTAGCATACTTAATTTCGTGTATCTTTTAACAGAAATCAGACTAATTTGGGTGAGAACCACTACAACAGATTTATCTTATTAGCCCTCATCCAAAGCTTGAGTTATCTAAATTGACATAACTAATTTAGATGAAGAAAGCACACTGATTGATTTGGTTGAGTTCTCATCAAAAAATATATTTAAGTGTTCAGCTAATCCTTCCAAGTCCTCGCAGATGGCCACTCTTTGCTGCATGCATTATTCCAATACAGCTGTCAACAACAGAGATGTTTAGTTATTATGCTAAACAGTGGTGAGCCACTACTAGCACCACGAAAACCCTCAAATGCTGGGGAGCTGTGCAACGAATTCACCCAAAGATAATTAATCCACACACCATACTCCATTCATCAGCCCCTGTCTGAATAAAAAAGGAAGAAAAAAGGAAGACTCAAAGTCTTTTCAAACATCAAATACATCAACAGGCCAGAAGAGGCCTTTAAGTGAAGAACACCACTATAATCAACTTAACCACTGTCCTCTGGTATCTCTAAAACTTAAGAAAAAAATAACATACAGAAATTACTGTTCCCCACACACAGGCAACACTAGTAAGAAGCACTGGCATGTGAAGAGTATTTTTACAAGCAGTGATCATGTCTGCCAGCACCCCAGGAAATGAGCACACCTCTGAATCCAGGCAGACGACTACAAAAAGTTTCTTACCTTGAGGAATTCTAATTTTATCTCATTTATTCCTGTTCTTTTGAAAGTCAGAACTGTATTCTTCAGCTGGCCAGAAACCTTCCTTTATGCTTGAGGTCTTGGTACTCACAATATACGCACACTGTTTAATTCCAGTGTTACACTTGAACATAAGCCCAGTTATCTGTGTTTGAATCCCACCCCTGATTACTTTGCTGCATTGTCACTCTTCTTCTAACTTCCCTACCACAGATTAGACAAGCCGGATGTCTCTTCCTCTACAAATGCTATTCTAAGGTGTCAGAAAACTTTCCAGAAAGTCAAGAAACCCAATCAGTTAACTCAGTGCTCCACAGGAGGTCTTACTAATACAAATTTTACTAAAAAGAGCACTACTCCATCGCTGGTACCAAGGTCACATGTACTGCTGTCATCACAACTAAGTTTCAAAGACTCCATCACTAGCTGTCTGCAGTTACGCCTTTCAGCAACGAACCATTTGTCAAGTCACTGTTCTCTCCAGCGCTCATGTAAACTCCATCCTGCTAAATTAGCCACTTCACTTGAACAGCACACTTAATCATGAGGACGTACTCAAGACCGTGGGATATGAAAAGTGAACTTAAACGTCCTCTGAGCATATAACTTCTGGTAGTTCATTTGTATATGAGATTCACAATATGAATGTTCTAACCCAGTAAGTGTTAATGCACAGAAATAAAGCTACACTTCTTTTTTCTAATATTTATTTTTTTTTTCCACCTGCAAACTGTAGCAAAACATGATCAGCTTTATTATGCAGACAGGTATCCCTCTAACATTAGAGATTTAGGCATGTATAAATAGAAGAGCTCTTAGGAAAGGAAAACATTTTGAGAAATGAACAAACCTTCAATTTAATTTCATGACTTCCAATACCAATGGTTAAAATGATGTAGCTCATTCATTCCAAGAGATACAACAGCACCTTAAAGTGGCTGATCTATTTCCCAGTAACATTTTTCACATAACAATGTGTTAAAGTTACAAATACTGATATGCACAAATAGCTATTTTCTAAGAAAAATATGTACAGTACTGCAGCATAATGAATGTGGTATCTGCAATAACTTATTAGCCAATTTTAATATACATGATACCGCTACTTTTTTCTTGCCAGTTCACAGGTCCAAGGATGTTACCACAGCCCTCTGTTTTGCACATTATTACCCAGGGAGGTGGGAGGGAGGGGGTTGATTTTCTTTGTTTGTGTGTGTGTGTGTGTGTGTGTGTGTGAGGGGAGGGGAATGACTCTTTGTTGGGTTTTCTGTGTTTTTCCCCCACCCAAAGGTACACAATGCAGGCTTTCATTTTAACTTCTTAAAGACTTCTTTTGTGTTTAAAGCTAATATCAGTGAAACAAGACAACAGTGCAAGAGGCGCAGAGATGTTATGTGACCACATAAGAGTTCTTTTGGGTAAAGTGTCTATAAGGCTATAAGAAAGGATTGGTTGATGAGTTTCCTGCTGGAAATTGTCCTGTTGGTGCACCAGCCTGAGGGAAGCAGAGAGAATAAAATTAGACATTCTTCTAAATCACAAATCATAAATACAAGGTATATAACACAGAACAAATTATTAGGAAATATTTCTGGTTCATGTTGCAGGGTTTTGGTTTGCTCTTTTTTCTCTAAACATACATTATTGCAGGAACACGGTATAGAGATACTTCTGTTTTGATTTGGACAACCCTATAAATACTCACAGCATCATTACACTGAACTGCATTTAAGAGATTCACATGCTCCTTTCCCTTATTTGAAGCAAAAAAATTCATGTATCTCTAATTACAGATTTTCAGACATACACAAGTTATTAATATCATGCAACAACTCACTTACCATAAAAGGGTTACTAGATACTCCAACAGCTGCAACTTGTCCAAAAGGAGTTACTACAGGCTTTGCCTGTCCAAATGCAGCAAAACCTGCTCCTTTGAAAGATCACAGAAAATGTTACTTACTACTAGTTAGCAATCTTCAAGAAGTTCTTTGCTGTAAACTTCCAAACTAAAATAAGGCGAAAGCTGCACCAGTCAGCAGGATTTACCCCACTTAAACAGTGTGGTTTTAAGGATTTGTAAATAAATTTTAAATTTTGTAAATAAGTTTTCTCTTAGTAGCTCAATCTATTTAAACTCCCCACACACACCATTTCAGTTCTTAAGAAACATGTATTAGCAAGATCAGTTCCCAATTTAAACATGCAACGGTCTCTTTCTCTTCCTAATCCCTTCCCCAGCCCAGTAACACGAATGTAGAAATACAAAGACTACAATTTTCTAATTCAGTAAGAGCTTTGGGCATGGCAGCTGAAAAGCAACAAAAACGGTACGAAAATCTGAACAAGTTAGGCTTGGAGTTTGCTTCTGTTTACCAGTTCAGAAGACAGCTATTAAGATTGCAGCAGCCTCAGCTGAGGACTACTGCTTCACACTTCAGCTCTATGATCACATGAACATTATTAATCTGCCTCAGTGTGTGAGGCAGTCACACGGATAACACAAATTAGATGAAGAAGTGATCCGTGTTCACTGCTCTATTAAAAAGTTTAGTGCAGTAATAGCAACGTAAATCACATGCTTGTCCACAGCAAAGTTTTCACTCAGGTAGACAAGAAGCCTAAATTACATCTGCTTATGTTTTCTCCAGAAGTTGGAGTCAGTGAATTACTTCTTTTCTGTTAGTGTTGCCATTAACAGTGAGCTCTGAGATGATACTGGCAGCATGACTACTTCAGAAATATTAGTTACCACATCTCTAGATGCAAAAGCTCAGGAGCACTAAACAGCAGAGTACTCAGAACTGATTTTTAAAAGCTTAACACTACACACATCAGCATAAAAAAAGTTTCTGAACAGGAGAAAACCTGCAAAAACACTTTCCTGGTGGTGCTACTGTATAAAAACTATAGTTCTGTTTTTGTTCAGTTTCAACTGTTCAGAATAAATGAATTCCTGATTTTAATATACTCGCTTTTTTCAACATTTATCACTTTGATTATGGGAAAAAAGTACTTTCTGGTACTCTCTTGCCTAAGCTCTTCAAGAGAGAAAATATTATAACCTGTTGCAGGCACTCTCTAAATAAAGATTAAACGATCCTTGCATTTAGAACTCTTAAATCTCTGTATATTTTAATTTTATATCAATTATGGTGAAGTTTCAGTTATGCCACTGCATGCAGTCAAGCCCAAATGCTAACTATGGAGCAAAAGGAGTGCTATGTGAGAGGAACCACTCACTAATTTAACTAGGAAGTTCATATAGAAATAAATATGCACTCATCATTGGTGACTTGGATTATCTTCTTTAAACCAGGAACATGGAGAAAGTGATTTACAAGTACATAGACTTACCATTTGGCTGCTGAGCAAAAGCAGTCTGTTGGGGGAAAGCTGCTTGGGTTGGGAATGTAGGCTGCTGGAAGTTGCCACTAAAACTAGTAGGAAGACTGTAGGAGGCAGGAGTTCCAAATCCTGCAGGCATGCTCATGGATGCAGTACCAAATGTTGCTGCTGGCAGGCAAAAAGTAACATACAGTTATTTGTAAGAAACCACTTCTCCCATAAGACGTTACTGTAATGCCACGTTAAGAGTCTCCAAATGACTCCAAGTGGTCATAAAAAAAGTGTTGTTTTTAACCCTGCAGCCACTGAGTTGTTACCTTGGATCACCACAAGCTAAGTTAATCATTTACTTTTGCACTTCAAAATTAAATGAAATCATTTAAGATTTGCTAGAGCCAGTACAGATAGACTTTCTGAAAAATAAATTCCTTTCCACACTTTCTACATCAAATTCTTAGTCCTTAGGCTTTCCCAGTAAGAGTCAGCATTAGAAGCAAGCACTTTCAGGCAGCACAAGCCCTCCTTTTTCTCTACCAAGAAAAGCACGGCAATATCTTCCTACTTCAAGCTGCATTACAGTAAATTACCAGTAAAAAAAAAAAAAAAAAAAAAACACAAACAAAAACAAACTCATAAGGGATACATGCATCCCATATCTCCATCCCATCCCTAGCATCACTTTAAAGGAAATTCTAACCATGCACATTACTTTGCACACGAAGTTCCTAGTGCAAACACTCTTACTGTTGAAGTAAGACTTGAAGCAAACAAACAAACAAACAAAAAAACCAAACAAATCTTTTCATCTGATTCTCTGCTGAAACATTTCAAGTAAAGAACATAACAGAACATTAACAGTTCTACATGCCTTCAACAAAAACAGGAGCACAACAAGTGCAAAAATATAGTAACAAAACCATTATTTGGTCTTTGGGAGTTATTGTAGGGAGAAGCATATAGGAGACCTTTTGGTACAAATGCAGACATCAGGTATTTTTTTCCTAGTTCAACAATGGACAAGACTGCTCTTTCAAACTTAAATTGGGCTTGTACAAGATCTAAGTAAAATAAAAATCAGTGTATTTGATGAATATAGCTTAATTACCAGTTCAAAAATTCACCCCAAAAGTATCCAAGGGCAAGACGTTACATACACACAGAAAAAGTGCACACAGAACTAATGTACTGACATTATTATAAAGCAAAAACTAGCAGAGAAACTATTCAGAAGGAAAACTTGATAGAACAGTAAACAAAATCACAACAAATTGAGCAGCAACTTGGGATATCACAAAAGGTATCAAACTACTGTTAACACAAGCTACAAGAGTCACTCAACTTATATGGTCATTCTAGTGTGACCACAGAGGATATCAATAATGGTTTTGTTTTAGTTGTTTAATAGATTTCTGTGCTCTTCTCTCCTTTTGTTGAGTTGCCAGATACCCACACCCACTCCATTGTAAAACATGTAAGGCTTCTGAAATTCTGCGTGCAGAGAACCAGATAGCTGCCAATAAGTTTTTACAAGCAAGAACAACTAGCCACAAGAAACTTTATACCAAATGTGGCCACCTACCAAAATGAGCGTGAGGAAATATGTGAGAGTGCATTGCTCCCGAGAGGCCTTATGGAAGCCACAAAGAGACCAGACAATGTCAAATCATTTATACACTGTTCAACAGTAATTTCTTAGATAACTATTAATATATATATATATACACACACACACACACGTAGCAAACAATCCAATCATAGCATGACCAGTGTTAGATTAAGCTAAAGTCAGAAATAAACACTACAGATCAGATGGCCCTTGTAAAAAGTAGTTCATGCAGAAAATGTTGAAGTTAAAAAGACAAGCTACAAGATTACATCTTATATTGAAAGGGGTATGATATTATCATTACTTATAGTACTAAAAAAAAAAAAAAAAAAGATGGTGATGTTATGCGTTACTACTGTTGAAAATGTGTTAGAAACTCCACAATTCAAGGAAGACTGTTTAGAAGGTAGAATGATAAGAGCTACTAAATATAACAAGTGATTTAAAGCAGATTCATCTAGTTATCTTCCATAAGTTGCCATTGGGTGGGAAGTCCCAGTTAATTCCTTCCTAGTCTACTGAGAACGCTGCTTATAAAGGCCATAAAGTTCTTGAAGATCCAAGAGCACAGACTTCATTCATTAAATAGTGGAATTAGTTGAACCATATTATCTCTTAAAAGAGACCTAAATGTGATCAGTTCAGTTTAAAGTTAGCATGGGCAGCATAATTCAGCCTAGTGAGAACTCCCAATAAGGCACAGTTCAACATTAAAATATATACATCCGTATATTTAAGTCTATGTAAGTCCAATTAGTGCAGAAAAGCACCAAAGTTTAGCAGTGTCTTTAGAGAGGAATATTAGCACAACATGACATTCATCTAAATCCACAACTGATGCTCTATAGATTAATGCAAGATTTCTGTTATTGATTTATTTGCTACTTTTAAAATGATCAAGTTTTTTTTTTTTAATCTATGGAATAATTTTCTGGAGGAGGACTCAAAAATTACATTTATGATCCTGTGGAGTACCACAAATTTGTTGTTACAAAAGGGGAAAAAAAAAAAGAAAAGCTATCAATTCAAACCAATTTCTGATTCTGCCACATTAAATAAATGAAGTGGTTTTCAGTGCTTCTCAAAAGTAAGTTTGATTCCAAATAAAGTCAAGTGTGAGCATATAGGCTCTGCATGGCTTATGCAAACTTCAGCCAAAGCAGAATGAGATGACCTGTTTTGTTACAAACAGGAAGAGCTTAAGACTTTCATGAAATACATTCCAGCATGTTTGATAGTGTTTTGTTTTTAAATCCACCCCAAAAACAATACATAGTAGCAGTAAAATATGAAGTCAGAAATAGTGAATCAAAACAGTTAACAGGGAAAAAATACAAACAGTGTTAATTCAAATCTTCAGTTTCTCTGCTGCACTGCATTCATCAAAATCCAGGCACATTTTTAGATATGCCACCTCTTACCCTCCTTTTTATCTATTTAATATCCTGCAGATGTAACAGGTATAGACTGATGAGCACAGAGTAACTGAACTTGTGAAAAGCTAACAGCCCAAAAGCTTCTTAGAATGGATGGGGTTGGAGGGGACATTTAAGATCATCTAGTTCCAATCCTCCTGATACAGGCAGGGACACATTCCACTAGACCAGGCTGCTCAAAGCCCCATCCAGTCTGGCACTAAATGCCTCCAGGGACGGGGCATCCAAAATCCCTCTGGGCAACCCACATCAGCATCTCTCACCACCATCACATTAAAGAATTTCTTCCTAAAATTATACATTTCCTCCTTCATCTGGTTTTAACTCGAATTTGAGGACTTCCATGACTTGGAAACTAAGAAAAATGGAGAGGGTGTAGAAAATCAAGCATACCAGCTTGTGGCAGCAGGGTTTTCAAGATCCTCGATTTTAGGGCAATCTGCTATGAAGCACATTTCAAGGCTAAGGTAGTAGTTATGGATAGTACTCAACTGGTAATACACAGGCTACAATATTGTAGAGGTAGTACTAAATATCTTAAGCATATCATTCTGACACTTCACATTCTGGACATGAAGTTGCAGAACTGGGCCAGAAACTGGAAGCTAATGTTCTCACCACTCCACCCCACCCCAACCCCCACTCACACAAAAAAACCAACTAAACAAAAAAGCATAACAAAAGAAAGCAATTCTACATTAAACAAGCACATCAGACTTGAAGACAAATAATATAGAAAATCTTAAAGGAAAATACACAACTACAAATAATAATTAAAAAAAACCAATAAGTATTGCAAAAAAAGCTTCAAATACTTCAGTTCTGTGTTTTTTTTCCTAACCTGTTGCTCCTCGGCTATTGGTCTGGAATGGATTTGTTGAGGGTGCCACTGGGGCAACAGGGGCAGCTACGAATGGATTCGTGGAAGGTGTTGCTGAAAGATTAAAAACACTATTAATCAAGTATTTTAAAAATAGTCTGATTTGCATTAGGTTTATAATATTTCATTTATAAAATTGCACAACTTTACTAATTGATAATAAAATGTTTAATTCAAAAAGCATCACATGCACAATGCTACTTCGGTATCCTTTGGTAGTACCAATATCACAAGTATCACAGTATTGAATTAATACCTAAAAGCATGGAGCTTGTCTATTGTGCAAAGTAGTTACATACCTCCAAAAGGAGCAGGCACACTTGAAGATGCAGGCTGTGTCTGTGAAGTAGCAGCCACGGGTACTGTTCCAAAAGCATTGCTGAAAATAATTCATACATTCAGAAAAAACTGCTTGTTTAACCATTAAATGCAACTTTACATGCTGACAATGAATGTAAAGAAAAGCCAATGCTTACAGTTTGCTAACTGCAATACGAAATTGTAATAAAAACACTAGGAACTGAGGCACTGAGTCAGAGACTACAACTACTGCTGAGCAACAGAAAAAGTCCAACAGCAAGAAAATGAATACTGAATAAAGGCCATCAGGATAAGGTTGCAAAACAAAAGCTTTAAGGGGCACTTCTGATATCAAGAACTGTAAGAGGCCTTTGGTATTTATTACTTCAGCAATCGAAAAAGAAGCCATCAGTACTATTTGTATCAAAAATAGAGCAATTTTTGCCAGGGATGATGCTATGGTTTTTGGTATGCATACAAATATTCTGTACATAAACGCATTACTATCTAAGAAGTATAATACTCTATGGTACAGTACTGTTATTTCTTTAAATAAAGGAAGTATTTTCAACACAGACTCTAAACACAACAAATATTTCTCCATCTTCAATAAAACTAAAACCACGTTTAAGAAGAAACTTTGGTCTACTTTCCTGCATTTGCTGAAGTCAATTACATCTAATAAAAAGTACCTGCTGACATTACTGGTGGAAGTATATGCATTGTTGGAGGTTGCAGTGGAGCTGAACACACTGTCTAATTCTGCTAGAGCTGCATACTTGTCTGAAGATGCGCTTGACTGACTTGGGGCTGACAAAGCAGGACCTGCTGATGCAGACACTACTGTACTAAAGCCACTTCCTTGCTCACTACCACCTAGAAAGAGAAGAAAAAGATTTAAAATGACAAAGATGCTTTGGTTTCACTTTCTGCCCTGCTAATGCTAAGCACTTATGTATAAACTTAAAACTTAAAGAACTATATATGAACTATGGCATAGTGTTATGCTTCTATAGATAATCTGCAGCCTTCAGTTGCCCTAGAAAAATAAGGGAATACTACTGTCATCTTCAACTAGATAACTCAGACAAAAATAAAACAAAACAACCAACAGACATACCCTCAAGTAACATTTCAGAACAATGCTCCACACTACAGACCAATAAACATTTTCATAGAATATTTGCAAAAAAGAATTTCAGAATAACTACAAGGGCTGCTAAAAAGCTACTGTCTCCTGCTTCATTATGTCGGCCAGTGACATCAGAGGCAGATGCTGGTGGTATGGCAGTAGAAGTTGAACCTTCCCACCAATACCCCACTATATTTTGCAGATGTGCAACAGATGGCAGCAGACACAGACATGCATATGAAGCAAAGGTGTGTCATTGAATTCCTCCATGAGGAAAAATGGCACCCACATTCACTGACACTTGCTGAACATTTATGGAGACCACACAGAGGATGTGAGCACAGTGAGACAGTGAGTGGAGCACTTAAAAGTGGGTCACTTCTGCTGGTGCAGATTTCCTCCTCCCCTCAAAACCACAAGCACAGCATACAGGCTCTTGTTCATCACTGGCAAAAACACACACTTAATGGTGGTGACTAAGCTGAAAAATAGCATTTTGTAGCTGAGATTTTGCTCCAATCAAAGTGTTACTGTGCTGTTTGCATCTTTGTTTCCACAGAAATAAATAGGAGGCATTACTTTAGGAGCAGCCTGAAGTTTTTCTCCTTAAAATTAACTAAGCTCAAGTTTTCACTTCCTAAATACACATTTTGCTAGTATCAATAATGATGCAGTTTCTAAGCTAATTCCCACAGAAACAATGGACTCAAATTTGAGTTGCATAAGTATTCCACAAGATGACACCAGGCATGAAGAACACTAATGGAAAATAAAAGACAAAACCAGAAAGAATAAAGTATCATCTTTCTGCAGATCAAGAGAAGTAATGAACTCTCTATTAAGAGATTTTAGCAGATAAGCAGGATGAAACGTATGACATCTTGTCATCTCTTACAGAAAGGCTCAGCTGAACTTCACTTGTCTTCATGCTCAGTGGAGTTCTACTATTAAAAGAGAACCTTTCTTTGCAATTTTTATACTTATATTCCTTATCTGTAGTTGTTCAAAAAGATTGCTAAGCCACAGAGACAGGACAACTTGACTGAATGTAGTCTTGCTGTAGGCCAGTACTGAATTTGGAGTGAAGTTGAATTTTGCATCCTTGCTTCAAAATGATTTCAACTCTAGCTTTGCCAGAACTGTGTTAACTGCCAATGAACTCATCAAAACCAAGCAGAAACTTTGATGTACCTATACATTTATGGAAAAAGATTAACAGAGCCACATACCATATTGATGATATGCGCAACTTCAGTGCCCCAGCAATATCGGAATAAAACTGAGCTAGAACCTCACTAACATTTGGAAATCTGCTTTCAAGACAGCATTTCTTTAGTACACGAGAAAACACTACAAGCTATTTTAAGAATAAGCTTACAAAAAACTAAAGCAAAATCTTTTTGAGTCAAAGAGATAGAAAAACCACTCTGGCAGTTCTGTGCAAGAACTGCAGCTCTCCATTTGAGTCTTCATAGATTTTTTAGCGCAAATATTTTTATATGTTTATATGAAAGTTTCTGGTTTTTTTAGTATAACATGCCTTGAATGTGCATGCAGACATTTATGTATGCATCACCGCATGATCCATTGTTTAAATCTAGATTTATTCAACTTGATAACATGTAGGCTCTCAAGCAGCAGTCTTTAGAAGACAACCTGGAGCAATGCCTTGAAGTCTTATTCTTATATCATACACATTAAGGATGCACTTAAGGTGAAAGGAACTGATAACTTAAAGTTACTAATTTGACAGACACAGCCATCCTTATGGGAAGTATACCGATGTAGTATAAGCATGTCAAAGAATAAAATTTATTACCTTGCCCTGCACTGAAGATATTATCTAGATTAGCCAAAGCTGCATATTTGTCTGCTGACTGGAGACCTGGTTTATTCACTGCAGCTTTACTGGCTCCAGTTGCTGTTGCATTGCTCTGAGAAGCATTGAAGGCTCCAAAATCAGCACTGGAGGATTTGGGGAAGTTATCAAAGTGAGCAAAGTTAGCATTCACTGATCCAGCACTTCCACCTGTAACAAAATAAGTTAAACATGATTGATGCTTTCTCTAGCTTGTTTCTAAATTCCTTGTGGTTATCTGATGTAACACATTCCCACTATCCCATCCCAAAAGTGAGACCCTTTACTCCTATACTTAATGTTTCCATTAGGTTAAAAAAAACAAACAAACCCAGAACAGAAAAAGACCACCTCTGATTTATTGTCTGCAGCTCAGGGACAGAAAATTTTAACAGCTTAAATCAATAACAACTATGTGATATCCATTAGCTGTTAATGTAATTTCAGCAATAATGTTTCACTAAAAAGCACGCATTTGTATGAGCCTCTAATATTCAAAACAGAGAAGCTTCATTCTCTGTCACGTGTATAACAAATAACCACTACTGGAATTCACTTAATGGTACAATGTATTTGATCATTTTAGATGTCAACCATCATTCGAGGCAAATACTCAGTAGCCTAGAAGCCCAAGAGAATGATTCTGTGCCAATGCTTTAAGAGAACTGTGGTTTTTATTCTCATATTTTCTGACTACATTCAATCAAGAAAGGGTTTGGGGCAGATTATATATAAACTGGTTCCTTTGATATCAAGCTTCCACAGATGTAAGAGATATACAACTCAATCTGAAAAAAATCTGGCTTAGGTCCACACAGTTGAACTTGTTTACATATGAAACCATGAGCTTCCATCTCTTCACTATCCAGACTATTTTATTAATTTAAGCAGGTCATGTACTTAAATGAAGTGTTCCATTAAGTGTAACACATTTTTTTTTTTTTTAACAACTAGTTGAAGATTCCACTCATACCACAAAAGCAAAGCTAATAGTTTAATCACTTAGGTTAAAACATATGCAGCAGTAGAAATGATGATACTATACTACAATGGCATAAAATGAAGCAAGCCGAGTTCTCCACTGTGTGGAACTTACTGTGCATAGCCTGGAGAGGAAAAGCTGAAGTAAATTCACCAAAACTGCAGCTAGATGAAAGCGTTCTGAACGCTGGACAGCCAGAAATTGTGTGTGGGTTAAAGTTAACATAAGAAGGGAGAAAGAAAATTTGAAAAAAAGTTTAAAACGACACCACACTCAAAAGAAAAAAAAAAAAGAAAAGAAAGTCAGTCAGCCAAAGATCTAGACAAACAGCAAGTGTAAGCTCAAGCAAAAGTTTTAAAGCATGATCAAACTAAAGAAAAGTAAAAAATAAATCTTAGCAACTGGCTCTACACATGAAGCCAATCACACTAAAATGTGTGCAAGTTACATATTTGCATAGACATACTTATTTTGGTACTGCAATGGGCTTTTGGGTCCACTGAAACTCTTCACTTACAAGATATACAGTCAAATCGTTATTAAAAATAGTACATCTTACATGGTTATTTCAGGTGTAGAGCTAAAAACATATAGTGCCATAAAGTTCAGACTTCTTAGTAGTGTTGGAAAAAAAAAGAAAACAACAAATAGAAAGAATTAATTTTGAGTTTCCCCAGAGCTTCAGATGGCTTGACTGCATTCAAGGTGGCAGGTGCAAGAAAAACTCAGTGTTAAGTATCTTCCAACAAAAACATAAGGGATTATTTCAATTAAGTATTGATCAAAAGTGCTAGGAGTTCTACCTGTATTTTGGGGCTGAAAAGAAGACTGACTTGCTGTGGGGAAACCTCCAAAATTACTCGAGCCACTAGACTGTCCAAATGCATCAAAGTTTGCAAAACCTGCATTTGCAGAGTTCTGCGCTGTAAATTGCAAAGGAACAAAACATGTTAATGGATATGGGAAACAAACACGAAAAACAGATGTATTAACTGAATTTATGGTCATGACAGCCATCAGGGGTTGCATCTCATCTCCTAATTGCTTTCCACGTGATAAAAGGTATACATTATATTCTACAAATAAAAGTTTCACAAATTATTTTCATAGACATACGACTCCTCTTCACCCATGCTAGTACTAAACTTCATGAGCTGATCAACTCCGAACTTTTGCAATGTAGACTGATCAAGAAGAAACAGCTGAGAGTGAAGATGTTTATCTGTCAAACCCAAACCAGGGATCACTCTAAATGTCAGCTTTCAGAACAGAATCTGCAGACTAACCCAACATTTCTTTGGGAATAAGAGCAAGGTATTCTTGAAATATGCTGACAATTCAAATTCCTACGAAGTGCTTCATTTCTGAAACCACATATCCTGGTTTCAGCTGGGACAGAGTTGTTTTCCTTCGCAGTATCTGTTACGATACTCTGTTTTGGCTTCAGGGAAAAAAAAAAACCAACACTGATAGCACACTGATGTTTCAGCTGCTACTAAGCAGTGCTGCACAGAACCAAGGACATTTCGGCTTTTCAGTTTCCTGTACTGTCCTGCCATCAGGAGGGCTGGGGAGAGCTGAGAGGGGATGGAACCAGTACATCTGGCCTAAACTGACTAAAGGGATATTCCAGATCATATGGCAGCTCTCAAAAAACATACAGAACTGAAGGCAGTAGGCCAGAGAGGCAGCCACTGCTCAGGGCACCAGTTCACAGATAGCAAGTATTTGTGCATCAAGAAGACAGCATTCATAGACTTAATCACAGAATAACATCCAAGGAAATTTCAAACAATTCCAGTCTGTCCCTTCCTTTTTATGGAATACTATGAAAGGAAAAAAAAAAAAAAAATCAATTTAATTTTGAATATCTGGACATTCAATCATCAATAAATTCAAGAGGAACCCTAGGAAACTAATTCATAAGCTCCACATAAAGTCGTAAACAAAAAACAATATGCAGAAAAGTGTTCTGTATTTTAAAATCAAAAAAATCATATATACACACGTGTAGCTTGAGTCACTTTTTAAAGCTCACGTAAGACCTTCTAGTACATAAGTTATTTGGGCAGAACTTCTTTATTCTAGAAGGATTTTGTAAATTACATATTAAAAACAGTAAATTATGTCAGTTAAGTACTGATACTTGACAGCTAGGTAAAGTTGACTATTAAACTGCATTATTTAACTTAATTTCTATTTAAAATACAGTAGCTGTACTTCAGATTTACAAACATGCTTATACAAAAAACTCTTTCCCACAATGCTGGTAACATTAGTTGGTAACATAAAAGTGTATCCCTTCACAGAGGATGCTGGGAAACACTGGGAGGTCTGACATCACTTTTCAGGAGCATGAGAGTCAAGAGCAAGAAAAATCAATGAGAATGAAAGGTCTTAGGGAGGTTCCAACCCCAAACTTTTAACATATGCAAGGAAAAAATTGTTGACCAACAAGGGAATATGATTTTTATTATACCATCTGCACTGGTTCAAACAACATTGAGCAGCCTTAATCTCCAAATTCCACTTAACTCTTAAAAACCTGTACTTTCAAGAGGGATAAATTAAGAACTTAGCTGAGACTCACTTAAAAATGAAAGTGATGCTTTAAATATTTGATGCATCAGTTGGATAATGACTACTCAGACTGACATTTAACTGAAACAAACAGAATTCAATATATAAGTATCACCCCTAGAGCTGCGACTTTTTTCCATTTTAACCTAACACGTGGCTAAATATCTTAAATATATATACATATATTTTGGAACTAGAATGAAGAACTAGAACATATTATATTACAGACCACTGAATTTTGTTGTATCATCTGACACAGAGCACAACTTGCAAGCAGGCCCAGTAGAGTTCTAAAGACTCCTGTAGAACATTCCAATGTTAATCTTGCTCTGTTTTATGAGGTAACATTTAAACCTGAGCTGAAGTGGCACAAAGGTAAAGACTGGGTAAGACTTGTATTTTCATGTACCTGAATAATTGACAGCCCATCCTAAGTTCTCCACCCAAAAGCCCCAGAACAACACTAAGTTCAGGAACCTGAGCAGACTGCAAATCAGCACAGACTCACAACTGCTACTGCGGGTATAAATCAATAGAGCAGTACAAAAACTTGCTGGCTACAACTATCTCCAGCTTGACATGGAAACGCAAGCTGCACCCACAGCTTAGTTTCTTCTGTGAAGTTTGCACTACATCGTGTGAAATAAGAGGTAAGATATATTTAAAAAGAGAAAAAACAAAAACAAAAGCCCTAACATAAAGGAAACAATTACAAAATTGAAGAACAATTCTCTAGAAGGCAGTAACCATCTCATCCTTTTTTTCCCCCCCGAATAAAGCCTCTTCTGTTGTTATGTGACAGTTATCCTGTGTCAAACCCATTTAAAATCATTTGTGCAGATACTCTTGTCTATTAATTTGTAGGCCAAAATGGCTTTTTTTTTTAATCAGTTTTTTTGACACTCTTACCAGTATGTGAGCTACAAGGAACAGTTTTTATGAAGAGTTAGTTACCACCACCTTCAAAATCTCATCATTTTGCAAAAGCTATGGGACTTAAATACAAGAAATTCACATAAAGTCAGCACGTTCTCCTGAGCCACATAAGTTAGAAAGAACTGGGGAAAAAAAGGACCGTACCAGAAGTCACACTTTCTGCACCATCTTTAAGCTTCACATATCACAGCACAGCTCTTTACCATTTTCCTATCAGCTGCTACACTCAGTTGTGCCTTAACTGCAAAAACCAGTAGATTACATTATTACTCAGAATTTGCATTCTAGAAATTAATTTACTTTGGGGTTCTAAAACTTCTCCATAGAAGTCAAGGGAATAATCTCAATGTAATAATTGAAATAAAATTAGTCATGACGCCTGGGAATTACTCAATTTCAACACTTACTTTGATAAGAAATTAACAACCTTACTGTAATATTTATTGAGCATTTATGCTGGCTTTTTTTTTTTTTTCAACCATCCAAAAATGGACCAGAAGAGATGCAGCAGAACTATACCTAGATTTGGTACACAGTACTGAATAGTACTTTAACTGGACTTCCGCATCCTAGAAGCCACACATGGTAGGTATATATGAATACAGATCAACTCAGCACAAATTTGGAAAGAGTTAAGTATCTACAGTAGAAATGTCCGATACTGACCAGTCAGCACAAGTTTTCCCACTTGAATACACTTCCAAAAAAGCAATTAACATGAAATCTTATGTTAAGGACTTCAAAAAAGACTGCAACAGAATCCCCTATTCTTTATTACTGAATTCAGCTAACTATGCATCATTTTTTCGAAGTTAAATCTAAGCAAACTATCCAAGATTCGCTCAAGTCTTCAGCTGTATAATTGGGAGTCTCCTCAGTCACTCTTCCTCTCAGTTGTTAATAGGTTCAGAATTCTGAGAAATCTCTCTTCTTTGCTTAGCTGCATTAGTTCCTCTCAGGAAAACTAGATGAGAAGCTCATTCTGGCCAGGCAAGCAAAGATACTTTCCCACAATTACAATGCAAATTCACAACAACATACTTCAGTGACCTCAGAATCAACTTTTCAGTTAGGATAGACTTCTATGACTTGAGACATTTTCAGCCAAATACACCATGAGGGGTCAATATATTTTACTGTAGACATTCTTAAAGAATAAGAGCCTACCCCTCTTCCCCAGTGAAGAGGTGCTCAAGGCCTGTTTACTCTCCCTGAAAGAAGAGAATACTATACATATAGCCTTTATTCCACTTTCAAACAGAAGCACAAGGTGGGGGTGGGGGGGGCAATCTTTCTTTAAACTGAGCATGACTTTGTTTTTCCTGTAACAAATTAAGTTACTGTCAATGCATTTGATCTCCCTTAGTCTTTTTATTTGCTTTCTTTCCATGACTGCTCTAATACTTTTCAAAAAGAAAATTAAAGGTCTAATATCAGCTTCTCTCTACATTCTGTTACTCATCCTTTCACTCTCTCCTGCAAAGAATTTAAAGTTCTGTCAGTAGGCAGAAAACGTTCTAATCATACATATCATAGAAAATAGCTACAGCAACTCCCACTCAAAGAAATTAGGATTATCAGTATTTGTCTTCCACTTTCATACAGAAAGACCTTAATGTAACCAATAAAACATTCCCAAAGCACAGAAATTAGATACACCTCATAATTACGTGTAATCCAGAGTAATCAAAAGTTAGAACTACCTCTTATACATACAAACAGGGATACGTTGCTCAGAACTCTTACCTGTATGACTGTTAAAGTGTGCAAAATTAGCAAAATTTGCTGTTGCAGTTGACTGAGGAGCAGGAGCAGCAAAGATATCTGAGCCAAGGTCACTGAGAAGGTCAAATTGTTTCTTTTCTTGTTGCTGCTGCCCTTGAGATCGACCTACAACAGGAGACTACAAACAAGATCCAAATTAGCTAAAACACTGATGTTTTACCAAACTGGCTTTTACAAAATGCTATATAAAAAAAAAAGGACAGACTGAGCTTATTTAAGAAGTCATTTATTCATTAAGTTCAAGATTCTGTATACAGCACAAACCTTTCTCCTGCAGTACTAAGAAGACATTAACTTTACGATACTGTGGCAGCTTTTAAGTGAACTCTGCAGCAGACTTTTGGATTAAAGGACCATGCACTTCAAACTGCAAACACTGCTCAAGTACAAGCAATAAGACTTGATTTTACAAGTAGGAAAATAATTATTCAGTGCACCCTGAAAAAAATTTTAGAATTCAGCAAGAGGAAAATACTGAGAAACATCACAGGAAGGCTGCAAACTCTGAATTTCTACTGTGAGTCTATAAGAGGTCTGCTGAAGAGTTGCCTGCATCCTAAAGATAAAGCATTTTTTCAAAAGCTCTCTCTGCTTTAAAGTACATACACAGTATCATTTGTCTTTATTCAATAGCACTCAGTGGCTTTCTAAACAACACCTGGTAAGACAGCCACAGAATACAGAGAAAATAATAATGAACATGCTTGCTTTTCAAATACATGCTCATAACCATGAAATTAATAATGTCAGCCACTTCACTGTTTCTTAAAGAAACAAGATTCAGCACATTGACATACTTAAGCAAAAAAAAATCATAATTAGACTTGCCAGTCACAGAAAGAAACTTGCTTTTTGAAAATAATCATGAAAAATCATTTGTTTCAATATTAGCCACCTTTAATTTAGAGCCTGATCTGTAAACATTTATATACTCAATAAAATACGTGAAATAAACTTAGATGGTTGTAATACAAAAGTTACTACTGTAAAAATACCTACGTCACTGAACAAGAAAAAGAAATGCTACTGAGCAGTTCTGTCCTTAGTTACTCACCTGGCTAGGTGTGCCCTTGTTTAAGTGCAGTGCAGGTGCAGCTTCTCCCAAGAGAGATTTGAGGGGCTTCACCTCAGGTGTGCTGCTTGTACTACTAGCAGAAGACCCCGATATAGACGGGTGGCCTGATGCCACAACCTTTGCTCGCTCTGGAGGAACATACCTACACCCAAAGGAGCAATTATTTTCGTAAGTTCAACATGAAAAGTTCTGTCAAACATCCACAAGACCCAAGTGTGAAAACTGGTAGATCTCAGCTTTGCTGTTCTAAGTGCTGACCCAACAACAAATCATCAGTGGTTTTCAAAATGCCTATGAGTTAAATGTCAGAATTTTTTTTAATGGCCTAGAATGCCAAGACATTCATTTTTAAACTTATTTTATTTGAAATACAAACCACCCACACCTCCTACCTTCTATGAAAAGGCAGCATGACTCCTACTTTGCATCGGTGTTGAAACAGAAATGGCTTAAGATAATGTCATCAATATGAACTACACAGTGAGAAAACTCTTTAAATAGTTTTTCACCCCACCTCCCCCCCACTTCCTGTAGGATCCATGAAGGAAAGTTCAACAGAGCATTTTACCTTACCTTACTTTACCTTAGAACTGTACAATCTAGACCAAAGAGCACAAAAAAGGGAAAGCACACACAAATAACAGTCAACATGTCTTGTCAAAAACAGAATTTGCAAACTGCGAAGTTATCTTACCATCTTTTCTTCTCATATTTTTCCTGTAGAAACTCCTTTACTTTCTGTGGATCCCTGAAGTCTGGAATTGCTGATGATCTATCATCAAATAGGCCTAGCCAAATCTGTTTGCACACCTGAGAAGATTAAAAATAAAGACGACTGATTAATAACAGAAAACACCTTAGTTTAAAACCTATTCAAGTCCACAATTGCTAATGCAGTCAAAGTGCTAGAGAGCTGCAATTTTTGTTCCAGAGCAGCACATACTGGTCTAAATACTTGAAGTCAAAAGAGCATCTGTCTCCGCAGGGCAAGTGAATCCTAATGTCCAAATTCACTGGAAAAAAAACTGCTTTTGCAAGTATTTGCTTTCATAAAGGGACAAAGCATCTGAATGCTACTTACGATGACCTTTAGGTCTTCTGTTCCACTTAACTCTACACACAATGTTACACATACTTCACTGTTTAAACTGCCCCAACAGATTCCACGTCACATCATTAAATGCCAAAAGGAAGCTTTAAAATATTACAATTTTACAATTTAAGATACTGTTTGGGTACAGGATATTTATTTCATTTTATTTTTAAACAGCCTTTCTTACCTTCCTCTAGTCTTTAGACATCATTTTGGTATAATATATTTAAGTGACTATCTGTGAGAGAAGAATTACTCTTCATTTGATTTCATTTTTTCTAACTCATGACTGCAATTAAAGAGTCAAACCAACTGCAAAATATTCTTGAGCTTGAATTTCTAACCAGAATGAGAGGAAAGGTGTTCTCGAAACTAAAAGACACAGAAGTTTTAGTACTGTTAAAATCACCACTTCCAAATACTCCATAGGTAACCTGAACACACATCTGAACAGCATACCACACATTAGCTAACCTCTAGAAACAGAGGCACATTTTAGAAGATTTTTCTTCCAGAGCCAAAAGATTTATGATGCACATCCTTTCTTCGCACACCATTTCTGAAATTGTTCTGGCCATTCCTCTTCTAAGCCTCCTACAACTATTCCCTTCCATCCCTGCAATAGTACCAGGCCTTCAGCATCATTTCCAATGACCTTCAGAGGAAGCACAAACTCCAACAAGTGCAGGAGCTGCACAGACTGACTGCCTTGAAAGCTGACAAATCAAGGTAGCAACTTATCCTTGGGAACACTGGCCATCTAATTTAATTGGTCATTTCAAAGTTTTCTCTGGACTAGACAGACAGTATGAGTACATATTTCACGTATTTGACATCTTGATTTCATTCAGCTTGAATAAATCTAATACTCCACTGTTTACCAGACAGAGGCAAGCAATAGGAAACATCTGAGAATCAAAGGACAGATAAATTATTCAAATACTCATCTAAAAATAACGTTAGTAGCCTCTATTTCAAATAAGCACATCAGATATAGCACTCACTTAGTAACTGTACTCCACAGAAGAATTAAGATTAACATAGAGTTCAGAGTACAAGAAGAAACAGCCATAGTATGCAGCCTGGCTGTGGATGAAATGAAACCGAAGGTAACTTTGTAATGCTTCTTCACATAATAGGTTACAAGCCACAGACTTAGTCAAACTCAAAAGCCTACCCCCTGAAATAGTGCTTCATACTCCTAGCTGCTATTTTAAAATCTTTCAGTCTATCTAAGCATTACTTCTGCTGACAAAGTACACAAAAAACATTAACAGGTCCAGCTTTAGAAATCTGTAGTGCATGTTCTGATGTGAGCCAGCAGTAGCATTTTCATGTTTACATTCGTAAGTACAACTGAACCAACTAGCAGCCAGCTGACTGCTAGGAGCAGAAAAATCCTGTTTCTGGCTGGATACAGCAGGAATGGGTGTACTGGGACTCGCACAGCTGCTGTCCCCTGCTGTACCTAATTTTGGACAAGCCCCTACTTGATTCTGCAACCCACAGAAAGGGCTGTACGCTGATGATCAGTTTGCATCCAGCCTAAACTAAGATCGTGAGTGAAAGCAGAGGGGCTGCTCCCTGCCCATTTCAGCCTGCTAAATTCTCCCCCCTTTCTTCTACTACACCAAAATCAGATCTAAGAAACTCATCACAATTACCATGCCATTAGCAGCACAGAAACCCACACTGAGGTAACTCAAATTCAAACCACAGGTTTCTTCCTCCCTCAGTCTTCTGCATCATCTTCACCCTGAAGTGCCTAGGCATTCAGAAGGTGGGCAAGAATACAACAAAGATTAACTCTGCCTCAACCACTACTGGCTATTTCTAGGAGAAAGAGATCCTTTACAACTTCAGGTCACTACCAGCTATACAGCTAGAGTAGGCAGCAGTTGTGCGTACACAAATAGCTGTAAGACTATACAAGGAGGACTGTGCAGTCCAAATACACTGGTGGTTTAAAATACTTGATGGTTCAAAGCCTTGAAGGGGTTGGTTCTTGCACAATGAACTTTCAGGCTTCCAAAAAACATCTCCTGGAGCAATTAACGTCTTCTAAACACCTTAACATAAAAGTAGCAACTGAACATGCCTTAAGCCACAGTAACAACTAAATTAAACCTGCCAGGCACCTTTTATTGGTTCTCCATCACTGGAAGCAGGGAGAAGAGTATTCCCTAATACTAAGGTAAGAGAGGAATACCACAACGCACTGCACACAAGCGGAAAAGCCTAGATCTATTCTCACATGCTTCAGCAAGCAGTGCTCATTTTAGTCAACAGTTTTCACTAATATTTCTACTACTGTCAAATTTTCAGACTTAAATTTCACTATAAGCTTCTTTACACACGAATTTGCAGAGCGTAAAAATGTTTTGGAAATCTTAATGCAAGTTAAGTCTTTCAAAAAAAACTATTTTTCTTCAATAAAGCTTTAGTATCACACAAGAAACTAATAAAAGACACAGCTATGTCTATTTCTGTATGAAGTACCACCCAATGCTTTGAACATCAGCAGCCATTCCGAGCGAGCACTGAAAGCACAATGAAAGGCCTGTTGTCTCTGCTGGCTTGCTAGTGACCTGTATGCTCTTTCTAGCTATACTTTTGTTACTATCATCTGATTGACAGGGAACCACAATATTGCACTGATTATGTTTCAAGCAAGCTGTAACAGACAATGGTCAGCTATCTAAAAAGTAAATGGTGGCAAGCTGTACAATATTATAGGATGAAATCAAACTTGGAAATTAAAACAAGGAAATATTAACTGTGGTCAGAGACCGAGCTCCTTAATGCTGTAATTTGAAATACTTGCCTATCATCTTAAACTGAGAAGTTACTAACTACTATATCCAGTGCAAAGCAAAGTGTAGTTTCACTGATCAGATTACACTGTTTCAAAGTTACTTAAATGTTAGTCTTACAGTAAAGTTCAAGGAAGTGTCTTTTTTTTTTTTAATTAACACCATAGTATTTGAAGTTACAGTGGGGTAGTCAGTATTAACATTTCGGGTGCCTTAGTCACTCCCCACTTATCACAGTTTTTTTAAAATCCATTAACAGAATTTGAAAGCCCTTGAGGTACTATAAGATTAATAGTTTAAAAAAAAAAAAAAGGCAGAAAATCAGACTAGCAACTTCACCTGACAGCACTCCAGTTCCACATTCTGTCTAGCCTCAGTTGCCCTAAGACACCTGGACAAATTAACACCCAGTCATTCACAGCAGGTGCTGACTCATGCTCAGGTATCACCTCCAACACACAGAGACAATAGCAAAGGTGCAAAAAGATGGCAGAGGGCATAAAAACCTGCTCAAAAACACGCTTTAGGAGTTCAGATGCTCTACTGAAGATCTTGAATATTAACTTACTGTAAGAAAAAAAAACAAAAAACAAAACTACCTCATACCTTAACCATCCTTGCTGGGCCAAATAGGAAAATGCTACTGCCCAAGTTTCAGGATACACCTTAAGAAGTATCGTAACAGAATTACTTGCTCTTCTGCTTTTGCAGATAGTAATACATAAAGTTATCCAAACCCATCACAAAGTTGCACAACTTTTCTGCTAAAGTACCTGACCTGAAAAGCTAAGGCTTTCTGAAATCCTTCTACTTCCCCTCATTTTCTTGAGCTAACTCTGGTTCAGCCATTTAACAACAATATAGCTCTTTTCACAACAGCAGCACAAATAAAATTTCTGCTCAAAAGCTCTGTACATCCACCAAAAGCCTTGCTATACCCCTCCTTTTGATAACCTAAGCTCTATTAAACAAAACAGTCTTCCTAGATGAGAAGAGCCTGGCAAGTCAGAGCCAAGAGTAAACATTCAAGTTACATGGGAGCCCCTAGAAACAGTGGAACATATCCAACAATCCCTAATCATTGTCCACCGTCCCTGAAAAGTATAATTAGTCTGCATCCCACTGGGTCACCGATGCAGCAAGAAAAAAAGACATGCTGAAGTCACAATGAGTAAGCACACGCAGTATTGAAAGTCCAATTTGTTGAAAGCCTGACAGAAGGAAGACTTGCAAGTTTTGCTTGCCTCTACCACCTCTCAGTGAATATCATGGGAGCTGAAAAATAACAAGATAAAGCAATGCTGAGCAAACCTTGTTAGGTGACAATAATTATAAGAAATCAAGACTCAGAATAGCTATCCTAGTGGAATTTAAAAGTTCGTGAGGGCACTTTTACAACTGGTTTGGGAAGAACAGTATCTGTTCTCTGCCAACAAGCTTCAGACCTGTACGGGATGTCATCAGACATTTGGCAACTAGATACTGGGAAACGCAGAATTAGATCAGTAAGTACAGCATGCAGCAATGAGGAAAAGAGAATCACTACCAGCTTCAACCTACTCACCCTGACCTAAATAAAACCCTGGAGGTAGAAAGGCAGAAACTGCAAGCTGACATAACTTATCACGAAAATGAAAAATTGGGCCAGGTGCATACAGTATGGTCCCTTCCAACTCTAAGGATTCTAACATCTGTTTCATACCATTGGTTTCTCCAAGACTATACTCAACAACGACTCTATTTGAGGGATAAATGCTTTTCCTACAATAAGTGGACTTACCTTGATTTCTATTCACCATTCACGTTTCTAAGTCCTACACTTTGAGGGATTGACTTTGTTTTAATCTTGGGCACAGAGGATGACAGAACTGACGTGACCCACTGTGTACTGGGTACTCCACAAAACCACGTTGACCAAAAAGGCTTCTGGTTTAAAATCCATCCTCCTAGTTCATTTGTTACTTTCAGGAGCTCCAGATAAGGCTTGAAGGAATACCAATTTACCTGTTTCTAGATTTGGATAGTCACATTTGGTTGTGATGGGAGGATAACTACAGATTCATGTGATGGGGAGGGAAAGACACACTAAAAACTGCTCATAGAGAAAACAGCTGTATCCACTCGATTTTGCAGACAGCCTGAGAATGTGAGTGTTCAGCTACGTCTGTCCTAGTGCTACGCATTTCAACCACCAAACATTTCACCATCTCATAACTATTTCACTGATAGAGATCTCCTGTGTGTGTGGGAAGGCAGATATGGGAGAAACAAAGGCCTTCTGCTTACACAACACATTGAGCCACCACACTTAAACTCCTGTTAGCCTAGCTATGCTAGTTAGGAATCATACATATCCAGTTAGGCCCTGTCATGCAGTAAAAGGCAGCACAGCAAGGATAAATTATAATAAAACAAACTTCTGCTGGGAGAAGCTATACTTTAAGTAGAAAATACATTCTACTAGACAGACCTATAGGAACTGAACACTTCTGGTTTAGATCTAGACAGTCCACTACACAGGAAGATTACCTGTGTCAGACTAGTTTAAAAAGCTCTAATGAGATATTACCTTTCAGCAGTGCGGTAAATGCAAAACTAGATTTCTCCCTCCCCCCAACAAAATATCCCATTGTGCACCAGATGTAATGCTGACAGTGCAAATAACTACATATTACTATATACCAGAACTATGTTCCAAAACACAACATTCACCACAGGAAGAAAGATTTGGAAACAGTTCCCTTATGTAAGCAAGTTATAGCTTTGTTTAGTAGTTCAGCATTTCTAATGTCAATATTATTCATTAATCTCTGTAGGTTAAAGGAATTTTATACTGTCAGTATACAGATTTCAAAGACAGTTTGGGTCCAAAAGCTACAGCTGCTTTCGTAAGCACAGTCCATGCTAGCAAATCCTGCTAACAAAGACATTGTTCCACACGCAATCAGCTCATCCACCTCTATACCGTATTAACAGAACCAGGGATGCACCACAAGGACACCTGACTGCACAGCTCACGCTGTCAGGACTTATCAGCTCCAGCTTATTACTATCCTTCCTGCTCCCAGTTTCAGGCTACTTTCCAGAGTAAAGAAAACTCTAGGGCAGCATTTTGTTCAGCTCGAAGTGCAGCTTTGAACCAGACAGATACTGCTGCCAGTTCTGGAGTTCTGGATCCCCCTGGAATCTAGAGAGCAGGAAACAGGGAACAAACATGCCATAACAGCTACTATGAAGAAAAATCAGCTCTATCCCAACCTAAGCCAGGGCAACAGGTGCATTTAAGGAAGAGTCACAGGAAAGCATACTTAAGCACTGTTTAACTACTTTCAGACAGATGAGCACACCTGCGCAGCATTCTGCTCACTGACTCAGGTGAGCATCTATCCCAGGGCAGAACAGTTTTTCAGACACAAGAACACAGTCATTTTCCACCATTATACACATTTTAGAATAAGCTATTGAGAAAAACTGAAGTATCTGGCAGACTTCAATAACACAAAAATTAACTATCATGTAAGAGCTTTGCATCACTTTACTTTTCATATTTGTTAGGAAGCTTCCATACAGATATTCACAACTGTAATGGTAATGAGTACCACCTTCACTTACCACAAGCAGGAAGTTCACTTTCCACTAACGCTGCATTACTGAATCAGAGGCCTAATCAACATTAGCTCTGTTTGAACGCTCATAATTAAGTGAGTCTCCACACCACACACTCCTTAGCAGACCTACCATGAGATATAAAATACCTCATACACCACTCTCAATGAAAAGGAGAAAAAAAAATCCTACCCAGAAAAACAGAATTGCCTTCAGCCTTCAAAAGGACTTGTAAAGGCAACTGGGGAACATCATCTTGAAGACAGCTCACTTGCATGGCAAGAATGGAGGTAACTGCAACAACAGTAAAACCAGAGTCTGGATGTCTACCTGCAAATGAATAAGCAGCACCAAAATATAGATCTCACCAAGTACAGTAAAAAGGTTTAGATTTGAACACGAAGTAGTAGAAACTCATCCAAAAGTTACCTGTGCTAGGAAGATTTTCAATGAATGTACAGAGAAGGAAATACTATGCCACTTAAATGAGAAGCTGCTTTGAATAGTCTCTTCCAAATGCAAACTCTTTGGGGAAGCCTCTTAGTAAGCAAAGGTTTAACCACGTGTGCCACAGAGGACAACAACTTTTGACAACTGAGGAAAAGTTACTATTTCAGGAACTGAGAAAACTTTACCCTTTGTTTTTAAGGGAACTTCAACCTTACACGATAAACTGACCTTATAAACAACTCCCTGAAGGACAGTGGAAAACTACTTCCTCCAAGAACAATTCACCACCTGAATAATGACTTTATCTCAGTGAAGGTTTCTTTAGTGTGCCTTCTTGCTATTTTTCTTTCAACAACGAACAAATTCCCTGTGGTACACCGTGATCTATTAATCCAGAAATAGGAAAGTTTACCACAGAGGCCCTACCTAATAGATATAAAAGCATTTTATACACTATAGAAAAACTGAAGTTAAAACTTCATTTTTCTTCCAGTCGCAGAACTAAGAAGCTCTGCGTTACCAACATATAAAACATCTAGCAACAGTACTTTGCCTCATACTGATCCCTAAAATATTGGACAGCTCCATGTCTAAAGAAGTTCAGACCAGATAGTTTTATTTCTTAGTATCAGCATAGATGTCTGCGTATAAGAACTAGCTTCACAAGAGGCTGGTGGTTTTTTTTTGTCAAGACAAGTTTCATCTAACCAATACTTACCTAAACTCCAATACTAACACAAGAAAGCTACTATTTAACTACAACACAAGCATGACAAAATGAGAGCATGTTTAATTAGGTTTTAAACTTCTAATGCTGTTTAAAGCTGTAACACTTCAGCACACAATTATCTGCAACAATAGATGGACATCTTATTTAAGAGGCAGCTCATTTAAATCATTACAATGTTTTTGTTAATGAGAGCAATGAATACTACAACAAAGATGTGCTTTTTTAAACAGCATGTCACTGCAGATATCTCAAGTGTATTTATGTTGACAGTGAATCACGAATAAAATAAATCATAATTGTGGGATAGTCAGTTCCATAATGAGAAGGCCAACTACTCTGATAAACTACGGATCACTTCAGGTTTCAAATCAGTGAAAAAAGTCATTACATTCTCTAGCCATAGCAGATTCAGAAAAAATCTGAAATAAAAACAAATGCAGGTGTGTGTACATACACATAGGCTGTTCTGAAAGTAATGTCCCTATTTATTTTTATGGAAACTACAACAGATAGACAGCACAATAACACTTTGATACAGCAAATTCTCAGCCACAAAACAATGTTTTTCAGCACAGCCATCACCAGGAGCATCTTCACCAGCAATGAACAAGATTGCACATCACACTGATAGAAGTCTGCACCAATGGACGTGCCACACTACTGTTGTCACCACCGCTGGTACACTCTACCCACTGCCTCACTGTGCTCACACACCCACTGCTGGGTCTCCACACGTGTTCACTGAGTGTCAACGAGTACCATTTCTTCCTCACAGAGCAGTTCACCTTCACACCTTGGCTTCATACACACTTCCATGCCAGACAGCATTCTGCCAGACTGCCCCTCTGCTGCCACCTTTGACACTGCGATAAAACGTAACCTTCCTGTATTGGCAGGAAGGTTCAACCTCTACTGCCAGCCACACCACCAACACCCACCTCTGACATCATGGGCCAACATAATAAGATAGGTGGCATTACTTTTGGAGCAGCCCTCAAACATATACATACATGTACGCATACACACTTTAGACCTGTGCATACATACACATTACTCACATTGCTTTACATTTCTCAAGTATTAAGGAAGACAAGTTAGAGTTTACAATCTAATCTTACAGAAAGACACCAATATACTTTACCTAAACCCACAAAAGATTCTTTATTACTCTCCTTGTGCAAAAAGTCAATAACATGCTACAATATTTACATTGTCAAACAGCTTTAACAAGCCAAAGCAATTTTAAAAAGCTATTCAAAGATACTGAAAAAATGTTGTAGTGCCTGGTAGAGCTTAGACCCTGTTCCAGGTCTGCCTAGAGCAATCATCCACTAAACAACTAACAGTCATTTCAACAACCAACACTTATTTTCTAGGACAGGAAAAGAAATTGCTACTTGTATTTTCATTCTTAAAGCTGACAGTTATGAATGGGACTAAGTTTATAAAAGTTAAGTGTCAGCATTTTAACTAATGATGAGCCTGACACCCACAGAGCTTCACAAGAACACGTTAGTATGATATTCCACAGACCACAGTCAATAACTCTACTGAAACAGAATACAGATCCAATCAGAGTGAAAAAGAACTTTTCCATTTCTGGATTAGAAACAGAAGTTGCCTCCAACTTCTTAACGTTACAGCACAATATTGAAATGTAAACCTCATCCCCAAATTGATGCCAGCAACAACTGAATCCAGGGCTTACATTCTACACAGGTCCCCATAAAATACAATCTGATGTTTATACCAGATTTAGTTTTCACTTATTAAAAAAATAAAGACAGTACACTGGAGCTTCACTTCTTCAAAGCTGTCCCAAGTCACTCTAAACATACAGTTCCTCATTATCTAATCCTTAGAGGAAATAATTTCTCCCTTTCCTTCCTCTCTTCAAGGCCCTTCAAAATACCAGAATATTTTTACTGAAGAAAAAAAAAAAAAAAAAAAAACTATTGAGACCACTGTAAGGCTTTCTAACACCCACCCTGTAGAAATGCATCTACAAGCAACTCATTTGTGTTTGTGATGATTGATTCAGGAGACACTGCTGCAGTCAGCCTACAGGTCTGGGTACAGAGAGTTTAAACGCACAGTGCCTTACCTAAAAGAAAACCAGACTCCGAAGATCTGACCATGTGAACCTAGACTAGTCAGGCTAGGAAATAACATTCTGATCGTCAGCTACTGAAGTGCAACGAGCTCTTCAGAAGTATCACTTCAAATGAGTTTAGCTTCAAGACTCCTGCCTACTTGCTACTTAAACCTCAAGCTTTGCTTAAGCACTATTTCAAAGTTGACTATTAAAAATGCTTATCACTTGGTATTCTGTAATTAATACTTACTTCGTTTCCATGTTTCTGCAGAAATTCTATTTCCTGTTGTGTGAAAGTAGTCATTGAAATTGACTTCACTCTGTGGGGTGGATTCAAGCCCCGTCTAAAAGAAGAAGCAAGAAGTATTGAGTCAGTATTCAGGAGATTTGTCATCACACAATCACTTTTAACATTTCAAATGAAAGTCAACTCATATCAAAACTGCACCCAGGGTGCAAAGTCAAATAACTGAATTTTAAAGATGACCAAAGTTCCATGTGCCAACTATTTCTTCCTACACAAACTCATGAGGACAATTACACTTCTTTTGAAACCTTTATCTGCTTGTTCATCTTTTCCTTTTCACTTTCTCTCTCAATTTCGGGTCTTTTCATAATCATCTTCTTCCCCTCCCAGTCCTCTTTCACTAGACCCCACTCTAACTGGAGTAGACTTCTGCCTGCCAGACTTCCCAGCTCTGATTCTTTTCCTCTTGCTCTAAACTACATTTCCTGTTTTTCTCCCTGCACCTTTTCCTAGTTTATTTTTTGCCCCTCTGTCTTCATCTTGCCCCTGAACACTACACAAATAACATCAACAGAAGAAAAAAAATAATCAAATTTTTGACTGTGCTCTCAAAATAGTGGAATAGCTCAAAGCTGCAACAGCTCTGCCTCAGACAAGAATGGGCACACTGTAACATGCACACACTGCTCAAAGTAAGACTAACAGAAACCAAAAAATCAATTTTGTTGACAAAGGTTGATACTGTCAAAAACAGTTCAGTCAAAACCTGCAAGCACAAAAAAATCCTGCTGAGTAACACTGCCAGTATATGAAAATGCCTTCCTTTCAAGTTTCTTCCTTAAGTATGTGCTAAATACTGCTTTTGCAGACAAATACTTGCAATTAAAATCAAACAGCGTTTTGCTCAATGAAAGGAAGATCATCACAGCCCACATATACCCAGCAGTGGGGACACTGACAGGTAGAACAGCAGCATTACCTTCATCAGGTCTGGATTTTTTTGATACCATCTTAAAAAGAAAATACACTAAGTTAATTATGAGATAAAGAATGCAATATTTTGTGGTTATGTACATGAGAAGTTTCCGGAGAAGTTGAGGGAAGCTCTCCAGAAATGTAATACAGGACCAGCAAATGGCTAACAAATTAGCTGGTACAGAGTTAGCTTTGTTGCTTAATATCCGTTACTTATCTTTAACTGTCAGTTTGGTTCAGATTGCCTTTAGGAATACAAGCCACTGACAAGTAATTTAAGCTGAGTAGCAGTTTTGTTTAAACTCTGTGATTATCCCAGGATATTAATTATAAAGTTACTGCTCTCTGTCCAAACAGGGAATAATGAACCTGGCTTGCCCAGTTGATTAACAAAAAGTTAACCTTTGCACACAAGTTTAGAAGGTAGGTTGTTTTTTTTTTTCCAGTACTGATTTTCTGTGAAAGAATAACAAAAATCTGTTATGAAGTTCCCTTGCAAATTCACCTCAATGCCAACATTCACTGTAAGAAGTCAGCACTGATCCTTGTGTTTAAAAAAAAGATGGAAAAGTTGGAAACATGAAAGATGGAAAAGATGGAAACATGAAAAGTTGGATACTGCTAAGAACACTAAGCATGACATACAGCTTAAGTATTATTCAAAGAAATATAGATTTAAGACCCTCAGTGTTTGAAACACTTGAGCAAACACAAACAATTAACTGCATCTTGCCAAAACATACGTGAACTTAGAAGTACTGGAAAAGCAGAAGTCATATGTGAACCTACTGGCCTATGAAAATTAGTTTCACAGAATGTTATTTGCCTAAAGCAAATTTTTTTTTCAAACCTGAACATCTAAAATTAGACTCCACAGTTTAGTATCTCAGCAAGAAGACACAAGATATTTAAGTAGGAAAACACGTACTTGCTCTACATTGACTTACTGGGGCTCTTACATGAGCAGAAGTACACGGTCAGTTCTGTTAAGCAGCACACCAAGCACATTTAAAGCACTGACTAGATGGTGTTCAGCCTAACAAGAGGCTTCCAACATACCCTGCTCTCTCTCCAGTACAAACTGATCACCTGCTTTAAAGTTTGTTATAAAGCTCAAGATGTCCAGATTTACAAGTTACAGACGTGATGTGTGAGAAGATAACTCATTTATTCTACATCCTCCTGCTAAAGGAGGGAAATACGCCTCATCCCTACAGGTCAGGGCCTGTCACAGAAGCACCTGAGGTCTTGCATGATGGAAGACCATGCCACTAAATCAGTGATCAAATAAAACGTGAAATCCTGAACTGTAATGGTTAGAAGTACAAAGTCCACTATCAAGCTGCATTATCATACATACAGGTAACTCCTAAGTTTATTTAAGATGGCCAGGGGTGGAAGGAAGCCTAAAATGACCTCTTCACACATTGGGACTGCATAAGAAATGAGACTAGAATAAAGAGTCCAAGACAAGAGGCTATACTGCACAGCACGCAAATATAACCCAGAACACAGGCACAAAGTTGCTTGATAAAATTACTTAGATTCTACAATCAAAAGAGCTTAAAAACATTTTAAATATGATCTACTACTAGCTTAAACACGCTATGTCCATGAACTGATTAGAACCTCCCAAGAACAGAACAGTTACTGGATTTAGAAAGGAGAAGTCAAAACAGAAAACCTAAGTACTAAAGCTCTGGCTTCACAAGTCCTAAGGTATTTTACCCTTCTTTACCTAGCAGAATTACAGATGATTCACAAGCAATTCATGTACATACATGAGAAGCTTAATGGTAGATAGCCAAGTACAATCATCCCTTGAGAGGAATTAAGGACCATTTTGTACCCAAATACTAAAAAATGAGACTAATACTTGCTTTGTTTCTCTCTATATGTAAGACAAGCATTTTGCACAGTTCTAATGCTGTACAGTATTCCTGCTTAACAGGAAACAAATGAATTATAATCCCTTCATCAGATTAAAACGCCTAAACATAAATCAGCCCCAAACATATACTTGTAACACGTACAGATACAGCAATACCAGTTACTCCTTCCTCTGCTGCAGAGCTCCTGAAGATGACACCACAGCACTTAATCCAGATCGCAGCCATCTCCTAAACAGCACTCAAGAAGGATGCCTGAGTCAGATGGCCATTCTGCCAGGCTGCACGCAGCCAGCACGCCACAGCTACGGCAACCCACACTTCCATCCTGCTCATGAATACAAGCTTCGTACTCAGAAATGGTTATTCCTGCAGAACAGCACTGTGAGCAGAACCTCCAGCTCTGAGACTGCCCTCCATCGATTTGGTCCGCACTGTCAGTGACATAGTTCATCAGCTACGGTGAACAAGAGCAAGGTGAGTACTGTCAGAACTTGTGCTCTTACAAAGGAAGCTTTACGGTCAAGATCAAAGACAGGTGATATAAAGATTCAACAATTAAAACACTATCAATGAGCACCAAACATTTGTAGCTAATACAATTTAGAGCAAGTTTAGGTAGAACTCGTCGTTGTTGGCAGAGAGGCTGTTTCTGTGTTCTTCTCCAACAAATGTCAGCAACATTTCAGAGAATACCAGTCAGGGCTGGAACACAAGTTCCTATTTATAAATGTTTAGAAGTGGGCTTTGTTGGGATAGAGGGGCACTTCCATGGGAGGAATGACAGGCAGATGGTTATTCAACACCATTAATGTCACCCTGCGTCAGATTCTAACATGATCTCAAGACTAAGCCAGCAAAATCTGATCCCCGAAGAAGCAGGAAGTTAATGAGGCAAAGCAAATGCCAGGCCCTTGGACAGAACCCTACGTGCCTGTGTGTCTGGAAAATGAGTCTTGGAAGCCCAGTGCCACCATATTCATTGTTATTTCTACACAACTGTTATTAGCAAGGAGTGAACATAAGCAGTACTGGCCATTCTGGGTACTTGAAGACTTCCCTGGAGACCCTCCACCATCTCTCAAGTTCACTTTATTTTTAACAGCAAAAGACTTACATACACGAGCAAGGTTATTTTAATCTTTTTTCTTAAATAATAATAATAATAATAAATAAAAATAAAAAAATCCTTCCTGAGCTGCATAGTATTTACCATGGCATAGACATTTATTCAGCTTTCCAGCCAGCGTGTAGAAAAATAGATAAAAGAACTACACGTATAGATACATAGCACAGAGCCATTATCCAAACATAAGGAGAAAAAGGACTGGGAAGTTACGCCAACAGACAGAATCACCTTCACTCTAGCACTGCTCATTTAGACATTTTATTTTCTGCAGAATTCTTCTGGGGAAAGGGACAGCAAACCACAGCCATTACACAAAGATTTATTGTTTAGTCTGTTACTGGTATCAACCATCAAACACTCTAATCTGGCTGATACAGAATTCCCTTAGCCAGAAAGCTTTAACATTTCAAATAGGAATATTATAAACAGACAACAGAAGGCCACATCATCCAATAACTGTAAGAAATTGGATAAAACAGCTTTTTCATTCCCCACAGTAACAATATGTTCTAAATATTCTTAGTTGCTCCTTCCTGATAAGCCAGGAATGCCAGCATCTGAATGAAAAAGTTCCCCAGGAGGTTGGAGGGGGGCGAAAGAGTGGTGCCAGGGAGGGGAAGGGTAAAAGAGGAGTCCAGGTTATCACATCAGTGGATTTTTTAAAAAGCCATCTACCAGGCAGGACTGCATCAGGAGTTTCCTACAGTACAGAACTGGAAGTGGACTCTTAGTCAAACAGGTAATCTTTTACTCAAGAATTTACACTGTAATTCACAATAACTGGGAGTAGGCTGACCAGCAGAGGTATTTGAAAGCAGAGACATACAGAGACAGCTGAGAAGCAAGTCAAAGCAGCATGTGATTAAGACAAAGAGAGGATGTCACTATCAGCAGGATACAGTAGCATCCAAAAAAACACTACCAAACACAAGACTGTAAACCAAAAGGCTTTTCTCAAACGAAAAGGATCTGTCAACATCATTATAACAAAGAAAAGCCTTCTAGTTTAGTGCTATCCTAGATCTTGACCTGACAAGACTGCTCCCACACAGCATTTCCTCCCACGATGGGGAAAAATGATGATGCGTATAACTTTACACATCTTACGTTCTTTTCCAACACCAAAAAGCAGAATTAGGCACAGCTTCCATGACTGTACACTGCTCTACTTCCATATAAAGAGAGCTAAAACAAGGGGACAGGCAGACCACGGTGGCATGAACTTTCTCCTGCTCTCTCCATTTCGTACAGACATTACTCTGACAAACTCAGCCTGATGAGAATGCTTAAGCAATGCATATTATGGAAAAGGACCTCCTCTACGTTATGAGCAACTTACTTGGCATGACTCACCTTCAACATTTAAGTCAGAAACAGAATTTAAACTCACTAGTTCTTTTCCATTTTCAGCAGCACTTGAACAAGCTGATCAGACTCTTTTGGAAGCACTTACAGTCACAGTCTTCTTAAAGCTAGATCTAGTAATAAATAGCATTGATATCTTCCCATACACAGAAGCATTAGCAGATATCACTAGGAATTAATGACTGATCCCAAACGAAGGCTTTGGGTTTGAACAGACTGAATAAACACCCCAGAGAACTTGCAAATAAAAGCCTAGCCAGGTATCAGACTTCAGAGCTTAAAACTGTAACTAGAACAACATACTTGCTGAAGTTGATACTGATAATAGCAGCCACACACTAGAATTAACCGAGTAACCTTTCTGAAGGAGACTTGTTAAGGTATCAGTCTTCTAATCTTGCACTGGGCACCTTACTTGGAAAAAAAAAAAAAAAAAAAGCAAAAAAACCAGTCTATTACTCCAAGAATACTTCCTGTACCAGACTAGAAAAAAAAGTTAATTAAAACAGGAAGCAATGAAAGTCATTCACATAGCATACAAGCAAGACCAAGTAATAATATTAAAGCCTTACAGTAAAACAAGCATTATGAAGCAGAATGCAAGCAGCCATTAAGATCTACAGAAGCAGCAGGACTTTTACATTCATTTGCCATCACGTGGTTTCTTCCTAAGTCATTTCCCTCCACTGTGGAACTCTCCACTAAGAAACATTTGGAAATAAACAAGTTGTCTGAACGTCTACTCTGACAAAGGTTAAAAAAAAAAAAACAAAAAAAAACCCACAATTTCTAGTTATGAGGCAGGCCTTGCCTATCTCCATGCTGTCTCACTGCTAAGAGAAATATCCCACTGCCTAGGTTCTAAAGGTGTTAAAAACAGCATGTATGATCTGCATACACAATTTTTGAAACTGCTTTCAAGTCAATATGAATGGACCCAGTTTTAATTCAGCAGAAAACTTGAAGCCTTCTTAACAGTCCTTTATAATAGCTTTAAGCATGGACGTTACTAGATTTAAGTAGTAAAAGCCTTTTTTTTTTTTAATAGAAACACAGTATACTTAGAATAAGAGAGCAATTGGTATTTTATTAATTACTATTTATGAGTGTCTTTCAGAAAAAAAACACTTACTTTCTTTATGCACAATAAGAACCAAATGATAACTAACTTAACAGCAAGTGACAGCTGCCTCGTGCTTGCTAGCTGTTCCATCGCATGTACATCCTTGATGTTACTGTATGGACAATGGACTTTAGTATAGTAGACCATACATCACAGCCAACAGATAGAAGGAAAAAATCCTTCCAAAGCCACACTAAGCATCTCAGCAGCAGTCATGATACATGTATTAAAATTAAGAAGCCTGAAAAAGATCAAGAATAAACTCATCAAGTAGTTTTGTCATGCTGACAGTTTAACCAGTAAGAACATGCGCAACCACTAAATAAGCTCTGTGCAGTAGCTTAAAATAGTTTCACATGCCAGCACAAATAACAGTTTGCTAGCATAGCAAACAATGGCCAGGGCTGGCCGATCAAGTGCCATGTGTATGTCAAAAGCCAGAGTCTCTTTTCAGCTTCCCAACCTGAATGCACTTTCTGCATCTGCATCAAGCCTGTGAAAAAGTCTACACAAAGCAGAAAAAAAGCCTAACTAGCTGTCTGGTATAAAAGGCAGTTTGTTCCATGTGAATTCAGCACAGAACTTACATGTTTGCTTTGTTTTGAGTCTCATTACAATTAGCAACTTTGTTCTAAAACATCAGACTACTTGGAGGACCTACAAGGGGTACTCAGTCCTTCCTAGTCAGGGACAGAACTTCATTCTGGTTCCCATTCAGGTTCCCACGTGCGTTTTATGAACTCAAACCCTTACAGACAAAAATATGTATCCTTTGACATACCACTTAGGCTGATACTTTGATCCTGCTCAATGCCACAGAAACACAAACAAGCAAACAGACTTTAAGCAAACAGTACCACTGAAGTCAGTAGACTTTTTTTCCAGCTTATGTGTATGTGACTGACATCCTGATGACACAAACTGAAATTCAGAACTGACTGATCTCCACCAGTTTAATTTCATAAACGCTCTGAGGAGGAGGAAGGGTGGGAAAGGGAGGAGGAGGGGGAGGCCCATGCAGGAATGAGGAACAGGAAAAAATGCAATCTCCTTCATCAGAACAAATTCCTCTGTAAGAATTACGTACAAAGTTTGTATGAAGTAATGGAAGATTTGAAAAAAGTCAACTTCTTCTGATCAATTCTATTAAACCCACTAAGGCTGGGGATGATCCCGCTAGCTACAGGATAGAGCTGTCTTACACTAATAGCAAGTATAACTGATACACGAAAGACCAAACTGATGATCTACCACCGAAACAAGGCTTTTCAGTGCCAAAGACACAGTATTCGCAACGGGGTTTGTCTCCCCACGTCTTTCATGACACGGAAGCGAACCGCCTGGCCACGCGTGCCCTCTCTTCTCCCTTCCAGAAGCGTTCTTCTTCGCCGTACCTTCAGCCCCGTTCAGGGCTCCACGCTGCCGCCGTCCCCCCACCCCCAACACCGGAGGAAATCGCTCGCACTCCCTACGTGCAGGAGAACGCCTCCTCGCCAGCAGGAACGGGATAAAGCCAAGGCCGCACGCAGCCGCTAGGAACCACCGAACCGCTGCCCCGGGGGGGGGGGGGGGGGGGCGGATTTCAGCGAGCACCCCTGGGACACCTCCGGGCCGCCTCCTCGGGCAGCCCCGCGCCGGCCGACGTGGCCGAGGGCTCGGCCCGGAGCCGCGGCCGAGCAGGGGCGGAGGTCACCCCGCGACAGCCGGGCCGGCTCCAGCCGAAGGACCGCCCCGAAAGCCCCCGCCGCCCGCACTCACAGGATGCCGGAGCAGGAGGTGCACACGAAGCTGCCCACCGTCATGTCGGTGTAGGTGGGGCCGCGCTGGTCGCAGTCGAAGCACTTGCGGTTGGGCGGGAGGCTGCTCATCTCCCGCAGCAGCTTCAGGTGCTTCTCCTCCTGCTTCCGCTTGGCGCTCGCGGCCATGGCCCCGCCGGCGAGGGGACGGCCCGGCACGGCGCCGGGCCCCGCTCACACCCCGACGGCGGCGGCGCTCCGGGGCCCGGCCGGCGGGAGAGGAGCACGGAGCGGGGAGGGGTGAAAGTAGGGGAGGGGGGGGGGGGGGGGGGGGAGGGGGGAGGGGGGAGGGCGGGGGAAGGAAGAGGAGGAAGGGGCGGGGAGGGCAACCGGCGCCCGCCGCCGAACCGGGTTGGGAGCGCGGCGGCCGCACCGCGAGAGGAGGAGGAAGAGGGAAAAAGAAGGAGGGGCCGGGCCGGGCCTGGCCGAGGGCAGCGTCGTGGAAGAGGCCGGCGGCAGCAGCGCCGGGCCCGGGGCGGCTGAATGACGAGTCCGGGCGGAACCTGCGCGACACCTTTATGAGATCAGACAAGGAGATGGCGGCGGCGGAGCGGCGGAGCCGAGCGTCCTTTCCGCCTGCAGCGCCCCCTGGCGGCCGGGAGGACGCACTCCCTCCCGCCTCTGACCCCGACCCGGGGAGGCGGCGCCGCCGGTGGGGGCTGCGTTACCCGGCGTGACCCAGCGGGGCGTCGTGGCGGGAGAGGGGAGGGGGCGTTTCTGTGGAGACCCTCAGTAGGAAAACCTCAAAGGAGCGAAGGGTTTGGGTCCGGCGCTCTGCACCGCCCTCTCGCCCTTCGCCCACTCCGTGGTGTGCCGCGACCGTTATGGCCTCACCGACCGCGTCCCTCAGTGCCACATCTGCACGGCTCTTGACCACCTGCAGGGACGGTGACCCCACCGCCTCCAGGGCTGCCCGTGCCAGCTCTGCTCCTCTTCTTCTGAGAAGTCTTCTTTCCCGACACCCAGCCTGACATTTTCACCAGGCGACTGTGGGAAGAGCACTGTAATCTACCTCTGGCTTCTTTGTTACTGGCAACAGGCATCCATGGTTTCCCTTGCGAATTTCCCCCGTCCAACTGGACGCTTTCCCCTTGAAAGGAAAGGAACAGCTGTCACACGTTATCTACCCCCGTTCTTGAGAAACCCTTGGCTTTGGCCTGGGCTCAGAGCTGCCACTAAGCTACGGAACTGTTATCAATAAAGACGTCTGAAGGAATGCCTTCAGTGCAAAATACTTTCGAAGAAAGAAAAAGTCTTATCAACCTAATTTCTTGTTTTGTAACTCAGTTTGCAGAAACACCTAGCAACACTGCACGTGATTAGAATCTTGTAAGGTTTAATGGTTCCCTGTGCTGCGTATTTATGGTCAGAGCTCGGACCTCTGACGTCAGTGTTTGTTAGCACTGATCTGTATGAGCAAGATCTGATTTGCTCTATTTTCCTCATAGTTTGAATGTTCTCCGTAGTTTTGTTTGGCTGGCTGGCTGGTTTAGCTTGGTTGGTTGTGTTTTAGTTTTTAAAAAAATCCAAGACTAGTGTTCAGTGTCAGTAGTTTGGCATTCCTCTGATTTCTCTGGAATTGCTCATTTACATAAGCTGACCAACCAGTCCTAAGCTCTTACATCCACGGTGTAATGCATTGACCTGAAATATTTCTGATGAGGATGGCAGGATCCTCATATAGTGGAAAATAAACATCACTAAATCACTAAATAGACACAAGTGTGTAAATGACATTCATAGAAATATAGAATATATCCAGTCTCAAAAGGACCAAATTCTCACTTGTCTATTTTCTAACCTCTCTCTGAAATGCTGATATTCTTGTTATTATGAAGTTTTCATTTTGTTGCCTCCTTCGAAACATGCTTTGAAACACTGGAGGTTTTTCCAGTGCCCTCAATGACCTCATGCAAATGGCCTAAATTCAGAAAAAAAGGAAAAAAAGTTTAAAGGTTATAAATCAAGGTCTTTTTCTTGGAAAGTACTTTGGAGAGAGCAATGATTGGCTAAAATGTCTGTGGTGGCAGAGCATTGCTGCATACAAGCTCAGTTTTGTTTCAGTGAGAACCAGCCCATGAACTGTTGACACAGCTAAAGGTGCCTTGTAACTGTTTAAGTCAATTACAAAGTTTAAGAGGAATCTTACGAATTTCATATTACACTAGAGCAAGTTCTAGTTTGTTTCATGAAGAAACTGTGAAGATGTTTTTTGTGGCCAGCACCAAGATGGGCTTAAGTTAGTAGCTAAATGACATTTTAAACATTAAGTTTCATTAGGGATCACTTAAAAAAAAATTACTGAGCCTCTCTATTTTATGTCATATGAAGCCGACTTAGACCAGGAAACTGGCTGCATCAACTTTCCACCTGTTCCATCTCCCCAAAAGCAGTGAGTAACTTTTGCTTTTCTTCCCTTTCTACGTTTGATTGGTTGCAGCTAGGTTTACTTTCCTCAAAGCAGATGGATTGTGGCGTGTTTTTTGTTTTGTTTTGTTTTGTTTTTTCTCTTAATAAGTGCAGAAATAATACACACAAATAATAATAATAATAAGCATCTACTGTTCAGCTTTACTATTTGACTTTCTATTACCTGATACATTTTTCTGTTTATCAGACCTCAGACCTTAATTTCCTTTCCCAATTCTCTGTCCAAATTTGTTCTTCATTCTCTCCTCTTAATGATTGTACTTATGCTTTTGTGGTTGGAAATATACCAGCCAGCTGTTTTCTGACAGTGCTTAATCCCTGCTGCACCTGCTGCAGCATTCTGCATTGCCGTTAACTTATTAACAGAAGGTGAAACAATGGTTTCCTATACTCGAATCATTTCTGTTTATATTAAAAGAAAAAAAGAAAAAAAAAAAAAAACAGCACCCAAACTTAAAAGTTAGCCCAACGATTTCTGAAAGATACGGCTTCAGTAATCCCTTAAATATGGGCTGATGGGGTATAAATTATAATTTATGAGTGTATAATCTAGGACACTTATTGTCGGGACCAGAAGAAACAAGTGTCTAAGAATGTACATCTGGGAGATGAATAAGACATCCTGTTTGTCACTAGGATTGAGGTCAATAATATCCATTTTAAAGCAATTAACCCAGCAGGCTAAGTGATGTGGAAATTATCATGCTGAAAGACTAATGGGCTATTAAATCCATCTTGCTTCGCTACTGATGGGTATACAAAATTAATCCTGGGATTAGGTATATTGCATCTGTGGTAAACTGCCACTACAAGACTTGTATATGAAGAGTTTTCTGAAAAATGCTGAGAAAGATCACAGCAACTCTTTCTGGCAGGAACGTTCACTGATTTGCTCTGTTAAAAAAATCAGTCAACTGAGCGTAAGTTAGTGTGTTTGTGCGTGGTTTTATTTAAGCAGCGTCTTTTTGTTACTGGGTGAGTACTTGTTAGTAAAAGATCAAAACAGAAGTCACCCTAACATCAGACAAATCACTAGTGATTGTTGACAGTTACTTAAATCAAGAAAATTTACCTGTGGGAAATGGTCAAACAAATATGATCGAATTACATAATTGCGTTTATTTTAAATGCCATTTCCCTTTGACATTTTCCATCCACTGCTATGACACTAACGTAGTAGGAAAGATAAAAGACTGATAGCCCTGCATTTGTTTACACATAACAGCTGCTCATGGGAAACGGGCCTCACAATAAAGAGAAAGGCTCAGCCACATCAGGTTGGTTGCTTTTTATGTAATGCATCTCAATAGCCTTACATTTTTTGGAGTGTCCTGTTCTGCTAAGTATGACGTACACCTACATCCTTTAGAGTAACATTGGCTGGGGAGTTACTCTTAGCCACAGCAGGAATGGAAGTCAGGTTCAGAGCAGATGTGCTCGCTCTCAGGGTGACATGGAGGACTTTGAAGGCATGGGGCAAGAGGCACAAAAACAAGAGCAAGCACAAAATTGAGAAGTATGGGGATAATATATATATATATATATATGATCAAAAAGCAATTATTTTTTAACCTGCTCCCTCCCCAGTTCATTGCTTCATGTATTAATGTCTGTATTAAGAAGAATTTTTTACAGTGTGCAGGTGAGACAGGTCAAAGCTGTGTAGGCCCAGGTACCATGAGTTAATAGCAAGACGTATACTCTTCCAGCTGCAAAGTAAACTGATTTTTTCTCCTAATCTGAACAAACCCAATGAATTTGAAGAAGACTGTAAAAGCATATAATGTCTTTAAGTTAATGCAAGAGGTTGACATCAAAGGTTGAAAAAAGCCTTCAGTCTCTTTGCATTTGTCTTCTTTCTTGGTGATAATTACTAAGAATGAAGGCTGCTCGGTAAGTGATCACTTAGATGAGCTTCTTACTGCCATTAATTTTTCTAAGCTGTTTGAATGGAATGTTTGAATGTATGTTGAACCTTTGCTCAAGATAAATCTATTTCCATGCAGTTCGTTGGAATCTAACAGTAGTTTAGCTACTAATTTCAGCTGCCTAGAGGTTTGTTCAGAAGAATTCGTAGCTTTTGTTTTATTTAAAATTTGTTAACAGTGGTTAAGTGAACACTGTGCTCTCCAGAGTGGACAGCACTTATCAGGAGCCCTTTTGAATTTGCCTTAAGATGTAAGGGCTCCTTCAGCAATGAACAGATATGATATTTTTCAGTGGGCGTTTTTTGAGTACCTGATTCTCCCACTTCACGGTGTAATCCAATCTAGTCCAGCAGGAGGCTTTCAGATGCAGAGCCATTCCAGCAAACTCATCCGTTCCAAAGTTTTTCGTTTTTTTTTCTCATTTCAGTGACAAATACTATTAGCTCTGGAGGCCCGATTCTCTTCGTGCTTTCCAGCTTGGTCAGTGGTGTTGAAAGGTTATCAATATTTCAACCTCACCCCTTTGTTTGACACAGTTCTTGAATTTCCATCATGCCTTAAGTGTACAAGATCATATTCCAGTTTGTAATCACAGACCACGCAGTGGAAAGAACGTGTCTGTCTATATACAGTTGCAGTGAAGGCAAATCACCTGTCATAGGAACATCTCGTACTTGAGGTGGCTCTATTTTATTTTTAAGCTCACTGTTCTAGTCAATTTTCCTTATTTTTAGGGTGCAGTCAATGTTCTTCCTGCTGATTTTGACTTGGTTTGTTTTGATTTTTCATTTTTCCATCAATTCCTGTAGTTGAGTGACACACTTGATAAAGCACACCAGAGGTGGAGTTGAAAAACACTCGTATCACGTGGAAACACAGAGAAACATCCCAGAGGAGAGGTGGGGCCCTTTAAATTGAAAGAGAATTACATTCACATGTGATCCTGTAAACAATAGAAACGTAAGCCGTGTCATAGTATCCACTTACTGGGGCCCCCCATGGGAACACATGCAATACACGAGGCAGTCTAGAGCCCATCAGTAGACAAAGAGATTGTGGAAATGGTATTTATAAAGCTGGAAGGAAGCAGATCAGTGAACTGAGAGAGAAAGAGCTGAAAGATGCTTTGGAGATGGAAAGATGATTTAACTCTTGATTCAAAATTAGATGGGAAAGAGATACCTTTAAGTTCTGTCTAAGCCAACAATTTCTTTATTCAGCTAAGCCAGGAAATGCTCTCTTAGCTCTCTGAACAGCAGCAACTTAATTATCACATTCATCTTTATATGACATAGCCTATTTCTTGAGCTATGAGTGAGGTTTGTATTTAAAGCCCAGTGTATTTTCAAGTTCTGTTCTTCAGTACCTTTTCCACTTGACGATGAGCATTTCCTGCCTGTTTTCTGCAAAATCCCCATGGGGGTGGAGAGAGGCCTTTGTTCCTTTCCACTAATGAATCTAAATTATTGATTAGTCAATCTAATTTGTGGAAACGACTGTCAGTTAGTGTTGTCTCATTTGTTTAGATTTTGTATTTTGTACTTACTTATATTTTTGCCAAATCTACGTTAGTACATTAGAATTGGTAAAAAGAATTAGAGGTAGATTGATGAGCATCTTCACTGAGAGACATGCAACGTTAGAAGAGAGAGAAGTAATATTTTCAACCAGTTTTCTCTCACCTGCATATGCTTTCCCAAATTCCTGTGTTCTGCTGCAGACTTTCCTAGAATTTTAATTCTTTCAAATAATATCAATTGAACGTTAATGTGTAGAACAGACGTTACTTCTGTGAGTAGACCTCCTTAGGTGACGAAACAGCATGTACAACTGGGATCTACATCTAGAAATCAGCGCTGATATTTGCTAATTCATCAGGTCTTGTATTACCATGGAATTGTAGGCCCGTGGTGTCACAAGAAAGCAGAAGACTAAATTAACTGGAATATATAAAGAAGGTCAAAAACCTAGGTCATGAAAAAAAAACACCTTATAAGTGGACTGATAAAAGGAATGCTTTTCACTGCTGTAACTATTAAAACTGAGATAATATCAAGTTTTTTTCCCACAAATCCCTGGGAATTCATCACGCCCAAACTGCAGTACGGGAATTCAAGGAGGGCAAGCAAAAAGGGCTTTGCAACTGTCAGCATTAACAAGTTAGAAGTACACTGACAAGACACACAGCAAATAAAAATCCCCTGGAGAATGTAGTAAAGGTTAATGCAGTTGGAGTGAATAGATGCAGATAATCCTTGGGAGCTGCAAACATCCTCTTGAGGGAGGATTTTTTGCAGAAGAGACTTAATCTCAGCCCATACATGGGAGCAATACTGCTATGATTAACAATATTTTAGCAGATTCTCTGTTATTTCGATTCAGACTAAAAGGGCAAATTCTCAAATTGCTGTTTAGAATGATTGATTTAACACAAAAAGTAAATCCCGTGACATTTGGGCCTCTTGTACATTCTGCTGCACAGCACAGAAGCAGCTTCAATTCCTCTCCTTGAACTGACTCTTTCCAATACTGCAAGTCATAGCTGGAGATGCAAGCAGCTTAAATAACATGTATTGCAAGAATATATTCTCCAGTGGAGTGGCAATGACTGGCGCATCTCTCTGAAACAATGTATGCAAATTTCAATTAAGAAAGCAGATTTTGAAGGAATTTGCTGATTAGAATAACTTCCTTAACAAGGAAAAAGACCCACCAGCATGGTGCTTAAGTGACTTGACATGGAAAGGAAGCTTTCTTCATGACATAACAAAAATAACAAAAAATAAAATGCTTTATCTGCTTAAATACCTTAAGTGAATATATATTTTTAAAAAGCATAACATTCTACTTAATGTGTTTTGGGAACTGGAAAAGAGTAAGTGTTCAGAACAAGACCTTGTTTTGGTCTGGTTTTTGGTTTGTGGATGAAGTATTTAATGGAAGAGAATGAACAGACACTCTGAAACAGCACAGTGACTGAAAATTTTGGGATAATGTCCATTCCGAGCCAAACTCCACATTACTGACACAGAAATCTGAGAAATACAGCAAATTCTGAAGAGATTTTTAAACAAAAGAAAGAAACTGAGCGAGCTCACCCACGGTACTATGGATGAAGAAAATAAGCAGCAAAGAGGAACCTGGCTGTTGGTAAATCCTCACAAATACGGAAACAAATGTACTTCAGAAGCTACTAGCCAGTATAGTATTTCTTACAGCTTATGACTTTTAATCAAGTCACCTGTAATTGTTGTTCTGACACTGTTAGTGTAACTCCCCAGAGCTCCTGAAGCTTACACTAACGTTCCTGACCTACCAAGACCCACTTTATGAATATACAAGTTTCCTCTTGCAACCCAGTCCTCTATGCATAAGATTGCTTCAGACCTCTGTACTTTCCCACTTCAAGGCCATTTTAATATTCATCATATTCTTGACCATCTGACACTGCTCTGATGCCACAACCGCCCTACAGCTTTCATTTTCCCACCCTGCATGTACGTGTATGCAGGCAGATAACGGCCTCGCTGCAACGAGCACAGATGCAGGCAGGAGATAGAGCGATGTGAGCCCACCAGCAGCACCCAGCCCACAGCCTGCTCATTCAGTTACCCTTTAAAGTAAAATAAAATAACTAATGTAAAATAATCAGAATAGGGAACGACCAAGCAAGCAAGCAAAAACAAAGAAGCAAAGAAATAAACAAGAAACCCTGCACCAAAAAGATCTAAGTTAAACAGTGGTTAACAGAGAATGGTTCTTTGGTAATTATTGAAAAGTTTCAGTTTTTACAGCACAAAAATAATCCGTAGGAACTGACCAAGTCATCTGCCAGAGTAAAGTCCTGTTTCACACACCCTGTCTTTCTGCACTAATGGCTGTCCAAACACACCTGGCAAAGGGTTCAGTTCCATTCAGCCTCATTAGAAACCAGTTATTGGCGAACCTTCAGAGCACTGTCCACAACCTCAGCTTTGCTCCAGAGCCCTGAGTACTTTCTGCCATTGTAGAGAGCATGGAGACATCTGCCTGACCGAAAACATGCTGCAATAACATCTCATGATGTTTGGGGTAGGAAAGAAATATTTAACAAATATTGCCATTGAAAAGGAAACATAAAAGCAAGACTGTACTCTGACATAATAAATGGAAAGTTGTCCTTAAATCACTCAAGTCTAAAGCCATTAGCCCCCTGGCGATGAAAGGACGATCAAATTACCAGAGTGGTTGTACTGAGCTCATTGTCACAGTTGTTGCTCAATGCAGGAGGTCTGTGTAATGGAATAAGCAACCTCCAGATGCACAGTTTTACATTAGGCAGCAACTTTATTTCTGATGGGACTAAAAAGTCATTTTGTAAACACATTCACAGTTCCTATTATTGAAATTTAGGAGAATAATTATCGTTAGAATAATTATCAGAATTAAAATTGTCGTTTTCTCTCATTTCCTCAAACGTTCTCTAACACTGGAGTTATTTCTACAAAATTATTTTGCTACTTAATAATCCTAAACGCTGATATTTTTTGCAGTAACTTCCAGGATGAAGCTGCACCTCCTAGCTCTTTCTTTTAAAATTGTCATTAAAATAACACTAGGACCAAACCAGAACCTTTAGGCAAATCACCGCCCTCTGGTGGTGGGCATGCTTTCCCCGCTCAATCTTGATGCAGTTACCACTTTAATTTTGCAAAACTTCTCCATTTTCAAGGGCATTTTCTTAGTTACACGGCACTGCCTTCAGCTGCACAGGAGCAGATCGCAGAATTACACCTTTGTGTAATCTGTCTTTTTTTTTTTTCCTTCCCCACTGTATGTTTGGTTTTAATGTAGGACAGTGATTCTCCACCATTGTGCTTCCTCCTGCCTTAAAGAACGCACAATGATTTTCATGTAGTTCGACCCCTTATTTGTTTGACCAGGCACTATCCCCTGCTTTACTTCAAAATCATAAATCTGGGTACATCCATGCAAAACTGTCCCCTCAGTGTGATGGTACAGCGTAATTGACACTACACAAATGGTAGCGAGATGCCCTATTAGGAGGAACTTGCAAGCACGTCCAAAATTGGATGAAATTGCTATCTCACTGGAATTAAACATCATCAATAAAAATTGGGATTTCTTCTGGTAAGCAGCGGTCTGAGAACAAGTCAATACAAGCAGCAACGAGCACAGGAAAGGCTCCGTTTTCAATTCCATCTCAGAACAGCCAGGTTCTGCAGCTGTTTTCCAGCAGAAACAGGGGGAGCAAAAGGCCAAACTACTGCCAGTCTGGAGCACCACCTGTTTAGAGAAAGGATCGTTAAACTTAGCTACGATGGCGATGGGATGTCTTGATGACACAAGAGGTCCCCTCACAGTACCTGCACAGTTCACATACTGCACCTGCACATGGAAACATCAGTGCAGTGATTAAAAAATAATAACAAAAACAGAAGTGTAACTGCCACAGAATGGTAGAAACATTACATTTCTTCCACTGAAGTAGAAAGGGATTACAACCTTTTACTCTGCCCGAGAGCACCCCCAGTTTTTATGTGCACTATGCTGAGCTGCGCTGCTGCCTCCCCATGACTGAAGAAGCACCGGCTGCCCTCAGCGCTCTGATTCAGTCACACGGGTCAGCTGGGCTTCCAGTCTGCACCTGGCTGCTGACTGACCATCATCGTTTCATTTTCCCAACTCATCAACCGTTTCTTAGGCAAGCTGAAATTGTAAACACGCTGAGCTGGTGCCATTACATCGGCAGAATCATTCTGAAAAGATAAAAAACAATGTGTCCTTGGATGCTCGGTTCTCTACAATAAAGGCGTCTCTTAATGTTAAACTTCAAAGCCAAGTGTACTCGAGATGAGCAACCAAATAGTTCTGAGCCCATTTACAGTTTACCACGGAACTTATTAAAGTTAAGGACAGGAAAAAGTAGGGCTTCTCAACGTCTCTGCACTGCATCATTCTCCCGCCCGAAGAAGAATGAGAACACATCTTTAGATGTTTTGATTTCCTTGTAGCTTTTTATAGCATCAGAATGCCAAGGCAACTTAGCTAACCGTGTGATTTATTGTCAGAAGAGCTTGGTATTAGAAATTTCAATAATGCTTTCTTTTCAAGTGACAGTTTCAAAAGCCAAATTAAAGGGGAGGTAACTGTAAAGTGATCATATTTTAATGTTCTGCCTTTATGTTACAGCAACAATTACAATACAAGCAATTATTTCTGGATTTCTTTATTTCCAGAAAATTATAGGAAAAACACCAGGAAAGTGCAAGCAGGGGGAGCTACAGCTGAAAGCAAGGAGACTGAGTGCTCAGTTACATTACTGAACAGCTTGGAACAGCAGCAGCAACGCTTACTGGGAACAGAAGCAACACAAGCACACAGATGCACCCTAAGACGTTTCTCTCCTATTTGCTTAGCTGGCATCAATACAGTAAGATTTCTCTTAACTTTCTTAAAGGAAAGACAATTTTAAAACGCATTCCAGAAAAAGACAGAGGATATAAGCAATGGAATCACAGAATCACCAAGGTTGGAAAACTCCTCTAACATCATCCAGTCCAACCGTCCACCTATCACCAATTTATGCCACCAGACCACGGCCCTCAGTGCAGCATCTCAATGCTTCTCGGACGCCTCCAGGGACGAGAGGAGAGGAGTAGACTAATCATAAAGTTTTGGTTTTGTTGAGCCTACTTACATCTGTCTAAGCGTATTCACACGTTCATGCTCAAAGGCAAGAAGGAAATGAAAGAAAACTGAAAGTGAGGGGTCAGCAGACTGAACTGCACTTCTGTCAGGATGCAGCTGTTAGTACACACATGGCTATTTTAAATTGGCACAGAATGACTTCTGTGTTCTGGTTTAATTTAGCTAACAGTTATGGTTATAAGATGTGATTTGGACAAGTTAAAGGGAAGATAAGTGCAATTACAGTAACAAATACCTGCATCAGATAACATGTAACACAGAAAGACACGAAGGAGGTTGGCTGACACTTGAGATCATGTCAACCTACTGCAAAATACCATAAATGCCAGAGAACACAACCTTTTCCACTGCTGTTCTGACTGTATTCATAAACAGCCAGCTATCTATAAAATGAGTTGTTCAATGGGTTGCAAGAATGAACCGATTCTTTTCCATCGGTCAGTTACTACGTGCTGCTGATGCTGCCTTCCCCGAGGAAGGAACAATCGCTGGGACATGTAAGTGCACTTGCACTCAGCACTGGGGCAGAACCAACACGAGGAGCTTACAAAGTACTTAGGATACATTGATTTCTCTTGCATTAAGCAGTTTCCTTCCAACATACAAATCAGTAATCATTTCTCCTAGGATTTATTCTCATACCCCTGACAGTGAAACCACAATACGCGGATCTAAAACTTTCATCTAAGGTGAACTGCCAACATATTGCTTTTTTTCCCTCTCTCTTGAAGTACAGCTAATTAGTAGGTAGATCTAACTTTGAATGCACAATAAATAAATAAATATCACAACTGTCCTTTTAAAATAGGTAAAGGTAAAAGAAACAGCTAATCTGAAACCTAAAAATAGCATAAGTTATTTCAGATTCAGTTATTATTCCCCTGGAATATAGTGACCTCATTGGCGACGCTTATGTAAGTGACAATAGGCTACATAGATGGAATTTTTAACTGAAAATGTGCAAAAAATTGCTTGTGTTATGTTAGATGAATCTTTCTGCTCTCCTATGTTCAAGCTTTCACCCACTTAGTTAACCATGCCAGAATCCAGCCAAAAAGTCTTGATGCTGTCTAGCCACACAAGTTGGGTGTTTTTACTTTTCTCTCTTGAATACAGTCGGTAACGTGTTTCAGTCCAGCAGAACAGAGCCAGACCTCATTCTCACTCCCAGGGCAGCAGGAAACACACCACCTGCACTGCACCACAGCCTGCTCAGCAGCCTCAGGACGGGCCCTTCGCCGTCCTGCATCCAGAGTCCTCCCTTTCTCCTTTGAGGTCTCCGTCTCAATCTACAGTACAATCTCACTAAAGTTGAAAGGAAACGATTTGCAGATACATGAGGATGGCGTGGCTGCCCCCTGCGTATCATCCTCTGACAACACTGAGTTCCTATGTAACAGGAACGCTACGGAGGAACCTACGTGTAACTCCAGTAATTGAAAGCCATTCAGACAGCTACAGAGGGTGCAAAAAACCATACACAGACTGCACTGAATCCAGGACCTCAGTCACGTGACAGATTCGGATCGATGTCTGACAGAGAGGAGAAAAATGAAGCTCCTGGAGCAAAATGGAAGAGCACATCAACCAGTAGTGTTCTCCTTTCTTTCAGCACAAGCCCTTGTAATCCTTATTTTCCTTTTTACAGGATTTGAAATTAAAAATACTGCCTTCCAGAGGATTCCAAGAATGGAAACCAATGTGTACAGCAAAAAAAAGAAAGCTGCATCCAAGCAGTAAGATCTCCGAAGCGCCATTTACCTCCTTTTTAAATTGGATCATTACCAGCATCAATAGCACTGACGTCACATTCTACGTTTTCACCGGGTCAAGGACAAATGGAAAAGACTTCATTAATTTTGTAACCATATTTAATTTGAAAATTCCAAGAACATAAGATCAGAAAATCAAACTGAACTTTGCTCTCCTGAAGGCATCTACTCTCAGCATGGCAGCTGCTTATTCCCGACAGAGCCTGCGAATAGCATTTGTGATCTAGCTGCTGCCGACAGCCTTTTCAGCTGTCCACCCTTCTTTGGGTTTCGAGTAATCCCACGGTCTCCTGTTCTCAGTGTACCCATACAGCTTCCGCAGTGCCACACGGGCAGCTTCCTCCTCTGCAGCAAGCAGTGTTTCCCCAGGGCCTTCAGCTATTATCTTCTTATCACTGGGAAAAAAAAAAAAAAACAACACAAACACATTTTCACCAGAATCCTGAGCACTACTCTACACGATGGATCAGAGCTGTTAAGGGTGTTTTCCCGCACCCCGTGAATACTGCAGCTGATTTCTATAATCACACACCAGTGTACACATTTCTGCTGTTTTCTTCCTGCAAAGATGAGCTATTGGATATTCAGCAACGGAAACTCAGATCAGAAAGACGTCCTCTTCCTGAGGGAACACAGCTCTGGGACTCCTATTGCTGATTGTTTACAGAGTTCAGTTTCTGTCAGCCCTGTTAAAAACATGCAAATCTTTTACTTTACTCTGGTTGGCTTGACCAATTTTTTCCCCCGGTAAGAAAGCATTTCAAAAATTCCTCAAAGGCAATTTAGAGAGAGAAGTTCTCCACGTGATGAATTATGTATTCAGCTCTGTTTAATCAGCAGATTTGGGTACTGAACATACAGCTGTGGTTCTTCCAAAGCTCATCAGTTCTGTGACCGGCAAAGCCCCTGTGCCACAGCAACCACAACATCCTGGCTCTGGTGCGTGTGTGATTCAGACCTCACAGCTCTTTAGTTCCAGACTGCTTTGTGCTTTGCTACTGACAGTGCTTCCACAGCTGATTTTACACGGCAGTCACCGCGTGGTTTCTTTTATGTAATAACTTGACCAAAGAGCGCAAGGCAAGAAATGAAACGACCTCTTCTGTCCTCCCCTCTCCCCCACCTCAAACCCATTTAAATTAGTACCATACTAACCAGTACAGCCCAACGAAGTACAGTGGCAGAACTGTGCTGACCCCCAGCTGCCTGGTAATTCTTGGCTCTGGAGCAGAGATATTTCTCTTGGCCAGCTCTTCCACCAGTAAGCCCATAGGATTTACAACTTCCCAGATCTCAAACAGGTCCTTTCCAATCAGTTGGGGAATTAAAAAATCCTAAAGAGAAAAATACCTAGTTAGTATCAATGGGAACGACAGCTCCAGCTCCTGGTGTCTGTGAATAAAAATACAAAACAAGGAGGTGCTAAGGCACCTATGGCACGGCTAAGCAGGACCAGGTGATCCTGAGCTCTGCTGGCTGAGCTGCTCAGTGTGTGCACCAAGCCAGCACGCTCCCAGCTGAAGGAGCAGCTCCTGCCTGAGGGGCTCATGGTGCTGCTGGGCAGCTCCGGGCAGGGGGTGAGCACCTCAGTGCTGCCCACAGGGAAACCCAGGCAGCAGATGGCACAACTGCAGGGTGCTGCCTGGAGCTGAAGGTAACACGCAGTCCTGTCCATCTGCACACTGCTGTGTCTGTTAACTGCTCTTACACTGTGCCTCACCTTGTAACTCAAATGACATTTTAGCGAATACCTCCTCCATTCCAACACTAGAAGTAAGCGGACAGGGCAAGTGAAAGGACAGCAACTGCCCAAAGCACTTTGTTACACTGCAGTTTAACTGAACATTCCTGTACGATAAGATATTGCTGTCCTGAGTGCAGATCCTACGAGCTCCGCACGTTTTATATGAAACTAAAATTGAAACGTATATATATGTATATATATAAAATATATGTATATAAATTGAAGGTATACGTAATCTGACATGGAATAATTTCATTGTTTGACAGTCAGCACAAGGCATGGAGGGCAACGCAGTTCCCTAATGAGCACAGGGAACAGGGAGGTGCCACTGTTCCAGAAGCACACGGCTTCACACATCTGAGCAGCCCGAGCCTTTCCGTTTAGGGGCCAGAGCCGAACAACCCGCCCGGATCCCGGTCGCTGAGGCGCAGAACAGCGCATGCTTTTCTCCTTTCTTCCTATAACTCCGCAGCCCCCGCCAAAGAATACCACCAAGCCCGGCGCACCCTGACGAAGAGCCCGGCTCTCTCGGGCCCGCTGCTGCCCAGCAGCGCTCCCACCACCGCGAAGAACGTGGCGTGCAGCACCGGCGGCGGCGCGGGGAAGTGCGCGCAGAGCGCCAGGTCGGGCAGCGCCAGGTTCCGCGCCACGTGGGACACGAGCTCCGGCCCGGACAGGAACGACACGAGCGCGGCCACCGCCGGGCCGGGCAGGAGCGGGTAGGCGGCCTCGAAGCTCCGCGTCAGGTAGGACCGAGAAAACGCCAGGCCTCGCGCGGAAAGCTCGGCGTTGTCTCGGAGGTTGAGGGCGACGGCGTCTTCGTCCACGCCGAGCTCCCGGCGCTTCGCCTCTTCGCTCTTAACGTAACAGGAATTGACGAAGGCGGTTTTGAGGAGATCTAACGAGAAGTTCTCGCGCAGGCGGAGGCCGAACGCCCGGATCTCCGCGTGGTAATCCCAGCCGGGCTGCTCCGAGCTGCGGGCGAGGAAGGACGCGGTCAGAACGAGGCGTCCCCCGCCCCGCGAGCGCGTCCCGCCCGCCGCCGCCCCGCGCGCTCTCACCGCCGCCGCGGGGCCGCCCGCAGCCGCTGCTGCTCCAGGTACGCGCGGAGCCACCGCTTCTTCTCGCGGCGCGGCGCGGAGCCCGGAGCGACCCGCCCCGTCCCGGCCGTGCCCAGCAGCCGCCGCGGGGCTCGGAGCAGCGGCAGCAGCCGCAGCAGCACGGCCGGCATCGCGGCGCCGGCGGCGGAGGAAGGTCCGTCCGCTTCAGCGTCCGCCGGGTAACGCGGCCCGGGCGGAAACGCTCCGGGCGCGGGCAAGCGGGACCGCCCCGGTTATACGGCGGCGAGTGACAGATCGAATCCTGAGCTGCTCCGTGAGTTTCCTTTGGAACGCGGAGAGCCTCTTTGTGCCCGTAAAGGAAGCTTTTATGCAGTACAGCTGTGCCGCGGTGCGGCTCAGCTCACACGGCGCGGCTCGCGTTTCCAGCCGAGGCCGCGCGGGCTCCGGCGCGGGGCCGTGTCACCGTGCCGCTGGTGCGCGCCGCGGCTCTCCGCGCTCCGTGCGCTTCCAGAGCCCAGAAGTTGTCCTGCGCGGCACCACCAGCTGCTGTAGCACAGTTCTGTCGCTGCACTTTCTCTCAGGCACTGACACTGTACTCTCAGGGAAGGGGCTGCGGTTGCCACACGTCCAAGAGCGCTCCAGGCAAGGCAGCCCTGCGGCAGGCCAGCAGCTGCTGGCTCTTACTTCTCAGGTGCCGGTTTACATTAATCCTTCCACCTTCTTAAAATAATATTAAACAGGTCTTTTTATTATTATTACTCTTTGTTTTATTAAATACACTACAGTGGTGTCTTGTACTCCATCATCTTTTGATCACTCACAGACGGACTCGCTTAAAAACGTATTTTACAGAAAAAAAAAAAAAATCTGCAAAATTAAAGCTAAAAGAAATGAAGGTATTACACACCTCAGGACAGCCTGCATGTTAGCAAAGTCCTTTTATTACCTGACCCGAACACAGCCTTCAACTAGGAACATAGTCATGGAGCAGGACACGCTCCTCGGACACGGCACACCTCTGGAACTAGTTAGACCGAAGGAGAACTAGTGCAGCGATGTTCACTTGCATCTAACAACAGATACTAAAACCCAGCTTTCATTCCTTTGTTGGGATATTTTTTCCAAACCCAATTTGATTTGTTCTCTCCCAGCCACAGCAACAATCCAGTGATGATTCCTGTCAGTCGCTCTCCTCACATTGCACAAAGCAAGCTTCATTTCAAAATCAGCTGATCCACATTTACACTGAAGCATGCAAAGGAGGACACTGCAAGTATTCACAATGCAAATCTATTAAATACAGCGTAACTGAACATCAAGGTGTCCCTTTAACACTGCAGTTCTACAGCCTTTTTCTGTGGTGGAAGTTTCCAGTGTGTGAATTATAAAACAGCATACAATTCAGAAACAGAAACAAAGAGTTCTGCAAATGTTGTTGGTATTTTGATGTACCAAATTTTTCAGAGCCGCGTCTAGCGCCGAAACCAAAGCCAGCTATTGAGTAGCCAGAAAGCCACAGTAATGGAATACATGATCATCTCCCTTTTAGCACGCTCTTTGTTTTCTTCTTCCAGAAGCTGGAGACGCCGATTAAGTTTGATTATCTAAAAATAAACAAATGCTTTTAATGCAGTTGCCAGACAGTGAAGAAGCTTGAGTAGGCATCCAAAACTAGCACTGCGCTTGGGTGGATTTTAAACACTTGACAATTTGACCTTCCATCTTCAAACACTAGTGATCAGACCTTGCTGTCCCTGCTAAGTAGGAGCACAAATAGAGCCGGACTCCGCAGACCTCCAGTACAATACAGATCTGTGCAGGCAGTCCAGCAGGGGGACAGACAGCACACCACACCACACCTGCTACACGGCCACCTTAGCAGCAGTACCATGCTATTACAGCAGGCAACCCGCTTCCCCATTACACCACTACAGCTTTTTCTTATCAACCGTTACACTTTACGTACCTGTCTTCTTAAGGAAGCAGCATCTACAACAGTCATGTCGTCCGGTGTTCCCTCAAGTGTCGTATCCACGTTGGAAAGACCGTACCTGTCAGGTTAGAGAGATCACTCAGCTGTCTCATCCCACACAGAGATCAGTGAGTACTGCATCTTATCAACATTCTACTAGAGTATTTTTGGTGGCAACAGGCAGAAGAATTCTAAGACTTCTTAGCTTTGACTGGGTTATGTATTTCCAATCGGAAGGTGACTGAAGCACGAAGATGCATGGAGTGGGTGCCTGACTAACTCTCTGTCCACTGTTCTCCACATTTAAACGTTTCTGGAACTCCTCCACACACACAGACTTAGTATCACTTGGTCTCTCAGAATACTATTTCCAGTTCATCAGCTGCTTAGTGAATGCTGAAAATTGCCTGAGCTAAAACACTGAAGTTGCAAGAGATCTGCAATAGATCTGAACTAACCAAATGAAGATTTGGAAAGAACTGGGTACCTTATGCTCAGTATCTACTTAAACGTCCCACCTACTGAGATTAATGATCACAGTGTCACAGTAACTTTCATATTTTAGGTAAAGGACAGAGAACCTTGCAACTGAAGAGTCAAGTGCTGTCACTGCTCGCTGAACTCAGCATACTTCAGAAAGAGGGCTGTTCTCAAAGCACCTCTCCATTTTCTTGACGCAATACAATTCAGATAAAGCTTTATTCTAACTCCAGGACAAGGCACTTGAATACAATACACTTTGTAACAGTTGGAAAGGGGCAGAAAGACTACAAAAAAATACGTGTTTTGCTCATTCAAATGTTACCTCTTAAGCAGCTTCTTTTCCAACATCAACAGGTAAAAGAGGTCCCTGATGCTACACACACTGCTCAGATTCTCTTTCTATCTTGATGTCTCAGTGTTCAATATTAACTTCCCTTGACTTCACTTGCTTTCTCATTAGGACACACAAACAACTGCTGGCAACAGCTTCAAACTCTGAACAGAAACACCTCAAAGCTACCAAACTCAAAACAAAATACACCTAAAAGAACACTTAGCATTTCATTACAGAGTTAATGGTTAACTCTATCTTTTAATTCACGTAGAATTTCCTGAACTTGCAGAATGCACTTAGTGCAGATACTTCTTTTGCACCACTCATTCTTTCATCACTTTCAGCAAACCTCTATATCATACATAATCCTTTGCCCCCTCTAAAACACCATTTGTCAAAGTTTTTTTGCCCCTGCTGTTCAGTAATGTGTTGCTTCTAAATAACAGATGCTGTTTCTAAATGAGAACCGCATGAGTCTGGACTTAAATAACCACGAGATCCTTGAGCAACACTGCATAAAAGACAGGAAATTAATTAGGTTTTGATCTGTGTTCTCGGAGGTTTGAAGGGTGTGCAGGGAGAGGTAAACCTTGTGCAGGTAAGACCACGATACAAATAGATATTCTTTTAATAAATGCCAAGTAAGCAATTGCCTGTCAGAGTCACAACTGTTTTAAAAGCACAATATGGGACAAAACAAGTTTGGCAACCCTTTTCATTAAAAAAAAAAAAACATATATAGATATATATTACTAAGGCCATTAAGGACACGAAATATTTGTTTCACTATAATTTATGCTGTTTACTATTACAGTTCTTTCAGTTTAGGCAGTATTAAAAAGACTGAAGCCATTTTTATTCCCTTAGTGATGGGGGGAAAAAAAAGAGACAATCAGTAGCACAGTTGTCTGCCACCATCTCTTCGGAAAAGAGAAGAGAGCTCATCGCTTAAATTACAAGGAGAACAACTCCCTCTCAAGTCACAAAAATTCAATACAGGTTCATATCATATCACTGCTATTCTGCCAATTTCCAAACAAATCAAGGAGCATTACACCAGTGAGAAAACCCTTCTGATAATCTCTTGGACCTCTACAATAAAATGAATTGCCAAATTACAGCTCAAGAATCACTTGTGTGAATCCAGTGTTTACTTAAGCATAAATCCTATCTCCACTTTGAGGAAAACAGAAAAGTATAGTGTGAAATGGGAAAAAGTGATGTGGAATTTCCTTAATCCTGATCATGACCTCACATTTGAAGTTTACATCCAGTTCTGCTGAGCGATGTTGGCCTGCCAACATAATGGCTGTAAAAACACATCCAGCCACCACTCACACTCACAGGCATGTTACTGAGAGCACCTGGAAAAAACAACATGATGCAAGGCCAACTTTTGTAGCACTAACAATATGGAACTCAACCGCTATTAAACAGAAGGTACTCAAAACACACTGCTAATGCAATTTGAAATCCTCCCCCGGCTGCACAATTTCTGCAGCACTGTTACACCTGCTACACAAGGAACTTGTGTGCTAAGGAATAAGGGCCTGAAATACCTCAAGAGGTGAGGGCAGGATATGAAGGAGCGCTAAGATCCACTGAACTGTGGATTGTGACCGACGATAACAACAAAATCTTTACCTGGTGTTGTCATGATGAGGGTTAGAGGAGGTGGTAGCAGCTGACCCACCACGTAACACTGGCCTACAGCAGTTTTTTGTAGATAGAAAACAGGAGACAGAAACAGGAAATGACAAAGAGAGGTAAGAGGCAAAACACACAGAACAAAGGAACATCAAAATATTTCTACTTATACCGTATATTTCTATGCAATACCTATTTATTTTACTGTATTTAATTAACAACATACGTGTATACAGCTAAGTTGTGTAGGTGAGATTTTGATGATAAAGGTTCATTTGTGGAAGATGAATTACTGGAACAGAGATTTGGGAGGAGTTACCAACCTTATAAGAGTATACTATGGGAAACTTCCTGTTTTTTAAAAAAGCCCTCCATAAAACAAAGCCCCAGGAAAAAAATATCTACACATGTGCAGAACGGAACAGCTCAGTTGGAAGGGACCTGCGAAGATCACCTAGTCCAACTGCCTGATTGCTTCGTGGCTAACAAAAAAAGCATACTATTGAGGGCACTGTCTGAATGCCTCTTGAAGACTGACAGGCATGGGGCACTAACCACCTCCACGGGAAGCCTGTGTCCGGTGTCTGATCACCCTCACGGTAAAGCAGTTTTCCCAGTGCCCTGTCTGAGCCTCCTCTGGTGCAGCTTTGTGCCATTCCCATGCATCCTGTCCTCAGTTCCAAGTAAATGGTGTGAACATCCCTTTCATTATCACTTTTTCCGGTTTATTTCCTTCTATTTCTAGGCAGAGGGCAAGAAACAGAGCTTTCTAAGTTGTTAAATCTGTGTGATCACCACTTTGTCAGGAAGAAGTTGGCACGTCCTGATTTACAGAAGACACGAACATCAGCAGTATGATCTGATGACAGTGACACTGAATTTCAGTACCTCTGGTAATGACACAGTTCCACACCTGTGCTGTGTAACAAACTGAGAGATTTCAAGCTGTAGAACAGTTTCTTCCATTTTCCCAATGCCAACAGCATGTATTTGTACTGTGCACTCAACCCACGCCTATGCCAGCCTCTAAAGTTAGCAATAAGAAAAGAGAATGTAGGAGTGAAGATCTTTACAGCTGGGATGGGTCGGAATCAGAGGCCTGGTGCTGAGGTGGCTAGGAGAACACTGCAGCCCGGCCCGAAGACAGCCGGGTGCTGTGCAAAAATGTCACAGCTGCAAGTTTAATTCAAACAATCTGGGGACTAGGAGACAGCAAACAGCTGCCCAGAACACAGTACTGGGACTATGTCCTACTCTAAACAGATCTGCAATCGGAGCACTTTGCTAAATCCATAAAATTAAAAATGAAGTCCTATTGCATACCACAATGTTTGCTTGTCTAGCACACAAGGCGAAAGCCAGCGTGATCCCTCTTACCAATCAGAAACTTCCAATTCCAGCACCTACAATAAAGAAATATTTCTCCTCAAGTTCTCAAAAATGGTATTCCAAATTTTTAATTGGAGAAGTAATTCAGTCTCAAGTCTTGCTGGACAGATGTGATAATTAATGCTTGGAGAAAACCTAAGAAATTCAGCATGAAGCAGTTATAGAACAGGCCACAGAATTCCTCTGAACAGAAGTCAGCTGTAATTGGCAAATATGCCACAGCAGCTTGTCAGTATCCAGCACGTATCTCCCATGCTACCTAATGCAGGCCAACCACGTTGGGATGTTGTATAATGAGACCCACAGTTCTCAAACGCTGTCTGAATTGTAGGCCTCAGCAGCATCTGCAGTAAAAGTTTTATTGCTGCAGAACTAATCAATACTAATTAAACTGCACTGTCCTTACCATCATCACTGAGATCACTTCACCCTCAAAGTGAGCAGTAAGTTCTCTGGTAAATACAGTGTGTGTAATAGCTCAACTCTTCTTTAGTTGTGAAGACATGACAATCTTTCAAAAATAGTAAAACAAACAAACAACCAAAAACGAAAAAACAAAAACACAACCCTAAAACTTTGACTCTTCTGGCTACTTCTGTCACTTCCAAGCTAAACATTAACACGTGATCAGAAACAGCCATAATTTAGGTATGCTCAGCACTTAACTATTTCACTGCAAATACAATGGCAGCCTAAACCACAAAGGGAATGCATGGTAATGTACTTTGACAACAGAGCTAAAACAGGCAGTAATGCAAAGACCAAACAAATCTGGTCTATCTTCTGCTTAGAGCAGAGCATGCAATAGAAATACCGCAGTAATGACACAATCGAATGGTCTCAGAGGAAAACAAGAGGTGTGGATAATCTAGGTACCCCGGGTCCAGGTCACAACACCTGTGTGCACACGCACGTGAGTGGGGCCAGCAATTCTTTGTTCAGCAGGGGCAGCAGCTACGTTGACTTCTCACTGTACTTTGAAACTTCTCTGGAAGTCTCAGAACTGCCATAAGAATGGGCACTAGGACTTTCTCTGGAGGTGAACTGGGTAAAAAGCTCAGCTTCTGAAGTACAGAAAGGATCTGTGCACTGAAGCATCAGTGACTAGGTTAAACTGCTCTTGCTTGCTCGTCTCAGTGCTACAAGCGATAACTTCAGCAGAGCAAGGCTACACCACATCTGCAGCTTGGTTTCATTATGCTTCTGAACTACATTACCCTCATCCAAACTCACGTGTAAAGACTTGTATAGTATTAACTTGCACCCTAGGTTATTTCTGTCATGAAAATTGTCGTCAACTTCCTCAACATGATCTTGTAACTTCTCAACATGATCTCGTAACGCTTCAGGAAAAGCCTACGTGGATGAAGCTCAGCACTTAATGAGGACAGTGGCTTCTTAGAAAATACTGATCTAACAAAAGGAGATAGCCATGAATTTCTATACTATTTTCTTCTAAATAGTAACTTATTGGTCCAAGAGGTAAAAAATAGCTCAGATAAGTTACAAATCTTAAAAAAAATAAACTCTGATTGAAATATTTTTTTTTCCTACACTTTATTTAAAACATTACTAAAATATCCCTAAATGCAGCTTTTGGGTTGCCTGCAGCATATAAGCCTTTAAAAGACTAGTTTTTGGCCCAACGGCCACGACGTGGAAATAAGAGAAAAAGGGTTAGAACTGGAAAGCAAAACTGACCTATTGTCCTTGTCCAGGCTGAAGGAAGTGCAAGAGTAAACGGACAGTGCAAACAGTGATCATTAAATTGTTGCCCATCTGAAGAATCTATCATGCGAGCAATGCCAACCAAACTAGGCATAATTCATTATCTGAAGCAGTGTGATCAGCACCTCCCACCAGCAGTTTTAGTAGATTGTAAGATGATTTTGAAAATATTTTTTAAAAAGTAAAGCAAGCCATGAAATAAGTGAAAAATATTTCCAGTGAACAGCACAAGTCAGATCTTGTTCATTTTAAAAGCTCTCTTCTCATAATAAGCGTAACATTTAAAATAGTTAAGGCTTTAAGATAGAGCACATCACACAGAGCAAAAGAACAGACTGCAGTTTGAAACGGTTTAAAATGAACAGTATTTTACAACCATGCAAGTGAATCATCCAAATTTCACATTCCTACGCCGGCTGTACAATAACGGTGTGTATCCAACCAACCAACCACAACGGATACACTCGGACCTTATTGATTCACTCATTTGTTTCTGGGCAAGTTTGCTGGACAGGTGAGTAACACCAGTTTTCTGTTTCTTCTCAGAAGGTTAATAAGAATGCCTCAAAAATGAACCCAAGTCAGGAAGAGTAATGCAGATTTAGAAGCATTCAGAACCCTAAAATCATTCTGATGTCTGAAGTTAGAAGTGTACATATTAACGTGCATATATACATACATATATATATGTATGCAAAATCCAAGAAAATGTGGGCAAGGACATGCCTAATGGAAGGTAGGATAAATCCTACCAGCTTCTCTGCAGACTGGGAAAAGGGAATTTCAGTCTATATTTTAACAAGGACTTTTGGCATAGTATACAGTCCTGTTATTCTCAGACAGAAGAATTCCTGTTTGTCTGGGAGCTTTAATGTTGTCAGGAAAACAAAAAATAAAACAACACCAAAGCCCATTATCCCATCTAATCTTTTAATACTGACAAGATTGGTAAAAGAAAAAAAGAAATAACAAACAGCTACTGACTGATGGACAGGCATTGACATTTTAACCTCTACAATTTAAAATTTCACAGGATTAAAAGAGGGTTAAGCACCCAACTCAGAATTAAAGGAGAACCAAGCATTTACTCTGTTTTGCTTGGTTGTTTTTTTTGGTGTTTTTTTTTTTTTTTCTCAAGTTCCAGGTTAAAGGAATAAAGGTCAGCAAGACTGGAGTTCTGAATGATTTGTTAATATTAATATGGACATTGTTATACTGTCCTCTCAGACAATGTGGTGAGCTACAGGAGGTGCCAGTTTGGATAGCAACTGTGAAAACAGACATTCTCAATAAGATTGGCTTGATAGTCACACTTCCTTACTGAAACAACGAGAAAACAAATAGTATTTTCTAAGGTGAAGTTGAACTAGGAGTGCTAGTGGTGTAGCAGCAACCAGACGCAGATTAGGAATGTGAAAGAAATGAGCACAGGCCAGCTGGAGGACTGCAGGAGGAGTGAGCAGTTCCTCGCAGCATTCCTGGCTGCTCTAATTAGACTAATTAGTTAGCTTCTCTAATTCGACCTCTTTGCAAGAACTACAGAATAGCTGTGACAGTTCTTATCTGAACCTCTGTGACAAGGATGCACAGTATTAAAATGGCTTTGGCTAAGAAAATCTCATTTTTAGTCTTTATAAGTACTTCTGCAGTGTTAAATGTGCAATTCTTGTCATGCTTCAAAGTGCCAAATCAAAACAGGACATGGAAACATCAAGTGGGCAAAACTCCACTGAAAGAACGGAACTACACTGATTTCAACAAGGCTTCTTCTTCTTCAAGGCTCATCCCCTCTCAAAGTATCAGCTAATCCATAAAAATGAAGAAATTATAAATCAAAGGAGCAACCAACTCCACATATATTGCTTTTGGTTTTTTTGGCTGACAACATCCAGAGAAGTGCTGTATTGATCAGAGATAAGTATTCATTAGATCACCTGACAGAGCCTGAAGTCACAACACATAATCAAAAGCAGTATCTGCAACCAATGCCTCACAGAATAACCTATCCCATTTCTGTACGTTTCAATGACTTAGAGCAACATCAGCCCAATCTTATTGATTTGCACCATTACTCACCAACACAAAAGTGGTAGATAAGGCTAATAAACGTGCAGGTTAGAGATCAAGAACTAAGTGCAGAAAAACAACCTGACAACTTGGAAACAGTTGAATCCCTAGCAGCCGCAGATTAGCTCTAACCATTGTTGTTTGGAAGAAAACCTTAATGGTGAATTTCACCGAAACAGAAGCATTTTGAAATGTGAATTTTGGACAATTAAATTGCTTATGAATAGTGAACACAAAGGAAAGCAAAAGCAGATAATTTCATCTCATTATTCTGTAAACATAAATCACACTCCACTAAAAGAAAAAAAAAAATGAAAGCAGCAGCAGCTGGCAGAATCAGTGACAACCAATCACCTGCGATTTTCATCCAGCACATCCAAGACCTGCTGGTAAGCCCTACGTGTGGAAGACTGGATAAACGACAAAATGCCACGAGCAGAGTAAAGATTAGTTCCATCTTCAGGTAACATATTGGGAGGACAGACACGAGCCTGTTGCAGTGATGGTGTCACACTGTTCATATAAGCATAGTAAATGAAGAGAGAAATACTATAGTCAGATTTTTAATTAAAAGAAAAAAAAACCATCAAAACTTTTCAGATAGTACTAATCCCAAAATGTTCACCCTTCTCCCAGCATTATAAGGTAACAGCCCCAAACTCCAGGAGTACAGGGATTGTGAGGTGAGCTATGTTTGTATGTGCAGTTCTGAAGAGTTACACTGGATAGTTTCAGAAAGTCCTTGCCCAGCCAATTCTGCACCTGCTGAAATCAGTAGTCAAGTTGTTATTGACACCAATGAGAAAAGTGTTTTTAAAAGCGTAAGTTTTTTCAGCAAAGAGAACCTCACAGACTCTTTAAAAAAAGCTTTTCTTTGTGTCGTGACTAAGAATCAAGACAGAATTTTGATTTGCATGCAAACAGTCATTAAAAGTCACTGCTAGCATTTCAGCACAGAATTCACACCCCAGGGACAAGTTACACAATCTGAGTTTTTGGCCATGAGGAACAAAACAACACCCTTAGGAGAAATACAGAGGATTGAAATGCAAGGACAAGCATCTTGGTTTAAAGCAGTATACAAACCTCATCTCTACCAGACAAAAGTGGATTTTGATACATCACATTTGATATAGCCATTTTTCATGTTCAGCTTGACATCATCCACATTGTTCTTCATACGTCAAAATTTTCTTCCATTTTGAACCAGAGATTTTTTAAGTGAGATTTAAGTGAGGTTCTTTTTTGAAGAGAATATCACTTATGTTAACTTTCTCATTTATATTAACACATAAATACAAGACAAAGTGTGAGTAACCACACTCTTTAAAATCTAGACATAGTTTATCTTCCCAGATTAGCATCCTTATTTCAACACTCCTTGAACTGCTGATGCAAAATACAAGAGGCAAAGTTAACAGAGTTAGAACACCAATCTTTCCACTTCTGTTGGCATTTTTATCAAATTAATCCAAGTATGGGTGGTTAAGTGATTAGAAGTGGGTTTGTTACGTGGATAATTCCCAGGTGGGTCACAGCCCTTTAATGCTCCATTTTGAACAGAGCTGCTTTGTGACTGGCTGGCAGCAAGATCACAAAACTGAGTAAAAAAGAAAGCTCAATTGAAAAGAGATCTGATGCATATTACACAGATGTCACTTCAACCACAGAACAGTTAAAGCCATCCCAAGCTTCCAGAGACAAGCAAAGACAGCAGTGCCTGGTGCTTGACTGATGTTAGTCATTATTTATCAGCTAAAGGAAAATAAATAAATAAACACCCCTCTTTACATACTTTATTTTTCTCTATGAGCTGTAGAATAGATTTCTCTTTTATATTTATGACTTCTATTTTGCCATCAATAGAAGTGGTCACAGCTACAAACTTAATTCTTCAATTGCATTGGACATCCCAATATTCTGGAGAAAAACCACTTGAAGCAGGGAAATATTGCCACTGAAATAAATTAATGAGATTTTCTGTTCCTGTCTGGATTTGTCAGTTTGAGGGAAAGGAAAAAAGAGCAATATGTCTTTTTATTAAAAGTAAATTTTCTTGTTCATCATCTCTGAACGGGAGCTTTAAGAAAAGTAATAGTATACAAATTATATACTATATAATTATATTGCACAACAAAATATTCATGTTGTCCAGAATACCTTTATTGTAAATAACCCTAGTAATGTTATTTGCAAAGTTTTGTTGATACTGAAAAATGACAAAAAAAAAGAACTACTGAACTAAAACTACACAACATTCTCTACAAGGTCGCATGAAGACAGTCTACAGTAAGGGGAAAGGGAAAAAGAAGACTGCAGAACTAGGTAGGTCCTAACTCACTGGACTACTCTATGCCCATTGGCTTGTAGGAAGCTTGTAAAAAGAGGTTACTTCATTCAAGAGTCTTTACTAGAGAAAATTTCATTTCTTAATTTGAATATATTTTCTCCTGCACAGCCATATTAAGTAATTCAAATTCTCTCCAAAAAGACTGTGGCTAATATTAGCATCCTTTTGAAGTACGTAGTTTAGGAGAGACCTTTCTTCCTTTCTGACTGAAAATGAGAATAATTAAATAAAGGGCTCTAATCTCAGAATTAAGGAATATGGGGAAGGGGTGGGGGAGGTGGAATGAATAAGCTGAATTCTTCCTCTGTGCTCTTGTTTTAGGATTATTCTTCGGCAAGCATGCAGTAATCCTTTGGACTACATTAGAGGCTATGGAGAAGCAACATAATGAAGCAAACATGTGATACACAAACCAGCCAAGATGACACAAAAATAATTCTCTAACACTTCACACAACTGCTTATCACAAGTTGTAGTTACACCCTTATCTCCTCAATTGGTAGAGAAATGTTCTTAGTCTGATATAATTTCATTTATAATTTCTGAAGCATTTTCACGTTCAGTTGCAGACAGTTATTGTTTCAGCACTGCCTAGTTAAAAACACTGGTAAATTTCAGGATTTGGACCAAAACCAAACAGCGGAGAATTATAGAAATTACTACGAAGGGGATCAGTTACAGTCTACCTTCACAGTAGTGTCCCCAAAGTGAGATGTACACATCATTTCTCTTAGTTCTAGGAATAGCAAATAAGGGTAAATAGATTTAAAGTAGAAGTTAGTTTGGATTCAGCCACAGCCTGTATTCTCATTAAGGATGTGTATGCCACAGCCTTTTACCACACAATTTGAGATCAGGATTTCTCAAGCTATGAAATAGGAAAGTGCATTTCCTTAGAGAGTTCAAAGGGAAAGGCAGGAGCAGAAGAAAAAAAATAAAATCACATGCTCTACCCGTTTTGATCCAACCTCAGTGGTTTGCTGACTTCTGATTCACAGTGGAATGTTTGCATTCAACACTGACTGGCAGTGGACAAGAAAAAGCTTCATTTCACCAGATAATCACAAACAGCCAAAGAACCAGACTAAAGCTTTTTTTTTTTTTTTTTTAAATAACTAAATCATTAGTTGGAGTTCTGCCACCATTTATTTCTCCCTATGTTTCTCACGCAGGCAAGTGATCTGGCAAAGTCTGGGAAAGCGTGCAAAAGAAATAGAAACCATGTATTTAATGTATAAAAACTGTTTCAGATTTTATACTCTAAATTACAGACACTTTGTCTGGAAATTAGTATTGCAGAGAGTTACGTAATTAAACACACTCTTGACTTTTATATACCAGCTAACATGTTGGCTTACGTGCAATCCTTAGTCGAAAGAGGTGACTGGAACCGTGGCATTTTATTTCTTGGGACAGTATCTGATCTGTGCCACCTTGAATAATAATTGTAATCTCTTAATTAGGCATCCTTTATAGAAATATCATTTAAAGAGCTGTTAATATTGTTAAACACGTAGAAATTACTGTGCAAGCAGATGCTCTCTTGTTAAGTCTCAATTTTTTTTTTTTTTTTAACATTTGAGAATTATTACCTTAAACAAAGCTGAACTCCCAGCAAACTGCTGGAAATGCATGCAAATGGATAACAAGAGAAGAAAAACAAAAAAAAAATCCAAGAAAGGAGAAAAAAATTATCAATATCATATGGAGAACACAGTTCTAAGTAGCACAGTCAACTCCTTTGCCTCAATCTATTCCAGAACATTTAATTTTGTTACTTTTGTAGGACAGACACTGGAATTTTGTACAGCACATCTGGACATTGTATATGAGGACAACACTGATGCAGATTAAAACTTGAGTATTATACTCCCTCCTAAGTAGTTTAAGATTTTACATGTCTACTCAGTGCTGTCCCCACTGAGTACTGTCTACCTCATCTGTCAGAAAAATAAGACAAAAGAAAAACAGTTATATGATAAGTAAATATTTTATGTAATTTGGAAGTGGATGTAAAAGATGGGAATGTTTTTTCCTATGATGACATGAACTAGACTAAAAGCAAAACAAAACATGGAAATAAGGTACTGATCTTCCTTGCCGTACTTTTTAATCGCAGAACTACCTAAACATGAAATCAACTTAAAAGTCAAGCTAGTTTTGATGAAGCAGCACTGCACCATTGCAACAATTAGAGCAAAGATAATACCATCAGCCAACACTGCTGGAGACAAGAACTTCACGAGCAGCTAGTTTCTTCTGTGTTTGTGCAACAATGGAAAAAATATTACTTCTAGGAGGTGAGGAAATTAAATGTTCAAGTTACATGAGACATAAGAGGTGTAATGTTTTCTGTATTGCAAAGAATGCATTTTTAGTACAATTTCTTTTTTTAAATGTTTTAATTATCAATAATTTTTATAAGATTTCATTATCTTAATCACATTTACTAGCAATCTCTAATAGAAATAGCAATCTGCAAGCTACATGATAATCAGTACCAGATCTGAGGTAGCACAATTAACACCAAACACGTTTGTTTGTGTGCATTGCCTGTCTTGAACCACATCAGAGCACTTCCACATCACCAGTGTCTCTAAGTGGCCACCACAGCAAAAGTAGAACACTATCTTACTAGTTTCATTCACAGAATCACTATTTCCACAAAGCTGACGTTTTTCTTCATCGGTTTGCAATTACGCCCCATGGGCCTACATTATAAGGCAAAGAGTAAAAAGATACCAAGCACTTTTTCTGAATCACACTGAGTCAAAAGCACTGACAGAAAAAGAAGCAACCCCTTGGTTGCCCAGTGATTTCAGAACAGATGAGCTATACACAAGGCCCAGCATAACTTCTGTCATAAGAAAACAAGTGCTTGAGAGGACAAGAAAAAACAAAACACACCAACTGCAGGCCAGCAAACGAGGAACGTTGTGGTGAAGAAACAGGATCTCCCACATTGTCAGTACAGAGCACAGATACAGCAGGCTGACTATCAGTTAGATGCTACTCTTCATAGAAACAAAACAGTTGAGATTCTGGATCACTCTAAGTTTATATCATTTTCCCAGAAGGCAGGAAAAGCTTAGTAAAAACTTGGACAACATTACACAGTTGCCAGCAATAAGCATCAAGAACTCATCTCCAGATGTGTCACAATTTCCTGGCTCTTTCATACAATAAACTGCGACGTGCAAATCAGCAGTTGCTGAGTTTGCTCATCACACTCTTCTTAAATTTACAGGATATCAGGTTTGCATTGCGCTGCCAAGCTTCCCTGAAGGACTGCTAATAGATTAAGAAATTATGATGGCAAACGGTATTTAGATAGTTTTAAACCAGTAATTTTACATATAGTAAAGCACACAGGTGAGTTTTGCAGATTTGGAATTTCTAGATTCAAGAAACTCAGGCACGAGAAATCTCACAGGGACAAGATACATCCCATCAGAGCTGCTCTTGCTAGTTTTCTAGCTAGGCAGACATCACCCATGACTTTGGGGAGAGTAAACAAACACTGGGGGCAAGGATAAAGTGATTTCAAGTAATTGCAAGAATTCACACATGCTATTTTTCCCCCAAGGACTGAAGAGAAGCAAGGCTGGTAACACGGAAGTGGTAAACTTTTTCCACAAACAACTTCTATCTCATGAAGAACATCTATTCCTGCATGCATCACATGCAAAATATCAACAGGAGGCCATTCCTGCAGTGAAATCCTACCACATCCAGTCCAATGTATTTTAACTGGATGCCCAACATCAAAGGGAACTTGGACACTGAATAGGCTGCTAAAACATCTGGAGACTGAGCTGATCAGGAGCTTACGGACGTGAATTCAATTTTGTCAGCTCAGTGAGCTTAAAATTCAGTAGACCTGAGTACTTAGATATGCTTGTATAAACCAAAAGCTTGATTAAGAAAAGGAAGATAAGCAACAGTATTTCCATGAAGAGCTGGAGGAAGAGCAGGAAAACTGTAATTTCTGAAATAGGCACGTGAATACATTACACCAATTTTAGACAAACTCACAGGTAGACAGATACGTAGTATATACTGAACCTCTTGGTACTCCTGTCGTAAATAAAAGAACAGGCATTTCTAGGACATAATTGACTTTACTTATTTTTAGCATTAAAAAAGTTGACTCAAAGTAGGTCTTGTACTTATCTCCTACATTAAATTTAAGGTGGTTAGCAATATTGCGCTAGTGAGTCTTAATTTGTCCAACACAGATGAATCCCATTGCTGGGTCTTACACCTCAGATTCTTTCATTAAGGCAACATTTTTTATGGTAGCTCCATTAGGAATTGTTTTGATCAATACATACATATGCAGGAAGACTAAGCATTACACTGCAAAAAAAAAATAATGCCAGGTGGAAGGATGCCATCACTCAGAATATACTGAGATTAATCAAATGACAGTTGTCTCTAATTGGAATATTACAGACATGCATGTCTACAGAAAGTACCATGAGAACTGCTACCTCTGATGGTATCAGTAAATGAAGTTTCTAATCCTAAATGTTACTTCCCATTTCTGTCTCAGAAGGTGATGTGTACTGACATATCTCCATGCATGAAGCATACAGATAACAATGAAATACGCCTTACTCTCACATTCATGAGAAATCACCATATTTCTTTGTCTATTAAAACCATTATGTAATATCAACAGCGATAATAGGGAACATTTTCATGCACGCAAATAACTCAATTTCTTTGAGCATATAACCTGAAAATTCAGGAAAAAAAAATTACACCCATTCAGAAAGGGAAAAATCTCCTAGTGCAGCAATTCAGATGAAACAACTGCGTGCCCGCAAACACTCCCACCCCCTAAACTCCAAGAAAAACCCACACTGAACCAAAAGCGTAGGAATTAAGATGAAATGTTAGCTTTTTAGTGTTTATAATTATATACTTAATACAACACACAAAAACATTACTTAATTAAAAAAATAAAAAGCATGAGGAGATAAAGAACAAAAGAATTCTGTAGTAAAGCTGTAGTTGTGTCCCTGCACCCCGTTGCTTTACTCACATGGAATCATTTCGGGCCAGCTGGCCGTTCTGTCGAGTGGCATTTTCACTCATGGAACGTTCTCTCTTCAGTCTTCCCACTGAACGAACCTGCACATGAGGGAAGCAAGAGCAAGGTAAAAGACAAGAAATTCCAGGAGAGACTTAAAAGCTTTGCACTGGAGAGTTAAGTTAGCTGAATGCTCAAAGGCAAACTGGAGGGCCACGAAGGCGGTAAGGCCAGAGCACCTCTCACATGAAGAAAGGTTGAGGGAGGTAGGCTTGCTTAGCTTGGAGAACACCCAAGGAAACCTCATTTTGGTCTTCCAGTACTTCAGTGAAGCTTATAAGCAGGATGGATGCTGCCTTTTTACACGGCCTGATAGCGATGAGACAAAAGGGAACAGCTTTAAACTGAGAGAGGAAACAGAGGTAACATGTTAGGAAGAAATTATTTACTTGGAGTGGCGATGCACAGGAACAGGCTGCACAGAGAGACTGAAGATACCCCATCCCTGGGAGTGTCCAAAGCCATGTTAGAGGGAGCCCTGGGCAGCCTGACCTGGTGGGTGGCAACCAGCCCACGGCAGAGGTTGGAACTAGATCATTTTAAGTCCCTTCCAACCCAGGCCATTCTATGATTCCACGTGTACATGGGTTTCTCAGTGATTAGAAGGAAGACATCAGATGAGAGGATCTGATGCTGGTACACGTAAAACCAAGTTCCAGACTCACTGCCATCCTTTCGTTACCTATCCATATGACCTGTTGCCACAAGTACGAACAAGTTTACATTTTACACAGCTTTGTAAATATTTTCCAGTTTGTAAGGTGTCAATTACAAATCATCCATCTGCATGCCATTCTGAAGTATGTTTTCAGACTCACTAAGTGTTATATCATCTGTCAATGAATTTCAGTTACATATTTAAAGAATCTCAGTATCTTTTCCAATAACAAACATGCAAATTAAAAAAATTTGTCAGTTAAATATGGAACTTAAAGACCAGAGAACTACAGTGCTTGTAAAAAATGTAACATTTTTCTAACTTAGCCTGCACCAGATAGATCAGTGGTGAAATCTTTATTTTATTTTGCTTTAGAAGACAATTTCTCAATCAGGTAAAAAGCAAAATAAGTACTAGCCTCTTCGTTTTGAGGTGTCTGTTGTGGAGGTTTTTCTAGGTCCAAAAAATCTAGTGGTCGATCACTAAGAGAAATAACACGGGGAGGAGTTTTCAATGCCAGTGGTTTGAATGGAGTAGACTGAAGAAGGTCGAGGTCTGGAGGTCTGGAAAGTGGAATGTCTTCACTATTACCTGCAAGAATATCAGTTGTCAATAGAAAGCAAGTTTCATTCGTTAACTATTTCCATTATTAGTTACACCAAGACCATTCATGAAGCACTTTCAAAGTCTGAGGTACTTCCTAGGCTGAAGTTGACAAGCAACAACTGTTTGAAAACTAGAAAGCATTTTATAAGTTTTTCTTTATATTTCTGTCCTTCCAGAATTCAGGGGATTTAAATTTCGGCCTGTTGTTACCATATTGAGATGCAGACCTACCTGCCACTACAATCCGCTCTGGAACCTGCATAGTTACACTGGCATTTGGAAATCCTTCTGGGATGCTCTTTTCCAGGTCAGCATTCTGAGGAGCCACTTTGAGTTTCTCTGGAACCCGCATGCGCTGACTGATGCCTTCGGTGTACTCCATCTCATACTGAAGGCGATTGATTTCTGCCATCTCGGCAGCTGGCGACGGGAACGCAGCCCCACTCATTCTGGGGAAAGGAAACCTAGAGCTGTAATAGGAGTATACAAAAGCAACTAAAGGGACCTCTCTCCTGTGATTGCTAGGCAAGCGTTAGAAGATCCTAACTGAGCAGTCTAATTGAGAGAAAAACTACTTGACAAAACTCATAGGAAGTTCAATCACAGGTGACTCAGAGTGGAGGGCAACGAGGGAACCAAGTGAAGCTTTATGTCACACTCAAAGCTGCACTGAGGATCCTCAAACTGAGTTGCACATTACAAGCAGAACTTCTTGGGTGTTTTTGGTTTTGCTTTTTTAAATCACTTTTTCTGCATTGGCTGGAAGGAAAAGGAAAGAAACACTGGGTACACCTTCGGGATTGGTAAGAAACACCTGGTTTAAGACAAAGAAGAAGAAACCCTAGAGCTATGCATGCAGAGAGGCAGGAAAGGGACCACTGGTGGAAACTATGGGGTAGAAAGGGAACTCCAATGGCTAACAGAACATTTTCACAGTGACAATGGCCAGAAGACCTCATCAATGGCTCTGACAGAGACAGGAGCTGTAGCTTGGGTTAAAAAGGAAACTCTGGTGACACAGTCTGAGTGAGGATGCAGAGTAGCTCTCAGTGGAAACTGTGAGCTGCAAGAAGCCTCACTTGTGAGGAAACTTCAGTCAGCCAAAGGCTGGGGGCCTCAGCCACAGCTCCTCTCAGACCAAGACAACAGTTAGTTTTACAGTTAGAGTTAACAGGGATATTTATTTGTATACATATATGCATACACACAATATGCAAGTACAGTTATTATGGAAAATCCATCTACAGGAAACAGTTTATTCTGGCAAGAAATCTTTTTACTGGTACTGCTTGAAGTGGTTCCTAAGCAGCTTCATTCTTTTGCTATCAGGGCTACATCTGTTGCTGTACACGTGCCTTAAAAAGCAGAATACACAGAACTCTGACTACAAAATGTTTCTGCGCAGGTGAGACAGAACATGAGTCACACCACCAACCAACCAGCATGAGCCCACACACAGCACCTCCTGTTTGGGAGCTACGTACCTTCATCAGCGTGCCACCACAGCCAAGCCAATACAACCTGCTCCTCTGCGTACATGTGCACAGACACAACCTGGGCTCTACCCTCAGTGCTTCCCCAAAGAGCATCTGCCCTCAGGACCCACTCAAGGAAATTCAACCTTTGTGACCCTGTCATACGGCACCTCCATCTGCTTTGCACATTCTATTTTCATGAAAGAAGCCAAGACAACCCCTTTATTCACTGCTGTGTAATTAGGCTAATACTTGACAATACCACACAGAAACAATACTTCTCCTATCAATAAAGCCTCAAACTGACAGTTACCTTCAGACAGCAGAACTAAGCACACTGAAGGATACAGTCTATGCAAGACTGCATTAAATGCACACATTCAGTTTATTAAAGATGTGATCCACTTAGCAATCTGACCTGGAATCTTTGATGTTACTTTCAAGGCTTCCAGTCAACAGAGATCAAATGAAATAAATTTATTCATCTCAAAGCCTCACTCACTCCAGCGCATTGCAGAACGGGGTGTCAAGGAGGTCTTCATTCTATTTAAACTTAAATATATCTATCCATAAAGAAAGTGCTGAAAATAGGCAAAGATTTAACTCATATAGATGAGTTCTTACTGTTTGTATCTATCAAATTAAAGGAACTGGAACAACTTAGCCAAACACTTCAAAATACGCATATGCTGTTTAAAGGAGCTCAAGTGCAAAAACACCTCTGGTACTTCACGATTCTTAGACTTTTTTTTTTTTTTTGGCCACATCCTTCAGTCTTGCAAGCTGTGTTTGTCCCTCTTGGGGCTGGATCACCCAGCGACAGGCACAGAGACTGCAGTCCTTTGACATTTCCACTTTACAAAAGGTGTTTTTTCTTCCCAAACAGGGTGTACAGTCAGATCTTCACTGATCAGCACTTCCAGATCAACAGCATTAAGAAAACCATAATGCCAATATCAAGAATCCATTTTAAGATCACCTGAAAGTACCCAGAACATCTATGTGAGGCAGCACACAGAAGAGCTGCCTCTCAGAAGACCTGACTACAGATGCTTCACAGCTTGCCCGCTTCCTTACTCTGAAGCACAGGCTGTTTATTGCACACCACAGCTCCCCTGAAGTTCAGCATTGATTTACGTGCAAGTCAGCACGACTGCTGCTTTCCAGCTGCAAGATAAAACGCACACAACAAAATGACAGCATCAGAACAGTCATTCGACATTCCTGTTCGCAGAATTAAGAGGCTCAGGAGGGGCACGAGAACAGCAGAACGCCGGGAAGTGACACGATGCAGCCGAGCACCCGCGGCCCCTCAGCTCCGGCCCGGCGGGAACCCCGGCCCGGCCCCGCTGCCGGCTCGTCTCTCCCGGCAGCTTCAACGCAAAACACAACCCCTCGTAGCAGGAAAGCACCGGAAACGCTGGGACAAACAGCTGCCGGGCGACGGACCCTCGGGGGAGGAGGGCAGCGGGAGGGGCACGGCCCGAGCAGCCGGGAGGCAGCGGAAGGACGGGAGGACGGCGGGCAGACCGGGCACAGCCGGCGGCGCTCCCGCCAGGCCCCGCGGCGCGCACTCACCCGGACGCGGTGTAAGGCGCTGGGCGCTGCCCGGCCCGCTGCTGCCGCACTCCAGGCGCTGCCTCCTGCGGGCGGGGGGCGCTCGGCGGCGCGCCTTAGGCGCCCTTCAGGTGAGGCGCCACCGCCGGCCGGCTTGTCCCCATCGGGCTGCCGTAAGGGCTGCCGGCCGCGCGCCGCGCGTCACGTGATAGAAAGAGGGCGGAAGCGGCTCCCCCTGCCGTCTCACGTGCGGCCCCGCCGCGGGGCACCCATTTTTAGTGAGGGAAGGCGAGCGGCGCGCATGCGCGGAGGGCGCGTCCGTGGGCCGCTGGGCGAATGCTGGGCGGGGGGGAATGGCGGCCGCCCGAAGTGCAGCTCCACGGCGTGGCCGATGGGCGGCTTTGCGACGCGGAGACCTGAGGATCAAAGTACGTGCCACGTGGTGGAAAACGCGGCTCAGAGCGTGGCAGAGCGCTCACGGCCGGTGCCCAGCTGCCCTTGGCAAGGCACCGCGCGCTCCGTCCATTCCTGCCCGCCCCGTGCTTCACAGAGGCCGTTCTGCGATGCGATGCCATCAGCGTGATGTCAAGCCAGCAGGACCGCACGCAGCATGGAAGCACAGCGTTCGCTTCCCGACACGCTCTGGCGGCCTGAAACCGGCGTTCCCTGCAGCGGGTGTGGGCACCGATGGTGCTGCGGGGTATCGCACATAGTTCTTTCTAACGGGATAAAAAAAAAATCCAGTTTTCGCTGTATTTTTTTTTTTTCTTAATGTTCACCTTTACACCTTAGAGGTCAAAATGAGCAGCAGAGCCAGAAGTGCTGAAGCGTAGATTGATCCAATGTCTGCAGCTTGCTAATTCAGTCCTTACAAATGCCAACAGCACCGCTTCAAACTATCTGAAATAGGAGCTCTTAAAAGATTAAAAATAAAAACTACGTAGCATAGAAACTGATACATTATTTCTCTGCAGATACACCATGTTCCATTTGGCCTTGAAACAAGCTGCTGGCCTGAGCACACCCCACCGGGCAATTCCCCTCTGTCTGCAGATGGGCGTCCTCCTCTCTTTTACCCCTTCTCCAGTCTCCAACATTTACACACCACCACTGTGGATTTTGTCTTTAAAATGACAGTCTAAGGAGGCCTTGAAGCACACTGGAAATCTCTTCACCAGTGATTCCACATGTGTCTGTGTACAGCAGGGCTCGTGCCCTGGGGTGCGGGCTGCATTCTGGAGCACGCAGGTCCTCCTCAGCTTCCTTACCACACCTTCAGATGACACTATCAGTATAGACATATTTAATGGTACGTATAGGTAGTGGAAAAGATTAGTAGGGAGTGGAACAAAAAACCAAGCAATCCCACAAGTGAAATAGGTCTTTTGTTTAGTCAAAATATTTTTATTTGGTTGTATTCAGCATGGTTTTTTTTTCTTTGTTTTTACCCTTTTTTCTTCTTCTATTGTTTTCTCATTATTTCCAGTTTTTCATGCTTCCATTCTTTCAGTACAATATATTAACACTTTGCACCTCTTCAACACTTTCCTGTTAAGGCTCTAAAATTATTTACAGACATGAGTTAACTAATTCTCACAACAACCGGAGAGAGATTAAGCTCAACTTCCTTCAAGTTTTTCTTTGGATTGCAGTGTCCAGCTTGTATCAGCTGGGCTTGATATGTGTCCCTGCAGCCGTGAGTGATGCATGGTTTTGAAAGAAGCCCGAGTTGGAGCACTCAAAATCTAAAGCTATTTATGAAAATCTTTATTTTTAGTAACTTGTTGTAGGTCACACAAAAAGGGTGCAGCAGAATCCAAAATGGGGAACAAAGCATAAATTCCCTGGAGCACTGCTTTTGGCTCTGGGACCTCCAGCATAAGAAAGACATGGACCTGTGTTTGAGTGGGTCCAGACAAGGGCCACAACAATCATCAGAGGACTGGAGCACCTCTGCTACAAAGGCTAGGAGAGCTGGAGTTGTTTAGCCCAAGAAAAAAGAGAAGACTGAGAAGACCTTATAGCTACTCTTAAAGGGGGCCTACGGGAGAGAGAGGAATGGACCCTTTCTCAAAGAGTGTAGCAAAAGGACAGAGGGTAATGGTTTTAAACTAAAAGAAGGCAGATTTAGATTCAGGATTAGGAAGAAATTCTTCACTGTGAGGGTGGTAAGGCACCAGAACAGGTTGCCCTGTTGCCCAGAAAATCTCTGTCCCTGGAGGTGTTCGAGGCCAGGTTGGATGTGGCTTTGGGCAACATGATCTGTGGAAGGTGTCCCTGCCCATGGCAGGGGAGGTGGAACTAAATGGTCTTTAAGGTCCCTTTTATTCTGTGATTCTATGAGACATAACACTTTCTAACTTACTTTTGACTTTATAACCACAATCTATTCCCTTCTCCTTATACTTCATCCTCTACTGAACATTTCCAGCAGTCTTTAATGTAACACGTTTAGTTACATTCTGTGTTTTGCTAGTAAGCTTTACAATTGTGTCTTGAGTCATCAATTATACACTGTATACAATGGCTTTGAGTAACTGCATTGAACCTTAATTTAAAAAAAAACCTAACAAGCAACGGGCATGGGTTTTACTTTGGGTATTTAAAGAAATTTCAGATCTAACAAGGGATTGTCTTAAAGAAAACACCTCCATCACCGAACCTTATTTATAAGAACGACTACATATTAACTTGACATGAATACCTTCTTATCAGTAGTGCATCTGCATAGAGATTCTTCATAAAAACCTGCAAATTCACAATTACACCTTGCAAACAGAAGTACTAGAACTGTTCAAGCTAACAATACTTTAAAAATATTCATTTAGTTCATGGAAATGGTATCTTCAAGTCACCTCCATCAGAAGATAATGACATGAAACACAGATGAAACTGTTTCATAGTTAGATTAACACTGAAAATTCAAACAGACAAACATAATTAAAGAATTTTAACAGAAACAATATAAAATTTCACTGGCTTTAAAAAGATCTAAAGGAGAAATCTTGGCTATTTCAATGTATTGCTAGACCTTACATTTAAAATGGTACATTTACAGAACTCTTCAGATGAATTAGGCTTCTTCTATAAAACTAAATACTGGAATTCCAATAATTTGTGCAAGTATTAAAATATTAACATTTTAAATGTTAACATTACCATTTTAAATAGCCTTGCAAGTGCAATGTTACAAATACTTTAAAAAAAAATCAGAGCTACAATTTTATATAAGTTATATGAGTAAATGAAAGTGCTTTTCAAGTATTCATGTTCATTTGCAGTTGGATTCTCTTGTTAAGTCAGTGCTCAGTGGTACAATTTAAGTATCAGTGTTTCAATTTTGGATGCATGAATTTAACTGGATGGAATAAATGATATTTGAAGAAGTGTTTGTGCCAAATATTTCAAAATGGTATACAAAATAAATATAAATATTTCAAAATTGAATATTAAGAAAATGAAATACAGATTACTTCCTGGAGGCTCTGTAACAACCCAGTAATGGTGGGGGAGAGCTCTTGAACCACAGAGTCATTGTAAGTTCTGTCAGTTTCTTAAATTATGATATGCTAAATGGTTGTTCTTCAGTAGAGACAAAACCAAAGGATCAGAATAAAGGCTCAATACTCTCAACTTCCAAAGAGTTTTTAAGATCTCATAACCTATGTCAAAAGCATGGTGTCTGAAGAAGATTTTCCTACACTCTCAATTAGGCAGCACTTAGCTGAAGTCACTCTAGAGAACATAGCTGGTGCACAGCAGCACTGTAGTGTCTACCCAGTGCACAGTGTAGCTTCCTTCCTGGCTAGTTAAAAACCATTATTATTGCAGCGACACAATTAAGACTGTATGCCTGCTTCCCACCCAAGGAAAGGTGAGCTAAGTGGGAAAATGCTTGTTTATTAGACAAGAAAACCAAACCAAAACAGCCCTACATTAATCAGTATGTATTTAAAAGTGCACTGAAAATATTTCGTATCGAACCCTATCTCTTAAGTGCCAGACTTTCATCTTAAATTATACCTGCTTTGAACACTGATCATCTGTAAGCTGATATTATAGCATTTTGTTTGTCTTGCCATTTGAAAAGCACATGACATAAGGCAGCATTAATGTCCTTCATTAAAGATTTGGCGTCACCACAGATTTTATCATGAAGATACAGCTTAGAGATGACACAGTTCTGGAGAAGACCCTGCAGACTGTCATTACAAGCTTACTCCAACAAAGTGCTTTGCCATTTGCCAAAGACAAAAGTCAAACTGTTGCCCTACCTCACCACAGTGCTGCACTGGCAATCATACTTTCCTTTCCAGGTGCAGTGGGACTTTAATAAATTATAGCTCCCCAAATTTAGGCAATTCTTTGTAGTAAAAGCAGGGTTTCATTTCTGCCAAGAGTGGCCATTGTTTAGACTGGTCTCTTCATGCAGACCTGACAACGGCTGATGATGTTTTCTAGTTCTCCTGCTTTCAATGTCTGTGGCAGAGGTTTCCTAAAAGAAAGAAAACATACACTTTTTTGTGTGTGTGTGTGTGTGCGCGTGTGTGAGAAAAACTAGGGGGAGGTAGTGAAACTTTGGATATGGAATGAAGTGCATTAAGGCCAATTTCAAGATCCTGTGGATGGGTCAGGGCAATCCTGAGCAGAAATACAGGCTGGGTAAAGGGGTAAAGGCTTAAAACTGAATAAGGGTATATTTAGGTTAGATATAAAAAATTCTGTACTAAGAGGGTAATGAGGCACCAAAATAGGTTGCTCAGAGAAGATGTGGATGCTCTATAAATGTTCAAGGCCCTGTTGGATGGGGCTTTCAGCAATCTGATCTATTAGGAAGTGTCTCTACCCATCCATGACAGGAGAGCTGGAACAAGATGGTCTTTAAAGTCTCTTCCATTCTATGACTATGAATCAGATGCTTGGCTCGCTTAAGGTCTCTGTGCTATGGAATGAGCATAAACCTGACAAATGGGGATGTCTAATCTGACGGGAATTACTAAGGGAGACCCTGCTTGTTATGCAGGCAATTAGTGGCTTCTAAGCCATTGGCAGCATGGATGCAATGTGCATAGGTGAAGGAAATGGGGCTGGGGCTGATAAGAAAGTACAGTTTACCTGAACATTCTTCTTGGATTTAGTGATGCCAACCAGAAGCTGTAGGAGTTTGTGTAGTAGTTGCATGTTCCCCTGCCATGGCACTCTATGAATGGGATGGCTCGAAATTCTTCCAGACAAGATCCAGGAGATGCCAGTGCTTGGCCAGAGGCTTCTGAGCCAGCACTTGTATACTGTAATAACCAATAGTTATTTTTTTAAGGAGAACCATGTACATCAGCTTTTACTAAACTGCAGGCAAAAAAAAATCTCTAAAGTTTATCATATGTTCTGTGCTATATCTTGGACAAACCAAAAATCAGCATAGATTAGTTTTACCAGACTCACAATGTAGCACAGAAGCCTTACGAAAATTCAAGCCGTAGTTATGCTATTTCTTAGTTCTTGCAAAGGCCTTTTTCTGCTCCAAGAAAAGCTGTAAAAATGTAGCAAGAACAGAGACTAGAAAGTAGCTGGCTTCCACCCATTTGAAGGCTACAGAAACTGAATTACAAAAAAATCAAATTCCATCTTTTGTGTATGTGCTCCCCTTCATATTTTTTGTTAAATGGATACCTTCTCCAAAAACAAATCAAAGAAGGCATTTTCATTCTCTGATGTTGGACAATGCTTGTAGAAAGAGTTCTAAAATAATTTATGACAGCAGAATATTTGCTAGAAAAATACGTTTAAATTTAATGATGCTTGAGAAGACTGTAATTTAGCCAGAAACTGAAAAATAATTAGTTTTTTAAGATATTTATTATAATTTATGTCCAAATCACAGGAGTGACAAAAAATTTCACACTAGATCTAAAAGGACTTTCCATCATGCAAAAAACCAAACAAACAAAAAAAAAAAAAAAAAAAAAAAAAGAAAAAAAACCACAACCAAAAAGCCAAGCAGACTTGCAAGAGAAGCTTTTAGTGCTGTCTCTTATCCTCATCTGCTGGCATCCCTTTGGCACGTCACAGTCATGGATAACAAAGGTGAAGTGCCACTCCCCCGCTATAAATACACCCCTATTCTCATTCTCAGTGCTCACCTTGCAAGCACATTATTAACTTTCATCACTTCTATCTCATTATGGCATCAAAATTGCTGAAGCAGTCCTTTGCAGAGAGTGCACTGCATTTGTTTTGATTTCATCTTTCTATGAAGATTGGCCCAAAGATCTGTATTATGGAAGAACTGCCAGGCATAGTGGCAGGTAGCATATTTCTGTGCATCTGTGGTCAGGACTGGTTTAACCACCCCAGTCCCCAGACCTGTCCTTCCAAGAGCTCAGCAGAACACGTGAGTATGCAGTTACTTTTGTCAGACTAAAATCCAATTGTTTTCCTTTCATCATGTTCCCTTCTCCAACTTATTTCTGAGGACAGATCAGAATAGTTGTTCCTATGCTTCTGTCATCAAATAGGAGTTAAGATTGTCTAATTCTAGGCAAAGAAAAAAATCACCATTATTAACACACAAATGTAGATGAAAATGACATTGAAAGTGAGGCAAAGGAAAATTAGTTATTTCCAGTGCTTTTATCTTTACCATAACAAAAGAAAAGCCCTTCCAGAGAGATATCCAGCCTCCTGGACATGCAGGAACTGCAGTTGTTTGGCTGTGAACTGCTATTACCATTGCAGGGCCTTCACAGACAATGCATCTGTAAGAAGAAGTATGCATGCATTCAGGGCTGAGGGGAGGGAAAATATGTAAGCAGACCAAAAACTGCATCTGCTATGTTACTAGCTACCTAACTCCAGGGCTCACTAGAAATACTATACCTTACATACATTTTTTGCAGTTAAATGTGGAGATTAGTAAATTGAAGCTAATCCAAATACCTTTTTTGCAATATCTATTAGACAGAAGTTGGTGAAAGATAAGAACTAATCCCAGAACATTTGACCTTCCTAGTATCGCCAAAGTAATGCACTGAATTTTACTATCATCATGTGTTCATTATTTTATGTTGCTACAGTTTAGATCAAAGTTCTGTACCTTTATTTGCTAATATTAAATTTTAAAAATACTTATTATTTCCTAAATGAAAAAATATGAAGCTGAGCTACTAGATTTCAACAACTGCCTCTTGTATATATGACATAAGTATTAAAAAATACATATGTATGTGCATGTGTGTATATATATATGTGTGTGTGTATATATATGCCATTGCAAACAGTAGTACTGTTTTCCCTTTTCTCATGTCTGCTATGCTAATTCAGCCTGTGGCAGTACCTTACCTATAATTTAACTTTTCTCAGGGTATCACTGATTATTTGACATATTCAGATGAGTAATAAAAATATCAAGCAATTATAAACAGTGCTCGTATTTACTAAGAGGTAAAGGTCCTGCTCTAAGATTTATTGTTCAAAATAACTTACACTCTGTGTGGCTGCTGGCAAGAAGAACTAACACTTGCACTCTTACCTGCTTATATGGGGCTCTAGTGCTTTGCCAGAAATCGGTGCCATGTCTACTGGCATTGCTGTTGCAGTTGATAGCCAGTAGGAATAGTCGTTGCGAGAAGCAAAACTGCACACGTCATTGGTGTTACAGAATAAGAATGGCATGGTGGTAAATCTCTGCAAGCAGCTACCAGCTGTTCCTAAAATACAGAAGAGGAAAATCTGTGACAACTGGGAGACTATATTCAGCATGACCAACAAAGGAGACCAGTGAAATAAAAAGCTGATGGCTATAAAGAGTGCAGTATCTATACAGTGAAATTATATGAAATAAAAATACCTACAACATAGATAAAAGTAAGTATTTAAAATTAAAGGCCAAGAAAAAAATCTGTTAAAAATACTATCTTAGTGAATGACATCAGTCCTTGACACAATGGCAGGGATTAAAAGCTTCTGGTGTCACTTTTGACACACTATAGCATCCAATCTGGCCTCCAGAAAACTACTGTGCTCTCCTAGACCTTCTAATATTACTGCCAGCCCTACACAGATGCTACTGACATTTACACTAGGCATCTATCCATAGGTAATCAAATTCCTCCTGAAAAAAGTGTATGGAGAGCAGAAGGAAGTATAGGAGTGCAGGAAGGAAAGACGTCTTTCAAATTGTGATTATTGAAATTGACTCAGAGCAGCAGACCACTCTGTAGACTGATGGCTGAAGCCTATGTTCATCTCAGACACGAGTTTGGTTTCATGAAGACAGCTCAGCATTACTGCACTCTACTCTTTGAAAATTTTGCTAATACAGTACCAAGGTCTTGTCCATGCGCTCGTTCATTTCCTTGTACAAAAAGCAGAGAATAGCCAGTGTAGATCTGTGATGTCCCAGCTGGGCATGAAGGAATCTTTGTTGATTGACTATGTCGAGTAAAGATAAAACCTCTTCTTCTTGGACCAGTGGAGACAGTACCTGGTGATCCAGGCAATCCCTGTAGGCCAGGAAAGCCAATCAATCCAGGCTGTCCTGTGAAGGTGAAGAAAATATTATCACATTCTTTGAATTCCTGCTTTACTCAAGTTAGTGAAACAACTTAGAAACAAACCAAAAATTTTTAACTTAAAAATGGATAATAGATTTTACTAGAGATATGAATTCCTTCAGACCTAGCTAACGTAGCTTTAATTTGCATCAATTTGGAGGATACTGAAAACTTTTTTTTAACGCTTGTAAATTATAATAATTCTATGGCGACTCAATAAAAGTAATCAGTTTCAAGTTGATGTTACATAAAGGCACACTGACTTGAACAGATTCTCAAGTGGGTGAGCAAATGTGATTAATAACAGAGGAGCACGGTCAAGGCATACTTTTGTAAATGGTGTACAATTGTAAACTAGTATTTCAGTTGTGAACATGAATCTGGTCAAAGCTAAGCATGTTACAGAATCTCAATGTACACAAAAAGAAGGCTTGACAGGAACTGGGAATACAGTTCATTTATAAATTCAGTAGTAGCAGTCAAACAGAGATGTCTGCTTTCCTGTACCTCTTTGTCCTGGAAATCCCCTGTCCCCTTTCAGACCAGGCAGTCCTGGTTGACCTGGACGACCAAAACTTCCTGGTAGACCTTTTACTCCTTTAGGTCCTAAGGAGTAATCAAGGAAAAACAGATTAATATAGCAGTATTATGCTCGACTTTAATAACTGCTAATAAATGAAGTTAAAATCCCTACGTGAATGTAGCTGTGTTAGAATAAGAACAGCAGCACAATGTTCATAAATGTTGGGTCTGTCCATAGTGTTATTATCAGCATATTTCACATCAGGAAGATGACAAGGAAGTACTGAATATACCATAGAAAATTATTATCATCATAAAGGACTTCTACATAAATCAGAGCAAATAGCTGTTACTTTTAGCATGTGTTAAACTATTGGAATATCTCAAAAATTTAATAACAGCCCTCAATCATGTTGGTCACAGTTCATAATTCCATAAACAATGTAGCTCCTTCATAAAAAAATTCAAGGAAAGTGTAAAAGAAACGTTGTTTAATGCCTGCTTTGTTATGCCAGAGGGAATTCTGTCACTCCCGAATCAGGCATGCTTTCTAGCAGGCCCCAAGTCTCTGAGAAGTTCCCTCCCGGTGTGGAAAGCTATGGTCTGAGAACAGTAGTTGAGCAAACAGTACACATCCACCTCATACCACCTGCCTCTTGTTCCCACATTCCTCACAGCCACAGCATTCTTCTGATAGAGAAACAGACTCTCCTTTACCTTCCCACCTCTAGACCATGATAGACACAATCACTTTGTAGCACACCTACAGTACTTGTTTCCTGTGTTACCTCAGAAACGAGAATGATTCTGCTCATATGAAAACTATGAATGTTTTGACTTAAGTTTTCCTATACCATTTTTGTTACTTAACCTTATACTGAGGGAAAAACTTGCACACGCACTGACTGCAGGTGTGGCGGGCAGACAGAATGGGCCAGGTTACAAATACAGGGTTCTTAACAAGGCACCAAGAGTTATTTTTAAGTACAGAGAAGTACATTTAAAAAATTATCAATTTTCTGTGCAGCTGTATGTTTTCCTGCCAAACCGAAATGTTCCATCATGTGAGACACACAAACCTGTACAGAGATAAAAGTATAAGATACCTTGTAATCCAGGAATCCCTTGAATTCCTTGATCACCTGGTGTTCCTGGGATTCCTGGCAGTCCAGGAGGCCCCTTGCTTCCTGGGACAGAGAATACTCTCCCAGAGACTCCAGGTGGACCTAGAAGAAAAACGTAATGAAGAACTCGTATGTTAAAAACAAGAAAAACAAAACAATAACAAAATCAAGCTAAGTTATCTGGTATTAGAATAAAAGTGTCAACAATAGTTACCAGGTTGGCCCTTTGGTCCCCGTGGCCCTTCTGCTCCTCGTGGTCCAGGGGGTCCTTGATTACCCTTTTCTCCTGAAGAGGGAGATTGGAAATACGTTGTAATTTTTTTTTTTTTTTTAATAGTTTGAAAGGTCTAAACAACTGTGAGATGCCCACAGGCTTATTTACGGATGTTGCATGATCCATGCAGCCTTTCTGAAAAGTAACACAGTCAGCAGCCTCATTTGAAATAGGAGAGTGCACTTCTACCCATCTTTTGTTACTCTGGAAATTATAGGCCAATAAATTGTAATAAACAATAATTTGTTCCTATCTCCTTGTAACACAGTTCAACTCCTTCAATTCCAACTGTCAGTTATACTGATGACTATTAGGAGGACTGTGAAGTCCTTCAAAAGTTCGAAACTTAACAAGCAATTACAATTCTTTTCACAATGTAAAATATGAGGTTACATCCAGAATATTCTCTAACAGCTCTGCTGTAAATAGTAACAATAAAAGAAAATTTTATTGAGCCTGGAGATTTGACAGACCATGTGAAGAAATGAGGGCTTTTTGCATAAGAAAGTATAATTATTGTCTGTACAGTGACTTTTCAAATTGGAACCATAAACTTAAAACATCCTGCCTGGAACACAAAGCAAGTGGGTTAAACAACTAAATGACAATTTTGTATTACTTTTAATTATGTAATTGAAAATGAACATACTGGAATGATGTAGGCCTAAATCACATCTAAATTGCAAAAAATAAAAAATAAAAAAAAAAGCTTAAAAGGATTTTTAGATGGCTGTTTATTTAACTAACCCTTGGGAATATAAAATTAATGAGTCTAACACATTTTATATTTTGTCTGCTGATAAACTGGTGAATGAGATTGTAATCAGGACTGTTTTATGGCGATCACACTACCTAGTGCTTTCTTCATAGTTATGTTTAAATACTCCTGAGTTCTATAGCTAATAGGTTGCCCCAGATCACATCTTTTAGCAGTGGTGCGGCACCTAGCAAACCTAGTTCCGATGTCATTACACATCATTAGTAAGACAAACATTTTTAAGTTGCCTGAAATGGAGGCAATTGAAGTTCTAGCCCTTCCTTGCTTTAACAGAATTTTGGACACACTCAGAGCACCTGCCTCAAAGAAAGTGCTCTCTCAGTTAATGTTTCCTTGTCATAGCAGACCCACATTCTGCTCCTGATGGAAAAACTCCATGTCTCCAGGACCTGACCTGGTAGGTGCTATTACCCATACCATTCCAACATTATGCAGAAATAATTCTATTTGTCACATAGAAGTGTACAGAATAAATACACGAATACCTTTTACACCTGGAAATCCGAGGAAGCCAGGGTCCCCTCTAGCACCAGGATAACCTGGTCGCCCTTCTACTCCCTGCAAATCAGATGCCATCAGTTATAAAGACAAAGCAATATCTGCATGCTATGAAATAGATCTTCATTTTGTTCAAAAATATTTCAAGTGTTATATCCATAGAATATCCCACAACTAAAATGGTTTGCTCAATTTTTCAGCATGTTAGAAAGAGTCATAACACTGTTAATATTATTCTGTAATACCACGTGTCCGAAGAAATAGTCAATGATTCCTTTTAGGTCTGTTTAAATCTATTACAACTGTTTTTAATATCCACTTTACTATCTTTATTATACATTTATTTCTTTCTCTGTGGGTGTTATTTTCATGGTAAGAATGAAATTATGAAATGAGTAAGAAACAAGTAGCATTCCTTTCACTGACTTTTGGACCTGGAGGGCCACTGTCACCAGCTGGGCCTGCTGGTCCTTGTATACCATCTGCTCCTCTAACACCTTTGCTTCCTTTTATACTGAGAGTGGGAAGACCAGGCAGCCCTTGAAAACCAGGAATACCTGTACAGAAACAGAATATGTAAAGAGTACCACCAACTGCATTTCACATACATTACATACAACACAGTATAAGATTTAGCTCTATGATTGTACTTCATGTTCACTGACTCAGTGAATCCCAAGGAAATATACCCATTTACTTAAAAAAAAAAAAAAAAGAATAAATAAATAACTAAAGTCTATTTTTCTGTAGCCTCTTAATTTACTCTGAGATCAGAGGTGAGTTCTTGCAATCCTCTGTAGCACTACAGTTTTTTTTATATCCTTCAGTTGTAGTTACAGTTGGAATAACATGCATCTCTCTTCTTGGAAGTCAGATTTCAGACACCCTACAGATTGCGAAGGGAGAAAGCAAAACTGGGCAGAGGGTAAAACTTACATCATACTGCATGGACAATTGTGGTGTTTGCAATGAAAACACTGCATCAGTTCGTAAAGGAACTACCTGTTTAATTATGAAGCTCTCTGAGGGAGAATCCCCAGGTTGAACTCTGCTTTCAATTATCAGTATATCATTTCAGATAAGTAAGGAGTTACAACAACATACCTGGTCTTCCATCTGCACCAGCAATGCCTCTATTCCCTTTTGGGCCAGTAATTGCCATGCCTGTTGCTCCTTGAAATCCAGGCAATCCCATTAAGCCAGGAGGTCCAATGGGTCCTTGGTCACCCTGACGACCTTTCACACCTGGTGGCCCAGGGAAACCCGGCAGCCCCATGTCCCCTTTGACTCCTGTAGAGTATAGGTAATACATTTGAGGAGAGTTGTTATGATGCTAAAATGGTACAGTACAACAACTTTCAGAAATAGGACTACGCAGAATATATGTATTTACTACACCACACATGTGGAATTCAGCCTTTGCATGTGTGTGTCCCCAAAGCCTATTGCTACTGCAAAGCAAAATGATTGCATGAAAGTGCAATGCAAGGTAGTATATAACCACTTTTAAAAGTCGACTTCAGAGTTTGCTCATACAATTGTCGAACTTGAAGGAAGGAGAGAAAGATAAGACTGGTGAATATTTCTTGATGTAGCAGTAGAAGCAATGCTATTTTAATCATCAGAACTGTCAAATCCTATTAAATTAAATTCCTGATAAAACCAAGAGCACAATAAAACTAGTTGACAGAGCAAATCCTCTTACAAAACACTATCTTTCAACAATATTTTTCAATAATCTCCACCATTAGTTGTACATTTTTGCCAGCAATGTCTGCACCAGTGTACTTGATCTGCTGTTTCACAGCTGCTATGACAGCAGGAAAACATTGCCCACATAGTTCATCTTTCATCATCCTGACCAGACGGAAGTAAGAAGGTGCCAAATCTGGATCATATGTTGGGTGTGGTAGTTCAGCCAAGATTGGTCTTCAAACTGGTATGGAGCCTAGCATTATCATGTTGCAAGAGAAAGGTTGTCTTCTTTTCTGGCCTGACTCTGGAAGTTTGAGCCTTCAGCTTAGTCAGCATTGTGATCTAGCAGTCAGAGTTGATAGTTTGTCCAGGTTTCAGGAAATCCAGAAGGATGAGCCCTCTCCTGTACCAGAAGTCAGTGCATATCAAGTTACCTGCTCATGGCTGCATTTTGAACATTTTCTTCAATGAGGAATTGACATATCACCACTCCGTGGACTGCTGTTTTGACTCCAACTCATAATGGTTAACATCACATCTCATCATCAGTAATGATGCAATCCAGGAAACTGTCACCTTCAGCCTCACACTGGTTCAACAGGTCCTGAAAAACTTGCATACAGTGTTCTTGTTCTTGTGTGAGTGTTCATGAGACCCACCTGGAGCAAACTGTGTGATATTCCAACGCTGCCATCATCATTTCCAACACATTGAAGCTGATATTCAGCTGTTAACAGAGTTTCCTGGTCATAATCCACTGATTTACAGGGATGAGCTGATTGAGACACCATTCATTTCATAGTTTGACAGCTGTCCATGGCTGTTCAGACATGGCTTGTCTTTCACATCACTGTCACCACAGTTGAAACACACCACCCACAGCCTCACCTCACATCCACTGTTTGGTCTTCCAGAAACAGTCAGCAAGCATCAGTGAATGTCAACAGGTGCAATTTTTTTCAATTACACACATTTGCTTCATACACAATTCTATGTCAGACACCACTCTGTCAAGACTGCCCCTCTGCTGCCATCTACTCCATGGCAAGACAATTTAACAGAGTATTGTAGAGAAGGTACGGTCTCTACTGCTGCATCATCAACAACTGCCCCAATGCTGTGGGACAGCATAATAAAGCAAGAGGCATTACTTTCAGAGCAGTCCCTCTATGTGCCATTTTAAACATCCAAAAGCATCTTAAAGATGAAGACTCTAGTATTTAAAAATGAAGCTCCTACTTTCTGGAAAAAAAAAACCAAAAAAAACAAACAAACAACTCACCTCTATGACCAGGAACACCCTGAAGGCCAGGGATTCCTCTCCCTGGTGCTCCTACAAAATATTAGGTCATGTTACACTCAATAGTTATAGAATAACTGCTCAAAAATATCATTGTCTAACATTTCATATTTCACTTCAAAATTCACTAAATCCAACCATAGAGTTTAGTTATATATCCAGTAACTGACACATTAATTTGAATTAGTTCTATCCAGAAGTACAAATGATATTTGTAAGCTTTTCTTTACAGCAGGAACTCCTATTTACCAGTTGTATATGAGGCAGAGTCTATAATAATAAGCTTTGTCTTTTATTTTTCAAGTGGAAAAAGCCAGACAAAAATTTGCATTAAAATTAATTAAAAAGAAAAATAAAAGAACATACATAGTCATAAAAATGGAAATATTTTAACAATGATTACTCAAAACTGAATATGAAAAAACACATACATATCTAAAGTGTAGGTGTCAAGAGGATGGGACCAGAATCTTTTTGTTGGGGCAACAAGCACAGTTTGGAACACAAGGAGTTCCATCTGAATGTGAGGAAAAAGTTTACTTTGAGGGTGACAGAACACTGGAACAAGCTACACAAAGAGGCAGTGAAACTTCCTTCTCTGGAGATACTCAAAACCTGCCAGGATGCTTTCCTGTGTAACTTACTCTAGGGAATGTGCTTTAGCAGCAAGGTTGAACTGGATGATCTTCAGATGTCCTGTCCAATCTCTACAAGCCCGTGATTCTGTGAAAAGGCTTATTATGAATGCCTTCTCAGGATTTTATTTTTAAGATATTAATATATATGAACATTCTGACAGTAAAACATGAAAACGCTTTGTCGTAGTTCAGCACACGACTGTACCTATCTGTGGACACTGACGACATCAGGAATGACATTCAGTTGGAAGCTTTTACACACTCATTCCTGTCATCCTTTTTACGTAAAAAAGGAGACCCTTTCTTTAAAGGAATTTTGATTCACCTGTTTTTTTTTAAGGTGAAACACATGAGAATAATTAATAGCAATACTTAGACCCTTGCAGATGTTAACATTTTGAGGGAAAATTATGACAAATCACATGCACAATAGATGAGTGACACTTGGCTGTTAATAGCATGTACTATGATTACACAAAGTCAATGAAATATGTAAAATTGTAAGACTTCTACTTATAAATTCCTATTTGGATCCACATAATTTTCTCATTAATCCTTCCCCAATAATTCTTGTCACTTTAGCTAGGGAAAAGAAAGTGATGTTTAAAATAGAATGAAAGTATTTCACTGCAGTTACCTGGTTCTCCCTTTACTCCTGGGGGACCAGGCATACCATCCTGACCCTGACTGCCTCTTTCACCAGCAAGTCCATTTTCTCCAGGGTATCCAATGGCACCTGTGAATTAAAATGGACCACATTATCATTTTCACTTTATTTTCACATAAAAGAGAGAAGATCTGAATTTCCTTTTTATAAAATTATTAGTGCAACTACTTTAAGGACAGAGGTAACTAAGTCGTATACAAACATTTGTCAAAAGCAAAATATCTTTTGCATTGAGTTCACTGGACTTCAGTGGATTTAGAAGTCCCACTATTTCCACTGTTTCCATTATTTCCATGGAATCTGTGGTGCTGGAAATACACACATGCTTTCTTTCCCTAAAACCAAGTTTTCCAGTAGTATATTCTGATCAGCTAAATGCTGATAAGCCAGCATTAGTTCACTAAAGCCAACAGAACTATAACATAATTTAGAGGAAGATCTGCATATGAGAACGTTCAATGCCCTTTGTGAAGACAGTGACTGACACTGACTTCAATGAAGTCTACATTATAAATCTCTGTTGCTGCACATTCAATACTCCCCCTTATGTATTTTATATATTTTATATGGTTCAACATTTTCTGCTGCTCTAAGAAATGTCTGCAGTGCTCTCTTTCCCCTCTTTCCTCACCAATTTATTTTCTCCTCTGTGTCTAGCTATGTCTTAGTTTATTATTCTCTTTTAGTAGGTAAAAGAAGCCTATCCTACTATCTATGTTGCTATCACATCTTGAGACTTCTGGACTGGAAAAAGAAAAAGAGTATCAAGGAAAAAGCTTCACAATACTGAAGCTAAATGAAAACTTATTCCCTGAGATGAACTGAGAACATAAACAGAGCCTCATACCAACATTAACGGAGAATGTAACTATGTCAGGTGAATTCTAAAAGTTCATAAGAACATCAACAGTCTCATTACAAAGAAAATAACAAACCAGAGGACAGCAATTTGGGAGAGATGCCATATACCATACCAGGAGGGCCTGTAACACCCTGTTGTCCGGGGTTGCCCTGCTGTCCTTTAACTCCTACATCTCCTGGGAGTCCGAGTTTCCCTGAAGAATAAAGAGTTTGGGAGAGAAAAAGAGGCATTATCACTTTTGATAATTAGCACATTTAGTTCAAGCTCTAGGCTACTATTTCTGCTTCAGACAGCTGAGACAGATCTCTAGCTGCTATAAGCTAGCCTGGCTGTGCTTCCTACAAAGGAGCTGTTGAGGTTTTTGACAGTTGCCACCCTACACACACCCTGCCCAGCTTACTGAGAGATTCTCTTCTTCTAGAAGCATATCAGCATTTAATCCCCCTCCAAAACAAAACATACCTGGAGTTCCAGCAACTCCTGTTTCTCCTCTGAGCCCATGTAGTCCCGGTGCTCCTTTCTGCCCTGGCTGACCTTGGGACCCTTTTTCTCCTTTCCTGCCCAAAACTCCAGGTGTCCCTGGATCTCCCTAAAAAATAGCAGTTGCACACCAACAGGTAAGGAACAACATCACATACAGTATTTGAAGAATAGAAAAATCACACTTATTTTTAAACTTCATATATAATCAGAAAATTTTAATCTGCACAAATTAAATTCAGTCCTTTGATGTTTTTTCATGTAGTACAGCTTACATCATCAACCACATCTTTTGGATAATTTCATATGTAAAGATTCCCAGTTGTTCAAGAGGGAAAACATGTGGAGGAAAATTTTATCCACTTGGTCTTATATCTTATATCTAATACTACATATCGCTAAAAAAGTAAATGCTATTAACAGGCTTTCAAAAACCAACATAGTTTTAATAACACAATTTTTGCATTTTCTAAGAATATTTCTCTGCGATTCTTGACATACAAGAGGATTTTTTGTATGTATCATCATTAGCATATCATCTACTTATCTCCTCATGCTTACACATTTTTCTGTTTCTGTTGTGAAGGGCTCTGCTTTTTGCTTAATATGACAATGACAGTATTTCTATAGCCTTTATACCTTTGGACCAGGTTCTCCTGGGAGTCCAGGAGATGGGTACCCAGGGTCTCCTTTTTCTCCTGGAAAGCCACCATAGCCTGCTGGACCAGGGTCACCTGAAGTTCCTGGAAAGCCTGGAGATCCCTTCTGTCCTTTTTGACCTGGAAATACACAGATAGTAACAGCATTCTTAAAAGGGTCATAATCACATACCACATTTCCTGTTCTGTTAACTACTGCTTATATATTCAGATATTCATTCTTCATCAGAAATAAAGTATTTTAATTCCAAACATGTTAAAAAAGTTTATTTCATTTAAGAGTATATAAATTTATTATCTCTAATTCCAATAGTCAACTTATAAAAAGAAAGTCTTATGACCACTAGCCAGGCATTTGGTTACAAAAGCAGGTTAAGCCACTATACATTACCAAAAACTGAATAATTAATGCCCTGAAATTATTATTTAAGAAGTTATTATAAGCTATATACAGAGATAGTCAGGTACAACACATCATTAACATCCCACTCTACAATTCCAGAGAGAGAGAACTCCATTCTGCAATTCAGGCAAATGCTGCAGTGTAAGAAGTCTACAAATACTGCAGAGAATAAATCTCAGCTTGAGTAAGTATTGTGTGTGTGCTTACAGTAACTGCTCAGATCTGTGTAAATGCTTCTGTACAGCTCTATCAATTTTCAACATGACTTAATAGAAAATAACCTGGAAGTCCCATGTTCCCTTTGTTTCCTGGTGCCCCAGGAAATCCTTGTCCTCCAGGAATCCCTGGAAGACCCATAAATCCTTTGACACCTGCAAGATGAAAAAATAAGTATCATATCACATGCCCTGTTTAGACACTGACTGTCTAGTAGAGCTGAGGTTAACACAGAATCTTTTACTTCACACACTGCATGATATCTTACTATTTTATAAAGCAACAGTGAAGTATAATTCTTTCACCCACTCTAGATGCACATAGAAATATCAGTATCACTGTCAAAGAAAAAAAATCTTATGTATCAACATTAACATGTTTAGGTTTGTGACTCTTCACAGTGTTCAAGAGTGGCAACTGAACCTTTGAACAGTTTTATCAACAATCTGTGTTTATGTGTTGGACTTTCCTGCCGTTGTTCACCTGAGTTCAGTCTGGTTTCTGGGTGTGTCACGATCACTTCAGCTTAATTTAGCTAAATTAGTGCTCAGTTTAATGACTGCAAAGTAGAGCTTCATCTAGAACACCCAGATGCCTAAATTCTGGGGTACTGGTAATCCCTGAATATTTAGCCATGTCAGGTCTGATTTTCTCCCACAAAAAGCTTTTCTCATGATGGCTACACTGCAGCAACGACAAAGGACATACCAGTGATGATACTGGTTAATCTCATCATGACAAAAGACACTTCGATTACAAGACTAAAATTATTTCTCATTTCTTAATTGTCATAATTTCTATGTATCTAACGGCAGTTTTGTGATTTCCAGAATTAAATTATCTTGAACCAAAATTACAGAAAAGTAAAAAATATTATTACGATTAATTTGGAAAAAAAGAAACTCATCATAGTCAGTTCCTCACTGAAGGTCAATGTGTATCATTATATATGAGGGCATGGTGATGTCAGAGCAAACTTTGAGAAATGGCATAGGTAGGTTTATAATTCACACTGGATCTTTTTAAGACTCCTTTTCACTGAAGACCCGGCAACTTTCAAAATAATATCTTACTCTTCATGTGACATGGTAATTTTCAAGACAAATGCTCCATACCTGGTACTCCAGGTACTCCGTCAGATCCAATAAGACCTGGGGGACCTTGGACACCTGCATCTCCTTTTTCTCCTTTTAGGCCCATTCTTCCTTGGACTCCTATAATAGTTTCATTAAAAAAAATGCACAACAGCATTTTAGAATGTGAGTTTTCAAGCTCTTTTGAAACTGATGAAACTGAAATGGAGCAAAATATTTTACTTGTTAACAAACACAAGCAAGTGACAAGCTCACAGTCAATGCCTTCTCTATTTCCCATATGGAGACAAAAAGAAGTTTCTGAAATCTACAACATGAAAAGGACTACACAAAGCCAGATAGCATTAGTTCAGCATGCACAACTCATATGCCAAGTCTCTATTAATATTAAACAGAAAATAATTCCTCTGACAGTCAAATATTTCTAAACAGACTCCATTACTTTACAATCTGGTATTCAGTTGGTAAGCATACTCATTTCTGCTCAAGGGCTACTATGTGTGTAAATACACACAGGATTTGTTTATATAAGCTTCCAATAATCACACTTTATTACTGATATGACATTACAATGTGAGGATTATTAACAATGAACTTCTTAAAATGGAAGTAAATATTAAATGTAATATCCAGCTACCTCACAAATGAAAAGGCAGTTAGAGTGTTTGGCAATAATTATCAGAAAGTCATGTGAATACTCTGAGAAGTAAAGTCACTGTCTTTCATGTGTTAGAATCCACTGAAACTGCAACACAGATGACAACCCTAACCAGTTTTGAAGGATGAAAAAGGGAACGTATACCTTTTGAGCCTTGTTCTCCTTTATTTCCAATCACAACCAAGGTTTCAGATGGTCCAGGAAAACCTTTGTCACCTGGTTCACCTTGTTCTCCACGAAGCCCTTTTCTTCCTTTTAACCCTGGGGAGCCAAAAGAACCTGAAAGAAAATAGAGTGACATTTTCTAAAGAAACCTGACTAGATGTTAGCATACAAGGAAAGCAGTGAAACTCCTATCTCTAAGGTCAACATACATGTCAAATCAACAGCTTAAGGACTTGAATAATTAATTAGACATTTATGACTACAACTTACGGCAAAAGATTATAATTACTTCTCATAGTGAATATAAGCTTATTATCTGTTAAGCAGATATAATATGTTGAGCATGAATGAGACAGAAAAAAAAAAAAAAAACAGGGCCAAAAACTCTGTAGAAAATCATTATCCATTTTTACAAATACCAGTGAAGGAGGAAAGGTGGTGATTCTGTACTGCTAACAGAAAACTTCGCTGTTCTGTTGGTAGACTGCAAAGGTCCAGAAGTCAAAGATTTACAAAGACACAAAGAAATTCTGGATAAGTTCCTGTATTCTTAAGGAATAATGAAGGCAGATAATTTTGTCACTTGCCTCTGATACCAGGGCTGCCTGGACTTCCAATCCTGCCAGGGGTACCAGGAATTCCTAATGGGCCCATTATACCTGGCTCTCCTCTCGGGCCTGTGGAAATGAAACAATAGAAATGCATTTGTTAAGGCTGATCAGTAAAACAGAACATTACTTCAGAAAGTTAAGCATATGCCTGTGATTTGAAATGGTTAACTGATTCTTTTAAGCATTTCTCCATTTCTAGAACATAACTGTAGAAGCAAATTTACCAGCTTTTAACAAATGAAACAGTACTTACGTACAGATTAACCTGGGTGGTTTGAGGGGTTACTAACAGCTGCAAAAGCTTTTACCAATTAATGAAATAATTGAGGGTGACTGCAACATATCTGAGATATCCATATTGGGCTGTGACATTTGTCACAGCACGTATAGATTGTATATAGTTCAGGAGCTGGAGGCCAGTCAGGACATGACAGCTCATCTTAAATGAAATTAGAAGCTCAGGTTTGGCCTGCATGCTTATCATTCATTTCACAGTTATATATATGAAAATGTATGTACTTGCCTCCTTACAACAGAATAATGAAGGACTTGAGAGTACTAAAAATCTTTGTTAAAAAAGCTGCACTACATACCTCATTTCTTTTATTCTACAAATCAAGTACGAATATAATTCCAAAAAAATAAATAAACCAACAACTTTCCCTATAGGAATTACCTACTTAAAGTCAGCTCTGTGACAGTTTGAGTCACAACTCTGATAGACTTGAGACCTGAGCTTTTTTCTATTTTTTTTTTTTTTTTTCAGATAGAAGTAGAAAGGTAGCATTAGTAAGTTATCCATTTGAAAAGGGATACTGAGTAACAGCTATTAAATTCTTTACACTTTCATTATGCTGGAAAGATTCTAAATTAACTCCTGTTCTGTTTCAGACATTGCTGTACTGAAAACAATGTGAAATAACCTTCTATTCTCTGATGAGCACTGTGGAAAATTTGGTACCGTGTTGCAACCGCTTTGAGATATCCTAATCATTCGGTAGATGATGTTTGATTTGTTTTCCGTATAAGATCATATAGATCCGTATATGAAAGCTGCTAATGTAAACTATTTCTGTATTTTCAGTTTAGAGTTGATTACGTCACCATGACAGACACCTTTTTCCAGAGACTAACTAGGTTTGTATGTCAAAACACGTATTTGCAGAGCCCTTACCTGGCACACCGGGGACTCCTGGCCTTCCAAACTGTCCCTTGAGACCAGGTAATCCTGTGTTTCCCAGGAGACCTATAAAACCAGGCTCCCCAGGCTTTCCATAGATTCCTGGGATACCCAAGCCCGGAGGACCTAGTCTGCCTTTTGAACCTAGTGAGCCTCTTCTTCCTAAGAAAAAATGCATGACAGAGTATGTAAGGTTTCTCTTGCTGGAAAATTAACCTTCATCTCTATCTTGCCATCGTAAGTATGAAACTCTTCTTGAACTCTGACTCTGACAGCTATACAGAAGATACATACGTGAAAACATATACAGGGCAGAGTAGATAAAAATAAAATACCAATTCTGCATTCACCATCCAAAAACTGTGAGGAGTGACTTCCCACAATGATGAAAAGAATTTTTTGAGTTCACACGAAAGAGAAAAACTGAGTTGAGTGTCTGAGAGTGTTTCTCTTGGAACGGAAATCATGCACAGTAAATGCAGGTAATCTGAGTCCCTGAGTTTTCTCTATAGTTGAGACTCTTCCTCTGTTTTGCTTCTTTGTAAATAACATTGCACCAAGTTCAACCCATATGAGACAGATTACTGAAACAGACTGCATCGGTTCATGATCACTTTTTGTGTCATATAGTGCAATCTGAATCTTAGTCAACATAGGCATATACTTCCTCCAATCTGCAGATAATTCTTTTTAAATGAGATCTCATTATCATACAGATTATCCCATAGTCAATATCCATAAGCAACTTCAGGTCTCTCAGGACATTGGAAGGCAGAAATAAAGCCCAGAACCACTCAGCCAAAAAGCTCATTCTATTTGAAACATCCTACCTGGTGGGCCTGTAGCACCGTGGGCACCTGGCAAACCTGGAAGGCCAGGAAGACATTCAGCAGGTTTCCCTGGAAAACCTGGATCCCCGGGAGCACCAGATGAACCTGGATCTCCTAAAAGAAAGGAGACTGTTTTCATAACAGTTTATATAGTATTTTGAAGTTTGAGTGAATGCTGCTTGACTTGGCTTCCCTTTCCTTAAAATATAGACGTAACTTGCTGTGTTCCTCATGCTTGTTTGACCACAGTACCTCTTAGGCCACTATCGCCATCACGTCCAGCATGCCCTGGTAAGCCTGGAAGTCCTGGAAATCCAGTATCACCTTTTGGGCCAGGAATGCCATGACCTCCTGGTGAACCTAGTTTGCCTGGCTCTCCAGGAATAATCATGCCAGGGTCACCCTGTAACACAGAAATACAATCACCACATACTACACTTCGCAAATCTGCCAAAATATTTTCTTCACCCTGTGATCAGCTAGCCTTTTACCACACATAATGGCTCCAATTCAGCAGACCACCACGGATGTTCCTTACTGACCAGCTGCAAATTCCACACCAATACATTAATTTGTCTAAATAGCTTTTGAACTCTGTCTCCTACGTCTAAGAAACTGCTACCAAGCATAAGAAGGCAATTCCCCTGGTTTGGCTGTTACTGCATTAAGATGCTTGCTTTAACTGAAAAATGTTGGACCTCTATCTGAAAATAAAATTTTTCCTTTATTTTACATGATAGCCATTTTTCTTTAGGATATTTAAGTAATCAAAGTCAGCACCTAGGATATTCAGAATATTCAGTTACTGTCTTTTTTTTTCCTCTTCCCCTTTTAATTCTTCTGAACATTGTTTTCCATTAATACTGTTTTTAAGATAAATGTGCCATCTCTTCCCTGAAAGGAAAAGCTGAATTGTTTGTTTTTATTGGCTGACTGAAGTGCTGGTTGTTTGGGGTATGAGCAAATGAGTATGTTCTTGAAGCTGGTTAGTATTGCTGAGCTTATACAAGCCACTAATTACATATTTGGATCAGAAAGGTCACTTCAAACCAAGCTGTTCTGTGGCTTGAAGCACAGAATAAATAATAATTAAATAAACCCAAAAATTTAAACCCTCATTCTTTCTCATACTAAAAAAAAAACGACAACACAAAAGAATGTCATATGAACACACACAGAAAAAGAAATGCCACCTTTTCCAAACAATTAAGTGTTACTATCTTGTTCATATTTGGATCCTGATTACAGATTAGTCAAGTATCCTACAGTTACATATGCCATCAATAATTTCTGGGTAGCCATCTTTTAAGAAGCTGTGGCATTTATTTATTTGCTGAAGCAATGCAATAATCTCTCTGTGCTCTGAAAACCGAAGTATCAAAACATTCCAAACACATGGAAATCTGAAATCCTGCATCTTTAGTTAAAATTTTACTTTACAACTATCTTATAAGAGATTTCATTTCATGGACTGTGCATCACAGGTTAGTATATTCAGGAGCTCTTATTTTCCTTACACTTGTTAATTTATTTGTGCAGTGTCACATTTAATGAATGGGTCCTAAGGAAAAGTCTGTGCTGTATTTCTAACTGAACCTTTTCTCCTGGTTGTCCCAGATTTCCAGCTCTGCCTGGCTCTCCAGTCTTTCCTTCACAACCTGGTGCCCCTCTGCCTCCAGGAAGTCCTTTATCTCCTGCAAATGAAATGAAATGTCAGTCCAAAATGCTGTATTTATCACCTTATTTTACAAATGGGTATTTGTATGTAAGCCCTTATGGACTTCTTTCACTACATTAAGTTACATCCTGATATGCATCTGTCACAGGAGAGTCTTTTTCCCTAAGTATTCAGTCAATACTCATTGTAACACTGCTCAGTTACTTGTTTCAAGTGTTAAGTAACCGACTGGAGTGAACCTGTTCTGGTGCCAGCTCCCTACTATCCTCCTCAACAAGCTACATTGTAGTAATTTTAGTAGCAGAGCTTTCTACTTTTTGTTTTTATGTTTCCTAATGGGACTATGAGAGTAGTTCATAATATTTTCAGTATCCAAAGGCATATACAAAAAGGGCATGACTGCACAAGGAAGGGCCAAATTCACATTGTTCAAAATGCTTTCTATTTCCTCCTGAGTAGACCAGATACAACATTGTATTGAATCAATATTAATTAAAAATAAACTAATGCTACATGTACAACTGTAACAGACATGCAGGTAAACAGAATCCATCTGAAATAAGTGTGGCAGTCAGAAGAATTATTTATTTGACCAATATTCCAGGAAGCATCAATTCTTTAAAATCATCTTTTAAAATATTTTCCTACTGGCAGCTTTAATACATCTCTGAAATACTTTAAGTTTGCAACTTGAAGGCAGTAAATCACAACAGTGCAAAAAATCACCTCACTAATTCTAAAAAAAAATACCTAAAAAACAAAACAAAACAAAACAACAAAAACAAAAGACACTTCTACTTTTTTTTGTGTGGCTATTTAATTTTTTTTTTATTACTATTATTTTATTATTATTATTTTTTAAGAAGATCAAAAGGTGTGTTTTACCTTTTGGGCCTGTATTTCCAGGAAAACCAAGCCCTGGAAAGCCTGTGTCACCCGCTGGCCCCGGATGCCCCACATCACCTGGCTGACCAGTTGTTCCAACCCTACCTGTTCAAAGAAAATGCATAAACTGTGATGCATCTTAGCACAGAACTTCAACATGTAATGAATTTATGTTTCCTAGTTTATCATTATTAATTAGAACATTGCTGTAAATTGTATTATTTAATCTTCAACACTATTTATCCTTCACATCACTTAAAATAGTATGGCCTTTGTATTCACAACATCAAAGCAGACATGAGGCTGTGAGTTATGTTTTTTTGAAATATTCCCAATTTCAACATTTCTGAACAACTATATGCAGATACAAATCTTCTACTTGCTGAGAATGTTCAAGCCACACATCATAGGGCTGAGGCTCAGAGCAGAACCAGGTATAAGAATAGAAGCTACCATTAAACTGACAACAGATTTCTCTGCGCTACTCAGAGCAGTTGGAAGGAGCACTGTTCCATAAAATCAAATCATAGAGGCCTTACAGTTAGCTTCAATCTCACTGCAATATTTAGAAGACCAGCAACCAGAGAAACACCCCTGAGCCCACACATCAAGGAAACTCAGGATCACTCATAGTATCTTAGAACAATAGCTATTAAAGTAAAGAAAAAAAAAAGAGCAAGGAAGGTTATTAGAGCAAGCTTGCAACTGCTGTGTGAGAATTGTTTTTACTGTTGCTACTGAGGACTTAAGAATGCTTTAAGCTAATTTTGATTCTTCTCTTTCAAGTACTGCAGGAGTTGCAGTGTAATTTAGGTTAGACTTTACCAAAATTATGCCAGAAGCACCTTTCAGGATATATGAGCTGCAACATGCACACCTGAAGTTTCTGTTTCTTGGAAAACAGAACACAGCACTGCTTACACCCTCCACTGTACTGCACATTGTTGGCATGGCCCCACATGCCCTTCCTCTTCATTTTTATGTCCATGTCCCCTAATTTTCTTGAAAGACAAGGACATAGATAATTCCTTAGTCTTTACACCACAGAAATTTTTACAGTTCTTAAAAAAAAAAACACAAAAAACAAACAAAAAAACCCAGTTTAAAAAAAAAAAAAACAGTTTTATCCAACTAGAGACAGCAGAGAAATTCCAATCAGATCATCTCACATTTTGACACTACTTAAGAGTAAACATACTCACCAGGCACTCCTGGGGGTCCAGGTAAACCATCTGGCCCTTGAGGTCCTGGCAATGCAGCTAATGGAGCTATCCTACTCATCTCTCCTTTCAGACCTTCAGGAAATATATAATAAAAGTCTCATAGTTTGGAAATATTATGCCTTTAAAATATTAGCAAGCAATCTACTCATTAAAAAATGCAGACTTCTGCAGTTCTGACAGATTTTTAATAACCTTCAAATCCTGATTTAGTATAGGGAAATAATTTTATTGACACTAAGCCCACCTCATGACATCCTCTCAGCCCTGCTGCAGTCTGGTGGAAACCCAGAAAAAAAAAAGCACAAAATGATTTCAAGTAGGAAATAAAAGTTATTGTCAACACCAACAACGACTGCCCTCAGATGAAAAGAAACAAACCAAAAAACCTCACAACCAGCAATGTCTCCAACAGAGATTTATGGAGATTTCTTGATGTGTGGAACAATGTGACAAACACAGAAAGAGTGACAAAGACTCAGGCAGATGCATTCTGATAATTTCATCCCTTTGGATAACAAATTCACTTCTTAAATGAGTCAACAGCATAGGCATGTGGTGTCCCAGCTTTCACTGCAGTTACAAGCACTAAGCTTCAGAGTTCCATGGATCTAAAATATAAAAATCTTTAAGAAGTGACTTGACTCTACCTTGAAAACATCTGTCCAACATCAAGTTCTTCCAGATTATACTTGCCTTTAAATAAACACACTGATGATTCTGTCACTGATACAATGCTTCCTATTTTCTCTTGATGACTTAGCTCACACTGATAACTGGATACATAATCAAGAGGTCTTTTTTGCAATGAAGACAATCAAGCACTGGAACAGATTGCTGAAAATTGTGCAGTCTTTTTCCAGGGAAGTTTTCAAGGCTTGACTGAAAAATCCTTTGAGGAACCTGTTCTAATCTCATAGCTGACCCTGCTCTGAGCAGGACCAATGGACCTGCAGGGCACCTTCCAACCTCAGTTGTCTTATGACCCTAAGATTTTTGCTATTGTTTCTAGTGGGACTGAAGTTAGACCAACACAAATCTCATACTAAGAAAAACTCCCTATGTTTCATAACTTACATTCGTCTTCAGTCTCTCTCTGCAATTGAGATGTTCAACGTAGGTAAAGAACAATAAAATAATAAATTACAAACCAGCTTCTCCAGGAAATCCATGTGGGCCAGGTAATCCTTTAGAGCCTTTGACACCTCTTACTCCTTGTGGTCCATATCCTGGAAGTCCAGGAAGCCCCATCTCTCCAGGAAGACCAGGGTTACCAGGCAATCCAGGTTGCCCTCTATCTCCTTTCGAACCAGGCAATCCCTATTAATGATTACACATGTCTGTACACCAAGAATTACTTCTTTTCATGCTAACCTTCAAAACAAAATGCCTGATCCTCTGTGACTGTGGTACCACATTATCTCAGCAGCAGAGCAGCTCTGTTAATTGAATTGTTAATTTTAGGACTGAATTACTTGTTATCAAGAAAATATTAATTTTAATATCAATTGTTACAAGCATAGGGCATTTGTTCAACCTTTTTATTAAAAATGAAACAGGACAAACCAGTTTGATTTTCAGTAACTGTGGCATTACATTGAACTATTACTTTTTAACTTTCAAAGCAAGATTTGGGAAAAAACAAAATCTCAACATTGATTCTCCTTGAATACAATGAGGTCAGGTTTAGAGAGAGTTATATCTGAATTGCTTTTATAGTTTCTCAGCCAACAGAGCACAATGATAATTGCTAGTTGTTGTTTCTGGTGAATAAGCTCTGTCCTAACAATTCTAGTCTAAAAGTAATTCTCCCAGCTTTTGTGATTTTTCTCAGCCCTGACTAGAGATTAACTCCTAAAGACCAAACAGGAATTACCTGGATTTTTTTTTTTTATTTTAAGCACTGCGAGTAGACAGAAAAAGATCTTTTTCCTTTTCTTCATTTATTTTTTTAATTTATAAATACATCATGGCTATCTAAGATAGTGCTGAGACTTTCCAGCAGCATGCATCCACATTTCTCTTTGATATTACACAAGATTTTTTACTGTCATTCTTTTGTTTCCACTTGGGATTGATCACTATAAATGAGCATAGCACCCCTAAGACAGGGAGAAGATATTCAGCTGAAATCTCACAATATGTAAAATTGATTGTTATATAAGATAAAATAATTGACTGAGCTTTTCATAATTCTGTATTCACTACAAACACTGCATACTCACCTCTTCACCTTTAGAACCTTTGTGACCTTTAAAACCAGGTCTTCCTAGAAATCCACTCGATCCTTTTCTTCCTCTGTCTCCCCTGGACCCTGGATCTCCTTGCTCCCCTTTTGGTCCCTCTGGATATACATATCCTGGCTCACCTTTTGATCCCTTAAGTCCCTGATCTCCTTTAAAACCTGGAGGTCCCTGGAAAATAGACAATCAAGAAAATTACAGTACTATACATGTCAATTGTATTCAATTCCTATTTTTTTTTTCAACTAGTATTTAAATTAAATACCTGAGAAAGATTCTCCTTATTCTCATCTCTGTTTACTGAAAGTGAACACCTCGATCAGTGGCACAGATAGGAGTAACAGAAAACATCTTAAAATCAGATTTCTTTTCCTCATGGGACTCTCACCCCAGGAACACTGTAGCTGCCATAGCTGGCTACCTGTAGCTAATGTCAGCGCTCTTCCCTTGACCCCCTCAGGGTATAATGTAGAGCAGAAACCTCACTGAGATCTAGTGACCTTGAGCTCATGAATTCTTGGGAAATGAAAAAAAAAAACATCAGCAGTCTCTTTCAATTATATGTCTGTATGTACCACAATATATGTTTGTTCATATGACAGTTTTGTACAGGATGGCATCTACTGTACTTTCCCAAGAAAAACTATTACTACATGCACAAGACAAACAATCAAGTGCTATGTCTGTGGCAGGTGCCTGCCATCCCTCTTCAGCAAGTTTCCTAAGAAGGAATGTCCTTTGTACCAGTGAACAGGACATTATGAGTTTCTCAGTACAACCAGGGCTGGACACAAGAGAAGTGAGAGATGTGAAAAAGATCAAAATATACAGTAGACATATACAGACAAAACTGTATATGCTTAACAGCCACTGCCATGATTATAGCATTATGTAGATGAACAGAATCTTGGCCTCCTCTTCACCAGACTAAGTGTCCTCAGCTTCTCCTCACAGGACATGCCTTCTAGCCCTTTTTCCAGCTATGTTGCCCTCCTCTGGTCAATTTCAAGTATCTTAATATCCTTTTGCTATTGAGAGTCCAGAATTGCACACAATGTACGAGGCAAGGGCACAGCAGACAACTGTTGAAATCATCCAGTATAACGCAGCATGTAACACCAGCTGTGACATTTATCTGAAATTTTTACGGGATCTGAAAAATAATTTGAAAAAATGCAAATCTTACTTGAGCTCCTGGAAATCCTGGTGCTCCTGGAGAACCTGGAGCTCCTTTGGGACCTGGTGCTCCTTCTCTACCTGCAAAAGAAACAGCATATTTTGCAAAGGAAGAAGAAAATAAGGAAATAGTTTTGACAAACTCTGACAATCACACACAGCACTGAATGTTACTGCCATTCACACTGATTGCATGAGCACAGATTGACCTTGCTTCAAGCTGCACATAAGCTCAGTGCTCAGGCATAAATGCTTTTAGGGCTCAGGCTCACATCAGCAAATGGAGCTACTATCCCATAACGAACACTGAGATCATTTACCAGGGATGCCATCCTGGCCACGTGGTCCAGGAGAACCAGGAAGACCAGGTGTTCCCGGAATATAGCTGCAATCAGTACACATGCAAGCTTCATCACCTAGAAGGAATAAAATTAATCAGTTGTTCAACAGCAAGTAACTTCTAAGCCTATGCATTATATAATTTGTTGCAGAGGGTGGCCAAAACATACTGGTCAAAGAGCAGTAGTAGGAAATGTGACCTAAACTTCGATAGAAGATCACTTCCAATACACTACAAGATTACCTGTTGTCAGACAGTGAAACAGAACTGACAACATTTAAATGACAACATAGGAACATCTACTTTAAATCTCTTGATTTTCTTCAGTTCCAGTTTCAGTAAGCTATTTGGTTACAGCCACTCTACAGATAAGCAAATATTTTCAAAAGAAAGCAGCAACACAGGTTTTGAGTTGATAGAGCTTCATAGGAGCCACTTTAATGACTGGCAAGTGGCATACAAATTTAGCAGCTCCTGTGGTGATATTTGCAGAAGGAACCTTCTCTCAAAGACTAAGTGCTGGTGTTGGACATAACATCAGGGGAACATAAAAACCTTACCAACCTGTAATAATAACTGACCCAGAGAAGATCTACACCCTGGCTGCAGTGCTATACAACTGATGTGTGGTACTGGTGCATGCACTGCTCTTAGCTGCTGTTTACTGTAAGGGGAGGAGAACATCTTGCTATCTCTAAAATTGTTTTTCAAACCTCTGAACTCTAACAGCTTGAGAGGTCAATTTAAAAATTTCATAAGGGTCTATGAAGATAACCAGATTATACCATTTATTTCTAAGTGATAGCTTTCAGAAAGGAAGCAGAAATGGAAAAGGATTTTTTCAGCTCTGTGTCTTAGTTTCCACATGAAAAGGCCAGTAACTGCCATTACAATCTGCTCCTGATCTCATTCAGAGAAATCATTCTCATGCAGAAAAAAAAAATTGTACTTGAAACCAAGATACACAAAACACTGTACTGAGGCTGAACAATTTTTTTTGCTACTCTTATTTCTGCTATGTTATAAGAGCTCTCGAAAATGGAAAGGTTCATTCCACAACAGTAATGTTCTCTGGTATTTCTGACATCTTGTTATCCAAGTAAACACTATATCAATTCTGAAACATAGCTGGTAAACACAATCACTGACCTTTCATGCCCATGTCTCCTGGAGGTCCTGGAGGTCCTGCACACCCTGGGTGTCCAGGAAGTCCTGGTAGGCCTGTTCTAAAAGTTACTCTACCTGTTAATGAAACAAGCACGGCACCAATAGATTAGACAATTATCCACTTGTTAAAGCAGAAAAAAAAGGTCCAGGGTTGAACTGTGTCAGTATTTATTTAAGAAAGAACTACCTGGACAAGTCCAAAACACCTTTTACTTCAAATACTTGAAGATAAGTATGGCAAAGCTAAAGTAAATCTCATCAGACTGCTGCTGGATCCATCTGTCCAGCCAGGGAGGCTCCTTTAAAAAGCACAGTCCCTCCTGGGGGAAATATTTACATTTTATTTGAATCAGCAGAACCATAGTTCTTTCTTTTCCAGGACTAGAAAGGAAACTTTTACTTTAATTGTTGATTATTAATATTTTCAAGTATTTTTGTCATTATTAGTCTGATGTATTTACTATCACTCTGGAAAAAACAGAAGATACACTGAACAATACATTTGCAGGATATCTTTAAGAGTGCAAAGAGAAACTTTACATCAAAAAAGAATCTGTTAGCCATACCATATACAATGGAAACGTGATGCTTTTTGTTAAAGATGTTCTCCCGGCTAATACACCTTCTAAAAGCATTGAAAACTGCAACTACTCAATTGCTTCATCTATTACTTTGTTGCTATTTTGTTTTCATGCTGCCAGAACTTGTTATCAGCATTATGCTCACTAAAACTATGGAGGTAATCATGTGATCTCTCTAACTTTTAGAATAGAACTTTCTGAATGTAGTATTACAGAAATACTGCAGTTTTTGGAAAAATTAATCTTAAGATTGGGATTTCTCTCATTAGTCCTTCCTGTGATTATGTAGTAAGATTTTTAGTCACAGTTATACAAAAAAGTGAGAAATTTTAATACTAGGAAGTCACTATACCTTCTTCCCAGAATGTCATTGACAATGAAGCACAGATCTTTGCTATGCATGCTTTTTAATGAATATTCTAAAATGAATTTTCCAAAAATAAATCACGTTCAACTCAATATACATTCCATTCTTAAGTATTTATATAATCTAATTAATTAGATATTGAGATGACTCTAGATTTGTTGCTGTACACTGTGTATACAATAATGAAACGTCACCTGGTTCCCCCGGAGGACCTGGCAATCCAACAGAACCAATCCTGCCAGTAAGCCCAGGCAGTCCTGGAGGGCCTAAAATACACAAGCCCACTTGTCCTTTTTCTCCTTTTGCTCCTTTTGGCCCAGGAAATCCTGGGGGACCTCTCAAACCAGGTCTTGACACACCTAACAAAAGAGGAAACAAACATAAAAGCAAACAATATAAAACGAGAAACAACATAAAACTAAACAAGAAATGGAACTTCAAAGCAAAGTAAACTATGAACGGGTTGAACGGGAAAAGCACATTGTCTCAGAGTTCATATCATGAATCTGATTTATTAAATACTTACAATGAGAATGTAAAGATATTTTAAAATGTTCTTTCATCTCTCTTCAAATACTTGTCCCATCAAAAATTTTGGGCGACACATTTTTGCCACCTAGAGTTATGTTCAAGGTCTTACAAAATTAAGATTTTTCACAAAGCTGATTGGCTATAATAGAGAGGTACTAAATTATTACATATACCTGGTCTGCCAGCATCTCCAGGAGGACCCTGTGGCCCTGCAAAATAGTGTTTAGAACTTCAGTTAAAAAATGGTATGATCTCCATTGCACTACTCAATGACATTGACTAAAATCTTTGGACTTCTGCATTCTCCTCTCATTTTACTTCTTCAGTGTTTGGTTTTGTCTCTGTAGGAATATACCATTTATGTGACTGTTGCACACTGACAATTCTCATTAAAATCTGTTTCAAATAATTCAGTACATTTTAATTTTACAGCATGGACAAAATAAACAAAAGAAAACCTTTACTGTTTTAGGGTGACAGGCAACAAAAAATGGCAAATGCCAATCTGTGAAAGCCAAAAAAAGTACAACCTTCAGCAGAAGACTTACAGCCCTGATGGTTTGTCTATGGCATACATAAATAATGCTCTGATGGAATAATCCACTGAGGTCATTATACAGAATATAAGTGAGTTCAGGTCCTGAACTCAATTATCTGCACAAAGAAGTATACTGACTTCACTATATTAAAAGGAAATTTGTCCACAAATCTCAGGATAAATTTCAGTTCTGCTATTTCATAGGAGTAATTTGGAAATATTCTTGGAAAGGCAGAAGCAAGTTGCTAGCTGCTCAAAAATCTAACCTGCAGCAAACCCTTCGAGTAAACAGTCCTTTCCACAATATTCTAGTCTTAATGGGGTACTAACCAGGCATGCCACGTTGGCCTTTTGGTCCTGGAGGTCCAGGGGGTCCTTCATCTCCTTTTTCACCAACTCCATCATAATACTCTGTCTTAATAAAAAGATTGCAAGAAAAGAAAAAATAGTAAGAGCGAAAAGCACAGAGCCTCATCCTGACCATTTAGATAGAACAATGTTATGATTTCATTCATCATTTTGACGTTGTGACACCATGAGAACTTTCTAATCACATGCTAATTACTCACAAGCAGCCAGAAATTGAAGTACAATTGTTAGCACACAGATAAAGCTACAAGACTTTTACAAATAGAGGGAGCTGGGAATTCCAATCAAATTCCTTAACTCTCAGAGAACGTCTCTGTCTGTGGATGTAATTATACAGGCAAGGTATAAGTTGGAGATCTAATCGTGAATATTAAATTAGCATGAAAGAGAAAATATTCTTGATATTAACCTTCAGGAATCAGTGTATTTATTCTACTGCCTAAAAGCAGCATCAGCAATACCTAGGCTACTATCCTAATAAACACATATGAAAATAGACAGTCATCAAGCTTAATCACAAATTCATACAGAAGTCATTCATTTAAAATTAATATTCTCAATATTCTTAGTATATCCTTAGTTCTTGATTTCAAAATTTCCCTAAGCTAACAACAGAATCAAAATGTTATCAGCTATATTTCTGCTTTTTTGTAACTGTAATTTTTTTGCTCTTTTCTGGATTATTTTCCATGGGCACTACTACCCAAAAATAAGATTACAGTAAGAGTCTTGCCTTGATACACAAACATCACACTGAAATGTAGGTGGACTACTAATGCAGCAGTTTTAAAAGGAACAACAAAAAACTGCTTAAAACTAAAACTCAGCATTTCTTTTTCTATTAATTTTTTGAAAAGCAGTGAGTGTTTTTATTGCTATGTCAATATTACAGATTAGTCAGCTTATTTAAAGTCATTTCTTTCTGGGCAATTTGAACAGAAAATTACCATTAGATGCACATGGGTCCTTTAAGAAGGCCACTGGAGTGGAAATAACTGAAGTCTAATGAGATGCTGACTTTGCATCCAATTCTACATGAAGGAAGATGTCTTCTCTGTGAAACACTCAAAAATAACAGTACCTCCAGAATGACATATTCCAGTAAGAGCACCATGAGGTCATCTGAAAACGCCATATGCAGTCAGTTTGGCTTATTCTTTTCCTAGTGGTTTAGACAAATGTTATGATGAAGGTAATTTACACTTACTCGACCACGAGCTCCAGGTGGACCAGTGTCTCCTTTTGTACCCTTCATTAAAAGACAGAAAATTGTTAATTTTATTCATTAAAAACAATAATTCACGTGACATTTGCTATCCTCTGTCACCTCAGTACTTTGTTTGCAGCATTGAAGGACTTCTATTACTGACCTGTCTCTGGTCCCAACACAACACTGTTTAGTCACATATTTGAAAAACTACACAAACACACCAGCAGGCAAAGATGGGCACTAGCTGATACACATCATCTATTAAAGTTTATCCATCCCCTATTCTATATATTATTACTTGCCAAAAAAGTAACAACAAAAACATTTGCCAGTACCTTAGCTCCTTGTCTGCCAGCCAGTCCTGGTTTGCCCTGTTCACCATTTTGTCCCTGCAGGTGATAGCAGACAATTTTATGAGAAATTATCTCTTTGCACCGTCATCAATTAGATTTAGATCTGAAATTTTTCTTTTTTTAAGGTAATGGCAATATGAATGTGACTTGGTTAGAGGAAGACATCTTAGTGTAAGACTCGGGTTAGGGTAAAGTTCCTTGCCTGTAAGCAATGCCACAGGTCTCACATGGAAACTCGCCTTTCTAACAGCATATTCTACCAATCCTAAGGTGTAGCCCCTCCAAACATCACCAACATATGAGGCTCTGATTTGTCCTCCCTCTACAAACTGATGTTTCTGAAAGAAGATACTGAACACAATGTGATACTCTCACATACTTCATCTTCCAGATCTTCCCAATCCCTGTGATTATGCCGATCTCTACCACTGAGGGGTGTCAGCAAGACCAGGATGGAAAATAACACAGACTCCTGCTAAGGCTTTCTGCAATAGTAGGTATGTAAGGAAAAAGGATTTTATCAGGGCTTATGCAGTTGAATGCAATCCTTGTTTGTAATGCAGAAATAGGAAGAGAACAATGACTTGTGTTTGTGATGACAGAAGGCATTATTGGTGTTAGCTGAGTAATAAGACAGTGAAGACTTGCAATCTGTCATTCCAAGCTTTTTGTCAGACTACAATCTTTAGACTGAGTACTACAGTTGTTTTGACACCATGAGGATAATATTTTAGTAGGAGGATGACGTACATGAAATCAGCTTTTATAAGTTCATTTCAACCCTAATGATGTCATTAAAATTAAAGTGAAATGAATATAAAATCAAATAACTATTGAGCCAGTACACAAATGAGATCATTTTGGGTATAAAATGACATAGTTTACTAATTATATTTTGGCACTTCCTTCAAGATAACAATTGTAACATCTATCAATCATCTAATTTCAGGCCAAGATGGCTGTGAAATTCTTTTACAAAGGAAAGCTATAGTCAAGGTCATTGATTCTATCAATTAAAATCTGTTATTTTGCTTCTTGATTTTGGCTGAGATAAGGTTTACCTCTCTCGCAAAAATTTCAACTTGATTAACCAGAATGAAATTCAATAGAGTTAATTTTCTATGACCTAGTGTTTCTTTGACCTGTGTTTGACACATTTCATAGTTGGCTGCAAGCAACAAGTCTTTTTCTTTTACAAAGATGCAACAAGACCTATGTAGTGTGCCTACCCCTCCTGCACAAATCGATACATTCGTGGTATGTCCTAAGGCCAGTTTAGTGAATGGAAATGTTTAACAATGCATGCAAGTCATCATTTTCATATTTCATATTCATAATCAGCATATTTTGCGAAGGCTGTGACAGGAAGATATGACCATGCTAAACAGATAACTGTTACTTAAAGAATATTTTAAAGTTTCCTTCATTACCGGTAATCCAGGCAGTCCTGGGGCACCTTCTTTACCAGGTTTACCCTACAAAGAAAAAATAAAATAAGAAAAAAATAATAAAATTAAAAGGTCTAAAGAAGCGCAATTGCATTCTAAGAACATAACAACTAAGTGCTGTACATGTAACTAACTGTACGTCATGTCTTCATAAATTTTGGAAAGCAACGTAGGTTATTCACAAATGTCCATTATTTCTAAGCATAACTAGTGCTCACAAACACAGATTAAGATAATTCCTGAACATCCCTCCTCCTGTGGAATATTAGCTGAGGAAAAATGGGGAGCAAAATAGAAGTAAACTACAGTATAATTATAGAAATGATACCTTACTTTTCACCTTGAGGGCAGTAACCAGGAAAAGGTGGTTCATTAAAATCCATAGCAGGAAGGTAGTGACAAGATGAAGCATGGGGTGAAAGACTATGATTATGATGATGTGTTCAGAACAACAGGAGATGAAGTACATTTTAGAAATTTCTTTTGCACAGAATAATTCAAGGAAATGTAAAATAATTTTGGGGGAAACAAAACCAAAAAACACCAAAACCATAGATCAGACCATGAATTACAATGTAAGTTTCAGGAAAAAAAAAAAAAAAAGAAATACTCAAAAGATGGTATTATTTAATCAGAGATAAATCTCTGGAAGAGCAGAAGTCCAAAGACCAGAAGGCAAGCTGGAAGTAGCAATGATATTAGCAGTGCCTTAACATGATTCAAAATAATCCTTTTTTCTGGAATATAAAATTCAGTTATTTGATATTTTGTAGTTGTCATTTTGTTTTCTTTTTTGAATAGCCAGCCAGTCAACACCTTAGCACAATTTGTAGTTCTTAGGACAAGAGGCAGAAAAGCAAGAGTGCTATACTGCTTTCTCAACAAGGGTATATGAGGAGACAATGAAGATGCATTCTAAAACTCTTTTGCAAAAGGAATACAGAATACAGAAGACTCTCTTGCTTTTGGATAGCAAGGACTTCCAGTACTTCAAATTTCTGTTTGAATTAATGGATCAATTTTTCATAATGTATAGGAGTAATAAAAGTTGTGTTGCTCTGTAGCATCATCATTGTTAAAGCACCAAATAAACTAAGGAAGAGGAATAAACAGATAGTGTTAGTCCTGTGCCATTACTCTTCCCTGCATAAGAAAATGTATTACAATCACAAGAATTATGGAAAAGTTTAAAATGAATGTTCACATGGAATTACATATTCATTTAAAAATCATTTTTCTTAATACTGCTTTGAATATTTATTTAGAATTGAGGAATCAGAATGTTTTGTTCAGGGAATACCACAAAGCATTTTAATTTGAGTATTTCAGGGTTCTTTTCTGATTATGTAACAGTACATGTAAGCTACTAAAAATAATACATTAAATTGGTTTAACAGTAAACTGTTAAACAGGTTTAATTACTAAGAACATACATTTTTTTGACAGATTTTATGTGAAAAATTAAAGTCACTTGTAAACAAAGTGGCACCTTACTTATACACTCAACTAATTATATTTTAACATGCATACTTAAAAAAAATCCTAATTTTGCCACAAAATCATGTCATATTGTTTTATTAACTGATTAACTCTTATGACAACTTTCTTCACACCTGTACACACCTGATGGTTAAATATACTTGCTTACTTCTGCCCCACCATGTAAAACAAATGCTTTTAATTCAACTTCTGCATGTACACTTGCAGTATAAAGTAAGTATATGTCCAGACGAGTATATTTTTGAGTAACTTTCAATAATAGAACCTTTACAACAAAACAAATTGAAGTGTATTCGCCATCAACTGACCTTTATTTCATGTACTTACAGTATGTGAGCCTGTAAGAACAAATATTTGACTTTCAGATCTCTAGTCTGGTTTTCTGGATGAAAGAGTTTTTGCATCTTAGAAAATCTGATTTGAAAACTGCAAAGGAACAGAGTAACAGCTTTTCCCTGAAGAGCAATAGAACAAAACTGTTTTCCAAGGAAGATTAACATATACGTGCCTTTTTCACATACCTGTGCTCCAGGTTCTCCTCGGTCACCCTTTTCACTCTGAGAATCACCAGTTGGCCCCTGTAACAAAAACACTCTCAAAATACACACATTTTAAGTCACATTTCCTAAATTAAACAGATCATCTACCTTTTTTTTTTTTTTCTCTTTAAATTGTGTAAAGATGAAGTACAAGTAGAATAACATCAATAGGTATTCATTAAAGGTCAGAATAAGTAGCATAATACTGGACTCTAAAGAATCGCTGTCTGAATGTTTGGATTTATGGTATTTACTGCAGTCTCTTACTGTAAATCCCATTGGCCCTGGAAGTCCTCTTGATCCTTTTTCTCCTTTTTCTCCTTTCAAATCCTATTATAGAGAAAAAGTAATAAATTAATTAATTCAAAATTTAATATGGCCACTGAGGTGTTTCTGCGATTATCAAAACATTCAAGTGTAACAAATAGGAAAGCCTCACATCACTGACAAGATTACTCAAGCATAAATAGCTGCACTTAAATGACTAAATGAAACAGCAACTTCCTAGCAGCACTCCTGCCTATGGCAAGGAGTGCAAAGAAGGATAGGAAAGATTTCCATAGGCACATCAACTGGAAAAGTAAGGTCCAGGAGGGCACACCCTCCCTAGTGAACAACACAGGCAAGCTAGTAACCAACAGACGATGACAAAGCTGAGGGATTCAATAACTTTTTTGCCTCAGTCTTCACTAGTGACTGCACTATACATAGCCCTCAAGCAGATGGTTTGAACTTGGAGTTCTTTTTCTCCCTCTGTGAGTGAAGATAAGGTTTGTAACCACCTGAGGATCCTGAACATCCATATGTCTATGGGTCATGATGAGGTGTATCCCAGATTCCTGAGGGAACTGGCTGACGAAGTCACTGAGCTACTCTCAAGAATGTATGAAAAACTGAACAGACACATTGTAAGAACAGCTTAGTACCTAACTAAAGAAAACAGAAAAGGTTAGAATGGGTGAAAACAAATGTTATCAGGACAATGAAGATAAAGGTGTCCTTGCACAAAGTAAAAAACAGTAAAATGTTTTATTGGAACACAGCCTTTGACTATTTTACTACCGTCATGTTATCTGGTCCACTTAATGTAACGATAACGGTTCCTGGGGGTCCAGGGGGTCCAGTTAATCCAGTGTCTCCCTTAAAAAAAAGGAAAAAGTGAAGTAATTACAAATTTGTTTGTTCGTTTGTTTGAAAGGACTACTGCTATACTTACAACATAGATAATTTTTTTCTGTCTTCACAATAACCTGTTAATAGCATTAACATTCCTGTTTGTTTGCTTTTTACCTCTCAATAAAAAGGCATACAGGAAACTTAAGACTGCTGTGGCAGCGTTCTCCTAGGTGAGAAATTTAAGAATGTATACATGAGTGTATCTCAAATTAGCATAAAGAGTGCCTTTAATACTATTTTATCTCTAAATTTATTTAAAACACCTCCTTACAATTATCAGCATTCTCCCAATTTGATCAAGGCAGTTAATAAAAATACACCAAGTGTCTTCGGTGACATCCTCAAAATTGTAGTCCCATACTACAAGAAGATGATTGTAATAAATTAGTGAAAGGTAAAATTCATTTTTGTGCTCTTGATCTAAACATTAATAACAAAGTACACTTTGCGCTGATAAACAGGAAAATTCCTAAACGTGACCTTTCCTGCAGAGCTCAACAAAACATTATCCATGATTGTAAGTGATTTTAAGCCAAGGGAAAGCCTTTGCAAGTACTTATTTGCTTCACAAATAATTAATAATCTGTAGTTCTCAACATTTTGCCAGGAACCTTCTAGCGTGTTCCTAGTACTAATTACAAAATTATAATCAATCCCACTGTCAGTGATGCTTCAGACCACAGCTGAACCTGTGCAGGTCCATTAGCCTTACTCTGAGATGACCCAAGTTCTTAAAAGGATTCTGTAAGGGCATTCAGACTGACTACACTCCAACTGCAGGCTGAGGTCATATTCTTTGTCATTTCTACGAATGTAAGTTATATGACATACAAAGAAGGACAATGAAAGATGAATCATCTTTTTTTTTTTCCTCAAAATCTGGGAGGTTTTCTAGCATCACAAGGGCTGAAACAAAAAAGATGTTGGCCATAAGAAATTGTGAGTCTACAGATGCTCTATATTTACCAGTGTTTACATACTTGGATAAGCAGTTAGGAACACTGAGCAAATAAAAATGATATTGACATATAAATGATATATATATGTCATGTGTTAGTAAATATTAACTGCTGTCTTCTCTTATGTTTCTACTTGTCTGTCAGGAAGTTTATATCTTCAACTCTTAAGTGAAAACAGTTTGTCCTTATATATTGCCACGTTACCATTTTCCAGTAAAAGACTTTCACATATATACTGAGAATTTTTATTCACAGTACCTACTTTTCCAAACATTTCACCAAGTAAATCAGAAAAAAAAGTTTAAAATATTTTAAGCATTGGATGCAAATACCTTTCTTCCTTTTGTTCCTATTACTTTCATTCCCATAAGACCCTGTAAAAAAAACAAACACAATTTGGAGCTTTTTACAAAATGTATTTTAATAGCACCCATAGAATGAGCAAATAGATGTTACACATAACAGGAAGTTTTCATTTTCATTACCAATCTGAGACTACCTTAGGTCCAGGAGGTCCTCGTCTCCCTGGCATTCCCTACAAATAAAAAAAAAAAAGAAATAAACAACTCAAAATGTAAAAAAAATTACTGTATTCACACCAATATAGGAGCCCTGAAGTGCCCAGCTTTCACTTGAGTTATATTTCTTTCTTTCATTTCTTCTTGCACCATTACCACTGCAATTTGTTGTGAAGAGATGATAGAGTTTACATGGTCCAACTGCAAACATATACCTCTGTTATACTTATTTACATTAGTGCTTAATGTTAATTTATAGCTAGTTATTTGAAAATAAAAATTTAAGCCTACTTAGACAAGGATATGTCTGAAAACATGGAAATTATAATGCGTTAAAGATGCATCAGACGTATGCAGAAAGGTATGGATTTCACAAATCCGAGTCTATAAATCTCAAATATGAGAGCCAGATAATTCCACAGATTACTTAGCAAATCAAATGTTAAAGTAACAAGTGTGATTTAAGATCATACTCACTGAAGTTCCTGGAAGGCCCCGCGGTCCAGTTTCTCCAGGATATCCTTGGACACCCTGAGCACCCTGCATATCAAAAAACCAAAATGAAAACAAATGAACAAACACAACAGAAATAAATGTCCTAGCAAGACTGTGAGAAAATCATAATGCTAAGTTCATCAAATTGAACAGCAGGAGCAGCACTGTATCTTGATTTCCTTTTTATGTCTCAAGATAATGCAGAAGTATAACTCTGCGTTTTGAAACACAGAACACATACCTGTTCTATATCTAAACTACTCCAGGGTATGAGTCCTGTTTAATGCAACAAGGGACATTCTAATTATCTATGTAGTTCTACTGTTAGACAAAGTAAGCCTTCAAGCTTTGGAACATTCTATGCATTAAATCCTATTCTTCAAAGCTTCCTTTTTTTGAGAAATTGGAAATTTAAAATGCTGATTTTCAGTTTAATTCAATGTTCTCTGTTTATACTAACAGTCAAAATAAATGTCTACTTTGCTGTTTTCTACTAATCTTGTCGTTTTTTAGAAAAAATACAGATCATATAGTTTTTTGATAGCCCTTCTAGAGAAATTGAACCAATTTTACTTCATGGGGAATTTTTCACCATTTCTAAAGCAATTTTTCTTGTACGCAACCTGACTTTCCTATCCTCATTTAACTAAAAGATAATGGAGACTGTTGGTTCTGATGACAAAATAATTACTATTCTGGTGTACTCTGTGTTGAAAAGTCAGAAAAACGACTTCTGATAAACTGCATTTGTCAGATTATATGAAGTTAATAATTTTTAAAGATTCATTTAGAGATGAGTAATTGTAAAAAACACTACACATATATAAATACACAGTACATAAAAATAATTTATTATTTGGACACATGTATATACATACAACTGTAGGCATATATATACTTATATCTCACAGTAAGAGTTAACTATTGATTACCTGAGGTCCAGGCATTCCTGGCAATCCAGGATCACCTTTTGCATCATATCCTTGGTCGTATCCATCTGCAGGGCACCCCTGGACAACGAGACAAATCAGATAGGAAGATATGCTTGTAGAACCTTTTACTGTATCCTAAGCTTCAAATCTTCTACTAGAGTCTGTAGGGAAGTAAGCAATATCAGAATTGCAAGATGACTGTTAAGTGCCCACTACAGATAGTTCCTATCTTTATAAAAGATTTTATTAAACGGAAAATAACTTTTTTTGGCAACCAAGTTCTCTGTATTAGAAGTAGTCTTCATTTCAGATCTACATTGTCTTGAACTGTTTTTGTGTCCTTTTTTTTTGTCTTTAACTACTCTCTAGTGCATTTGTACGTTTCCATATTAATTCCTTAAGCTATTTGAGGAAGGGCTTCATTCTTTATGTGCTTAAAAGAGATAAATTCTTAACATCCAATAACTGTAGTTAAAGGAAAGGAAAAAAATACAATTTTGTGTCTCAGAATGAGCGTAACCAACACAGACAAAGCACCAGAATTTGTTGTACTTCTGGAAAATAATAAACCTGTGAATGATGACATCGAGTACTCATTTTGAACAGCAAACATGAGTATAAATTGTTGATTCCCAATAAATATTTCAGATAATACAGTGTGAATGACGTACCTTATCTCCTTTTATGCCAGCAATACCCTATAGAGATGAACAATCATATTACTAAAACAGAAAAGTAAGCAACAATGGTGAAAGGACACGTTATAAATATTTTCTAAACTCAGCACTCTGTAAGTGATTTACTTTCATGAACACGGTATATAGCCACGTACACGTTAGTTGTGCCTGATTTCAATTTAGGAAAAACATGACAAACTGTCAAAAAGTAGTCTAGACACTCTGCTGCAATTCTACAAGCACATACAGAACAGTCTTGTTATTTTTTATATATATTATATATAATATATATAATATACAGCAATATATATTTATAATAATTATTATTATATCCAACATTATTATATAATAATATATAATAAAATAATATATAATAATGACATAACTTATTAATATTAAGTTATTTATAAACTTAAAAAAAATTCTGCAAAGGAAAAAAAATAACAACAACAACAAAAATTGAGTTAAAGCAATGCAGCCACAATAGAAGTCCTGGCTTTAATTTCTAGTGCCATCATTGGCTTAAGAAGGCTTTATCCTCAATGATACTTAGACATGAACTGAAAATGAAATCTATTTAAATACATCCTGTACACATTTAAAGAAGTGAGTGTTAAATTTTCATGAGTATGTCTTGAGACATTAAAAAGCTAATATCAGCCAATAAATTCGCGTGCATTCACTGCCTAAAAAATTGAGACCTTACATACAGCAGATTAAGCATCACTTTAAATTTTTCTTTCTTTACTGCACTGTATTCAAAATTAATAAATTGGGGATATCTATATTTTTCAACTGTTGCAAATACCTGCTAATATAAGGCTTTACAAAACTCCTTCACTGAGTGTCTGTAGGGAGTAAAAATGCACACAGTTGTGAAATTCATAGACACCTACTGGAATGCCTGGAGCACCTCTTCTACCTGGAGGACCTGGGAAACCTCGATCACCCTGAAAGTAAAAGCAATTGTTAATGCATGTTATTATTATTATAATTTTTTAAAAAGAAAGTTTTTTGGTTTTTTTTTTAATGTTATCACACTAAAATTATGACTTGCATTACTATTGCATTAAAAGAAGTGGCAGAGACTGAACTCATGGGTCACAGATCAGGATTTATTAGCTATGTCAAACCAGCTTTCTGTTTCTCTACAAAACATATGATTTTCCATAACAGGCATTCTTCTGACTCCCTCTTTCAGATTGATTTTTTTTAATATTATATTTTTCTATTGCCTTTGGGATTCAGGAACTGTCAGTTGCAAGCTAGATAAAAGTAAAATAAAATGAACTAATTCCTTCTTCTGTTATCCATGTTAAGAGAAGGACTGGTTAGGCAAAGCTGATTAGTTCTTCTGGACTTTAAGCAAAATAAGTTGTTTCTATCAAAATAACAAACACAATTGGTAACAGTACAGGAAATTAATGTGTATCATTATTTATTTATTTATGTATTATTTATACAGATAAAAATGTTTTTGTCCATTCCCAACCATAGCCAATCACAATCACAATCAGCTTGTTTTGTACCTTTGTGCCGTTGCAACCTGGAACACCTGAGCGCCCAGGGTGGCCAGCAATTCCTGGTTCACCCTAAAAAACATGTGCAAAATTGACACAAGTTTTGTTTTTGCACATTCATATTACCCTACAGCAACACTGAAACAGTTTATGCTGGAACAGTGTTTCACAAGACTTGATAGATTACAAAGTGTTCTGAAATCATTACAATGAGTAAGAATTGCTGATACTAAGACGGTTATCTCTAAGTTAATTGACAAAAACAATTCAGATATTGACACTGGAGTTGAGTATGTTGGGTTGAGAGTAATTGTGTACTAAAGAGTGTTCTAAGAGAGAAATTTGATAAGTTTCATTTTTACTTACTGGAAGGCCTGGGGGCCCTGAAAATCCAGGAATTCCTGGGACTCCCTAATGATACAAAAATAGTAGAATAATGTCACTAATATTAAGGAAAATCTCATCATGCAGTTTTCCTTTTTGTTATAGCCATAAATAGAATGAACGCAAGTATGAAAACATTATCATTACCTTAACTTACTTAACCCTTCTGACTACACATCAAGTAATGCTAGCTTACGAACTATTAACATGCACTACTTTACTCTGATAAGAAAAACTCAGAACCAACTCTTTACAGAATCCATTCTGATGTTTTCACACCACATCCCAAAACTAAACATATATAGCATAAATCTTGTACAATAAGCCATAGCAAAAAAGGCAGAAAAAAAAAATAAAGAAATGTGTGTACACATTCCGACTGGTGCCTTCTCTTTTCTGGGCTGAACAAACCCAGCTGCCTCAACCTGCAGCCCTTTCCTAACCTCTGTGCCCCTCTTCTGGACCTGGTCCAAAAGCTCTATGTCTTTCTTGTGCTGATGGGCCCAGGCCCAGACCCAGTACACCAGATAGGGCCTCATGAGGGCAGAGCAGAGGGGATAATCACCTACCCTACTGCTTGCCACTCCTTTTTTGATGCAGCCCAGGATACAGTTGGCCTTCTGAGCTGCAAGCACACACTAACGGCTCATATCCACCTTCTTGTCCACCAGAACACCCAAGTCTTTTTCTGCAATGCTACTCTCAATGAGTTTTTCTCCCAGTCTTTAGATGAATCTGGGATTGCACCAACCAAGGTGCAGTACCTTGCACTTGGCCTTGTTGAACCTCATTAGGTTCACAGGGATCTACTTTTCAAGCTTGTCCAGATCACTTTGGATGGCATCCCTTCCTTCTGTCACATAAACTCACTTTTCACAGATTACCATTCACTTTAAACAGGATATTTAATACATACATGCTTCTTTAAAATAAAAGTACTTACCCGTACACCTTTGGGTCCAGCTAAGCCCATAAGCCCTGGTGAACCCTAAACCAGAAATGAACAACTGCATGCTTCAGTATAATAAAACAAATGAAAAACAGGACATATAATATTTTTTAATATTAGTGTCAACTTGTGCACATGCAATTATATAAATATATATAGGATTTATCTATTACAAACACTAAAAGAAACAAGCATTTAATCCAACTTGCATACATCATGGCATTTTTCCCTACTTTTCAGTGTTTACAGGAGACATACCTTAACATAGCTCAAAAAATAACCATCAAGGATCTTAAGAAAGCAGTTCTTACAGATCTGTTCAAATTGTGAGGACTTCTCTGCAAGGAAAGAGCTGGAAGCCTCACCAGTATCCAAGAGTTTTTTTTACCTCCTAGGCATGAATGATGTCAATGCAACGACTGGCTACATTCAGGTATCAGCCACTCTAACCTGTGCTTTTTTGTCTAGAAAGGAAACCCAGGAGCAAGCTGAAAGGGAGCTACACAGAAAGAGAGTGCAGAGCTGAAAGAAGGACAGCAGAACCTGTCACAGCACAGTCTAGACAGAATCTGCTAGGATTACTTCAAGACATTTAGAGCATTACTGATAACATGAAAAAATTTTTATTCTACCTGGAAAGGAAATGGGGAACATACAGAACTAATTCTAAAATTGTGCCTGACACTTGACTTAAGATAAATCACATGCATTGGAATAGTAAGCTAACGTGAATGCATCATAATATAATATTTAGGCAAACAGAGATGTCCGTGTTAGATAAATCATTCTTACTTTTTGCCATTCTGCTGAAGTTGTTACCAAGGGAAGTGCACGACTGATTTCTTTTTCATGTATTCAATGAGTTTACATAAACAGCTCATCACCTACTTCCACTCATTCAAAAACGAACATTGCAGCTTCTGACCACATAACATCAATCACTGAATGGGAGATACCTGAACAGATGTTGTTATTTTTAAGTAATTATTTATCCAGTCATATCTTACTTTCACAGTCGAGCACAAATCTAACATCTTTCTCTCAGCACTGAAACTTACCTTTGGCCCCTGTGGTCCTGGAGGCCCTTCTGGACCTGGAAAGCCTCTATGACCAGGTGGGCCAGGAGCACCAGGGAAGCCTTTTTCACCCTGTAAATGTTAAGAAAAGAAGTCCTGAAAACATTGCTGCTTTCTCCTTTTGGCAACTTATTTGTATGACATTCATTATTTTTAGTACCTCTGAACATCTACATCCGTGTCTACTACTGAGGGAGAGGGATTATCCTTGCCCACTCTGACCTGGGTGCTGTCTAGCATGCATAGTATCACTAAAGTAATACAATAATTATGAAAATATTAGAAGACATCAGTTCTCATGCTTTCACAGAGTACAGAATTTAACTGGCAGCATGAAAAGTTTAGGAAAGGACTTGGTATATTAACAAGAAATATTTATCATGTTTAGCCTCAAGAAGAAACACAGATTTGAAATCACCATAGCACTACTAATTTCTGGTTGGCAAAAGTAATGACTGCTGTTATACAGCAACGTCAAGTCCAAATCACCAATACCTCTCTTCATGCAATCCACGGAAAGAAATAGTGAAAGTGAAAATGTAGTAAAACTGCTCGGATAGAATAAAATAAGTTACAGCAATTTAACATTTTACTGTGTCTCAAAGACTAAGCAATCCAATTACGTTTTCATGCCTTTTCTTACAGGTTGAGTTCAAATAACCAAACCATGTGAAGGAAACATAGATTAAAGGTAAACAAACAAAATAAAGTAGGTAAACTTACAGCAGGAAAAGTACTCTCATTTTTTTGGTTAAATATAACACACATGCAAGTTTTATCCTGGATGAAACAAAGTACTTCAGGCCTAGAAACTCATAGAAAAGATTTAACTTTTCAGATAGAAGAAGTTTAGCCAGATCCCTTTTACTTCATTGAAGAATTACTTATTCAGGATGGTTTACATCACAGCTTGAGATGGAGAGAGGATGGGATTATCAATTCCTTTGAAGTCTATTTTCCTACTGTATTATCAGAGTAGACTTACGCATACACACACACACACACACACACACAAAATAATAATAAAAAAAAGCAATTGCAATTCTGCCCTGCAGAAGAAGAAAAGGCAAAAAGGAACTGTTGTACCAAGATGCGCCACTGGAGGGGGTGTGGTACTATCCCATAGAAAACAAAAGTAATTCTGAAACTACTGTTCATGCTCGCGGCAGCAAACTGTGGGATGCACTTCTGCTATTGAGAAGAAATGTGTTTGTCTGACCACTTCACTCATCTCCATTCTGCACCTGCTGTATTACTCACACGTTCTTCTTGACAGATCAAAAATATCAGAGATTTTCATCCTGGAGAATTTCTTAACGTTAAACAGTTGTGAAAACATAACAATGAATGTAAACTGTCCTCACTTTCCAATGCTACCTGAAAAACTTCAGCAGTGTTACCTAGTAATTGCTCAGCAGATTTAAAAGGGAACTGATAAAGACATGTTGTGAGTGTTCACCCATCAATATTTCTCTTCTAGTGGCAGTTCATTTTTTTTTTCTTATTTTTCACATTTTAATGTGAGAGAACTTTTCTCCACCACCAAAACCAAGCTTCCTAAAGGCAAGATTAGCAGTGGTACAATATGACGTACTTCACACCTAAGTACAGAAGAGAAGTCAAGAGTAATTCTCTACCAACCAGATGTACTGATCAGTGGGAATGATCACAACCCTAAGTCTATTCTGACATCATGGTGTGTACACATCCAAAATCTATTGTTAAGGTTTAGTACAGCAATCACTGTGTCCTACAGTTATCCTGAAGTACAACCATGACTTCTCTAATAATGCCCCTTTCATTGTGAATCGGTTGTTTTTCAAACTACAAGAAAGAGTTTGAAAGAATTTTTGGCATTTGTGTAATTCAGGTTTGTCTAAAAGCCACACTGAGCCTCTGCCAAGCAACTACTGGCAACAGGCAGAGCTGCAGTTCTGTTACTTTTGATAGACTTGACACTGTTCTCCTGCTCCTGACAAGGTGTTTGTGATCAGGACTCAGAAACTCATCTCGGTCAATTTATCTGATTGATACCAGTGCACGTATCATTCCATCAGGAACTGGAAAAGGTGAGGTCAGTGGTGGGTGCAGGTAGGCAAGGTCCAGAGAGGGAAAAAAAGCCCAATGAACACAATGCCATTATGAAATCTGTAACAGGAGAGCTGCTGCTGCCAGGGTAGTGAGAACTGAAAGCGTTTGTTAGGAGTTTGTAAAAGGAACCTAACCAAACATCACACAAAACTGTAAACAATTATAAATATTAATATAAATACATCGATTAATAAATGTATTTTACATTCATAGACAGTATCCAGAGTTATTTTAACCTTTTTTTGTGACATAATGTATTTCCTTTACAATTTGCCATAGTCTTTGCAGACAGAATTTCATCACAAAATAAATTCACTCACTGTATCAAATCAACTAATATATTAACAATTTTCCACTCCAAACTAATGTTAGGAAATATATACCTGCTCTTACCTTATTGCCTTTCACGCTATCACAAAAGCAGGGGCTTTTACCTTTGCATACACAGTTCTGGAAAACAAAAGGACAAATTTTATAACAAAATTATTTTTATTGAGGCAGGTAAGGTCACTGCTTCCCTTTAAAAGTTGGAGTGAAGGCTGAGAAGCTGTTCTGGCACCATCTGAACTATTAATATCAATATGAAGTCTACAATTTAAGAGTTTGGGATCACAGGACTAAACACTGATGATTAATTAAAAAAAATATATATAATAAACAAGTGAAAAAACACCACCAAAAGACATCCAGTAAGTAACTGGAAAGGATAACTACACCAGGAAGCTCACGTACCCAGTTTGAGCAGTGAGCTCGAGCAAAGCTACAGAACACATCTGAGATACCCGGGAGAGGATGAGAAATGTTAACCTCCCTATGCCCTGTTCCTGCTACAGCTATCATGCAGCCAGGACCTGAGCTAGCCTAGCTCATCTGGGGTAACTCTGCCAAGGACTTTTCTATGCTCAGGTAGACATAACCTATCTCAGTGCAGTAAAATAATATTAATGTACAGTTTTTACATACTAAAACATTGTTAAAGTTATTGAAGCTATGTATTTCATACAGAGGAGGAGTATGCTGCATCTTTTGTTGTTCTTTGTACTCTTAAACTCCTTCCTTTGTTATTGAAGCTTTTGTTGAATTAATTTTTCAATTGTATCCCCACAGAAAGAAAGTTATTTTTCATGTTACCCTCTCATTTTAATATATATATTTAACTCAATTACTTATACTATGGTAAAATTCCAAACAATAGTAAAGGAACAAATATCCTATACCCTAGAATGTGCTTAATTTGCTATTTGCTAGTTTTCAGATCAATTTAGATTTTTGTGAACACGTATAACTTTAAACTAAACTGAAATGACTGTTTTACATTACACACAGTCAGCTGGATAACACTAAACGTTTTGGCATATGATTTTTACATAAGATTGGATTATGCCTTCTGTAAAGGAGCTGTGAACCAAAAAATCATTGCTCACTTACACCACTGATGATGCCTGCATATCTCCACAGCCCTGTAAGATACCTGCAGATTCTTCGTCAAAGAATCATAACACAGTACATAGTCAAGTTATAAAATGGAGGCATTTAATATTAGTTATTAAAAGATTATTTCTCACAATAACATTTTCATAAGTGGATGTATTACTGTAGCCACATATTGGCTGCATGTTTTCCAGTTCTGTGAGTTTTGTAGTAACCATCTCAATTTATTTCAAACAAGTAGATAGAAGATGAAACTAGTTTTCCAAACCAAAAATCTAGTCCGAAGGACAAAGCAAAGTCCTTGTATAAACAACAAATCACATGAATTAAGCAGTGAACCAACATTTTAAAAAACAATGAACAAACAGAACAATGGCAGCAACAACAAAATGCGCAGAAAAACATTTTGTTGTTGAGGAAAAGATGGTGAGCCAATATTTCTCCTTATACGTCATTCCATAAAGAGATCTAGGATCACAGAAGAGTTTGTTTTTCTAGACCTGGAGGAGAGTTGAGTAGGTCAGCTACCTGTCTATCTACCTACCTACCTACCTACCTATCCATCTATCTAAGAAGAAAAAAAAACACAACACAAATAAGTAAATCTGCACCAAAACCAGAGATGCAGCAAAGTGTGTTGCGACAAGATCAGGTATCATGTACTGTAAGTAAGCTTCAGATTAAGTCTCTATCAAAACCACACAAGATGAGTAATAAAGGCATTCAAATGAATAGTGAGATGAAATTAAACATGTTCTGTAAGAATAGAGTAATCTTGTTGAAGCAGGGCTAAACTGTGCACTTTGGGCCCGACTGGTCTTTAATTTCATGAGTGAAAACCACTGGCTCCAGAGGTAAGTCCTGGTTAACACAAATCAAAGATGACTGTTCAACATGAGGAATTTTAACATGAATGTTAAATTTAAACATGAATGCAGTGCCAGTGACATCTGTTAATAACACCAGACAGTAAAAACAGTCCAGGTGTCTTGCCTCAAGTGAGTAGTGAAGATCTCACCTCCTTCACTGGTGGTTCTAGCAGCTGATCATGCTCATTATTAAAACTACAGTCTGATTTTTCATTTAAATTTCATTTTTATTAGTATCTCACATATCCTGTCATCGGGTTTTTACCTTCTAACTTCAAGATCACTAAAGAAGAACTTCACTGAAACCACTGAAACATGAAACCAGGTTTGTTGGACAAAATCTTTTTGTTTGTTTGTTTGTTTTGAGTGATAATACTTCTCTCTTTTTCTTCCCTCTTATTTTTCATTTGCTTTTCCTACTTCTGATCAATAACAGTACCCTGAGCTGTCTAAAATTTTGCAGGTCATCACAATAACCCTTTTTAAGTCTGTTATTTTCCAGTTTTTTAATTTATTTTCTGTCAGATTCTAATTCTAATTAAAATTATGTATCAGTGAGTCAACGCCTTAAAGAGCCCTGATTATGAATTTTCAAGACTGCTGACACACAGAGATTCCTCTTAAGCTGTCTCAGTGCAAAGTAATCACTTTACACATTCCAGCTGTGTCTATAAACCACAACCAAGCATACAGAATAATACTGCTTAAATAGTTGATGTTCATATAATGTTTAATACTACAAAAAGCTATTTCTCTAATGATCTCTACCATATGTTTTCTGTTACATCTAATGAAAGTGGATGTAAAATATTATGATTATATTAAGTGGGAAATTTTGTTTTAACAGTTATCTGCACTACAGACTTGTGCTGGGGGACATACGCTGCGCAGAGACGCAGTGTTTTCTGAAGAACACTCTGGCACTAGGTAAAGCTTCTAGCTTGGCCACAGGCATGTTTTTAACAATTTGTCCTAAGCTGCCCAAGCAGACAATCTGAGAGCACAGCTGTCTACAAAGAAGTTCCTACTGTGGGAAAAGCTAGATATGGAAAATCTATTTTTCTGAGTCTAAGATGCACTTGTGTTAAGATACTCCACTCTAGACTAGCACAGTCAGTAATTCTATCTAGGGACGGTCAGTAGATACGTGACCTTGGCAGCATATTCCTCATGCTGTACAAATGTAAATCATCACGCAGCCTGCAAGGTTCTGGAGAACGAAGTCCCCTCGCTCCAAAACACTGCTATCAAAACAAAATACCACTCTCACAATTGCTATCTGTATACGAAAAGTTTTTCATGCATTCTAAGCATCAAACATGAATTCATTAAAATTATCAAAGACCACGAAGAACTTTGTGTTTTTTTAGTGATTGCTGGACCAGTACAACAAAACCAAATTATTAAGCCTTCAATAAGTATAGACAACATAGAGCAGAAACAGGAGATGATGAGATGAAGGAAAATATGTCAGTTCCCAAACCCTGACATATTGTGTAGTCACTTGTGAACTGGAAGGCAGCCAGACATTCCTACCTTAGGAGACTCCTGTTAACAGCAATGAATGCTATCAGAATTCATAACATTTTGCCTACCAGATGAATGCTCTGTACCTGACAAATTTGTCTTGTTTTTCACTTTCCATTACAAAGAAATAAAGCTGCAACTTTAATTAATGAACAATTCAGTCAGTAACGCTATATGCAGGGAGAGCTGATCTCTGAGGATGCTGTGTAAGACAACTGTAATGCTACAGACATTGCTGCTGCTGAATGAGCTCCATTAAACACTTGTTTTGGGAACCTTGCAGGGAAATAGTTACTGAATACTCCTCCTCGCATGGACCTTATAATGCTGAGCATGTGCTGCTTTCAGTATGAGGCACAAAAGAGAAGTCCTAAGCATTTACAGCCATAGGAAAATAACGTCGACTCATTTCACAGAAGCAGTATTCTGTGTCCAATTAACAAATCCACAATTTGTGATGAATGTGAGCATCCAACATGCACCTATCTGAATTTGATAAGAACTTCTTCCTGTTCTTAATTTAAAGCTGTCTGGAGTTCTTTTGGGAAGGTTCTGTTCCTTTATGCAGTATGTTCACAATTGCATTTGCAAACCAACTGAAAACTCACGTTTAAAGACTGATACGGATAAACAGGAGAAGACCAATATCTTTACAATTTCCCTACAGTGCTAATGCGATGATGAGGGCTATCAAAAACTGAAGCTAACTGTTGACAAAGGGACAACATAAACAAATATTCTTCCTTTCCATATGGATAAAGAGACTAGGCAACTCAAGTCACATAATTTTCTGTGTAGCAAACTCTTAAGGGTGTTCAATCAGCTCATTCATCCGTGCTCTTCCTTCCTAAGTGAGAGTCGTGTTAAAAGAGTAAACTAATAACAAATAATTGAGATAATTTAACTAGCTGCTTTTTGCACGAGACACGATCAGTGTTGTATCACACACTTTGTATTTCTTCCCAGCTGTTAAATGTGGGAATGCTATTCACCGTAACTGTTGTCTCCTCAGGCCTGTATATTCGTATATTCATAGAATTCCTGGTGTGCATCTTCTGTTAAGTGGTGCAAATAGCTATGAAAGCAACAGTGGCTTGGTCAGAGAAAGCTTTGCACATGCTCTGCTTTTTCCTTTTTGAAAGGCTTTGTGATTTCACAGATTTAAAAACAAAACAAAACAAAAAAGTTTGCTTTTTCTTGCAGCTTCCTCCAAAACAATCTGTGGAAAAAATGCAGCTTAAAGCCCCAATTAAAAAGCCTTCACTGAACCAAGGCAAATGGAAAACCTGAAAACCTGCGAGACCTGTACCCTACCACAAAACTGCTGAGTAAAAACAGAAGAAAAGCAACGAAAATAAAACTAGGACAAAATAGAAACTTTTCTGTGCGCAAGAGAGGCAGAGACCGTAAACAGTTAAGAAGAAAAAAGTCTTTTTGTATTTCACCTTCCTCTTAGGCTCCTGTAATCCATGCCAAAACACTGAGCCTTCTAGTGTTACTCTGTTAGGCAGCAGGGTGAGAATGTGACAGTAAAACAGATGACCGGACATCCCATACTAGCTGCACTTAATAGCTAAGTATTTTGTTTCACAGACATGTTATGATAAACCAGCTCTAGGTAATGCTGAAGAGACTGCTAGAAAAGACCTCAAAATAAAATGCTGTTCTAAGAAATGCAAAGCAACGATTAACCAGTGCTTACCTGCCCGCTTTGATAATTTTATTTAGTCAGCAATTTAACTTGAATTAGATAGTTCTGCTTAAATGTGTATTTACTTTGCAGATTGGTAAGAAAAAGTAAGTGGTAGCAGTTCATGTTTCAGAAGCATTTTAGTCAAGGAACCTCTAATGAGGTTCAGCATCTTTCTGCTGTATGCTGCTGCACAGAGCTCTAAACAGAACACTTCACTTTTCCTGGCCATCAGGCCAAGTTTCCATGTGACGTATGTGAGCAGAACTCCACCAGTTTTGGTGCAGTAACATGAGGGCAACTGTGCCAATTAAAGCTAACTCTGATCACGGCCCAGTGAGAAAAACATAGCCCGGCAGCACTGATGCCGGCCTGTTTACGGAGATGACGGCTGCATAACAACTATTTATAGAGTCAACCAGGATCAGAATAGTCTAGTATAAATTAGGCCCAATTACTGAAGTAACACCCCCATTGACTTCATACTTGGGATCATATGAACCAAATCAAAGAGAGCACTTCACAAAGAACTTGTTTTTCTAACGTGCTCAGTGAACTCTTTTGTATATTCAGGTGCATGTCTTCCCTTCTCAGCTGCCCTGTGCAACAGAGAACCTGGGTGCTTCCAAAGGCAGCAGAAAAGGAACGTTCTCACCATGACACTGCTTTGTCCTTCCAGAGTTTTGATCCCTGGTTACACAAAGCCAGTCAGCCTGCATCCCATTCTTAGCAGACTTAGAGATGCTCATGTCTGAGCTACAACACTGCATTGTTCACTCCCAGAGCCATATATTAAGATCTATTGGTGATAGCAATACGGTTTGCATACAATTAGGAAACCAATCAAACAAACAGATAAAAAATACTGCAATAAGAAAAGCTTACAAGTATTTGCCTGTGAATTCTACTCATGGAAAAAAGAAATGAATGTGCCTATCCATGAGTTGTAAGCAAAAGTGAGAAAGAGGATCGAAAAAAGATCTTCTCAAGCTTTGTAGTCACTGAAGTTGTTATCTTCCCTCCTTTGCAATGATGAAAAAACCCAAAGAATAATGATTGTTGCAAATATAGAATACAGAATATGTAACTTTAACCTGTGAGCTAATGCAATAATTGCATTACAATACAAATCCAGAAATACAGGTAATGTGAGGCGATGAGCATCTTAAAATCAAGTAATCTTCTTCAGGTGGAAGTCCTCTTTTATCCTGAACAACATCCTGTTATCATAAAAATGAATTATGCCACTAAGAAGCAGCACTGATTAAGAATTAATGAACTTGACCAATGTATTTTTCTTATCGGTGTTGTTTGTTACAGCAAATTTCAGGGAACATTTTTAGATTCACATTTCATTTCAAGACATTCATCATGAGACCATGAAAGAAGACCATAAATGGTATCAAAAGAGAGAACTGGATTATACATATATCAAGATAGTACCAGCTTCAGCCATTGTTAAAATGAAACAGTGGAAATTTATTTATTTGTTTATTTGTTTTCCTGAGAGGAATAGAATATATTTGAGGAATTAGAAAGATCTTGTTCCCTGAGTAAAAAAAGAAATCATTTTTTTCCCCTATTATTCTGAAGTATTTATAAGAACAGTGGGAAAATCCAAAGGATTATAACATCAGTATTTGGAGTAAAGGAACACATCAAGTAAGCTGAAAGCCTTTGACATGGGAAGATGCTACTTCTGCTGAGTTTTCAGAAGATGTGATTAGAGCATGCCAGTGGTCAGGAATGCAGATAATAATACTCCCTAGTATGTGCCAGAAAATTCAAGCTCCTAAGGACAGAGAATTCATGACTGTGAAGACCACAATTTCCTATATAAACAGCATCAGGCACAAATTAATAATTTAATTTCCTGTCTTTGGAAATGAATTACTTATTGAGTTATTAAAAAGCATACACTAAAAATTTGCCTATACTAAAATATCTTACAACATATGCATTCAGAAAAAATAATGACTGCTTGTCAAATATCAATTTATTTTTCTATGGCAGCGTAGAATGATTTTCAAACATAAACATCAGCTATTTCTTTGTAATGGGCGCTCCAATCCAGATGCAGTGATTTATTCAGCCAATTGCTATAATAAATCACTTTATGCCAGTTAACATTAGCCACAAAGTAGGATGTCAAATGTAACTGTTTTAAAGTTCTAATTTCCTCCATCACTTAGAAAAAAATTCTTAGAACAGAATTTTCCTTCTGAAAATGTCAGCATTTTGATACAAAAAGAACCAGCCCAGAAACTGTGACATCTGAATGTTAAACTGACTACAGCTATCTGTTGTAAATCTAGTTTTAACTGATCTCAGACAATATCTGAAATCCCCTGAATCGTCAGAGCATCACTGAATCAGTACCTTGGAGTAAAGCTTCACTTAAACAGCAAATCCTCACTAGAAACCGTGACGGGCAGACACTTCTCACCATCCCATATCCAGCCTCTAAGACCAAAGTGTAAACAAGGGTACAGTAATAACAATGTTCCAGAAAGCTGGGAGCTTCATGATTTACCCTTGGCCAAAAGGCTGAAAGACTGGCAAATACTCTGTGCTCGTTACAAAGTCTTGAAGTGCGTTACTGAGGAATATGTGGTCTCTTGTCAGTACACCTCCTTTTCCCTTCCCTTGTAGATAAAAATCCAATACAGATCAATGTAGCCAGAGTAGAAGCCCAGAGAATGTGTGTGCTGTGGGAGGAGTTCCTGGTACGCAGCCTGTGCTCTTACGAGCCATCCAGAAGTGTAAATGATGATTTTCATGTCCTAGGAGCAACAAGGGTCATGAGAGGTACAAGCAGAGGAGGAGAACGGAACCAAGAAGAGCAAACTAGGTGAAAGATAGAGATGTCGAGTTTATTCATTTTGCCTTCTACGCAGAACCTGAACAAACTTTGCACAAAATTAGCAATTTACTGAAATGGCAAACAGATCTGGTACCTCTGTTCTACATAAAAACCAAAAGGCATTTTAATTCCTTAATGAAAAAAAAAAAAAAAACAAAACAATTGGATCATTGTTTAATGACTAAACTTGTCTGCAAGTTAATTAGAATGAAAGAACACATGATATTGAGGTGCTTGTTCTGTTTCAAGGCACCTTACCCACATTAAGTGGATGGAATAGCTGCAATATTTTAAAAGAAACATTAACAAATAATTTGCTTTGGTTAATCTTCACAGCAGAACCAACATTTGGCTCTATTTAGCAGCAATTGAGCAGATGATCTGACACTGGCTGGCAGTGTTTCCGTATGCAGTAAGAACATAAAGGGAGAAATCAACACTGTTGACAAACATTTGGTGAAACAGCACTTGAAATCTCCTGAAGCCAGCAGTTTTCTGAAGGACACGTACCAGAAACGCGGACAGCCATCCCGACCTGTTTGCTCCATAGCTGACCGCTCCTCTCCACTCGGGAACCCCTATCTAAGCGTTACAGCCAAACAGAGGAGGAGAAAGGCTCAGCAAGAAGTGCGACACAGGAGAACATTCGGATCGACAGTGATGCACGTGCCTCAAAGACCTGAGCGACAGATCACGCTCTAAGGTGAGTTTGCAGCAAAGTGGACGCAGGTGCTGCAGACGGAACAGGTTCCCTCGGGGCCGCCCCACCTCACAGCGCCCAGCACAACCCCGGGGCTGCGGGGCGGGGCGGGCCGCGCTTCTCTGCGGCTCTGCGAGGACCGCTCCTTCGCGCCCCGTCGGCTACACCGCACCGCACCCGGGCAAGACGCGCCTCACGCGGCTGACGTGCATCATTTCACCGCGCAACGCGTTCGCCTTTCTCTCTCCCGACCGCTCCCGCTGCGATGCAAAGAGGAACCCTCTGTACCCCGCGGGAGCCCGCGCCGCCGCCGTCCCCGTCCCGCGCACTCACCTCAGCCGCGGCGCGGCCCGGCCACGGCAGGGCGAGCAGCAGCAGCAGCATTGCCAGGCGCTGCGTGCAGCCCCCGCCCGCCATCCCGATGCCCTCTCGGCGTCCCGCGGAGCTCGGCCCCGCGCCCGAACTCTGCCCCCTGCCCGCCCGCGGCTTTTGGCCCCGGGGCTGCCGCCTCGCACCCTTCTCGGCGCTCCCGGCTCCCTGGCGCGGGGACAGGGACAAGGCTGGGACAGGGCTGGCCGGGGCGGGGCCCTTCGGGCCGCCCCTCTTCCCCCCCTTCCCCCCCCCCCCCCCCCCGCCCCGCCGTATCTCCTGCCTGGGGTGCTGCCGACAGCCATCGTCCGTCCGCCCTCAGCGGGCGCAGCGCGAACGAGGAGCCGGGGGCTTTCCCGCCTGGAACTGAGGTGAGCGGCGGAGGGGCAGCCCCGGGCGGCGGTAGGTGAGGCCGTCCCGCCTGGCCGCGGCACCTGCAGGGCTGGGCAGCGCTCTGAGGAGCCGGCCCGCCGCGGGGTAGCGCGGGCAGATCGGGGCTCCTCTCCCCGTCCGCTCCGAGCCGCACTGCGGGGCGGCGGTGGGTTCGGAGCGGGGTCGTTGTAGAGCCCCGGAGGGGAGTGGGGGTGACACCGAGGGCAGGAGCGCGGCCGGAGGGGACGGCGCGGAGGAGCGAGGCGGGGCTGCGGCGGCACTGCTGCGCACGGGGTACCGCCACCGCTGCCCTGCGGGGGGGTTCGCCTTCCAACGGCGCTGCCGCCTTCCTCCGTGAGGGAGTGCTTTTAACGAGGCGGCTGACGAAGCACTACAATGATACAGAAAGAGCTTTGCTATATAGGAATAGGTACATAAAGCCGGTTAAGATTACTGGTTGGGAGAGAAATGCAAAGTTTCGGGAGCACAAAGCAGCCACTGAGCTCTGTAGAGCAGCTGCTTGTGCAGGCATGAGGGCAGCAGGGCCAGGTCTCCATTCAAAGAGCGTACTCTCAGCCCCGATGACACCTTCTGTGAAAGCCAGTTGTTGGGGCTGTTTCTCCCCAAAGTTTGGGACTGGCAGCAAAAATGTGTCTCTGGAGGAGCAGAGCAGAACGTTCAGTGTCAAAGACTTTGTGCATCACAACAGATGCAATCACCTTCACTCTCAAACCCCAAGCATCAGTGAGAGCAAGCTGGCAGGTATAGAGAAACGGGGGGGGAAAAAAAAAAAAGTTTTTCAAGCCAGACAGATGGTGACCACACAGAGAAAATCATAGATCAGGGAAGGAATTCCTAAATTTTCCCATTTTATTTGTGAGATAACTAAACCTGACAACTGTGTGCTATGCTTTTCATGCAAAAATACTGTAATAAGGATGAAAATGTGGCCTAATATTCTTTATATGCCAAAGGCACCTCCACATTACAAGTACCTGAATATATCACTTAAAATTTAACCTGGTGGTAGTCAGAGAAGGTAATACCAATCTCACAGAAGTTAAAAGATGTGATGTCTCGGACAGAAGAGTCAGGGGAAGCAGTGGGAGAGAACTGTCAGTACTCAGAAATAGCACAAGTTCATGATGAGCGGCGTGTCATTAAAGAGGAGAGGAAGGGTTCTTGAATAAAAGGCCAAAAAAGTCTTGGAAGAAACAGAAGAACAAGAAAGTGGAAAAAAAATATGAGAAGAAATACATAAATATATGCAGAGGATCTGAAATTCTGCTATAATACAAAGCTCAGCTTTTAAATGGTGAAAATCCACGTGGAAACTTCTGAAAAATAAGTCAGCTTTCAATCAAAAATTGGAATATTCTCACAATGGAGCAGTGGTCATATCTCATCAGAGACCACAACTATAAAATTGTCTTCCTTGGTTGTTTTCTGGAGACATCACAGTTATGTTACAGTGTAAGCTTTCTCCACCTCCCCTGCCCCAGGTTTTTGAGAGTTACGTGAGCTGGGTTTTGGTGACACTTGCATATCACTTTGGGGTTAGAGATAGAAAACTGGATTCATTTCCCCCAAAATTAACCTCCCCAGATTTGGAAGACAACAGCTCTGAAAATAGACTGTGAAAATAGGTGGCACCCTACTTCTCAGAACTCAAATTTGAAATAATCTCTTCAAATCATTTGCCAGATGTGCCTTATTCCATAGGATTTCAGATTGTTTCTTACGTGTGGTACATCAAATCTGCACAGGAACTGGCTGTTTATTTGGATTTATGCAACTTGAGCTTACAAAAAGGTTGGTGCAGCACATTTTCTCATAGAACTGTGTGTAAGTTCTGGTGGATGCAAGTCACAGGCCGCAGGTGCACAGTGCAGTTAGCTTTTTGGAAGTCCATCAGGCCCTACTTTGGAAATACGTCACATCTCCTTTCTGAAGTTTTTAGCAAAATCAGTTGTTATGACTGTTTTTAAAAAATAATTATGCAGGATGCTCTTTGTTCATTATGGTGGAAGAAGACTTATTTTTTTTCTGGTGTGAATTCTTGCACCCTTGTCCTGTTGGTCTGTAATTTCATATATAGATTTCTTGAAATAAACGGACAGCTAATAAAAAGGTTGCTTGTAAACGGACAATATAATGTAGTGCCAATATAAAGCTGTGCCATATGACATATTGAAATGGGTCATACATTTTGCTTTTTCAGTAATTCATGTAAAACTGGACATCATATATATATATATATATCTTAAACAGGTTCAGAGGAGAAAACGACAGCAGAATGGAATGGTGTCTTTAGACCATCCACAAACAGAAGAAAACATAAGGTCTGCTGGTTTGCTTATAAAACAAAGAAAAAAGTGCTGCATGTCCAGATCATCAATCGATGTAAATGGCATTAACAAAGGATTCATTTGAACGAATTAAGTGGCTTATCAGAACTGCCTGGTAAGTTTTACAGATCACTACAATGTTTAACTAGAGTCACTGAGATACATTCTTAGCTGTCGAATGAACAGTAATCACCAGTTAATTGATCTGTAGTCTGTCATAAATTCAATTAGCATATCAAGTAATTTACTATATTAGATTTTTATTTGTCTGTAAGTTGAGACCATTTAAATTTCAGGTACTATGCTATTTAAACAGTAGAAAACTGGAACTATAATTCTGAATCTGTTTTAAGAGGAAAGATGTTCCTATAGTCCAGTAATTAACTTATTTGTAGCAGTGAAAATGATGACAAACTCATACCTGGAATCCTGCCTCAGAATGATTTTATATAGTCTTACTCATCCCTATCTGTTCATACTCAGTCCCACACATCCAAAAAGTTAAAATTACATAGAGTGCGTTGACCATTTCTTGATGCACATCCTTTAAAAACATATATTTAGTGAATAATCACCCCTATCGTGTCCACACACTTCCTATTTTTAGAGGTAACACTGTTATGGAAAATGGATATTGGAATTTGAGTTGTAAACTAGCTTTCTCCTTCTTTTACATCAGGTGGCTGCTGATTGTTTTTTCAGCACAAGAAATTGATGGGGTAAGCAACAATATTTACTTTGAACAGTTGGTAAATAAGCTGGTATAGTTAAAAAACACTACATAAAGCAAAATGACCTTCAGCTTTGTGAAAAAAATGATGATGTTTCTTTTGGTGTTTCTGCAGTTCTCTCTTTTCAATTTCTCAGCTTAACTATGCTGTGATTTTCTCCTTCGAATTCCCCTAGATACTAACTTAGGCAACTTTAAATGCTTTTAAAAAGCTGTATTTGGAAAAAACTTTGCCATGTGCTGATTCTATATCCTTTCTCATCAAGTCACTTTAGTGGCCTAGATTGTCAGAAAAACAGAGTAGCTTGGGTTGGAAGGGATCCTGCAGACCATCCAGCTCCATCCCTGCACCATTGGCAGGGTTGCCACAGCCCCATCCAGCCTGGTCCTGAACGCTTCCAAGGATGGGGCATCCACAGCTTTTCTGGGCAGACAGTTCCAGTGTTTTACACTCTCTGAATAAAGAATTTGTTCCCTAGATGGTATCTAATTTTTCTCTCTTTTTTGAAGAGTTGCTCTCCCTCTGCTTTGTAAGCCCCCTTCAAGTACTGGAAGGCCACAAGGTTTCCCCAGAGCCTTCTCTTCTCCAAGCTAAACAATCCCACTTCTCTCAACTTGTCTTCCCTAAAAGATGTGCTCCAGACCTCAGATAATCTCTGTGGCCCTATACCATATATCATGCTTATTCTAGCTTTCAGACCTTTTTCTGCATGTTAAAACTGACATCTGTACATTCCATTATATTACATATAATACAGTCTTAACATCTACCATATTCTCCTCTCTGTACTGTTCTCTGTATTTACCTCATCTTTGTAATGCCCTCAATTAAACTTTTTAAAGTTTGTTTCCTACAAATATATATTAAATACTTTTCTTATGTTTTATTACCAGTCACCCCCTTTCAGTTTAAATATCAAGACAGAATTATTTTTTGAAAAATAGAATGAAGGGAAACAGTTTGTATGTTATTAGAAATTTGCATTCTGTTGACGTTCCCGTGGAGTCAAGTTGTTAACAACTAGGTGAAAGACTAGCACAAAGTAAATTAGTAATTTCATGGGAAGTGGTTTGTGAAAGAAAAACAGTCTGTGAGAGAGGCTACCATACCGTCCTGTTCTGAGGCTTGGGAGTACCAGATATTCTAAAAATATTGTAGAAAACAGAAACAGAATTTTTTCCTTCTTATCTAATATTTATCAGGGTTCTCTCCTTGAAAAACTAAAGTACGAACCTATTGCGTTCTGTTGATCAGTAAAATGAGCAACAAAATGCTTTTGACCTTGATAAGAATAAAATCCAAACTAAGCAAATATTTTCATATTATCAATGTTTACTTGTTTACCTAAGTTGTTTTTAAATCTTGTAAGTCTTTGCCATCCCATTCAAAGCCACGCTCACCATTTACACGCTTATTTATTACTGAGTAACGTGACCTAATACACATTCTAACCACTTGAGTTTTAAGTGCATGTGGTATGTATAATTGGTGTATATTTAATATTATGCATTGGGAAATGTAAAAGAATAATAAAAAAACTTCAGTTAAGACAATAAATCTAGTAACTTTACATTTTGTGTTATTTTAATTTCTCCTAAAATGTTTTTTTTTTTCCTCATTTCAATGTGATTAAAAGGAAGTCTCTTCCTTTGTGCCAAAAACACAACAACAGAAGAAATAACTAATGGTATACAATGCATAGTTACATGGTGTACATAGTACTTTTTTCATTTAACAGACAAAAATTAAATACAGTTGCTGTGTGTACTGCATTCAGCCTGTTTTGCCTTCTGTGGTGTAACCTTAGTTAAACGATCTCCTCATGGGATAGTTTACAAGTTTAAAATTGTTACAAAGTAAAATTACGACTTCAGTATTTAGTACCGATCAACACAGATTGCAGGTAATACCTTACACCTTGTACAGCAGTAGTATTAAACTTTTGCTTATTGCTTCTACTTTGCCAGCACGTTTGTGCTGATGAGAGGTCCAAGAACTTCAGGATAATTTTATATGTAATACTGACTTACGTATTCCATTAATCAAACGTTGGAGAAGGTTCATATGATACTTACAAACAAATGTAACTTGTGGATTACCTCTGAAGATGATGAGGCATCACCATTTGTCAGTCTTCCAAGAAGGAAAATTTCAAAGATCTGCTGCTTCTTTTGCGCCACTAACGTAAAGCGTCAGAATTGATCAGATGTGAATCACGTGCTTCTGGTACTAACATCCCTCTGAGACTTTCACCTTGCCACCTGTGACTTCTGAATTCAGAAGAAGCTTGTTGTACAAGAATAATGTTTTAGGCTTTAGTAGTGTTTTGCAGTGCCAGGCCTTACCACAAAGATGAATTGTGTAACTGCTGTGTGTTTGTCATGGTCTTTCAGTCAGCCATCTGGCTGCATCATGGATGCAGAATCCTGGTGCCTGTCTTGAGCCCTGCAGTCCCTATGTTACCCTCTGCCAGAACAGAGGCTGTACAGAAGTATAATATAGACTCCACTATATGCCTATACATCTGTTTTACTTTCCAAATGAAGCCAGAGGATTTGGGATGCAGCACAGACCCAAGCCATGCCCCCAATTATAACATGTGGGAATTACAGTTGCTTAAGTGAAGTAGTAGGTTCACCAGCTTATGTGTGGCCATAAATCCTCTAAAAGAACAAATCTTCTGCAAAATCAAAAGCATCTTTGCTTTTCTGCATTAAGTTGAAGAACTTTATTCCTATGTTTGCTGTCAAATTTCTTCTGCTGCAGGATATTGCCTGATGGGTATAACAGACTATACAGCAGCAGCCAAACTGTTTGCCTTAAAATCATCTAATTGGACAATATGTGTACAAATCAAAAGCTTCATCACTTATTTAAATAAGAATAAATAGTGGATTCTTAATTTGAGTAACATTTCAACAGAGAATTCATAGATTTTGTTCTTTTCTTTAGAGCTGGACAGGCTTAGTTAAACAGCAATTTCTTCCTAGTATTTTACCCTTTTAGAAACACAAGCGTTAAAATAAAGTGACATGCCATATAATAAAATGATGACTGTCAGCTGTATATTAATGCACTCATAACTTTTTAATTTTCAGGGAGGATATGCATATATTGACCCATGTGGGGGACAGGATTGTTCAGTTTGTCGGTGCTTTCCAGAAAAAGGATCAAGAGTAAGTGATAAATAGAACTAATGATAACTGCTGTCGCAAATACTGTTCATTTTGTGCACATAGGTATTCTAAAATCATTATGACTGGTGAGCATAACCGAGTCTGAATACAGCAAGCTAGCTTAATTCTATCACTGGTATGAAGCAGAACTGTCATTGAAAGAAGAATCTCAACAGGTTTGATTGCAACCAAGTTTGTAATAGTCTTGTTGCCCTTTTATTTCAGTAAGGATCCTTTGAGATCTGCCTGGTAGTTAGACAAAGGCCATTCTTAAGATGTATTAAGTTCAAAAATCTGTGCTTATTTTCTCCTAAGACCTTGGTTAGAAGAATGCTGATGCCACTTACTGGTTTTGTGGGAAATTGTTTCTTATTTTGGTTAGACGATTCTGAAAAAGCTTGCAGGCTTTTTATTTTACTAATTTAATGCACTATGTATAAAAAAAATTGGGATTGTCTTTGTCTTACAAATAATAACCATATGAATAAATAAAAGTGAAATAAAGTATTGGCATTTTCATATTCTACACTAGAATCAGAAACTTGCTCATCCTCTCTTCTGATACTTAGTAGATGATTGCCAGTTTTTAAAGGTCATCCCTTACAAGTGTGTGGATATTATTTGTTAGCTAAAATATGGTCCAGTGATAACTAGTTTATCTTAGCTGTTCTTTCTTAAAATCTATAGCTACATACAGCTAGTAAAAATAATTTAAATGTTAAACAAGGAAAAGACTTATTTAGAGACATTCTCTGATTAGAGAACAACTGAATATTGACAATGAATGAATTTTCTTTCAGAGCACTATCAAAACTATTAAAGTTTTGATCTTGAAAATCTTGAATAATGGAGCTGTGTGCCCTGTTGTGTACAACCTAAGAGGCCACAAAAGTAAGGCACACCTTTCCCTCACTGTGTTTCTGCAGTCAGCTGCATGCTTTGCTGTGTCATGATTGCTGCCCTGGTGTCCTTGGATCCTATCCTAATCCTCCAGGATTATGTCTATACAAGAGTCCCCTATACTGTAGAATTTTCATAATAGGGGCCTAGGATGTGTCTATCTCTGTAACACTGTTAACAAAGGGACATCCCAGGGAGAGTATTTTGACTAGCAGCACTGCAGTGTCTCACAGTGCTACTGAATAAACTGACTGAGATACCAAAAACCTGATCTGAAGTATCATTTAAAAACAAAGTTTGAAACTAGGGGAAAAAGAAAAGATGATGAAATTTCCCCAGATTGTAGTTCTCTTTCTAGCTTGGAGGGTCTGAATTATGTACCTGAATTACATTGATTATAATCAGTCAGTACTCACTGCAGTCACTAAAGTTTTCACTTACGATATCCTCCACAGGTAAAAAGAACTATGACTCAAGCATTGGCAGTTAGTTTTCTAAATGCTCACAAGGCCTACAAAGTGCCTAAGTGTAATTGAAAAATAAACAGTATGAAATAAAGTCAATGTCATTATGTAAATTTAATTCTGAGAACTGTACAGTTTCTAAACAGCTCTGAAATACACAAGCACACTGACAAGCACAGTCCCTCCAATGCAACATGAACTTATACGCCATACAATTGTTTCTAGTCGCTAACAAGTAAGAAGTTAAAGTACTTGTCAGCTGTTATGTGAAAAATAGCTTAAATAAACATCACTTCAGATAGATTGTTGCAAATGTTTTCTAATGTGCATTCTTTTATATGGGATTACTTAGTCTTTTTCTCAGCCTACAGTCCTGTTGATTTCTAAACTTCGCTGTGTTCTGCCTTTACACTTTGACACACAAACTTTGCTTTCCTAGCCTTTGTGGATACTAGTCATTACAAAATAAAACACTTATCTTATTGTTAGCTTCCTAGAATGTAAAACATCATGCTTTATCTTCTTCTCAGTCTGAACTCTGCTCCCAGGCTCATTCATCATGAGTTTGCATCTAACCTTAATCTTGTCTTTAAAAGGCAAGAAATAAATGATCATCAAAAGCCTTTGGCTTTGTACAGTATACAAGTCTAAAATTTCAGAAGTGTACTGCTTATAAAATAATCCTTCTCTATGAAGAATGTAAGACTGAGAGCGTACATTTGGTTTCTTAGCGCTGCATTATTTTTTTCCTTTTTTACTATTTAGAACAGGCTAGATATCTAAAATAAGGGTGAGCTAGCATGCTCAGCAAACATTTGCTAAAAATACCAAAATGTACGAGTACTTCCAAGTAGAGGTACAGTTTCAAGAGAAACTGCTAACTGTGTTTACAGATGGCTGATGATTTAGTATACAGCATGTTTTATCCTCCTTAAAAAGTGTGCTATTATAGAAGCTATCAAGCCAAGTGCATTATTTATAATACATCTGGATGAATACATATGAACTACTGTCCATCAAAAAGATGCTGACAGAACCATAATACAGATTTTCTGCTAGACAGTCATCATAGGGCCAACTTACAAGTGACAGATTGATGTCTGAATAGGAGAATAAACAGCTTCTTTCAAGCACTGCTAGTGGTCATTCCATATGTCCTTCTCCACATGCTAATGAAAAGGGTATTTTTAAGGAAGTTAGAATATCTTTCTATCTGTTTATAAAAAGCTGTTGTCTAGTTTCATGGTTAAGGTGTTCCCATCTGTTAAGGGTTTCACTTTGTCAGCAAACTGTGAAAAAAATGTGGTGGCAAATTTCATTTGAGAGATTATTGTTGACACGTAAAACAGTATGAAGGGTATTTGATGACACTGCCATTTTGCAGATTTTAGAATGTTACTTTTCTTTTTAGCCTTTCAGCGAAAGCATTGCCCATTGGAAGTTTAGCTGCTTAAATGAACAAACACTATGTTTTACTAAAACAAAATGTCCTAATGTACTAAAATGAACAAAATCTCTGTCTGGAGCAAAACCGATCCATCGAGAGAGTTCTACTAAAATTAAATTGGGACACGTGTTTTAGAACTGATATAAATCAACTTTGTTTATTTATAATCATCAGTGAAAAGTGACATGTATTTACATTTTGTAAAGATAAAACCATTTAAATTTGTTTATGACCTAACAGTAGCCCTCATCTCTCTCCTAAAATAGCTAACAATTAGGATAATAAGAGAACAGACCCCTAAAATTAAACATCTGAATGTACTTAGGTGTCTAAATTTGGGGAATGGCTATCAGGACTTCGTTATATTCTGAAATTTCCAAAGGAAAGTAGGACCTAAAATGTTGCTCCATGGTCTTTGGCACTGTATGCAATGAGCTTTTTTGTGTCCTTTTTTTTTTTAAATGCAGTTGAAGTATGATCAGTTACATGTTAAAAAAAAAAAGTGCAGCCAACTGTGAATGCAACGGGAATTGAGACATTGCTATTATGTCTGTTTGAAAAGCTTCTAAATATCAAAACAGAAACTCTTCTTCATCGTAAGAGGACAAGATAATTGAGGTTTCAGCTAGAGAAATGATGACCATGCGAACGAGAAAAACAAACTGCCATGATCATCCTTGGGGAAAGAGAAATTGTGCAAGTTGGAAGAAAAAAGGAAGAAAATAGCCAATTTTTGGTGTCAGCGCTGATCAACTTAGACTTTCTTCTTCCTTTTCTCTCTCAGTCAAGATGTGTAGTCTTTAAGGAGGCAGTAGACATCAGTGTATTTAATTAGAGGCAAATGGCAATTCATTGTTTTCTTTTCATTACTCTTATTTGTTTTTCCATAAAATCCTCAATTTTAATTTGCTCCTGATACATTCAAGAGACAGTGAATCTCTTCCTTCATTAGCCCCTCTTTCTCTAGCATGGGAAGTTATGTCCTTCATAATTCCTGTAGTACTGAATCAGAGGCCTAAAAAATGCTGCCTGCTCTAAAAGAATTTTAATAGTTAAAAAAAATGTTTGCAGTTAGCACTGACCAATTGTAAACCTGTCCTGTGCCAACCCCAGAGTTTGATCCCATTCAATTCCTTTGGCTTTGTTTATAGAGTTAAGTAGATTTAGAAAGCAAGCGTCTATTCATGACCCAACCTGATCAAGCTTCTATGAGATCATGTGAAATGCCCGGAGCCAAGCGAATAACAAATATAGCTCAGCAAGACCAACGTCCGTTCTTTTGCAGATGAAACAAGTGGCCTATATTCGTAGCTGTTTAAGAGAGAACTTAACACATCTTGCATATGAGGGGTAAGAAATAAGCATTTGTGAGGGATACTAGATCAGTTTGTTGCCAAACTTAAAAAGTCAGGTCATGTATACTTCAGGACTGACGGGTACTGATGCTGAAATATAATTCTATGGTAGGTCTGTCCTCTGATACCGCTATTCTTGTCGCATCTTCCTAATAGATCCTGTGGGTTATCACATTTCCCGTGTAGATTCTGTGGGTTAACCGAGACCAATGTACAGCAGTATAAGCATATGTAAGATTTGGTAACTGGGAAACAGGAAATTCTGAGTTTTTTGTGCATAAAAGGCATTTTTATGAAACCTCATTTTTTTACATAGCAATATGGTAGATATAAATAACATAAATTAATGGGAGTCTGTCATTCACATGGTGTGTCTAGCACTTATATTTGAATTTTCAAGCTCCACAGTGATTAAGCAAATATATAAAATCCACTGATTTGATCTCAAAATATATGCACTTAGCTGAATCCAGTAGAGGGATATGGCATGCATGCTAGCATTTGAGGAAACCCAGATCTGTCTCGCTTTTTTGCCTTGTATTTGTTGGTCATTCTTTCTCAGTATATTAGCTGCAATATAGTTTTGAAATAGAATATTCCTGAGATGGTAGAGAATGGACTTTACTCACCAGATCGTGAAATAGAAAAGGATCTGTTCTCTTCACTTTGAGGTCTATTTGAGACTGTTCTTTGTACAAATGTACAACTACAGCATCTGTAAAATAGCATTATTCATATTAGGTATGTTTCTATTTATTTTTTTTTTCCCCAACAATTTTAAACTTCTTAAATGATCTTTGCTTTTGTTCTTGGGACTTTCTTTCCTTATTTGTTTCGGTTCTCCTGTCACACCATACTGTAAATAGTGTTTTTATCAGTTTCAGATCGATCACCTTTTCTGCACTGAGTAAGACAATTTGAGGGACTACAAAGCTCTACAAAATCATTCTTTTTCATAGATTTGGATCAACCAAGTATTGTCAATCAGTGAATTACTTAAGAAAATGAATCACAGAATATTTTAGGTTGGAAGGGACCGTAAAGCTCATTTATTTCCAGTCTCCCTTGCCTAGGCCAGAGATAGCTTTCAATGTATCAGGATGCTCAATACTCCATCCAACTTGATCTTGAACATTTCCAGGGATAGAATCAGAACAAAAGTTAATTTTATTTTATTAGCTAATCTGATGTTAACAATTTGTGGTCTGAAATACTCTATTTGTAACTCTCTACATTTAAACGTTAACAATTCAGCATTTCAGTGCCAAATTTTCTCATTTAGTATTATTTTGATGCAATAGTGACACCCACTGGGCTTACTGGATGCCTCTTCTTTTCATGGTTGTTCAGGGTTAAAAAGGAAAAACAAAATATATGGTGAATTTATTTTTCAGCTCTTCACTGTGATTTGTTGTGTTTCAACCAAATATCACTATGAAGATTATCACAGTCAGGCTGGAAGGGAGCTCTGGAGATTAGTCTAGTCCAACCTCCCTGCTAAAGCAGGTTCCCTAGAGTAGGTTGCACACAAAATCACAAAATTGTAGGGGTTGAGAAGGACCTCTGCAGGCTATGATCCATCACCATGTGCTACATTCCCATAGCACGTTGGATCATCATAAAATAGTATAAAAGAGCACAGAATATCCTAATAGGTTGCAGCAAGATGCTGAGACAAGTCAAGCACTACGGGTTACTACTGAATTTACTTGGCGAAAAATATGACTATGAAAAGAAGTTACATAATACTTAAAAGTCACTGTCTAATCTGTTGTTTCTGAATAAACTCACAGTTAATTACATTCCCTATACTTTTCATTCAAATAAAGATTTGCAAGAAAAGTCTTGTCTTGATAATAATTAGAAAGTTGATTTGAAAATCTTAACTTACATTAGAAACGGTTTTGGTCCCAGTACTACGCAATTAGTGTGGGGGAGTGAAAACCACCCAGAACAGACACTCCTACAAGGCCTGGGAGCTAGGGCTTGAGTTCCAAAAAGGGAGAGAGCATGGGTGGAGCTTACGAGTAGCTGCAGATGCTTCCACCTCACAAAGCAAATTACAAAAGAAAACATCTGTCTCCAAATGGCTTTGCGTGCATTCGTCCACTCTAGACTATTCTGTTTCCCTCCCTTTCTCCATCCTATCCCTGGTGAAATTATAAGGACTGGTTGCATGCCAGAGTCAAATGAAGAATGAAAAAGAGTACTGCATTATTTGCCTACAATCTGATTCTGTGCATTTGCAGAACACTTTTGGATTTGTGTATGTGAGCAGAAGGTAAATGCATTTCATGGATTCCTGATACTTCCACACTGTGTATAACATAGGTAGTGTTCTAATTGAAGGTAACTGGTCTTCTTTTGACTTTACTGATAATGAGACGTGAGGCACAGAATTCACTCTGATAGCATGAACCATTTGCTTTGTTTCCAATTAAGACTCCTCTAAAGAGTCAAATTTTCAAGCAATTAATGCTCAGGGCACTCTACAAATCAGGTGTTCTTCAGTGTCTCAGGCAACCAAAATAAGCCATTCCTAAAAACCCTGGCCACTGTCTTTTCTAAACAGTACTATGCTGCGTGATTCTGAATTATTTGCAGCCTTAGTTGTAGGAAACATGTTTGATCCAAAAAAAGTAGTCTTGTTTTGTCAGAAGTCAGTTTCTTACTGCAGATCAAGCTCAAGATATGCTAAAATGAAAGACTATTGTGTTTTGACATGGGTGGTTATTTACCTAGACAGTTAGCAAGGCCATGAAAATATAAATGAATTTATTGACATCAGATGGCAGAGGAGGCATAATATTCACTTCATTTTAACTGAGCTAATTTGTCATTTCTACATGAACATGACATGACTACCATCATCCTCTTTATTTGTACAGCTGTCCTGAGACTGCAGTCCTGTGGTAGTCACATTGGATGAGCACAAATAATAGATGTGATAATAGATGTTATGACATGGTATCAGTTTGGTCTTAACAAAGCTCCCAGTCATTATCAGTCTTTGAGCTGAAAGAAAGAGAGACAATCCACCAGCTTCACATGGCATTCTGAAGTTGTATCAGCTGTCAAACCTATTGTGAATTCTGGATTCAGTGACTTTGTTTTATGACTTCACTACCTCCTGCTGAAGACTCTAACCATGCAGTCAATTAAATTAACAGGGTAACAACTACAGACACTTCTATTAGCCTGAAGGGCCCCACATCCATAACATGAAAAAAAATCTCTGTCAACTGTTGGATGCAGAGTGTATACATTAATAAAAATATTAAAGTCACTGCAGAAACTTGTCAAGAAGTTGCTTTGATAATATCAAGGCATTTGAGCATTACTGAGAAATATTTTTTTTCCTGCTGAAGAGTTATATTTTGCATGGCAATAGCTAGTTCTGTGTACTAAGAAAAAAGTGCTGCTTCCAGGAGAGTGAGTAATTCAAATATCTGCATTTTATTATTTGATTAGTCTAATTCGTTTCACTTTTCTAATATTCAGAATTAATCTTTAATCAAAATGCTTGTCCTGTCTTTTTTTAATCGTGCTATTAGAGTCTGTAATAGCGTCTTTAAGAGTATGTCAATTAATAAAATCATTTTTTCAACAGAAGAGGTAAGAAGGCACTGCCAGTAAACAGGCTGCAATTGTTCATCCAAGCTTATTCAAATAACACTCAGAATTCTAACTACACATTCATTGTTAAAAAAAGATGCAGAATCAGCAGATTCTCCAATTAGTAGCCATGAATTTCTATAGCATTTTCACTTTAAATTATACTATCAAGAAAATTATTACTATTGCTGAAAACAGAATGCTGATTTTGCAATGGAACTTTTGCCAGCGACTTCATTGGAAGCAACAATAAGGCATAAGTGAGTGTGCCAGTAAAGGCAAATAGAACATGTGTCATACAAAGATGCTTTTCCAGGTAGTCCTATGTTCTCCTAGTAGGATCTTCTATTTTAAAGAGAAAATTAAAAAAAGATTTAAGGCTCTGCTTGCAATTTTTGAGAAAAGATTTTGTTTAGACAGATTCAGTCTGTTGAAATATTTACACTCAGGAGAGTGGAATTTATTTCTGTCATTTCAGCATTATTTTATACCTGGAGATAATGAATATGTCTACAATCACTTTGATTTCTGTTCTTTTTCCCGAATCCATTCACAGAAAGTAATGTATGGTCTATCGTTTCTGTGAATGGCCATTGTACTGAAATATCCTTTACTGCCCTCGTGTGGTCTTAAAGACATACACTTTCTCTGAAAGACTCTTGGCTTCCTATTGCTATCTTTTGTAGTGTAGGCTTTGTAGGGTGAAGTGTAGACAGCTCGTTGTTGCAAAAATCTACCATTTAATCATTATTTAGCAGCATAGGACAAAATCTGTAACCAAACCCAAACACATCCACACCTGTGCTACAGATTGAAAAATCTACTTATTTGTCATGAGAAGTGCTTTTACTTGAGAATAAGGGTGACCTTGAAAAATGTTGGTAGGAATACAGAGACAATCTGCATCACACTGTAGGTGCAGATGCAGAATTTAGAGCTATGTATAGATAAATAACAATCCGAAGCATTCTAAATTCTTTCAACGCAATATATTCAAATTGATACTTTCACAGAATTGTAGGGGTTGGAAGGGACCTCTAGAGATCATCTAGTCCAAACCCCCTGCCAAAACAGGCTCCCTTTCTGTATGTGTGTTTGATAACAGCTAGCTTTTTTTTTTCCTAGATGAAACTTCATACCTTTTTCATTAAAAGACATTAAAATCTGAGAGTGATGATGGAAGATATGTGACCTAGAAAAACTTAAGATAATGAGCATATAATATAATTTAGAAGAAAGATTCGTTCCGTCTACAAAGACCTGTTATTTCAAATGAACCAATGCTTCTCTGGTGGCAGAAATACTGAGTCTTATTCTTACAAGTGTCACTTACATTGGTAGATCCAGGAGAACTTGTAATTTATTCTAGCCAGCTTGAGAGTGGTGCTGGAGACCTGCTGAAGATGAAAAGAAATTACCACATTAATCAAGTTGTTATAATTTAAAGTTGTGTTTCAGTAGCATCTAATGCATGGAATAGATCAGCTGCCTGTATAGCAAACTGTTTTGAATCATAAATATGCATACATTTTAAGCCTTGTTTTATCTGTACAATCATCTCTAATATACTACCTACTTCAAGTTTTACAGTAGTATTCACTCACCTCTTTGCACTCTTTTCAGGGTCAGCCTGGTGAGCTGGGACCTCAAGGTCCAATTGGATCCTTGGGACCTACAGGGCCAGCCGGTCTGCCAGGGGAAAAAGGACAGAGAGGTGAGAATGGGCAGCCTGGGCCAGCTGGAGAAAAAGGTGATAAGGTAGGAAACACCACAGACAGCTCTATTGGGTGTATACCTTATGTAATGTTAAGTATTAGCCAATGAGACAGAACCTAAACGAGTAGAAAGCATTTGCCAAACTATCCTCTTGTTCACTCAGAAATCAATTACAGCTTTCTTTAGAAAAAATGTTTCAGTGTTGTTTGGTTTTTTGTGTGTATGGTTGTTTTTTGTTTGTTTTTTTCTGCATTGGTTTGCAAAATTAGAATCATCAGGGAACAAAAAACAACAACAAAAAACAGTCTCTGATTAGTTCGTACCACATAATCCTCCTTAAACTCAGAGAAGGCTGTGGGAGGAATGTGGAGCTGGAAGGAGTATTATGGTACTTTTAGAAGTGCTGTTCACTAAAAAGAATTTTATTACTACTTCCAGAATATTATTTGCAGTTCAGATTTATATCTTTCAAAGTTGTGCAATCCCTGCAATTAGCTCAGTGGATAACTGAAATCACTAAAGCAAGTGCCTAACATTCATGAAATATAACCCCTGCAAATAGAAACTGCTGCTGATACTAGCAAAAAAGGAGCCAGGACCATAAAAATTACACACAGAATAGTTTAGTAAGTCATAGGCAACTTCTTCTTGATACTCCTGTAGTCATTGGAGAATCAGCAAAGTTAGGAATTCGACATCTGTCTTCTCCCATGTGTAGCTATTGATGTTAGTCTCATACTAAACCCATTAACTTTTGTCAGACGTTTATTTCTGGTAAAATTATGGCCTTAATTCATTTTTGAAACAAGAGTGTGCTTGTTTATCGCTATATAGTATTATCTGTTCTTATATTTCATTCTTTTTTAAGAGTTCACGATCTCAGCAACTTTGTTTTTTCATGTCATTTGTTTTTAGGGCCCAACTGGAGTCCCAGGATTTCCTGGTTTAGATGGTGTTCCTGTATGTATTCAATGAACATTGCTTTATGAAAAATACAGGTTTTTAAAGTCAAAGCTTGCTAGGATATTTTCCTGACGATTTTTCAGAATTAAAAAAAAAAAATTAATTGCTGCTTTACCTACTATCTAATATGATGTAGAACTACACCTCATCTGTATACTGGTTAACTTTTGTTATTTGGAAAACTGCCTCCTAAATTCTGGAATGCATAGTCATTCTTTGTGATTACTGTGTGCTTGAGTCAAGTTGTGTTCTATCATTTTATCATATCAGCTAAAAACTACAAGGCTGCTTTGCATATGTCCTTCAGACACAGTAAAGACAAGACAACTGTTCACTACGGCCATAAGTTTATAGCTAGAGTGCTAATCTGCTTTTCCTGAGGAAGTAGCCCATTGGTTATTGACGCAAATGAGAGCTCACTCTGGCCCTCTACCCAGTGCTGTCTACATTATATTTACTATACAACAATGAAGAACATATAAAATATAGAGTTGCAATTTTTCACTTCAGAAATAAATAACTATTGGTCACGGTAGAAGATATTTCTAGTGCAGAGAACATGAAGCTGAGACCGTTGTGAGATGATCTCTACTTCAGCTCTGTGATATTTGTTTCTGAACTGATTTGTTAATTTAAAAACTAATTTTCTATGTATTGGGGTGTATCTCTAATAAAAGTTAAACTGCCTTTCAGGGATTACCAGGAAGTGAGGGACCCAGGGGCAAGCGTGGTATAGATGGCTGCAATGGCTCAAGAGGAGATCCAGGATTTCCAGGCGAAAATGGAAATATTGGACCAAGAGGTCCTTACGTATGTTAAAGGCATTTCTACTATCTAGTGATAATATATATCTATGTTTTCCCTTCAAGCTGATAGCTTTTTAAATGAAAGGATTTTTATACTACTGCACTAGCTTTACACTTCACAGTGAGGTTCCAAGCACCTTCTATTTTTGATTAATGTGAGTGAAAGAACACTTTGCAGGTTATGATTGAGGCTGAATGTGAAGTAAGTTCCTATGGCGTTTAAGTATATGTATCTAGCTGGACAGTTAAGTTCTGCTTTGTTTCACCAGTGCATAACCACACCAAATCTAAGACCATTTTATGGAGGTAACTGGAAATCAACATACCATTGATTATTACTTGAAACTTCTAAAAAGCCTTACTAGTAGGAACATACCTGACATGAATTAGCAATAACTGGAATTTTCAACAAGTTTCAACAATTCCTGTAACATATGAAGATCTTTAGTGGTATATCACAGATATACATTGTAAGTCTCTTCCAAAACGATGTCATTACAGTTTCATTTGACACTTTTTAGATAACTTCTCATGATTTCTCTATGCACACTTAAATTTCCCTTAGTGTTTATCTGTAAACACAGAGATTGTTTCAGTTAAAATATTTTAAGTTATCGCTTTAATACTGTATATTTTCTTGCTAAAATTGAAGTCATTTTAAAAGTATTTAAATAATTAGTTTAGCAGTGCTTCTAATGACAATAAAACACAAATTAATATCAGTAAGGGATACACATTACCATAGCATCAAAGAAATTTTGTCGAACTGTTCTTGCCTCAGTCTTTGTCTTCTCGTGGAAACAATTTTTAGTAGTCAGTGATTAATAATAACTTACTAGTTGATCTTTCCCTGGATTTTTTTTTAAATAAAAACATTAAACAACTGCAATTTACATGAAAAATCAATTAGTTTCACAGAAGCTAAATGAGATGCTGATTCAGCCATAGGTAATCAGTGATGGAGAGTGAGAAGACATGATGAAAATACAGTAAATAGAAAAAGCATATAACAAGTCTTGCACATGTAACAGATGCTGTCATAAAATGAAATAAAAATGCTTATTAATTTATTATACTTCTTGTGGTATAAATCATTACTTATATTGCTCAAGGTAACCTATTAGCCTCCAAATGGTTAAATTATTTAGTCTCAGGTTGTTAAATTTATCTGTGTTTTCTTACATTTTATGGCTTTCAAGAGTTTTGCCTTTAATATTTAGCCAAATTATCTAAAATAAAAATGAGACATGGGACAAATAGTAACATACATCCTCCCAATTCCAGGAGCATGCTCTTCGGCAGGCCTAGTATTTGCAACCTACAAAGAAAGGGAGACACTATAGGCATATGGCCTTGGGTATCTACACAAAAATCCAGTGCAAATTAATTTAGCAATCCAGAAAAACAAGACATAGTAAACATATTTGCTTGTGTGCAAGAAGGCTGCTCCAACCTCTATATAGATTGCCTATTTTAAAATCAATTTGTTGCACCAGGTACCAAATTGACTGTATATTACAGCTACATTTTTAAGTTACATCTTATTGATAATACTATCCTGTATAATTTTATAAGTACGTGCATATTCCTACCCTTTATTTACCTCATTAGAAATTAGTTTCTATTTGAAAGCCCTTACTTTACTCATGTGCTTTAAACTAACAACGATCTCTTATTGCACAAATTCACATGTAAAATAAAAACATACAAATATAACTTTTGGTATGCTTAATGTGTTTCCTAGCAGCTGTTGTCTGATTTGTAAACTGTATCAAGTTTACTGTGGGTATATCCAGCTGCAGGCAGCTGTAGTTCTTACCACACCATACCAGGAATAACTACTTTCCCAGTTTCATTCTGACTTTAGGATTTCAACAGCTACTGTATAATATCAGGAAACCAGTACAGTTTTAAAATGGTTAAATTCCAAAACAGTATCCCAGTTTATTGAAATCAATAGTTGTTATAGGCTCCAGGTGAGTTATACCCTGTGTGTGAGGATTTCAAATGAGAATATTCCAGAAATAATGTATTTGTTCTTCATATACGTACGTATCACGCTTTTAACAGTCAGTTCAACAATTTAAATTTTACTAAAGTAACTAACTGTTCCTTCTGAGTCAGACTGAGATTTTGAGGGACCCGTGATGGCAAAGTTATTTAAAGGACTCCACAGAAAGAACCATGGAAAGTTAATTTTTTTAAATAACCAGGGCCTGTAGGCATCAGATTTATTAATGTGTGATAGACTGTGAAATATTTTTACATATAGGGTAAAATCTGTATGTATATCAGAGTCCATACTTAAAGCTTTTTAATTGTATGCAGAATTGTACTAAGTCGTTCTACATCATAGTATGAACTTCTGGGGAAGATGAGAGTGTGTAATATTTAAAGTCACTGACTTGGGGAAAGAAAAGATGGGTATATTGATGTAGCTGATTCTACTGATGAGATTTGTGAAGATGATGGAATATTGAAATACCAAAGAGCTAAGGAGCATCTCAGAGCAGGAATCCGAATCTGTGAGTAGCTGTTTTGCTTAGCTGTACAGAAGGCAACTTCACATGTAAGAGTCTTATTAGACAAAAGAACTACAATATGCTAATGCAGTTATGCTTGTTCTAGTGCATTACCTAGTGATATAAAGGCACTAGTAGTACTAGTAGTGAAATTATCATTCAGTCTATATAAAGCATAGGATATCAGTAAGTGGATCATAATGTTTTAAAATACTTTTTTTTTTTTCTTCATAGGGAAATCCAGGGCAAAAAGGAGAAAAAGGAAATTCAGTGTTTATTTCACATTTTGGAAAAGGACCGCCAGTAAGTGTCTGATTGGGAAAATATATATATATTTTGCAGGAAAAATTTATGGCAAATTTAATTGTTATCATATGTCCTCACTGTTTAATAAAACCTGCTGCAAACACAAATAAAAAGCAAATATACAAATGGAATAGACAGCTAGAAGTCTTAAAAGACATAACATTGGAAAATTCTAACAATTTGAAGGCAAAGCTTTTGATGCATCCTTTGCTAAATTTCTGTCATTACAGGGAGACAGAGGTGATCCTGGCCCCCCCGGTGTGCCTGTAAGTACAGCCAGTGGATTCTACACTTACCTTTTATCTTGAAGATCTTTTCCTTCTTAATAAATTAAGGCAATATTATGGTTTCTCCCTGCCTGCCTTAATAGCAACATTCCAGGATAAAGTCCAACAAACATGAAGTCCCCATTATCTGCCTCCTCAGTTCTTGGTGGCTGAAAGGCACAGAAACCGACTGCAAACCCACCTGTGTTGTGGTTTGTGTGCAGGCAATGACTGTGCATCAAGCAGTTGTTGCTTATGTATTCAGAGATTGCAGTATGTTTTTCTTGTGAAATTCAAGATTCACAGTAAAGATGTAGAGATGTGTCAGCTTCTTCCACAGTATCTGTTGAGTCTCCCAAGAATATGTAGTACACAACCAACTTTTTTGCCATAAAAGCCTTTAAGAAGAAGAGATTTTAATTTCACCACTGAGCTCTTATAGACTTGTATGACTCTTCTTATGCTGGTCAATAAGTATTAGCTGATGAACTGCATAAAGTCCCCATAGAGTTGTACAGTTACTAACAAAGTATTCTTTCAATCCATTCATAAAATATAACTGCACTGAACAAGATCTGTACACAATTACCCAGACCCTGAGCTGCTGTAGTGACTGTGAAGTTTAGCATAAGCTTCAAGAGAGGCATACCTAAGTGGAATGCAGGTAAACTGAGTTCAAGTGGTACAGGCATTCTGGATAAACTAGTTTTGTGTGATCTCTTGTATTTTCACAAACAGGCCATTTGTTGTGTTTTTCAGGGACTTAGAGGTTCAACAGGTACAACAGGACCACCAGGATATCCAGGCCAACCAGGCATACCCGTAAGATTACCACAGTTTCACAGTCCTTCGTTTTCAGGATATGCACACCAATTTTAGGATTTGCCTTAGTGTGAATCAAAGCCTTGACAGAATTTGTGAGGCATACAGTAAATAGAGATTTTTGCCTTACTTAGAATTAGAGCATGTGTTGCTTCTTCCAGTACCTGTGAAAACAAGTCATCCTGGCTGTCCGTGCTCATGGGGGAATGCTGCTAACGCTTTCTCCTTATTCCCCCTTCTCTGAGGCCACTATATCAGACAGGAAAGTGTGGATCCAGAGGTCAGCCCTGCTGAAAGCAGTGACCATGCTAAGTAAATTGCACTTTTGATAGGTAGAACTTGAGGAAATTCTGCTTCTAGGTAATTATGGCAAGTGGAGGTAATTTTCAAAGTAAAGTTTTGTCTTTAAATCAGACATGTCACCTTAACTTGTTTTCGTTCTCTTTTAAAGGGTATTCCAGGTTACCCTGGTTTACCAGGTGAACAGGTAGGCAATGGCTTTTCCTAATGTATTTAGTGAAACAACAGATTAATATATACAGATATTTAAAATGTCCTTTATGGCTACTTGTTGCTAATTTTTTCAAAAGAGTTGCCTGACTGAATTCTCATGTCAACATTTTCTAATTGTCTGCAAACTATACATATTCTTTTGTCAATTAGGGAAATCCAGGTGTTGGAGTGGATGGACAAAAGGGGGAGCCGGTAAGGAAAAAAAGAACAAAAAGCCCATGAATATAATTCTACAGTACTAAGAACGGAAGTTTTATCTTAAGAAAACAAGGTTCATTGATTTTCTACAACAAAAAAAGCATCTGCACAGAATCTCACTGGGTTCCCTAGAATCCATTTATTTGTGGATACACGCTCTCAGTGATTATGTTAGAACAGGATAAGTAATGTAAGCTATTGAATCAATTAATTCTTTACAGAAGTAATTACTTCAGTGAGCTGCATACCAGAAACAAGTGTATTCTGGGACCTGAAAGGCAACAATCAATGCAGTAGATAGCATTCCACCTATACAGATACTGCCTAAATAATCACAGCAGTACCCTCTAGTAACAGTGGCTGTATCAGATCACTTCCTGAATCTAATCTCTTGCCACGCCCAGCAATAGATGCTAAGGAAATGGTGTAAGAAAAGGACAAGTGCATAATGCTTTCTCTCTCAGTTTCACCCTGTTAGCATACTCAGAGTACAGAACCAAAGTAGAATATTTGATTTTTCTTTTGTGAATTTATCCAGTCACTGTTTACAGTCCATATAAATTTCTAACATGCACAACTTCCCTTAGCAAATCAGTAATTTCATCTACACTCACCAAGCCTTGTGTCAAAGGTTTTAGTCCAGAGAGTGTGAGATTGTCATTTATTTCCTAAGCCACAACATTTTTTTTAATAAATGACCAGAATAGGAGACAATTAAGGTTGTTGGTCATACTCATCAGAGGAGACTGCAGAGAGGCTTTGTAAGCCTCAGCACAAACTCTTATTTATCTATAAGCATTAGTACAAGTACTTGCTCAATTAGTAAAAAAAAATATATATATATATATACACGTAGTGCTGTAATACAACAGAAAAATATTCCATACCTCAACTGAGATGCTGCATGGAACTGAACATCTTTCTGCTGTTCCTCTGATTTCCACAGGGTGATGTTGGACTTCCTGGGCCACCTGGGTCACCACTGTTAGTTGGACCTCCTGGAGCTCAGCTGTTCAAAGGAGAAAAGGTTTTAATCTGTTTTCACATTTAACTGTGCTCAACTTGTCAAGTGATAAATTTTGGTTAAGGATGAAATAAGATAAATCTATTGCTTTAGTGTTCACTAATTTTCATCATTAATTTAATCTCTCATGTGGCTCTTCAGTGTGACTTCTATTTTTCAGATCTTTGGCATTTTTTCTTTAAGATTTCTCCAGTGTAATGTTTTGAACAATCAACCCTAATCCTTCTAGGGTGCTCTTTTGACAGACAAAATAAGTGATTTTGTTATATATTTTTAATGCAAGATCCTGTTTACTATATTTCTTCAGTGATACACCCACAATAGCCAGAATTGAATACTTTAAAGTGTGAGAATTTTTGTTAAAGAAGAAGTTACAAAATTTATGTTATGGAGAGCCCAATAGTGTAGTCTCTGTGTTTCTCAAGTCTCATTTGCAAAAATACAGAAATAAAAATGTGAATTTTGGCATTGCCAGCCCAGCAGCCTCAACCCAGGGAGCTGACAGCCTGCAAGTACCAGATCTTAGGCTTTCATTATGGAAATGGCCGCTATGTACCATATGAGGAAGAGGGAAAGAACAACCAGAACCCACCTAAACATCACATTACTGCTGAGTGTGACTAATGCCAAGTTTATGCAATCCACCATGCATCCCATTCAGATTGGGACTGTGTGCAAAAGAATGGATTTACACATGTGAATACTTGTTTCAAACTATTGGAGCTCCAGACAAAAAAATAACTACTTTCATGTATTAGTGCTTCTACAACTGAAAATATATATCTAACTCAATTCACAGTCACTGTGCTGGTTGGACAGCATTAACCAAAGTAAAAATCAGCACTTAATTATTTTTCTTCTTTTCTTCTGCCTTGTACACTTAGGGGAAAAGCCCCAGTAATACAGACTAGGACTTTAAAATGTTAAACAACACATAAGTATGTCCTGCATAGTAAAAACTTCTCCTGTGTATGCAGGGCCAAAAAGGACTGCCTGGGATAACAGGATACAGAGGACCACATGGACCCAAAGTAAGTAATAACATTTTTTTTTTTTCCCCCAAGGTGCTTCTGTTGTTATTGAGTTAATCTTTCAAAGAACAAGATGATGGAAGAAATAACAGCACTTGTACACTGGAACTTAATTACCACCTATATCAATATAAAAGCAAAAATAATTCAGAACCCTTTTGAAAACCTTTCTGTTTTATATCTATGTATTGAATGTTGCCTGGTTGTGAAAGGTCAGTGTTGTTTCCAGTTGGAGCGTTGACACCAATGACTCAAACTGGGAACAAAACAGAAGTGCAGAATATTTTTTTCTCAAGGAGAGAAATACAGAAGATCTGTATGTATTCTTAATGGAGCATATGTACGTTTCCCTAATTATGTTAGGGTATCCACAGAAGTTGAAATGGCAGAGAGAGGGTTGCTGTCAGTATAATGCATACAAACATTAGTATGCCAGTCAGAAGTTCCTCAGTGCTAAGGAGAAGCAGACACAGAATAGACTGTATCTTTATTAGTGACAGATTTGAAGAGGAGAAATTCACAGACAGAAAACTACTAGATCTCAGGAAAGAAAAAAAATAACAGAAGATAATGGGGGACAAAGAAAAGGAGCTACTTTATATTAAAGGTTTATTTAGTTTTGCAGGCAGGAGAGGAGAAGCCTGAACATCACATTTCTATATTCAGAGTCTAGCACCTTGTCAGGAAGTCATTTTCCATCATGATAGGACTACTGATACTTAGCACTGGAAAAGGAGACAAAAGCTTTTTATGTAAGACTTACTTGGAAAAAGGTGAACTTTATACGGTGTTCTAGTACTAGCTGTATCTGTAGATAATTGTACACTGCTAACTTGTAAGCAGGAACTAAGGAATTGCCTCTTGGGGCCGTAAAGGTGCCCAAAACTTAAAAAAGCCAAACTTTTGAAAGCATGTTAAGCTTGGGAAGAGATTGTAACAGCTTTCTTGAATTATTGAAGATATGTAGGCGCTTCTAGTAGTGCTTGATGAAGTAAGCCCCAGTGTTTGACCCTAGCAAGCAAAACAAGATCCGTTATGTAGAAACTTAATAAACATTCACATAGAATAAAATTTATGTCAAACTTTACCAGTTTAAATAAACAGAATGTTTTGAATACTTCAGGGAATACCTGGGAAAGGAGAAAAGGGTGAAAAAGGCATTCCTGGATTCCCTGGATTGTGGGTAAGGAAGTTTGAGAATAAATTATTTCACAAGTTCCCTACAACTACATTCAGAATGTATCTGGTGCTTTAAGTAGGCATTTCCAAACAAGATTTCAAGGTGTTTTTTTTTTTTTTCTTTTTAAACACTAATTTGTCATACTTTCTGCATAGAATATTTAGCATACCTGCTCTGGGAGTCATCATGTCCCCTGCTTGCACACAAACTCATTCCTTTCTTGGAAAGAAAGCAAATCTGTATGGTTACCTTTTAAATATTTAATGCTGTATAAATTCTTATAAGTAGCACAGTGCTAATGTACTAATTTTAATCTATTCCATACCTGCCAATGGCAGTTTTTTTTCACAGCAGCTTGTTCATGATGTGTGTAACATTACATACATGGAGCAACATATCCATTACTATTCTTGCTGCAATATTATAAAAATAAATAAATACCTGTCTGGTTTACTTTGAGCTACAGTTCAAATTTATGCCCACCTCTCATAAAATGTTTGCAAAAACTTTTCAAGTGCTAGCTCTTGGTAGATATTATCCCAAGTAGTAAATATCTAAGGAATATTAACTGCTTAGCAATAATGTACAGGTTTAACTTTGAATTTTAACTCACATTGTTTTTATCAGGGTAGTCCTGGTTCTCACGGACCTGCAGGCTTTCCTGGAATAAAGGTAAGACAACAACTTACAGCAGCTCACTTTACAGGGACATCAGTGAGGTCTGATTTGCAATTTCCTCATACTTGACAGCTCACATTGCCTTACTTCCTTTTTCTTCTATTGCCACAGAAGTTCGTGAACTGTGTTACTGAATTTCTGTTACTCTTTAAAATTTGATTGAATTTGGAGCCAAAGTCATAAGCAGGAAAGGAAGCCAGTGGGCATGCAGATTGCGTGATAGAAAAGTTACACAGCATGGTAACTTTGTTTGCCATAACCATGTTTTTGTCATTTTGTGTTAAATGGATGTTTTGTTCAGCCTTCAGGCTCAAAAAATTCCAGCAGCAGTTATGAACTTCTAACATCTTATTGAATTAAACAGTAACATATACATATAGGTTACATATACATATATGTTACATATACAGTACATATACAGATCGGTGCCTTTTCCCTCTCTCCAGCTTACTTCCAAATCTAGTTAAGGAAATGCTCATGACATTTCAAAACCACATTAATGTGCAGCTGTGTACATCTAGAATTATTTTCCAGGTGACTTTCATGTGCAAAATGGCTTTTTTCTGTTTTTTTTTTTTTTTTTTACCACTGTTGATCTAACGGGTTCAAACACCGGATGAATAAATGTATTAGCAGATCATGAAAGGACAGGAGGAGCTGATAAGCAGCTGCTTTTCATGCAGTAACAGTAAATAAAAGAGGGTCGTTCAGCAGGCAGCAAGCCAGTGTCAACTGTATTAAACACTCAGAGTCTTCTGGTATGTTTCAGCTAGTTCAGTGCCTCAGTTATGTTGAACCCACTGACCACTATATAAATAACCTGTATAGATTTTTAAATTAAAAAAAAAAAAAATACAGAGGGGATTCTATGAAATATAATCTCTTGTACAAAACCAGTGAATTTCTCTGAAAAACGAACAAACTGTGGAAGCTATTATAAGTTGTCAGTATTGCATTGCTGCCTCATTGACTTTGTTCAGATAAATATATTAATGTCTAAACAGATGGTATTCATGATCCTTTCCAGGGAGAAATGGGTGTTGCTGGTTTTCCTGGGAAGCCTGGCTATCCAGGCATCAAGGTAAAAAACAAACACCAAACACATACACACTTCAGTATATAAATGCTAATGGTTATTCTCAAATCTACCCACTTATTAGATCATGGTTTTTTCTACAAACATAATTACTTTTAAGATTTACTGTTTTCAGGGTACTCAGAACAGAGATAGAAAACAGCAACGATTAAACACATTCCTGCTTGGTACACGTGAGAGTGAGAATTCCATGGACTGATTTTTATACACCTGTACTTTTAGCAGCAATTTAAGGTTTATAAATACCCTTACCTGTAGCAGTATATCCATCTAATCCACGAATTGTCGTACTGTGCAAGTTATTTATGGTTGAGATCCTGAGAGTAGTAGTCTAGGTAAAGGAACCTGCTATTTAGAAGGCTGTATGATCCCATAAAATTTGGTCCATGAACTAGTATGATAATCAGCACCAAATGAGGTTGCAAACTTTAGGTCAAGTCATTGGACTTATTTGTATGACTTATAAAGCCTCTTTGCATGTGCTTGACCTGTTCATATAAATTGCTTTCCCTATATGGTTATCAGAATGAAAAATTGGACTTCTCCACACTGGCTTTCTTTAAACATTCCCTTCTTCCTTTTTTTTTCTTTTTTTAAAGGAAAGTACGCAGAGAGGCACAGACTGCTTGGTTTTACTTGTACAAGGATGGGTATCTAGTCTTGCAGTCTCAGTTCTCCTTGTCTGTGACCTAAAATGCCCTGAACTCCAGCCTTAGGAACACTACATTAACTATGCAGTTCCCAGATTCACATTCTTATTTTCTCAGTTCCCATTTGCTGCAGACATTAGTGCGGATTCCTAATCTACACCAGAGCAAAAAGTATAATACAATTTGCCACATAAAAGACTTCCCTGAAGTCCACTTCAGTTGCAATTCTAAATATCAGAATCCAAGCTAATTTAGAAATCCTCCAAGCAGAAGTGATTTTCCTTGCTCTTAGCAGACACTTATGTTTCCCTGATACAGATGTTTTAAACTTAACCAAACTTTGTCAGTCTTTTATCATTGCTAATATTTGTAAACCTCTTTTCTTAGCACTTATCTGTCATTATAAGAGTAATTTCCAAATTCAAATACAAAATTTGAAATTTTAATAGTTACATTTTGGTTGTTAAATCAAAACATCTTGATTAAACGTGGTACTGATTATACTGTAATTGACTCAACTTTACAATAGAAGAGAGAAATCAGATGCAGCAGTTACAAGTTCTGAAAATCCATTCTGAAAGATTATGTTATGTGTTGTTGCCCAGGTGATATGAAAATGTTGCATTTTTTCAGACTTACACTTTTTGAAATTTTCAGTTGCATGCTAGGGCATTGCATGTTTACGCCTACCAGTAAAATTTACTGTTGGATTCTTACAGGGGGATCCTGGAGAAAAAGGGCCCCCAGGTCCTCCTGGAGCTGTTGGAACTTCACTGCTTCCTGTGAAAGGTTACAGTTAGTTTTAACTACTATTTCTGCCATATAAAGTTTATAAAGACCTATTTTGCTAAGGTGTTAGAAAGTAATCTCTGGGGACAAATCCTAAGCATTATTTTCTAGGTTTGTTTACGTCTCACTGATCTTAATGGAACAACATGAAAAATACTTATTTCAAGTTAAAAATTGCTGGAAAGATCCTTATGCACAGCCACAGGTAGGTCTGCTAGACTGTCCCTAGTTATTGGGCCTTGGCATATTAGGAAAGAGCTCTGAAAAATAAAAATGGGTTCCATGCTGGGTAATGGAGACAAACAAGAAAATCAGGCTTCACATTGTAGTTCTGAAATCCTGAGTTCAGAATTGCCACAGCACACATATTTTAGACTCAGTTAAGCCTCTTAGTGCACAGCAGGGGTGAAATCCTGGTTCCTGAGTTTGCGGAAAGCTAATTCCATCAGGATTTCATCACTGAAGTCCACTGAGGTCACTAAAAGCTGTGTGAATTCAAGTTCCAGGCTATTCTCATTCTTTGTCACTGTTTTATCCAATAATGCAAACATAAAAAACGTAATATTTCAAAGTTACATAAGCCAAAATTTCCCCCTCTATTTCCTGAATATGCTTTTGGTTTGTATTTTTTTTTCTCATATATCTAATATAGACAGATGCAGAGAAATCACTTTTTACACAAAATTTCTCAAGCTAAATTGTATGTACATGGCAGTGCAAGATGATCTGTTGAAACTTCTAGATTTTCTGGACAAGTGTTCTATGGTTGTACAACATATCCACAAGAATAGAATTTTCTGAAATGTACTGAATCTGCTGTGCATGTTACATAACCTGTAGATTATGTAAAATCTGTACTGGGTCCTGTGATTCCCAGAAGCATCAAGCTCACATTATTAGCATAAAAAAGGCACAGGCAAACTATGGTTGGCTACAAAAAAGATTGATCAGCATACTTTATTTCTACCTTAGCAGCGTATTATCACTCATTAATTCAATCTGTAATGTTAATGTTTTAAAATAGACATTTCCAAGCACTGTTTGCCTGGCTTACAGGAAGGAACGGTATAATCTTTTCCTTCCTCCTTCAGCTTCCTAGCATCTTTTCCCTACTCATCCAGATCTAGTACTCTCAATAGAATACCACTCAATCTCATTGCCTTCCTACCAAAACCTCAGGCTGTGATTTTAAATCCTCTCTCTTTTTCACATCTTTATTATCTAATTGGCAATAACGTGTGGAAGTTCTTACTTCCTACACAGCAGGAAACAGTGGGGAGCAGCCAAGCATGCTGCCTGGAAGGGATTTGTTTTGGCATCTCAAAGGGAACCTGTTTGGTAGGGACATTTTAACAAAGAACTTGACATAAATTGTATTTCTAGTGCAGTAAATACTGATTATGAACACCAAAATAAATCACAACACAATCCTGGTTCAGCAGAACCTCCCCACTAGATAGGATCTTCAACGAAAACCAACTGAAATTGTTTTCCATTGGCTTCTATGGGTTTCCAGCTCACGCTGCAAAAGATTTAAGCCCATGCTTAATTCTGGTGTCTCAAGTAACATTTAACATAAATTGCGTGCATGATGTTTTAGTTGATACTGAAGATATCAGAGAAAATGTCATTTATTAGAATTGTTTGAAAACAGAATGCCAACATTTTGCTTCTCTAATTTCATTAAGCCCCTTATACCTGATTTAAGTTTTCTTTATCACTAATTAATTACAAAAACGTATGTATTTATTATATCAATTTTGAAAATAAACTTTTTGAAATTTGAATAGTTTGCAGTAGGATGGTCCTGAAATGACCTGCTGGCAAGCACTGTCAGATGCACTCCAGATGCATGTTTATTTTAAATGCTATGTGTATTCATTTGGGGCAAGCACTTCTCTCTGCTCTGAAATATGTAGCAAAATACTACTACTGAGTAACACTGTGTGTCTGTGAAATGGTCAGGAATCCATAGAAAAGTACCCAAACCCTCTCACTTTAAAATTTGTCACACTTATAAAACTGTTTCATACAGATAGAGAAGGAGAGATCACAGTATCTTACTTCTTTGTTGTTCTTGAATTACAATTTCAGTTGCAGCTTTCTTTAGATAAAAGCTGACAATTGCATAAGATGTTAATTTCACATACTTTTATAATTGTGTGTAGGTCCACAAGGAGATCCTGGATATCCAGGTCCTCCAGGTGACATGGGGTCAGCTGGACCTTCCGGCCCTGCGGGCCTTCTAGGAAGACCAGGAGATGATGGAACAAGTAAGTGATTCTGGGAATAAAATAAGAACTCTATACCAGTAGTAGAGAACTAAAAGGAAACTCTTTGTTCTTGTTTCATGCAAGTCACCAACAATAAGGATTTGGGTTCTACAGACAGTGGAAAAAAATATTATCTCAATACTTATTCATACCCAAAAAAGAACTAAAATGTTCCAAACGGAACAGTAGGAATTACTAGAAAATGAACAGAAGGCATAACAGAAAATGCTGCCATGTACTGTATATCCATGGTATACCTGTATCTGTAGCGTTGTGCTCAGAAATCCTGTTTCCAACTTCAGAAAGTTGTAAAGGAGAGTGATATAGATGACTTTGCTCTACACGCCACTTGTTTTTCCTAGGGAAAGAAAGGAAAATCTAAATATTTTAGATCTAAGCCTTACTAATTGTAGAGAGTTTCTTCTGCATGACAGTTCTGAACTGTCTGTATCATTTCCTTATAGGTCTGCCTGGCCTGCCAGGAATAAGTGGGGCACCAGGACCTCAAGGTTTTCAAGGAGATCCTGGGTTGCCTGGAACAGGTGAAGCAATTCCAGGAAGACCTGGATTTCCTGGACCACCCGGACTACCAGGACAGCCAGGAAGACAAGGCTTACCTGGACTACCTAGTATGTTCAACAGCAATTTATGTTGTGAGAGTATCATATATTTATTGCTTTTGTTGGTCATACAAAAATCCGAGAGCTGTTTTTTGACAGATGTGTCAAATTTTCCAAGTGATATAGGAAGTATATTTCCCATTAATTGTCAGTCAGGAAGGTGTCAACATTTTTAGCTTCCTATAGCTGAGTGACTTAAATCCACAAAATAACATATAAGTAAAGTTCCTAAACATATATCAGCTGAAGTAAAAAACACAGTAAACTGGGGAGGAAACCCAAATCACCATCCATTAATAAAGAAGCTATAAAATTTCACAGCTGAAAAAGAAAAAAAAAGTAGCAATGTGACACACTTGTGACAACACCAACTGTAGCCAGACTTACTTGTGTATTATGATCTGTAAGGAATAACTTGTGAAGTATTTTGTACGATCTCTAGATTTTCATGCAAGGATAACAATGTAAGGGCGAGAACACATGACCTGAGCTTTGTTTTTTTCTAAGGTGTAATCTGTACTGAGAGAGGGATTCCAGGAGAACCTGGAGCAAAAGGTCAGATAGGCCTTCCAGGAAGAAAAGGTGAAAAAGGAGAAAAAGGTAGGTATATCTGGATAGCAACAATCTGAATATGAGGCCTTTGCCAAGTTAACACTTCAGTCCTAAATTGGCAGACAGAAGTTTATGGCAACTTGGATGATCAGAACCATCACAACATATAGTTAACTGGCTGTTGGTAATGCAGCTTCTAAGCAGAATCACAACGCTACAACAATTATTCAGCACTGTAAAAAACATACTGATAAGTTTAACTCTTCTGAAGGCCATAACGAGATAAAATGGTCTGTGCACTACACACGTAAAAGAGAAAGGACAGTATTTTTAAAATGTGTTATGCAACTGTTTCAATGTAGTTTTGATATATTTATAGGAAATCAAGGCCTCTGCTCATGTAGTGCTGGTCCTCCTGGACCCCGTGGTATACAAGGACCTCCAGGTACTCAAGGAAAGAAAGGACAAATGGGTAACCCTGGAAGACTTGGAGAAAAGGGTGATCCAGGCTTATCTGGTGCAGTGGGATCACCTGGGCTCCCTGTGAGTAATTCTCATGAGCTTCAGTAAATAAATAACATTAACTAAATACTCACACAGGAGGCAATTTAGAGCAGCGGTGGAGGAACTGACCTGGAAAACACTGTTAAAGTTTTATTTAGTCATGTTTTTTTCAGTCTTGTAGGAGGACGCATTTTATTAGCTTTTATCTGATTTCCCTTGCAGCCATGGGAAGAGTTTTACACTGAGGGACAGAACCCAATTCTGTGTTGATGGTGTTGTCAGGAGGCTTAGTAAAGATGGTGTGTGTTCTTGTATTCTGTTTTTGAATTATTTTTACTTTTAGTTGTAAACACACATTGTTTTTTTTTTTGAAAAAAAATATGGATGCACCAGTTGACTGAACATAATTTTTTAAGTTAGTTTAAATGAAAGTGTTTCCAGCAAAATTTTATCAAGACAAAATTGCATGATGTCATCAGGCTAAGATGTATTTTGCGTCAACGTGTGTGTGAAAGAACCCTTGCTTTTATTCAAGTTAATTTCTTTATTCCTTTTCTTTTATCATAAATCAATTGAAATGCTTAACTTACTTCTCATGCTTAATTTATTTGATGGAGTGGCCAGAATAGTCTTTCACTCCTATGGAGTCTGAAAGGCAGTTCTACTTCTCTGTTGTGTTTATCCCTTTATTGTTCTGTATTACTTTTTAATTTCCAATTTTTAGTCACTGCTCAGCTGAAGTTTGTTCCTAACATGAAACAGCCACTATAGGCAAAGCCATGTCTCCTTATGGCATGAATATTAGCAATTAAGCTAAAGTGGAAACAACATTTTGCTCTTAATATTGCCCAGTCCTTAGAAAGGAAAACTATGGTAGTCCTCAAAATAAAGACTTCTAATTTGTTTGAATAGCTTCCTTAGAGTATAACAGTTTCATTTCAAGTTCCTCATGAAAGGAAATGGGATGAATTTTTATTGGTAAAGGTTTTGTGTACTAGAATTATTTGACATCAGGATATAACATCAATTTTTCATGTTACAAGTTTTACATTTACAAATACTGCTTCAAGGTCAGATTCACACACCAAGGTGATATGCAAACCAGACTGCAGAACTGAGAGCACAAAAATACAGAAAAGCCTGTCAAGTCACAGACTATTACAGAGATACCACGTACTAAACTAGATGCAGATAAAATGTTATGCTGACAGTTTTCTGTGCTTTCACTTAGCAAAAAAAAAAAAAGCATCACTTACTGCAACGTCCAGTTCTGGGGGGATAGGCTCATCCAGCACTCACAACATTCTAGAGAGATTCCCTTCCTCTGTAGATGCAGTGGATCATGGGACAAATTCTGCAACAGCAAGAGTTTGTGAATTGTTTGTATTTTGATATCTTACATTTATGTTCAGAACTGAACAAAGCCATGGGCCCTCAGTACTTACATTTATAAGTGTATCTCCATACATTTGGCAGTCAGGCTGAAGAAAAAGGCCAAGCACTATTTGCATACCTCTTTATTAATATCAAAAAAGATACATCTGTTTGCTTGTTTGTTACATTAATTGGCCTTTTTTGGGGGGGGGGCGGGGAATGAAACAGTGCAAGAGCAAGAGACATATCTGATTTTCCTTCAGTTCCCTTATTAATTCTTTTCTGGAGACTAACATACAACTTCCCTTTTTTTTGTTTTTTTTCTTTTTCGGGATGTGGGATGTCATTTGTAAGGGGATGCCTGGTTCTGGAGGACAACACGGTGAAAAAGGAGAGAAGGGTGACCAAGGAAGAGTTTCAATAAAAGGTAAACACATATTTCATCCTTAGACTTCTTGTTTCCTATACAATACTTAGGCAGTAGAGTAAGACAAACACTTTCATCTAATCTTAAACTCATTAATTTGGCAAGTTATGGAGGCCCAGAGGTCACGTATATCCAGACTGCTTTCTGGATAAAAACTCTTCCATTTTCTTCTTACTCAACACAAGATCAACGCAAACTTTTACACTTTTTAAAGCTGAGCCATAAAACAGGTTGTTAATAATTCAAAAACTTGTTATTAATGCTCACGTCTTTTCATGTCTTATGATTGCTAATCAAGGTCTTATATAGAACAAAAACTAAGCAGAATAAAGTTATTGTGAAAGTATGAAGAAATATTATTATATAGAAGCCAGCTCCTGAAGAATCATATGTCAGTATTCCAGATGTTTTATTTCCACTTAAACAACCAAAAATTTTTCTTGGGAAAAACATGAAAACAAACAATAGGCTACCAGTTGCACAACCAAAATTATCGTAATTAAATAAATCAAAAACTCTCCCAAGTTATGGTATGATCTGCAAAACCAGAAAAGAAAAAAAGAAAACCATGATGATAAAGTTTAGTTACAAATACTATATGAACTGTTCAGAAAAAAGACATCCATCTTATTGTTTTAAAAAGTTAGTTCAGCTAAGGATGGTCCCTCTTTATTTACAGTCACTGGAGCAGGGCAAAACATTTGCTGTTTATTTACAAATAATTTATTGATCCAGCAAAATGAATCCTTGGGTTAGAATAGTTTTATTGCCCTTTATTCAAAAATTGCATTTTCATAAATGTCTGTGCTAATACTCTGCTGTGTATGGCATCATTATATCCTGAGTTCACTGAAATCAAGGATAAAACTCTGACTGATTTCAATAGCTCAGTGTTTTCAATCTATATGAAACATGCACAGAAGCATATTCTAGTGATGCTTATAAACACATCTTTTAAAGGAACAAATTGGTTTCATGGAGTGTCCAACTATGTACTGCCTTCCTAAGTCCAGATTACTGTGTTCAGGAAATCTGAATTCATGAAGTGAAAAATATCAGAGAGCAGGATAGAATGAATGATTACCCAGTATTTACCTAAGCAGATAAGAAGGAAAGCATACTATAAATACTATATTTTCTTTTAAAAATTATTTTAAGGAATAAAAGGTGAAAGAGGTCCTACTGGGGTCCCAGGATTTCCAGGCCAAAAAGGTAACGATGGCAGAGATGGAGATTCAGGATTGCCTGGGGAAAAAGGAGCTGAGGTATGTTTGACTTTTTCAGGATTTTTTTCTACATACGTTAACGTTTTGTCTCAAGAAGCAGCGGTCTCTTAATGAAAAGTGTAATTTTATTCCAAATTCATAGCAGATTAATCACTTTTGTCATCTTCTGTTTGCCTAGATAAAAAATGATAGTATAACTGAAAAATGATTTCTTTAGAAGTACTACTGTTTCTTACTTTTGGATACATCTAATGCATATAACTGGATCAATATCAGGTTATTAGGAAGAAATAAAGTCTACCTTCTGTTCATGTTGTTTTTCATTATTTAAAACTAATAATGTCACCCATGTACTTTCTTCACTCTAGAACAGTGTTTTCTGCAGAGAAGTTTCTGCTGTGGCTTTTGATAATCAAAGTGAGGAAAGCAGTTAGGCCATGCTATTTCTTGTCAACAACTTTTTTCTTTTAGGGTGATCCGGGAGTACCAATACCAGGTGATAAAGGATTTCCTGGAGTTCCAGGACTCCCTGGAGTAAAAGGACCAATGGGATTGCCTGGTTTGGGGTTTCCTGGCCCTCCAGGAGTCAGAGGTACCCCTGGAGACTTTGGTGATGATGGTAACATTGGAATGCCTGGTCCAAAGGGTCAGAAAGGTAATCTTAAATACTTATATTAAGAACTAAATAACAAAATACATGTTTGGTACCATCCATTACAGTTCCAAATTCATTATATATAGTGTTAGTCATTTACAGCTAAGTCAGTTTTGGCAAGCTCAGTGGTCATATACCATCAGCCCTTAGCAGCAAGTACTGGTGAGAATATAAACCTTAGTGCACCTTGAGTCTGCAGGATGCTGCTTGCACACTACCAGTGGAATTATTTTCTGGAGTGAAGAATACTCCTATCTATAAGGATTTACAGAGCTATGCTTTTTGCTAAAGGAACAGGAAAAGACAACTCATATTTAAGAGATGGTTGTTCTGTTTGTTTATTCCCTACCGAAGAAAAAAAAATCACTATATATATACTATATATATATATATATCAATATGCATAAATAAAAAACGTACACAGAATTGAGATGAAGATATAATTTCTTTCTTACAACAGAGGCTACTGTAAAGAGAATTTTCTGCCAACACAAAAGTGAAAAACAAAAATCCATGTATGGAATACAACTGTATTGCAATGATTAGAATCATTAACAATATTTATACAAAATAAATGGCAAGAGAAATGCAGCATGATTCTTCATCAAACCTTAAATAATATGGCAGTAACTATGTATGTAAAACAAGCCTCTCTCTTCACCTTTGCTCACTTGGTTGGTTAGCTGCAAAGAAATGTTTTGGTAAACGTCCAAACTACATTTATTCTAAAATCAAATAGGCCATTTTCTTTCTCCCTCTTGCTTCAGGTGACACTGTCTGTATTACATCACCATACCCTGGAAACCCAGGTCCCCCAGGTTTTAAAGGTGTTCAAGGTATGTGTACAGATAGGGGAATTTTATTTTTAGTTGAAATGGAGTTTTAATTAAAAATTGAGTCTGTAATTAAAAAACAAAGAAGCTCTCCTTCAAAGATACACTAAGCTTTCTAGTTTTTCAGCAGATACACATCTCAAAATGTAAAACTGCAAATGTACAGGTATATAATTACCTATTACAACCAAGGACTAGAAAGCTCCAATTTGCATGATCAAAAGTATACAGAATGTTTTCATAGGAATAACTAAATGAAGTTGCTTGAAACTCTGTCCTGCTTCAGTTAAAAGACATGAGAGAAGCTACTGAATAAACAGGCTGGACTCAGATAGGTCCTGGAATATCCACATCTGGATAACAGGTAAAAAATGTATGCCAGGCAAAAATGTGCTTCAAGACTATAATTTCTAAGATGACATTGTTCATAACATGTTGCACTTGAGCCCTAAAATCTGAATATTAAATACTTCACAGAATGGTAGGGGTTGGAAGGGACCTCTAGAGATCATCTAGTCCAACCCCCCTACCAAAGCAGGCTCCCTAGACATCCAGGCCTATTTTCCTTGTTCAACTTAATTTAAATTCAAATAATTCATCCAGGAAGTGGACAAATGTTGCTTTTGATCAACTCTAAAGCACTTGAAACACCACAGAAAATCACGATCAGAGCAAATAGGGATACTGGATTTTCAAACTGTCACTTCAACATGGTATCACACAGCTCCCTGACATGAGTATTATGACTGGTAACTAATTGCATATATGAACTGATATGAAAGAACAAAGATTAGTGTATTGAGTTCAATTGCACCATTCCAGAAGGAGTGTATATCACAGAAGAATTTGAGTTGACAGCTGTAATTCATGAGGGTTGATGTTCTGTAGTACTAAATGTAACTTTTTTTTCCTACACAATTTACTCAGTTCGCTGTTAGTGTATTAGAGTACAAATCCATTTAGAAAAACAGCAGCCATAGATTTGGTTGTGACTTGGTTAGCAGCTCTCTTGAATGGTTTACTAGTCTTCTTGTTTTTGAAGTATCTACGTTAGCATAAGATAAAGACAAAGTACTGTTCCCTCAGATTACAAATTCTCTGTTGAATTTTTACATCTTTTCTTTCTGTTTCCAGGGCCAAAGGGTTTGAAAGGACTTCCTGGTCTTCCAGGACCAAGTGGCTTTGATGGGCCAAAAGGCCAGCGAGGCAGGCCAGGAGCAGGAATCCCTGGACCAGAAGGTGAATTTACTTTTCTCAGTTCAGGATACCTGATGGTTAAGCTGTAATGCATACATTCAGGGTAAAGTAGCTACTGTGTAAAACAGAAGTATATTTCAACTAAAGCTAATAGAAGAGGAATATTTACCAATGTCTACCCTTTCCTCCAGCAAATACTGCAGCAACCTGAAGTTCAGAGTACAGGGAGGAAATGATTTTGGTGTATATAAATTTTCACAGAAAACTGAGACTAACTAGTGCCCTTACAAGTAAAGGAACATCTTGACAAGAATGACAGTACACAAGATAGATGCTGCCCTAGAGAGAAGCATTGTCCCTTCCTACAGGAGTAGTTACCTCCATCATCCCTCACATATTATTAGCTGTAAATGAGCAATATGAAATTTACAATATAATACTACCTTTCCTTGCAAAGTGATAATGTAATTCTAGTTAAATATGATTTATAATGTCCCAGAGTGTCGGAAGAGAAAGCATATGATTTATTCCCCATCTGAATTTAAAAATCATACCAACAGGCTTCCGAGGCACAGCTGGTGATCCTGGTGAAGAAGGTGAAAGAGGATCTACCATTGATGGTAAAAATGGAGCTCCAGGTCCACCCGGCAGAGATGGCCAGAAAGGTGTTCAAGGTGATACTACATATGGCCCTCCAGGAATCCCAGGCAACAGGGGGCTGCCAGGACCACCTGGTGCACAAGGAACAAGGGGTGATCCAGGCATTCCTGGGCTTCAAGGTATGAAACAGTTTTTGTGAAGCATTTCCATGTATTCAAAGATGAAAGTCTGTGTAAGGTCGGTGCTGATATCTTATTCTTACCTTCATCCATAATGGTGACCATGAAGGGTACACCATATTTGTACTTTTACAGAGATAAGGTTGATCAGCCACTGGGGAAATCTGAACTGCAGGGGAAGGAAAATGCCTTTCCCCGGTTCATGCACTAATAGTGCAGCTTCCAGTTGTTACTACTATTGCTTGCTGGCTATGGGCCATCTGTGCTTACAGTTTCCTGCTGCACTCCACAGATACAAAGATAATCCCTGCCTCAGATTGCTTTCTCAAATCAGAAAAGATTAGCTAAAGATGGGAGAACCCTTAAGGAGAAAGAGAGAATGGTGAACTCCTTTGCCCAATACAATCCCCAGTTTTGCTGGTTGCTACAGGTGTCTCCACAGTGCCACTGCTTTCTTATGTTATACCAGATGTTCCTGTTTGGTTTTATACATCCATTTTTTTTGCCTGGCCCCAATAGATAAATACAACTTTTCTGTGCAAGGAACACCACTAAAACCATGTTGCTGGTTCATGCCAGTGAGCTCCTTTCATTCTGCTCCTACACATCAGGAAACAGATAGCTTCTGTGGCATAAAGACCCTGCTTACCCACCAGTGAGAGCTGAATTAGTATTTGTTCTTACAGAAAAAAGCTCTCCACAACAGCCAATTTTGAATTGCAGTTAAACTTCAGTTTTCACAAACCATGCAAAAGCTATAGAATAAGTAAGGTATTCCAATAACAACATATAATTTCAAAAAGTAAAGTTAGGAATTCTCATGGATAACAAGAAATGAAATTGAAAGATTTCACAGTGTTTTTTGTTTTTTTTTCTTTCCAGGGCATCCTGGGACCCCAGGATTTCCAGGTGCTAAAGGTTTTAGAGGCCCAGAAGGTGATACAGGAGCACCAGGCTGTCCAGGCATCCCTGGTCCACCATGTGACACGAGATTACCAGGGCCTCCTGGACTCAGAGGTGTCACAGGCCTACCAGGTCCTCAAGGTATGTGACATTCATCAGGTTGCTTCACATCTGTAAGCTTTACACGTCTTTTCTAGTGGATTTAACCACATGATTTTTGTGGCTATCATGACAAATACTTCTATGGGATCTGCTCATTAGTGGGGGCGTACATTGTTCAGTACATTTCCTATGATTCAAGTTATGTATGGTGTTCATCTCAGATTTTTCTCAACTTTTCTTTTTTTCCCCATAAATACTTATAGATTTTTACTTTAATAAATAGCTTAAGTGGCCAAATATTAATGTGCTCACTGACAAATAATAAATAGAAAAGTTAACTGTCTTTTATTCTATTGTCCTGAGTAGCTTAGCTGAGCTCCTAGCATTGCTGAGATATTTTTATCTTCCTTATTCTTAAGATGAAGCGTTAGTTAAGGTGAGCTGGTAGGCATGTGTCAAAAGCAGTTAGGAATTTTGGGATTCTCAAAATACAAATAGTTGAGATTTTTCACAGGGAGCTTCTATCTATATGTCTCTCACTAAAGTAGTGTAAGAAAACAAAATATTCCAGGTGAAAATTTAGACAATGGCAGGACTCCAGCATGGTGGCAATGTTTCCAAGTCATTTTGCCACGTCTGATGATTTTAAATTTACACACTAATGTTATACTTTTAAAATACAATCGCTGAATTGTTTCCCTGCATTTATACTCATAAGAGTAAATATTTTCTTCACAGGCTTACCAGGCTTTAAAGGTCAGAAGGGAGACAGAGGCCTAGCTGGACCACCTGGAATCAAAGGTCTCAAGGGCTCTCCTGGCTCACATGGCCCCCCAGGTCCTCCGGGGTCCCGAGGACTTCCAGGACTTCCAGGCAATAAAGGACCACCTGGCTTCCCAGGACAAACAGGTATGTTAAACATCCTGCAGATCACCTCATCTATAACATTTCTTGTTCAGGAAGCTATTTCATCTGCGTTCAAAGATATGAGACACTTTGCATCCTCTTCCCTTTCCAGCTTCTAGAATGAGACCCTGCAGCAAGGTAGAGGCAGTAACAATAGCATCCTTTGTTCTTTCTATTAAAATAAAAACAAAGGATTGGAAAGAGATACTTGGATGCATCCTGGCACCTTGATTGTTTAACAACATGACATATTTTGATGTATTATTTGCTATTTTTGATAGTTTGTTTCTATAATATGTCATAATGAGAACAGTATACTTTTTATTGCATACAGAATATCTCCTTTTTCTGATGCAGTCTGGGACTCTATCTAGAACACATTATGATAAGTGAGTGAATAAATAGTTTCACATTATGTCTAGTCCTTCCGAAAATGTGAGAAATTGTGTCACTAAACCCTTACTGTTATTTTCAGTATGAAAATAGCAATTAAATTTACATTCATTTTAGATCAGAATGTTGTTTACCATTCACAGAAAAAGACCCATTAGAGAATTCAGAGTGCACTGAGGCAAGACTAACCTAGTTAAATGAGCGCAGGTCACAAAGTAAGATTAGGTTTAAAATAAGACTAGATGTCAAAGAATATTAAAAGGAAAAAGAAAAAAACATAAGAAATCCAACTTGCAGTATAGTTATCTTGAGGATTAGCTTCTCTAGTAGTAAGCATTCAAAGTATACTAAGTAAGGAGGTGGTGGCTGGGGAGGTGAATACGTTTGTTTCAGGGCAATCTAGATTTCCTTACAAGTTTGATCTTGGCACAAGGCTGTGCTCCAATTACTGATTCTCTTGCTTTGCCAGTTTCCTCAGGGGTCCTTGTGAACCTCCTACCTTTTGCTTTATACTCTTCCTTAGAACGTGACAGCAACAGTATAGCAGGCTGAGTACATAAATAAAGCATTTAATATTACCAGGAAGCAAAGGGATTCAAGGACCCCAAGGATTCCCTGGACTCCCAGGAACACAAGGCCCAATGGGAATCTCTGGTGTAAAAGGTGAAGAAGGAGATATGGGTCCACCTGGGCCGAGCGGAGAATGTGGGGATATGGGAATGAAAGGTTCGTAAAAATCTGCTTCACTCTGTAATTTTGTTACTTCTATGATTAGTTTTTGTTATGACTATGGTACAGATTTATATTTTCTGTTTTTATAAGTGCATTTTAACTTGTTCTCAGAGGCACTAAATCAACTTTTCTCCCTTACAAATGCATGAAAATTGACTGGAGAAAAATTAATGTCATAATGATTAATTTACAACAGTAAATCAAATGATATATGAAGATCACTCATACAAACAAACTTTGAATTTTGTCCTATACACATTTGAAACTTAAGATTTTCCAAAATTTCTGTCATATTATCTGATTAATACAGGAGAAATAATAGCAATCTCCAAAGTATACTTGGTCACAGACAGTACATTTGCCATCTTCCTTATTTCAGACAAGCAGGGAATGATTCTGATTTAATATGAGATGTGTTACTACTGATGTAACAAAAAAGCAAGCAAAAGAAAATAAACTGTTAGCAGTAAGCCTTCCCAAATAACTGGGACCTGCATTAGCCTCTGGATACTATCTCTAGTAAAGAATTCTTGGCTAAAATTAATTTTTAGGACCTGTAACACAAAAGGATTTACTTACACTACTTGTGTTCGGTTCAAAGGTGAACGAGGGCTTCCAGGAGACGGTGGCAGCATTAACATTCGGCTTGAGAAAGGACAAAAGGGGGAACCAGGGTTTCCTGGTGAGAGTGGATTCAGAGGTGAAAGAGGTAAGTTCATGAAATAAAGCTGTGCACATGAACATACATCTTATATAAATCTTACATAAATTTGGATTTATAGTTGCATTATCCAGCTACCTTTCTGTTTTTACAGATTCTGAACCTAGCATACTAGTTTCTCTGGGCAGTTACTAAGGCAGTTACCTGGTGTAGGGAACCTGCTTTGGCAGGGGGGTTGGACTCGACGATCTCTTGAGGTCCCTTCCAACCCCTATGATTCTATGATATGAAATGTGAAAGCATGGCCATATTGGTCATAATCTTCTTCTGCAATTAACTTCAGGTGAAAAAGGAAATGCTGGTTTCAGAGGTGCCCCAGGATTTCCAGGGAACAATGGTGCTCCAGGACTTCCAGGTGACCATGGTGACTTTGGACTGATGGGATTTCCAGGATCACGTGGTTTCCCAGGACCAAAGGGTTCTAAAGGAATTACAGGTTTCAAAGGTCTACCAGGTGACCAGGTAAACTGAAGTGACAGTGAAATGTCCTGGACTTCAGTTATATCTCTCCCAACTCCAAGAAATTAGACGGTGGATACTCGTACTTGAAATTGATTTTTGATACAAGCACATATCTTTGCTCGTCTTGTCCTTTCTTATATTTCTTTGAAGAAAGAATCTGTTTTGCAGATTATTTAAAAGGAAAAATAAAGAAATCCTTATATTTTGATTGCTATAACAGATTTCTGGTAAATGTTTGTAGTAAATTGGGAGTAAAATACAATATTTGGTACACATCATGGTACCTTTTAAATCAAATTACTCAAACCATTTTAGGGGAATTTAAGATGTTAAAGACAAGCCAAGCATTAGCATAGACAAATTCAAAATTGTTGGTAATTCTAAAGTAGAGTTCTTTGGAAGTATTAATGAACAGGGTTAGACACGTAGTAAATAATGCATGCTTTTCTATTCAGCTTAAGATACAGCTTTGCTGTTCGTATCGATTCCCAGTCTGTTTACTAATGTAAGAGAACTAAATGTTCTTACAATGTATTATACATTAAATGTGTTTTTTTTGTTTGTTTGTTTGCTTAAAAAACTAAATAAATAAATCAGGGTGATGTTGGCTTACCAGGAATGCCTGGAAACCCCGGACTGACAGGCCCCACAGGACCTAAAGGTAACAAGTTGATATAAATATGCTTTTGAAAAAAAAAAACAAAAAAACCCACATTGTTACAGTATATATGCTTTGATATATGCAAAGAAATTATTAGGCACGGAAATAGAAGACAGAAGTGAACATAATTCAAACATAAATATCATTAGAGACAAGTCTGACGTGCCTGAAAGGCAAAACTTACATTTCAATACTTTACTTCTTTAACAGCTTGTTCATTATAGTGTATTTCGTTAATTTAGAAGATAAATCTAATGATCTGATTTTAAAAAACAGTTCAGCTTTGTTTCCATGAATGAAAATGATATTTGTACCACATGAAAGTCACTGTACCTTAACAGGAAAGAGAGGTGACCCAACTCTTCTGCTTGGTACTCAAGGTCGAAAAGGGTCTCCTGGAGATCCAGGATTACCAGGTAACTTCTGTCTGATAAAAAAAAAAAAAAAAAGTTGAACACGAGAGACTTTCTGTAAGTTTTGTTAATGGAGAGAGAGCCCTGCTTTCAGTACGCACTGAGCTGTATTTTCCACAGTTATAAGCCCTGGGACTGGAGAGGCACCACAACATGTAGCACAGCTATCATGAACATGAGAGGTATAGTCTGCTATGGTCTAGTACAGCACTGGTGAATAACATGGAACCTTCCAGTAGAATACTTGTCTTGTCTTACCATTTCTACTCTTCCAGATGTCAGAGAGAGCTGCAGAACAAACTGCTGATAGATACAAGGATCATATAATAGGAAAAAATGCTTTTCTATTCCAGAAAAATCTTACCAAACATTTAGACTTGTTTCTAACATACCACAAGATGAAGAACTGGGCACCTTCAAACACAAGTCTTCAAGATTTTATTATTATTTTATTTCATTTTTTAAGGATTCTGTGGATTCCCGGGTGAGAAGGGTTCACCAGGTATCCAAGGGCAGCCTGGAACACCAGGACTCAAGGGTGAGCCTGGATACCCAGGAATACCTGGATTTCCAGGTAAAGCCAATGTTTTTTTTTTTTTTTTTTTTTTTGTTTATTGTTTTTTTAAAGCATAATGTAAAAGCTCATAAGAGGTAGGGATCAAAAGAGCACAGCTGAAGAGGCACCTCTGTGGAGAAGGCTGTATGTGGTATGAAAGTTTGTACTGAAGGCTCTTTCAGTATGTCTGGGTGATGCCAGCAGAGTTTGCTCAGTCTGAGAGCAAGATCCATCAGTTCTTCAGATATTCCCCACGTGCTTTTGGGTACCTATGGATAATGGAGCGTGCTGAATAGTGTAGGGAAAAAAAATCTGCATTTAACGACTTCGTAGTTAGGGATTTTTCTTTTTCCCTTTCCATTCTCAGGAGCTACAGGTCCTCCAGGATTGCCGGGAGAACCTGGAGAAAAAGGGAAGCACGGTATTTTGGGATCTCCAGGGCTGCAAGGATTAACTGGATCACAAGGTAGAAAAGGTAAATAGCATACAGAGCAGTTGTGCTGGTAATATGACAGCATCGTATATTGCTACTCTATTAGCACTGAAAATGGAAAAGGTCTAAGACACACAAGCATGTTCTGCTCCCGTATTCCCCTAAACAGATAAAAGAATTAAGCCAGTTTTTGGGACATTTGAAAAATAACAGATGTTATAAAAACTAAAACGAATAAGGAAGAAAGTAGAAACAGATTCTGGCTCTGCTGATGTAACTGATAGTGGGAGTTAAGGAAAGAAAAAGGAGTTTGTAGTGCTTCAGGTGTTTTGCTTTCGCTTCAGTTAAGTTGTGTTCTACCTTTTCACCATGGAGTGCCACTGTTACTCTAACAAAAACAGCAAACTGCTGTGGACAGTTCTATGATTACAATTTGATGTGGACAAGATCATTTGGTTGTCTTTTGATTTTCTAAAAACTGTATGAGGCTTTTTTTTTTTTTCTGTAGGAGACCATTATGTCATTCTGAGGAGAGTAAATATTAATATTGAAGTTATAAAATCCATTTATACATTATAAAGATAATCAGCTTTGCACATCTTCTGCACTCTGTTAAAGTTTATTTCATAACCAATTCCACAGCAAGAAGAATATCAGTGACACTTACATAGATGCCATACAAAAATAACATGAGACTATGACACATGGCTAAAGAGGACAACAGATTCACTACAAATTCAGACTAAAAAGATATTAAGGTTTCCTACAAAATGCTGGAAAATTAAATGAAAAACTGAAACTTTTGATTATTTGCAGAAGCAAGCAGAGCTGATTTAAATTGTTGTGACAGATTTCTTCCTAGTGCTTCTTCTGCAAGGGAGCATTTAATTGTCGCAAACAATATTTTCCATAAGGCAGAAATCTGCAATCTTGGGAAATGTCTGAATTGAAAGAGGAAAAAGCTGTACTGCTGAAAACTTGTTAGTAGTGGATGGACTCCTGTCATGAGAGGTCAGACACTTTTCTACTGTACAGAAGTTATCCCAAGTCCTGCAGAGGAAACATAAACTAACACATGCTGCAGAGGGAAAAGTTTTGTTCCAAATAGAAATTAATTAGACACCAAGTTGCCTGCCTTAGAATCCCAAATATTGCCATTGAAGTTGAAAAGAATGTTAATGCCTTTGAAATTATACTCAGTAATGAAAACTGAACAAAATAACTAGAAAATATAGATAATATGCTATTTTTAGTAAATAATATGGGTAGTATTAGAAGTAGAATGGTTAATTGACTGTTCATTGTTAAGGACACAGCCCTGTTAGTATAATTGTTTCTCATTTATATTAATTGTCTTGTGCCTGAAGAGCTTTTAGATTAATAAATTTAGTTAAAGGGCTTCTATCAAAGCATAGCAACATTTTCTTTATTACAGATACAGTTTTACAAGTTAAGGGTTCAGTATGGCAAGCCTTACTTGTGTGAGTAATCCTTCACAAAGCAAGCAATATTAAGAACATGAACAGAATTACTTGTGCGAGTAAAAGCTGATTTGGGCTGTAAAATGCAGAAGTGGTGGTTCATGCATAGGTCAGCCAATTCAGCTGCACCTAGAAGCGTGCAGCTACAGCAGTCCAAAAAGCTAGAAATACAAGTGCTGATATTATAATGGATTGTTGGCAAAGGTGTCAGAAATTCCCTGGAAAGCAAGCAAGCCAAGCCATCCATCCTGACTGAATGAGCTGAAGGATCAAAAAATGTTAAATGGTGGCCTGGGTTCCAAGTTGTTAGTAGTTCATAATCATTTTAAAATACTGCTGTCAAATTCCCCAAATTGGCATACAACTCCCACGTAAATTTGAAGATGGAAACATCCTCAAGAAACAAGCTGGCTACAGAAGACAGGACTGCAACTTCAAATTTAATGAAAAGTTGAAGGGCAGTGAATTGAGGGCACAGAAGATACTGCAGGTGGGATTAGTGGTATTCCATCCTACCCGAGTCTTGCAGGTTTTTAAACTTTCTGGATTTAAGTTTTTCCAGACTGGTGTTTGCTGCTGGCTGTTTGCTCATTTTACTGTTGTTGTTTTTTCCCCACACCTTTGTTATAGTTTAAGAAAAATATTTCAACGTTCTTTCTGAGAACAAAGCCATGGGATTATTATTTATGGTGTGTTTAAGAACCCCAGAGACCTGATTGCACTAAGAATATTTAAATTTGGCAGGTGAACTACTTGATGAAGGGCATTCCTGATGCTGTTCCTGTGGCAAATTGTCCCTGAAACACTTGACTGTCTTAAACATTTAAAGATAATAATTCCATTTGTATGTGTATAGCAGAACAACAAATTCTATGATTCATGGTCTGGATATACAGCAGATCCATGTGCTGTGGGACATGCCGGGATCAGACACAGGAACTGAAACAGAACCTCCATCCTCTAAGCCAGGAAGTGGCTAGACAGGGAAAAACAGACAGAAAAAGATAATCCAGAGTTGTGGGGAAACAACGACAACAACAACAAAAAACAACCACCACTGAAACTGGATTGACAGTCCTACCTTGTACGGAGATGAAACGGCAAAGCTGGAGACTAACAGGAGTTCTGACAGTACTGTCCAGTTTCTTGAAGACTGATATCCACTCTAGGCTGAAGGGAGTCCTGGAGGAAAGCATCCCAATTCTATTCCAGCCTGAAGTCTTTGAAATCTGTTGTCTAACCAGTTTCTATCACCAGCTGCATCCTTAACGTGATTAACAGACCTAAATTTTGCATTCTTGTTTCTCAGGTGAATATCCAACTGATAGGGTCACCCTCTAGTTTTAAACAAAAAGCAAAGTTGAATAAGAAAACATCAAGGATTGAAGGATTCAGCATTTTTAAGTTAGAAACTTTAAGAATACAATTGGTTTCACTCTGCATTTTCTAATTTGTGATAGTTCCAGGTATAAATAGTAAAACCGTTCGGAATTCTGATTTTGCCCGGACAAGAGCATTATGACATCATTCATTTATTTCTCAAGATGCAATAATAGTAATCAGGATGAGAAGGGACTTCCAATCAGACTTTGTTACTCAATTCTATAGGATATGCAATAAAGCAGGCAAATAACTTGATCAGCTTTCGTCAATGTGCAAAATAGAATTTCAGGTTTCTGACCATTTTGCCTATTTCACTGTAACATGAATTGACTTTGAATTTTACTTAAGTGCTTTGAAGTGCACCTGTAGCAAACATTTTGAAGTTGAGACAGCATGGCATTTTAAGACAAGTCTGCAGTTTGTCTTCGATAAGTGCACACCTTCGCATTTAAGATTTCATACATACAACTTAGGAAACTATAAAATCCTGATGACATGCGGATATTTTTACATTCCACTGCAAGAAATTAACATAATCTCAAATGAGGTCAACAGTAATGGAAAAAAAAGATTAAAATGCAATCTGTATTTTTACTCACTTTGTTTTTTATCAATTTTCAGAGCTCAAAAGCTCTGATCATGAAGAAAAAAATATTTTCAACTAGTACCAATACTCAGCTTTATGGTCTACTCATGTAGTTAATAACTGATAGCAACAGAGATGTTGAATGCTATCACATATCACTGCAGACCTTCATTACAGATGTCTAAATTCTGTTGTTTTCCAAGACTTTGTGCTGTTCAGTTTGAAGGACTTTTGCAGTAGCATGATATGAAACAGCATTACATCCAGTGTGAAATCTTCAGGAATGGAAAAAAAGTGTGAGGTGAAAATTATGCTTTTTTTGTGCAGCAAGGTTAAATTGCACTTGGAAAAGAAGATGTAAAGAAGTTCCAGTTTCACAGTCAGTTTAGGTAGGCCTGCATATCAGATCTCCTGGATATTACACTTATGTGGTGATATGACAGCTAACTTTGGATTACTTAATCGCAGGTAGCAGTAGCACTCTAGCCACAACAATGAGATCCAGTATAGAGTGAGCTAGTTCACACTGAGCTTCATGCTGCTAGCTGCAGTATAGAAATAGGACAGAAGGCTGTTTTCTGATTGCTTTGATGCGAAACTGTTATGGGTGCCATTTTATGTTTTTTCACACTGTCCTAGATGACTGCACTGAGGTGAAACATGATCTCTTTAACCACCAATAGAAATCAAACTCAGGAAATACCCTGCCTTGATACTGAACACGTCAGCAAAAAATAAAAGCTTTTAGTTGCAACTTTGAAGGATTGTTGTGGTATCCCCTAATTCCTGCAATACCTCCTTAGGTCTTCCTGGATTGCCTGGACTGGATGGCTTAGATGGACTAAAAGGTCAGAAAGGTTCTGCAGGAGCTCCAGGTAAAGAACAGAAATAGCCACGTAGAACAGAAAGTATTCTCTTATATGACTGAATGTGTGAGAGATTATGCGTATCATTTTGACATTTGCCTTGTCCAGAAGTAATCACTGAGGGTCAGGCTGAACTTGCAAAAAGAATGTGAAGTGTGCTTAATGATACACCTGCAGTTATTTGTGAGGAAAACATTACAACTTCCATTACTCAGATTTTTGGAATTTTTCAAGGCTGCTTATACAATAAAAATGTTCAGTGCAGACGACTCCAAGTAGAACCAAGTTTCCAGATTATTATTATTTTTAAGATGTACATAATAAACTAACAAATTAAACAAGACCTAAAGATTTCAGTTTATACTGAGAGAAAACTAAAATTTAGGACTCTGCAACCTGCTTATATTTCAAATTATAGGTAATAATGACATTATTTAAAATGAATCCTGAAGAAGAGCCATAAAGCAACAAAACTCCAGCTTCCAAGAGAAAACCAGAGAAACAGTGCTAGGCAACTCTTGCAAAGAGGAACATCTGCAGCTGGTGTTTCTGTTCTGCACATCTGTCTTTGTACTCACTGTAGACTTTATGTCCACAACTCTTTCCCTATAAAGGTCAAAGTGAAACAGGGCGCCCAGGATACCCAGGAGAGCCTGGACCAAAAGGAGAGAGAGGTGAATCTGGATGGCCTGGTATTTCCATTCCAGGCACCCCTGGAGAAAGGGGATTCCCAGGATTCCCAGGTAAGAAGAGGTTTTCTCCTCTGTGGTGCTTTGCAGAGTTGAACTGAACCTAATGCAAGCTCTCCCTCTGGCTAGTACAAACATGAATATATGCAAGGAGATTGTCTCACTAAAATAATTCCTATTAAAAGCATTTATGCTACAGGAGAGCAAAGAATGAGAAGAGAAAATGATCTACTTGGACAGACTCAGGAAACTGCTAGGTGGAGTTGCCTCTTGGGGAAAAAAAGTACCTAAAGAAAGTACAGCTGGTAGTCAGAGAAATGCAGTGCATCTACTATTCCAATATAAATGTAAGATGGAACTGTATCACAAGACTGCTATGGTTATTCAAGAACTTGATGATGCAGGAATTGCATGGAAAGAAAAAAAAAAGCAGATGGGACACATTCAGAACCCAGCTAGACACAGTCCTGTGCAAGCTGCTCTAGCCAGCCCTGCTTTGAGGGGGGAGTTGGACTACAAAATCTCCAGAGCCCCATTCCAGCTTCCACAGTTCTGTGATGAAAAACATTAGTTTTGTTCTACCAAACCTCACAACGGTGTCGAAAAAATCTAATTGATATGAATTCTGATAAAGTGAATTATTTTATGATGAATACAGTAAATTTTCTCAATTCGGTCTGCTTGTAAACAGAATGGTTCAGGAAAAAAAAAAAAAAGGGACAAGTTTCATCCTAAGATACATTAACACTGATTGACATGAGAGTGTCAAGGACTCCCATAGCATAACTGTGTCCAGGAAGAACTCACTAAAGAGTAAATGGAAGGGTGGATTCAAAACACAAGATAGAAGAAACCAAATTATTCTTTAGAAAAGGCTGCAAAACACAGCACTTGCAAATCACCTGCTAGTGTTCAGAAGTGTTACGCACAGGATGTAACAATTTTTCCTGCCTACTCATGGAAGGGTACTAATGCCTTGTTTTGCAAAAATTGAGATTTAAAAAAAAAAAAATTGCTTAAGTGTAGGAAGTTTTTGTTCACTAAAGTTCCTAGAAGAAGACTGAACTCACTTTTGTTAGGAACAATCTGAGATTAATTATCCTGCTTCGAGGCAGAGTGATTTTAAAGTCCTCTACTGTCTTACATTTTTGTCCTTTCTTTCATTATTAGAACTCAAGAGCAGAAGTTTATTTGTGGCAGTATGCCCATGTATAATGATGATCTCTTCAGTTTAAGTAGACTAAATAGAAAGAATTAGAAATTTGAGAAGATGAAATATTTACACTGACACAAAATGTCTTCCCAGTCACGGGTGTATTCAATACACAACTGAGAGCATACACAACCTCTATGTCCATGGCATCATTCCTTTGCTTAGTAACTTACCTCTGTAATCTTAAAAGAAACCCTCACTGTTTTCTGATTGTTTTACCATGATCCCTTAGGTAGAAGAGGACCTATTGGACCCACTGGACCCAGGGGAAGACCTCCCAGTAGTGCTCCTCCTGGTCTTCCAGGTGATCAAGGACCACCTGGTTTAGATGGCATCAGAGGTACTAAAAACAAAAATTTCATATTTATTAATGTAAAAAGCCCCTTCATCTGATGGGAGTCATTGATCTGCTGCCTGTGGGTAAAAGCAAAAAAGCACATGGGGAACAAATCAATGCTTCAGTGAATATACAGGAGTCAACACTTGATAGATCTCCAGAGCAAGAGTAATACAGACCTCCACATTCAGTTTTCTGGTGTGCTTTTGTAACGCTATAGAAGTTCCATTGCTACAGCATATCTTGATTTCCACAGAAGCAAACCAGTAAGATTACTGGCATCTCTTTCTAGGAAAAAGCATAGAAGACATTGTGCATAGGCCTGCTGTAAATTGTGAAAAACTTTGTGACCTAAATCCAGCCTTGGAAAAGCTAAAACTGGCAACTCGTTCATAAGGATTTTATAGACCTCACTTCTTCCTATAGACCCTGGTCCTCAAGTAGAGCTTTTTTCAGTTGTTCTGACCCATTCTTTACCTAGTCCAAAGACTTGCTTCCTGTTGTGAAATAGGAGAAGAGATTGGAAGGATAAATGACACTATAATAAAGAAAAAAGAAACAATGTCTCAGTGCAGGTAACAACTTGCCACCTTTTGCTGGCTCCTAATTCACACAGTTTCAGAGCTATTTGTACTACGTTTTCTTTACAGTGCCATGGAGGAAGATCAATGCTAGTATTTCCAAAGACACACAAGGACTGTCCTACGTTCCAGTGGAAAAAAAAAAAAAAAAAAAAAAAAAAGTAGATAACAGTAGAATGCAACTATTTTTAGATGTTAATACTTTGCGAATTTAAGAATTTATGTTTTACTGCAGGTCAGCCTGGGAGTCCTGGTCCTCCTGGAGAGACCATCTTTGTGCGAGGAGATCCAGGTGACATTGGTATTCAAGGGGCACCAGGTATTCCTGGGCAGCAAGGGCTACAAGGAGCCAGAGGACCTCCAGGAAATCAAGGAAGAGAAGGTCCAAAAGGTACGATCTGAGATGTCTTTAACTAGCAAGTGTATTTATATCCAGCCCTGTGCAACTGAGTGTTTTGTACATGAGGCCTTGGGATTGCCTTTGGAAAGTGCTGTAGCCAGATGGCAAGGGTATACATGAAATTTCTTAGCTCTGCCTTTTTACCTAAGGATAAGATAGAGCTGCAGAAGAAGGCCAGAGTAGCCAGATGCATACAGATTGCTTCCAACAACTTTCTGAAAGACACCCCTACCAACCTGTGATTCTGAAGTAAAGCTAAAAATTGATCCTCCAAGATAAAGCAAGCTTTGTCTCTGTCTACAAGGGTCTACAGAAAGCAGAACAAGGTGTCTCACAGCTTCCCCACAGCAGTAGTTTGGGACTTTCAACGGATTCCTTAAAAGTCTGAAAACATAGTTCTAAATATTCTGCTTCCTCCACACAAATCAGCCCTGCTTACACCGATCCATTCCAATCTCTGCTAAAACAAAAGTCAAACTTTAATTCACTTCAAGACTAGGGAGATAAAGGGTGCATTACTTTTTGCAAGTCAACAGAGTTGAGCTGTCTCAAGCATTCTTTGTTACTCAAGCAGCCAGACATCATCTTATTTATGTGTTCACCTTGGAATGCAACTACACATCTGCACAACTGCTTTCTTTCCAGGTCCTATGGGAATCCATGGCTCACAGGGCCCACCTGGTGCTGTAGGACAACCAGGAGACCAAGGTTTTCAAGGAAAACCTGGTCCTAGAGGTCCCACAGGTACGTGCTAACTTGTTCCTCATTATCACTCAATTGTAACTGTGATCTTTGTATTCATACATAAAACAATCTTACTAATTTTTACTTGTAAATAAAAAATGCAAGTGAACTAGAAAAAAATCAAATAATTTCTCATTTGAGCTGTGTAAAGATTTCTGAATTATATATCTGTCACCTCATACAAATGACTTCAGCTCTCATTCCATTCTTTACTCTATTTGCATGTCTGAAATCTGTTTCCACTTGCACTGCAATGGCTGAAGTCTGCCTTCCATTCTTCACATTCTTCAGGCTTCACAGGTAAGTTGATGGCTATTGATTATTGTTGATAAGGATTTCCTTTTGTATAGGTGCTTCCCACACTTATTAGAAGGCATTTTTGGCTTGGCTACTAGGAATACTAGATAATGCCACAACAACACAGTGCTAATAGATTTTTCAGGTAAACAGCTACTGCTTCCAAACATATCATAATGATACGCTGAGAAGAAGCCTCATGCCACGATGTCAATTAGACATGAAAAATGCCTTTGCTTCAAAGTATTTAATATTAACAAATTATTTATATTAACTGTGCTCTTAATCTATCTAAACCTTAATCTATCTTAAACTATCTAAACATGACTGATTTTGTTCCAAAATACCTATACCTACTGGTTATAGCTCCTGGTAACTTTCAATACATAAATGTGTCAATTCTTGATTATTTCTTTAAATAGAGATTTTGGGTTAGAAGATTTAGCTCTCTTCCTTTTGCCTGCTTGTTAAGGGTTTTACAGCCACAAAATAAGCAAAGTACTGTAAATGTTTACATGTGCTAAGGTGCTCACGCTGAAGTTAAGTAGACTTGATGCTTTAACTCAAATCAGTTTGGGTTACATTAAGACAGAAACTGTACACCAAATATTTGAAAGATCAGTATACATGTACTAACACATGCTTGCCATGCTGATAACTGCTGGGTTTTTTTTTAAGACTAAAAAACAGTGAGACTCAGTAGCTCAGTGTTTTAAAATATTAAGTTATACACTTGAATTTCCAAAAGCAACTAACAGGAATATTGGTTTTTCACGTGAGAGCTACTGCTTTTTTATTTGGTTGTCATTTTCATGTCATTTAATCTAATTTACTTTCATATTGCATACAACAGGTGATCCTGGTGAACCAGGAAAAATGGATGACTCGTGTCCTGCAATCCCAGGGCCCCCTGGGGAAGCAGGACATAGAGGAGATGATGGTTCTATAGGACTACCAGGGCCAATAGGTCCCCCTGGACCCCAAGGTAAGCTTGTGTTTTGAAATCTTTGATGTCTGTTTTCAGCCATTTAGACAAGGAACTGTAAAGGGTCACTGTGCCTTCTCTATCTTTAACCCTTAAAGCAGTGGTCTACAGAAAGAAAAGTAGTATGCTGGTTAATGATGAGGATGACAGACCAATATGGCTAAACCAGGCTATACTTGAGTCTGCTCACACTACGTTCCTCTTTTTCTAGGCCAGGAAGGGCAAAAGCATCATGAGCTGCTGAGAAAAATAAATTCTTCAGATGACAATTTTCTTTTAACCAACAAGTAAAAAGCAATGCCTAGAATCCCCAGCTGTGGTTTAATATTAACTGGTGGATTGGCCCAGACAGGTTATATTCAGAAGATGTTAAACACATCTTTAAATGTTAGCAAAACACAGATTCATAAAGCCGTGCTTTGCTAAGCAAACTCCTAAAAAGATATACCAGTGATTCCAGAGTTGCCATCTTCACAGAAAAACTGTAGCAAATATGTATGGTGTCTTCAGTTTAGGTTGTATCTAAATGTAGTGTCTTCAGTTTAGATAGTGGAACCCCTCCCATGGTCTTAGACACTTCTTACTTAGGTGAGTTTGTTGTGGTAACTGCACTGAACATCCAATATCTCCAAAGAAAAAAAACAAACCTGCCATGTGCTCCCAATAGATTCCCTGCAGGGGTCACTGCTCTCATGAAAGTGAACACAAGGAAGTTTTCAGTGTACTATATCATTTTATAAAGCTTAATAGAAGTGCCTCTTTGTTGGCAAATCAAAGTTGAATTGCTGTTTTCATTCTATATATCCTTAGAACAGTCTCTGTAAAATCAGGCAGTGCAGTGATACACATTTGCACTGGCTTTTACAAAAAAACACTTAGTAATGCTTTTTCTTTCATTAACACAGCAGAATTCCAAACATTCCTGCTGAGAAAGCTACATAGATCAGAAACACAGAGGTTTCACTGGCAAAATCGGTGTACATCACTAAAACTTCCATGCACTTGAACCTTGGCAAAACAGCCATGCAACAGAAATTGAAAAGCTGTTCAACTGTTTCCAATTTTCATAATGAAAAGGAAACATGGGGAACTATTGAACGCTACAAAACAGCCTCAAAAACCAGTCTGCAGGTTAAATAGCATAGTTTGCATGGAATAAGAGCAGGCACCATTACTTATAACAAACTCCTGTGCTAGAGAAATATGTTCATCTAAAAGTTGTTTTTCCACAAAAATTGGAAAAATGCTGCCAAGTACAACATTATCTGACAAGTTCAGGTTGTGTTTAAAGTAGTCAGGAGTGTTGTTATCTGTGCCCTAAATGTGAGGTATCTATTACTGCTTGGCCACTCTTTACTATCTGCTAATGTGCACAAATATGTTTGTATGTGAGAAATGCAAAAAGCCTTCACTCTTCCCCACTGGATGGAATTCAGTTCAGCAGCCTCTCTCTTTTCTATTAATACCTGAATACACGCATTGCTTCCCATGAAGTTCAGCATGTTCAAAGGCTTTGTTGAATCAAGTCCTAAAAGATGAAGGCGTGCCACAATACATTACACAGTAGAAATACTAATGGCAGTTCTGCAGGAGGCTTGTCATAGTAATGTTTGTCACTGGTTTGATTTCAACTGTAAATCATACAAATTCCATACAGAGAATATAAAACCTTACCAGCGGTTACCATTATTAAATTCTCACCTCTGTGCCACCCACTGCAGTCACCAGGAGAATAAGTTGTAAAGAGAATTCCAGCAGAAAGCAGTTCTGCACCTCTCTGTTCCTTAGGTGTTGTCTCTTTGTGGCACCATTTCTGCTGACCTTTTGCATACTGTATGTTTGGACAATATACAAACATTGAAAGGAGCCATATTAAGGGAGAACACATACTTCACATTTATCTAGGAAGGAAAGGTGAAGAAGGGTCATGTGGCCTGCCGGGTCAGGATGGCTTACCGGGAGCACCTGGACCACCGGGTGACCAAGGGCACGTGGGAGAGCAAGGATCCACTGGACCACAAGGTAAGAGCTGTTTCTTTTTCTTCACCATTTACTGCCATGGAACAGGAGAAGCAGATACTGTAACGTCATTTTGTAAATAACTTCACTGATGTTCTTGGATAGTAGTGACTCCAATTCAGAAAACACGTAAAGACTCAGCAGGAGCTGCATCTCAAGATGTGTTGGATTTCCTATCAGTGCTGTTGCTGCAGCTCCCCAGCCACGTGACTTCTGTGGGAGATGTGCAGGGTGCACAGACTGAGTTCCCCCTGCTTCTCTAATTCACACGTGGATACATCCATCTCTAACCTGGGAAACTATGACACTTCTTTCTGCCTCAGTTCAAGCACTGATAGTGACATTCCTGGTTATCACCACAACACAAGGACTGCTTGAAAGAAAATTTATCTCTGCATCTATGATCAATCACTCAATAAACCACACATGGTTAAAGGCCATTTATCAGTAGGTACGCATCTCTGAGACAGGGCTACTAGTGCAATTGTCCGAGTAATTGGAATTGTATTTCAGCTGTGACAACTCTTTAATAAACTGTTGGTTTAACATGTGAGGAAAATACATTGACTGTTATTGCAGGGATTCAAATTCAGTCCAAAGTAATCTGTGTGACTGAGTCTGGAAGATCATTGCCTTACTCAGATCATTTCTTCATAGGTAAATACCCATGCAGCACAGGGCAGAAGCACAGTACAAAAGCCAGCTGTGACACACTCTGTGACAGTTTAGTTTTCTCTCTGATAACAAGGATAACATGAGTTTACTGGTCTCTACCACCCATGTCAACCTCTGAAGTTAGTATCAGATTCAGTCAGAAACCCCTTGTGGAACACTAAAATACAGTAAAAGAGAAACATTCCCACTAGCTACGTGTTCCTGCCATCAAATTTACTTTACCTTTTCTCCCATGTACATAAAGGTCCACCTGGCCAGACTGGTATCCCAGGACCACCAGGGCCCCACATTAGATCTTCAAGTGGATTCTTGCTCGTCCTTCATAGTCAGTCAGACAGAGAACCACTTTGTCCACAGGGGATGCCAAAATTATGGACTGGCTACAGTCTGCTGTACCTGGAAGGACAGGAGAAAGCTCATAATCAAGATCTTGGTACGTATTGCAGTATACAATAATTTCTATCTGGGTAAGGTCCAGTATGGTGTGATCTATGCAATGAAAGATCATTCAAATGGAGCACAGTTAAAAAAAAAAAAATTCAGTCAGTTATTTTCTACAACAGAACTATTCCAAAATTAGCAGTGGTTTGCTTCACCCATCCTGGCTAGCCATTCTGCGCTGTCATTGGACTCACTGGAGAGATTCTCTTAGATCAGGAACAGCTTGGGAAAAATAGCTGTTTAGGTTTTAGATGATTGAAGTCGGATGGCATGAATATTTACAAATAAAACTGTGTCATATACAGCAGAATTCTGTGCTTTAGAGTCTAATTTTTTATATATTAGTTTTCAAATCATTCTCCCAAGGACAGTTATTTCTTGGAGTCTTGAATAATTTCTTCTACATAAACAATTTGGACTGGAGTTAGCTGAATAAACCTAAAAAACTGATTGGCTGTAGAAAACTACTTCTATGTGAACTAAATTATTGTAATCTTGTTCTGTAAGAGGCAAAGGAATCTACTAGGAAGAAAGATCATGGTCCTTACTGGCTGAACAAAAAACTATTTAAGAGCTAAAAAAACCCACAATTTTATATATTTTTTTACTACAGCAGTGGTGCTTTGAAATGTTTTCACTATTATGCATTTGGCATTCCCAGGGATAACCACAGATGGCATCAAAACTTCTTATAAAAACAGTGAAAATATGATCCAAATAAAGTCCTTGTTCCCTGTGACCAGTGGGTTCTTTTCTCAGGCATTTTTCATACTTAGGGTACTCCAGATCACGTACTATTACTGGTATGGAATATTATGAGTGATAAACAGAATTGGCTTCTCTATAGAAACAAGTTACAAGAAGACATCAGAGAAATACTCTCGTACAAAGTTCAAGGAAGAACAGATCTGCAGTATTAACTAGACAGGGCATCATGAAACATAATTCTAAGAGAATTTCACTTTAGAGTCTGCGAAACTTTTCTGTAATGCAGTAGAATTGCTGAGATTTCAGCTTAATGCACTGGTAGCAAAGGTTTGGCATATTTCACAGAGTGTTCTATTTTGGCATTCTTTTTTTCTACTTGTTCTAAAGAGCTGTTAACTAGCTCATCTCCTCTTCAGCCAGCTGCCGCCTCCCGCCCCATTCATTTTTCAGCATTGGCACAGCTACAAAACTTGTCCTACCTGTTTCCCCGGTAACTGACTGCATCACGTTTAAATACTGGACTGCAACACTGTTCAATGTTATTGAATAAACAAAGGTACTGATTGGTTAAAAATAGTTTGTGTACAGTATGGCTAACCATTTTTGTAGGGAGCCTGAGAGGTTTAAGATACCTGAGTTACATAACTCCTGTCAAGACCTGTAGTTTTGCAGCAGCTTTGGCCAGAAGATTTTCATCAACATACCTGAAAAGAAGTGATGACATTTTCTTTTTTTCTTTTTTTTTTTTTTTTTTAATTCTTATTATTCTCAGGTCTGGCAGGATCTTGTCTTCCTGTATTTAGTACCATGCCCTTTGCTTACTGTAATATCAACCAAGTTTGTTATTATGCCAGCCGAAATGATAAGTCTTACTGGTTGTCAAGTGCTGCTCCCTTACCAATGACGCCACTCTCTGAAGAAGAAATACAACCATATATAAGCAGATGTGCTGTATGTGAGGCCCCAGCTCAAGCAGTAGCAGTTCACAGCCAAGATCAGTCAATTCCTCCCTGCCCAATGAACTGGAGGAGTCTTTGGATTGGATATTCGTTTCTGATGGTAAGTGTCTGGGCACATGATTTCTTTCATACAGCTTTTGTGTTCTAAAGATTCAAACATTTCAGCTCTGAAGGAAAAGAAAGCCAACAAATATCTAGCAAATGGTACCAAGGAAAGTTCCTGAAAAAGACTTCACAAAATGAGGGTCAGTTTCTGAGATCACCAGAAATAGTGCCACTGAAAGTAACTGAAAGAAAAGAAAAATGAACATCATTTTCATATTTTTCACACACAGTTCTCAAAAGTTCTTTGGCTCTTCCTTCCAGCACACAGGATCTGGTGATCAGGGCGGCGGGCAGTCCCTCATGTCTCCAGGAAGCTGCTTAGAAGACTTCAGGTCAGCGCCGTTCATTGAGTGCCAGGGCCAGCGGGGAACCTGTCAGTTCTTTGCGAATGAATACAGCTTCTGGCTAACAACAGTGATGCCCGACCTGCAGTTTGCATCAGCCCCCTTGTCAGGAACTCTTAAAGAAGGACAAGAGCAGAGGAAAAAAATCAGTAGATGTCAGGTATGCCTGAAGCATGATTAAGAAGTGAAACGAATTAATAGCTAGAGTGAGACAAAAAACATGCTAAAGACTTCAACAGTATTTAATATGTAAATATATTTTAAAGTGTGCAACTCTTTTTGCTTGAATGGGTATACAAGATGGAAAGATGCATCTGTTCCACTTCATCCTCCCACGTGCACATACCTACAGGTAGTACAATTCAGTGTAAACTACTGCAGTCCTTTACTGTAACGTACAGGTAACAAGCTGAACTTGCAGGCTGAATCAAGTCTGGAATATCAAGAAAATAGTACAAGAATGAATATGCAGGACAGAGGATTTCCTGTTAAAAATGGCATTTAGAACACGAGAATATGCAGTTATACAGCATATTATAAATAATCGTCTGTTAAGAAGTGTGTAGGTACAACACACAAACATCTTAAAGTCCTAGAGCTGAACTTCCCGAGCTAAAGAAATTTTCCCATGCTGTTTCTGAGGGAAGGGGAAAATGTAATTGTTAAAAACACATGATTACACATAATAAAAGCAACAAAGATCAAAGTCTTTTACTGCTGCAGTACCTAACAAAACTGTGAAAGAACTTAATTGAGATTTCATAAGTAACAAGAAGTTGCAAATCCAATTGACAGCAGATTATGGAAGAAAATAAAATTAGATGAGATAATGAAGCCTTAAAAAGCTGCATTTATATTAGTGATGAATTTCGTGAGAAGAGGTAAGTAAAATTAAGCTCTAATCCAAGTAGCAGGACACAACAAAGCAGTTTCTAATACTAACTGAAAAGAAATTGTAGCAATCTGATGATCTCCTAAGAGAGGAATGTAAGAAGCAGTTGGAAAATGTTCTAAACAATTGTTAAGGGCTGGGGGGGGGGGGGGGAGGGGGCTTTGTTTAAGTTATCATTATTATTGGAAATATACCACAGGAAAATTCACCACCTTTCAGAGTGTTATGGAATGACTCTATCTGGATACACTTTTTATTACTGAAAGTGTTGATTATGAAAAATTCTATAAGCTTAAGCACTAATCTCTTTCTGGAAAAAAAAAAATTAAAGAAAAAAAGCTGATGAATCTGTCTGTAATCCATCAACCCAGGTTGTGTTTCTGATTTTGAAAGAGGCATTAAGGTACACAGTAATTGAGGGAAAAACAGAAGTTGATGTGATTGCATCAGTTTCCACCCTCCACTATGCAGCTGAAGATAGCCAGTCTACTATGACACTGCAATCTCTCCAGCACAGCACATGAGACCTCATCAATCCTTTAAGTGTTGCCAACATCCAAATTCAGGAAACAAACCACATCCATCTGGGCAGTTTTCTTTCTGGAGCTCCAGACAGACCACTGTAAATGAGATCACTCTGCAGAATAAAGCCTGGTCTTGCACAAGCAATCCCAAAATAACTCTTAATTGAATTCGGTCTGGCATACCTTAAAGAAAGGCTGCAAATGAGAACTTCAGTTTAATGCTTTATATGCCCTCTGGAATCAGCTGTCAGGGCAAGAAAGAAAAAAAGCATTGAAGACCATCAGGAAGATGGGTCAAGTAAAAGTAATGGGGAGCAGCTGCTTGCAAGAAAAAGGGTTACTCAAAAAACAGTGGTGAAGAAGAGCAGTCAGGAAAGGGTCTGCCTTGCCTCTCAAACTATAAAAACTTTTACACAATCACTTTGGTAAAAACTGCAGCAAGTAAAGGAATTACTTTCCCAGAAAGGATCTATCTCATGGCTGGATGCTACTTCAGAAAGCACTGCTTACAAAAAGTAACCATTGGAAGTTCTGCCCACCACAAGCAGCTGGAAAACAAGCAAGGTAGGGGAAAGCTGTCAGCAGCATTCAAACGGATGCTGCCCTGTGTTTGTACTTTTCTGTCCACTTCATCTAGATGGACCAGCAGGTATTGCAAGTTCAATTAGAGGTGAAATTTTCTAAGTGTTAAATGGAAAAACGGCTTTACATCGTTGTGGAATTTATATCAACACACGGTTCCCCAGCATAACGTAGATAGCCTTCAGCATCTGAAAACACCTCAGAGCAAATCTCACCTTTTCAACCACCACAGTGCTCAGCTGCTTCTCAAAAGGATCCAGGTCTGTTAAACATTTTGTTTTCTACGGTTACAGTGAAGAAAAGGAACAGAAGATGCAAAAGATTTAGAATGAAGTATTCAAGCCCCAAAACTACATCACGTTCCGCTTGGTAAAATAAAAATTTGCTACAAAAAAGCAAGATTTTTTGCAGAACTGAAGTCTTCCATGCAATCATTACAAATATCAGTTTTAGATACTGAAGCAGTTTTTCCACAACGGCCACTCAGACCTCAGCTCTTCTTTTTCAAATCTCTGGTCAGAATGGAAGCAGGAAGTCTGACCTGTGCACACTGCGTATTGCAAACACTCTGTCAGACACTGCTGAGTTACAGTTTGTTCTGATGCAAATGAACATCTTGCCAAAACCAGATAAGTTGCACTGTTAAGAGAATAGCTGAACTTAGCTAATTAAGAACAATACAATCCACCTGTTAATTAGGCAAAAGAACATAACAGCTCTCTCAGATGCAGAAGTGTGTATGTGTACACTGGAACTAATTATAAGGAATCAGCAGGAAGGTCATCCCATGCTCATCAACACCGTACAGATTTAGGAGCCATTCTCTAGATCAGTACCCAGAGAAGGCAAATACAAACTGCTGACTCACAGACATGGTCTTCCCACCAACAGCCCTTAAACGATCCCTGTAATGAATCCTCAGGTGAAGGACTTAACGCAACTGAACACCCTCAAATAATGCAAGAGCCAGTGAACGGTAGATGTTAAACTCTGATATTTATTTCATCTGCTCCAAAAAGACTGCAGAAGGCAACTGCAGAATGTGTTAGCTTATTACAAAGCCTCACTAATTAGAAAGCTGGTGCTCAGATTCATTTTGCCGCACGTTACAGTTTCTTGTAAAGGAACAGAAGACATGAGCTTACCTCTGTTCTCATACAGCAGATGACTGCTACCACATGATTCTCAGTCCTGTGTCTTACTAACCCATTGCCTTAATCTTCAGATCACATGGGTGAATAGGAGTAAAAACATCCACACCAGATGAGGTGTTACAGCAAGCTGCCATTCTCCAATGTTCTCAGCTCTGAGCTAACTCATATGCAAGACTTCCCTTTAGGAAGAGTAAGTTTCCTTATAAACAGTTCTACAACTGGCAGCTGAAAATTGGTAATATTTACTTACCCTGATTTAAGGTGATGACAACGGAAGGGAAGCAGGACAGATTCTGATCCAATCTGCAGCCTGTGTTGAGAACAGCATCGCCAGTGACCCTCATCTAGCACAATCTCTCCTGCTGCGGTGATGTGCCATGTTGACAGTGCATTTTAGGGCACTTTCCCCCTGAGGAGAAGCAGTACTGCTGGGAAATAAACACCGCAGTGAATGCATGCTTTGCCTTCGCTCAAAGGCAAAACAGAAGTGGGGGAAAAAAAGTGTAAACACTGCTCTTTAACCATATCTTAATTTTGGACTGCAATAGAGCCGTATTTATGAGCTGTAAAATGTGAGGTCATTCAACCACGACGTTTCAGCAGTGGGCCTGTTCACAAGCCTGCCGACTGCCATTCGTTAAGGGTGTGGGATTCCTTACACGGGAACTGATCACTGGGGTCAGACAAAGCACAAAGCATTGAGCCATCACAGCTCCTGAAACAACGGAAGCAAACTTCGGGTTTCTTTTTCAATCAGAACTGCTCTTTTTTTTCCTTTTAAATCCTTATGTAGGAATTGTCAGCCACTGAACAGTCAGAAAATACTCAGTGTGGAATTCCCCATTCCTCAGTTTTAGCCCCCGAAGAGACAGTGGTACACAGGGATATCATCGTCAGTGACTTGCACCTACCAACCCCATGGGATGTAAGTCTCCACTAAAGAACCATGCTGTAAAAATTACCACAACACCATTTAAGATTGGAACTTTCCAATAATCCAACCCCCAAACTTCCTCTAAGTTCAGAAGGAGCAGGTTTAGTCCTGACACTATTAATCTGCCCCCTCGGTATCACGAGTCTTCATTCCCAGCAATACTATGGCAGCTATATTTAAAATACACACCTTAACTGGTAGAATGAAAAACAGACAGTGTGAAATATAAAAACAATTTATTTCCATTTTTTTATACGAAAAAGTGAAAACAGCTGAACAACTGTGAGTACTGAGAGGTTTAAGAATTTAATGGCAAATGCTCAACAAAATCGAAGTACGAGGAACTTCCTGTGTTACTCACGTGGTTGTAATCGTGTTCTTCACTTTGTTCTTCTTTTTTCTGCTAACTAGTGGAGCCCAGTGGTTTTAATTAAAGTCATGGTTAGACAGTACGTTGCACAGCATTTGACCAGTGCGTTAAGTTTCGTTTGAGGAAGCAATGCTCCTGCTTCTTTCTTACACAGCATTATTACACACAGAGCAAAATATGCAAACTATGCATTTTTGCTATTTAATTCAATATCAGGAAGTTAGCCCACTGTATGGCACAAGTATCTGCTCTTTTATTCTGCAGCTACTGAATATCCTGAAAAGCAACCAAGGCACGCACATACCAGGAAAAAACAAGACCAAGAACGTGAGAATTCACCATTACTTATCCTTGGGTTTAGAATCTGACAGAAAACGCTGTGCATAGTATCAACAGTGAATTGACTTCACGTGGCACAGGTTGGAGATCATACCTCTGCAAGGAGATCACTACACTGCTCATCCTGGCACCTTGTCAGGCGAGCACTGAAGAGTTTCAAGCAGTCTGTGCCAAGACAAAAATCAAATCATTTTTGTTCAGTCACAGCTCTTCGGGTCTGAAAATAGTTACAGGAGTATCGTTCAGAATAACTTTTTCCCATAAACAGGAAAAATAAGTCAGGCAACGAATGATTTTTCAGAAAGATACTCCAAAAGCAGCTTCAGGTTTGTTAGTTAGCATTGCTGACAGGCAGACACGGCACGGCCAGGACAGCCACCACGTGACAAGCAGCGAATACACGGCCTGCCCACGGGGACAGCCGAGCTCCGGCGGCTGCTGTCAGTCACTCTGGAATTCAGTCAACAAACGCTTTCTAGAAAATGAATTCAAAGGAAGCTGCATTAAGGCAAGATCTCCACCAGCCTGTGAACTACTACCACTGCTCACTGGGCCTCAAGGGAGATGCACATAGAGAGGAGGAATAGTTGAATTTCTATAGCTTGATGAACAGCATATGCACAAAATAACTCAATACAATTTCCAAACCTTCTTAAAAAGGAAGGAAGGTGTTTCTAAAAAGTAGAAGTTAACAACTATATCTATCCCTTGTATGGCTTATGCATCCTTTCCATGGAATGTGTAAGCCTAAACCCGTGACCCAGCCGTTGTCCTCATGGCAGTCTTTTCAAGTGACAGTTCACATCCCAATCCCAGAAGAGTCGGTCATCACAAAGTAAAAACATGTAAAAAAGAATTGCATAGCTTTAAAATTACATTTTAAATGGGTTTGTTGGTTTATGTGATTTTTTTTTTCCCTCGTGTAATGGATGAAGACAACCTGTTGTCTGAGAATGCCAGCAGTTGAAGAGCCAGACTACACAGAAGAAGTTCAGGGAAAAAAGTCTGGTAAAAAACAGTTCTCTTTCATCTTTAAGATGCATCCAAACGGCATGACAAAGGGCACATTTTGATTCCCAACCTATTGTTATCCAATTTTGAGTTGAAGCTCACAAAATCTTCTGCAGTTTTGCAATTAGTGGCAAAAAGACAAACAAACAAGCAAACAAAGAAAACCAAATAAATAAATTTGCAAATATTTTGGTTATTCTGAGTATCACTTCACAGTTTACATCAACAACGCCACTGTCACTGCCTCCAAAACCTACGAAGCCTCTGCCTTCTCATTTCTTCTTCTGAATGCTGCTCAGGGGGAAACCAAAAACCATAGGGTCGCCGCTCATTATTGTATGTTGCTCCATCAAGATCTGTAAGACAATAAAAAACAATTTGAAAAAATGCACATATACAAAGTAATCCGAAACATCACAACACAAAGGAAACAAGGAGTTGAATGTCTCCCATTCCAATAGTTTCCGGACTGTCCATTTCCAACAGCTGCTCTTAAAACTCTGATTCGGAAAATAACAGCAAGAACACTCCACACCTGGAAGTCTAGCATGGACCAACTTGTGAGTACGCGTTTTTCACCATCTCCACTTCATACAGTAAACTCCAGATTGTTAAAATATTTAGACATCCTCACTAGCTACTGCTGGCAACATAAGCTTCTGTATTTGCTTATATAATAGCAGTCCAACGCGCTGACCCATACCAGATGCACACAGCTCTGTAATTCAGTTGGCAGCACGCAATTTTGGAGATAAACTACACTTGGCACGTCAGCTAGAGAGAACTGTAAGTTAAAGTGAGCAGAAAAACCTCAGCAGGGACTGAAGGAAGGTTCTCTGCCCTGGCACTGCAAGAGGAAACAAAGCAAAGCAACCCTCCAAACTCTCACTGGTTTGCAGAGCAAAGAGAAGATTAAAAGGCTGTGGTTACACACTGCCCCAACCAATGGACCTCGGGAAACAAAAATGAGAAACCATTCCCTGAGCTAATGCACAGTGCTCAGGATAAATAAATTAGCCGTAAAGATATTGCAGCAGTCTTTGTGATACTTGGTACTTCTTAAACCTCCACCTCAGGATTTCATTTACATCAGTACAAGCAAGCAGAAAACCAAAGGCAGGCATGCTATCGTGATCATTTTCAGAACAGATTTTAACCGCAGTCTGCAGTGAGCAGGTGAGACCTGCTTATACTGCATCTTAGCAGGAAGATCAATTTACAGATGGGTTCTCCTAATTGCACATTCATTCAGAGGAGCATTTCAGTTTGTAGAGCACTCGCCTCAAATGGTGTTCTGTGAGAATACTCGAACGTGGTCAGAGATGCCAAGAAGGGAAGCTCTAGGAAAACGCATCCAGAGATAACTACAGCTGCCCAAACACTTGCAGCAGCAGCGTTCAGGAAACAAGATGCACTGTGGGAAAGTGGCTTTTAAATTCATTAACACTCAGAAAATTAATGCGTATCTTAGTATTGTATCTTCAGTCTGTCCTTCTGTTTCAACTACTAGAGATAAATCTGAACATAAATTCAAGCTGTTACTTGGTGCCTGGAAAGGGCACATCCTTAACGGACAAACGTTACACGAACTCTGGGACTTATCACCACTCATCCCAACTAGATAGGGACTTCATGGCAGAACAGCACGCCACACTAGGAAGTTCATCAGATGAGGAACTAATGTTATCTCATTTTGAATGCTTTTCAATGGCTTACCCTAAACTGTGAAAATGATAAATATACACACATGGCAGCAAGGGCAGGTGGGCATCAAAAAAACAATCAGAGTACTGCACAGAGCTCACATGCATCAGAAACCCTACGGCTTAGCACAGGTCCCGTCGCTGGCCAGTGCTGTTTTTCACTTTAGATCCAAGAGCAATCTCACGGTCTACAACAAATCCATTAGCTTGATTAATAATTAATGAAAACCATTCTACTAATCCTCATTTACTGCATTTACTTCCCCTCGTTTTACTTTCTTATATAAAGGACGTGTGTTTAACTGTCCCAGTGAGCACAAACTGAGAAATATGAGCTTGAAATATTTTGTCACCCAATGAACATTCCTTCTGATGTGAAAAAACCCAATAACTTCAAACCAGAAAGCAGGAGCAGGGCGGGCAGCAGGCATCAGACCCTTCCACAGGAGTGCAAAGGGGAAAAAAGGCCCAAGAATGCCCAACAAAGCTTTTAAAACCAACATCTGTGAATGGTAGAGACGTTCTGGAATACTGCATTATCGGTGTGTAAACTATTACAGGCTGAATCCATGACAACATTCTCAGTAACAGTGTTTATGTTTGTGCATGGAAGTTTCAAAAGGCACTTTAATTCTTGTTTCTTTTTATGGGTATGTTACACCTGGGGTAAAGAAGTAGAAAATTAACAGCAAGTCAATACAGAAAGATATGCATTCTGACTTATGAAGAGTAATACAGTCAAGACTCTAAATCCTGCAAACGGCTGCACCACACAGCACCAAAACTGCACTGTAATGCTCAATTTTTAAAAAGTTCTCATTAAAACACTTCAATTAAAAATAAAAGTTTTCTGCCACACTGCTGTCCATTAAACTCCAACGTATCTCATGAATTTGTGGATTTTTCTGTGTAGCATCCATGCTCAGCTTTTACTCAAGAAACCAGAGACCATTTGCAAATTCAGACGAGTATGGGCAGAGGATCCAAATATATACACTCACAAGGAGCTGCAGTAAGCACCAGAAATGGAACAAGATTTTATACCAAGGAAGCAAAGCACTCCTTTATCTGCTGACACCAAAATAAGAGCAGCAGCGTGCTGGGAAATGAGCATGGAAAGATATTTCTGTACATCAAACAACGCGGTGATGAGTGAAGCTGTTTCACCGAGTTGTAAAATAAGAACATAAATACATAAGTGCATATATTTAAATGATCCCATTACCCAAAATAGTTCTGCCGCCTTTTTTAATTACAACAGAAATATTAATGGAGCCACATCCTTACCTAACCGACACATTTATAGCCAACGCTGTTCAGAAGTGGTAATTAGGCCACAACCGGGCAACAAGAGAAGGTAATCTTCTTGACACGTCAGCAAAAAGCTTCAAGACTAATGGGCTTTACAACTGCATTCACAGTATGTCAAAAACAGCAGTAACAGAGAGAGAGAGACAAAAAAAGCAAAAGGATGTAACGCAAAAATCAGAGCACAGCACTGAGCCCTCACATTGGGTACTTGACAGTTAATTTCACTGTGAATGAGAACTGCCTTCTGTGCGCATGGAGAATGCTCTTACTGAGTTTTTTTGTTGCTGAAGTTTACAGCTATAAAGCCAACAATAGAATAGAATGACTTTGATAGCAGCTAGTTTAATTAAACCTCATTACCGTAAAGCAGATAACGCGTTGGTAAACGTTTCCATTTACTATGAAGTGCTCATTGCAGTTTGGCTAGTGGAAGAACTGCTCTGAGCTTAGAACCCAGGACTTTCTGCCGACGCAGACTAGAAGAGCTCACTGCACAAAGGAGCGAGCAGGATCCCCAGAAGCACTGGAGGTGTTGGTCAAGGTGTGTGGCAGTGCCAGCAGTCCGCCTGCTTACCCTTCACCTACACAGCGCTCTGCAAGCGACATCAGATGTAATGACAATTGGCAATGCAACATCCTGTCACTGCAATAATAACAAAAACATGTCTGAAGGGTGCATTTTTCTCCTCTGTATTAAGTGTGGCAATAAGGAAGAAAAAAAATAACCAGATGATGGCTTTTTTCATCACTAAGACAAAATCACCACGTGGGGTTTTCATTCTACTTCTTGTACCCTCCACAGAAACACCGCCACAAGTGCCCCGTGCCTCCCGCTCTCTGGAGTAACGGCCTCACTTTTAGGTTAGGCAACAGGATTTTCAAGAGCTTCCACAAGCATCAGGAGACTGAATATGAAAGACAAAGTTGTTTTGTACTCTGCTGCACACTGACAACAGCAGGGAATGGTTGTGCAATTATTACCTGTGTATAATTATACTTTATTTTAACTGCAAGGTGCAGTCTCTCAGTAGAAAAAAAAAGAAAAAATACAGAAGAGATGCAAACCAGAACACAGTCTGAGGGCTGCAAGGACATGGCCAGGATTTTGGCCAACAACAGGAGATTTATCCTTTCCATGGATCAACTACACAATACTTATTTACGTAGTCAGACATCAGGAAAAGATTGAGAGCATTTTTTGAGACGATCCCAACGAACACAGTGCGAGTTACACTCGGTCTGCAGATTTAATCCAGTGATAAAATAACAGGAGTCAAAATAGTAAATTAATGGGTAATTCCGTGATTAGGAATTCACTGATCTTAGTCTGGAGAAACTTCTAGTGGCAAATTAGACTCATTCATGTTCTCAATAAATTTAATATACTTAAAATTACGTTTGGGGAAAAAAAAAAAAAAACATGGTTTTTCTTCTAGTGCATTTCTGCATTCCTAACAAAGGCACAACAACAAAGAAATTCTAAACAATACCCTTTTCCCTGTGCCAAGACCAAGAATCCCAAACAGACGGATGGAAACACCAATGACGACTGAAGCCACTCCGCAGCAACTCCCACTTTCTCCAGAGTGGAGGCAAGCATTTTTATGCAGCCCCCACACAGCTTCTTCTAATTACATCCACAGCTGTTCAGCAGAAGGGCTGCTCTCCAGCAAGGTGACCCTGCCAAACCCACTGTGGAAGGAACATTTGTTCCTCTATGAAAAAGATCAAGTTACTAAAGGAAAAAAAAAAAAAAGTCCAGAGACCACTGAAGTCAACGAAAAGCTTGTGTTTGTATCACTGAGCCTGCGATCAGAACACCAACAATATGTAGCCCCAGCTTTTGTAATAGAAGTAGTATGAATGTGAGGAAAACATTTCTAGCCACAAAGGTTTAACTGCTTCTTTATTGAAATACTTCCTCACTATTTTAATTTTGTCAATTGAAATTTGCATGAAGGATCCAGAAGAAAGCTGCACTGGTGGTGCCTTCAAAAACGTTTCTGTGTATTTAGGAAGCCAGAGGAAAAAAAGTTTTCTGTATACTTTCTAGCATGAAGATCTACATGGATGCTTCGTGACAGTAGCAATATATATATATTAAGCACAAACAAAATGAATGGTTACTGAGATCTGTAGAAGCTTGGGAACTGCCCTGTCACTGCCAACTGGTTGCCTCAAGGCAAAGGAAGGCAGCCATGCAAGGCAGAGTTTCCAAAGGCACCGGATACAGTACCAAGTGTTTGATGGGAGGAACAAAGGATGTGTGCACTGAGTGTCACCGTCCCCAGACGTTAAATACTGAACTCAGTAACCTTAACACAGTCAGTAACTTACAGCCAGGGCAAATCAGAGAGAAGCGAGCAATACTTGCCCTGGAAATCTGCCCCAGCAAAGCACTGGTGGGCAGGGTCGCAGCCCACAGATGCAGTTTGACAGAGAGCTGTTCAGAAAGCTATTTCAGAAGCAGAGTGGTACTCAGGAGAACTTCTGGCCCAGAACACATTGCTGGGTACTGAAGACCAAACATCAACTAAGAAAAAAAAAAAACTGGACTTTAAGAATCAAGACACCAATCTCAGCACGGCTCACCTGAAATGTTTAACTCAGAGGATAACTCTGACTGAAGAAAGATGGAATTATAAAGCATTTCTGCTTCAGGGTTCTTGCAGTCTTCAGTGGATCCAGCACATACCATTGCGTACTACTAAAACGCCCAGTGTCAATGCAAGAAAGCAGAAATAGGACCTCTAAACTGACATTCAGAGACCTGGCAAAGCCAGGTGCCCACATATTTCACAGCCACATTGCAGATGTACCCATGGTTACCCTGCACATTCTTTTTAATGATTTAAACCAGAATAACAGAAACGCACATCTGGAAATCTGCACTGTGACATAAGAGGACCATCTATGTATACACACAGGCAATCCATGTTAACTACAAAATACAAAGACCATCACCTACACGTTCAAAAACTTAAGAGGAAAATTCCTTTGTGCAAAGACACGATTCCACAAGGGATTCCTCACATTCCTGAGACTGAAAAGCACAGACTTCAGCTCACACAACAACCCAGCACCCACCAGCACAAAAATGCAAACCCACGTCCCACCCCAATCAAGATATTCTTCCAAGGGAACAATAGAGAAGACAACAATAGAGAAGAGATAGGGCACACTGGGGTTACATTGAAGACAGCTGCTAACGTAGGATGAAAGCAGAACAGAAAGCCATATATTCTAGCTCCACAGTTTAAACTGCATGGTTTTACATCATAAATAATGTTTAATTAAAAAAAGAATCATAGCCCTTAAGTTAAATAACTAAATGAAGAAGGGCTACTGCCATTTGTGACCTATATAGGATTATATTTATGGGAATACGAATGAAATAATAGAAATAATTATTATTAGATAATGCTGCTTATACTGGCATTGTTTGAAACGAAGTACCTAAGCTGGTAAGGGCAAGAATATCCAAGTTCCTTCAAGTAACCCAGACTGGGCTGCTCTCACAGTTTGACGGTACACTAACAGCAATGCCTACGTACATCTCATATCAACAACAAGACATTGCATAAAAATAAAGTTGCAGTTCAGGGATGCCTGGACTCAGATTAAGCAGAAACGCAGCACCTTCATGCTGGGTTTAGGTAACTGGCACATGGGACTGTATACAAAGTTACTGACGTTGAACTTGATGCTTCTCAATACAAATTGGTTTGCAGTCGTGGACAACAAGTGATCCTGGGACACTGTGCACTGTGCCATGATGGCTTTCCCAGCCAAGCAGCACGCTGACACAGCGGACTGATAGAACGGATCTATGTTCCAAACCTAATGATCCACTTTGTGGCCAAATAAAAAAAAATATTACTACTAGCCTTTTCTCAGCCAAGCTACAGAGCAACGGTGATGGTTGAAATGTCACAGCTAGAAAAGAACATGAATCAGAGAAGAGAACCCTAATTTTGGTTCTGGTACCTGGGTTTACCCCCTTTCAGGTGTCTGTTTCGAATCATTTCATGTCATTTTCAGTCACTTTAAGTGTCTGTTTCATCACTCACGTCATTGCAGGCTGCAGTGAACACCATGCTTCAAGGAAAAACATCTGTTGAAAGGACAGTACTCACTCAAGCTAATTATTTTTCATACAGACAGGAAGAATATTCTATTTGCACATTAGCACAACAAATTTCATCTCCTCTGCATCGCTCTACAGCAGGTATATCAACTGCATACCCTGTATTACGTTACCTTAGAAATAAACTGCTGCAGACCCAAGAACCTGCAAGAGCAGGGCTGTCCTACACTGACTGCTTGGAAAAACAGGCAAACAAAAAAAGGTTCAGTGTATTTCCCTGGTAGATTAAAAACAACCAACCACAAAGTGGTCTCCTATTCTTGCACGTTGGACAAAACATTGAGAGTAAAAATAAATGAATAAAACACAAAGTAAAATTCCTAAGCCAACATGACTGATATCAAATGTGCTAACTGTTGCTGTCAGAAGAGATGAACCAGAGGCTATTTAATTCATCCCCATGGAAGCTAAGTTCCACAACAACTACCAAGATTTTCACTACAGTGTGATATTAAGGGAACTGCTCAGATTGCTCTTAATTTCTATGCAGATCACAGCGATGGTTTTGCTGTAGAAACCAGAATGGGTTTCCATGTTTTTTTTTTATAGTCTCCAGTTTCACAATATTTAAGGGCAGTCAGAAGCACATCTGTGAGAGCAAAGATGAGCACACAAAGGTGAAGACAACCAAAAAAATACATTTACAACTTTTTTTCCCCATAGACTGCACTTCTGCCTCCAAGGTGACTTCCCACAACTGATGCAACAAAGCAAAAAGCTGTACTGACTTAAAATATTTTATATATATATATTTTTTTAAGCTGAAAAGGCCTTTCCAACCCACAATGCTGCCTGGTCTGCTGCCTTGTCAAAAAGCTTACAGGCAACACAATTTCTTCATAACAAACCGCACCCCAGCAGCTGTGAAAACTAGTGATGATGGCGTGTGAAGCTATTCATTTTCCTATTTTGCCTGAATTTTCTAAGAGCCATAAAGCAATTATTTATGAGCAGAGATTAAAACGCAGCACACTTTAGAAGTGCAGTTCTAAAACGAGTTTTTGCAGCTTTTCCCTAATGAAAGTTTCCTCACACACAAAAAGCTGCAAATACAAAGATTATGAAAGAAGGAAAATGACATTGATAGCTGACCCTCAGTTATTTTTAATGAGATTTAATGTTACAGTTTCAAATTGAAAAGAAACCTTTTAGCTCGTTAAGAAGAACTGGAAGCCTTCAGCTGAAGCCGTATATTGACGTATAAGACATGAAACAATTTTTGATATTAAGCATCTCAAGACCAGACAGCGTGTGTGTTCATTTTTGTCTTTCATTTAATCACTGAAATACAGAAGTTTTGCACAACTGATGGAAGTTTTACACGTGATGCTCCAATAAGGTAATGTTAGCCTACTAAATATATTTCCTTCACATCTCTTTTCAAAAGCTGAGAAACACATCCCAAGAATTTTTCTTTCCCTCTTGACCTCGTTTGTATTATGTATTTTATTTTTCTATATCTCAGTATCTTTGATATCAATTCAACTGATGAACTGGAATTCAAACAAGCAGCATTTTTATTCCTGAATTACTTTTTTTTTTTTAACCTGTTTTTCACCTAGCTTCTTTCAGTGTGAAAGAGAACAACAAGAAGCAATTGCTACATTACTCTTCTAAAACACACACGAGACAAACCAGCAGGAAATTTAAACATCAGCAGCATCAATGTTTCTGTTATACTGCTTCATAATACAGTTGAGAATGAGAGGTGGTCTGTTTGTTTTTGGCACAGCAATTTTGTCTACTTAAGGTTTGTTGGTTATAAAAGCATTTCTTTTCCTGTAGTAGCAGCAATTAACAATAAGCAATTATTGACCCATGCAGTTATGTGAGAATGACACTGCATCCTCACAGTGCGTTCTCTGAAAACTGTACCTGAAACATTTGGTCATTTCCGAAGGGATATCCAAACTCCTGAGCAGAACCAATGAACAATACACCCCTCCCATCCCTCCCACCTCACTGTGAACCGTATCTGGAAGATGACACGCAGTGCAATTCTTACCTCTTTCATTCAGACTGTTCAGCACTGCCCTTTCAAGCTGCTCTTCTTCAGTGAGCCCACCCGTATAGTCATAGTAGTTCCTTGGTGCTCTGTACTGATCCTCTGGATGTCTGTAATACCCTGGAAAGTGTAAACAAAGAAAATAAATGGCTGCAGTGCAGTAGGAGAAGGTGAAAGCAGATGCCATCTTCCTTCCACAGATCAGTTTAATTCAGAAAAGAAAAAGTACAATTAGGAGCCAGGAGAAATACAGGAGAAAAATTGTAACAGTGAAGATAAAGGAAGAGCCTCCAGCTTTACAGCATTGTTACAGATGTCATACCATCATTATTTCAAGTTTCAAATAAATGGAAAGACAGTTTTCATCAGCTCCTTTAAAACAAAAAGAAAAGTCCCCAACACGTAACTGCCAGTAGTGGGGCTCCAGTCATTGAACAACAATAAAACAACACACACGCTTCAGGCTTTTCCATGTGTGCCTCACCTCACCCCATAAACAACGTGTCATCCCAAGTGCAAGTCATGTTTCAACCTAGAAAACATGTTGAAAGACTTCTCTATTTCATTGGTGGGAATATATACAGTACTGTGCTATGCCTGCTCTAAAAAACCAACACTGTACTGTCCTGTACCAAACACTTCTGACCATGAATTCAGTCAAAAACAAGTGCAGAAAGCCACCACCCAGCCAAACATGTGAGATTTAAAAGAGAAGAAGGCAAGCTGGCTAGAGAACAAAACTTCATTTAGCAGAACCTAATCCTGTCTGAACACAGAAAACCCAACCTGAGAACAAACTAATGAGCAAAGTCCCATTTTTCTTTCCCTTTGGACTTTGGATATTTTCACTTTTCTTCTAGACAACCAGACATCAGATTAGGAAGAACCGAAGTACAGAAACACAGCCAGTTCTGTGCAATTAGAGATGATGCATGACATTTTCACAACAAAAGAAGTAATGGAAATATTCCTGCTTGAAACAGGTACAGCATGCCACCTTTCTCATCTCCAGATTATTAGCATCAGTAATTGTCTCGTGTTACCTCACTAGTTACGTGGATTCCATGAGGGATTTCTGTAAGGGAGATAACAAGCACAGACTACAAACTGAGGGTGCAATTAATTTCATTCACGTGTGTGCACATGGTTTTATACAAGCATACACACATCCTGTCCTTCTGGGAATAGACAACAACTGACGCTGGGAGGAATCTCCACGGAAGCGCAGTGTAGACTTGCTGTTGTCCTCCTGCAACTTGAACTTCTGCCATTTCCCAAATTACCTGCTACTCCTCTAGAAAATGATGAACATGTATTTTAAATCTCTCTATTATTAGTCATGTTTTAACGAGCTTGAAAAGCCTTTCAGTCACAGCTGCTATATTTAAGAGATGATTCTGTAGAAAACAAAACCAACTGCAGGATACCACTTAGCTGACACAGATACACATTCTGGATGCAATCTTTATGTATTCCCCTCTACATTACATTAATCTGAATGAACATCTCGGCTATACATTTATTTTCCAGAGGCTTCAAAACTGCCTGCATGAAGACTATAAAAACCCTGGTTTTTATCAGATAAGAAAGGATGGCATCTTTTAAGCTTACTCTATTATCATAAAATCTGGTAAGGGTGATGCTTTTTACACCGGCCTGGAGTTTTAAGTGCTGACAAAGCTGTAATCTGTTTTACGATGAGAAACAATTCAGTAACATCGATGTGCTCAAGGTGCTCCTATTAATCAAAATAAGTATCCTAATATTTTATTCATGAACCGTCTTTAGAGAAAACCTAATTCCACCACCAATTACTGTGATAAAATTACAGTCAAAATATTTTTTCCTCCTAAAGCTGTTTCCTTGTATTGGTTCATAAATTTGTTTAATTTAAATTAATATTTAAATTCAATTATGAATAACTCAGCAATACCAGAAAAAAAAAAAAACAACAAGGTTGCACTGTTTACACATGGTGAGCCTACAAGAACAGAGAGAGTCTTCTTAATTCACAGATGACTGAATGTATTACTGCATCGTGCAACAAGCAAAAGGTGAATTCTTCCTCAGAGACTCCTGAGAATAGGATGAAGGAATTATGAAGAATATACACAGGAAAAAATAAAAAATATGCATATGTATCACAAAAACATAGATTTTACAATTACCATTCAGTGTACAGAAGAGAATTTACTACAAAAAAAATTGTTACACATAAAGCCAAGCTTGCAAAGCAGGATAACTTTAACCTTGTTCCTTATCTCCCTTCCACGGGCACCAACTCAAAGCAGCACCATGGTTGCTGCGGGAGCTGCCCAAGCCATGCAACAAGAGCCGGACCTCGTTTTGGCTAGTGCACTACAACTTCTTCTCAGGTGCTATGCAGTCCCCTGTATCATTCTACACAACACAAAATATCATTCTTTTCTGTTAGGAGGAGCTGGAAAAGAAGTACAAGACAGTTCAGGATCTGCTCCTGTTTCTGAACAGAGTAATGCAGCTGAACAGAAACTGTAGCGAGGTGAAGGTTTGTAGCTGGCCTGAGCCTGCCAGCTGCACACAGGCAGCTCGTGCACCCTACAACTCCAATGTTCACATCATATTTTATTGCACAATATTCATTTTATTTTTCATTGGCCTTTAGATCAAACATTCTGTTTTTAATTTGAGAACTGGATTAATGAAAATCCTGGGTAAATATACTTTAAGTTACAACGCTCACCCCTATTTGTAAGGAAACTACACAATGATGTATGGTTAGGAATTACAAATCAAATGCTTCCGAAATATTCAAGGGCTCATATTCCTACTTATGGGAATTAAAGTAATGATAGAAATATATAATGGAGGACACAATCTCCTCCCAGCTGGCTCTCCTCTGTCTCCCAGACAAGACCTCCATCTATTATTACTACATATTCTGCATGTACAAGAGGTGAATCAAACATGCAATGTTCAAAGCATGCAAGTACCCCAGTGCCTAAGCTGTGAAGACAGCTTTAATTGTTGTGTGGTAAAAAATGCTTTTTCTTTTTTTTTTTTTTTGTGTGTGCATTTCCTCCACCTCAATTACTTGATTTATGAAAAGCATTCAAAAGAAGATGCTCCTTGCCAGTGCTGGGGGGACATCCTAGAAAGGAACAGCAAAGCCTGCCAAATCAAGGATGCTTCTGCAGACAACTTCCCCTTGCAGAAGGGATGAGGGATGATACTGCCCCAGGGTAGCATTTCATAAAGCTATAACCTTAACTTAAGATTTAAGGTCTTTTGCACAAAATACAACCACGCAGTTCCAAGTAGGAAAAGTGAGACTATCAGACAAATACAATTTGATTGATAATTATACTCACATGCCAGATATTTTGTATACTATAGCATTTGCCATTTGCTCAGCTCTTCTGCATGTTTTCTCTTAGCAAAAACTACATTTGCATTTGTAAAACCAAAATAAGTTTTTAGGCAAGCAGGTGAGAATGTTTACCTGAATAACCTGAATAGTAGTTCCTTGGCCTGTGAGGGTCAGTAAATGAAGAAAAAACACCTAGAAATAGGAATAGCACAAGGCCAATTAGAATAAACACCTGAGTTGCCCAACCTATTAGGTAACAGGTACTGCAACAACCACAGTTGCAACAGGTCTTAGACTTCTAAATAAAACACTGAAGTTCAAAGGCATGCTCCTATAAATTTTGCACAGCTGCATTTAAAAGCAGGTGTTAGTTCAAACACAGTCACATGCTTTCAGAATTGCTTCTACAGTCCAAAAACCTGTATCAATTCACGGCCACAAAACTTGGGGAATCTTGTATCAGTTTCTCAAGCATCCCTCAACTTTTCCCTAAACTTAAACATTTCCACATGAACCACTACATGCAACAGAAACCCCAAATGGAAATGTACCACTCTGGCATATTTCTATAGCTTCACACTCCATTCAAAATGACATTTTGGTTGACGTCTTACACGGAACATTGTACTTCAAATACATAGCTTAAAATGAATGGTAAAAATGTATTCCTGGCAGCAAAAACATTATACCCAAAGGACACCTTTAGAACAGATTAAAATGAGTAAAACAAGAAGGTGAGCTTTCCTTCTGCAAGCAGTTTAACAGTTATTCCAGTTTAAAAATCTGCAGGAATTGCCTGAACGTCTGCAATTGTACGTTAGTATTTTTCAGAGCACCAATGTGTCATGCAGATTTTACAGACCAAAGCAGATACCTGCACAGACTTCCATGATCTTCTTCAGAGGACCCATCGTGTACATCAGTCCAACAAGAATCCCTGCCAGATGTCCAGCAAAAGAGGTCCTACAGGAAAAAAATGAAATCTCATGAGTGAAACAAAGGCAGACTTCTTTGGTAGGAGACCTGAAGGGGAAGGGAAAATACTGAAACCCAGAAAGTCTTCAAGTGACCAAGCACAGAAAAGTGACAAGGCCGCAGGTAATGTAAATACTTAATAATTTCTGCTCTGACCTAGTCAATCTAATTTCTAATGTTAGTGTTATTTATGCTGATTAAACCCATATGTGCAGTTTACACAATTTCTCCCTCCCCCCCCCCTTTTTTTTCCCAATCTTGTACCTTTTGAGGAAGAAGCTCCACACAAACCTGACCCCAAGCCACGAGTGTGAGGTGTGAGCTCAACACGTCAGAGATGAAGCTGTCAAGTTAATCATGTGATTTGATTTAGTGCTCCTTACCAAAATTAATTCTTCAATTTATGAAATAAGTGCACACACAGATACAAGTGCATGCATATATATACTTCTTTAAAAATGTTATTACTGACAGCACTCAGTCTGAGATCAGATCCGTTCAGATCCCGCTATAATCTTTCTACGCAGGAAATACATTGAATAATTTCAGCCTACATAAGTAAATTCACACGTGTAATTAGCATCCTGCTACCCACATGCCTTAGTCCAAAGTGGATATTCTCCTTTACAATGAACTTAGGTATATGTGAACTACTAATCCCAATAACACACCAGTGTCAATCCTCCTGACATTTTACTGTATTTTGCAGTGAACTGTAATTTTCAGTAGATTGCCTTTTTAAGAAATTGCATAATGGATTTCTTGCCTACGAGTTTGATCTGCTGACTTTGAAGTTAGTGACAAAACTCTGTTCTCACAAGGCAGAACTATACACACATGCAGTAAAATGCCATTTTGTCTGAAAGGCACAACTACGATTTATTTGAAAGCACAGAAGTTGTAGGAAGGTCTTCTCCAAACACACTCCTTTCACTTGTATTATAGATTCCACTCTTCTTGTACCAAACTCAGATAATTGAGGGTACTCCTATTTTCTGCTTTTTGAATCTAGTAGCAAAATTCTTGATATATTATCAGCCATAAAGCAACCTCCATTGTCATATGACTCCAAAAGAGTATTTCTACATTGTTCCTAAGAATAGCAATATGCTGACCTGAATGTCTACTTTCGTAACTTGACTTACACTGTTAAGACTAAAACACTCTCCTGATTACAGTAACAAGAGAAACCGTTGCCTTTTCTCCTGCTGGTTCAGAAAAATTGACAGATTTATTTCATTTGTGTTACAGCTTTGCTTTGTATAAATACAAACTGCACTTTGAATGGGAATAGAAGTGGGGCTCTTGGCTTTTTAAATTGCATGGTTTTTTCCCTCTAAATGTCAATGAGCTTTATCAATATTAACTAGTATTCTCTTTGGTATAAAGAAATTCAAATGAAGTCTCATTTAATTTTTGTTAGAAAAAGCGGATCTCCCCAGAGATATTATTTAAGCCATTCACTTCCTACTAATGATGATTATGCAATATGTCTAAATGCCATTTCCTGAAGAAATTTGCCATCAAGCTGATGCGCACTTTACTTGAGAAAAATCTTCTAAATAGAATTAATTATACTTCCTCATTTGGCTGTGTAGTTTCCATGAAAAGTAGTATCATTAAAATGAAAACCATGTGACAACATTTACTCTTCAGCTATCCAGTTCTGACACAATGCTTACAAGCTTCTCACAATATTATCTTTTAACATGAATACTGTCCCAGTACTCTTATGCAGAATCCAAGCGATCACCTCACTGCTGGCACATTTATCCTGACTAGTTCCCATTCAGAGGCATCCTTCACATGACAGAGCACATGAAAGAAGAGCAAGGAAGCCTGTATCACTTCACTCCTGTAATTTCCTCCTAACAACAAACCTGAAAGTCTGGTAGGAACTACCACTCATGCACAGCACAAAGCCACTTACTTGGCATCAAAAGTAAGTCCTTAGCTTAGCCACTGCTGCGGTCTCCTGTGACAAGAACTTATATTTTCATGCATCTCTTACTCTGATGCAGTGCTAGGAGGTATACATTCACTCAACAAACAAAGAAATAAGTTATAGGACATACTACAAAAATCTAGACCAACTTTATTTTGAATATAATATCATTAGATAATGGGATGAAATCCATGTATTTATACAACAATTTACTCCAAAATTAACTCAGGTGAGCAGTCACATGCACATGTGAACTTACAGCTGCTGCTTCTAAATTTAATCTTGCTGTAGTGGTTAAACCCAGTGGGTGGCTCAGCATCACACAGGTGTTTGCTCACTCCTCCCCTTCCCAGTGGGATGAGGGGAAGAGAATCAGGAAGAAAAAAAAAACAAAGAATCCATAAATTGAAATAGAACTATTAACTAAGATAGAGAGAAAGAAAATACTTATGTATGCAGATATGAATGTATGTAACAAGAGATCTGAGGAGAGGGACATGGGTGTCCTGGTGGATGACAGGTTGACCATGAGCCAGCAGTGTGCCCTGGTGGCCAAGATGGTCAATGGGATCCTGAGGTGCACTAAAGAGCGTGGCCAGCAGGTCAAGGAAGGTGATCCTCCCCCTCTACTCTGCCCTGGTGAGGCCTCACCTGGAGTACTGTGTCCAGTTCTGGGCTCCTCAGTACAAAAAAGACAGGGATCTCCTGGAAAGAGTCCAGCGGAGGGACACAGATGATAGAGGGTGTGGAACACCTCCCTTATGGGGAAAGGCTGAGAGACCTGGGGCTGTTCAGCCTTCAGAAAAGACTCAGATCTGATCCACGTCTATAAATATCTGAGTAAATATCTGAGGAGCAGAAGGCAAAGGGACAAGGCTGGACTCTTCTCAGCAGTGCGTGGTGATAGGATGAGGGGAAATGGCCACAAACTGAGGCACAGGAAGTTCTGCACAAACGTGCAAGGGAACTCCTTCACAGTGCAGTGATGGAGCACTGGCACAGGCTGCACAGAGAGGTGGTGGAGTCTCCTCTGGAGACATTCTAGACCCACCTGGACACCTACCTGTGCAACCTGGGCTGGGAGCTGCTTTGGACTCAATGACCTTTAGAGGTCCCTTCCAATCCCTACGATTCTGTGATTCTGTGATAAGCAGCGATGACTCAGTAATGTCCTTAAGCATTAAACACAAGCACAAATTAAGAAGCAGATTATATAGGAGAATAGGCATATTAAAAAAAAAATCTCCTGTGGTGAAAAATAATAGAACAGCACAAAATATTTGTATTCATGCTGGAAGCTGCACCAGAATTAAAAGAGAGAGGTATAAGTGGAAGAAAAACAACAAAATAAAAATAAAATCTGTCAAAATATATTCTGGTATTTTCAAATATACAAAAGGTTTTGTTTCTTCTAAATGGAGAGCTCAGCAATTTTATTATGTTGACCTGTTCTGACTGTGATTAGCTTTGAAGCTGTGTTCCCATGAAACCATGACCCCATGAGAAATGAAGCAACCAATATTCATTGCTGATCCACTATATGTTATGATTTGTTTCGAGTTATCAGCTATGAACGTGCGTTGCAGTGATCTGCATCCCTACAGCAGAACATACAATCTCTCCTGTGCTGTTCCCTAGCTGGGCTAGTTCTCAGTTTGAAAAATCATCTCATTTTTTTTGATATTAACAACCCTAATGAGCACCTCAACTTGCCAAAAATGAGTCTGATAAATTGGCTCAGTGCAACACATATCAATAAAGACTATCTAGAAACAGTTACGCACAGTAACGCAGGACAGATTTGATTTAGTAAATTTTTTAATTAGGAATTTTCTATTTCTGAATTACAATAGCTGTCACAGACCTGGAAGGAAAAACAAAACTTCTCAGCAGGCTCTGTGTTCCTTCTGAATACTTTATCGGTCATGGATGACTCTGTGATGTATCACCCCAACTAACGGACACACAAACATACCCCGTGTCCTTCTGATGGGGCAGAACTGCACACCAAGCACCAACCTCTTATCATTCAGAAGAAAACGACACACCCTGATCTACAAAGGAACTCCATTTAATCAGACACGGCCAAAATTGTAACCTGCCTTGAGCATGCAGATGGGGATGTAACAGCATTGCCCTGAGAGCCAATTACTGCGCTTCATTTCAAGGCAGTTGCCAGTTATTAATTAAACATACTATGTTCTGAGACATTAATTTCTGCAGCCTGCTCCTTGCTTTCTACGGCCTGTGTTAATATTTAAGCGCTGTGAAATTGTCCTAGGTATCAGAAGTGAACGTAATTAGGGGTTGCTTACACAAGGCAGCAGCCTGTGCTTCTATGCAAATTATGAAAATATTTCTAACATTATTTCTGTACTTCATATTTACTTTCAACCTCCAAAATATGTCTGCAGTAACACAAGTGGTAAAAAAAAAAAAAGCAACAAACACCAACAGCATCCAACCATTAACCCCATGGTTTTTCCTTCACCAATTACACACGTGATACGCTCATAGTTTCATTTTGGACAATTTCCACTATTTTTTTTCCGCTATTCTTTAATCATAAACAATGCTATTAAACATATAAAGCAAAAACTACTTAATGCTAAAACAACACTTTATCAGAAGAATGATATGAATACACAAACTTCCAAGTTTATCCTTGCATCAATAACATGCAAGTGATCTCTTCGCTCACAATTCAAATTACATTAAAAAAAATAAATATGCTCCACTCTTCTTTTCCCTTTTAACTTGGGATTCCTTCTTTCAGACAATTAGTAAATGATAAAGCAATACACATGCTGCTTTAAATAAGTAATATTTGAGTTTTCGTTCTGCTATACCTGCCACATGATAGCATCTGATGATTAGTATGTCAGCCCTGCTCCTCTCTTTAATCTTTCTGAAAAGCAGCAAGTTGTTTATGAATCGTTGTCTGGCAGTTAGTAAACTTGATGGGTTTCTTTCACATACATTCTCCAACATCACTGACAGTTATAATTTATAAAATATTACATAAGAAAACAGATGATTTGCAACTACAGCTCCAGAAATCAACCGCAAATGGAGGAAAAATTGCACTGACATAGCTGAGCACAAAGGAAAACGAAGGGAGGCAATCAGCAAGACTTCAGGACGGTGGGCTATGAATTTTAACCTTGGGCTACACAAATAAAATGAAAAAAAATGAATAAAATACTGGATGACAGTTGTAAAGTACTGGATGACAGTTTAACTAAACTAGAGCAGCAACCAGAAGAAATGGACAGAGGATAGCACGAAGCAAACAGAAAGCAAAACAGTGGAATGCTCTCCTAGGTTCAGCTATATTGCCTAAAGTGGATATCCCTTCTCACTGCCCATCATCTCTGCATCTTCACTCAAATACTGTGTCACTTCTTAGACAACGCTCCAGTTCTACATTACTAAGAGTGGTGTTGAGGAAAAAAGCCTCAGCACCGAAGTGTAGCCCCAACGCCCAGTTTGGATGCTACCTCACACCACTTACACCACACTGACAATCCAAACTACTTCAGGTAACCCAATCTCATTGTTAACAGTGAAGTACTAAACGCACTTACCCTGGGGAAATGACATGGATGGCCACCAGCTCCACCCAGCAGGCATACTTGCTGGGTACCCGCAGCCCAAGGACACTGCTAACTCTCCCTGGATTGTAATGGTTGTTAAGAACTTTCAAAGCAAACAAGACTCCTGCGAACAAGGATAAATAACGTCAAGAGAAAAGCACCCGTGGCCAAATAATAAAGAAACGTTTCCTATGACTTAACTGCTGAAATGACAGCTATTGAACCTGGAATACCATGCAGTTCCACAGCACCACAATGCAATACTGCTGCATGTCAGAACAAGGGCTCTGCTGTTGGATTCCTTGTTTTTCAGGGGCACTTTTCAGTCACTTAAGGATTGACATTAAGTATTTGTGTAACGTAGCCAATTCAAAGCTACTTTTTAAATACAGCAACTCATTGTAGCTATTCAAGTAAACAAAATACAACCATTGCTAAATGGGAGCTCTAGTTGTAATAATGGACAAAATTAATGAACTCAAAATGTTTAGTGAGCTGAGAAAAGCCACAAGTGAAAACAAGACAAATGCATTTGTGAAGCTCATCAGTACGCTCAAAAAAACTGAATTAATGGAAAAATCATCTTACATATACTCCAGAATCACTTGTTTCTGCAAAAAAAAAAAAAAAAAAAGGAGATAAACCGCCTTTAATCACAGTAATTTAATTCTAATTGATTGTAACTGTTCTTTCATGCAAATAAAAGATACACTAAAAAAAAAAAAACCATGAAAAGAGTTTCCCCCTCTTGTAACACCACAGAGAACACAAGATGACAAAACTCCTTTCTCTATCCAGTGAGGTAAATATTCTTATTTTAGGATAAAACAAACATTTCTTTGAACATACATACGCTTATATTTGTTGTTGCTGACAGACTTTATTCAGAAACCATACATTCACTTGAGGGCAGAAACATCTGATTGCAGTACATAGTTTAGGAGTTTTCCCTATCCAATCCTCCCTTGCCTCACCAGAATATTCTGCATACAGCTTCAATTTTTAGCATCATTTTTGAGGTCTAACTGCCTACTGAAGGGCCTAGGCCTGCTGTGCTGTTCCTGCTATAGGTAAAGGCCTGGTCCATTTCATCCAGTTGCAAAGTAAGAAAATAAATCCAGGCATCCTAAAATTCTTATGAGATGAAAAATGAATGGGTCATAAATATGCACACGAACTGGCTCTTAAAGAAACAGTTACTGCCAGGAAAATACTCATTCCTTCTTGAACATCTGTTCCATATACATGACACTTGCTCTGTCTGAAATTACATATGCTGAAGGTCACATTGAGAACGCTGAAGGTTTAGAAAGATCAACTACAGACACTAAGTCTGTCAGAGCTCCTTTAACCTACTGCCTGAGCAGAGCATGCACTGTTCACAAGAACGCAACACACACACGTGCTTTACAGTTCAGAAATGGTTACTTCAGTGACATAACGTATGCAGATGCATCTGGATGTACACCTGCCCGTCTGCTGCATTCAACGTTGCTATATATTGTCTATAATTATTTATTTTTGCATTTTAATTGAACCAACCTACCTGAGAAGCCTACAGCACAACTCATTTCATACGAAGGATCATTCAGAATCTTCACAAGCATGAATTCCAGCAGCATATAGACAATTCCAGTCAGCACTGAAAATACTGCAATTATATATGCAAACCACATACTCCCAAGTTTCTTTTCCAACATTATCCCCTTCCAAAGCATAGAAATCATGTTATAATATAAGTGCCAGTCATCGACATGGTGGACAGGTGAAAGCAGCAAACGCTGCCAGTTCTTTCTGTAGAAAGCTTCATTTACACTGATACACGCTTCATGCAGCGGCCTCAGGGGGGTCAGAAAGAAAAAGACATTCAGTACAAGCACTGCAAGGGTAACAGAAGGAATGTTCTGAAGTCCAACTTGAGAGATCTGATAAAGCAGCAAAAGCAGTCCGGCACTGACTCTTCCCTGCCTTCGTTGCATTATCGCTTCTTACTCAAGGAAACGTGAAGTTCACTCTGATTTCTACTCTTGATCAAATCCAACACCACACACACTTTGGAAAAGCTGAAAGAAAAAAACAACCGCATTAGAATACATGTACTATGGTGTCTTCAAGCTCAATGTTCTTTTAAAACAATAACAAAAAAAAAAACAGCAATTCTTCAAGCTAAACAATTGAAGTGAGAAGAAAAGAATTTTAAACCGGTCTGAGACCAAAAACAAGAAGACTTATAATATGGATAATCCAGATGAGCACCGTGAGAAGCAGCAGCCTGCAACCTCTCTCTCGTGGCCCTGGACAGACTATTTCTTACATAACATTCCCAAATGTTCTAGACCTCTTCTCACTAATATCACAACTCACAGCCTTTAAACTTTCAGGCAGAAAACCTCTGAAAAACAACAAAAAAACCTCTACAGAGACTTAGTCCCCATCTTTGCTACGTGTACTGTTTTCAGGATATTTTCCCCAGCTTTTAGTAATACTCAGTACAAGCCAAGAATGAAAATTCAAAGTTACTGTTTTGAGGAGTAAAAAGCACTCCAAGGTAACATCTGCAACCCTATAAGGAGAGGAGGGAGGTGCCTGCACCAGAACACAGCACGAAGCCACACCCAGATGGCAGAATGGATACCTTCATCATCAGGACAACAGCCCAAGATGCAAAGTTTAACACTCCATGTGATGCCTGTTGGGATTTACTTGCGTTTCTACAGACAGCTGTTCTCTGCAAGCAGCTTTCATTCGGTATTCTGAGTATCATTAACAAATTGATCGGACTGCACCACAGTAAGCTAACACGTGGAAAAGTCAGGGAAACCACCTCTGAACTGTGTGATCTGCAAGAGCAAGAGGAACTGAGATCTGCAGAGGGCTGAGCTGAAGAAAAGCCCACTTGCAGCCCAGCCTACATCCTCTCCTTGAACACAAGCAGAAGCAGCAGCTAGAGTCATGCTGCTTCACACTTGACAATAAGTGGCATTAAGCAACAGATCAAATTAAATTCCCGATGCTGTAATCCCTGGATTTCTTGATAAACTGCATTTACACTCAGCACAGCACTGGAAGAAGGATCCACCTGCATTCTCAAAGCAACTGCACTAGAGCAGAACACAAACTCATCTGCTACAACGAAAGGAAATTCACTGCATTGTTCCCACGGTCTAAGCTTGGTCCGAGGCAGAGTGCAAGCAGCAGAAACTTGCTCCTTCCAGGACCGAGTGCACAGCTCAGCTGTGCTGGGACCTTCCAGAAACAGATAGCAATCCTCCTCATTTAACTACACATCTGAGCTAAGACCTCTTGAAACACAAAATCGTTGTTGTAAATGATAATCAACTGTGTCAGCCATTGTTTGTCTGGTTTTAATGTCAAAACTCAATTTCAAAGAAGTATTTAGATAATCTAAAGTTTAGTTCATGTCACCTCTTACAACATATCAGCTCATAATGTTGGGACCACCATTTCCAAATACTCCTACACTCACATGCTCAAGCCTCTGACTTCTCTTTTTTTGCCACTGACACAGCTACATTCTTCCCCACTGCAAAACAGCTGACAAAACCTGTCAGAATTTAAAAGCCAACCCAATTTAAACACAGGCTACATGGAAACCCCAACATCTTGCCATACCACACTGTTCAGATTGCCAAACAGTACACAGTATCACTTCTTAAAACTTTCCTTCTCTTTTGACAGTCTTTATTTTCCAATTTTAATACTCTTAACATCAACACACCTAGGAAATACAGCCTGCACGCAGCACACGTCTGTACCACAACCACGTGAGGGGTTTACACCACGACTGCATACCGTAAATCCTTCCTATTATTGGGAGCAACCAGAAATGGGTGCCAAAAACACATCTGATTCTAAAGGACAAATATATAAAGAAAGAAAACAAATTAAGAGCCTTCTGAAATGGAGTTCAGTTAAAATACAGAGCCTTCCACTGTTTGAACACTTTTCCTCAGCCTCTACTCTGTCCACTTGAAGTCCAACAAGACTTGAAACAATGAAGCCTTTATTTATTTATTAAACATGCCACCCACTTCAAAATGTACAAATTTCCAGCAGGGCCCTGAATCGGATGCTTGTCCTGCTCCTCGGCTGCCACGTGCTCGTATTTTTGTCACCTACTCAAGATAAATGTCTGAACGAAGCATTCTTGAAACCTTGCTGGTTCAGTACTAACCAAGAGCAAAGCATGGAAGCTTTTCTTTTTATTGCAACAAACCCCTTCGCTGGATTGACAGACATAAAATATTACGACTTCAGATTACTGAAAAATCACACTATTAAGTAAATGTTTTACTCAATTCTGGTTCAAATGAAGCGTTACTGTCTTCTCCTACTACAGCTGTAGTTTGAAGATTCTCCTTCAACCCTCACTCCCCTCCGAACTTCTAAAAGTTCCACTCTAAAACTGAGGTTCACATTGATGCGAAACAAACACAGCTCATCGCCCTGCTGCTCAGAAACCGCACTGCGGGTACGCCCAGATGCTACAGATGAGGAATGCAGCTCCTTTCCACTGAGGGTAAGCACAACCGTGATCCACCTGCACGGCACATCCCGCCCCTCAGAAGGCCGGTCAGCAACCTTCTCTCCAGCACTGCTTAGTTCTCCTCGTGCCTTCCAAAAACCATTTGTGCTGGAGAAACCTTAGCACTACATAACCCTCTGCTGACAGAGGGAATCCCAGGGTTAGCTTTGTATTAGGAGTGTGACTTTGAAGTGAACTTCTCCATTGCTCCCACTGACTTCACTGCAGTTCTCTGGAGTGGCCACAAACTGTTTTCTTCTTTTTTCAGATGAAAAACCTGAGCATTCAGCCCACAGATCCAGGCTGGAGCTAGGTCACATTAAAACCAAAAAACCAAAACCACAACACACCACTTGAAACACATACAGGATGAAAAAGGTGAACATCAGACGCTGAGCATAAACTGTTTCAGACTGCAGATACAGCTCAACAGACCCACGCTGATCACCTTTTAAGATAGAAACTCAGTACAAATCCTGATAACCAAGAAAAGAACAAATCAGAAACTGTGATCTTAAGGCAAAAGCAGTTCTACAAAGGAAGCATCAGCAAACTACACTTACTGTTGGCCTCAAACTTTGAAGGGTACTAAGGAAGGCAGAATAAACAAACCAAGAACAAATAAATGCAAGACAAAGCACAAACATTTTAGATGTAGTGAACCATATTGCTTTTATTTAATATGCACGGAAAAGGTCAGCCACAGCTATCAGTTACAAGAAACATTAAATAAACTGACCGCGTGAAGTGCCATGTCTACCACTGAACTCACTCCTTCCCCATCTTTCTGTCTGTACATTACCTCTCATAGGCAGCCACTGTGAGAACAGGCACTGTGCTCATGTCTCAAAAGCAAGGCCTGATCTCTGCTGAAGAGGATTTACTGGTAATGCATATATTAGTAAGAGTCACTATTTCCTCCTCCGGAGACAAAGGTCATACCACTTTCTGTACTACAATATAAACCAGCTCCCCAGATGAAACAACCTAAGATGTTTATTACGTATTGCCTTTGTGTGGGTGTATCTATATGTACAGAGAAATATATTTATACACATACACTCCTTTAATGGGTATATATTATTCTAATCAGGAAGAATACTTCGGGTTGACCACCAAAACGAGCCGTTTTGGATTATATAAATCCATATAATAGAACTTCTGCTACAATCCTAGCACGGAGCAGACAAAAGCAGAAACCCCTACAGATTTTCACAGAGCAATACCTTTCAGAAACACTTCCTAGAAATCAAGTTCACCAGGAACTAAAGAACTCAGTGTTCTCTCCTTCACTGGAAAAAAACACGTTCAAAATTCACACAGGAACCACGTGGCAGTCCCATGCTGCTGACTACTGCACTGCTAAAAGCAACACAGAGACTGTTTTCTCTGTATTTCTAAATGCACATGCCATGTTGTCAAACAGATGAAGCATTTTTGATCGAGCTAGGAAAAAAAAAAAAAAACAAATTAGCAGATAACCTCTTTGAAACGTCAGCTCTTCTTGAGCCTCTGTGATAAGCCAGTCAGAGTTATGTACCATCAAAATATCCTCCTGGGGGAAACAATGGACATAACAAGCTCCTTTCCTGTTTTGCGGGAACAAAGCTACACAAGGTGCAATAAATACCACCCTGTCTCATAACTGACAGGAAATAACTACCCTTCTAACAGCCAGGATACGTTGATAAGGTTTGTAAGTGAAGTGAGCTACTGTAAATATTGATAGCCGTAGGACTGGACTGCTGAGGGGGTGCCAGCTGTAAGTACATAGAGCTCCATATCAGAACCAAAGTAGAGCTCAGATTAGGCCCCAGCTGGATTCTTAATTTCACAGATGCTTAACTACTTCCATTAAGATCAGGCCCTTGTTTGCACTTGACTGCAATTCTCACACCCATATATTCCCCCAACTGCGTCATTACAGCAAAGGAACACCCTCACTTGTTTATCTCAAGAACTCTGCAGCGCAATCAAAATGAAACAGCTGGCATTTCCCCCACTCCTCCAGAACAGAACGGCACGGCACGGCACGGCACAGCACGGCACAGCACGGCAGCGTCGCGCCGAGCAAAGCCTGCACGGACGGGATAACGGGGAACGCGGCAGAGCGAAGCGCACAGCACGCAGCCCGCCTCGCCCCGCGCCGGCACGGCCGCGTGTGCTGCAGGCAACCCCGGGCTGGAGGCGGCGCGGGGCCTACGAGGCCAAGCGGCGGCAGGGAGCCCGCGCTACGGCTCCTCACGGCCGGAGGAGGAGGAGCAGGGCGCTCACACGGAAGCGGCGCCGCGCGGGGAGGCAGCGGGACACGTCCTCAGCGGCACCAGGTCCCCTCGCCCCGCTCCCGTCCCGCCCGGCCCGTCCGCCGCTCTCCAACACTCACGTTCTTCTGCGCAGCGCTGGCCCCGGCGCCGCATCACGTGACGCGGCTTCCGGCTCGCAGATTCGCCACCCGCCCGCGGCGCTCCCGCCTCAACTGCGCGCGCGCGCAAGAAGGCGTCCCGTCCCTCCCTAGAGCGGGAAGGGGGCGGCGGGAGCGCGCGGCGTGGGCGGAGGCTCAGGCGGGCTGAGGCGTGGCGGGAGCGCGCCTGGCGAGGTGTACGTGCTCGTAATGTGCGAGAATGCGACGAGAAACGACACCTCATCCTATACTCTTCGGTCTTGGCGCATTGGGATCTGTTACCCCAATTAATGCTAGTCATCGTAACTCATACAAATCACAGGATGTGGGAGCTAGGAATGCCGGGCTGGCAGATTTCCAAACGTACACCAGGTTTTCTGTAATCGGCACCATTTTCTGTAACGGCCTCCTCTAGTTTCACAAAATCGCAGTTCCAGTCTGTAACCGTTAACGATGCAGTGCTTATCGCCCCAGTGTAGGCTCAGGGCTTAATACCGGACACGCGAGCCCTGAGGTCCTGGCTTTCTGCGACCCAGAAGGTCTGGACTGATAACATCCTGCATTAACACGCTCCATCGTGTATTTTCTATCTTACCTTTTTGATGAGGCCCCAACAATAGGAGTCATGGGAACAACTGTAGGCTAAGGTTAAGTAAATGAATGATGCATTCAGGTGCTGTGATTAATGGGTCACATATGTTCTTTATAGCTGAGTGTGGGATTTAATACTGCATTCTTTTTTTTTTTTTTTTGCTCACGTTTTTGGAAAATTTGCTTAAAAAAGAAAACCAACGGAACTTTTGTATTGCTTTTACTTACATAAATAGCTGCAAGTGTTTATATATATGTACATTTAAGAAATAAAAGCTCTGCTGCTCTCTTTCTTTGACCTCATGCCACTATTTACCTCATGAATTCCCTTCAGCTTTTTGTCTGAAAGTTCATCTTTCTTATTAAAAAAATAAAGAAAAAGAAAACAGTGTTTCACACACTACAACTTTTGTATGGAGAGTTCAAAAAAAGTGGTGACATTTGTTTTGTTTAGCCATGCTCATAGATTTCCCATACATGAGATCACCCATTTGTTCTTAAGATGCCCCAAAAGGTGTTTTTGAGTAAGGATCAATTTAGCTGGGCTGAAGAGCTGGCACCTAACAAGTACAGTGTGTACAACAATTTCACTGTCCATTTAAGCAGCTGTTAACAGTATACGTTCTGTTTCCTCTGTACGCCTGAGCTGATTAAAAAGAGAATTCAGTACTTTGAACAGAAATAAGAAAAACATCATTTTCATGTCCCACGTAGTTAGCACAGCAGTGACGCATTCAGTGACGGCTGCTTACGCCTTACTGCTAGCCATATAATCCATGTAAATATTTATGTTTCACCTATTATCACTGTAAACATACTGCTTAGTCATATGTTGACCAATAATAAAAAAAAGTGACATTGAGATCTTTCTCTTGCTTAATGGCAGAAGGTTTAAACAGGTTTTAGAGGCAGTAGAGCAGATCTCATTTTTCTCAGATATATACAGAGATTGTTCATCATGAAATAATTGGGAAGGAACAGCTTGCTACGGAATGCATGGATACTGATTAAATCCATATCTGAAGAATTTCTTTTAAATTAATGCTGGAAATTTGGTAGCTGCGTAACTGAAACACTGTTCATGTTAGTCTTAAAGAAACTAGGTAGGACTAACTCAGAAATGTTAGAAGAATGTGTAAGCACAGTTACAGTAAAGGAGGTGCAGGAGGTGCAGCTTTTCTGGACTATCAGTATATAGTGGTATTTATAAACAGTAGAATAAATAATAACTTGAAGTTTGATACACGAGGATATGATGCATCTGTCAGAAAACTAACACAATATTGATGATTTAAGGGTTGTTTAAATACACTGTTTATGTACAACTGTTTTGCCTCTGCTACTATTCTGATTCTGAAAATAACATCCTGCTTTGGAAATTATGGAGGCAAGCCATCCTGAGAGACAGGTGTGGAAATACCTGATATGTTTTGTGTTAATTCAGGGCTTAATTTCTTTGAGTCTGATGTGAAATTAACTTTGCATTTGTCACATTTCCCACTCATACTAGCTCTTCCTTATCTGGTCATGTGCTTTGTCCAAGTTCAGCTGTCACCACCAGAACCTTCATAATGAAGATTGTCATGATAAAAAGGAATGTATCCTGGAGGTTCTTGTTCGTGTATTCTGCCAGGAGGAAAAGAAGAAACATCTGTTGAAAAGTAAAGTAGTCTATTAGTCTGAACATGGGCTGGAAGAAATTGACTAACATGAAAAAGGTTTCATTGTGCTTACAGCCAAAGGGGCTTTTGATCATCTAGTCACCTCCTGCTTAACCTGATACTTCTACACTGCACTGAGGAACCAGTTAAACCAAAGCATTTTCATCCTCAACATCCTAACCTGTTGTGTGTCACCTACAGAGATACAATAAATCAAAGGATAATGCTAAGGAAATGAACGTGTAAAATATGCCAGGCGGATGGTACCGCATGCTCTCTCTACTCAACTAAAGAGCCTTCTAAGAAAAGATATCAGAACCAAAAAGAGTATAACTCAAGGTCAGTGGTGAAAACAAAATATAATACAAATGCTTATTGGTTATGGTACAACAAGATAGAATGCTTCTATCACCTAAAATTCATTATAAGACATGTAATGAGCATGGAGGCATTTCTCTTCGTTTTACTTGACCACAGGAATCTTAATAATCATTAACAAAACAGTCTGAACATTGTTAACCTTAGTAATACTGTAGGCAGAAAGTATTCCACTGAACACAGTTCTATTTCCAGTGGCAACGTAATTCACATCTCATCATTCAGAGTTGCAATGAATTGCAAAATTAAATTTTATTCTGCTACTGGCAGAGAGTTTTTGTTCATACTGGAACTGTGAAAATCTGTGATTACTTCCCATTTCTGCAAAGCATTCAAATACTGTGAAGGTTTTTTTGGTTTGCTTTTTTTTTTTTTTTCCCAAAACATGGGTTTTGATCTAATTTTATATCTTTTTATGAAACTTTAACTGCTTTGTAGCAAGGCTGTGTCAGTAACCTGGTGACGATCTCGTGTGTTCTGTTGGCCTGCACGGTGCAAGGACAATTGGAGCAGTATTCCCCCAGGGCAAGGAAACATCAATTCTTAGTACTCAGGTTCCCAGCTCTGAAAGTTGAGCTAATCTTGAGGCAATGCAGTACTGAAGGGCTTTATCTGGCACTCCTTGCAAAGAAGGATTTGTCAAAGATAGTAAAGGAAATTCTCCAGAAATTACAGTAAGCCTCTTTTTGGAAGACTTTTCCTGTTCTGTATTCTCATGGGTACAGGCAGAGAATTTGTGTTTTCATGCTTTTATGTGTTTATACTGACATCAGTTCTACAGCATATATACTCACCATGTCGACCCATATAGCATGTCCCCCACAGAGAGGTTGAGGAAGCATTGTGAAGAGGGGCTGCTGCTTTTAAGTCTCTGGAAGGTGACCTGAAGCCGTACCTTCGTGACTCAGTCTTCCTTATTTCTGATTTTTGTACACTGAAAAAAAAAACCTGTATTTGGAAGCTTGAATCCCCTGAGTATTACATTCATAATTGAATTGAGAATTGCTAATTTGCTTGATTTGGTTTGCTTTTAACTTTCTAGAATTGTCTTTAAGTCATGGGAAGTGCACTCATAGGCCTCAATTGCTCTAAACAGCCCCACCTGAGTTCCCACACCCACTGCCCAGCTTCCCCATTTAAGATCAGTCTCAGACCTCTCATTTTCCTTTAGATCAGTTTTTAAAGCACTCAGCAGAAACTGTAAAGCTGTAGTATAAAGGAGAAAGGGTAAATGAAATGAAGATCAAGTTGGTTTTATGCCCATTTAAGTCTTTTTAACATAGGCAGCGCTGCAAGAGTTGTAATCAAATACCGTAAAACTATTGAACCAAACTATTACCAAACCAGGGAGTTGCATTGTTTTGTAGGTTGCAGCTATCAGATTCCAGTCAAGAGAAATTTCAGCCTTGCTTGGCAGAGAAGAATATTCTGGCAAATGTAATATATTTTATTTGATCAGCCAGAAGATAGGAAATGACAGAGAAGCTTTCCAAGCACAGGAGGCCTTATTTAACTCCAAAATAGAAACAGCGGACTTCAAAGTTAAATACAAATGGAGGGAGGTTTTTCTTGATGAACTTCAGAGCACCCTGGAAGCTGCGTGCAACAGAAGCAGAGTGGCAATAACTGGTGAGTTTATCAAGGTGATCCTTTCTCTTGTGTGTGCATAGGAAGTGCGCCTGAGTGGTTGGTTTAAAACAGCAAGTTTCACTCCTTTCAGTGATACAGCTGCTGTAGCCATAATGCTGTAAGGACAGAGACAGAAGTGTCTAAGTGCTGCTTGTAGGCAGGACCAGCAAATATGGGGAGAAGTTTTCTAGACCTTAAACAGCAGTGGGACATAATGTGAGCATCGTACCTGTTGCCTGCCTCTCATGGTGTGCAGCTGAGGCTGAGAAATGGCTTGCTGTGATACAATCACTGTACAAACAGCTTCAACGCCCAGAGAGGCTGCTGTCCTGTAGCTTACTTTCTGCTTTATTAGAAGTGGTAACTTGTCACCCATCTGCTGATTGAGGTTTCTGGTCTTCTTTAACCAAAATCACAAGGGTGGAGGCTCAGGACCCAGTTGGGGCTGGAGGTGGCAGGGCTCACATCATCCTGCTCAGAGCAGGCAATGCATCTTTGAGAACCAGCAGACAGTGCAGCCCAGAGCTGTATTACCTGTACCCCAGACCATCTTGAAAGCAGGAATCTCATGCCTCAAAGGCCATCTCTGGAAGAAAGCAGAGGCTGTGGTGGAGAGCGTGTCATTGGTATGGAATGAGTTCCAGCAGGGGAATAAAGATAGTGCTTGGTGTGGGTGCTGTTGTGAACTTGTTCGGGTTTCTGGGGCTCTTCCTGCTTTCTAGGTAGATGGGCAGGTTTTTCAGGTGCTCCAGGCAGACAAGCCCTCCTGCTTCCTGAAGAGCCCAAGGATTTCCTTGGGGATTCCCCTGGGAATCTCTTCCTCCTCTGCTAAAATCTGTGTGGGCATATTTGCAGCTTTTTCTTTCAGCAGCTGTGTAATATGTTTTTTTTTTCTGCTTCCTGTCACGTTTACTTCGGTTATTCACTGTTTTTAAGTTTTGATTTCTGTCGTATGAACTTGAGAAATATGTTTTTAATTGCTTCTGTTGTTTTCTTTACTGGTTTTCCATCTGTAAAATAATGGTCTCTGTCAGCTTTTTGGCTTTTGGCATTGCAAAGTACCTAGATCAGTTGCAACAAGGTGACTCAGCATTCTGCACAGCCACTTGTAAAGATTGCAGCCAGGCCTTTGCTTGATTAACGAGCATTGGCCTCTTCTTGGGATGAGTTCTTGCTGGATTTTGCCCAAGGGCTACAGAGTGGGCACTCGAGGGAATTTAGCGGAAGAAATCTCTACTTGAAATTACTTCTCTTTTAGATCAATTTACTTAATGATTGCTTGCTTGAAGGTAATGGCCATGATAAGGGGGAAAAGTCAGTCAAAAGCATAAAGAGAAGTATGTTTGGAAGAATTTTTCACCAGTCATGTATTAAAGACTGTCTTCCCTGAGGAAAGATTTTGGCAGACCTTCTTACCGCATCCCCGAAGTAAGTTGGAACTCAAAAGACATGAGCTTGCATGCACATGGTACCTGACGCTGGGAACTTGGCAGCAAGTGTTATTCCCCCTCCTGTCCCTGGCAGCATTGCTCTCCTCAGAGATGACTGACATACCCATGTTTGTATCAGTCATCAGCCATATATGAACATGCATTTAATTTCCTTTTCTGAGGAAAGGAACACGTAGCAATTCTACCTACACCTTAGCCTTGTATTAACCTGTTTCACTTTCATCTGCCAGAGCTGTGCGCTGCTCAATGGCTGCACCACCACCTCCTGCAGCTCCCTGTGGCTCCTGCGTGTGGCGGTCATGATGGTCAATGCATCAGCAGCTTTGTGAGCAAGGACACAGCTTTATAAGCTCACGTCACGGGGTGTTTCTCTTCCAGGTAGCTGATCAGGAGACATCAGGGAGACTTGAAAACATTAGGTCAGAAATAGGAAGCAGGGAGGGAGAGGAGTAGCCTAGTGGTGTGTTGGGAATGTGGTGGTGGAGCTAAGTGCTTTGGTTAAATTGGGTATTTAGAACAGAAAATTGGCACTAATTTTTCTGCTATTCACAACTTCTGTTGTATAACTTATGGAGTATTAGGCTGGAGGAGGTGAAATAGCAGAAAAACAAACAAAAAATCAACCTTCCAAGTATGTAGTCTAGTCAGTATATGAGTATATGTATTGGTATGTGAAAGAAAAGTTTCTCTAAAGGTTTCTCTAAAGTAATCATGATTTCAGAATATACAAGAGAGTACGCTGAAATGAAGAAAGTACCAGAAGACAAAACACAGTGTCTGTTTGTAGAGTATCTGTCAGTCCATAGCAATAGTAAACAAGTAATCAAACCTTCTTAATTTGTGCAAGTTGCTGCATTTAAGGGCTGAATTAGCTAAAGCATATCTCTATATAATAACCTTCATTACGTAAATCAGTGTGCTGATGGATTACTGAGTTTGAAGCCAAAATACTGCACCACAATAGGTGCGAAGTTTCCTGATCATCTAATAAATTGATAACTTTGAAGCCTAGTTGTGACAATTTAAATGTCATCACTATTAAACAACTTGCCAAAATGCAAACAACTATCCTAAGTCATTAAAATGTAATTATAAAGGACAGCTGGGTCTGCTATCAGTCCGGGCTGTTGGGACTCATAATGGGGAAAAACATGAAAGTTCCACACAAGCAAAATGAGTCTACTGTGTGTGCCAATGAGAACCTGCATGGGAAGCAAATGCACTGTGCACTCTGTGCACAGTCAGTTACTGACGCTAATAGAAGGCTTACATTGCGGGTATGGACATAGGAGGCAACGACACCATGACATCCAGCAAATGTCTTCATCTTCTCTCTGCCCTATGTGAAAAGTCCTTTTGCTTGGGTAGTTTTTTTTTCTGTAGAGAGATGGATGGACTGGATAGCAAAGGCAATCTAGCAGAAGTGAGTTAAGTAGGACTACTCTTGTAGAGAGCCAGCACAGGTGTTCAGCCCTGTTTTGAGAACCAAGTGGACTTTAAATGATAGTTTGTCTGTTTTGGTTAAGAATATTGATAGAGAGGAAAGGAACTGTCAGACTTTGCAGGACTGGACTAGGTCTGCTTGACAGCTGCTTTTCTTATTAATAGACAAGAAAAAAAGGAAAGAAAGATAAGCAGGAATTTACTGAGTAAAGAGTGAAGATGGAAGGGAAAACTGCACAGAAAGTAAGTCCCTGAGAGCCAAGCTGGAGCATCGTGGGGCTCCCTGAGAAGAGAGGATGCTGGGGCAGGGGATGCAGGCACTCTGGGGACTGTGGGGTGCTCAGCCTGGGGAATCAAGGGAAGCCCCTTTTTCCCCTTTGGCTGCAGCTGTGTCAGCCCCCAGATGCCTACCCTTTTCTGCCTCTGCTGTTTCTCATTATCCCTTCTTGGAGACTACTGCTCTGCACCTGCTGGGTGCAGAACCGTGATAGGGATCAGTAATTTCACCTGCGCATTCCTGCAGGGTTCATGGAACAATTACACAGAGCTAGAAGATCAGAGCTGTCCTCCAGAGAGGTGTGGAAATAACGCCTTCCTTAGTGGGCCTAACTGTAACTGGAGCAGCCTCCAAACAAAACATCCAGATTCCAAGATATAAATAAAGCCTCACTGAAATGTCTGTCATGCAGACAGCAGCCATGGTCCTTGCTTGGGACTTGCTGCTCCTGCTGTCGGTGGTGTGGCTCTAAATTAATTGTAGTTTCAGCTGCTTCCCAGTAGGTTTTGTCCATTATTGAGTGATGCAGCATGTAGTTGCTTGCAGATTTACTACGGATACGGACAGTGTAAGTGGACGTACAAGCCAGAACTGTTATACTGCTTCACCGATACAGGAACATCAAATGGGTCCAGTCTCCTGGTATACTGTTTATATGTGTTATGGTGCTGCCAGCGTCCAGAATTGAGCCCTGTTTTCCCTGTATGTGGCAGGGAAGGTAGGAATTGTTGATAACTGGTAATCTAAAAGAAACATTTCATATTGTGTATCTTAATGTGTAAGATAACTTCTTGAGGCTTTTGCAAACCTAAATACAGACAAAATGCCTACACATGAATGTTGCTATATTATCAGAGTACTTTGACATTTTTTTTCCTGTAAACCAGCCTATAGTTTGTTGTTCACATGAAATAACAGTTGAGTATTCTGCAAAATATTCCATCATAGAATTGAAACTGGTCAGTATTCCTGAAATATATAGGTATTAAATCCCCCATGCATCTTTTTCTGGTATGAAGTAAATCCTTGTGATGCTTTCCTTATGCATTTTTGGAAATGATATAATAATGTGGTGTACTAGTGTCATTGTCCACCTCTGACTTTTCTGAATTGCAGTTTTTTGTTTGTTTTTAAAGAGGATCAGTTGGAGTGGAGTTTAGAAAACCATTTAAAACCAGGAATGGTTTCTTATGAACAGATTGCTCTCAACTTGGCTTTCTGTTTGCATCAGAAAACAATTTTTCTTTTATATGCAGAATAATTCATCTGTAGACCACATCAGACTTTTTTTTTGTCATTTTTTGTGCAGTTTTGGACTGGCCTACTCAAGGGCACAAAGCTTCAGCCTCTCAGTAAAAGAAGCGAGATGCTAACCTGCCAAATACAGGGAAATGAATACGTGGGAGAACAGTAAAAGTAAAGCAGGAAATCTCTTGCAGTGTGAATGATTTCCTACATAGCGTAAGCAAAATTTTCTGCTGTTTGTTTCATACTGCTACACTAAGGAAGAATAAATTTTAGTCACCAGTGCTGATAACGAGAAGCGTGCAGATTCTGAAGATCACACTGGCTAATGGATGGGTTGGTTATTTTGAAAAAGGAAAAATAAGGCTTTCCTGTAATTTCCATCCAAGTCCTCCCTGTGTGAGATGACAACTCACTGCTGTTTTAGGAAATTAAAATGCTTGTTTTCCACAAACACTGAGGAGGTTTTGAAATTAACTTAGTAAAAGTGAGGCTACGTGGTATTTCTTGCTGCACTGTGAGAATCGGCAGGATGACACTGTAAAATATCCGTAGTGATAGTCAGTGAGAAAGTCTGCAGGGAGTAAGGTCGAAGAAAGGTTAGCAGCTGACATCAAATCAGAAGCCAGGTGTGCTGACCCTTAATCAGAGGCTTTGTGGACTGCAATTCAGCATAACATTATTGAATTCACCTTTAGATTAAGCTGGCCCGCTTTGACATATACAAACCCATATGCAAGTTAATGGCTGTGGCATCCACTTAATTATGCAAGCTTTGATAACAGATCAGTGAGGTGACCTCTGCAACCACTATTTTCAAGGTCTTTAACTATTTGCATTTTCAACAAACAGAAAGTGGCATTCCCCATTTAGGTCACGTTAGACCATAAGTTTTGTGTGTACAAATTACAACCTGGGAATAGTAATCTGCACAGAAGATTTTTTTTTTTGTGATTACATTAGAGTTGTTGAAATCAGCACTTTACGTGTTGAAAGTCATCTGTTCAGGTACCCATAGCAAATCTTTGGCTTTGTGAAGGGAACTCTCAGAGACAGTAGTCTCAGTGACTAATACTCAATGGACTAAAATTAAGCATGTATGCAAACCCTGACTTCCTTGTTGCTTATATGATTTTGCAGTCTTTGATCATGAGATTGCTCTGTAAAGATTATTTGCCTTAATGCTGAAGTGGAAGAGGGCTCGTGTGGTGGGAATGAAAGACATTTCTTCTAGTTTAACAAATATTTTTGGATTAATGTAAGCTTAACATAATGACATATTGATGTGGTGTTATCTTTATTCAGTGGATGTGCTTCTGACTTGCTCACTTACGCAGTGCTTACTCAACAAACTGCATGGTAATCAGGAGTATTGAGGTCACCAGCAACAGATCTGCCTGTTACACTATGCACTAAAGACACTTGGTGAATATTGCACCAGTACAAAATCAAACTCATTGCTGATTCCACTGAAATTGCTCCCCTTTAATGCAGCCGTGGGGTGGGATTTAGCCAGGAGCTGGTCAGGGCTCTTATGCCCTTTGCAGTATTTATTGTACGTAGCCTGACTTGGTACTGAATAAGGAACATGAGCTAAAGGGCTGGCATATTTCTGAGATTGTACGGTTCACCTTCCTCTCTGTGAGGTTACAGCAGTGGGAATTGTGTATTCCTATAGTGAAAGACCTTGACAGTGTCCATAATGACCTGGAAACTCACATAAAATGTTGTAAACAAAGTGTAGTGCCCCAGAACTCAGTGGGTTTTTCTCTCCACAAGGCAAGGTGGTTTGGTTGGGTGGGTGGGCAGTATCTTTGGACCAAGACTTTTCCATGCCTGATTTTAGGGTATTTTCTATATTCATTGACTCCTATTTTACTCTTGTATTCTGTTCTTTGTTCTGATTAACTGTTGCTATGGGAAGTACGCTTGAAGAAAAGTCTTGGTTATAAAAAGCTGCTTCCATAGAGTCAACTGTCGTCCTCCACTACTCCTAGAAAGGTGTGATTCTATCCGAGAACCTCACTTGCAAATCTTAAGGCTTCAGAGTCTTTACCTTTTTCATGTATGCATATTGTCTTTCAGGTGCCTGATGTGCACAAGTCAGAGCTACGAAGTGCAAGACTCCAAAAGTATGGAGCAGGCATCACTGCTGTTTTGCTGCTTTGTTGGCACAAGTTATGTTTTGTAGCTCTCCAATTGGCTGGCACAAGTAGACAATACAATCCAGTTCATCAGCTGCACCCCTCACAGAGAGCACCTCTAGAGCAGCTGCTGGGTTAACTCTTACTCTGAGCTGCTGGTGGCGGTAGCAGTCATCAGGTTGAGCTGGAAGAGGGCATGATTAATACCTTGTATTTTTAGAGGTCTCAGTAAGGTAGTGCAAATAATTCCTACCAAAGCCAGACTGTGGCTGGTTGGTGAAGACGTATTTTGCTGTAGCACATATACACAGAACCCTGGTGCCTAGAACACTAAAAGCTGTTGAGCAAGCTGGTTTTATACTGTTTGCTGCAGCACTGAAGTAATAGAAGAAATGGGATCTACAGTAGCTTAATTATAGTCAAAAGACGACATTTGAAGTTAGTTGAATATGAAAGTGTTTTACAATGAGAATGAATTCCTCTGGGATATTATTTTTTTATTAATTTCTCCAGCAAATGGGCAGCTTTGGACTGGGAGGTTAAGAACAAAAGCTGGATGCTTCTGCTGCAATTCTCCATATAGGAATAATTACTGAAGGCAACATTTTAACTTATCTTTCAGCTCCAGACTTGACAACCCTCTGAGACGATTAGGGTGAAGCAGACCTCTCCATTAACTTACTTTCAGGTTGTTCTGCAGACTCAGGAAGACATTATTTATACTCTGCTCATGTACTTAAGTTCATCTTTGTCACTGTGTGGCCAGAAACATCTGTGTGAAACAACAGAAGCTGAGATTGAATTAATTCCTTCCTATAGAACAGTGATTAACAGTAACAAACTCCATGGCTACAGAACTGTACGATAACTGGAGCCTTACTGATAGCGTGGATAAATTGAGGGTTTCATTGTATTGAGATGTCAGTCTCAAACCTGTCATCGCCGCTAAATAATTTTTAAAGGATTAAAAAGCCCGAGAGGTATCCTGTCCCTGTGAAAATTCACAATTCCTTTGCTGTCTCCTGGGTGCTATTTTTAGAAATAGTGAAAGAAACAGACAGATCAGCCAGGCAACTATATTCACCCTCATAGCTTAATCCTATGAAAGGGGGAACAAGCAAGGCATCTGCATGAGGCAGAAAATCCTTGATAGCATGTTCAGGTTTTTGTTTTGGGTAGAAATATTAAAAAAAAAAAAAAACCTGGCAAACTGTGATCCTTGAAGATTTCAGCATTAGAAAGCAAGCAGAGGACCTACAAATGGACACAGAAGGGGTGTCTGCAGGCTGCCTGTGGTGTCAGTAACTGCCAGGAAATGACAGGGTGCAAAATGTACCGAATAAAGTCAAATATTACTTTACTTCATGCTGTTTGCACTAGCTTTGTGTGTCTAACAGGAGGCAATATAAACATGGAAGTTGTGTGAGCTACTGGAGGAATACAAACGCTGCAAACTTATGGAGGCGTTGGGTGAGAAAATAAGTAAAACTGCCCTAGAGGTACTTGAAGTAAGGGACCTCCAATGGAGAAACAAAGGTAAAATTCCTGCAGGGTGTAACTTCAGGTTCATCTTCTGCAACCCAGTCCGTGCTTTAGAGCTTTGCCTCTGTCTTTCTTCCAGTATGAGATGCAAAGTTAAGAGTGTGGTCATGCTGCTCGAGTGCATCTCCTCATAGCAGTGTGGTCTCACAAAGGGAAGGCCTGGAGATCAATCAGACGTAAACAATGTATTTCACAAGGCCCCAGCTGTATCATAATTGTTTTGATTTCCCAGATTTCACAATTGTGCTCTGCTGGTAACTTTCAGTCTGCCCAACTCCATTAATGGACAACTGTTCTGTTGCCTACACCCAGAGACCAAGAGCTTAAGTACTGCCCACTTTGAGACCCTCCTCTTCTCAGCTGGGCTCCTGTCTTGGGTAACCAACAGCGACTTGCTGTCCCTTCAGCGTGACTGCCAACATAAATCTGTGTAAGGAGGCTGTGAGAAGTGGTTGCACTGTGACTCACTACATTTGTGGATGGTATGGAAAGGCATTATGTTCTGTGATATCTGCTGGCTACTAATCATTCTCAGTCGTTCTTTGTAGAAAAAAATAATCTAGTGCATGTAATAGCATAATAGGAGGGGAGGATGCATTTATTTAAATGAACTAAAACGTCCCCAAGAATTAATTTAATAAAGTGGCTGGAAAAGCTAGCAGAGGATAATAGGCATGGAGACCTTCTGCTTGTCAGCAGAGGTGGTTAATTGGTTGGACTTGCTGTAGCACTGTGCGTGCCAAAGAGAGGCAAAATCATTTTCAGCATTAGCAAATCACCTAATAGCAATAACTCCAGAGTAATATGTTGTATTCATGTATTTATCTTGTCATATGTATTAAATGCTGTTATTTAATACTTGGATGTGTGGTTTCACGTGAATGCATAGTGAAAGAAAAAAAATGAGGAAAGTCCAGTTTACCTAATAACATTTTCACAGGTACTCTATTACAAAAACTTTCTCAGAATTCAACCTGAATTTGTTAAAAGATCTGTCTTTTGGTTTCCAAATTAAAATAATAATAATAATAAAAAAATTAAGAAAATGGGCTTGCCAGCTCAATTTTTAAATTTAAATTTCTAGGAGCAATTAGTGGAAAAGATGGAAATCCTGCCCTGTTCTTATAAGCTGTGTCATGCTGAATGTGGTATTAAGGCCACAAAAAGCTTTCTCTAATTTAGTTGTATGCACTGAGGAGACCAGTATGTATTTAATACCATTTAATTTAGATAACTTGGATTAATTTTTGATAAATCTGGTGTTGATAGTGCTTTGTCACAATTATTTTTTATTTATGGTGATAATTTGGGGATTTAAGCTGCAGGCTCTATGTTGATTGCAGACCATGGCTGAAAAACAGGAAAGAATGCAAGAAGCCAAGAATTCCCATATAGGAATAGCATAGCCTGTCAGTTCTATTTCTTTTAAACAGCTGTCAGAATTGGGGGAAAAAATAAAACTTACACTGAGGTGAATGTTTGATCTGAAATGCCTGTTTCTCAGCTGATTGTCTGTCTTTGTGTCTCATCCTTCTCTCAAGAGACTTTCTTGAATTCAGCTAATACATCTTATCCAGATAAACATTTGTGCATAAATTACTATTTCCTTTTTTTTTTTTTTTCTCTGCATGCTACATTTTCCTTCCTGCTGGAATGTTTTCACTGTAAACAAATTGAGCTTATCTTGGTGCTGGAGTCTTGGATCTTCTTGGTTTGCTAATGAAATGGTTTGAACTGATACACAAGAACATATTTTTATATAGAATGAGCTCAGTAATAGTTTTATAGCTAGACCAAGGCTTGAATGACTGGCTGCTCCCTATTTTTGTTTCTGGTAATAAGAAAGAAGCATATATTCCCCTATTATTAAATGAAGTTACTTGGAAGTAGTTATTATAAACAAACAGTACAACAGCACAGTGAGACAGTTTTATTTAGGGAAACACACACATGTTTTGGTCTGGTAAGCAACTTTTTGTTGCATATATTCAGCTTGCCTGCCTCGCTCATTAAAGATAAAAACTGGCCTTTTTGTGATACGAAGGCAGCTTGATTTCAGTATTTAAGGTATTATTCACATGCACAAAGGCTTTTTGCATGAAAGGTGTAATGTAAAAAGTGTATTTTTAGTGAAATTACTGTATTACTGCTGCTTGCATTATACAGGAACTCATGGATATTTTCTGGGTCTTATCCCAGAAACTGCTCAGATAGCATGGTTTAGGAGAAGTATGGGATTCTCAGGGAGTCATTTACTTTGTACTTTGCATCATCCCCTGTCCAATAGATCTTTCAAAAGCTCCTTAGAACTCCTATAGTAGCGTAAAGGAATATTTGGCAGATTCGTAACTGTCCCTGTTTAAATAATGTAGAATGAATACCACTATTTATAAATGTATGTTTCCAAAAACGTAGAGAACAATAATGTGCAGTCTTTAAAAATGGAAGGGGATTTTCTCACACGTACTGCTTCATCGCTTGCTGTGCTCTCACTCCACAGGCTGCTGAGTCCTGACTTGACTCGACTTCTTATGCTATGCCATGGTACATGCAGAGGATTGCTGAAATGCATCCTGCTCAGTTTGTGCTTCATAATCTCAATATTTTTAATTTGATAAAACCTTCTGAAAGTTGGGCCCCACTGGCAATCTCTCATGACATAAAATCAGTAAGTAGCATATGCAAAACAAGTGATGCTTTTTCCAATGAAAGCTCCTGTATCAGTGTGGTCTCAAAAGATATAACATTTAGTTTAGTACTGTAATTAATGTTAAGGTCAGCTTGGGCTACCTTTTATTACATATTCCTGTATTTTCCAATTCTTTAATACTGTTTTCAAGACTAGAAAGTAGAATTTCCCGTAGTAGGCCCAGGCAAAAATGTACGGTAGATTGATTCATATACAAATTGTTTTGTCCTTTTCCTGTTAATTCTCAATGATCTATTGATTCTTGGTGGTTTTTGTTTGTTTTGACCTCTGTAAGAGTATTGAACTGATGTTTTCATAGTGATACCTCTTACAATTCTAAGACATTATCCAAATGTAGCTGTGGTTAGCTCAGTTTGTCACCCAATATAGAAGGTCGGAGTTGTTTTTTCCTCTCTGTGTTAATATTTATAAAAAAGCCAGCATAGCTCAGTGTAATGAGACTTTTCTGCAACTCCTTGAGCCCATAATAATCCTTTGAAAGACCAGAAACTAAAGAAGTGTTTTCCATGATCAGTATGCTGCAATGAAGTTTTTTTCCTACCTAGCAAGTGAAAGCTCGAGGAAGCCTGAACCGCAGGGGGAGCCTGTGAAACAAGCCCAGGTCAGGCACTGGAATGGGCTGCCCAGGGAAGTGGTAGAGTCACCGACCCCAGAGGTGTTAAAGATGCATGTAAATATACTAAGGAACATGGTTTAGTTGGCAATATTGGTGGCAGGTGGATGGTTAGACTAGATAACCTTAGAGGTCTTTCCTGAACTTATGATTCCATGCTATCTTCAAGCACCTTTACGCAAAACCACCTCTTTGGATTTGATTTTCACACCCCCTATGAACTTTGTTATAGGGGGTTAAAAAAAAAAAAAAAAAAGGTGGACTTGCACAACTCCCTCAGTCAAAAGCCACCTGAGACCATTGCCTTAAGACACGCACAGACAAAAATTATTATAAATTGGATAAAAGATTCTGCAACTTTGCTTTTGAAATTCATGCTCCAGGCAATTTTGTCTGTGGAGAAGGAAAAAGAATTAAAGCAAAAAAGAAGTCTGTGAAGCACTGACACCTTTTCAGAACGTATTACAAGATGGAAATCTGAAGATAATAGATGCAGAGCTGAAGGTTAATCAGTGTAGTTTGGGAATTATCCAAAAGTATTGCTTATCTTCCTGTTAGTTTAGTGATCCTTCAGTGGGATAGCTGGATTCCCAAATGGAAAGCATAGGAATGATGTTTTGTCTTTCCTCGCTTCTTTAAACAGAGCCATACGATGGTACTTACAAGAGGTAGCAAAACAACAAGAAGATGTATATTATTTTGAAGATAAGAGCAGGTTAATTGATGACTATATCAAGTATTTCATGTAATTAGCGTATGTACTCTGTATGCTGATACCAGTAGAACTGTTTTGTGTGTACTGGCCAATCTGCAGAAAATAACTGTAGAAACAATTCTAATAAGCAACAGATGGAAAAGATGACTAAAATGTTTTTTGTTCTCATTACTGTGACACAGTGAAGTACGAGTGCTATCAGATAAGCTTGCTGCTTGTAATGTAATACATTTGAAAGCTGTCATTAGCCATTCCATCAACGCACTCAATTTGCCTCAAAGAGATGACAGTAAAAGTTGGGGATGTTAAGTTCTTCTGTTCTGTGTTTCTGCTATATTCATGATATTACTACCACTCCTTTAATAGAAATCAAACAGCTTGTTTACTCAAGTAATGATTTAACTAGTTGGCAGTCAACTATGCTCTTTTTGAAAGAGCTATGCGAGTTTCATCCTGACTGTTGAATGTAGAGAAAAGTAAATACTACAAATAAAATATGCAGCCAAGTTAGCCAAGGAAAAAGGGCCAGATCATAACTGTCAACGTGCAAAAATAGCTGGTGGGAGGGCTGCAGGGCTGGGCTCCTCGCCGTGGTGCTCAGTGGCAGCAGGCACAGACTGAAATACTGAACATTCTGGTCAAACATGGGAAAAGTCTTTCTTACAGTGAGGGAGGACCACTGCTGGAGTAGGTTGCCTAGTGACGGCTCTTCATGCTTAGGGATGTTCACAGCCCAAGTGGACAAGGGCTTGAGCAGCTTGCAGTGTTTTACCCTGTCTTGATTGATATTCTATCATGCAAACCCCTCTGAAATCAATTGTGCAGCCCAAATTTTCACAGGTTCACTGTCAAAGCAGGGAAATATGCGTAAAAAACAAGGACACATTCTACTCCTCAGTCTGCTGGTGTGTATGCTTACCTTGTGTGAGAAGTGTGGTGTTTCAGAGTTTTGCAGCTCAAAGAACAAAAAGCAACAACTCAGTCATTCTGAGATGTGGTCTGGTACAACGTAAGCTAGCTCCAAAAATCCTGTTTGAAAACATGCTAGAAATGTTAGTTGTTGCCTGTAGAACTGGGCAAAAGATGTGAATCTGCGCATGAAGTTTGAAAAGTCTTCAGGCACGCACAGTGGATCCCTTTGAAAAACAGCCAAGAACAGCCAGAAGTCAATGTATCTGTCAGGTCAGTCATGCTGCCGTTGAAGAGAATGTTCCCAAGATAAAGGAGCACATTTACATGCACTGCCTGCTCACAAGCTGTGGACAAGGCTGCCTCCTGCTTTCACCCTCAGCTCCGTGTCCTTGTGCAGCACTGCACATCAGGTAGATTTTGTCCTCCATCAGAAGGGTGCTCCAGTGGAGTCCTCTTTTGCTTGCCACGCGCATCAGGTCCCTTTGGAAGGCAAAGAACAGGGCAGAGCATGCCTTGCCTATTATGTGCAAAATATCTAATTAAAACTGCACATGTACTCTGAGCACAAACGTGTGCTCCTATGCCTGGGGAGGGACAGGGACAGGTTTCGGAGCTCTCCTCTTGGCACAGGAGCCTTTATAGTGCAACGTGGGTGCAATAGTGACTGTAGTTCTGCCCCATGGCTGAAGTCTGTCCTGTGGTGCCCTGACACGGGGAAATAATTTCCCATCATCCTAATTCAAGGTACAGTAAGCTTCATCTGAAGGTATGTGGGATGGATTTCTTTTCAATACAAACATTTAGTTTCTGTTTTAGTTTCTGTCATGGCAAACTACCGGGTAGAGGAAAGAATGAGGTGATGTACATCAGTGGTATAGCACGGATTGTTGTCTGCTCACTCCTTGGGTCTCACCAGGTGGATTCTGCACTTCCCTTACAAACCATCATTGTGTGGCTGCCTTTAAATGCTGCTGTGGTTTGTGTCAGTTTAAGGTGGCCTAGCAGCACGGCCCGCATCCCCTCAGATCTCTCCATGCGTGCAGATGTGCCGGGGCAACCTTCCCATTTTGAGCTGCCAAGAGGCAGTCTCAGCTGCACAGCCTCGAGCTCCTTCGCAGCAAGCCTGGGAACGACATCAGGCGTCCCTGAGCGCCCTGGGGAAACGCCGCGAAGGGGAAAGGAGACCGTGCCCTGGGTTCTGCCCGGAGCGACGGAGGGGACCGCGAGCGCGAGAGCAGCCCGGCAGGTGGCAGCATTGAGCAACGCATCTCTCGGAGCTGCTCTGCAGCACTTGTTTCCTACTCGGCGATGGGAGTTATCCGTGCGGCGCGTTTCAGCGCTCTTGAGCTGCGGAGCGCGGTGACTATTCGGTTTAATTTAGCCCAGAAAATAGTCACAGCTGCTCGGCACTACGGAGAAAGGAAAAAAACAAAACGCAAAAACAGCAACCCTGATGTGGGAACCCCCACCCGACGTTTCTGCCTCGCGCGGCTCCGTGCCCCGGCGGGGACGGACCTGCCCGGCCGCACCGGGACACGGCACCGGAGGGGCAGCCGCGCTCGAGCCACGGAAGAGCCGGAAACGCTGCCGAGGCGCAGCGGGGCTCGGGCCCGGGCCCGGGCTCGGACGTGCCGCGCCGCGGGGCGAAGGAGGGCGGCTCCCCGCGCGGCACCGCGGGCGGTTATAAATAACACGCCGCCGAATGGCGTCTACGCCGCCTTACTCCGCGTCTCTCCTCGGCCCGGCCCCGCCTCCCCGCCGCCGCCGCCGCCGTGACTGACGGGCGGCGGCACCAATGCGGGCGCGGCCCCCGGCGGGCGGTGCGGCTCGGGGCCGGGCCCGGCGGTGGCGGCCCCCGCGGCCGCGCTGAACTGAGGGCGGGGAGCGGTGGGGCGGGCCGCGGGGCCGCGGCGCTGGGCTGGGGCTGGGGCTGGCCGGGAGCCTGGCGGCGGCGGCGGCGGCGGCGGCGGCTCCGGGGATGGTCCACGCAGTGGCGCCGTCACGTGTTGTTCTGCTCGCGGCGAGCCTGAGCCGCGGCGGCGGGCGGAGGGGCCGGAGAGCGAAGCGCGGCCCCCGCCGCCCGTTTTGGTGCGGGGAGCCGGGGAACTCCGCGGAGAAGCCGGCGGGGAGCGAGTCGCCGCTGCCGTGCCCGCGTCCCCCGCCAGCCTGGGCCGCGGGAGGGAGCCGTGCCGCCGGCCGCTGAGGCGCTGCCGCCTGGAATGAGGAGGAGGAGGAAGAGAGGATGTTCGTGCCGCGCTCGGGCTGCCTCCCCTCCCGCCGCCGCCGGGTCGCGTTCCGCGTGGAAATGGCACTTTCTCTGCCTAACGAGATGGGACTGAATGGGGTCGCCAGCCTCCTCCGCGCGCCCGAGCGGGAGCAGCAGCAGCAGCAGCAGCAGCAGCAGCAGCAGCCCCGGCGCTGAGCCTGGGGCCGGCCGTGCTGCGGGGGCTTTTCCGTTGCTTTTCTTTTTTGTTTTTTTTTGGTTTTTTTTAATTGCTTGGGAAAGGGAGGTGGGGAAAGAAGCGTGCTTTTTTATTTTATATATATATATATATTTTTTTTTTTTTTTCTGGGTGCAAACCTCGGACTTTGCAAAAACAATCTCCGCCCCCGAGAGGATATTTAATCTGCAACAAGAATCGCAGCTCGCGGAGGTAAAGTTGCGAGAGGAAAGGCTGCCGGACCCCGTGCCCCGCGGACCGACGATGCGATTCTCCGTCCCGGCGGCTGCCCCCGGGACGCGGCTCTCGCCCGCACTGAGCGGGACCGGGCTGTAACTTATTAAAGACGCGCTCACCCACGTAGGGGCGATTGGGGCATAAACAGCGACACGAACTCCGGTCTGGAGCCGGAGGCTGCCTCTGCTGCCGAACAGCTGCTCGCCCCGTGCTCCCCCGTCCCGTTTTCAGAAGGGGATCCAGAGCTATTTTGCTTTTTTTTTTTTTTTATTACTTTTTTTTAATTTTAAAATTGTTGCATGCATCTTATTTTGGGTGGTTGTTGACGTTTGCAACTGGCTTGGCTGTTTTGGGGTCTTGTGGACTGCTGACGGCAGTAGCAACGGCACTGCCTCTCGCCATGGCCAGCCCCACAGATAACAACGAGGGCTTCTTCTCGGATGTCAGAAAGGTGGGTTACTTGCGCAAACCCAAGAGCATGCATAAACGCTTTTTCGTGCTGAGGGCAGCCAGCGAGTCTGGACCCGCCCGGCTGGAGTATTACGAGAATGAGAAGAAATGGAGACACAAGTCGGGGGCCCCCAAGCGCTCCATCCCATTGGAAAGCTGCTTCAACATCAACAAGCGGGCTGACTCCAAGAACAAGCACCTGGTGGCCCTCTACACCAAGGACGAGCACTTTGCCATCGCAGCCGACAGTGAACTGGAACAGGAGAGCTGGTACCAAGCGCTGCTGCAGTTGCACAACAGGGCCAAGGGCCACCACCACCTGCACCACCATCACCATCACCACCACAGCGATGTCACCTTCGGGGGCAGCAGCGTGGGGCTGGGGGAAGCGGGTGAGGACAGCTATGGTGAGGTAGCCCCCGGCCCGGCTTTTAAAGAAGTTTGGCAAGTAATTCTGAAGCCTAAGGGGCTAGGCCAGACAAAGAACCTGATTGGCATCTACCGCCTGTGCCTGACTAACAAGACCATCAGCTTTGTGAAGCTGAATTCAGATGCGGCTGCTGTGGTGCTGCAGCTGCTCAATATCCGCCGTTGTGGACACTCTGAGAACTTCTTCTTCATTGAGGTGGGACGCTCGGCGGTGACTGGGCCTGGGGAGTTCTGGATGCAGGTGGATGACTCGGTGGTAGCGCAGAACATGCATGAAACCATCCTAGAGGCCATGCGCGCCATGAGCGAGGAATTCCGACCCCGCAGCAAGAGCCAGTCCTCCTCCAACTGTTCCAACCCCATCTCCGTGCCCCTTCGTAGCAGGCACCACATCAACAACCCTCCACCCAGCCAAGTGGGGCTCAGTCGCCGGTCCAGGACTGAGAGCGTTACAGCCACCTCCCCAGCTGGCGGTGGGGGTGGAGGCGTGGGTGGCAAACCCAGCTCTTTCCGGGTCCGCGCATCCAGTGATGGGGAAGGCACGATGTCGAGGCCTGCCTCGGTGGACGGTAGCCCAGTCAGCCCCAGTGCCAACCGGACCCACTCACACAGACACCGTGGCAACTCCAGGCTCCATCCGCCGCTCAACCACAGCCGTTCCATCCCAATGCCTTCCTCGCGCTGCTCCCCATCGGCCACCAGCCCGGTCAGCCTGTCATCCAGCAGCACCAGTGGCCATGGCTCCACGTCAGACTGCCTGTTTCCACGAAGGTCCAGTGCTTCGGTTTCTGGCTCCCCTAGTGATGGTGGATTTATTTCTTCCGATGAATATGGTTCTAGCCCGTGTGACTTCCGCAGCTCTTTTCGCAGCGTGACCCCGGATTCCTTAGGACACACCCCACCAGCTCGGGGTGATGAAGAGCTCAACTACATCTGCATGGGGGGAAAGAGCACCTCATCCTGCTGCAGCCTGGCAGCTCCCAATGGCCACTTCATCCCACGCACTTGCCACCCGCAGCAGCAGCCCCGCTACCCCAGCATGTCGTGCTGTCCCCGAGCTGGTAGCGAGGACGTTGCTGACCTGGACAAGGCGTTCAGGAAACGGACTCACTCTGCGGGCACTTCGCCCACCATCTCCCACCAGAAGACACCGTCCCAGTCTTCGGTGGCCTCCATTGAGGAGTACACGGAGATGTTGCCTTCTTACCCCTGCGGCGGCAGCCGGCTGCCCTCCTACCGGCACTCAGCCTTTGTGCCCACTCACTCGTACCCTGAGGAGTGTCTGGAGATGCACCACTTGGACGGCAGCCATCATCGGACCAACTCCGCCCCGCACACGGATGACGGCTACATGCCCATGTCCCCTGGCGTAGCCCCCATGCCCGGCGGTGGGGCTGCCCCCAAGGGGGGTGACTACATGCCCATGAGCCCCAAGAGCGTGTCGGCCCCGCAGCAGATCATCAACCCTGGCAGAGGGGGCCGCCACCCGCCGGCCACGGTGGACTCCAACGGCTACATGATGATGTCCCCCAGCGGCAGCTACTCCCCGGACAGCGGCTCCGCGGGCTACGGCAAGATTTGGACGAACGGTGCCGGCCACCACCCGAAGCTCTCGGTGGAAAGCAACGAAGGGAAGCTGCCCTGCGGCGGCGGCGACTACATCAACATGTCCCCGGCCAGCGGCTCCACCACCAGCACGCCGCCGGACTGCTACTTCGGGGCGCCGGGGCAGCCGGGCGTCGAGGAGGCGGCCTCCGCGGCCCACCACAAGCCCATCTACTCCTACTTCTCGCTGCCGCGCTCCTTCAAGCACGTGCACCGGCGGGGCGGCGGGGCGGCGTGCGAGGACGGCAGCCCCCAGCCCCGCGTGGCGCTCGGCTCCGGCCGCCTCCTCTACGCCGCCGAGGACTCGTCCTCCTCCACCAGCAGCGACAGCCTGGGCGGTCCCGGCGGCCCCGAGGGTCCCGCGCCGCACTCGCAGCCCCCGCGCAAGGTGGACACGGCCGTGCAGACCAAGGGCCGCCTGGCGCGACCCACGCGGCTGTCGCTGGGCGGCCCCAAGGCCAGCACCCTGCCGCGGGCCCGCGAGCAGCCCCCCCTGCTGCCGCCCCCGGAGCCCAAGAGCCCCGGCGAGTACGTGAACATCGAGTTCGTCCCCGGGGACAAGCCGCCTTTCCCCTCGGCGGCCCCGGGGCCGCCGCGGCCGCCGGGCGGGGAGGCCGCCGAGGAGTACATGAACATGGAGCTGGGGCCGCCCCGCGCCTCCTGCCCCGGCGCCTTCGCCGCCGCGCGGGCGGCCCCCGCGGCACGGCCGGGTCGCGGCGCGGCCCCCCCGGCGCGGGACTACGTGAGCATGCGGCTGGGGGGCTCCTGCTCGGACTGCGCCGACAGCCCCTCGCCCTCCTCGCCCGCCCCGCTGCTCGGCTACGCCGACTCGCGGCCGGGCCGCTCCGCCGCCGAGAAGCCCCCGCCGGCCGCCGCCGCCGCCGCCGCTTCCCCCGAGCTGCCGCGGCCCCCGGCCGAGCTGGCGGCGGCGCCGCCGCGCTCCTCCTCCTTGCTCGGGGGTCCCGGCGCGGGCAGCGCCTTCACCCGCGTCAGCCTCAGCCCCGGCCGTAACCAGAGCGCCAAGGTGATCCGCGCCGACCCGCAGGGCGGCCGCCGGCGGCACAGCTCCGAGACCTTCTCGTCCACGCCGAGCAACGCCCGCGGGGCGGCGGGCGGCGTTGGCGGCCCCGGGGCGCCGTTCCCCTGCGGCGGCGCGGGGGGCGCCGAGGAGGTGAAGCGCCACAGCTCGGCCTCCTTCGACAACGTGTGGCTGCGGCCCGCCGCCGGGGAGCCGCCCTGCGCCAGCCGGGGCCCGGGGACCGCGCTGGAGAACGGACTCAACTACATCGACCTGGACTTGGTGAAGGATTGCAGCCACCGCCGCCACCACCACCACCACCACCACCTGCACCCCCCCGCGGAGGGCGCCTCCGGCCCGGGTGGGAAACCGCCGCAGCCGCGCTCCCCGCGCGGGAGCAGCCGCTCCAGCGACGACCTGAGCGCGTACGCCAGCATCAGCTTCCAGAAGCGGGAGGAGCCCTAGGAGCCGGCCGGCAAGGTGAGCTCCGTGGTGCCCTCACGAGGGGTCGGGGCGCGGGGCTGAGCCCCCCCGCGGCTGCCTGGGGCTCTGGGGCTGCCGCAGCCCCGTCCACGAAGGTGCTCCCGAGGTGCGCCCGCTGACACCGGTCCGCGCTGCGTGGGGACGGTGCTGCGCTGCGTAGCGGTGGTGTGGTCCGTAGAAAATGAAAAAGTGAATTGGCTGAGAGCGCGGGGCTGGAAATAGGAAGCTCCGGCTTTAATCCTCCTTTGGCCTCTGCTTGCTCCTGCGGCTCGGGAAGGCGGCGAGCCACGCTACTCGTGTTTTCCCACGTGTAGAGCTCTGCTGGCGGCATCGCCTCGCGGGGCTGCGCTGAGCTCAGCTGGAATTCAGCTCGGTTTGAGAAGTGCTTTGAGTCTGGGGAAGACTCGGTAGTCTCCAAAGCATTGTGTCCACCATTCAGCCGATGCGGAGCATGGCTGCCCCGTGTTTCAGACAGCACAAGAAGCAGGCCCCAGAAGTGTGTCTTTGTGGTTGGCCAACTGGTGTTTTGTTTCTCCCTAAGTCCTACCCGTTATTGTTTGGGAAAGCGCTTTGCTGGGCTGTTGCGTCTTGGTTGCAGGTGGCTGTTGAGTAGTGGTGTTGCCGTCAACAGTGCCATGTTTCTGCTCTGTAGAAACTTGATGCAGCTCAGAGCAAACATATGTAGTCCAGGAGCTGGTGCAGCACAGTGCAGGGGTGGCAGTCACTCCGTGAAAGGTGACTGCTGCCATGCACCAGCAGCCAGCTCCCTGGTCAGCCCTGCCGCGACACTTGCTGTTAGCAGCTCTCGGTGTGTTAGAGCAGCAGCAGTGTCAGTGGGTGTTGGCACAGACATGTACAAGGTGACGGGAGAGGATGAGTCTCATACTTCTCTTTATTATCTTATTGTGAGTTTAATAAAGCATGATAAACGTACTGCTTGTATCATATGTTCACTTGGTGCAAGGAGGGGATGCTCATGACCAGAGCTTCCATTCTGCATGGAGACAGTGTTTATAGAACCTGAACAAAGGCAGAATAGGCTGCCTGTATTTGCTGCTTGATAGAGCAGTACGCTACTAGGCAGTGGTCCTGCAGGACTGATGGATGCCAGAGCCAACTCAGAGTCTAAAGAGAGGTCTCAGGTCAGCACAAGTGTTGCTGATCTGGCTCAGATGGTGGCAGGAAGGAAAAGTTTTGTTTGTGTCCGTGCGTCTGTTACAGTGCTTGGTGAGCGGATGCTCTGCACTCCACTGTACTCTTTAGGAAGGTTGCCAGGGCTCTGGGTTGTCCCGGTCAGCGTTGCCATGCTGTGTTGCTGTTCCCATTGGTAGGAGTATTGCTGTTCTTCCCTGTTCTGCGCTGAGGCTGGGGAAACAGGTGCCAGAGAAATCCACCGCTGAGGTCTGAGGGAATGATGAACGTGTGCAGGAGTCAGAGCCTGCAGGTCTGAGGGGCTGCAGTGCCACAGCTGTTCACTTGCAGATTTTCACAGTTGTGCTTAATTTGCTGTGGACACCTCGCTTTAATTGATCCCATGTGTCACTTCCACACAGAGGCTGTGGCAGAGCTCTCCATCCAGGTGGTAGGAAGGTACCGCCAGGACTGTGCTGGTGAGTGGGATCAGAATGTGCCCACTCATTTCAAGCACCACACAGCTGCTTGCATAGGGGCGTGGTGAGGTGTTGCCTAATGGAGGAACTGCTGTTTGAAGTTGACTCTTCTTTCCCCAGATTAGGATTGGGCTAAGTAGAGCTTCTCCTGGGAGGCCGGGAAGTCGATCTGTAATTATGTGGGTAGTCTGCAGCCATGCTGCCCTGTGCCCTCCCCATCACCCAGCTCTGCTGCTTGCAGCCTGCTGAGATGTTAACCCATAAGGCTCCATTTTCCTGTGCTGGATTCCTTACCATCAGCTGGAACTTTCCTCACAAAGCTCAGCTTGACTAGTTCATCTTCTTGAGTTCATTTGAGGGAAAGAAATGAATTGTCCACACTAGACCATGCTTAAATCTGTTTGTTGTCAAGTCCTCTCAGACTTTTGCACTTTGGAGGTGGAATTGGGGTTTGGCAGGGGAATCAGCCTGTGCCAATGTAACTGATGCCATGCCTAAGAAACTGCCTGGAGGCGAGTGGCTTATTGGCCTGCAGACAGTGTGCTTACACGTGCCTGTAACAGTTGTGGAAAACCGTAAGGTAAACTGCTCTGAGCTGGCATGAGCTCCTTCCAAAGGGCAGCCATGCAGGCTCCATCTCACCCCGTGTCATCCTGTGCTGCTCCTGCAGTGCAGATGTGCAGGTGTCACCTGGAAGGGCAGGGAGGTGATACTGGTTCTTCTACTGCCTGAGCAATGTGGAAGAGCAAGGAAAAGCCACTTGGCTGCTTCAAATGCCCTTTCTTTGCTTTCCATTATTTATCCCCTTAATCTCAGAAGTAGCTAAAGAGCTGTGCCTATTCATTTTTCTTCCTCCCTCTCCGTAGAGCAGGCTTCTTTCCCCCCAACGAAGGCCAAAACTATCTGGATAACTCTTTTCTTTTTAATCCATTCTGGAATGTTTTCTTGTTCCAGACTACAAGGCAAGGACCTCACATGTTTGCCATTCAACTCCCAGTGGGTAAAATGATTGCTGCTGCTCTGCTGCAAGCCAGCAGCTCCTCTCCTTGTCCTGCTGCCCTGTCCTTCCCCGTGTCCCTGCCACTTCCAGGTGGCACGTTACGCTCTTAAGGTTTCTTTTAACCCCTTTAAAGTGTACTTATTTCTCTGAACATTAAAGGTACCGGCTGAAACAATCGTGTAGATTTTCAAATTAAAAAAAAAAAATCTCTCCCATCCGCAGCACTTCTGCAATCCCATTTGCTTCCCATTGGCACACACTGTGGGCTGTTTCCTAACATCTGGCCCTGTCTTAGTCTTTGTAGCTCTTTCTTCTCATTCTTTCAAAAGTGCACCAGTAAAACTGTTGCGAGCTCCCCTGCCCGCACGCTTTCTTCTGCTTGGGAGAACTGGGGATTGCTACATGTGCCCAGGCCAGCCCATGTCTCTACTGTGCTTGGATCCTATGGCAGGTGGAATTCTTTGTTGTAGTGGCCAAATTCTGCTGGAAAACACCAGCGTGTGGCATGAAGCTGAGGCCACAGCTGAGTTTAGAGAACAGTGTTGCTGTGAGGCATTTTACTCCTGCTGAAAATCCTAATTTTGCCTGCCCAGGTGATTGTATATAGGAAGCACATCCCCAACTTTTGGGATTGGTATGAGAAGAGAAACCTCCTAGAAGTATCCAGGGGTGTGAAGGTGAACTGCAGGTAGCTTGTGTTCAGAGTATGCAATCCAAAAATATCCCAAAGAGGAAGGCAGCAGATGTTGGTTCTCAAGAAACAGGAAAGGCTGAAGCAGGATCGCAGAGTGAGGCAGGTATGTGGCTTTGATCTCCGGAGCTTCAAAGCGAAGGTGTTATTCCCTTGCCTCATTTCCATTTTCTTGATGAGCATGAGAACTTGCGAAAGTGAGCGCTATTAACACTGAATAGAATATGTGCTGAACAAGTGGTGACTTGGCTCCCTCGCAGCTGTAGCGATGCCTCTTTGCCTAATGCGTGGTGGGGCTTTGGTGCTGCAGGACACCATGCAGCATCATCTGTAAGGGGCTGTGCCTTGTGCCTGGCTCTAGCTAAAGCAGAGCTCTACTAAGATGAGAAGGTAAAATATTTTTTGTGTCTCGTGAAAATACACATTAGAGTAAACAGAAAATTACACTTGTATTAGTGTATGATATATCTGGAATGGCCTCTTGGGACGTTGCTTTCTTTTTTTTATTTTGTATTAATTTTTGATTATTAGATTTGCTTCCTCACGTTAACAACTGGAGGTGGAACAACCGAAACACCACAAGATGTGTACCATTAAAATAAGTCTGTGGGGTGAGGTTCTTTCCAGAACTGAAAGAAGTTTCCCTAGTTTTGGGTCAGCACCAACACAAATACTAGTGCATTATGAAAATTTTCCATGCTCTGTGGGCATTACTGTCGACAAAACTGTGCATTACTTACTGTTTGAGCGCACCACTTTTCCCCATACCTAATTGTTTGCCAAAATTGAGCCTCTGTCTCCACATACTTGCATATAAGCAGTTGTCCTGTTAAATAAAACCACAAGCTTATAGTTGTCTTTTTTTGTTTGTTTTTGTAATTTAGACAGTAGATTGGTTCCTACATTAAATTTTAATACTCGTTTATTTCCCCGCCTTTGGTATTAATGGCAAGTTTCTCAAGACTTTTTTGTTTTCCTGGCTTATGAATTGCAACTGTATGATTTATTAACCTGTGCAGTAGATAATGAAGTACTATCTGGACTTCTCTACCCCATAGGTTTCATGTTTAGTGTAGAGCTTTAGTCTCACTAAGGTTGGAAAAGAATCCGTAGGACTGGACTAGATCACGAAGGTCAGCCCAGCCCCACCATGCCCACTGAGCCACGTCTCTCAGTGCCGCATCTCTGTTTCTGGAAAACCTCCAGGGATGGTGACCCCACCAGCTCCCTGGGCAGCCTGTGCCAGTGTCTCAGCACTCTTTCTGAGAAGAAATTTTTCCTGATATCCAACGTGAACCTCCTCTGGTGCATCTTGAGGCCATTCCCTCTCATCCTATCACTTAACCTGGGAGCAGAGGCCAACCCCCACCTCACCACAACCTTTAAGGCAGCTGTAGAGAGCCATAACATCTCCCCTTAGCTTCTTCCAGACTGACCATAGTTCCTTCAGCTGCTCCCCTTAAGAGCTGTGTTCCACACCCTTCGCAGCTCCCTTGTCCTTCTCTGGACACGCTCCAGGGCCTCAGTGTCTTTCTTGCAGTGAGGGGCCCAGTGTCAGTGCTTTAACTGGTTTAATTTTGAAAAAGCAGCAGAATATTGCAGGGCAAGGAGGATGCTCATTTTTAACTAGCAGCTGCGGAGAGTCACACGTGTTCCCTTAGATAATGCTCCTGAGTGAAGGAATACAGCTCCTAGATTAAGGACGGAACGTAACAGTGAGTGAACTTTGACATCCAAGGAAGTACTGTTATTATAAAATGTGTGGTGAAAGAAGGACCTCATTCTCAGAGATTTTCTCTAACTGCAGTATTTTTTTCTTTAAATGGCACTATGTGGACAGTTACGATAAATTTTATTAAAACATGTTCACTAGAGTTTCACAATTTTTCTTCTGGATTAGAAAGTATAGATTTCCTTAAAATTCTGTAATGTGAATATCTTGTAAAGGAAAATCTTAAATGGCAAAAAATGTTGCGGCTTGTTTCGGCAGATCTTGGGGTTTTTACTTTGTGGTAAGAGCTGCAATGCATAAATAATATTAACAAATGTATCTAAGTTCCCAATTGTCAGAATACTAAAAGCTGGCTTTTGGTCTTCTATATGTAGTGCATTAGAGTACCCATTCATAAAAGTGAGTAGCATTATTCTATTTTTACCTCATTCTGCCTTCTGTGGATGAATGGTGATCGTGATGGTTATTATTTTGAATGTGTGAGATAAAGGCAGTGAACGAGAGGTGTCGGTAACTTAAAAAAGATTCTCAAGTTTAACAGCTTTATTCTCTGCTTACAGAAATGTTGGGAAATAGAACAAAAGGCAAGGTGTGAACAGATAAAGGAGATTTAAATAAGTCTGGCACTCTTAACTAACTAGAAGATGTCTTGATATATATCTCTCTGATCATGTTTGACACATCTAGGTCATGTTTTCTGAAGGCTGTTATTAGAGATTTAACCTTGGGTAATTGCAAACTGTATTTTCTTCAGGGCAGTGTTTGATCCAGTACGTGGGGCAGCAAAAGTTTGTGTGTATTCAGCTCTTTATATGACTTTGGGAATCTGGTTAAGGGTTCTGTCAGTCACCTGTACGATGAGATGCACCCTGCCTGTGGTGTAGCACAGAGGTTTGCCTGCGTACCACTTGTCAACTGCTGTAAGATCCCATTTATTTGGAAACCAGGGATGTGGAAAAAGCGACCGATTAAGTTTTCAAGAAAGGTACACTTCAGTAAGAAAGGAATTAGGTTATAGGGGTGTTGCACTCATTACAGCTAGCAGAACCGCTGAAGCGTGCTTGTACATTTGAACTGTCTGCTTATACATGTTATGAATTCAGTGTGGGAACATCTACAACTACAATTTTATTTGTTGGGTTTTTTTTATTTCTATTTTCCAAGTCTGTGTAGGTTGGATATTTGTAACTCACTAGGGCATCTAAGCATTGGACGAGCTTTCTTTGAAAATCAGAATCTGAGGAAGAACAGGAAATATCCACTGGCCTTGATTCTTGTCCTCTTTCAGTGATGTGGCTTTCTGTGTGGTGCACAAGTGTTTGCTAAAACATAGCTGTGAGGTGGGAACTCCTTAAGCTGGATGTGCAACTCAATAAAATGCATAACCAAACTCTGCAGGGGAGTTTTCCTTCATTGAAGCTGTTCTCTGAAGGTATGTGAAGAGTAGTCCAGTGATTGCAAGTTTCTTCTGCCCATATTTGACTGAATTTACACTTAAACCTGAACAAACAAAAACCAAAACAGCAATAACAAAAGCAACAGACAACCAAACAACAGCTCTTTGTTCCTGCCATGAGATAATGGACATGTAGATGTCACATCACACAGTAACATCATCGTTAAAAAGTGTCCAAATGCATATCTTGGCCAAGGGAATGAAGGAACCTCCAGAAGTGTAGACAGAGGTGGAAGATTGTCTGAGGTTGTTGCTCCTCTTACTGCGTATCTTGGTTTGAGTCTTGGTTGCCAATCCGTAGGTGACAGCAGGGGTGTGAAGCAGAGGTGTGGAGCTGGAGGCAGTGTAGTTGGAGCCAGGGCTTCCTTGCTTTGGTTCTGACTCAGGCTTCCCGTTCCCTGCACCACTCCAGAGGTTCAGAAGAGATCTGAAGTGACAGCTGATGGTGTCAGTGAGAAAAGGTAGATTAAAACACTTGGTGGTAATTCATCTTCAGGATAGCTGGCCTGCATTTGAAGAGCAAGGTAGGAAAGGAATTTTTTACCCATAGAGAATAAGAATAAACAAGTTTTTACTTTGGAATATATCCTTGAGGATATTTTCTTCCACCGTCTGGTTGCGTTTCATGGAAGAGACCAGTGGAGATAGCCCAGTTGCACAGTTGTTGAAAGAGAGAAGATGGGGAAGGGTCTGGAGGGCAAGAGGTGTGAGGGGCAGCTGAGGGCACTGGGTTTGTTCAGAGGAGCTGAGGAGAGCCCTCATGGCGGCTGCAGCTCCTCACAGGGAGTGGAGGGACAGCGCTGAGCTCTGCTCTCTGGGGACAGTGACAGGTCCAATGGGACCAGCATGGAGCTGTGTCAGGGGAGGGCAAGTGGGGGCCAGGGAGAGGTTCTGCACCAGGAAGCAGTGGGCTCAGCCCCAAGCTATTGGAGTTTAAGAAGCATTTGGATAGTGCTCTCAGAGATTGGGTTTGGGTGGTCCTATGTGGAGCCAGAGATTGGACTCAGTGAACCTCGTGGGACCCTTCCAACTTGAGATATTTGACGGATCTGTGACAGCTAGGCTTGCTCTGAGGATTTGGAATGACATAGATTCCAGTGAGGTAATAGACTGCTTGTTTTGGTGGGAACAAGGATGTTTACAGTGTCTGCATGAAGAAGAGTGAGCAATGCTTTTCTTCTGGCAGTGCTAATAAATTTGAACTGAACAGTTTTCATCTGGTGAAAATAAGTAGTACTTATTATTACAAATCCTTGAATCCGGACAGTTAAAATGTGTTTTGGGTAGGTCACTGCTTTGATAAAAGTGAAAGAGGTGCCTCTCTTTTTTCCCACTACATTTAACCTATTTCTGTTTTTTACTTCCCTGCTTGCTCAGCACAGGCACAGGTGTTTCTGAAGCCTAGGTGTGCTGAAATCAACTGAAACAAAGGAAACCTGTAGGTGAGGAATCTCAGAAAGCTGCTGCAGCCTGGGTGTGTCCCTGCAAGCCTTTGGGCAGACAGGCAGCTTGCTGTGCTGAAAGGCTGTGATACTCACGCTGGGTTGCCTGTGTTCTCCTGGGGCACTTCTCTGCAGGACACTGGGGAGATGGTGAGGTGTGCAGGGAGGAGGGGGGTCAGGCCAGGCTAGGCTGTCTGCAGCAGTCCTGTCTTTGCTTGTCCTGTATGAGTAAATGGTGGCTGTAGTTAGGCTGGCTTATTAGTTAGCAGCTCCCCATAGCATATTTCCCCAATTTACATGTAGCAGAATTCAGTTTTTCTAGAAACAGCAAAATAAAAGGAGGAATTCAGTTTGTTTAGGAAGCTGTAGGGTGGAAGCTGTAAATATTTTGCTTATTGAAAGTTAATATTTGTTCTAGTGTCAGTATTTTGGAAATAATGTTGCATTTTGTTGATTTTATAATCATCTGGTGAACGTGATGCTGAGTGTCCTTGAATTCTTGGACAGCTGATGTGAGTGGGTAGCCAGTGTGATGTTCCTTTGTCTGGGAAGGTGGCACTAAGTATGCTGTGCTTTGAGCATGCAGGTGATGAGACTTCACTCTTGAACGAAGCTAATTAATTTATACTCAGGCTGGTTTTGAATACTTGAAATAATGTCAGGGTTCTTAAACAAAAAACAAAGCTCTCCAATTCGTTTCATTCTTTTGGGTTCGCATCTTTTCCTCACGAGCTGCAGTACAAGGGAAAAGCCCTTCTGGAGGTGTGCAGGCATGTAGCTAGGGCATGTTTTTTCAGGCCTTTGAACTAGGTTAGGAATGTGTCTCAAGATGGAAGAATGAATAGTTATTTGGTGCTCTTAGCCTGCAGGCTTGAAGCGAGAGAGGAATGTTATTGTGTCTTCAGTGTCTGGCGCGCACAGCCGTGTTGTACGGGGACTGGCATGGCTCCGTGCCACCCTGCACACAGCTGCAGGCCACCAGCGGTGTTTCCTCAGTCACAAGGCTCTGGGAAACCAGGGGCATATCTTCAATTAGGAAATGCTCTTTAAAGTGAAAAGATTGCTGCCACAGAAATGTAGCAGCCTAACAAAGCTCCCTGATCACACCGGCGCGGTTCTCTGTGTGCATGTCCCCTTTTTCCCTCCTCTCTGTGAAGTGCTTTACTGGGAAGAGAATAAGTATTTACATTTCTCTAAAATTCTGTTTTGACCCTGAGTTGGTGGCAGCGTGCCCCTGGAGAGAAAGGCAAGCAGAGGCTGAAAAAGTCGGGTGGTTCAGGTTGGAATAACCTTTGGAACGATTTCTGAAAAATAAACCTGTATGCAGTACTAGTTGTGCTTTAGTATGCTGGTGTTAGCTAAACTAAGATGGACCTGTTCAGTCAGTGCAGCTCTCAAATGCCGTCGCTGCAGTGGATGTGATTGGTGATGTACCCAGGACTGGGGTTTCAAGTGCTGAATGCTCATTCTTTGAAAACAGCAGCCTCCACAGTAGATAGCCAGAGAACTTTAGGTTTATTTCAGTGTATGACTAGTGTAATTACGTGAGTGGTTTATCCAAAGCTGACAAGAGAAAAGCTGAAAGTGAAAAGATAGAAAAATGGATTTCATTTCTTCAGTTCTTCAGTTTAATTTTCAAAAGAACAGCCAAAAAACACTTTCTAAATGTGAAATTTGGAAATCCACAGTAACCAGGCGCTCTCAGTTTCACCTACTAAATATAGAGGAATATTTAATACAGTAAATTACTGTTATGTGCAAAGTTTATTTTGTTAAGCAACTTATTTATGTATTTGTGTATTTCAGCATTTCATTGGGTTTTTCATTCAAACTCAGCTTGACGAGTCATAAATGGGAGATTGAACCAACTAGTAAATGGTGACTTGTATCGGTCGTTAATTTTATTGGTCAGGAATCTGCATAAATATACACTAACTGTATCATCTAACTGGGAATTACACCAAATGCTAAATTAAAAGGTTATATTGCACATCAGCATGATTTAGTGGTTATCATTCTTTAAGAATGACCATTAAGAACATAAAAAGATAAGTTTCCTCATTTGCTAATCTAAATGTGATTATTTTAATCGCTTTAATTTGAATTAATCCACCGTGAAGTCAAGTGTCAGTATGTACATGATAATTAAATATACTTGAACTGATGGGATCGTGCAGAAATAGAGCACAGCCACAGACAGGACCTGGTTCCAGGACCTCATGTGATCTAGAGAGGAGAGCAGACAGGATGTGATGCGGTAAGGAGACTGGGAGGGTGTGAGAAGACAAAGTTCAAGAGCAGGGAAGTGACTCGTAAATGCAGGGAAGGATAAGAGAGCCGGGCAGCCCTTGTTCCTTGGCTGGCCTGTTATGGGCTGTCTTTTAGAAGAGTTTCACAAAGTTAGAGATGGCAAAGTTGTGTAGGAAGGGGTATAGGGAATGAGTGAGCAGGAGGAGGAATAGGAATAATGCTGGGAAGCTCATGTTTCAGTCAGTGTAATTGGGCTTTAATGACCTGAATGACTCATAATCTCGTAGCTTGATAGGTTGTTACAAAATTTTAAATGTAAGTATGAATGAAGTTACTAACACGGGTTTCATTGCATGCTTGTGGTAGTAGAAAGCACAGATGTGCCAAGGGTAGAGGAAAAAAATGGTACAAGATGTTGCTAATATTTTGCAAACATATTTTGGAGGAAAGTTTGCATGATGATCCTCTTGCATGAGTGCTATGAAGTACTTCTGGTCTTGGTGGGGCAGGGGGAGGAATCTTCAGGTCATGTAATTGCTGTAGCCTTCTTGAAGCTGATAGGACAAGGGCAGCATACCTCCTTTCGGAGTGTGTCCCTTTAAACTTTTATTTTTTCTCCTTTGTAAGCTGTTACTACATTGTTCTGTTTGAATTAATAACAAGTCCCCATTAATTTTAATTAGCTCTGCTAATGAGTTACTTCTAAAGAGCTACAAAATGATCTGTAATTCAGTGTCTAACGCATCTCCTACCTTGGGTATTCATCTTTTCCAAAAATTTTTCTCAGGCAGATCGGTGAAAACATTTGATCTGTCTTGATTTGAGCTTGTTTACTTTTGTGTTTGTTAGACTATCTCATCAGCTGTTATTCCTTTAGCAAATAACTCCTGTGATGTTAACTGTGCTTTATGGATTTGGCCACATCTTAGCATTCGCATTTATGCTGAAGAAACAGGTAGAGGCAAAGGTCTGCTGTGTGCTGAGAGTTCTGAATAAATGGGACTGCGGAGCACTGAAATCATAGCGTTTGTGTTGTAGGACTTGCGTGGTTTCTGTGGCTTGAGTCTGTCAACCCCAGAAGCCTTTGCATGCTGGAGTGGTGGTGCTGGATTTGATTCTTAGATTTCTTATCAAAATGAGTTTGCTTCTTCACTCTTCTTGGAAGTACCACTATAAAATAGGAATGTAGTATAGCTGCGTGTGTGTGCTGTGGAAAAGGGCACTTCTCCATTATGGCCTGTTTTGGTTCTGGTGAAAAGTAGCAAGCTGTTTCTGAGACGAGGCATCTTTCACTGGCAAAGCTGCTGCTGTAGTACCCATAGTGGTATAGCCGCCTGTGTTTGATATCTGTTCAAACAAATCTTTTCCTTCAGACCAAAGCCTCACTGACAAGCTGTGTTTCTAGTTTAGATAAGGTCATGTGTATGTGGAAAGCAATTTCAGGTGAATGTGCGGCTCAGCCCTGCTGCAGTCGCTCCAGATGTCACGCAGAAGCAGAGTGGGTCTGCTCCCGGTCCTAGCTCACATTCAGAGGTATAGGAGGATTCAGTATATCACTGACTGACACAAGGAAGCATCAGTCTCTCTAAAACATTCCCTGCTGATGCAGCTCAGATGAGCCTGTGGAAGCAAATCGTTGTCCGTTCATTAAAAAATCTTTTACTTGTTCTCCCCTGTGGTTTGATGTAAAAACCAAAAGCGTGTTGTCCAGCAGATGCATGATGGTAAGAACAAAGCTTGCTGTAACTATTCGATGAGCTTCTAGCACTCTGATCTGCTTAGGAAGTAAGGTCTGTAAAGATGGCTCTGCTGCTCCACGGAGTGGTTCCAGATGGGGTTTGGGTGCAGCTGGAGGATTAATGTGCCTCAGGAACTACTAGAATCATCTGTGGCTTGACTTCTTGTTTCTTCCTTCATTTCATTTTTCTGTGGCTTTCTGTTTTAAGCGTTATTAGGAAGTGTTACACGCTCTGTTTTTTCGAACTACTGTGTCATTAATTTGGCAGGAGAAGAGGAAGGTTAAAGTTCCTCTTTACCTTCTCCCCCTCACCAGTGAAATTTTTGATTGTTCTCTTTAATGAGTCATTTTCTGTACAGCTGAAGACAATTTAACGGCTCATCCAAACAATGATTGTTTTCTGAGCAAGGAAATGAGGGAACTCCAGTTCTTTCCCCTTTTGTTTGTGTAAAGGTATGTCCTGGGTGTTTCCAAAAACAGGGAGAGGAGCACAGACACAGATTTCTTACAACTCTGCAGAAAGAAAGAAACTCCAGTGTTTTTTCTTTCTTTCTTTCTTTTTTTTTTTTTTTGTGAGCATGTCTTACTGTGTTTAAAAAATACATATTTATGTGTTCCTTCTCTTCACAAACTCACAGAATTCTGCCAGTCCAGAAAGATGAGTAGTTTTCCTCCATCTTAAAAGGCTCTGGCAGTGCAAGTATTCTGGTCGGTGTGCTTGGCTGTCTGTGATGGGGTTCCCACTGGTTCATTCTGCTGCAGCAGCTGCAGATCACACAGCACCCTCGTCATTTGCCATCTGGCACTTTATTATTAGCGATGGTACGGAAACAAGCAATAGGAAAAGCAGGACCAGAGCGGCCGGTGTGTTGCTGCAGATGTGCAGTGCAGGCTGGGTTCCTTTGCCACCTGCTCGCCAGCCAGCCTGTGTGCAGCACTGCCCTGTGCTGCAGGCCTGGCTCTGTGGGTGTTCCCGCATCCCTTTGGGGTTCATTTGTAGTTGGAATTGCAGTGCCTTGGGAAGATAGGTTTTGTTTTGCCTTCTGAGTTCCACCGTGTTGTCCTTTGTAACATTACCCTGGGGGCAGCAGGAAGGGATGGCTTTGCTCATATATTTGCACGCTGTGGAGGAATGTCATCCTCTGACATCCCTTGATTTGAGTGGAGGGGTGCATCCTCAGCCCCTACAGGTAGAGCTTGCCGTGCTCTGGTACTGCTCTGTGTCCACAAATCTTCCAAGGATACTTTATCAGTGCTTAAAGGCTGATAGCAGATGTTCCTGCACTCTTTAATTTTTCAGGTTCTAATTTCCCATTCTGGAGCACGTGTGCATGTCAGAAGGAGGGTTGTGTGCTCTGTGCTGTTGAAGCCAATGTGCTCAAGTTCATTGTTTTCTGGAGAAAAAAGGTCATCAAAGATTGGAAACGAAAATCACGTGTGAAATATTTCTGACATGTATGTCATAGATTTGTAAAATCTGTTTCATACTTCTGTTGGTTGAACATGGGGTGCTCTGATTTGGCTGCAGAGTACCAAGTTATTGTGCGTCAATGTCCTCACACGAGGCTTTGATTAAGCAAGAAAAAATGCTGAGATTTTCAAGGCTGGCTTGTGTACAAACTTGAACAGAGAAACAAAAAGTGTGAATTCAAGAGGTTAGCATTTTTATTTAAGTGTTTTAATACCGTGCGTAATAGTGACTGGTTTGGGCAAAAGGAACGCCACAGAATACGGAGAAATATTAATTTCAACCTTTGGGGAAGACACAGAGACATTCCATAGCAGATCAGATTTGTATTTATTTTACAACTGGGTATGGTGTCAACCAGAGTAGGCTCAGTGACTGTGTATTTATGAGCTGCAGGTATGAGCAGCCATGCAAGGTTCAGTCATCAGCTCAAGTTCCGGCCTCTCCACCCCCCGTATGAGCCCTTCACGGTTTTGATGGCAGTGTATGACATTATATTGAATTGGGCTGCTGATGTGAACATTCTGTCTTTGGTTTGGACTTCTTTCTCCAACGGTGCATTTAAATTCTGTGGACTGTAACATTTAAGAGCTGGCTTTTTGTTCCTGCTTTCCCAATTCAGCTTTCATCCAGAGTTTTATCATTTGAAGTAAGAACTCTCTGCTGTTCTTTTTAGTCCCAGCTTGATTATTTTTCCTCCATCTAATCCTGTACGTAGCTGAAAAGTATCCTAGACTGTTGGGCCAACTGTATTTGTTCTTTTGCAACATGTTGATGGCTCTTGTTTTTATTTTTTATTTTTTATTTATTTTTTGCTGCATCAAAAATAAATGCCTTGTATGCATGTGGAACCTTAATTGAACCTCTCCTTCATCCAGCTGGCAAACAAGAGGTCACGTTCCCTACTTCTTTCCAAACTTCATTGTTTTCCACTTAATTTCTACCTTTCTATCCCAGTGCTGCTGATGTCTGTTGGCTGGAGGAGCCCACTCCTCTGGTGCACTGCTCCCTTTTGAGTTCCTTGTGCATCATGTCAGGAGAAAGAAGCTGTTACAGGAGCAGAAGCAGCACCAAAAGGTCTCCCAACAGCCTCTAGATAAGGGAGTTTGCACCTCATCAGTTCAGAACATGGGTGGTACTCGTGTGTGGGTGCCCTAGCTGGCCCTTCAGGCTTACTGGCATGAAACCACTGCTACGCATAGGACTGTCCCCATGGCCTTGCTCCTCCTGCTGCCTTCCTCCCAGCACAGGCACTGATCCAGGCACCTAGGGCAGGGCTCTGGGCTAAAAGTGCCCTGATATGGGGAGGGAAAAATCTATTTTTAATTCATGTGCATTTCACTTAGCTAACAGAACAAATACAATGAAGCTTATTCTATAAACCTGTTATTATCAGCAGCACACAAACTGGTAGTTTACTTTGCCCCGTGCGTGCCTTTGTTGTGCTGAGAATAGAGGAGTAATTTACTTTGCTGTGAAGCACTATAGTGACACTTTTTTAGTGCCATGAGGCAGATTCTATCTACATTTTGTTTCTAAGATCCATAAGCAAGAATTTTAGTTTGGGCTCTTTCCCATCTCATTACTTGTTTGAAAGTTAAGAACAGATGTGCATTTCCTTATTTTTATAACATAGATGAAATACTTAAAACTCAAAGCATTCTTTCAAACAGGGAGAAATAAAGGACTAGGAAACTATGAACTTCAAGGGAAAATGTTCTGGATAAATGAAGAGTAGATCCTGAAGACCAAAAATGGGTTAATGAAATTTTTACTTCAAAGGAAGAAACCTTGAGATTCACAGCATAACTGATGAGCAGTGCCGTGAGCAGTGCAGCAGGGGGAAGAAACCACGTCATCCCTGGCCTCTGGCTGTGAAGGAATGAATGAAGCCACACCACTGTAACCCACTGCTTAGTTTTTGACTGTCCAAATGCTACCTGGTGTATTGTGGTAGCCAAGAGGTGTTTGTAAGGCCTTACTCTGCAAGATGTTGGTCACTTAGAGGCCCAACCTCTGGCACCCTCTTGTAAAGTTGTGTGTCCTGTACTACTGTGGCTCAGCAGTTACAGATAAGAGACCTTGCTCTTTGGATGAAGTTCTCTGATCAAATGCGGGAAGGAGTGTGAGTAGTTGCACTGCTGCAGCTGTTGTTCATTAGCTGATGAGAAATAGCCCAGCTGCGTCCCTTGGCAAGTTGCACATGCAGCTCACGACACGTTGACAAATATCACACTGTTATTTCCCCATGCTTCGATGTATTTGCTTGTCTCTTTTCTCTCTCCCAGTAGATCTGCTGGGACAGAGGCTGTCATTTCATTCTGTTCATTCAGCAGCTGGCGAAGTGAGGCCTTCACTTGTGATTGAGGCTGCTGTGTGTTGTCGCAGTGCAAGCACAACAGTAACTGCTGTCGCTGGTGGTTGCATCTGCTCCTGTGAAGTGCTTGGCTTTGCCCGAACCTACAATGTGCTGCTCAGGTTCCGTGTCTTCCAAAGACCCAGAGCAGTGAACCTCACTGCGCTCACAGACCTTGAGTGTGCCACTGCCAGACCTTCTCCTCCTTCCCAGTAGCTGTTTCTGCTGAAACATGCCCAGAAGTGCTGGCAGAGGGATTTTTTCCAAGCCTGCATCGTTGAGGTTATAACCAGGAATATGAATATGTGTACCAGCTTCCTTTCCACCGTGTTTAATTTTGAATGACACGTGTAATTTCTGTCATTACACTGTAATCTGCCTTGCTGCCTCCACTTGCTGATTGGAATCTAGGAAGAGCACAGAGCTTTTTAAAAAGCCCATCTTTCATTAGTCTGTAAGAAAGGGGTCTTTTTGGATGTCAAGTGATACTTAGTTAAAAAACAAATGACAGACAGTCTACTTTTTTTTCTCTCCCTGTGAGCCCCTTTCTCAGTGCAGTGGAGCGGACAGACGCAGTCTCTGCCCCAAGGACTACCTGCACCTCAGCATTTTGGAGAGGGAGGAAAAGCTTCTAATTGTTCCATTTTCTGGTCCCGGTCATGTAAATTTCAGTCTTCAGTGATTTTGGCTATGATGAAACTGGATAGCCTGGGAGAGCACCAAGCCACTGACACAGGCAGGTGAAAGGCATCAAAATGCACAGCGTGATCGCTGGAGTGGTGGAAGAAGGAGGGTCGAGTTTAACAAACAGAGGTGCTAGGAACCAGACTTCAAAGGGAGCACACCCTTCCCTTCCCCAGCTGCGCTCTGCCGTGGAGGGAAGGCAGGGAGTTCTCCAGTGGAAGTTTGCTTCCTACCTTTGCCTTGGGGAAGAAGTTCACAGAGCTCTGAAATTAACTTAGAATTTCAGAGAGGCGAAAGGAAGACAGCAGATAATTATGAATTTTGATGCCAAACCCATCATTCACTAGTAGAATCTCTTTATTCCGTTTTGCACTTCAGGGGATGAAAAGGTGATGTTTTCTTCTCCCCCGTGTTTTCTTTTACTTTATTCTTTCTTAGTGTGAATTTATACTAGCTTTCTTACCCACTGCAATCTACAGATCTTCCCCCGTGTTTATTGCTGGGAGCTGTTTGCGTTACTGAAGCACGGATAGACAGTTGGAGTATCTTTTTGGACAAATTGTTCACGCTTCTCCTGTAGCTGAAGTCGTTTCTGTAAGGTAGAGTATAGCTTTGATTCTGTTTGAGTTTTTTTCCATTCACATATGAAACCAGAAACTGTAAAGGGAACTCGATATACTTGTACTGTATTTGCAATTTAGATTGCAGAGTGTTTTGGAGTGCACATGTTTGGCTGCCAGTGAAACCACTGGCTGTGAGTCAGAAGGCATCGAGCGCTGTTTGCTGAAGTGTCCTTAAGGGCGAGGTCACGTAAAGGATGGAAAAATGTTTCGGAGTGTTCTGGGAAGCGGGAGGAGGGGATTTGGGTCTTGTGAGCAGGTGACCCGGGAGGGCTGCAGGGTGTGTGTCAGCTTGCCCGTCCTTTTATCGGCTGGAAGGCCATTTTAGGTGAGCCTGTGCTGCGGGCTCCGTGGGGCGCTGGGGTCGTTCTCGCTCGGCTCTGCGTGGCAGAAGGGATGGGGCGGCCATGGGGAGGCGGGCCACGAGCTCCTTCTGGAAGGTGCTGCTGCTGGCAGCGTGCTGCTGACAGGCGCTCAGAGAGCAGCCTCGCTGCCTGCCTGCTCGCAGCGGGAGCCGTGGGGATTTGGGAAATGGGGCAAAGTTGAGGCACTCAGCACAGCTCGCAGTACGCCCGGCCGCGCCAGCTGCCGCCCAGCTGCAGCCTCATCTTTCTCCCTCCTCAGCTCCTTTAGTCAAAGCGCATGTTGGTATTCTTCAAACATCAGGGCTTGCTAAAGCTGGCCCCTGGGATGGCCTCGCTTCTGCTGGAGAGGCCGGGGAGAGCTGCTAGCAAGCAGAGGGATCAGCAGAACCTATGCTGTGGGTACAGGGCTGCTCAGACTGGAGCAAACACAGTGTTCACGAGCACTAAATTAAATGTTCTTCTTGAGAAGTGCACGTGCAGTATTTTTTCTTATTGTTGTTCATATACATAGTTTCTTTCGCAATTTTAGTATTTGTTTTGCGTTCTAATTTTGTTTTCTTCAGTGTCGTTAATTAGCGCTGAAGTCTCTCTCCCTTGCTGCAAAATACCACCTCCTTAGGCTGCCAGCCCGTGTGTTTGTTCCGTGTGAGTGGCACAGGCTGTGCTTCAGAGAGCAGGCAGCAGGGTTAGCTGCGTGGGAAGCTGCAGGGCTGCTGACAGGACCCGTGCTAGTAGTGTGCAGGCTGGGCTGCACCTGACCAACAGTGCTGTGTTCTGATCTCAGCGATCTGGGATGAGATTGGTGTTCTCTGCGGCATCCATTATCCTTGTGGTCAAGCATGACCAGTTCATAAAAGATGTAGGGTAGTAGATAATCATCTTTAATTCACTGACCTGTCATCATCATGTGCCTCATTTCCCTTAATAACTCAGTGCCTTAACAGATGAAAGTCCTGGTCCAGGGAACCTCAAATGAATAATTGGTTCAAGTGGAGCAGGGCAGATATAAATGAAAGCACAAGAGCAGTGCTGGTCAGCTGAGAGCAAACGTGTCCTCCTTGCTGTGGTCCATCAGTGAGGTGGGCTGAGGCCAAGCTCTGAGAAGTGGCAAATACCAGGGTTATGTGTGTCTTTCAGATATTGCCTTCATTTCATTTGTCAGCTCTTCAGTTTTCTCCTACAAAGTGCTGCCTGTTTTAAAGGGAGGTTAATGTTTTTTAATGGTAAATGCGGATGGAAGAATCCAAAAGATTTGAAATGGAGCACAGAAGTGGAAAGGAGAGGGGTGAGCTATAATGTTGGAAACAGTTACTGCCTGTCTTAAAGAGATTATAAATGATGCTGTTTATTGCATCTGACTTTTTGTGGAGGGCTAAGTATTCATGGTAGGGTAAATGTAGCAGTCTTTGTCCTCTTAACTAAGTTAGTCAAATCAGGGGCGTGCAGGGTCAGGCCCTTAGAACCAAAAACATGACTAAGCATGTGCTAGTATCTCGAACCCGTGTGTGCTGGCAGCTTATCACCAACAAGTTATTGCATATGCAGGTTTCAAAATGTTTTGAAAACGAAGTCTTCATACAAAGGTAATAAGGAAAGCAGAATTGAAATAGAAGCTATGTTACCATTTCAGGGCAGGAGACTTGTCGCTTAAGATGCTGTTCACAAGGAAAAGACAGTAAATGTGAGGTTGAGAGCAGAATGTCTTCTTCGGTTTATGAAACTGTATCTAAGGTTTTGTGATGCCTTGTGGGATCAAAGCAGACAGAACATCTGGTGTTGGACAAGGAAGGAAGTGATTTGTAGGATGAAAGAGCATTGGAGAATGGCTTCGTTTTAATGAACTAATTCATCTTTGTTTAAAAATGTAAACAGACTCATGATTGTAATGATATTTAAATCGTAAGGAAAAGGGAAGACAGGAATCTATGTAAGTAGGAAAGGTGTTTTGTTTTTTCTTTCTCTTTCAAGAGAAGTTTGTCCCTTAATAATGTGAAAATCTGTTTTTACTTGTAAGTGTTGAAGCCAACACCATTCCCTGTGCAGAATTGGAAAGTCAGAGCACGTTATGCGAGGGAATGGTGATGCATGGCAATTACGAGCCCAGTTGCTCTTTTCCTCTTTTCCCAGATGAATTTGGAGCTGCTGGTTGTGTGGTCAAGGCTGAGAGGCTGCACCGAGTTGCACCACACAGCGTAGTGCCTCAAGCTGTTCCCTCTTCAGTAGGCACCACAGCACTGTTAGTATCTACCTCGTGAAATTTCTTACTGCACAAATCTTTTTCTTTTTTTTTTTTTTCCTGCCTGATCTTATTGATGGTTCCCATGTTATAACTGTCTGCTCTGCAACCTCTCACTCCTTCCATAATCTGGTTTGCCATTTTCATCTGTTTGGGAAGCCACAGGCCAGCTCTTGTTCCTTCAGAGGATCCCTCTGCTCTGCTGGGGCAGGAGAAGGTGACCTGCACCTCCCACCTCATCCTTCTGGTGGGACAGCATTGCAGAGGGATTCCTTCCTTGTTCTGTGGCAGGAGGTTGCTAGCAGCACAGTCACTTCACAATTTTCTTCCTTTCTGTTCAGGAGCGGAAATATTGTTTGATTTGGTTTTTAACATCCAGCTGTTTGGTGACAGATGTGTGGGAAATGCCAGCAGTGTGCTGGGCAGAGCGGCAGGTGCCAGGCTGAGAGGAGCTGGCACACAGTGACATCGCTTTGCCTGTGCTTCGTCTGTGCCCTGTGCCAGGCAGTGAGGAGGGAGATGGCTGTCATCTTTGCTAATCAGGTTCCAAAGTTCTGTGGCTTTAGTGTGGCTTTGACTTATTTGTTACTGGATGCCAGAGTGCTGTGTTCTTCTGACTTGTAGGGAAACAAAAAGAGTTCGTTACTTCTGTTTGGTTGGAAGCATTATGTACCTACTAATCTGGAACTGACTCCAAGAAAGTTGTGCTACTTTGCTTGCTTGGAGAGCGCAAACTTAGATGTCAGGGTTGGCCAAATCCCATAGCTATGGCTAAAAAAGTAGCTTTCTCTTTTAAAATCCAGCCAACATAACTTGGTCAAACTCATTTTTATAACTAGTCAAATGCTAAAGTAAGGCAAAGTCAAATAGAAAGTAAAAGACAAAGATGGTGGATCGACCCTCATCCTCTTGAGTTACAAACATTGAAATTCCAATTACTTTATTCAATCCATATTAAAATATTTGGTGCACTTGCTCCAAGTAATTCTGACTCACATGATGCAGTAAGACCTCAGTTATGTCTTGTCCTGAGACAAGGCCACCTCTTGGGTGGTCATCAGCGCCTCTTGGCACGTTGCAGCCCCCGGAAGGCACAGTGATCTCCTGGGTTTTGCTCAGTTGTTTGTTTCCTGCTCATTTTAAAGTATTGGAATGGGGTGAGGTGTTTTTTTTTCTTTTTTAATTGGAGGAGTGAGTGAGTAGATCAACATTTGTCTGAGGAAATCAAAGGAAATACTCTGAAAATGTAGTAGTATTTTTCAGTCTTTTTTTTTTTTTTTTCCCCGTGGAACCTGTAATTTCATAGGTGAAAGAGCAAGATTGTTTTTTTTTCTTCTTTGCTTTAGAATAAACCAGGGGCTGGTGTTATTGTCAATGGAGCGGCAGAGGATGTCCAAAAAAAAACCCTTCGAGACCATTATTCCCGTCTTTCCAATCTCTCTTTCATGACAATAGTTTTTAATGTCTCAAGACCCTTCTGGATACTCTTCCCAAATTGGATCATATGACAGGAAAAGAGAACGTTATGCTGTTCTCTACTGTCAATCATGGAGATGCGGTTATTTCTTTTTATTTTTTTATCTTTTTAAAATTTACCTCTGGTTTGTGTCTTACTTAATAAATCTTCTGATTTTAGTAGTCTTATCACAGTGATAATGTAGCTCTAGTGGTCTTGACTGATCTCATTTGCCTTTCCTGTGGCTTCTAGGTGTAACTCAAACTAACAGCTCACTTTGTTAGCTTGCATCAGCCTCAAAATAATTCCACTTTTGATGAAAATCAATTAGTCGGATGCTGTGTCAGCACTGAGAAATTACAGAGGGCCATCATATAATTGAGTGGGCAAAAAAAGGGGTAGATGAACCTCAGCAGAGGTAAACATAAGACTTCAACTGTAAGTTTTTTTCCAGTGAGGAAGAAATTAGTGTGAACCATGGCAGTGAGATGCTGAGCTCAGACCTGGTGATTGCAGCCTGGGAGAGACCTCGATGTTGCCACTGAGTTCTCCACAACCATCGCTTCAAATGTGGAACAGCAGCAGCTAAAAAACAGCCAGAAAATCCTGGTGATGCTTTTGGCATCATCGGAGAAAGGTACTGAGAACAAGGTGTCATTTTTCCAAAGTTTAACCTATTGGTGTGCCCGCATTTTGAGCACTGGGCACAGCTTTGGTGTCTGTACCTTAAGAAAGATGTATTTTGGGGAAGGTACAGAGAAAGGCAGGTTATAGACAAGGGGATGAATTCACTGTGTATGCGTAGCAGTTTTTTGTCGTTTATGAGGTTCTGGTGTACTGAGGAGAAGCTGAGTGGGGCAACATGGTCAAGGTTTACAAAATCATGAAGGTAGTGTGTAAGGTGAACACAAGAGTTCTTGCTGGCAGAATTCCTGCAGTACCAGTATTACAGGAAACTTGGTGAAACAGATTGAAGAAAGTATTTGTTTACACAGCAGCAACTTACAGCCAGAGGTTGTTTTGAAAACAGATGAACTGAACAGGTTCAGGACAGGGTTAGGAGAACTTGTGGTCAGCAAGTGGTGTGAGGGAAATGGACCCAGGGCATGGTTTGTAGGTTCTCTCTAAACAGCCCCTTCTACCTGCTGGAGATCTGGTCTGGGTGGGGGAACTGTTGGTTTCTGATGCTGAGCCTTCGTACTCTGTGCTTTCCTTCTATTACAGTCTTGAAATAGTACTTCCATTTGCCACAAGGTTAGGGGGAAGCAAGAACAGTCCTTTATCTATCTATTTATTTATTTATTTATTTGGCACATTCAGTGAATTTCACCTCCAAGGGTGACTTTTGATCTGCTTACTTAAATTCAACAGTATTGCAAGCTGACCTGGCTATTTACAGTAAGCTGGAAAAAATTTTCTTCTTTCTAGCCAGGAAAAAATTCAGGGACGTCCATCTGGGAATGTGATTCATTTGGGTCACACTTATCATTTTCCTTTCTGATTACAAGGAAGGGTTCAGGACAGTGCTCAGCTACCGGTGGTAAAGCTTTATTTAGATGTAGCTTCCTTTAGTTTGTGGTGGTGAGCAGGTATACCGCTGTTTATACAACAGAACTCCAAATACATTTCGTCACTTGATCGATGTGCTGTATTCCTCTGTTTGCTTTTGTCCTGCTGCGCGTTGATAAATGTGGGTTCTTCAGCTTCTGCCTGGTCTCAGAGTCACCAATCATAGAACCACAGAATTGTAGGGGCTGGAAGGGACCTTTGGGGAGCACCGAGTCCAGTCCCCTACTATAGCAGGTTCCCTGGAGTCGGTTGCATGATGCTGCACATTGGTGCAACTACTTGGGGGGGACTGTGCTTTTGTGAGCGAGAGTGAAAAACCGCTCCATTAAAAGACACTGAATCCTAATCTGGAAGATCTGGGTACTTCTTAAGTTAGAGCCTACAAGGGAGTATTGTGCTGTTTTCAAGCGAATGTGGTTTTGTAAAATTCTCTTGAAGTGAACTTCAGTATAGCAGCGGCTTGTAGGGTGGTAACCACTGATCACTGGAAGACAGTATGCCTAGTGCCCTTACTGATTTTCTCTGCTATATTTTTAGAATGAATTTGGGTGGAAATCTTCTAGAAGACAGATTGAAAGAGAGCCTTGAAGTCTTTGCATAATGGTAAGATTGGAGAGGTTGCAAGACTGAAAAAAAAAAAAAAAAAAAAGCACTCTGGTAAAATACCAAAAGTAGCATGAGAAAAACAGAAAAAACAGTAGAACAGTGAGGGATTTTCTTTCAGAGATTTGTTTTTGTTGGTTTTGCTTTGTTTAAAAACTTGACCCATTTTTAATCTGATGTCCTGTGGTCTATTTTATTCTGCAGGAAAGCTTTCTTAAGAAGAGCTAGGTTCTGTCTAAACCCAAATATAGTCAGGCTTTGCCTTACTTAGTCTAGAGTCAAACTGCTCTAGAATTTGTTACTAAGAAGACCATACTAGCAGCAATGGGTTGTTCATGTGGGTGTATCCATCTGAGTTTTTCTTGGTGGGGCAGTTGTCTCAGAAGAACACTGGATATGAGCCCAGGGTGAACTTGCTGTCCTTCTGCCCTCCCTGTCGCTTTCCACAGTGCTGAGGTTAAATTTGATAGCTCGAGATGTAAATTAAATGTTAAGTTATATGGAAGTCTATCCTTGGAAGAGATCGTAAATCTCATCAGTATGCTTCAACTTCATAGGATCCATAGAAAGAGGCTCTGATTAGCTTATTTTTAAATGCGGAATACATGCATTTAAAGTAAAACTTGTTCAATAACTTCAGAAACAAAAGAAAGAAAAATAAAAGGCTTTTCTTCTTTGGAAAAGAAAAGATTTTCTCACTAAATTATGAAATGTAGATAAAAATGTCAATATTCCCTGAACTATTTTTACAGTTTGCAGTTGGAACCAGCTTGTACCCTTTTTTGTTCCTTTTTGAATATTTGCTGTTTCCTTCCAGTGCAATGAAAATGCAGTTAAATGTCGAGATGCGGTATCCACTGACAAAAATAGGTTTTTAATTTGCATTGAATGAGGGTGCTGAACATATGTACCAACCACTGCTGCTGGGCTGGGGAGAAAGCACTAACAGAGAGGAACCCGAGTGGCTGGTAACACGATGAGCCCTGACACTGAAGGCCTGACCTTAGGAGGCTTAGGATTTTGGGTGGCTCGGTGCCAGCTGTGGCATGCAGCAGTGGAAAACAAGTGTGTGGAGAAATCCTCCGTTGCTTTTTGTTGCCTCCTAGGATGTGCCTGCTGAGCAGCCCAAGAGAGTTCGCTTTCCTGCTGCTTTACCATATTCTTGCTGTAGTGCTGTGGGAGAACGATGATAAGGTGGATGGTTTTGCGGCTTCTTTTTGCTATCTAGAAATTATCAGCTGTAGTGGTGAAGGAAGCGGGAGGGGAAATTAAGTCTTTCTCAAGGGTGTCTTTTAATGGAAGGCCAAAGTGAAGAAGTGCTGGGCTGCTTTTCCCCCCGATTGGTACCCAGCACTCCTTACAGTGCTGCACAGCTGCAGTGGGCAGGGATGGGTTGTGGTGCCAGGCTCTGCCTGCTGCCCCAGCCAGGTGCAAGTACGTGGGGATGAGATTCAACACCTTTGGATGAAGGAGAGGGGAAAAAAAAAAATGGCAGCTGGAAGTACACACCCAAGTGTGCTTTTGAGGGAGAGAGGATTTAACAAATGCAGTATTAAGAGAAGTGCAAGACGCTGAGATTCTCTCTGTGGCTAAGTAAAGCTGTAAATTGCATACCAAGGGTGATGAATTCAGGGTACTCGATATCCGTTCAAGTGGCCTTGCTACTTAAAGCGTAGGCATTATTCTTCTGCAGATGGATGCTTACAGATAATGTTACAGACTGCTCACTGCTGCTGGGGGAGAGCTCTCAGACTGCACAACTGTAGCAATTCTGTTTCTCTGTTTCTATGGAAGCTGTTTGTTGTGTTGATGGTTGTTGTTTTTTTTTTTTTTTTTTTTCCCAGCTATATTTGTAGAGCTGAAGCTGAAATCCAATCCAGCTTCCTAATATATATGCATTCCCATTGGCAGTTGAAATGGAAGCTTTGCTTGCTTATTTAGTTCTTCGAGGCTGGCAAAAGCTGTCCGAAGTACTGTTGCCTAATAATGAAGTAATTGACCATAGCACAGCACGTCAGGAGGGCTGCTGGGGCAGCTGTATCCTACAAGCAGCTCAAGGCACAGGAAAGGCAGTGGGAGACACGCAGCTCCGTGCTGGGCAGTGGGGACGAACAGCTCATGTCCCCAGCTGCTGCTGCAGGATATTACTGCAGACAGAAAAGATGCAGCTTGGTTGGATCAAACACAAAAGGAGCTTGTTAGAAAGAGGAAAAAAACATTTGATAAGTTGTCAAATAAGCTGTATTCTGAATTCTGGTTGTAAGTCTGGCTAGCATGGGGCTGGCAGCCTGTCTGTCACGTTTGCTGTTAGAATGGAGGAATTATTTTAGCAAAACGATTGAGTGCTGAAGTCTGCAAACTTCTGTGTGGACCCCTGGCCTCTCCCCGCTCAGGTTCCTGGCACTGCAGAGCATGGAGCCCTGCGTGCTTCCTGGCAGCCCGGCGTGCCCAGCTGCTGCGGGTGGGAGTGTGCAGCCTGGCTGCTCACACGTTGCTGGGGCTGTGAGCTGACGTCCTGCCAGTGGTGTTCTGTACCGTCAGCTTCTCACCTCTGAAGTTCTCTGAGCAGAAGATTCTGTTTCTCTCAGAGTGATAAGCGAAGTCCCCATGTAATCTCTTCAGCCTTGCTGTTCCCAGTAATCACGGGATGCTTTGATGGGCGTGATTGTCCTTTCCTGTGTTCTGCAGCGACCCATTTATTATGAGAAGGTCAAAGTCGTGCTGTACATTTTCAAAGCTAACTTTAGCACCTCCTTGGAAGTTATCTCAATCTGAGATTTGTGACTTTTTGTATTTATCCCAAATTGCCTGCTGTATTGTAGGCTATTTGTAAAAGGGTAGCTGGCTCCACATGGCACGTGCTTGCATTTCATGTTACTTAAAAATGTACATCTTATTGTTCTCTCACAATCTGCTTTGCAGGGGAACATTTGTTGGCAGAAGGTGAATTTACTTCCTTTGCTTCCTTAGTCAAGTAAGAATGAGATCAGGCTCCCTGCACATCAGCTTTCTTGGCTGCACACTTGTCTTGATTCCCCAATGGAGCTCAGCTTGACTTCTAACTTTAGTTTCACATAAACAGCCGGCACTGAAACCCAGAGGTATTGGTTTTCACTGAAGCAAATATGAAAGCTCCAGCAAACGTTACAGCTCTGCTGAGACGCACCGTGCTGCAGTGTGCCATTAACACTGGGCTGTGGCCACGTGTTGACTTGATGCAATCTTTTCTTCAACGTGTTTCATCTTTAGTTGCTGAAGTTACTTGATGTTGAATTTTTTTTTAATGAAAAACAGTATGTCTGTGGTGTTCTGTATTGGTAGTTGTTCTTAGGGTCGTTGGGGGGATATTGCAAGAGAAACTGAAGAAGCAGAGAAGTTGATGAATCACTACAAAATATTCTGTGAATGGTGCAAAAACAAAATACAGAGCAAATCTGACATTTCACTGTTGTGTTTATTTGCAGCAAATATTTTTTTGTTAACTTAACAGCTCAGTTGCACTTTCTAAAGGTTGGCTGTAATCTTTCCAAAGTTATTAAAATAAATACACTGAGAATAGTGCTTCCCAAGCGACGTGCGGGGCCGTGCAGAGGGGCAGCAGGCTGTTAGACCTGCTCAGAAATTTGAGGTGATTAACAGCTGCTGCATTTGCATTGTAAGCACATTTATGGGCAGGATGTTGGGTACAAGTAGGTAAATTGTGGAGCAGGTAAGTCATGGAGCAGGTAGGGAAGGGGGTGAACACTGGGAAGCGCTGCTGTGGATTGTGTGGTGCAAAGAGGGGAAAGCTCTCCTGCTTTCTTCTTTGCGGAGCTGTGGGAGCTCTCACCCTGCTTCGTGCACATGTTGGTATGTTTCTGGTAACTAGAAAAATGGTGACCCAGTGATCCTACTGGTAGCTTATCTGATACTCTTGTTAAAACAGCATTTCCATCACTTGATCATTGTGCAGTGTATTGGTGCTATGGGGTTCTAATGTTTAATTCCTCCTGTGGAAGATGTACCTGGTGTTATTACCATCTGGTCTTCGTATAGCTGTTGTGTAGAAATAATGGCTGGCACCTATCAAAATGGAAGTGTGACAGGGCTTCTGACCCTGATGTGCTCCAGCTGCTGTGCAGGGGCTGCTCCTTCAGGTGCTGCAGCCGTGCACATGGGCACTGTGCAGTGAGGGCAGCTCCCTGCTGGAGCATGGGCTCAACACTCGGCTCGTGGCTCCAACCAGTGTGCTTCCAAAAAGAGGTATCTTTTCACAAAGGCCCTGAGCCTCTCAGTTGCCTGTCTTAGTAGGAAGTTAAAATAAACCGAAACTGAGTAAATAAAATCAGGAGAAGAACTGGAGATGTTAGTGAGGGAGCTGTTAATTCAGCTCGTCGCAAACTAGTTACGCATTTTGTTACGTGGTAGACGAGCAATCAGTTGGCATCTACAGGTCATTTTGTGATGCACAGGAAAGAAAATAGTCGGTGTTTGTTGACTCCAGATAGATTTGCAAGCAGTGAATTGATATTATTTATGAAGTGTCTGAAATCCCAGCTGCAAGCTCTGTGTGGATGCGTTTATGATAGGAGATGGTGTCCCCAGGTTTGTAACCATATCTATCCCAATCCCATATCCTCCTCAGAAGCCTCAACCAGCTTCTCTTGGCTGCTGCTGTAATGCAAGTAACAGAATTATGTTTGAATGTGGTTTTGTAGGAAATGAAGGTGAGAAGTAAGGTAGCTCAAAGCTCTTGCTACGTTTTGAAGCAGTGCTGGTGATCACACGTGTGTCAGCTGCTGAGCTTACAAGTGGTTTCAGTGTGTTTGCTTTTCCCTATAAGCTGCTTCAGGTAAGTGTCTTGTGAGCTTTGAAAGCTTCTGGATCGTATGTTCAGGGTTCATTATTTTCTAGTGGTTGATAAATCTGTGCACAGTTGATAACTGTAATTAATACTGATGGGAAACGTGGCACACACTGGAGATGTTTGAAGGAAATGCTAACCCATAACAACAAAGTAAGAGTGGACATTCTGAGTTATGTACGTATATGTGTGTTCCTGATCTGTTTATATATGTATATATAGTATGTAATCAGTCTCTCTGTGCATACATATATATCGGGGGAAAGGTAACGGCAGAGTTGCGTGGCAAAGGCAGTAAGTGGGCCAACTCACACAAAAACGTGAGCTGTCATCACCGCAGTGTCGGGGTTCGTGGGGCAGTGCCACAGAGCCGCATGTTCCCCCTGTCCCCTGTACGTTTGTGGTCGCTTTGCTCTCTGAAGTGCATGAGCTGCTCTGGCTGCAGCCTGGAGTTTAATTTGCGTAATATTGCAGGAAGTGGAGTGTTTTAAAACTACTGTTGTTGTTTTGTCCTTCGTTCAGGCACAGCATGTTTTGATTTGAATGGACAATATTTTAAAGAGCGGATGCTTTAGAAATATAAACAATTGGGAAGGAAAATACAGCTGTTTTCTATTACTATTTAATATTATGCTCATCTGTGGCCTCTAAGTAATGGGTACTTGTTTACATATTACAGAATATGGATTATAATGCTATAAACATATTGTTCCTGGTTGCATGCTGGCTTCCCAAGTCAGAAGGAGTGAGCACAGTGCTGGCTCCCAGCGGTGCAGGCGGTGGGCTGCTCGGGGCAGCAGCTGCTCTGCCTGCAGCAGGGCTGTGCTTCGGGGCAGCTGCAGCAGGGTGCAGCTGTGGGCCCCGGTCTGACTGATGCTAGTAATGCCTTTTGCTTATCTGCTTTGGTTTTTGTTGTAAATGAAGACTGTAGCGTTGTGGGTTTTTTTTTTTTTTTTTCCTTTTAAAGCAAAATGTCATTGGACATCTGTGTTCTTCTCTGGTTTAATCATTACTTTCATTGGGAACTGCGGGATGTTTCCAAAAGCCAGTTCTCTTTTCCTACATTTCCATTAACTTTGTCATCTGACTTCCAGTGAAGCATAGCTCTGCTCAGTGGAGTAATATTTTATATATTTGAAGTGGCCAGTTCAACATTTACAATACACAGTTTTGAAATCTTGCATCTGTGTGAATCTATGACTACTTTCTGCTGTTTTAAGGTTGCTCTGACTGAAAGAACCGTGCAGAAAAATTGTTTACTTCATTCTTGAAGTTTATGCTGAGAAATAGTACAGCATCAAGGAGCTCTGCATATAGAAAAGAACATAGGAGGATGGATACATCCTGAGCACATCTGGCACACAGTTGCCAAACAGAAGCAGTAGCAAAGGAGAATTTTATTTAATTATTTAAATAGGGAGCCACGATTTACAGTTATGCATAGATAATGCCAGCAAAAATCTTGTCTAAATTATTGTAGACTCACAGAACAGTTTGGGTTGGAAGAGACTTTAAAGACTGTCTAGTTCCAGTCCCCTGCCATGGACAGGGATGCCTTAAAGAAGTCACGGAGCCCCATCCAACCTGGCCACGTGCACCTCCAGGGATGGGACATCCACAGGGAGCCTGGTACAGTACTTCACTGCCCTCTGAGTAAAAATCTTCTTCCTTGTATCTAACCTAAATCTACTTGTTTATTTATTTATTTATTAAGTCCTGAAGCCATTACTCTTGTTCTGTCACTACAATGCCTGATACAGTTTCTCCCCAGATACTGATAAAGAATTTTGGGGTCTTTTATCTACGTTGTTTATCATTATAATTATTTTGATGATGTTCATTACAGGATGGTTTTACCTAAAAAGTCATGTATTACTATTTATAATGTAGGCAGAAAACCAGAGCATCTAATTTGCTAATGTTTTTGACAACTTTCAGTGCTTAAGGCTGGGGACTGGGTAACCAGAACCCCCTCTGTGGAAATTAGTTGCATAACTTTACCTAAGAGAATCTGACCATCCACAGGGATGCTGTCAGTGGGACCTTTGTACCTTCCACTCCTTCCAACCAATGCTTTGAACAGTGACCTTGAAATTTGGAAGGAAGTTATCTCAAAATTTCAGGCGCTGTATTTGTTTGAAAGCCATGCTTTGTTGTGTCAATACTCCAAATAACTGAAAATTGCCAAGTTGTATTTACAGTAGAACTTGTTGCAGCCTTCAGTTATTATTTCTCAAAGGTGTGGCTCCCACTGCACGCACTTTGCCCACATCCAAGCTCCACAGGCCTTGGTGTATCTTTTCCTACCAGCTGTGACTTCTGGCCAGAATAGAATCAGAGACAAAAAGGAGGGTTGGAAAGGTGATTGCACCTTGCTGATCTATCAGGATTCTGACCAACAGAACGGTTCTTGTGATGATATTTCATCATATTGTCTTTGTAGAACAAGGTGTCTGTAGATTCTGCAGGAGCTCTGAATTCCACTTCTCACTGTTCTTAATTAAAATCAAATGTCATTAAGTATTCTGCCTAGTTGGTGGCTGGAAATGAAGCAAGTTTGACAAGTTGAATGGTTTTAAGGAGATGGTGGTGATGCTGTTACCGAAACTGTGGATAAAGCGTAGAAGGAAGTTGTCACTGCCAATACAGGAAGCAGCTTTCTGTAGAAAACAAGTGTTCCTTGTTTTTCCTCCTTTCCGAACAGTTCTTACTTCTAAGAGTACTTGGAAAGGACCTTGCTGTGAAGCTTCCTTGCTTTTGAACCTTTGGATTTAGAAGTGACGTCCCTCGAGGCTCACTCCAGGACGTGGCTGCTGGTTGTAATCTCACTGCAGCTTGGGTTACTAAGGTCTGAGCAGCAAGAGCTTTCTTGAAAATGGCCCTGCTGCATATCTCAGCCACTGCTCTTCAAGCTGCCTTCTTCCAAAACAGGTGTTTGTGCGGTCTGCACTCTGGAGTGTATTGCAGGCTTCTGATTTTCAAATGATATCTAGAAGGCTGAGTGGAACATTACCCACCTTATTTGATAGCCCACACGTGATACACAAGCCCTGAAATTTCATGTAATATTTAAGAATTTAATACGTTCTTTGCACATTACATAACAGTAATGGTAGTGACAAAATGCTGCTCCAAGCAAAACTGCTTATGCAAACAGATGATCTGTGAGCAGCGGAACTACTTCCGATGGCTTTCCTTTCCATTTATCACATTATCCTCTCCTGCCTCCACACACCTCTGCCCTCTGGGCTGTGTTTTCTAAAGCTGTGCCTCTGAGAAGGAATCCCTATCTCAGTTGGGGATTTCACACAGCATAGGGCAACTCAGTATATGTGAAATTTTGGGTCTTTGTCAAAGTTAGGCTGAATTTGATGTCCTGTTTAGATGGTTTGCTCTCTATTCTGTCAATTATATGAGCTCCGTTTCATCAGGGAGTCAGTCTAAAGAAACTAGTGCTAACTGGTGTCTAGAGCATGGCAGGATGTATTTTCTGTCTTGTGGCAGCCGTGCTGCTTGTGCCGTTTTTGCGCTAGCTCACTGTATTTCTGCTTTGCTGCAGATGAATGTCTTTGCCCTTTGACTGCCTTGTTCAACTGCCAGTTGAGCAATCCAATTACTCTAAGGAAAACGAAATACACGTGTGCCTACAAATACTATTTTCAGGGCATTTTAATCGATGGATATTTTGCGGTATGGCTGAGCTGTACAGAAGTGGGATACACAGCTGTTGGAAGACCTGGTGGGAAAAGGATGCACGGGTGTCAGACTTGATAATTTGTCTTGAGGATCTTTTGGATGGCAGAGTTTGTCACTATTCCTAATCCTCCTTGCTTCTTTAGCACATCTCAGGTTTTGACTTGCTCAGGACTAGTAGACCTAGTTCTGAAGATAAGAAACCTGTGTGCTCCGTTGGCAGCTCTAGTCTGAACTAGTAAGACTCACAGTTTCAATCAGTACCTGTTAGATGCTACTTCATGAAACCATTCCTAAACTGTTACTGATGCTCAACCAGTATAACATTAAACTTCATAGTGTTCCAGGAAAAGGGTTTTTTTTGCTACATAATATGTGTTTTTGAGCAACATTTTGAATTAAGTGGATATGAAAGACTGCTTACTGCAGTTTATTCTTTTGAGATGTTTAGCTGTGGCATCAGTTACACCTGTAATCACTGAGAATGTCAGCAGTGCGAGCAGGATGCTTAGAGCTTCCTCCCTTGGTACCTAAGTTCATGTCCTAGTTCAGAGGAACATAGAGAAATTCCCATTTTATGAGATTCTATAGTGTAGTCATACTGTGTAATAAAGTCAGATTGTTATGTGTTTTGTCAGGGTTAATGTTCAGTGGATGTTTTTAGTCGCTGATTAACCAAGACACCTTAATGGTGTTTTAATGAGATGTAATATCACGTGCAGATCCTTTTGTTTGCATGCTAAGCCTTTAATCTGTATTACTATATGCTCTAAATTTTCTGTTGACATACACTAATAACTTCTAAAAGGTTATCCTTAATACTAGATGTGACAACTGATGGAAGATTTATATGTCACAATAATGCAGTATCTATCAACTGGTGAGATACTTAACTGATACTGTGGTGAACAGCTTCCATTATAGGGGAAATTTTCTCCTTGGTATGCTTTTAAAAAATGAAAGAATTAAAATGTTTGGCTGCAAATTCAGTGATGAGAACAACTTTTACCTACTTTGACTTTTGCTTGTGTAATCACAGTCTCATAATGCTAGATCAGTGTTGAAATTGAGTTATTAATGTGACTGTTGATCAGTTTCCCATTGGAAGTCATAGCAACTGAGCAAGCGAAGACTAGTTCATTTAAGCTGTTCATATCTTTAGAATACAATGTTGGCAGTCATTCAGCCTTTCAAGATTTCACTGAGCAGAACTCTAAAGAAACAGCAGCAAAGGGCTCAGTTGTCTGATTGGTGTTTATAATTTGATTTAACTCACAGCTGTGTCCAGATTGGGCCTGAGTGCCTGCCAGGTGCTGCTTCCTCTGCCCCTCGGCTTCCTGCTGAAGATAGCCCCATCATTTTGGATCAGGCTTCAGTTCCCTTTGTGCCCTGTCATCACTATGTATTTACTGTTTTGGTTGTTGTTTTTTTTTTTTTTTTTGTTACTATGGTTTCTGAAAATAAATTGGATGACAATTGTTTTGAAAGCCTAATCTATACACAAACATCCATTTCAGTGTTTAGTGGCAGAGTGGGTAGTTCAGCCATGAACTAAGTCAGACCTTGTTAAAATGCTCAGTATTATTTTTGAGGTTAATCCCACTGCAGCCCTGAATATCTTCATCATTAAATCAGTGCTATTAAAGGGTGGAACTTATGCTCTGTGAATAAAAATGTATTTTCTTATGCTGGAATTTTGTTTCTTTTTCCAGTTAAGAATTCTATTTGCATGTAGCGTTGCCTTCATTTTACAAATGTGCTTTAATGTTGAATAATGCTTGGAATATAGTCAAGAAATTCTCAAATGCTTGTTAGTTTTTTTTTTTTTTTTTTAAGCATTGACAATTTTGCCCCTGCCTCATGCATATGCATTCTCATCTTTTAAGGCTGTTTTAAGAATAAAATTGAATAGAATAAAGACATTAATACACCCTCACATACGATGCTTTCTTCTCCAGTTTGTAAATAGTATTGAGGGAATGAAGCAAGAATTCACTTATTTTTATTATCCTCAATGTATGATTGGCCTAGTGCTGTATTTATAGCACGCTGTCCAGATGCTGCTCCGCATCCGTCATCATGTGGGCCCTCTGAAGACACTTGTCACCCTGCTGTCTGGGCCCTGACAGCCTGCCCTCTTCCATCAGGTTGCAGTTCTCAACTCACGGTCAAGACGCTGAGAGACAGGAAGATAAGGAGCAGACATCATTCCTTAGATATTCAGCTAACCCTGTGTGTTGGAGATGTCACGACTTCCTACTCCTCACTAGCAAATTTCAGTGAGATAGTAAATGGAGTGGAGAGATGTTCTATCTATTTTACACGAGACCCAGACAGAGCAGCTTGAATGGAGCTAAGTAGGGAATCAAACCGAGAGCCAGATTTAGATTTCAGCTCTTTCTAGGTGTGTCCTTAATACCCCTGTGTTGGGATTGTGTTTCTCAGCCACAGTGCTCTGCTGCTCAGGACTCAGGAGCACAGTTTGTGATGCTTGAGATTTCAGCTGTTGATTTTAAGTGCAAAAGGATTCTGAACACCAGGTTTGAAGTGCTGGAAAAAGAAAAATACCATTTGTATCCACCGTAATGGAAATTTGTGGCAGTGGGAGAGTCTTCTCCTGGAGACTTGGCAGCTGAGTGCCATTGTTCTCTCCTTAGGCCTGGGTTTGCTGTATATGCACTGCTCACGTTGCTGGATGAACCTGTGAGGTCCATAGTTGAACATGTTGGTCCCTATTTGCAATTAGTGGTGCCAGCTGTAAATGGAGGTGGCTGAGAGCTGCTAGGAGGGAGCAGGGATCACCCCAGCCATCCCCAGCAGGCTGTGCCTGCTTGTGAGGCACCGGGCTGATGGGCCAATTGCAAGAAACTCGAAGTAACTTGTGGGCGTATGTGAAAACGCATCCTTCTGAAACAAGTTTCTCAGATAGACTTGTAATACAAATAAGAAAATGGGACAAAGCAGCTAGTGCAGTTCATCTGGTATTAGACTTAAAAGTTCAATCTCTGGTTAAAGTACAGCTTCAGGTTGTTGCAAACTGTACTGTGTCTATTTGCCTCTCACCAAAAGCCATCTCCTTTTATTTTAATAAAACACTACTTATATTTTCTTCTTTATTTCTGTTACAGCTTTTTATTAAGGCATGGCAAGGGGTGTCAAAATAAGGTATGCTTTGCAGCCGCCTTAGCTTTCTGAACCTCGTTACATTTTTTTTCTACTTAATGACATTTCATTTCCTTTAATCCCCTCCTCTGCTTTCATAGCTCGTTTTTGAGAGTGTGTTTGCCAGTACCTCCTTATTATCGTTATTATCCTTTTTGATATTTAATGTGCTGTTGTTGGGAATTGAGGAAGTGTTTCATCCAAAATCACTGCAGAACTTCCTTCCCACGCTGCTGCCAGAAGTGCTGCAGACTAGCTACTTAATTTGCACTGGCAAAATTTCAAAGGGAAGGTCAACTGGCCAGGTTATCCCCTGCGGGGCTTCTGTATGTCTTCCTTTTAAATGGCATTTTTCTTCTGCCTGGTTCCCCTTTACCTCCATTGGGAGGCAAATGGCTCTGGTTAATCCGAGTGGTGCAAATCTTTCCATTAAGGTGGAATTCTTTACCATTTAGGGTATCATATAGTTTCAAGGTACTTAGAAGTAATTATGTCGTTCTAAGATTATTGTTTTTGTGTTTTGTTTTTGTGTTTTATTTTTCACATGTTGTAAAAAGTCTGGCAGAAAATGAGCATTATAAAATAGGGTCAGAAAAGCATGGAGGGGAAGTGACAGTATTTGCCTGCAGAAATGAGGAAATAGATGGCAATGCAGAAAGTTAAGTGAAATACAAATTAACAGATAGATAATGAATGTGAAAGTGGAGTGACTGAGATGTATTCTGATTACGTGGAAGCTGCGCTGTGTTTTATGAGTTACTGAGCTCTACTGCTGGTGTAATTTTTTTGATATAGTATGATCACGGCTTCAGTGCACTCAAATTGGTCAAATTTAATTGTGTGAGTTTAAATTGGCACCAAGTTGAGGGTGTGAGAGCGCATCTAAAGGTGCGTTTATCATCTGCTTCCCACAGGGAGAGAGCAGTTGTAATAGTTCCCAGCAGGGCTGAGTTACTGAATTCTGAACTACCATAAAAGTTATAAGTAAAGCAAAATGAAGTAAAAAAAAAAAAAAAGCTCCGACTAAGATAGTTCCTTGGAGAAATAAATAGCATCATGGAGATGTGTTTCTGGATGCTGCTTGGTAACGTCACTGATATATGGTCGTATGTTTCATAGATACTGATTGATGTTCTCTTTTTTCAAGGATACAGAAATACACAGTGCATTTCACCTTTGTGTGGGTTATGGGATCACTGGAGGAGCCTGAATGTCCCAAATCCTTCAGGGTTAGATACTGAAAACTCAGTGAACTGAACAGTACAAATTCCAAAATGGTAGATGGTCCCTTTTGTTGAATTTGCTGCTGTCTTTGACTCTTAGAAACAGAAGCAGTTTGTCCAGTGAAGGCCGAAGCTTACTAGTAAATAGGTGACTCGCAGTCAGTCTTGAATATTCCTCTCATTACTGAGGTTTGGGTGAGGGAGGAAGACACTGGGCTGTGAGTGGATCTGTCCACAGGACACCAAACACAAGCAGTGCTACCAGGTGTATTACAGGAGCACTATGAGAAGATTTGGTATGAACTTGGAATATCAGTCTAGAGGGACTCGGTGTTCCTAGACTTCATAGTAGCATTAATGTCTTCAGTCCTGAAACAAAAAGGAATTTCTGTTCATGTGTATTGGACTCAACCCTGAGCTGATTATTTGGCCTGGGCTGTTTGCAAATGAGGGGGAAAGTTACAGACCTTCTGTCCTTACAGAATGGGAAGAAGTGAGCATGATCATCCCACTTACAGCTTTGCAGTTTTTCATGAGAGATACTCTTCCTGTGTTTCACATTTCATTAAGAAACAAACAAAACAACAACAACAAAAAAAACAAACATAAAAAAGCCCAACTCAAGCAGCAGCCTGAATCTAGGGCTGCATCATTTGTTTGTAACTTTTAGCTGCTGGACAGTTGCCTTGCTGCATCACTGCGAGAAAAAATGCAGAATGTCTTTATGAATCAGATTGTATAGAATTCGAGGTTATTTCTGTTTAAACTTTAGTTGTATCTTGTTTCTTTCTGAAAAACTTAAGAAAAACAAAAGCTCAGTAGCTTTGAAAAACTGAAAGATGAAAGTATGTCATCAGAAATTCAGTTCTTGGGTCAAGTCAGCTTTGCTCAAACTTGTAACTGCATAATAGAGCAGGAGGAGAATACCTTAAGTAATTGTTTGTTGTGAATTACTTTCTCCAATATCTTTATATACCAGTCCTGGCAGCTGGCGTGTTTCCTGCTCCTTGCAGGTGGAAGTGGACAAATCTGACCTTTAATGCTGTCACTCTCTCCTATTTCAGATACTTGCTGGCGGTCAGTCCTTGGTTTCCTGCCTGTGGCAGCAGCCTTTCTTGCTGACTGCAGTGATGGGTTTAGTTTTGTCCTGAGTGAGCGTAAATCAGGTTGACACACTGTAAAGTTAAAATCAGATGTATGAATTCTTTTCTGAGCAGAAGCTCGTCCAAAGAATGTCTGTGGTTTACTTGGTGTTTTCCCACTATGCTCAGAGCACAGGAAATGGGAGTAAGAGCTTCTGTAAGTGTGAGAACCTGATTCTGTTCATCGCCTTATTTTAAAAGTCTTAGTTTTTTGGTTTTTTTCCCCTGCCGTCTTTCTATCTTTCTTGGGAAAATGGGAGCGAATTTTGTTTGAACTCATGGCAGAAGGACTGTACTGCCTATTACTGGTCCTGAGGTTTCTCTATCAGTAAATGATAGTGTATATGAAAAAGAGGATGAAAACACCAAATCCAACTGCTCAGTCTGGTAGGAAAGGACTCGATGAACCGAGTCACCAGTAATTCTTCATTTATGACATTCAGGAGAAAGCTGAAATAGGCATTTTGGGGTACAATGAAGAAAAGCTCATCTAGACTTAGTAAATGTAGATTATAGCCTGTCAAGTTAAATAGCAACGTTGTAATTACCTTGTTTAGTTCTATTTTGAATTCCTTTTGTTAGAATTCAGACCGCAGTTAACATACTAGAGCAACCGTTGTTTCTTCTTGCATTCCTTTACTCTTTCAAGGTCTGAGTGAGATTGGGAAAATTGCACCATATATTTGCATCTCTTTGAAAAGAAGTTATCTGAGCTAGTTTAAGTCTTGGTTGATGTTTTTAATTTATCCGGATGGAATCCTTCCCGTGTGCATGTTAGTAATGCCAAGAAAATTGTAAACAGACGCTACTTAAGATCATGAGTGTGGTGAACACAAAAACGTGGATGAATTCAGATTTTAAGGAGACGAGCACCAATTCATTATAGCTAGATGGTGACTCATGCAGATGTCACACAGACAAGAGCTGTACATGAGTATTTCAGCGCTGCTTAACGTATTTACTGTGGGTCAGGTTTCCAAAGACACTTAGTTACCTGGGCAGACAGTGTGCGCCCAGGTCAAGTGCACATCAGGGCTTGTGTAGTTTGCACAAGTCTTCTGCTGTATTTTCATAACAGCTGTCCCTTTAACTGCGGCCCTTTGTTTCTGACCTTTTGTTCTACTCAGTAGCTAAGTCAGCGTGCACAGAATAAGATACACTGTATGATCCTAAAGTAAACGGTAATGCATTTATCCCTTTGTCATCATTTCAAGCAAGATGCTGATGGGATAGGAACTTTCAAGGCTGATGGCAGACCTGCGGCACAGTCCTCTGCAGCAGTAGCATGCATGTCCAGCAAACACTGAAGAGGTGTCACAATGTACTGAGCAGCTCTGGCATTTGGGAGCACTGTTTTGCCCTAGTGTGTTCAGCAGATTAAATAGTTACTTGACAAATTGATCACAGAGCTTCAACAGGAGCTGTATACCATTATCTTCTATTTAAGTAGAATGACACTTTGGAAGAGTGTTTCTGTTGATGTTTTAGGGATAGGAAGTGGTGTTGGCTTTTAATAGAACATGGAAGATGAAATTGGTGACTGAGAAGTCTTTTGCTTGAAGACGACTTGAGTTTTTGCTTTTGTCGATATATTTGCTCTTTGATTACCTTTTAGCAAGAGCAGATTATAAGGAAGAAGAGATTGCACTCAGAGTGTGTTTTAATAATACGTCTACTTGACGTATAAAAATGCAGTTAACTTCGGAAAAGATACATTGTTAAATTGTCTAGACGTTCTGCTCATTGAGAGGTAGAACTTTAAGATGCCTTTCCTCCAGCTCCCCCATAATGGAAATAAAGTGCGCTATCAGCTTATTTTTAGTTAGTGGATTTAAGAATGGGACTGGAGCTGTAATAGGAACTCCAGTTGGTTGTGCTGTATCCAGCCTGGACTAATAGATCAGAGCTGAAAGCGTTGCCAGCTGGAACGCGCCTCTGTGTTATCTGCATGTGTGTTGTAACAGATGTTGAGCAGAGGCTGCTGTCAAAGGTACATTGTAGTAACTTTTAAAGATGCTTGTTTGTTTCAGTACGTTTTTCTTGCATCTCTAATTTTTTCCATAAAGTCAACCACGAACTGCATTATTGGGAACTCCAGCTAAAGCTTGTGGTCAATAGGAAATAGATTAAACACAGGTTTTCCCTTTTCCATGCTTGCCAATGATGATGTCAGTGGTTTTAATGATCCTTACCTCAGCTCAATGTAGTGCTAGTGCTCTCTATTAAAACATTTGCCTTCCACACTGTTTTTGTATGTTGTTAAGGAAATGCTTATGGTTGTTGATAAGAGATGAGGTATCCAGCTGATGACTTCAATACCTTATAAGGTGCTTCCGCCTCGAAACATATTGTAATAATTCCGTGAAGAGAGAGAAAATTGTTATGCCAAAAAATTAAGTATTCTTTTGAGTCTAACAAAGAACATGTGTATGCTAAGATTGAGGATGGGGCTTTTTGCTAGAAGTTATGTGCAATCAAGAATTCCCTGGATCAAAGCCTTCCAGATTGACTGTTGGCAGTGACCCTGGAGCAGCAGCTTACTCTTGGAAGGGCTGCTTTCTGGGCACTGTTGAGCATGAAAGCAGAACAGGCACCTCTGTTGTGTTACAACAGCAGGGCTTGTTCTCCATTACCCCGTACTTGTATTGCAGAAAGAGATTTTTAAGAGGAACTGGGGAGATGAAAACAGCCATTGCAGTCAGTAATCTCACAGGGTGCATAGCATAATCAAATTTTTTCTGCTTGTGAAATTAGAAGAAAGCTTCTCTTTCCCTGTGTTGTTGGTGTTGTTTTTTTTTTTTTTTTTTTTAATTGCAGAAAATGTATTGCAGGTTTTGTGCATGTGCCCCAATAACTTGAGTTAGGGGTTGTTATATCAAACTGACATTCTAAGGGTGGTGTTGTTTTCATTTGGTAGGCCAAAATAATAGTTTCTGATGAACTTCTGTATTTTGGTAAGCAGTCAAAGTCCTTAAAAATAACTTATAAAAAGTACCTCTTAATGATGGTTACAAGGCCACTGGGGTTTGTGAACTGGAATATCATTGTCCCTAAGATGACTGACTGGGGCTGAGCTGTGGTCTGGTAATGCTTTTCCCTGCTTGACAAGTAGTTCTCCATACAGTTCTTCTGAACATACAATAGCAAACTTGAAGGGCCCATGCCCTGCCACCTCTCATGCCTGCAGGTGAAGTTTATATGAAACACAGCCCCATTCTGTTCACACCCTGCATGACTGTCTTCATCCAGAGTCTTAAGCTCTCAGATATTTGAGCCTGCAGTGTTTGTTTGTTCTTGTTGTTTTTGTTGTTGTTTTTTAACTCATTTTCACATGCTCTGGACTTCTAAGATTCAAGTGTCCAGTTTGCTGTAACTGATTTTTTCAGTACTATTTGCTTAGTGAATTCCTCTAGGAAGTGTTTTCTTTTTCAGAGAGACTTGTTAGTCTTTCTTCTCTTCTGACTTCTGTACCAGCAGTGAGTGTCTCCAAACAGCAGTTGCGAAGTATTCCTGACTGTGTGGGTTGAATGGGTGATGAATTGCATTAGACAAAACATTTTGTTTTCTACACTACGTATTTTGGTTGAGCTTACCTGAATGCTACCATAAAGATGTCTCTTTGAGTCCTGACGTCCCAAGTTATTTTTTAGGTATTTAAAATCTCTTAACACGTTAAGTTCCAGTGATGTAGGACAAGCATTTCCTTCATCTTACTTTATCTGGTGCAGAGAAGCTGAGTCTGGTGGCCCTGCCAGTGGTCTCCAGACTCCTCCTGCTGCACCCAGGCAGGGTGAGAAATGTGCACTTCCTTGCACACATTGCACTTCAATTTATTTTATTTCTTCTTTGTCATTAGTCTTTATTAATACAGTATGGCATTACTGGCTAATTTTAGGTCAAGCATAGTTGAAGGCTGCAAAGCTCTGCAAAGCTGTATATAGATATCCTGCTCGGAACATTCCAGGAGGTTGCAATATGAGTGCAGAAGAAAGTTGAAAGTAAATAAGAGATCTGTGAGATAATTCTCTAGGGAGTTTTTGCAGCATACCACACATAACTTGCAAGGATAGGCTTTCCTTTCACTTGAAGGACCACAGAAAATAAATTCTGTTTCTTGGGCAATTAAAGAATATAGGACAGGAGATCTTTTCAGTTTTATGCGTCAACGTGTGTATGGGAAGTCTTTATTTGTACTGATACACTATTTACCTATATTTGCAGGACCTTAGTTAATATGTAATATAGAAATAGACACACATTTATGTAAAATATAAGTCTTGCTTCATGAGTTTTTATGTGAAAGTACCAAAATGTAAATGATGGTAGTCCTCTAACCTCAGTGAAAACAAAATCGATATTCATTTCATGGATGTGTTGTTCAGGCTCCAGCTGGTATGGCTGCATCCCTCTGTAGTGTGAGGAGAGAAGCTCAGGGCTGTGCCCACCATCCTGTGGTGCAGAACCTCCCCCTGGCCCCCACCTGCCCTCCCCTGACACAGCTCCATGCTGGTCCCATTGGCCCTGTCACTGTCCCCAGAGAGCAGAGCTCAGCGCTGTCCCTCCGCTCCCTGTGAGGAGCTGCAGCCGCCATGAGGGCTCTCCTCAGCTCCTCTGCTCTGCACAAACCCAGTGCCCTCAGCCACATCTTGTGCACCTTGCCCTCAAGATCTTCTCCATCTTTGTAGTCCTCTTTTGGATGCTCTCTGATAGTTTTATGCAGAATTGCACACAGTGCAATCTTAAGATGTGGATCAAAAGCAGCATTTAGCATTCGCTCCTGAATAAACCTGCGTTATGCAGCATAGTGAGTAATCCTTGTTGAGGTGCAGTACCTTGTTATTCATGTAGTCTGCTGTCAGAGACAGAAATAAAATGTAAATACATTTGTGGACTTTAGGATTGTCTGGGTACAAGTTTTTTGTAATTTGTGTGTCAGTGGTGAATGGTGGTGCTCCACTCCTGGTGCTCTGTACTCTAGTTATCCTCCTCAAGAAAACATGGCATGTGCAGATGGCTAGGAAGCCCTACGAGGAAGCTTAAGTCTTCCGTGTACTGGGTGAAAATGCCAGCAGGAGGGTAGTTGTCTGACTTTTTTCTTGTTTGTTTGTCACAGGAGCTTTTCTGGGGTAATTGGTATAGACAATTAAATTGTTTCTGCTTAGGTGAATCTCTTGCAAGTCTAAATGTATTTCTGACTGCTTGTAATTTCATTGCCGACATCTGTTTTAAATGCTCTTGGGATTCAGATGCTTGAGTACAGTTCGGATGTGCATGCCATAATTTTTTAATTTGAGTGATAATGCTTTAAAAGGTAAAAAAACAAAACAACAAAAAAAAAAAGGGTGGAGAATGTTGGGGCAGATGTGATGATTACAGGAAAACTTTACAGTGCCCGCAATGCTAATTTTCTTTCTCTTTCCTTTTCAGAATGATGACCTATACAACCTCAGCAAATCCTTCTTTTAACTCATGGGTATCAAGACTCTAAATGTTTCATGTTACCACAACTAGGACCTCACCTCCTCCTCCTCCTCTTCCTCTGTAAATGGGTACGATGCATCCAGTTCAGTTTGTTTACTTTACACAAACCTCAGGAGTTAGTTGACTGAGCTGCACATCCTGTGTTGTGCCAAGCAGAAGCACTGTGACACCTGGACAATGAGTCTCTCTTACTTAATCCTCTACCATAAGGACTTAGCTGGCCACAGTGAACTGATGTGCCCACCACTATGTCATGGTGAGAATGGGTATTTTACTAGCACATTTACACAACTTCATTTGCTGCTGAAAACCTGTATGACAAATCATCCTTGTAAATTATTACATACAAAACTTAATGTTGGTTGAAGAGTATTAAATATTTAACATAGGTTTTGATTTATACATGTACTTTTTTAATTAAAATGTAACTTTTCCTACAGCACATCTTTTTTGATGTGGAACTGAGGTATACTATATTCTGTTGTAAACAGAGTGGGAAACCTGCTTAAAACAAGGCTTCTAAGAATAGAGTAGGGTACTATTCTTGTTTTAAGATTGTAATTCAGAAAATAATATAATATGAGTCATTGGTCCCTGGGCCTTGATTGTACAGTCATATTTACTGATACTATCAGTTGTAAGATAACCCTGATGTTGAGCTGATTTCTTTCCAGAAGAAAAGTAATTTTGTACTCCTTGTAAAATAATAATCTGTATTAACTACAATGAAGACAAACTTTACTGTACATGGTATTTACAAGTGTCAACTTGAATTCATCACTTGCACAGAAACTGACAAAAAATCAGAAAAAAAGAAATCAAAGTCTTCCATTGTATATACTGTAAAAAATAGGGGAAAAAAAAAAACAACCAACCAACAGAAAATCACAAAACAAAATGAAAACAAAGAAGGGTGAACTTTTCAAATTAACTCTTTCCCTGGAATGAAAATGTGGGTGTTTGTAAATTCTGGAAATCTCTTTCTATATGTAATAAACTAGATACTGTTTTATCTGCTGTAGTTTGTTTGTTTGTTTTTCTTGGTAAGCTGTCTCAGATCTTCCCACTGTAGCTTTCCTTGATGTTGCCACTGTGCCATCTGTGGATTGCTACAGTTAAAGAATAAAGAAGTCGAGTGTAGGTAAGCGTAATAGGGAGTATGCTTTGTAAAGGACCAACGAAAAACATATTCTGCCTCTCTTTCGTATGCTTGGATATTTCAGTGAAGCTCTTGTTTCGTTTTTCTGGTGAATCTTCGGGATACAGTCCTCCTTCCTCTTAAGTCAGTGGGAAAGTTCTCAGCAAGTTACATCACTGGAAGCAGGACAGCAGCATAAAATTGAAAATCAGCGGCCAAGATGATTGTCTGGAAGTCGGTGCAAGAGGAAGAATGAGGAAGAATTCTTCTGCGACTCTCTTCTGTGCTTTACTCTGGCCTATGCATATGGTATTATTTTGTGTGTAGCATTTGCAAAGCCTTAGTTTTTTTTTGTGTCTGGAAAAGTAATGAAATTGTGGATCTCAGAACAAAATGTTGTTGACATGATAAGAGAATATGAGGCCGTTTCAGGTCCCTGTTGGTCATCCCTCTTTCTTCTGCAAAGCAACGGTAGGCACCAGGGCACATGGGACAGAGTTCTTATTATCAAGAAAAGGCAGTGCACCAGCCCTCCATGGAGAATGAGAAGATGGCTGCCAAACCCTCAAAGAAAGGATTTACTTCCCTTGAGGTGTTCATGATGTCTGGGGCTAGGCTGAGGTTGATGCAGTGTCCCCTTCTGACCGCAATATAGATGGAGTGTTGATCAATTGTTTTTCACCTGTTTTTTTGCTTGGAGGCTTACCAGTCCCCTGAATGTGCTGGTATCATTGCACTTGTAGAACCACATTTTGACCCTACCAAGTCAAAATACTCTGCTGAGAAATTTTTTTACACCTTAAAATATTTCATTCATTACAGGTCACTGGTGACAGTTCTGTGTGTACTGCTGCTGGCAGGCTTGAGGATATTGGTTCATGCTGAGGCTACAGCCTAAAACGGACCTGTGACTGCCAAGGGTGCTGTCTTTTGTCAGCAAAGAATGAGGTTTCCAGAGTCTCCACCAAAAGAAGCTGATGCTAGTCGGTAAATCCATGATACATCACTTCTTTGGGTAGGAAGGGGGAAGTTAACACACAAGAGCTTGCCATTGCTCTTGAAGAGCTTTAGTGTGTTCTTCCCTAAAGAACTAGTAATGTGTACTAAGACAGCATTTGATGTGCATGTGTTCAGAAGTAAAATAAACAATGAGACCAAATCACCTCAATCCTCAAAATCTTCACTTACAGCTTCCTACATTTTAACAGTTTGGCATTAAATCTCATAGTGTTGATTTGGTTGCTGACTGTTATCGCATGTTGATACTAAAGTGCCTTGGATAAAACAGTATTTTATGGCCATTGTGGACTGATCTTTCCATTCATGTCAATAGCACATAAAGTAAAAAACCAACCTGTTAATGATGTTAACATTCACTGTGTTTACTTTAGTAGTTTAGTAGAAAATGAAGCAGTTTCCAGAAGTATTAGCAATGCTTGTATATATACATATATATATATATATGTCTATAGCAGTATTCCTCTTAGAGGATTGCCGTTTCAAAGCTTGATTTGTTGTTGAGTTGACATATGTTGTAGAGCTCTAAGGAAATGTTAATCTTTCTAGTCTTTGATATTAACCTTTTTAATTAGTGTTTTAACTGTTGTATGTCTTCTGTTATGTTTATTCAAATTTTCCAGCAGGAATACAAATTAAGAAAAGAAAAAGTAAAAAGACCATAGACATACTGCGGTACTGTAGACTTACTTATTGCAGGTTTAAAAACTAAGCATCCGTGTCCATCTTGCTACCGGGTGACTTTTAGCTGAAGGTATTATTCATGCCCTCAATTACATTCAAGGGCTGTGTAATGAGTAGTATGTGCTTAAATGGCTCCTATCAACTGAATGTGTGCCATATTTTAGTTACATAACTCTGCTATGCAATAACAGAGATTAATGCTGTAATACGCAGCACATTCACGTTTGCTTTTGAAATGATTAGCTGAAGCTGGTACTTGGTGGGAGCTTACATACTGCATGTCAGCTAGTGATTGAAACAGACTGGATAGATGTTTGAATGCTTTGTTCTGCAACTTAGTTCACCTAAGCTCTTGAAGTCATTTGTCCATCTCATGTGTGACCTCCCACCCGTCTTTGGGTGCAGTATACCTTTTTGGTCTGCAAGCCTTGAGACTGGTGTAAAAGTGACAGTATTCTCACTTGTCCAGTTCATCTGTTTACTAGTAATTCTATTTGGGCGTGACTTTGAGTATACCATGAATGAACTCTTTTTGAACCTACTGGGTGCCCATATGAAATTCTCCATGCTGTAGGATGGAGAATGAAGAAAAAAAAAAGGGGAAATAGAAAAAAAAAAAAGGACTTTCAGTTTGTAGAAAAGCGCTTTCTTTTTTTTTTTTATCTTTTGTCCTCTGAGATGCTACTATTCACATAAAGGATGAAATGAGGAATGTGGCTGGGGTGAAGAAGACCGTGATCTGCCCTGCTCACTTTTTTGTGTTCAGAAAGAACATTTATATGTGAGAAAAAAAGGTGGAGGCTAACAAAAAAGTAAGCACTGTTGGAACTTCCGTGTTTAAATATTTTCAGATTGCAAGTTTTGTAATCTATGTTTGGGCTACTCCTCCCTCCTGGGTGGGATGGGAGGGAGATAGGACATAGGACACCTATTAACCATGTAATTTGTGCCAGCAGGATGGAAGATGTTTTCTGTAAGAAGCTCTGTGACGTTCTGATGCCTTGATCTGAATTGATTGGTAGTTTGAACATTGGTGCTTTGCATAATCAAGATGCATAGGGGAAAAACAAAAAAAAAAAGGACATGGAAAAGTGACCGCTTCGGAAATTCTCTTAACATTGTACAACGTACAGAAAAGTTCATATTTGGTGGGTACCCCTCTGGCTGCTGGGACCCCCAGATCTGCCATTTCTGCTGTGTTAGGATTCTTGACAGTCATATTTGGAGATTGACAGTAAAACGATAAAATATTTTTTATTTTGGAAGTAATCTGACCCAGTTTGACTGCTTGCTTTCATGCCTGATCCTTCCTGACACGGCAGTGGGCCTGAAGGCCGTGCAGGGCTGCTGGCGGGAAAGGCCTCAGCGCCAGCCCTGCTCAGCTGGGAAGCCATGGCTCCTGTCTGTCTTGTTGCTTGGCCGTTCGTGGTGGTGTTTGTTGGTTTTTTGTTTGTTTGTTTGTTTGTTTTAAATATCCTGTTATCAGACTCGGTTATTCTGTGAATCGTTTATTCTTGACATAATATGAAATGTCAGAGTATTGTCCTCCTTGGTTTTAGTTGGGCAGTGGGACGCTGCACCTTAAATTCCCTCAGAGCGGGGTGGTGCTGCTTTTCCATTTCTCTGAGCGTTAACCAAAAGAGGAAGGGGTGGTATTTATAACCACTTAGCAGTTGATTGTTTTACTTTCAGCTGGTGAATTAAGAACAGTGTGTCAGTTCATTTAAACTAGCATTTGGTTATCTTTCCCTCAGCGCAGCCCCGAGCCACTGTGCACTGAAGCTGAGAGCTCTCACCTCCTCAGAGGAGGCGGCTTTACCACCTCGTCTGGTTTTCCTCAGCCACATGGCAGAGTAATCTTGCTCACATGTCAGTTTGCCTTTATCAGCTGCATGCTTTGCATTAATTTCAGCTTCCCAGCATGCCCATGAGGGCCATAGTGTGGTCTGTGCTCCCTGGTTGCCCTCAGTAACTCAGTCCCACCTCACCCCTCCCAGACTCAGTGCCACCTCGGCGTCCCGCAAGGGAAGAAGGTAAACTGAAATTCTGCTCTTTCTGCCAGAAAGCAAATTTGCTCAGGCTTCCTCCTCACCTGTCTCTCCCTGCGTGAAGGGACCTGGTAATCTGTTGGCTCCCTGACAGTCCCTCAGTCATGTGGGTAATCCTGAGGGTTGTCATCCGAGGTGAGAGATAAGGAGAAGCACCCGAACGTGACACGTGTGTGAAAGATCAAGGCATTTCTGCCGTGTTATTTTAAAACCGAGAGCTAACAGACACAAGTGAGCCCTTTGCTCTTTCCCTCCTCCTGAATATTGTCAGATAAACCAGTTAATGTTACTGTCTTAGTTTTCTGTGTGCAAAATGAGAGTGATTTTTACCTTCTTCACAGGGATGTTGGATTAAGTAAAGAAGAAGCACTCAACTCCTGCAGTGTTGGGCTGCGCAGAAATTCTTGTAGAGAGAATATGTGAGCTTCAGTGCTGCAGAGCAGTAATGCTGCTCAGCCCTTCATCTCTTTCTGTGTTTTGGTCTCCACCTTAATGCTTCCACCGTTCTCTTTAATGTTACCTCGCTCACTCAGGTCACTTGGCTGCTGGAAGGTCCCATTCTGTCCCACTGTTAGCTCAGCAGTCCCCTCGCTCATGTGTTTCTTTTTAGCTGTTACACAGTCAAGGTGTTCTCACTGGAATGTGAGCATTTGAGTCAGGTTTGCCGTTCTCAAAAACCGTCTTTGTAATCTATTAATGGAAGTCACACTTGACCCTGATTGAGGAGAACATGCCTGCTGAAATTTCTGGAGGCATACTGTGAGTAATGTGTCTGGATTAACTTGAACATAAATGATCCAAGTACTGGGAAAAGTTCAAAACCCTTGATTTCGAGTTGTCCTCTTAGTGTCAGTGGGTCATGCAACTACAGCCTCTCCAATTCTAACAAGAGTAGATGGGCTCACAGCATTATTTTCTGTTTTGGTAATAAAATTATTTCCTCACAATCTAGAATTATTTTGGTTTAAAAGGCTCTGCCCTGTCTGGTATCTTTGGTTGGAAATGATGGCTTGGTGGAATATTGGGTGGCTTTATTTGTTTGCTCCTGAGTAGATATATGCCCTGATTTCCCTGGGTGTAAGAACTCTGAAATAAGAAGTGAGCTCTCTTTAAAACAAAAACCCGTATTTTCCTAAGTGCAACCTGGAATATGATAACCTAGGTCACAATATTATTCAAAAGGTGGCAACTTTCAGTGTGGGTCATAGCAACCTATTAAGTTTATTTGGGCTCTGTTAGGGAGGTAGCAAGAAATTCGCAGGCTAATTGCTAAGTGAATTGCTGCTTTCTTTTAAGTGCAGTCTCTTTTGCCCAGTGTGTTTGTTAAACACTTTGCTAGCTGGCAGTACAGTGAAACTGTTTGCCAATGAAACTTCCATCACTGTAAGATAATCACATATCCTTGCTGAGCAAATACCACTGAGATAACATTGAAGTGGGTGTGCCAGTCCATTTTCTTAGTAATGTTGTTATTTAAGTATTTGTCATATATAACAGTAATATAAACTGATGTCATATAGGTTCGTTCTGTCACGGAGAGCTTTGATGAACACTTGTAAGCATTTGCTTGGATTTTTTTTGCTACTTATTACCTTTGTGTGCATGCAGGGTTGAAACCACTTTCAGAAACTTGTCAGTGATTGATCACTTCACAGTAGACGTTCAGATAGGTGCTCTTTAATCAATTCATACTTGATCTTTCTGTAGACACTTAACATGTCACTTTCTAGAAATCAACAGCTCTTTTAGCTGCAGGAAACGCCGGAAGTTATTTTGGGAAGCCGCACAGAGTACACGCTCATTCTGAAAGCAGAAAAGGCTGTTTCTTAAAAAGAAGCATTGAGCCACGAATGGCATATGATTCACATAGATAACTGCCATTGTTTGTAACACTTCCCTAAAAATACTTCAATAGAAATAATGAGAAGGAAACAAGAAAGAAAACTCGATAAAGGAAATGAATGGTGAGTCTGGTATTTCTGGGTATTCTTGTTTTACTCAGCAATCATGCTGGATTTCTCGTGTCTGTCACTTCCATTCATAATTTCTAAGACTGACAAAGCACAGTTTGATTGTCTGTTAACAGCCTTATTGTTCTTGTGTGAATCTGCCTTTTGTATACCTATCTGGCGCTCTTGCTGTACTGCAACAATATTAGTTAAATTGTTGCCTCTATTAACTGAATTGTCTCTCTGAGTGTAAGGCCCTGCGTATTTTTCTTAAACGGCGAAAGGAAACTCTAGAATTCTCTAGATCAGTAGTTTCTTTCGAAAAATAATTATACAAAGTAATCTATGAGACAGTAGTGTTTGTCTGTTGTTTAAATACTGAGACTTGCACTGAGACTGCATAAAAGAGGAGGGAGTCATAAGGATTCTTTGCTTGGAGACAGGGGGAGAAATGTGCCTTCCTGCCAGTGTTTGAGACATTATGGGAACTGTACCTGGGCAGTTGGTGTGGAAGAACATCATGCACAGCTCCTGTAAGCCAGTGCCATGAAGCACAAAGCAAATAAGGGCTTCTCCAATTGTAAATGTTGATCAGCCTATCTATCCCCTGGTTTACAGTCACTTGAGGATGTAGAGAATAGAGATAATGGTTCCTCAAACCAGCAAAATTGGGCTGAGTGAAAGTTGGACTGTAAGTCTCAAGCTTGTACGTGTGTTTATGCCAAGGAAACAAGAGTTTATAAAGTGTACCCAACAAAGATTGGGAAAAGTCCCACCAAATCCACAGCCATCTTCTTTGCACACAGAAACTGTATGACCAGAGCAAAGCTTGGCTGCTGAGGTCACCGATGCCACGAGTGACTGACTGCTGTGCCACCTGGGCCTGCTCCAGCAGTGACAAGCCACATGATGCCATCAACCTGGGGTGGGAAGTTAGGGGCCCCCTTTCAGGTGTACAGGGTCAACATACCTGACGCAAACAAACATGCGTTTGGCTGCAAGTGTCTGAATGCCTGCCTTGGCCACCGCAGCAGACAGAGCATGTCATTACTGAGTACGTTCCTGCAGCCTACACAAAGCGGTCCCCATTTGGTTTTATAATTTATGAATATGTCGATGGGAATAAACACAGGGCTTGTGTGCTCCTGGCAGTGTTTAAGGCTGTATATTGGTCTTCTCACTCCAGAACAAAATCCCCACCACAGATGGTAGCAAGGCCTGAGATGAGCCTTGTAATTAATTGATGTTAATATCTTTTATCCTACATACTGTTAGATTTCTGTAAATATTTCTTTGCTTGTATTTTCTGTTACACAGAATTCCTGCATCCTGTGCACCTGTGTGGAAAAATATACTGCTGCTCTTTGAGTGACATGACCCAGATTTTAAAACAAAACCTCAGCCCTGGAGGTTCTCAGCTGTAGGCTTAAATTTTCACTGGAACTGAACTTCTCCAACAGTACACTGGCCTTGATAAAGTTCTGGAATGGGTGAGCTGAGGAGGGAATTCTTGCAACTCAACCCAAATCCAGCTAGCATAATTACAGTCTTGCTACTGGCTCGTAGTGCTGCTCTGGATAGCATCAAAGCATTCCTGTAAACATTTTGAACTGCTCCCAGTGACCACTCCTGTGGTCGGTATATAGTTACTTCTGAGGACATATTATACTGTGCCTTGTCCAAAGAGTTACACAGTTTCTGTATGGAGACACCAGCACAGATGCCTGTGAGTTAGCCATGTACCAAAAAGACCAAGTAGTTACAAAAACTGAGTAATTTCAGTGGCCAGGCATCATGGCATCCATTGCATAACTCTACTTCATCACTGTCTGGAGCCAGTGGCAGCTTCCCGGGCAGGATCTGTCACATCAGCTCATGCATCTGGAATGGACTGTATCCAAAGCTTTACTACAGAAATGTAATTTGACTTTAATCAATTTTATTGTTAGAGTAAAAAATGAAAATGTAGATAAACGCTTTAAGAGTGCAGAAAGGAAAAGATTAATTAGTAGGAAGCTAATTAATTTGTTCTCAGAACGCTTTTTCTCAGCCCTTTTGTGGAGGGCAGTCTCTTTAAAAAAACCAACTGGCTGGAAGCAGAAGACAATGTCCATTGCAGCATTGCCCCTCTGTGTGAAGGTTAGTACAAGTTATTTGCATTTAATTTCTCTAAGGACCAGAAATAAACTAAGGCCATTCAAAAGAAAATAAAAAGAATGAAGAAGTAAATAAAACAGATGTGTGGTAGATAGGGAAAGACAAAACTGGAGAAGCATCAGAAAGGGGCTAACAAAGACCAGGTACAGGAATCTATGCGTGTAAAACCAATGAATGCACAAAGAACACCTACTGCAAGCTAAACAGAAGTTACAAATTATCCTTGAAAACTATTTTTACATCATCACAGCCTTAACATCTGTATCTAGTAGGCATTTATTCATTAGTGGATTGCAGAGGGAATTACGAGTTACAGGGTTTTTTGAGTGAATTACAAGTTGTGGATTTTTTATTTTTTTTGTATAGGATTCCAGTTATGATTTGCTTTATATTGCAGTTACAGTATACATTTTGTAGATGTTTTTAAATAGGAATATCTCTTGGAGGAAATGTTGAATTGTTTCTGCTTTGAAGTATGTGAAATATTCACAGCTCAATGTCAGTAACAAACCCATTTCTGCAATGCTGGAGTACAGTTCAGCAGTTTCTGCTGAAGGAAGCTTGAAATTATTTTCATGAGGGTGATAGCCATCCTGGATTTCTGTCCTTGTAAATGAGTTCAGTATATGCCTCTTGCTTCTGTAGCAGGCTGCTTTGGAAATTAGATGGTCCTTTTGTGTTGTTTGATTTGAGGGCTTGCTCTTCTGGAAAAGACATATACACAGATAAGGCTATGTACCAATGTAGGTGGTATTTGAAGAGGTTCTTTGATATGTTTGTTGGTGAATATTTCAGATACATATGCAATGCAAAAGACCGACACAGACTAGAAAATAAATTGAGACAAAATAATTATGGCCATTAGATACTAATTCCTGTTTATATTTGTAGTACTATTGGTAATGAAAGAAAATAATGAAATTTCCTGTCCGTGTATGTGAGATTATCACATTGTCCATCAGCCTATTCTGACAGCGCTGTAGAGCTAAACTGAAATTTTCACATGCTCTCCTCCTGTCTCCTTCTCCTGCTGCTATTCTTAACTCCTAAGCAGTCAGCATTGGGATTGCAGGAAGATGAAAAGGAGGTATTTCATTCATGCGTTTCTCATTGAGGACAACTTCAGAAATGGAGAGGTGTATGTGAACATTTGTGAGAAAAACAATGTGAACAGTACAAACCTATTAATTTTCAAATTAAGTACTGATTAATTTTTTTAAGAAATCAATAGAAATTACATTAATACTACAACATTAAAATATCTGTATTATTTATTTCCAGACGTTAGAATTGGCCTGATTCCCACAAGTGTGAGGCAAGGACGGATACTGTCTTCCATTGGGATCTGAGGTTATAGAGCATTTCTGAGGATCAAGCCATTCACTGCTACTTCTGGAACTAACTTCTCAAGGTATTCAGGACTATACAGTGATTTATATCATCCTTTGATACTGTAAATTATTTGCAAAAGCCTTGCATTTTCAGGAAAAATACAGCAATTCTTATGACACCATTAAATAGCAACAAACCCAGAAGAAAACAAAAGAAAATCATTTTTGAGTGCGCTATCATACACCGTTTTGGGTTTTAAATCTTTTTTCTTTGCACTTTATTACAATTTATATTGTAATTATATATTATTACAGTGCTTTTTTGTTTTGTCGTGGTTGAAGAAGATGGTCCTGACAAAGAAATAGCTCTCCCCTCCTGCTGCTTGGCTTGGACTCTTGCATTTAAGTCAGTAAACTGCACAAGATATATGTGCATGCACATAAATAACAGGTTTTAGAAAGAGAGAGGCAAATGCTGTGAGACCCTCCTCAATAACTTTATGAACTGAAGTACGAACTGCTCACAAGAGTTACGATCCTTCCGTTCGATGGCAAGTATTGCTGTAGGGTCATATTACTATTCTTTGTGCTGTATATATTTGCTCGCCTTCTTGCAATAAAAAGAACCCTTCCTTTTATTGTAAGTATTTCCATTTCGTAACAGCCTAGCATCTTGGTGTTGTTTTTTGGGCAGGGCAAGGCACTCAGTACCTGTCCTGTATGGGAATTTCAGGTGATTTCCTAGCTATGACTTTCCCTTCGTACAATTTTGAAGTTCCATCAAAATAATTTGGAGCATACTGGGACCTAATAAAGGGCATAGCTTGAAATATCTATTTTCCAAGATAACCACACTAAAACTTGCCAAACCAAACATTATTGTCAAAAACATGGCTCAGCTGTAATGTGGAAGTGGCTTCATGGGAAAAAGTTTGCTCAACAGAATACCCTGTACTTGGAGAAGAGAAAGCATCCCTATTTAAATAAGTTTAAGCTGCAGCCAGTTCTATGGCTTGTTGTTGATCTATATTAGCTGCTATCTTTTCAGATTCTATTTCTTTATTTTGAAGGTATTATCTCATGAAGATCCCCTTTTCTTTTTTTTCTTTCTTTAAACTTGTTTCTCCGTTTTGGAGGGAGTCATTAGGGAAAGGAAACTGTATTTCCATCAATGTCTCTTCTTCTGTTTTACCTTTGAATTTTAAGACTACGGACCCCCTACAGAATATTGAGCTGATTGTGACTGTACAGTGCCTGGAGAGTTTAGACTGAAGCATCATCAAAGCATTTGAAACCTGGAGAAAATAAAGGTTGTATTATGAGATTGGAAAGGAAGGGGGAAGAGATGGACTGGATGTTGGGCTTATCAGCTTTGCATCCAATACTGGAGACAGATTCCCAAATTTAGTAGTGTCATCTAAGAACAGCTCATGCCTTTTAAGTGGCTTAAAGGCTGAAGCTCTGAGAGGCAGTTTCCACACTTTTCGTAATCTACCTGAAGTTTGTTATTGGAGTTATGTCAGTCAGATAGGAATGACAGAGCAGGGTAGATTCCTCAGCATCCTCCCCACACCCAACTCCACTGAGGGAAACCAGTATGAATTTTAGCCAGCTTCTAATTTAGTTGAAAATTCCTTTCCCTTCCTTTTTGTGAATGAAACAGGTGAAATTGGTGAGCACGATGCAGAGGCAGAACCTTGTGAACAGTTTGTTGTCCAGGGACTGGGTGGCAGCAGGCAGATGCAAAGCACCAGATCAACGGGATAAGGGGATTAAGTAATCAGGCTAAATTCCTCTTCCTGATAAACTCAGTGGAAACTTTGCTCTTGTTTCTCCTGTCTATTTAGCAAGGAGAGCTATGATTAATCAGCAGTGTTGAGTTTGTTTTCCCTGCCGTGTGCAGTTTGTTCTAGGAGATTCTGAGGAGATAGAGAGGATGCTGAAGCATTAGACTGCCATACTTTGAGCTGGCTTTTCCAGTCCCTTTCACGTAAACATTTCTACCAAGTATCGTACAGATATTTGGCATTTCACCTCCTGAATGAACCTAGTGTCTCGTTTTTCCTTGGTTAGAATTCTTGAGGTTTTCTTTTGTTTGTTTGTTTGCCTTCTCCAAACATCGACGCAGCTGATGTTTTGTTCCTTCTATAGCTCCCATCAAACTGATGAATCTTGGCTATTCTTTCCCTCACTAGCTTCACTGCGACTTGTCTGTGTATTGGTATTTCCTAGCTTGTCACTTAATAACTGAAATACTAGGACATATAAGATCATGGGAAATGACGCGTGTCACCCAGTTGTCATGTCTGGAATTGTAGCAGCTCTGTTACACGTGATACAGTTGTAAATTAAAATTTTCCACTGACCTGGAGCATAGAAGGGTACTCTCAGTACAGTATTTGCTTAGTCAGGTTTGCTGTTTTTTGATTCCTATTTCTTATTTCATTTTGTTATTCCTAGTAAACATCAATGGATTTGGCATGCTCTTGCCTTTATGGGAGATGATGTTTGCAACCATTCTTGAGACTGGATGAAAGGTTTGGATTGTAAATTGATTGGCAAAGAATATGTAAAATCCTACTTGTATTTTTCAAACAAACAAACGAAACAAACAAAATTATTTCAGTTATTGTCTGAAATAATTCAGTATAGGAAGGTTTTATGAAGCCTGTCCTTACAAGCTCTAGGATGAACGTATTTGACATTTTAAAGTTTGTTCTGATAGTGTAATACAGATCTACTTTCACTAACTAAAAACCTGGTCAAAAGTGACTGCTTTCCACCAGGAATAACACACTGAAGCAAATTTGGGATCCACCCCATTTTCAAGTTACAACCTGACTAAGTTCATGTGGTTTCTCTAAAATCTTAGAGATCTCATTCAAACCATACAGGTAAATTCTTCCTTGGTGTAATGTCTTGGCTGTAAATTTCAGTATTGGTGTTTCTTTGCCGAAGTCGGGATTGTGTGTGTCAAAATCAACTTCGGAAGGGAAGGACTGTTTCAGCCTTAGCTATGGAGAGGCCATTGTCTCTGCAGAATAAAGTAGTAGATATTTCAGAAGTGCTTTGAAGTTGTTCCAGCCTCTTCACAGAGCTGTGAAATCTGATAGCTCAGCTTTTAAGCTGTTTGTGAAAGTACAGACTGTAGTACTTGTGGAATTCATTCAGCGACTTCCAAACTGGAGTCTGGCCTGGGAGTGGGAAGAAAGCGTTTAAGAAGAGTAAAAAAAAAAAAAAAAAAAAAAAGCTTCAGTAGTATGTGGCAGTTAACTGTCAACTTTGGCATCTTTTCAGATTTGCGGCTTCATGCTTTCTAGAGATAAACTGTGACTTTTCCCCAAGGACCGGAGGATTTTATTTTCTTTTCCGCTGTAACTCTTAGAGCTGTATGACTGCAGGAGCTAAACAAAATGCAGAACTACCAGCATCGCATCTGCCATGCTCTTAGACAGTAAATTTATGGGTGCAGAACATATCTGGGAGCTTCTTCCCATTTACATCAGTTTCTCGATATTTTTCATTTGTAAAGCAGACAAATAGGACCCCCGTCTGTGTTACCACGCTGTGTTGTGTTTCCTCTGGATTTGCCTGAGGCCTTTTGTCTCATTAACAGGTGTATTGAGGATGTTATGTGGGCTCAAAGCATTCTTGAGCACCCTCTGGGGCAGGCAAGCTGGTGTGAAAGCAGAGAAGGAGCAGCTCTAAGAGTAACTGCATCCTGAAAATGTCAAACTTTCTTATCCTTTTCATTGTCACTAAAGCTGAAATGTGAGTGGGCAGCAGGGTTTCTTCCCCTGCTGTGCAGCCTGTTGCTTTTGTTTTATTTCAATCGAGTTGAAGGAATGTATTCACATAATGTCTCTTCATAGTGTTCTCTGAGCTCGCCTTGACTGTGCCGGGTGCTGGAGACATAACATCAGTTTTGCTCCAGTCAGGTCTCCTGCAGATGCAAAAACCTTTAAGATAAGGATGGTGGTGTTTTTTGCTTGAACTACCTGGCTTGTCTGGTCACACAGGCTGCAGCTCAAGTTAACGGTTTGTCAGCTGCTAACACAGTTACTCTGTCCAGTAATCCAATCCCTCTGTGCAATGCAAGTGTTACTTTGCAGTGCCGCTGCTCTCAGCTAACAATCCCAATGAGTGGGAAAGGAGCGTGGCTTACAATGTTGAGGGGGAGGAAAATGGAAAATGTGCATTTCTGCTTGCTGAGGACTGATACGACAGGTTCATAGACATGTAGGGAAAAGTCAGAAAGCTTGGGCTGCAACTGAATTGCAGCTAACAAGGAAGGAGAGCTAGAAAGCGCCTGAGTAATCAAGTAGTAAGTGCAAAGTCGAAGTTTACTACTTAATGAAGAAATGATCAAATAATAGGTGATCTAGGCAAAAGTACTTGAGGTCTTTCTCCCTTCAGCCACAAAAGAAAAAATGAATTATGACCAGATGTTAAAGCAGCCAATTTTAACAAAAAACAAGCAGGAAAGAAAAGGAACAGGTCAGGTGTACTTGACAGATAGAACAGATTATCCAAGTCAGCACGACATGATAATATGGAATATGGAATAGCTGGAATATGAAAAAGTTGGAAATACTCACCTATCTGCCATTTTCTTTAAGAAATGCAGAAGATGGGTGAGTCTCCTGACAATGACTAGAAAGTAAATGTATTACTTATGCTTGAAAATGCAGGAGAGTCTGAGAGGAGAGAGGCCATGGAGGATTTACAGAAAGGTAATCCTAGTTCAGCATCAAAATTTTTAAATGGCATAAATTATTTCTCTCTTGTCCTTAACAAAATGTGATAAATAACCATCATGTTACCACTGCGTGCAACTGGTCTAGTAGTTTTGGTGGAACCTTTTTCCAAAGATAAGCTAGGATGCAGTCCCACATGATGTTCTTGGAAGCAAACTGCGATTTATCTATCATGAAAACGTGGTGAGGTGAGCACACAGCTGACCGAGACATTCCTGGGATTCCTAGTAAACAGGGATTTACAATTTCTAATCTAAAGACTGCCAAGGGAAGTCATGAAGACTTTGTTGCTGGAGTCTTTTAAAAGCAGTGTAGATATATGACACTTGATTGCACCTCTGAGGTGGGATATGGACTAGATGATTTCCTGAGTTTCCTTCCACTTCTTTGTTCTTGTGACTGTGTGATATGAGGCTGACTGGGGAGATATTAGCTCAAGCACAAATAACTCAAGTTAACTGCACGCTGAAGACGAAACCCTCAGCTTAATAGAGGTCATTTTAAAACCTGGCTGGGAAAACATGGTTTCATACATGATAATAGTGTCCCAAGAGGAAATTCAGAGATGAATGGTAGTTTTTAGTGTGATGTGGACTGATTGAAGAGACTCCAAAGAGTAAATAATCAAACTTCAAGAAGACAAACCTAGAAAGGGGACAGAAACTATTTGGATTGTTTGAAGAATAAAAGCCAAGAGGAAATATTGCAAGAGTTATCAAATACAGAAAAGGCTGCTGTAAAGAAGAACAGTATGTTGTTTACAGAGAGTAAAAGCTCTGCAGTGGATTGAACAAAATTGATGGAAGCAAATTGAAGAGATTCAAAGGAGGGGGGAAGAATACCTGTCCAAAGCAGGAGTAGCAACACCCTGGAAAGGATAGCTTGAGTGATTGTGAAATCCACAATGGTCATGAAGAACATGTTGAAGAAATATCTCTCTAGGATGACAGGAATATACTTTTTCCCACTCTGGGACCTGGGATGGACAGGATGTACTTTCAATGTCCCTATCTGATTTGTTTTTCAAAGATCTTTCTTCTCCTCAGTAGGAATGCCTTGCCTTGATATTTGAGGTACATAGGGATTCAATTTATTTATTCTTCAAAGTAGTATTGCTACTCTTTGTTCCTAAGGAACCTCTTGGCCCGGCAAGCAGGGAAAGCAGCCAGATCTGCATCAAGATTTTCTCATTTCCAATCCATGCTTGTCAAGGAATATCTGCTGGATAACCTGTCCTCTATCCTACAGCAGCCAGCATTGCAGCTTGTGTATGGAATGCAAGAGATGCTGGGTTTTTTTTGCATTGGAGACTGCAAGCTGTGAACAGTTAGGCCATAGTTAAAATGCAGTTGCTACACACGTAGGTTCCTAATTAGCGTTTGCAACAGTTCTTCAGATAACACCTAGGCTTAGCCAAATTGCACATATTCAGATTCCTTTGCAATAAAAATCCTCCCCCGTTACAGCTTAAGTTTAATTTCTCGTCATCTTTTTGGTGTTATGCTGATATGGAGAGCATGATGTAACTATAAATTAAACAAATGAGTGCAAATTGTAGCTCATATTTGGGCAATGTCAGGTAAGTTTTCTGAGACTAGATCTACTGAAAACTACAAACTGATCTATCATTTCTGTTTAAGAGTTCAGAAGGAAGCAGACAGTTTGGATCAGGCAACAGTCTACAGCTATGTGTCCAAAACAAGAGCTTTTGTTCCAAACTGGGCTGATGCATGCCATCAAATATGCAAAGAATGCAGGGCCGTTTGTGGTGCTACTACAGATACCATCACAGGAAAGCCAAGCACACAAATTCCTGTTGAAATAACATTACAGTTAAGATGAAGGCAACCAAAATAAAGCAAATTCAAAGCAGGAGGATGCCCACATTCTGCAAGTGTGCTACTGTTTGATATAAAATGATCCCTATTTTTCTTTGAAATCCACCATTTGAAGACATTTCCCTCCAGCAAGTGCTGTGGTTCAGGAAATTAGCTGTGAAACCCTTCAGGGTTGAAGGGTTGAGGTCAGTTACAAGAAGGGGGTTAAGAGTGTTGAATCAGCTAGTGTGATTTCAGAGAAAATCTATGAAGGCTGCACCCCTTACATCGAGAGATGACGATTTTCCAATTGACATCGTTTTCAAAATCAGACGTATCCATATATGTGAAAGCTATCTGTGTGAATATGTATGAATTGGAGGACATTTTGCACTGGCTCTGTCAATTGCTCTGAGCAATCTTCTCACCCAGTTCAGTGGGATTTTTGTAACAGCACCACAATTAACAGTTGAGATTGCATTCATACTTTAAATTGAAGTGGGAATTATTTTTGTTGTTAGGCATGAAAATACTGATTGAATATAACTAAAAATACCACTGTTTTCTTTCTAGAAAATTGTATGGAAATATATTTATTCCTTTGGGAATTCAAGCAAATTCAGAGTAACACTCTTTATATTTTATAACATCTGTAACACTTGAACTGTCATTTTAGTGCTTGAAACTCTAGGCAGTCATAAATGGAAATTCACTCCAATAGATCGGCTACCTTGGAAACATTTTACATGAGCAAAATTTCTAACACACTGCATCATTAGTAGTAGCTAAAGAATTAAAAACAAAACAAAACCCACAAAGCACTAAATCTGCCAAATGGCATATCTGAGCTCTGACACTTGCCAGTTTTGGAATTAGCTTCTTTGGGCAGCTGGTAGGGTTAGTTTTCAGTAGAGCAAATATTTTGCAGAAGTGAATTTATCTTTCAGTCCAGAATTCGAGACAATACAAGCAGCTACGTTTCTTTGTCAAAACTGTGGCTCAAGAGGTTGCTGTGTGACCACCATCTGCTGATGCTTGTCAGTGTGCTGTAGTGGGAGATATTTTTCACCACCCTTTGGCTGTGTGCAACTTTAAGATATTGTACGTACACCTGGAGAACAGGTGCTCATAGCTACAAGGGCACTCCAAAAGTAATGCCTCCAATTGCATGGTGTTGGCCTGCTGTCAGGAGGCAGATGTTGGTGGTACAGCAGTAGAGGTTGAACCTTCCCACCAATATCCCATGACATTTTGTTGCTGTTGCAGCAGAGGGGCAGACTGTCAGAATGGTGTCTGACGTGGAAGCACACGTGAAGCAAAGGTGTGTCATTGAATTCCTTCCTGTGGAATAAATGGCACCCACTGACATTCACTGACACTTTCTGAATGTTTATGGAGACCAAGCAGTGGATGTGAGCACAGTAAAGTGGTGGGCAGTGCATTTAAGCACTGGTGACTAACACATGTGAAAGACAAGCCATGTTCTGGGTGGCCATGTATAGCTGTCACGACACAAAATGATGAGTACCTCCATCAGCACACCTGAATGAATCAGTTAATAGTGTTTTGTAGCTGAGACTTTGCTCTGTCATAGTGTTATTATGCTCTTTTTAAACAATTGTCATGGCTGATTTTAAGTTCTCCATTAGGAGATGGAGAACTTATAAGGCCCTTGGCTTGACCCAGGCTAGCAGGCAATCAGAATGCTAGAAATCTGGGTACCTGGTGGTACCTGAACTGTGTTACAGAAAAAAACCACATATGGTCTGGAAAATGCTGATTAATATATAAAAACAAGTGGGTGGATTGCAGCAGAGAGGGCTGGTACCAGTGGTGAACTGGGAAGCAAACCAGATTAAACTTGTTCTGGAAAGATTTGCTGGCAGAGGCGATGATTTGGATCTCAAGTCCCTGTTAATCTGTCTCATCTGGAGGAGACACTGCAGGGGATCACCCCAGCCTCTGTGTTGAAAAAGTAGTTGAGTGATATAAAATCACAAATTCAACACAACTGGTATTTTACTGTTTTTCACTCAAACACTTTTTCAATTATGCTCCATTTCTGTAAGCTTTTAATTCATGTACCACATTAATAGATTTCCTTCTTTTTTGTTTTTTTTTTTCCTTTAACTGGAAACTGTGTGCTGATACTAACCAAAAAAAATGAGGAGAAAGGGACAACTTATTTCCAGCATCTTTATCTTCCATCAATGAAAAGATGGATAGTAAAATCTATCTCTCTTTGCAGAACTGAATTTGTGTTTTAATGGATAGGTCTAGTCAGAGCTAAAAGGAAAATTTACAATATATTTTGGGAGAGAAGACTCCCAATGCTAATGAGCAGCCAAATCTGTCTCAGGGAAACAGTTTGTTACTAAAAATAGGTCGCAGCCTAACTGTAACTAAAATCAGATTGCAGAAACCAAGCTATTCAGGGTCCTGATTTCAGCAGCAGATGAATCTATTACAAACAGCTTTGATTATTACATATTTTGAAATGTGCCAACTGAGCCCTGTTTTGAAATTGATCCACTTATGAGCTTCTATCAAATAGGCTTACAGCATTCTCTGCAGATTTTCTTCAGACTCCCCAAAGCCAGTGAGGAACCAGCTCATGGTTATGAGGCCAAAAGGAAAAGCACTGCACACAATCTATTTATAGAAAATGAAGCAAAACAGTGTGATAAAGGGCAAATGAGAGCCTACAGTGACAAGCTTCTCTCTGTTCCTGGTTGTGTGGTCTTTATGTGCAATTTTTTACTATACAGTGTACCAGAGAAATTAAATCACTTCGCTACAGCCTTATTCTGAGTAGAGAAGACCATTTTAGCAGTTCTTTCCTGTTTATAACACACTGACCTGTGGGTGCTGCTCACTGAAAGGTTTTGTTTGCCAAGAGCTTCTTCAAGGGCCAGAATCCTCCTGCAAGTGCCTGCAGAGGTGGTGGCTGGAGGTTGCCCCAGGAACATTCCATATATGAAATTTGAAGCCGCCTTCTGCAGCTCATGAGCCTCAGATGTGCGGCACAATGGCACAAAGACCCACCTGCTCTCACACTTCAGCATTTGAAAGAGTAGTTGAAGATAGAAGCCAGCCTTCCTCGTTGTTTTCGTGTGCTATCACCCATTCTTTACTGAATGTTAATGTCCTTGCTTTCTATCCCTGTCCCCGTGTTCTCAGTACAGAGAGCTAGGGACTTCTTTGTCCTGTGAATTAATCAACCCAGCCTCATCCAGGTATTTTTGCAGTTAGTTCAAATCCAATACCTGGGCTGCATCTGCACAGAGCGCTTCTAAGAAATTCTGACCTTGAGAAATAAACCCCGTCTTGGGTACCAGTTTTGTGGCTTAGGCACAACACCGTTTTCAACTCTTTCAGAAATGTGGGAGCTGCCTACACTCTGCACTCACTTTAGTTGGGTATTTTACTGCCTAAGTGTGATGCTTGTAAGAAGGGGAATAGTTCTGAGGAGATACTAGATGAATTGTATTCTCGAGGTGCTGGCAGATTGAAATGAATGGCTTCTCAGATAGCTTTCTTTCTTGTTCTTTTTCCTTTTTCTTTATGCCTGTGATAAAGTTTGAGGGAGGCTGAAGAAACTGGATAGTTTGTCTCCCAAATATAGAGAATGTTGTTGTCATTTCAGTGTATTTTCATAGACAAGGGGATTTATGGCAGCAGTCTTTTTCCTTGAACATTAACAGCACATTTGCAGGTTTGCAGCGTGTGCAATACCTGAGCTCCTCGCCAGCTTCTGTAGGTCAGACCATCACCCAGCCTGTCATGTCTCACCTTTGCAGATTCCTCCTCAGTCCTGGGAGCTCGTGTGTTTGCTTAAAAATATTAAGACTCCTTCTGCATTGTGACAAGTGAAAGAATGGATAAAATACCAAGGCTTTTAACACTTAGCAATGCTGTATGGGAGCTAACTGCTGCAGCTAGGAGGCTGAGTAGCAAGGATCAACGAATGTGATGCATCTATCTGTATTCCCATATGTCAGTCTCAGACAATTTCACAGATTTGCTAATGGGAACAAGGCTTTCAGTAAAGCTTCTTCAGGGCCCTTACAGAGATGTGAATGTACTCCAGAACCTTGATGAGTGATAAGAGGAAACACTGAAAGACAAATTTCCACTTCTGATTCTTAGACACATGACCTCCTTCATAAGTCAGGAGTCACTCTGAGTTCAAAGAAATCAATGTTGGCATCCTCCCAGGATGCGAACTCTTGAGAGCTCTGTTTTATATGCCTATGTGTGTATCAGTGTATACACACACATATAATGCTATTTTTAAATAGTCAGTGGAAATTGAATAGAGTTGCAGGAACAGAAGAATAGAGAACTAATTGCGTATCCAGCACATAACCCAAACACTGGCTGAGCTGATGCCAGAGAGTGAGACGGGGTAGGAAAGCCAACCCCAATACGAAGTTTGGGGCCGCACTGCAGTTCAGTCCATTCAAATGGCCAGGAAGTTCTCCACCTTGCAATGATTTTCAGGAGTCCTTGCTGAGCACTAGAGCTGACCTAGACAAAGAGTAAGGTACACATAAAAAAGCATGGTAAGCGTGGAAGTTACTTTTCAGCAATGTATGCTGTGGAAGACGTACTGGGCAATATTTAAAACATGATTTTGAAATTCTGAGTTATGCCATGATAGCTCATTGCAGTGGTTGTGTCATGCTACAATTTTCCTCTACACCTTGGGTGTCCCAGTCAGACCAACACAGCCTTTACAACCAGAAAACATGCAGATGAAGCAGAGGGGTAAGCAGATGCTTTTGCAGGAGTTGTGTGTGCCCAGCTGTGTTTATCTAGGACTGGGAGCTCCAGCCACCAGGGGTGGTGGTGGCTTGTTGGAGCTGCCTGGCCTTGCCTTGCTTCCCTCCCATAGGTGTTTCTGAGCATGCTGTAAAGTCTCTGCTCAGTTGTTAGTGTCTGTTGTGGCATCACTGGTGTTTATTCACTTGTCATTTGTGCATAAAGCCAGTTCAGCTTCTCCTCTGAAGTTAGGATACCAGAGCTGCTGTCAGTACGTTAAAGATGGAGGAACAAACCAAACCCTCAAATGCTGGTTTCCCTAGCAACAACCTGGGGCGAGGGTGTCCAAGAGAAGGGTTCTAAAGCTGCAGTGATGGAACCCAAAGGGACACAGATCTGCCTCAGCACCCCACCTTTCTCAGCCTGAATCTTGACTCTTGATAGTATGGAACAGGATGATCCCATGCATTACTGTCACCTTCAAATATAAACCTGCTGGAACAGATAGCTCTGCACAAAGCCATCCTGTACTCCCACTATGTGCTAACAAACAAGACTGTGCTTGTAAAAGCACCATAAAATGACAATGTTCTTTCTTTCTTTTCCTTTTCTTTCTAAAAGATTATCAAGGGGGGAGAGAGACTCAGGAGACCAGCTTAAGGGTGTTTGAATGATCAGACTTTCTCCTTCCTTTGCTGTTACTGTGACAAAAATTACTGACTTTTGGCTATGTTGAAAGAATTCTTCTACTTCTTGTTCCTCATCTGAAGTCAGTGATTTGAAACTTCGGGTAGATATTCAGGTGTGCTTACCTAGTTTTTGGTTTAGGAGTTCCCAAAATTGCCGTCTTTGGACTCCAGCCCACAGCCACGTGCGATTCTGATGCAACATGGCTGAATCTCTTCATCATTACCTTCCTTTACAGTGCTTTGCTTATATACTGCAAGAAGATCTAAATAAATGTCACTGTATCTTGAGTTGTATGAGTGCACGTATAGTTCTGTATGTATGTAGAAGTAGGGAAAAAGGAAATACGCTACGATACTTAGAGTGCTTAATGTGTATATATTTGCATAATAAAATCCAGACTATTCAGTTTCCATTTTTACTGGGGCTTGTCTGATTACTTAATCCCAAGCCTCATTCTACGGTCTCTTACTGCTGAGGTTAGCCAGCAGGCAGGAGGTGAGCTGAGCTGTGTGTGGTTAGTCCTTAGATACGTTGTTCTTTCCTCCTTCTCTTCCCCTGCTCTCTGTTTTGCTTACTCTTTTCTTTTTTTTCTTTTCTTTCTCTTCTCCTCTTTCCTATCCAGACCTTTCCTCTCCTTTTTTTTTTTCTTGTTGTCATTTTTGATTGTGAGCAGCTTAGATCAGGAGGCTCTTTGCCTGCATGTTTACATTACACCTAGTAGTATGGCTCTGATCCCAAACATGGATCTCTGTGCTAATGCAATATAAATAATAATAAGCATAGCTGCTTTGGCATGCAGTCAGGTTGGAACTGCAAACTCAGGTGGCAGCTCCATTGTGCTTGTGAGTACTACCCATTGCAAGACTATTTTCTTTTTTTTTATTTTTTTGCCCCAAAGTTACTCTGTGTACAGTACAAATAACCCCCAGCACAACAAAATAATAAATAGCAAAAACTTTAATCCGTGCCAGTGGTAAATACATTTTCTTGCAAGAGTGCAAATGTGTTGTTAGCATTTCTTGGCTTGTTAGACATCTTGGGATGTGTAAATATAACTAACCCGATCCAGGATTTCATAAAGGAGTTTGCTGGTGAGTCTGAGGTCAGAAATCCCCTGAGGCTCAAGGGATAAGAAAAACAGGTGCTTTCCTGGAGCCTTAGAAGCTATGCTACAATTAGTTTCTTCCTTTCCTTTGGGCTTAATATTGTATTAAAGGTAGTACATTATAACTATGGTAACGTTTATAATAAGAAAATATGCAAATACAGCAACAGCATAATTTTTCCAGAATGCTTAGCAAGTAAATGTTTGTGTACAGAATGGCCTCCAAAATTAGGAATCTTCCTGTCAGTCCTGATATTCATGATGGCATTAAAACTACTGATTATTACAGGACAAATTTCTCAGGCATTTAAAAAAATAAAGAATAATAAAATGTTTTACTTTCAAATCTTTTAGTAAGGAACAAAAAGGTTTGGGGTTTCAGAAGTTTAGTTGCTGAGGATAAACAAATAAGTTGTGAAGAGCACACCTTGCTAATATGATTGCTCCTTATTAGCATAATAGTTTTCAAATAAACAACCTGCTAATGTCTCTAATAAGCAATTACTCTGTGATGAAAATTGCAAATGGAGCCCACTGGTGGATAACAGATAACAGTAAAATCTGTCAATAAAACAAACATTGTTCTGCCTGAACAGCTCTCTTCTTTGCTCCAAGAGAAGAACAGAGCTGCCTTGGTATTCTTATAGTGTGATATTTGACAGCCAGACACGTGACAACGCTTCTGATATCCTGCTATGACATTATATGGAGTCTTCATGATGTTAGTATGGTAACCTAGTTGGAAGTGACCTGCTTGGAGTACTTGAGTCAAATTAAAACCGCAATAGGATGAATGCTTGTCCAAGAACAGTGATTTGTGAGATTAATAGAGCTTTCTTGCTTTAATAGAGTGAAGTTTAAAGTTCAGTCTATCCTACCTCTAAAACATGCAAACAAATGGAAATTTTCAGAGCATTCTGTTCTTCTTGCTATTTGAAAACATAAAAAATAATTTCCAGTGGCAAAAAAGTGTTAAATGTATGCAACAGTCTCACTTTCTCAAGCAGAAAGAAGTGTGAATAATTTCATAATTTTTCAAGCATAATTGACAAATTATTTTCAAAACATTTGCAGATGGCATTTACATACTTGCCATTATTGCTTTACCATTGATTAGGAAGCTGTGCTGAGCTGGCTCTGGTCTGCATTCCTGCCATCATTTTCCAAACTAATTTTGTGTATGTTTTTTAGCTTTCAGAAAATAAGGACACAGAATACGAGAGAACCGTAAATCCGCAGGCCTGGGTCCTCCCTGAATTCCACGGTGAGTATTAGATTTTCATTTTATATATAGCTTTGGAGAAAAGGGATCATTTGAAGGAAAACTGTGAGCCATTCTTATCTTTGTTCTACTTCTGGACTGACATCATGATATGAAAATGCTAGGAATGTACAGTAAAGCCTGGTGTGGGAAGAAGATCTTGGCAGAGGAGTGATTAATGGTGCCTAAAAGAAGGAAAACAGTTATGTAATAAATACAGCCCATGAGATTCAAATTGAAGAGAGCATCACAGGTGCAGACTGTAAACAGGCCCTGGAGGAAAGAAAATTGGTCTTTCAAAGATGGACTCTGTAAACAAACTGATGAGGCATAGGAAATGTCCTTTCATATAAATTTTTATGGGACAAGTCAGTACGTGGAGAATATAAGCACCACAAGTGTTTATAAACTCAGAGAACATCCGTAGTGTAGTAAAGCAGCACAAATAGTGCCACAGAGTAAATTTATACTGAACAGGGAAGATATGTCGTCTGATGTCTGTTTGTTTTTTTTTTACTTTCGCAAATGATATGATTTCTGCCTCCCTGGTTTTGTTTTGTTCATTTAGCTGCTCTCAGCTACATAATTGTTCTATTAGCTTGTAAATATTATGGTCAACCTCCAGCAAAGTTTAGATGAGGCCAATCCAATGTAAACAAGTGTGTCTGTGTCAACGATGTGAGTAAGCAAAGCCATCCCTTGTGATATTTCCTCCCCCTTTTCCTAACTCCACTGAGCCTGCGAGAGCTTTGCCAAGCCAACTGTGATAGCACATAGCCTGAAGTTCTGGGATATTTTTTATTTTAAATTGTATCTGCATTTTATTTTTTGTATTTGATGTGCAAAATATCCAGTGAAACAAGAACAGTGGAATAGAATAACTTCTATGGATTGTCCTTGCATCTGTCTTTGCTGTGTGTGCCTGGCCTCACTGCCTACAAACACAGAGCAGTGTTAGGACAGGTGTAATGGCCAGAGCAGCGGGGCCCAGAAGAGCTGAGGGTTAATGGTGTGAATTATCAAAGATTCGTAATGAGCTGTGGCCTTACACATTGCTGAGGGACTGTGCATGGCATGGCAGTGCTGCAGTGCTGCTGTGTGATCATCTCACATCCTCTGCTTGATAGTGCTGGGGTTGCAGTTTTCTCGTGGGGCTCACGCTCCCCTGTGCAGCAGCAAGAAGACAAGTTCTGTGTGTCAGGAGCACCACTGGGGCTGCTGCAGTTTGCATATCGCAACGACTCTTGTGATGGAGTCACTGAACACAGCGCTTGAAAGCCTTGAATTCAAGTAATACAACATAACATACTTTTTTTACCTTTGAATATTATTTTTGAAGTTTAGCAGTGTAATAATTAACTGTTCCTCTGTACAGCTCCCTACCTGTAGGACATCCGGTCCGTGCAGTAAATTAATCCCAGGGGCTTTTTGCTGCGTGAATGCGAACACAAGTGTGTGAGTAGGTTTTCCCAGCATGCAATCTCCTCCCAGTCCCTTTTGAGCCAGTTGGGGCTGTTCGCTGGGCACAGGTACTGCCCACTGCCCTGCACCCGGTCTTTCTCCATCTACCGGCCTTCCTTTCCTACCTCAGCTTTCAAGTGCCCAAATCCTGCTGGTTTTTGCAGCCTTAGCAGTTTAACACTAGTGGCAACCCATGCCTCATTCTCCCTTAAGCAGGGAGCTGCATTTGGTGGCTGCTGAGTCACAATTTTCAAGTAGGTATGAGCTAAACTTTTAAGGAAACAAACAAACAAACAAAAAAGTAATCATCAAAATGCTATTGATCTCCAGGGACTGGAGGGTGGGAGGTGTCTGACATTTTGCATTATCTATGGGAGAGGAAGGAGTTGAGCTGTTTTTTTCCCACAAGCAATATATCTATTTTTGAATGCAAAGTACTTGCTTTTGCCATGGGACCAAAACAGTTTTCATTCACTGACTCATGGCCTCTGGAGACCTTTTCCCTGAACTTAGGAGGCAAATGCTTTAGTGATTTGCAGCTGGAAAAGCGACACTCCAATTAGCTGAAAGTGTTAATTTAAATGTAAAGATGTGACCTGTTTATCGTTATTTTGATTTTGAAGAACCAGTTTCCCCCAGCACTGTCCTTTGTTATTTACCTATGAAGTTGCTGTAGATTTAATCATACTGGCTGTTGGGTGAGAATCTCAAAGCTTTGTATCAACAACATATGATTTATCCTGTAGTTCTTGTACAGGAAGCCAAAATATGATTTCATGCTTTCCTGTCTCTCTTTAGGGTGCTTTTTCTGTTTTTCTCTTTTTATTTCTCTTTCTATAGTATAAAAATTATTCAGGAATTATTTGCTATTTATTAGGTTTGTCAAATAGCCTATGTACTTATCTATTGATAAGTGCTTAATGATTAATCTGTCTTTCCTAAGAGACAGTCTTGCCAAGGTCGAGGCAGGAAATTTATCTGGTCATTGTTCAAGTTGCACCTCTCGGATTTGCAGAATAAGTATGGGTCAGTTTGGAAGCTCATGGCCTCAGATTGATTCCTAGGATGCTTCCTCGTGCTTGGATAGCTTGTTTTTTTGTTTGTTTGTTTGTTTGAAGGATGAAGAGCACTCAAACAACTGAAAATGGTAGTGTTTGTTATCAAACAACTGAGAGCTCTTTACATCTCTTTTACACTGATGTGCAGGCTGTGGACACACAGTGGTCTGAAATTCTGTGTGGATAGAACTAGCAAGTCAGTACCTTGTGTCTTTGGTGAAGGAGCATCTTTGATTGGAATCTATTTTTGAAGTAGCAACTACTGTATGCAGAAGTCCTAACGCAGCTGCTGCTACTCAAGGAGTATGTGCATTTTTCCTTCTGTTCTTTTGAATTAACCTTGTGGGCAGGATCTTTGCTCAAACTACTTCCAATGGATGTTTCACACTTTCTTCTTTCCATTATTTGTCAGTTACTAAAAGGAGGACTCATAACCATTACAACATTGAGTAGACTTCAGAACACCCAAGAGTCTGAGCAACTCTTTCTATTCCCCCTGCTTTCACGACATATTATAAAAGTGTCAATCTCTCACTGCTATCTAACAAACCAACGTCTGTCTGCCTGAGATCCATTTCCTGTTGGGCAGTTTGCCAGGAATAACAAATTTAACTTCAGCTCTCAGCTTAAGAAATCTCACTTCACTGAGTAGAGTTCAAGTGCAGCCTATTTTACCCTGACTGATAGAGGAGTCCTTTGATGTTTACTTCTGGAGTGGCTTATATAAGCCAGGGCTTCCTGTAGGAAAAATAACTGCAGCTGAAGGAAATACTTGATTGATCAGGTAACCTCTTCCTCTCACTTTTGTTTAAAGTGCCTGAGTGTCCAACAACGGGATCGTGCCGAGATACAAAGGGAGAGGCTGGACCCTGACCTAGCAGGTATGGGAATTTTCACCACTGACTTTCAAAAAGGAGCCTGGCAAACATACATAAGCTGACTTCCCTCCTTTCCTAATGTAGCTGCCATTTCAAAGATCTAAAATTCGTGGAACATTTGTGTCCTTCCTGTGGTGGATGGGAGCAGAGTAGCGGTAGCCATTTCCTACAGCTTCTGTAGGAACTCCTTCAGTCTCCTTCTGCCTGTGCTCTTCTCCTGGGCATCAGAGCATAGCCATGGCTGAGCTTGCCTACATTTGCTGACATTTAGAGTATACGCTTCTGTCTGTGATGATTTTCAATAAGCACTACAATTAGGTGCCGAGGTGAGCTGAGGAGACAGCAGACTTTGTGTAGCATTTCAGTGGTGTCTTGCAGTCAGGAGTATATGGCACAGCCTACTTCTCAGTCTCTGGATGGTGTGTAGTACCTTCCACCCAGCCTTCACACGTTGTCACATCTCTTACACCCATCTCCATTTTCAGCCTGGAATTATCCCAGTGATGGGACTTATGCTGGGGACAGAGGGTGGGGGTAAGACTGTTTTGTGGTATCTAGAACCTAATGTGGCAGTGGGCAGCAAATGGCAGAACTTTCCCTTTTACATTATCAGCCTTTTAATTTCAAATGGTGCATGTATCATATGTGGCCTGTATTAATGACTGTGTTTTGCCTTGGATATTGATAGCCATCCACTCCCTCCAAAGCAAATACTCTTGCAGAGAGGTGCTCAGATTATTGTCCTAAAGAGATCATCAAGAAATGCAATTCTTTTAGGTAATTTCAGGCTGTTTGGAGTTGAAGGCTCTGAGCAAGTATATTCATTTGTTGTCACAGCAGGCAGAAAGATCAGAACATCTGGAATGTTTTTGCTTGTTGTTACTCAAGGAAGAGTTGAGGGATTGAGAGTTCTGCTGACTGAGATACCCAGCTCAGATCTCCCTTTGGCCCATGCTTGTCAGCCAGATTTAATGTACCCTCATTCTGTTTGCTATTGCCTGAATAATGGGATGGTGAATGATTCTAACCTGTAATCTCAGGATGCTTCTTTGAGAGGCAGAGCTGTGAATTCTTTACATTCAGGGTTGTAAAAAAAGAAGAGCTTCAAGTGCGATGAATAAGAAAGGGTCTCTGTCTATTATGGTGCTCTGTCAGACTGACAGTCAAAGTATTTTCCTCATTTATTTCCAGAGCTACAGTAATGCATAAATAATACAGATATTTAAAACCCAGAGTTCATACTTCTGGCTATATTAATTTTAAACACTGTGTGTGTGTTAACCATTCATTAATGAGTTGGTGTAGTGGAAATGCTAAGCCACAGCCTGAAGCAGTGATTGAGCATCTGGTGGGAAGGAAGAGCCAACCCAGGGGAGCTCAGGTGCATGCAGTGCACCTGAGTGAATGGAAGGGGTGGAGCCAGGATCCACCCACTCCCAGACTTCGTTTAAGGGCTGGCAGCGGAGGCAAAGGTATCTTGCTGGAGATCCCTGCCTGCTAGAGGCCCTCTGAAGGTAAACAGAGGATTTTTGTTTGTCTGTTTGTTTTGTTTTTTTCTTTGTTTCTGTGTTTCTAGCTGCTGCATTTGAGCTTGTTCTTATTTGTTGCAGTCTAGGATTGTGCCACTCTGCTATCATCACTGTAACTTTCATCACGTTATAGCATTACAGTTGCTACTGGCTGAATAGGTCATCTTCTGAGGTAAATGTGATCCCCAGTGGTGTGTGGACAGTACAGTACCTAAAACACAGTCACTGCTATCCTGAACCAGATATCTCACCACCCGTTAGCTATCATCGATTTGGAAGGAGGTGTTAGCAAACCTTCTACAGAGTTGTTGCAAGATGCCCACTATTTTTTAGTCAGTTGTTATGAATCGTACTTGCTTGCTTCCTGCGTTTTTGTGTTTAAAAGCTCCTTTTGTTAGTGTTTGTTTTTACCAGGCCAATGTGTGTTCATTTACGACTCTCCCTGATCTTTGTGACTATGGACACAATGCCTGTGGTGTGAATGTGCTGTTGCTTTCTTACCTGTGCTGTAGCTCCTAGGCAGAGTGCTGAGTTGCACAGCTCTCCCCTTTAACCAAGGGGGCAACTGAACAGACTGTTCTGACACCCTACAGTTTCAGAAGGAGCTGTTCTAATAGCTCTGTATTAATGACAGGAGAGGTTTTGCTCACCTTCTTACCTACTGGCCTTGCAATCCAGCTATTTCCCTGGAGTTGGATGTGCTGGGTGACTGTCAAATGTTTATTGAGCTGATTCAACTCAGTAACCCCATGTAACGCTGTCACTATTGGCTGAAGGAGGGCATGAGGAGGGTTGGAGGAAAACAGCCTTGATTTTGCAATTAGATGTTGCAATACCTGTGGATATTGCATGACTCACAGTGTTGCAAGACAGTCCCTTGAGCAGAGCTCATTCAATTTGCTTTGTAAATGTTTCTCCTAAGTATGGACATTAAAAGTTGTGAAATGACCCATTATTCACTACATGCAAAATAACAAGATATTTCTTGAAATATTTTGACTGTGTGTGTGTGTGTGTATATATATATATATATATATATATATATATATATAGGTTGTGTAGAAACAGCTTTTCTTTCAGCCATACCCATGCTCAATTTCTGGAACAATTTTGGTCCTGAACGCTCTGGCTGAATTGTAAAGTAAAACACCTTAATAATGTCTGTACAAATGTTTGTGTTGGGAACCACTATGTTTTCTCTCTTCACAGTTCTGACATACCAGGTGGTTTTGGGGTACGCTCTAGATGACCAAATAAATCTGGGAGTTATTCTCCCACGTTATCTGATGCTACTATCCTGCTTTCAGGTTCTAGACCCCTGCCCCCCCTGGACAACTACTGGAACTTTTTGCAGATATCCCCAAGAGTGTGACCTGCATAGCAGACACTGACATTTTCCAATCAGCAGTATTATTTTTAAGCTCTGCTGTGTCATCAGCTAGTCATGTATCTTATTGCTTCATAGACCCTGCTGCCTACTTGTGCTTGCAGGCACAGCTAGCACAGGCTTTCAGCTGGTGAAAGCAGGAGAGGATGATTCCCCTTTTTCCGCTTGCCCCTTCCCCTCTTACAACACACAGGTCTATTTCAAGCTGGGAATGGAGGCTGATTTCAAAAGGGCAAGCAGAAAGTGACTGCAATCGATAATGCCTTCTTGGATGAAGATAGCTCTATGACCTGGCTTCTCTGAATACCTTCTCTAACCTATGGTGCCTTTTTCCCTAAATGAGACTTGCAGTCCCGAAAATGCTCTCATTTTCCTGGGAGTTATTTTGAAAAGAATTGTGACTTTACTGTTGTACACCCAGTATGTTCTTTGAGGACCCTGTGCACTACACCTGATGTAGGCAGTGAAGGTAATTTTTTTTTGCACTGTGGTACTTCTCTTGCCTTTCCATAGGAATGCCGCCCATCAGATAGTATAACATTTGTACATACCTTTTCTAATCCCAGAGCTCATCACTACTCATTTCTCAGACTGAGGGTGGGTAAAGTGATGGTCCCTCACTAAATGGAAACGTTTGTATGTTTTTTCCCTTCAAGAGATTTGCATTTATCCAAGTTGTTTCTTGAAAAAGATGAAAATGCTTGAAACAAAGATCAGAACTGAAGCAATTCATTTGTCTAGGTGCTGACTCTCCCTTCCTTCATAGTGCAGTATCGTTGTGTGGTCACGTTGTCAGGTGACTGTCCCAAGTGCGAGGAAATGAATTTTAAATGGATATACCTTTAAAAATAGTTGAATTGGCTAACTCTCAATCACATTTCTTTAGGTTCTACTTATTAAAAAAACAAGTTCTTTCTTTCTCATGAACTCTCTTCTGGATGAGCATAATGGAATTCATTCTGATGTTTCATGTTGTGCAGGTAATAAATATTGCAGGACTCCTCTGGAAAAATTAAGTGATAAAACTCTGCTACCTTTGCCAAGATTCTTGTTTTTTCACTCAATGAAACACATTCCAGGGTGGTGGAAACCAGAGTTTCTGGTTTGTAGCAAATTTTACTGTTGCTGTATTTTAATTGGTTTTGGGACTTCAGTTTTTAGGATCACCAGGCTTGAAGCAGAAATCCAGACTCAACTGGTCTTTGATCTGGGAAAAGTCTGGAGCAAGGTATTTCAAATGAACAGCACTTTCCTTGGAAAAATTCTGACAGTGTTAACTTTAATAGTTCATACTGCTGATCAACTAGATTTGTTGTGCAAGAGATCTAGACTCTGTCCCAGCTGCTGAAGCCTTCTGTTTTCCCCAGGTATGCTTGAGAAGTGTGCAGGCCCCCCAGCTTTCCCTCTGCAATCATCTGCACAGTGGTGACTGCAACAAACAACAAGTGTAGATTTTGTGGCCAAGTGCCATCAGTGGTAAACATGAGATATATTTACTTTTACACTGAGAAACAAAGCAGCTCCACAGCAATAGGACTCCTAACTGCCAGCATTTCTCAACTGCCATTTTACTTCCATAGTAACTGGGACAAGACCTTGGTGGGGGGGGAAAAAACATGACAAGGAATGTTACAAAATATGAAGCCCTTTTCTATAGCAGCAGCTGCTCTCTTCCTACAATTGGCAGTGAGTGAACAGGCACGAAGAGAGCCTGTGACAACTTTGTTCCCATAGTGTAGCTTGGTGATTGATCCCCTCTATGAGTAAGGGGCATTTAAGAAGTTCCTGCCCTAGCAGTTTTTTTGTCACAAGTTTTTTAGCTTGCATCATGTCACAGAACCAGTTGCATACCTGTAAGTATCCCTGTGTTTTGACACAGTGAACTGTGAAACGGTGGCTGCCCACGCTTCCGCACTGTGGGAAAATGGACTCTCACAGCATACCTTGGGCAGCCAGCGTAACCCAAGGGCATGTGACCTTCCCAACCATTGGCCAAGTAACAGCACATCTGTGACAACCTTATTTATTGATCTCAGCTGATCTCACTCCACGTGCTGAAGAGTTGCTCGTTCTTTGTTAAGAAAAGAGGAAAGAAGAATATGGTAAAATCACTTGAGTAAAAAAGCCCTGTATGTGATGAAGGATGGGGAGAGACAGCTTTCTACCAATATTGGAAGAGGAAACTGAGAGAATCTGGATCATGATTTTTGTTTTTAGGAAAGTGGCTTCTTTCTTACCAGTTGCTTCTGGGTGGATGGAGGGTCTTCTGTTTTGCTGAGCATAAGAGGAAATCTAAACATCTACCACAGAAATTGTAGGTTGCACCATCTAACACCTTTGAATTCAGTCTTGGGAACTTCACATTTGCTGTGTCAGAACCTCCTCCATGTAACGCTATTGGTATGTGCAGCTTCTGGTGAAGGCATTACTTGGAAATTTTGCATCATTGTTGAAGTGTTCAGGTGAGAATGGGGATCGTGAGAGTTTTCTGATGTCTGGAAAGGTTTTAATTTCTTTGGAAAACTTCTTGCAGAAGTTGAGTTCTGTGTTTTGCTTTGTTTTTATGCTGGTACTCCCCGGGAGATGGTGCCAGCTTTCTAACAAGTCTGGTAGAGAACACGTGGGCTCTGGTGTGTTGCAGGACTGCACTCCTTGACTTTTTTCGTTTTTGTGACAGTCCACAGCTCTCGCTTCAAGTTTAGAAAGTCTGTACAAAGGTGAAGGCTCAGACATCGTGCTGTGCAGTTACAAATGGAAACAACCTTTGTTTGATTCCCTGGTGCCCGAAGCCTTTGTTGATAGAGATTGTTGATGTGACTCCCATTAAAGGTGGCAATTGGAGGCCAGGAAGTATGTAAGTTGTCCAATGTTTGAAATATCCGTTTAGCTGCTGGGAGCCACCGTTTGATCTCAGGCAGGATACAGAGATGAGTTCATTTTTAAATGTCAGGTAGTTTGATGACTTCACTCAACATTTGCATTTTATAGGGGCACATGTAACCTGAAGAACAAAAGGAAAGCTTGCCATTTCCTGTAAACATTTTTATATAAAACCAATATATAAAGGCTGTTGGGTAAAAAAAAAAAAATTCTGTACTGAGTGCCTGGAAAAAATCACGTGGGCATTATTTTAGTTCTTGGCAAGATGTGTACTGTTTAAGAAATCTAGAACACTTTCTGCAATGACTTCTTGTACAGAGCCAAGTACAAGGAACCTGTTTGTGGATGAACAGACAGACTGTCCCCTTCAGGTGTGGGTAGGACCTCATAAGGGTGCAGAAGGACTGTGAACATTTTAACTGGAATTTAAGCCAGACATAGTTGAGAAAACAGTGGCATAACCCTGTAACCATGTAAGCCTAAAAGTCATTAAGTGGTTTTCCTTATCCTGCAACAATATGCATCAGCAGAGAATTCTCTCTCCTTCTCAAGTAGTTTGAACTGGTTGAAAGGTGTTAAACATATCACTTTTACAGAACTTTCATCTTTGTAGGAACAGTGTTATGTTGCTCTCCCTGTGTAGTTTTAGTTGTGTCTGCAAAAAAGACATGAGTGGGGGTGGGGGGTGAAAGAACCTGGAAAAGCCTGAAGATATGTTTTTGGAGGAAGAGTTGTTGCTCAAAGATTTCATAACGGAAATACTGAACAGCAGTTTTTGTCTTTCCAGGCGACAAAATTATTTTGGCCATCAATTTTGTGCTTAATCTCATACCCTATCACATAAATGAAAGTTGAAAAAGGCAGCATAAATAAACTTAGAATTTAGAGCCTTCATATGTCCCTAGAAGAAAGTACCAATAAAAAACAATCATCCCTTTTCTAGGGAAACTGGTGGCACGGGTCATCATCTATTTTGACAAGTCTTTTTCTCTCTTGTCATTTGTTGTTTTTGCTGCTGTCTCTAGGAATGATCAAGGAGGCTGATATGTCATTGGAGAGCAGGAAAGAGGTCACACATTAAGCATGTCTTCTATACTGCTTTTAATTGAAGCTTCCCTGCTTCTCTGCCAGGCTGGTGGCTTTTCTGTTCAGAATTAGCTGCAGGCAGTGCCTTCAGAGGAGCCAGGTTAGCATGACAGCTTGGCTAGAGGAAGGCAAAAGTATTGAGATATGGCAGGAGAACTGAAAAAACTGATAAGGGGAAGATCTTCTGTGAAGAGGAGATAGAAAACAGATAAATCTGGAGAGGGGAAGGCCGCCATAAAAAGTCAGTAAAATGCAGGATGGGGGAAGATAGGACACAGTCTTTCAATGTTTTAAATACCTTTTTTATACATGTGACAGTTATGGTTACATAAGCTGGTCTTAGGCGGCTGCTTTTCCCAGGAAGCCTTTGAACTATTTAAATGTCATTATTTTTATTTTTGGATGCTTTTCAGAGTTGCTTATTTAATGATCCCAGGCAACCTGTGAGTGTAGTACTAAGGAAATGTGAAGTGGCTGACAAATGACCTGACAACATGACTTCCTGTTATTTAGTGGGTCATGTGTATCCCAGTCTGCTTTTAATTCAGTTGTGCATGTCTTCACCATAACATTTGAAGGGGAATCAGCATCTTTCCTACCTCCTGATGCCATCCTTCCTGAGGGAGGACAGAAAGAATACAGACCTGTTTTTTTCAAATTTCCCTTTTCTGGGGCTTTCTCCAAGAATCTTATTCTTATTTTTCTTAGATATCTCTCTTTAACTGTGGTTTTACTTTTTCCATGCATTCTCATTTAATAGTGATGAGTTATTCTTATTTACTACTTCTATTTAGTAATTCTCTACGTGCTCTGTAGTGAAGATGAGTACGAGTCTTATTTTACAGTAGGAAAGGTGAGGTTGAAAGAGGCAAGGTAGTATTGACCCTGTGATTCTACTGCACGTGACTGGAAGTTTCCACCAGGAAGTGTTCCGAGGCTGTTTGCCCGTGGTAGCAGATGAGTGAGTGGTTAGAACAGTTCCCTACCCTGGTGCTGCTTTTTGCATTGTACCATTCAGGACAGAGCCCAGTTCTCACAAGGGAGTGAAAGCATGTCTAAGCTTCTCTCTGTCACATCAACTTGTCATGAGAATCTCTAATAGCTATTTTTTGTTCTCACATTGGTTGAGTCAAATCCGTTCCATTCCAAATTACTGCTCTGACATTCAAACCTTTCAGGCAGGCTGCCAGTTGTTGCATCTTATTTTTCTGTTAGAAAAGTAGAAGAAAAAAAAAATCACTGACATGTAATTAACAGAGCCAGATTGAATTTGAAATCTGAATGACACCCATTATTGAATAACGAGCTTCAAATCTTTTGTTACAAGTCTTTTAACATGGCAATGGTATGGAAATATTCAGAGAGGATAGGTACTTGTCTTGCCTAACGTCAGTCCTGTATGTGGACAAGTGCTCATGTGTGTTGTTTCATTAAAGGCAGTCCTCTATAGGCACATGAAGCCTTGGAACAAAATAGCAGAGAAGTCTGTGGGAGGGAGTCTGTGCAGCAGTAAGACACCAAACACTCAGAAGTCCCCAATTGTTTTTGCAGGCACTAAGCTGAGCCCTGTGCAGGTGCTGCCTGTGTGGTTGTCCTGGCACCAGAAGTGCCATGTAGCCTGGCTGCTGGGCAGGCTGTGAGCATGAAGGTGACTGTGGAGCTATGAACTGTGGTCCTGCAAGTGTTGCACTTATGCTGGCCTTAAGGCCATAAGACACCTGTGGGATATGTGTGGTCTCTGACCACTCTGCTTCCCCTAGTTACAGTAATGTAAGGAGGGGAGGAGAAAGACTAAAATCTTTGTCTTCTTGGTGCTATTGAATTCCTACTGGGTCTCTGTGCATAAATTTTAATAGAGCTGGGACTATAGATTTCTAGAAGGAGAACTCTGTCTTGAGTCTGCTTCTATGAAGTACTTAACAACAGGTTTTCTGCCTGTAAGAGATGTTTCTCAGAATGCAAAATGTTATAAATAAGTGTGTAACTTGTACCTGAATACCAAGCTGTTAATTGTTCTTTTCAATTAAGGGGGAGTTTTGATGCCCTGAGATTTCACAGTACTGAAATTCAACAGTTCCAGATCAAATTAGAAACCAAATTAAGCTTAAGACAAAATTTAAATTTGATAAAGTGGTAAAATAACTAAGATAAGTGATAAATTTGAAAATGTTGTAAGATTAAATGAAGTAAAAGATAATTGTTTGAGTTGTCCTTTCATTAATCCCAAATTATTGGGTTTATTACTTGCGATACGAGTAATACTCTCCAGTAAATTTGGAGTTCAGAGTAGATAGATGGTGTCAGACTAACACTGGAAACATAGAAACAAATGTAGCTTAGCAGAAATTCTTGGTCAGCTCAGAGATGTTTTAATGAAGTGTGACTCTAGTATGGTTTTAGGAAGATGAGGGGAAAAGCAAACATTTGACTGTTTCAATAAGACAGTCTACAAAGATTTTGACATCAGTTTTTAGTGGTAACTGAAAGCTGAAGGGTTTGGGGAAAATGCTGCTTCAGAGCTGTCTCTGTGGGCAGTCAGAAGTATGTTCTTTAGTGCCACATCCTAGGATCTGGACAGAACTGGTTTCTGTGTAAAAAAGTGTAAGACAATCTTTTTCTTGCCTTTTGTAAAATAGTTGGACTTCTGGTAAAAACATTACAGTGCTCAGTGTTTGCAGCTTTGTTCCATTTATACCCTTTGTAATTTAGAAAACTATCAATTTTTCTTATCTCTGGACAAGTTCCCTAGCCTGAGTGCAAGCTGGCCCCGTGTTCTCTTGCTTTCACTCATTCCTGATCTGAATCAGCTCCTCCTCAAACCCTTTCACTGAAGAATACTTACCTGCCTGACAGGATGCTGCCACAAATCAAGCGTGCTTGGAGGCTTTTCTCAGCATTAGAAAGGTACAAAATCCATTTAGTTCCAATGTCTGCGAGGAAGCCTGTCAGCAAGCAAAATCTGGAGATAGCTGTTGAGCATTTATTGAGTATGCTGAGACACAGCTATGTTTCACAGAGTATTAGCAAAGGAGTCCCCCTCACAATTTTTGGAACAGAAATAGAGGAGTGGAAGATATGGGTGCATGCATTCTCAGGTGGATCTCTCTGGAATATCTGCTTTGGCTTTGGCTGGTGAGGAAAAAATCAAATTCCCTGGTAGTTTTATCAGTGTAGTCATTATTCTATAGGGTTGTTTCTGGTGTAATCTAGCTACTGTCCTTCTTTGATCTTATTTTTGCAGATATGTTTGAGACCAAGAAAGTAAAGCCCAACTTAACAAACTAGTGCACAGCACAATGCAGTGAGATTGTGTTACAGAATTTTTGAGTATCCCACATGTCCTGGGGACACATCAGTACAAAGCTGGTTGGAGGAGTCTTTATGTGCTCCAGCTGCTTTAGCTTGTGTCAACTCATGCAAGAGACAGAGGAAAGCAGCTAAAATGTAGAAAAAATACTTTAATGCTATGAACAGTCAAATAGAAGTTCTACTGCAGTCTTGTTTTAATATCTAACTTAGTTGAAAATGCACCTTGTTTTACTCATTTTTTTTATATTGACATCTTGTTGAAGTTATTTTATATCTGATAAAGACTCTTAACAGGTTTTCTTACAAAAAGGCTGCAGGATTAAAATGTCTAAAATAATGACTTTAAGTGATGAAGCACGAACAATGATCCGGGAACTCCGTGTGCTTCCTGCAATTGCATATAGCATGCCCATGTTGATGCTGTGCAGGTCTTGGGTAGTTTAGGAATACTGCTTGTCTTTAAGAAGTGTGTTGCCAGTGAGGTAGATACTAGGTAGCTTCTTTGTGTTCTGAAATTCATTTATTTCAGTTTATTTATTTATCTGGTTAATTGTGATATTTTAATGGGATCGGAGAAGAGGAGAAGATAAGGTTAGGGGAAGAGGCTAATGTTAGAAAACCTTGTGTGCTACATTAGATTGAGATGGTAAAATGCGTGGCATTCTGTGAAGACAAAGATGACCGTTCTTGTTTGTTAGCACTTTTACTATGGAGCAGAAGAAGAGAGTGCTTCTTCATACCCATTACAGTCTCATAGAAGTCTATTCCTCATCTAAGCTTTAGCGACTGTTTTTTCAATTTGACATGATGTCCTGGGGAAGAATGACATAAAAGAAATGCCTGGAGAGGAAAATCCACTTGACCTCATAGGCTTGTCCCCCCTTAAGTTTATCTTAAACCTCCAGTTTTCTGTTTTGTCATTATATCCTTTAATCCCTTCTCTCTCCATAAAAGTGCCAAGATGTCTCCAAGCCGCTTAGACTGCAGTACTTGTTTCCATCCTCTTACTTGGCAACTAATTCCATGAGTTCATTATTCTGACCCTGAGTGAAATAGTTTTGAATTTCCGGTATACACAATTATTTTGGGTTATGACTTCTGACTTTTGAACCCTTCACCAGAATGTACCATTTAAATCTCTCCGTCAGCTCTGCGTGCTGTTAGCAGGTCAACTCAGTGTCAATATTCTTCTGACAGAGTTTTACCAGTCAGAATGTCTTCTTACATCTTTACTTGAAATGACTGCTGCAAAAACTGGGATCGTCTGTTCAGAGGGCATGATCTTTACACTGTTGTTCGTGTTTTCCGAAAGTCATGGGATTGTACACAGCAGATGAGACAGGTGCTTTAAGAAAAGTAGAATTGAACTCGGTCATGCATTTTGTGCTCTCTGTCAGCGAGCTGGACTGCATTCTGTTCTCCTTTGTGGCAGTAGAAGTAGTAGCACAAGCAATTTTTGTACATGATCTGAGAGTAAAAGGATAATAATAACTTGAGATTCATTCAGCTCTCTGATACTCTGCAGTCACTTCCCATATGCAGTACAAATATATGTATCTAGTGTTCACAGCTTAGAACATCAATGATATAACCAAACTAATTAAAAAAAAAAAGTAGTAGACATTAAGTATTCAGGCACTGTGTATATAGATACAGTTCACCTGATTTCTTTCTTTCTTTCACGCATTCTGTTCTGTAGCTGCAGGGAGTAAAGTAATATTTTAGTAATTTTCCTTTGTGTTGCTTCATCCTTTTGTTGTATTGATATCAAGTACTCTTGTGAAATAAACTGGCTGCCCTGACCCACTCCACAGAATCTTATTTCGCCAAATCACTTACTTCAGCCAAATATTAGTCTACCAGTACACATCTTCAGGGAAGACCAATTTGATGTAAGGGCGTTTAATTGAAGGTGCTAAATGGATGTAAAGATGGATTCCCAGCTGGAACTGTTTTGATGCTTGTGTGAAAGTCAATAATAATCTCCACAAAAGTACTTTCAGCCAAAAAAGAGCAGAAAGGCTTACACCATTGGAGTGGTATTTACTATTTTTTATTTCCTTCCTTAGCTTACTATCAGCCATGGGAATTTACAAGCTTTCCAACAAGGCTGAAGAAGTCCAGGAAACCACAATGACAGATCCACTTGAACAGACCATTTTATGAGAGTGATTTAAGAAAATGCAAAATATTTTATATCAGAGGCTGAAGTTGTATATTAGAAACATTACCAATAATACAAAGTTCAGTGAAATAAAAGGAATGTTTCTAATGCACAGCTGGCAAACATTTGTTTGCATCAGTAGTTTTTTTCACATGAAAGGCATTCTAAGTGATTCAGTTGCCTCAGAGACGAGTGTAATTATAAATTTTGGGCACGCTATTTAAATAAGCAATTTGCTTTTCTCTTTAGATATTCATTTATGAACAAAAAAATCTGCTAAGAAAAAAATTTCTATTTTTCTGTTTCTTTTTTGCTATGCAAGTATCAATAAGCATTATGTATAAGGTTTGATTGCATGAACAATGTGAATTGTTGGTGGATGTGTGTTATTTTGAATTTGTCGAGTTTGAAAATTCTTGCTGCTGTTTTGACCCAAAATGAGAGGTAGGATGAGGAGGGAAGCCTTTCTATAAAGGAACATTTGTAGCTGTTAGCGAGAACCAGAAAGTGCAGAGGCCCTTTCTGAAAGATGGGGGAAGGGGAAGACCTCAAAGCAACACAAAAAATAAGATAAATTTTGTCTTGAGATTGGGATAAGGATTCAGTGCTACTACTCTTTATTCTTTCAAACTTTTAGTAAGATTTTTATCCCCAGTTCTTCTTCTCCAGGGCAAATTCAGAGAGGAGTCTACTTGGATGGCTTTGGGAGAACTTTGGACCAATATGTTCATAGGGAGCAGAGGAGTTAGTCCTGTAATAAGCAGAGTTAACCCCTCAGTACTATCCCAGTAATGTCTGCCCAGAGCAATCACTATTAGGAAGCCAGTGTGTTGTTTGCACACCTCTCACCAGTTGGAAGGAGTTGTTGCTATTGGATCAGGTTGTGCTTCTCCCCTGGGAAGCGACGGCTATTCTCAAGAGTATCTCATCTTTATATTGTTAACTTGCTTATTTTCATGGCTATAATGTTTCAATTGCAAATTAGTTCTGTGTTAACTTTTCAGAGCCTGACTCTGGGAAAGTGTCATATTCAGTGCTGTTTTGTGCAGCTTCAATGGAAGTCCATGCAAAATCTCACTCAGTTACACAAGTGTTGACCTAAGATTGAGTGGGTGATACTGAGAGCATAGCATGCAGGTACTGAAGCTCTCAACTGCCGTGTTTCTGGCAGGATGCTGGAAAGAAAGAGTCAGACCTGATGTGTGAAGGGGCTTCACAGTGATATGTGAAAAGACTTGGCTGGAGGTTCCTATGCATGCGTGTTCACTCCCTAAGTGTTAGTAGTGCCTCAGCAGAAACAATCCACATTGACCTCCGATTTTTTTCTGCTCTGCAGAGCTCTCTATTACCACTTCCCACTCATCTTCCAATTGCACTGGGGACTGAAAGCTCTCCCCTGTCTCCTTCTAGGCCTTCTCATCCTGCTGGGTGAGGGATGGAGAGGAGTGTACTGTTATTGTTCTGCCTTAGGCTCGGAGACAGTTCAGAGTAACAACTTGTGCATGTATTGAGACTGGGCATTAGAGGAGTTCCAGGTCAGGAAAATCTGCTTTCCATTTCAGAAAAAAAATCTGGGGCAGAAAGCTTGTCAGTATGGCACTTAAGTGCAGAGAAGTTACCAGTGTTTAACTTAACCTACAGTAATAGTTTGTGGGATGGGGCAGAGAAAGAAAGTTGCCTGAGTTGCCTAAGATCTCAAGCTGATTTTCCAAAGCAAGCAAAAAAAAATTAAACGAGCACAGTTCATGTGAAAATTAGTAAGAAGCTATCAGAATGGAACTTCAAGTGTAATACTAGTAGGAGTAGTCAAACTGTTGTAGTTAGTGAGGTAATACTGTTACATCTGAGCCTATGGATTTTCATGCCTGGGGTTGGAAGGGAACTCAAGGGTCATCACGTTCCAACACCGCTGCCTCAGGTAGGGTTACCAGCTGCTAGATCAGGTAGATCTAATCTAAAATAGTTTTAAAACTACTTTAAAAGTACTACTTTAAAATAGTTTAAAACTATTCTCCCTTGTCTTATCACTGCCTACCCTATCTACTGTCATATTTTAGTTGAAATGAGCATTTTCCAGAAACAATCTGTGTTGTACTTCTTTTGTCATACTTTCCTGAGTCCCATGCTTAGTTATGCTCATGAACTGAACGGTTTCCTTAACTGCTATTTGCAGGAGATAATAGTATAATAAGAAAACAACATATGGGCAGTGATACCCATTACAAGTATGTTGTTTGGAGTAGACCTTCATTTAAAAAAGTTTTAGTCCAGATAAAAGCATATGGGCCCATACTTTGTAAAAAGTGAGGTATCTTTTTCAAGTTTTTATTTTTTCTGTATTCTAGAGCGTGGTTTCTAGTACATTCAACAGGAAGAGTTATTAATTTAATAGAATTGAGACTGTTTCCCGTAACACACTGCTCCATTGCTTCCTTGTAAAAATAGTAATCATCATGTGGGTTTTTTGTAAGTTACGTACAGTCCTCAGGATTTTGCAGTTTCATTGGAAGATGCCTGCAATTATCAATTAACTTCAGTCTTAATTAACTTATTAGCTTGTCTTATAACTTTGCAAGCCCTTCAAAGTTTCAGCTTTTTTCCAAATGTTGCCTAGAGTATCATTTTATGGATGCTTGGTGACACTTTTGAATGCAGCTTAAATAACTATTCTTATGCAGAATCTAATTTTCTGTGTGTAAAACATTGTGCAGGCACCAAAGTAAACAGAGCTGAAATGGTTAGCAGGCCACAGCACAACAAATCAGAACGATTAGTCATCCTCCTCGGACACAGATGAGTCACTTATGGTCAAGACACTTCTGGGAAAACTAGATAGCTGGTAAATGTATTACCAGCTGACTATCAAAGTCCCTGTGCCCTACCAGGAAATATTTCTGATTTGGGCAATACTTCCTGCAATGACAAAAATAAACCAACTCCTTAACGAGCCGATCTCCTTTCTTCAGTTTCTTGCTACCAGTTTTGTCAAGCCGCATAAATTGCTTCTCTGAGACATTCAATGTATTTATGGGCTAAGAACCATTTTTTTATTAAATGAAATACTATCTGCAGTGTAACATGCGGGCTTTTATGTTTCTAGTAAATGAGTGGGAAGGTTACCTAGTGATCTTTAATATTAGTTTATTTCATCATGTTTTATCAAAGTTAAGCAGGCTATAGTTTCAAAATAAACTAGGTGTGTTTTCTTTTATTGCACCACGTTCTACAGTGATGTGTAGAATTAAAGCCTATGCTCATATCTGAGTAAAGATCACAGTTTGTTCCATTATTGGGATGTACAACCAGAAAGCCATCTGTTTTCATTAATACCTCCTTCTCAGACTGTCAGTTAAGGGCAGGCATGAAGTGCTTTGTTGACTTAGGATTGAGTGATGATACTGGAGTAGTCCTCATCTCCTTTTTATTTTGATAGGTAGAGCTGCTCGGCAGATCCACGACGCCCTTTGCCTTTTTATTTATTTATAATTAACTGCCCCACGAATAAATCATTAACTCCTTCTATCTTTGCCTTTTTCATGAAACCTAATTTCTATTATCTCCAAATATTCTGCAAACACAGGTGGTTTCAGTAAATTTTTCATGATTTCACCGCAGATTCTAGGTAGTCTGCTACTTCCCTCTTCTCCCTCCCTTCCATCTGCCTCTGCCTATTAGCGTTTCCCAGTATAGCATGTGAGTTGGGATCTGTTGAACATTGTGGCTGAATCCAGGTCTGATCTAATCTTTAATCTCCACCATTCATACTGTTGAATATTTGGGCTGTGACTGCATTCCAATATGCTCTCTATCTTGTACGTACCCATGTGTCAGAGGTGTAGTACCACCCAGAGATCTGGGATGAGCGAAGTTGATAGAAGAGTTGTCTGGAAATGTTCCAGTGACGCCAAGTTGTACAAACACAGATCTGCTGAGGCTGAAATGTTTGGAATTGCATGCATTTTTGCTGAATTGCTGCAGCTTTGCTAAAGAGTATAATCTTGCACCTGGCACATGGCTATTTTGGAAAAGTGAGCTCAATGCCCCTTGGAGCCTCAGATCTAAGGCTGACTGACATGGCCTGCCCTGCACCAGGAGACTTTGGGTACTCATCACGGGTACAGCTCATCTTGGGTATATGTTCTGGGAGGTGGGCTCCTTGTGTTTGGTGCCACGCCCAGCTTTGGAACTGTAGATATCAGATGTTCTACGTGTGTAACTATATTCTTTGTGAATGTCCTCTGCAGTGCCAAATCAGTGAACTTGAACATGTTTCTATCTCTGTACTGCGTGACTTCCTTTGTGCTTGCTTCTTTTGAAGGACAGACATTTACAAAAAGAATAATTGTGGCTCAGAATGTTGCCAGTGGATATAATTTTTGAAATTATCATTCTGTGAGCCATAGCAGTCTGAAGTTTGTTTTTGAATGAAAGGCTTTTTTAACTTACCAACACAATGTGGCTGATGCACCTGTTCTTACAGTGATGAATGTACAGATGAAGACACATATATGATATTTGTTTTGACTTTTTGCTGTTTGGATCTTCATGATACATTTGAGAATTTTGAAATGTGTGGACAACTTGCAAACAGGAAAAAAAATAATCTTCAAATGATCCAACTAATGATTTCCAGGTAATAAATAACTTAGTGTAAATAGATAAGATGATCTACACTGGCATATATTTATGTGCACAGCTCCTCACTGCTCTTTTGGTTCAGTTATGTACCTTGGCCTAATCTGCACTTTCTAAACCTATGAAAGATTTGATACAAGAGAAAAAAAGGTTTTGTCATGAATGAGTTCGATTATTTTTACTCCACAGAAACTGTGGAGGATTTGATATAGATGGTTTAGGTAAAAGTGATTCTCAGGTTTTTCTGAGTTTTGAGTGGTCATTCTGAAGCTCAGTATTTAGAGAGTATGGTGATGGGTATTTTACAAACTTAAGGCAATATATACGTCCTGTGGCCTGTCCAAAGCTGGATGGGATTCCAAGCCTTCAAATAGATAACATCTGAAACACCCAGGATACATAGACATGATTTAAACTGATCCTAGTTTCATTATAAGGCTTTGTTAAATATAAAGATTTCAAAATATAGGCCTATGGCATAAGGCACATTGATTCACTGTCTTTGACTAAGAGCTGACTTGAAGACAAGTCCCCTCTACTATATAACACTTGGTGAGATTTAACAAAGGTTCGCTTACTTTGTTTTCTTTGAAACTTTTATCTGAAAGCAGGGATAACATGTTACAGCTGTAATAGATACTGTGATACTGTTCTCAATGACATAAAAATTCTAGTAGCCTACAGAAACTGAATCTGACTGGTACTTTCCTCTGCCTGAGCAGATAGCTCTAGTTATCATGTACCATCATTATTCTGCTCCTGCAGTTGCGAATGAGACTTCAGAAATATAAGCAATAATGTCAATGTTGTAAAATAAGCCTGAAATTTCAGTACTCTCTTGGTCCTTTACCTTTTCATTTGTAACGTAAATTATAATGTCCAGAAACTGTAGAACAAATCCAGGTAGAAGTATGCTTCTGGATTCATGCATCTCATTTGGACTCATGTTCCAAGCAGAACTGTACTAATAGAAACTGTTTCCACCGAGATCTCTTTGTAGGATTAGTACTATAAGCAAGCTGTAATAGAAATGCCAACTTGTGACATAGGATTGTGTGTCAACACTGTGGGAAGACAGTGAAAGAGATTGGTTCCTGTGGAGCACTTCTCATTGATAGATTTTGAGGACTTGAGTGTCCTTTTTACGTGGAAGGACAGTGATACCCTGTGGCTGCCCAGCAGATAAATGACGCAGCTGGGAATTGAGTCCAGGTGTCCTGAGCCCCAGTCCTCCTGATTTGTCTGTTTCAACCTGGGAACGCAGAATGTTGGGTCAGCAGTGTTTATTTTCTTATCTTGGTCCCACTCAGTGCCCAGGCCTCTTGCAAACTCAGAACATGTTGCTTAGTAAAGCCTGGAAAATTTCTTTAAAGTTATAAGCACCTGTAAAATGGTATTGCTCAAACTTTGCCTGTGAAACTTGGAAGATGGTGACCTCCTGGCACTGTGTCAGCTGCAGTCCTGTGCTCTGCTTCAGTCTCACTGATGGCTGGCTTTGAGAGTAAAGCATGGCTGGTCCTGCCTCAGCCGTATGCCAGATTTCACCCAGTGCCCTTGCGCTGAAGTTAATGGGTTTAGCAATATGAACTTGCGTGTTTCTCAATCTGGAGCTAAACAGATTGCTGCACTTAAAAGCCCCACCACCCATTGCTACAAATCTATTAAACATCTCCAGTTAACCATACAGCTTCCTGCTTCATTCAGCAGCTGAGCATGTAAATTCCTGTGACCAAATAGCTGCAGTTAACTGCTTTCCCATGTGCTCCCACCATGCCCATCTCAAAAGGAGAAATCCCAGCACAGCTTTGCCGTGCTGGCCGCCAGCCAGTGACCAGGGCATGACTGAAGAGCAAGGTGCCCTTTGGGGCCTTCACAGGGAGCTCGCTTGGAGCAGGGCTGAGGGCAGCCCAGGCAATACTGGAACTTCTGACTCTCCCTCAAACTCTGCTCCTGGCACTTAGAGACAGATTGCAGCGGGAGGGCAGGCTGGCAGCCAGGCTTTGCCAGGACCTGACCCTGTCCATTAATGGGTTCACGGTGGCTTCCCAGGCCCTGGACTAGTCACAGCTCGGTATGTTCCCTCCCACAGCCTGCAGCCCTACTGACAGTCCAACTGCATGTGTGGATAGGAAAACTGCTTTTATTTTTCTGCTTGCCAGGCTGCGGATGGGCTGTTGCTCGAAATGGAGCAATAGATATCCTGGCAGGATACACTGGTGCTTCTTTGGCTGCTCTGCTGTGCCCTGGCCTGGGGGGCAGGGCTGTACATACCCAATGCAGCAGCATGTTGCTGGTGTGCAGCTGTGCAGATGGGTGGTGGGGCCCAGTGCTGGCTGAGTGGTGAGGCAGTGGGTGCCAAGGTGCACCGGCTGCAGTGCTTGCTGGAGGTAAATGGCCGCGTTAGAAACAAAAGGGCTGTGTCTCCCCAGTCTGGAAGCGGGGGCCAGAGAGCCCTATGTGAAAGGCAGCGGTTAATTTGAAACACAGGCAAAAATAGTGGCAGTGCTGAGAGTGTGTTTGCCTTGGCTGCTCCAAGCCCTGTGCCGCTGCACTGAGCAGGCCCCTGGCTGCCGGCCAGGCTGTAATATTTCCTTTTGCTGTTGTTCATAAAGGCATTCAGGAAAACAATTGAGTGCAATGAGTGCCTTCCCGTTCTGGTGGGATGCAAGCCTCCAGCCAGTGTGTGCCCAGGCCCTGCCTGGCCTAGGTGGCACTGGGGCCATGCTCAGCCCTGTAGAGGGCTGTGGGCTCTGGGGGATCTACCTTTGGAAAGCTGTTTCTCCCACCCCTCAAGGAACAACAGGATTTCTCCCAGCAAACAAAAGGAAATGCCACAGACATACTTTGGAGTGGGGGTTATGCGTATGCAGTTTAAAAGGATTTATCAGTGCTTGAGCTGTTGCTTTTTAAGTGAGCCGATAGCCTGGGTGGGAGCTGCGGTGCTATGAAGATGATGGTGTGGTTTTCCTCTGTGGGAGGAGGAATGTACTGTAGCACTGTGGGGCACCTTCATAGTGGGATTTATCTAAGAAGCAGTGTTGAATGGGTTAGTTTAAAATAAAGCAGCCACTCACCTCACACAGTTAGTTATTTGAGTATAAAGTCTGTTCAAAAAGCGGGCCTCAGGCTACAGAAGATGTCAGCTATGCAAAAGAAATCATTTGGAACGTAAACTAGTATGGACAGAAATGCTCAATTTACATGGCATTTGCATTTCTTGAGGCATAGCAGCAATAAACGTGAACACAAAGAAAGCTTGACAAGCCTCTCCCTCCTTGTATATGTACCACTGCACCATTTGTACCAGAGCCAGCCAGGTGCTGGGAATGCCACGTCATAACTAAGGGGATCTCTAAGGCTGCTGGAGACCTTGTATAATCCTGGCTCTTACTATTCAGCACTTGCTGAAGTGCTAAAATACCACCAACTTAAGGACAGTAGATTGACATCCTTACATGAATTGGAACAAATCTATCAAGGTCATGTTTATGTTCTTTAATAGCCCCAGTTTACTGCTGGAGTGTAGTCTTTGTTGTAGCTGTGACAGGACAAATCTCAGTGTACAGAAAGCACCTGGCTAGCCTTGTGCTGTCTGAGTTAATGGAAAGTGAGGTCAGCAAATCCTGGACTGATGACAGCATCTAAGAGGCTGATGTTTCACATCTGGGATGACCAACTGGTGGTCCAGGAATTAAACCGGGCCACAGGGTGTTTTTGTTTCTGTCTGTTGGGAATGTCAGCCAGTTTACGTGAATGCTCCTAGGGGCACAGGAGAGGATGGGAATGTGGCAGTTTTCATCTAGTGCAGTGTAGCCCAAACGCTTCCTTTGGTTTTCCTGCTTGCAGATTCTCTAACTGAACAAAGGAGTTCTACCTGCACAAGTCAACCTTCTGTGTTTTAGATGAGGAGAATGCAGAGAATTGTCGGCATTCCCATCAGCACTGGTTCTGTCAACTAAGGTGCTGGCAGTCAGAACTGTAGCTAGTTAAGCTAAGCCAGAAGGGGATAATCAGTGGTAGGATTGTGTAGACAGAGGATTAGAGAGCTTTGTGATCATTTGTGTAAAGCTTGTTCAACCAGCAACTAAACCTTTTTGGTGTCCTTGCTCTGAAGAACATTTTATATTACAGTGACCTAACATTTATGGCTTTTCCAGGTCGTTTGAGCCTTGTCTAGACCCAGGCCTTTAAAATAAACAAACATCGGGGAAAAAAAATCAATACCTTAGGTGGAAGAGTTCATGCATTTCTGAGCCTCAGGTGAGCAAGATGGATTGTGTTTTAACACATGTGAATCTGTTGAGGAAAATGCTGTTTGGGACTCAATGATGTTTTTATCCTGGACTTCAGCAGGAGATAAATAGCTTTTACCTAAGCTTCCATGAAGATCTGATGTGGTGAGCCAGATCCATTACAAGCATGCTTTTATGCGTTCTGTTGGTGGGCACTCCATGTGGACCAGGACGGGCTCAGAGTTCTATGCCCCTGCAAATACTGAAGGATGAGGTGCTCTCCTTAGCTGAGCCCAGAGAAGCTGAGAGAGAGGCAGGTGTCTGGACTGCTATATCGTAGTGGAAAGTGGAGACACAAACCTTGGATGCAGTATGTTTTAGCTTTCAATACTGTAGCTATTGCCTGCTATCTTGCTTTGGGGAAAAAGCTGCCTACTGGGTGAAGTCTTGCACATGCTGATATGGCACATTCACTGTTGCTGTAACTCAAATTCTTTAGTTTAGTGATCAAATTTAAATGTGATTCCTAGTTCAGGAGGCATGAATGCTAAAAGCGTAACTTTGAATAGTTAAGTCATGCCACTCATCAGAATCCTGTTAGGACTGGGTTGTGCAGAAATGACCGTTGTGATTAGCATAATCTTATTCTTTTGAGCTAATGCTCACCTGGCATTTTGTTACAGACATTTGTATTGGTAGTGGGAAGACTATAGCCTTATGGGCAGGTTCAGTGGTTGTACAGGACAGAATTCATATTTCAACTGTAGCTGATGATAATACCTTTGGCATATTGTGGCCTGAAGATACATTAATTATGCATTCAGGTGAGCAAATAGGTTTCCACTTGGAGGGATAACCATGGGATTTGCTGGTGTGAGTAGATACTGCTTGTTAAAAAAATTCTAAGAGTGATTTGAAGTTGAAGGCGAACCCTGCCCGCAGCCTCTTCTTTGTCATAGCCAAGCAGTCATGGAGGTCCCTTGATGAGTCCTAAGCTATCCAAGGTGGATTAACTTCTGTTTTAGGGATTCAAAACTTTGGAATTAAAAACATAATTAAAATAAAAACCAGCAATCTGGATATTTTTCCATCTTTAATTTATATTAATGGCATTTGAAAAGCACATTAACTTTTTTTGAAATTGTAAATTTATTTTTAATTGTTTTTTGCTAAATGTATGTTTTGTTCAAGAATCTTGTCTATTTAGTCAAAAAATACAAGATTTGCTCTTCACAGTCTTTGTAGTGTATTTGCTGAGAAGCTCAGCACAGCTATTCTAGAGGAAAAGGTTTTGCATAATTTAGTTTTGTTGACCTGGTAAAACATAAATCTGCTGTTGTGGTGTTGCACTCCCAAAACATAACTGGGCTGAGTTTTTGAGACATTAGGGAGGGATTTTCCATTTTTTTTCTCTTTTAAGATATGCTCAAATTCAGCTGATCCCTTTAGTGTAAATAGTTTGGGCAAGTCTTTTGCACTTTTCCCAAGGTCTTAAAAACACACGTTGATTGCTTTTTTTCCTTTAAGGCTAGTAAGTGATTTATACTATTCTGTGTTTCAATGTTATTTTGGCAGAGTAGGAACTTGAAACTTTATCTAGCGAAGAAGTCAACAAATAGTCCCATAGCACAAGCTGCAGTTTTCAGGTGCATTTTTCCTCTCCCATATCAGAGATGAGTGGTGGGTATGTGCTACCTCATGCAGAAAAACTTCTTTGTTCTTGTTGCTGATCAGTCTGGAGGGGGATTCACTGCATTTTTCTGTTTCAGTTCTGCCCCAAACAGATATCTCATATCTAGCAGTATCAAAGGGGAGTTTTAAAGGACGGTTCCCCTGAGCACAGTGCTTTTTTGGTAATTGAAGGAACAATAGCAACTGTGTTTCAGTTGCAGTGAGTTTGTGATGTTCTTTAACTTCTGTGAAGTGGCTTTTTTTTTTGGACCTGTAAATTCCAGATTCAAACTTTATCGCTTTTGGAGCTCAACAGAGCACTAAGTTTGTGATTTTATTCACAAGGCTATGGATCATTGCAAATCACTTCCTACTATTTGACAGATTCCTTTTTAGAATTTTCAACACTCTAGCTATCTGCCTGCAGCAGTGTATGATTCTAATCACTGCTATGATTTCATAATCCCCCTTTAATTCAGCAAACATTCCAGATTATCAACATATGCGATTTGTATTTTGAGAGAAGACAGTGCTGCAAATTCTTCCTGTTGTTGGGCTTTTAGGTTTTGCAACTGAAAGATGCATATTGTTAACCAGAGGTAATTTCATAGATAGAGTTTATAAATACATGCAACTATTTTGGGTTGCAGAGATGACATTCCCCTCAATGAATCTAAGAAGGAAAGCTGTAGAGTTTAAAGCCAAATTCAGCAGGAAGAAAGAAAATTGCTTCCATATATCTTCTGTATGTCATTAAATGGAAAATGAGATAATTCTTCTGTACTTCTGAAAACTAAATAAAGAGGTCTATTCTTCTCTCAGTTTCTGTGGATAACTTCAGCTAATTTTTGTGGCAGTTATGCATGTTGATGGGAGAAAAGATGCCTCAAGTAGGATGATACAGTGTACATATATTGCTAAATAAAATGCTCATTTTAGTTAGGATAATCCTTCTTTGTTCCAGATATATGTATGCATTCCTCTTACAGCAAATATTTCAGTTGTCAGGATGACTTGATACATTTGTTCTTTGATGTCAAATCGAGTTGCATCACTGTGGAGTGGTTGCTACAGAAACCTCAGCTTGGTTTTTACATGTATTGAATTCCGTCTTTTTTACTTAGAGAAGCTGGATTTGAATTTTCCTGTAATGAAGTTCACAGTGAAATGGGTGAAACCTCTAAAACTGCAGCAGTAAGCGTGGCAAAAATACTCAGATAGTGAGATCAGAGACAATAAGGAATTTAAAGTCCAACAAACAAAGTCTATCTCTTGATAAAATGCTCCCAGTTGTAATTGAAACCAGAGGTAAATTAGATCAATACCAAAATATTAAAGTGTGCCAAACCTGTTTTCTGTAAGCTTTGCTATAATTGGATTCTGATGTGAGAGATAGCTTAAGTAGGCAAAGTCTGTTGACTTAAGACCATGATTATTCATAGAAAAAGTGCTCCCTGCTTAGGAACACAGTACTTTTATCTGGTGTTTCTTGAAGAATTAATACATTTCTGTCCTTCCCCTCCATGCTGATACATTTGAAGTCCATATCTTGCCTACAGTAAATCTCTGTCTTGCTTAACAAGAAACTATTTCACTGTATAAGTGAAGCATATTGACAACAGATTTAACCCAGACAACTCAGCTTTATTCAATCAGAAGAATGCTGGCCTGGTTTCAGGTTTCTGGGATACAGGCACAAAATGGACATGCCCCAAGTAGAATCCATTTGTTTTCCCATGAATGCACCTAGTAGGAGGTCAAATAAAAATAAATATTTTGGCTGTTCAGAACAAGATAGATTACTGGAGTATTGTGATTCAAACTGGAAATATGATTACAACAAACAGCGGTAGCATCAGAAATATGTTCTGGTGAGAATAAAAAGCATTGTTTTTTGCTTTTTTTTTTTTTCCTCCCTTTTCAACTGGGGTTATTCCTTGTCATCACTAATGAGATTTATGAGAATATCTACATATATCTTAATGCTCTTCATCTCTTTGTAGTAACTCTTTGTTCAGGAGTTAAGGAAAAATAACCATTTGTTTAGCCTGATAGGAGACTTTTTTAATGCAGAGATAACTTATGCAAAAGAGTGGTTTCTGGACTTTCCCCTGTGATGGTAAGAATAAATAAATTTAGATCCAATATACCAGGGGCCCCAGATTCTCTGTGGAGTTTCACCAAACAATGGAGTGAATTGTGCAAGGGCAATTTGTCCCTAATGTTTTTGGCTATTTGATTTTGTTGAGGTTTTGCGGGTGTTATTTAGATATTCGCTGTAATTTATACCATAGTATAGAAGAAAACCTGCATACTTGCCTGCAGGGGTGTGAGTGCTCACTGAAACAATCCTTTGAACATAATAAAAACGAAATCCCCAGGTAATAAAAAAAAATCCCCGGCTTTTATGAATAATGCATTGGTGGAGTGGGGGGGGGGGAGGGAGGAAGTGCTTTTAAGATTTATTTTCCTCCACCCAACCTGTTGGCAGAAATAAAATCTAGGTTGAGAGTGGTTTCCTATGCTGTGAATGTGTTCCCAGGCTTTTTTTTTAAGGGTTTGGCCTAAATGCTGAAACATGACCAGACACTTAAGAGTGGTAATTCTGATTTATGCCTTTGTTTGTTTGTTTGTTTTTTCAAGTCTGTGGGTGTCTCCCCCTGTGTATTGACCATCTGGTTGTGGGTTTGACTGCTCAGGATGTGCCTGGCATACTGAAAAACAACACAAAACACAAAATTGCAAAGCGTTTGGGTGCTCACTGAGGATGGCTTATTTGGGGTCATGGGTGAGCTCTGAGAGACAGCAGGTGTTGCGAAGGGAAATTTGGGATGGCAGGGACAATTCCCCTCTTCAGCTGTTAAATGCACGAGAAACACTAGAGGAGCACTGTACAAACAAATGGTACTCATTCAGGTGATGCTGAAACTGGAACACTTTTGTCTTAGTGTCTCAATAGAAATCCTGTTTGAGAATTTTCAGAGGGTTTTTCCCCATAGCTGTGGTTCAAGTTCAGCACTGAAGGATGCAGACTCAGAGCTGTGTTACGGTTGTTGAACAGCCTAAGTGAATTTTATAAATGGAGTTTCAGTACAGTTCCCACAAACAAGTGTCCCAGTTGTGAAAACTGCCACGGTACCCAGCACCGCGCTAATGATTTCTGGCAGTGTGAAGCCCATGCTCCACAGCCATTGCAGAAATCCCATACTTTTGCCGTCATTTCATCGAGTGACTTGGACATGCTTTGGTTTCCAGTTCTCTGTTGCTGAAATAATTGCTTTGCAGGATGGGAGGAAAGAAAGAAATCTGACAGTTTCCAAATTGAGAATACTGGAGGAAATTTCCGTAACGTGCATGAGGGGTATACAACAGGCAGCAGAGAATCGGTTCTCCCAGGGTTCGATTTCAGAGAGTCAGAGCGGATGTGGTGCTCTTACAGCCAGTTAAACTTTGAATAATCCTTTCAGGAATAAAATATATTTTCTGTGACTATGATGGTGCCAAATCATTTTAAGTTGCCAAAAAGCTGCTTTGGAAGGACTTGAGGAAACCACAGCTGGGAATTGTGTCACAGATATAAAATGAGATTTATTTACTCTTCCGCATCCAACACTGAAATAATAAGGAAGACAGGAACAGATGAAAGAAGCATTTGGCTTTTTTTTTTTTTCTTTTTCTTTTTACAGATTTTTTCCTTCTTTTCTAATTTGATTTACTTTATATAGAGTTTCTGTAGAAAATGCACATTTTCAACAGCGGCTTAAACTTCTTCTCACTGAGATCGCTGACCAAATGATACCAGGAATGAATCTAGTGATTCATTTTGTATTTTGGGGGTTAGAGAGGGAGAGTGCATGTGCTTGGCAACTCTATGTCATCTCAGGGATTTCACAGTGCCATGTTCTGTTGGTGAGCCTGTTTCCAGGTCTGTGTTCACTGGTGCTTTTCTGCATGCTTCTCTGCCTCTGGGCCCAACTAATTTTGTTGCCCAGTGTCAGAATTCAAGTGGTACCTGGGAACATCTACTTTCTCAAGTAATTAATTTATCAGTATGATATTTAAATGCTACTGAAGTACTTACGTATTTTGTGGGTTGAGATCATTCTTCCTTGTGTTAAGGATATTTGTAGACTGCCTATGTTTCACCCTTCTCTGTTGGGCAGTGCTTTGGAACTGTAACCATAAAAACCTTGTGGGTTTTGCTTGCATATAAATATCTGATATAGACCCACTACCACAGTTCTGTATCCATGGAGCCTAATTTTTTTCAGGGTAAATTAAAAAAAAAAAATCAGAACTGCAGATGATCATTTTTACATGTCTATACTTTTAGGTGTTGCTTGTATTTGCATAACTGACCAAATTATAGAGTTAGGAGGAAGTACTATGTTCTCTTCTGATTTTCCTTATCTATTTTACTGAGAGATACATTAGCAAGAAACCTCTTTTCTATCCTGCTGCAGACAGAAGCTTTTGTAGATCAGAGATTATAGGGAATATTGTAATAATGGGAATCTGAAAATGTACTACAGCTGAATACATGTATATGTGTGTACATCCTACCTCATTTTATTCGTGTTTCCAAAAGTATTAGTCCAATACATTTTGTATTCTGTTAATATGAATTATTTATTAAAATACTCTGGCTCTGCACACCAAATGAAGCATATTAAAAAGCAGTGACTCTTTTTTTTTCCCCTTCCAACGAATGCCCATTAAAAATAGCAGTTAAATTAATTTATTACTGAGTAACTGATTTAAACATTTGTCAGGTATCTACTTTATGAACAGCAACTGGCAAGGGAGGAAAAGATGAGGCAGAGCAAAGACATGTAGAAACTGCTAATTGTTATAGCTTCCACACCACTGGAAAAGAAATATGGAGGGCAATTTTCTACTGAAATGTAGAGGCAGCAGGAGTATGGGAAAGAAGCTGGGATAGGACTTGTGATCAGTGAAGACATTTTTATGGACTCCCTGAGAAGCAGTAGAATACCTGTGTGGTACAACGTGGAGTCCTTTGTGGGATCAAGGCTCTAGGATTATGTCTATTTTGTCTGGTTACTTCATGACACATGCAGATATTTCAGTTAAGATTTGCATGAATAAACTGCTGAAGCATCAGTTCAATAATCACTGCGCAAACTGTAATTGCCACCATTTGAGTGAAGTTCCATCTGCTTCTGTCAGAAGTGATGTCCTGTTTTGTGGGCAGCTATTCCAATAGTTTTGAATTAGGAACTTATTAGGGATGCAGGTGGGGATTTTGACACCTGTGTTAAACACTTGAAGAAAAAAATTCACTGACAGAGGAGCAGTGTCTCCATGTTGCTATGCTGCAGACTGATGCATACTCGAGACTGGAATGAATGCATGTCTAGTGCAGTTCAGCTGATCCTTTCATGTAGCAAAGGTGTATGTAGCCTCAACATTAGAAAAGGAAATTAGTTTTTTGTTTGTTAGTTTGTTTAGCTCATACTGTATGCATAGTTAAGTGCTGCAGGCTTTGGGACTCTCATTGGGTGTTTCCACAGAATGGAATTGGTTTAACTTTCCCTCTGCTTTTCATAGCTGTAGTTTTGCCTCAATATTATTATGAGATGGATTAAGCACTTTCAACATTAACAACAATTCTGTTGTTTTCTTCAGTCAAACATTGGGTCTTAACATATTTACTGTTTTAAAGCACTTACTCCTCATAGAGAGTTTTGGGCTTCTTTTTCTTGTGTTAATTTTGAAGAACATAAAATATTGCTTGGCTAAACTATTATAATGACTTTTAGGCATCCATTCCTTCTCTTCTTCTGTGGTCATTGTTAAGCTTTATTATCAGAATTCACTGTTTGAGTAGGAAACCTCAGATTCAGAATAATACAAAATTATTGGAGCTGTTTGAAGAAAACATCCTGGGTCATAAAACTCATCCAAGGAGAGTAACCCATGGGATAGGATGAAAACACAAAGAACTGCTTGTCTTTATCTCCAATCACTAAAGGAGTGCATGAATAGAAGTGCGTGGTTTTCAGTTTTTCATTCACAATAGACATTTTCCACTGAGCAGGGAGAGTGTTGCCTTAGACAACCAGGTTTGTTGTTTGTTGTTTGCAGTCCCTGCCTTGAACCTGTCACAAAAATTGAAAGGTGCCTCACATTATCTTTCAGAAAGATGAGGATTAAATGACACTTGACCTGTTATATTTCTACTTTGGCTATCTCAGTAGACTAGTTTCTAGTTTGGTACCTTACTATTTATCACGTGTTTCCAGCAGAAGTGCTTAGCACTTTTTTTAAATCACATAACAGATTTTCTTATTTTGTAAATTGATCTTTCAGTAAAGTTTCAAACTTTATGATTTTCATGACTTTAGTAGATGTGAAAGATAGCAATTCTTGAAATTGTGCATTTTGATGTAAAATATTAACAAATTCCTTGCAGGACCTAATATGTCTCCTGACAGAGCACTCTATGTTCCTATTCCTTATGGTGCTGAGTAAAAGATCTTGAATAAATAACTCATCTGCTGTTCTCACATTTAAAATTAACTCCTTATTAGTTCAATCAGCAGAAGTTCTTCCTGTTGGAACCTTTTCTTGCTCCTTTGTATCACTGGCCTCTGTACCCTTGAAACCCTCTTTCAAAAAGCTTTTTTCTATGTTGCATTTCTGTTTCCCCTAGCTGAGCAGATCTATGAGTATTACAGAATCACAGAATTGCAGGAGTTGGATGAAACCTCAAGAGATCATTGAGTTCAGCCCCCCCTGATACAGCAGTTGCCCTACAGCAGGTCACACAGGTAGGCGTCCAGCTGGGTCTTGAGTATCTCTGTTGAAGGAGATGCCACAGCCTCTCTGGGCAGCCTGTTCCAATGCTCTCTCACCCTTATTGTAAACAAATTCTTCCACATGTTCGTATAGAGCTCTTCCTATGTATGAGTTTTAGGCCACTGCTCTTTGTCTTATCGCTACACATCACTGAGAAGAGCCTGGCCTCATCCATTTGCTTCCCACCTCCCTTTAGATATTTATGAACATTAATCAGAATCCCCCCCTCCTCCCCCTAGCCTTCTTTGCCCCAGGCTGAACAGACCCAGGTTACTCAGTCTTTCTTCATACGGGAGATGCTCCAGGCCCTTTATCATCTTTGTGGCCCTCTGTTTGACCCCTACAATGAATATGTTGCGTTGTAATTGGCCTTTTGCTTGAGTTGATGGCAGGAATATGTTGCCTTCCTTTCCTTCATGCTTTTCTATTATTTGAATCCTTCAGACTTAGTGTAGCTACAGCATGTTCAGTGTGTCATAGCAGAATATTTTCTGAGAACTAAAAGCCTTCTAGTTGTGTAGTGCTGACTGTTGGTGTCCTAGGGAGTGTTGGAAGAGCAACGCAAACTTGAATACTGGAGTAGAATTCCTACTGGGTTTGTAGTTCTGTGAGTACAACTCAGAGCAGAACAGTATTTATTATTTGTTTGTTTGTTTGTTTAGGTAGAGTGCTATTAAAATTTGTAGAACAGTTATTAATGATGTTTTGAAATATTATATAGCAGATCTCTTTAATGCATAAAGTGAGAAAAGACAAAAAAAAAAAAAAAAACCCTAAAAAAAACCTCACTGTAACCAGGACTAAATGCTTGGGATTTTTTTTAGTTTCCATAATAAAACAAATGTTGTTATTATGGAAGCATGTCAAAAAAAAAAAAAAAAAAAAAAGTCTTACAACCCACTAACTTCCTCTTTCTATTTGGTATATTTGCATTATAAATAGTGTGCTATTTGGCAATTTTTAGAAAAATACATTTGCATCTACACTGACAATATTTTGTGATGCTTCGGCTTAATATGTCTTAAATGGTGGATTAATAATAAAGTGGTTTCAAATGGAAAAAGAAATGGAAATTTTCTCTAATACTTAAAGTTAAATATTTGCTCAGGGACATATGTCCAGGTTGGCATTATTTTTCTAAACAGTTTCCATCATACCTGTCTGCCATGCTGCTCATTTAGGCAAATGAATTGTTTCTTACAGCATAGAAAATTCAGCCTTGCTAAGAGGAAAAAAAAAAAAAAATGCCTGTGACTCAAAAGGTAACACTGCCCAGGAATGAATAGCAGTCCTCCTTATGATCAAAGAGAGCCTCTCTTGGATAGCGTAAGAACAGGCAAAAGCATTGTAATTTCTAAGCACTGGAAGGCTGACTATTCTAGAGTAACCTGCAAAGGAAATTCTGTCATCTAAAGACACACAGGTCCCAATGGAGCCTCATTTAACATTTTATAATAAAACTGTTCAACTGTGTTTATGGAAACAGAAACTGTGCACTGCTCTGATGTTCTGCTCTGTTCTGTGTCGTAAGGATAAGAGATCATGGTTAGCAGTCTTAGGACTTTTCCTCTATAGTGGCAGAGTCTGATTGCTCGAAAGGTAGGGAACTATGCAGAAAAGACTGCAAGTTTCTTCAAAAACGTTGTAATCAAACTTAATATTTGTTAATTTTAAAAAGCAGATACTGAAACGTCTACTTCCTGTAAGCATTTTTACCTCTGGAGGGTACTATGTTCAGTTTTCAACAGAAGCTTCCACTGAGGTCTGTTTTGGTGTAAAGCAGAGGTGGAACTCTGATTAAAGGTTACCTTCAGCCCCACTTGCTGGCATGAAGACAGTGCAATATTGAGATGAGGCAGCCAGAAAAATGGTGAAGAATCACAAAAGATGGAATATGTCAGTTCTGGCATTGCAGTTTGCAGCACATTTTAAGTCAATTGTATCTGCTGGAAGTGCAGTCCTTTGCCTTGGGGGCATGCAGTTCCCCATCTCTGTAATGCTGAGAAAGTTTTTCTCACTGTTTGCACGCTGCAATGATGTTGTGCCTTTTCCCTGGAAGCTGTACTGAAGTGTCATTTGCTTTCTTTGCAACACTTCAGTGACTTGCATAATTCTGGGGGCAGTCAAATCCTGATTATAACTGGGCAGATAGGCCACTGTGGTCTCTTGGGTGAGAAGGCTATGAGAGCAGAACTGTGATGACCAACCAGCTGCTCTCAAGGGGACTGAAACTGTCTGACTTTCATGGAAGCTTTCATACTGAAAGCTTGTCTGGGATATGACAGCCCAACAGCCTCCAAAATTAAGGAAAGTCTGTCCAGATTAAGCCAAGAGTGTTTTATGTAGAGACGTTGTGGATGTAGAAACGTTTTCCTTCATATGGCAGGAAAAGTTAAAGGGTACATGACCTCAAAGAAGCATTTCTTTACCTGATGTAGTTAGTGGGACAGGGAATCCCAGAGCTTCAATGCTCCGCAATACAGAAGGAACAGAGCTATGTCTCATGGCTGAGGGAGCCTTCTGGACAGAGGAGAGAAGAATAGAAACAGAGAGATGGTAAAGGAAAATGCAGATTGGAAGAAAGGGATTTTTAAAGTATTCAAAGGAAATTTGGGGGCTGATGTTATGCCACTTGCTTCTGTATCTAATTGACCTATCTGATCTTGCTTACTCTCCCCACATTGTGCAGCTGCTAGTGTGGCTCCCAGCTCCCAGAAGAGTGCACAAAGGGCATGATTTTTCTGTATACTCAGCTTTCCAGACACATGCTTTACAATGGCAACACCTGTGTGTATCTGAGCACTGGCTTCTTTCCACTGGAATCACAGATGCCACGCTCAGAAGGCACACAGACCGGGACTGTGTTGAAGAATACCATGGAAGCAAATGAAGACAGCTTTTGCAAATCTTGATGTGAGGATATCTCCCTGCAGCTCTGACATGCCTTGAAAAGCAGATAGAGTTGTCCACTTAATGAGTGAGTTCCCACTGTGCCCAAATGGCTGAAATTAGTGGTAGTTGTTCCTTGGGATTACCAGACTGTATGCCTATCTTCCCCATGTGCTTTGCTTTGATATCCCTCTAATTAAGGGGGGGCACCTAAGATCCTTTGTGTAATGTTATGGGAGTGCCTTTTCCAGCCATTGTCTTTGCCACATTTTTGTATTAACTGTCAGAACACAGTCAAACAGAGAACTGGTCATAATACAACGCTGCTCCTAAGCTTTCAGGACAAGTAAAGGCCTTGCTCTTCTGAGTGTCACTTATCTGCCCATTTGAAATAGGAGGTGATGATTTCTCAGACTTCTGCTTTACCGTCAGAGTTGGTTGAAATTGGTCAATGGCTTCAGAAATTACTGGAGGAGAGGGAATTTATAATCAGATGCAGACAAGCTGGCTTTATGTGACTACATGAGCCTGATTTCTTTAGGAGTCCCTGGTAAAATATGTGGATAAAGTTGCAGTAATATTCAGGTTAGAGTTCATATTGGCCTGTATTTCTCTCATAATATTTCCAGCTTGACTTTCTAGCATGATTATACTAGTAAGCCAGAAGTTTTTAAAAACTTTTTATGACATATGGATAATTTTTTCAAACCTCGCTTCTCCATCTTCCTTAGTTCTTTCTTGATGAACTCAGTCATTACCTGGGGAAAGCAAACACTTTAAAAATAGAAGAGCCTGTGTGGAAATGTTGCTGGGTAGATTTTTTTTCTTTTCTTTGTAAAGAGTTTAATATTGGCAGAACTTTCTGATTTATTATGGTTCTGAAACAGCATTGAAACAATCATGCTGGTTAGATTATTTCATGGCCTTCTGTGAATCCCAATGCCACGATGCTGTTCCTTGAGAAAGGAAACATGGTCTACATCTGGGAGCACTGGTGTGCACTATATCTAGTGTGTTCAGAGAGCATTCTCTCCATGGTATTTTTGCATTTCACCGTTGTCTATTGAACAATAATGTGTTATAAGGACTATAAAGTTACAAGTGAAGTGGACAGAGCCTCAAGGGAAAGTAACGGGAAAGATTTCAAGGGTGAGAAAAAGATGCTGACCAACATCTGTGGATTTTGGTTACAAGGTTGAAAGTAAGTGAAACTGCTTACAGAAGAATCAATTTCCAGCTTTTTCCTGCTACAGCATATCAAGTAGATCTAGATGGGTTGAATGGAGAGCTACCTGACTGGTACTCAACCCGTTTCCTCATCAGCCTCAGTGTATGAGAGGAAAAGGCACTGTTTTTTGTAAACTATAACCTTGTCAGTCTTTGGCTCTGCATATTGAATAGAGGGATGATAGCAGATGTGGCAGGAGACACTCAGGCTTATTTGCTCCTACAAATGAAACAGCTCTAACAGAAAAAAAGTCGTAACAGAATCAGCAAAAAACAAAAAAACAACAAAAAAAGTGTCAGACAAAATTGTGCTCTGAATGCTTTATAAGAGCTCACTGTTTTGCAGTGAGAAAAGACAGTCAGGTGTTGATAGCATGTAGGAGGCAAGAGCTGTTATTAGTGAGTGGGAAGAAACACACTGAGTGTGGCGTGGGAGTAGGGCAGATGGGAAAGAATCTAGTGGTTTTTTTTTGGAATTACTCATTCTGAATCATCTTCCTACAAACTTACTCTCAAAGCCTCCCGTGCAGCACACCATCATCCTCCAAGGCCCCACAGTACTGCTGAGAACGGCATTGAGAGGCATGTTGAGTCAGCTCTGTGTGCTGTAGTAATACAAGGTGTTCAGTGAGGAGTTAAAGTAACTGTTTCGGCCAAGTAGGCTGTGACTATATAGGACTATAATACGCAGGTGGGATGCATATCTATTAATTCTAGCCCTCTGTGGAATGACAAAATGGTAGTATGCTATTTTTAAGGTACTTAAAAGTGTCTGTGAAGATCTATTAATGGAACAATTTCCACGCTTGCTTGCTTGTGAATGTGAGGGCCTTGTTGCCATGTTGCATGGTTGGAACCATGAAAATGTGTTGAAATGGCATAGGATGTGCCCTGAAATGTCTCATGAGAGTTGCTCCTTGGATGTGACAGAAGTACTGTGCGCTCTGACTGGAGACGCATGATGATGGCGTTAACAGAAAATAGCAACAGAAGTAGATTGATAGAGGGCTTAACACAGTGCAACCTGCCCTCTGGGTTTGTCAGAAATCTATTAACATATTCACTAGTGGGTTCTAATTCTGAACTTTTTTGACTGCATTCTAAAGTACAAAAGCATACAATCTTATCAGACTGTTGCTTGCAGCGTACACCTTCCTGATTGTTGTTTTTATTTGTTGCAAAATGCTTGCAGTTAGATTTTTAGTTCTGCTACTTTTGCCTACTAATATAGTTTACTCCCCAAAGGACGGAGGAAGATTTATTTTACAAATTTACACTTGAACTTCCTGTGGTGGTTTTGCTCTCAGGTTTCAGCACTGGTGATGAAAGGTATTTCCCAAAACGCTTGTGAAATTTAAATGAAAATGTGCCTCTGCATGAAATTTTTATTGCACTTCATACGTAATATTACATTTATTGGATATTCTTTTTGAGGGTTATTATGGAGGGACTGTTTGCTATGTCATGACCTTTGACATTAATTTTGACTCAGATTTTTACATAGTTACATTATGTCTATCTATACACAGGGATGGATAGCTAGCCAGCTAGATACTAATATATTTATCGATCATTTCTGTGAATTTGTTGTCCTGTCTGAATAGTAATGGGTAAAGAAAATGAGAGAGGTTGGCAGGAAAACATATTTTCATTCCCAAACTATCAAGAGGCTGAAAAGCAAGGACAGAAGAAAGGAGGCAGAAAGGAAGCAAGAAAAGTATCAGTGAATAGTCATAACAGAGGCAAAAAAAACACATCTGAAAAAAAAAAAAAAATAGAAGCCAGAGATTCCTTTTGTGTTTTTCTGAAGCGCTGAAACAATTTAAAGTATGAAAAACTCAGGCTAATTGAGAGCATTATATTGACTGGCCCCAATTTTCCTTCTTTCTTTGTTTTCAATCCAGCCTCTCTCATTATAACCTCTTAAAATAAATAAATAAAAACTCTCACTCTATAAATATCTGAAAGAGTCATTCTTATATAATAGCCCTTTTCTTGCAGCAAAATTTATCATTATAACAATACCGTTGTAGTTTTGCTGGCAGAATCGCAGCCAATCAAAGCTGTTACAATAATGGAACATTTCATGGTTTTGGAAATCAAATGTGTAACCATGGCACAGAAATGTCTCTTAAATCATATTTGGAGATGTATTTTTCACCAAATGATTTGCACATTATCTCATTCTATCTGAATTCTATTTTCATTAAAATTGCACCATTGATTTTTTTCCCCTTTGTTTCTGCAGCAATTTTGCAATAGAGCTTCCCATCTGCTTTCACTTTTTGTGAGATTGATCATATTTGTTCAAGAAGCAGATCTAAGTCTTATTTTATCATGAGGCAGAATTTAACAGCTGACTAATGGTCAGACTGTAGATTATGCTGTAAAAAAGTTAGCATGTTAGCTTGCAGAAGTGAGTAACACTGTTATTAAATGCAGTAGCTGAGCTATTATCAATGAGGAGGTTATTGGCTTAAAGCAGTCAGTGTTCCAAGACCTAGAACCAGCTCAAGGCGCATGACTCCTCAGGAGTTTTACTTGCTCAAGACTTATGAGCGACAGCCAGGCATTTCTGAGTAAGAAAAGATGGAATTCTGTAGGTGTTTGTTCTCTGTACGTATGCTGAAATTTCCTGAGGTGTTTGCATGCACCTGGGACCACTTCTGGTACTGAGCTTATGTGCCTGCTCAAGTTTGCTATGAGCCTTTTCTCCTGCATAGTGGAACTTCAAACGGTCTGTTAGTAGAGCTCTCTGAACAACTAAAAGGGGAGATGAAAAAACAGCTGGAAAACAGAGTGAAAATAAAAACAGGCAGAGAAGATAAAACTGTATCTTCAGCATGACAAACTTGATTCTAACTTGTAGAGCAGAGAAAAGACTTCTGTCCTTTGGGAAATGGAGTATTAGTAAAATCGGTGTTTCCAAGGTGTTCAGATGATATACAGCTTTGAACAAAATATTGGGCAAGGAAATGTATTAAAATCTCTTCTTGTTTTTCTTGTTTTGACTATGAGAAAATATTTTTTCATCTTTTAGACTTCTATTTATATAATTTTTTGTAAACTGCACGCTTAAGATAATAGAACGTATGAATGCAGTTTGCTTTTTAACTGCATTCTCAAAATAAAGTGATAGGATTTAAGAAAAACTATTAGTGATATCCATATAAGAGGTATGGCTTTTTCCAGACATATATTCCAGCCTTGGGAAAGCAGGGGGTGTGGGTGTACATGGAGGGCCAGATACAGGTGAGGTAGTCGTAGCTGGGAGGGAGCTGTAGGGACACCAAACAAGGCTGGTGGGAGTTGATTCTGTACTTCCTCACCTTCCCTGCAGGGATTTGAATACTAAGCCAGAGCACTGGCCTAGAGATGGGCTTGTTGTCTGCTCCAGGGGCATGATTTCTCTGCTCAGAACTTCCATCATGCACCCAAGAATATTTCCCCAAGTCAGCATGTATTTCCCTGCCAAAAGCTTTGGTTTCAACTAATTGACATTTTCTTCTGAAAAAGCAACTTTGTCAGAAAATGGCCAACCAGCTCTGGTTTCACACCCTCTGATCTGTCATCTTTGATCTGCTTAATGAAATCAGGGTTCTAGTAGTACTTACTGCTCGGCTTTTAAACATCTTTTTAACTGCCTTTTGCTTTCGTCTAGATTTCTCTCTTACTTGACTCATCTGCAGATATTTTCTTCTCCTTAGGGATAGCCCTGATCCTGTTTCTCCTGTTTCAGTCTCTTTTGCAAAGGCTGCCTGCTGCTCTGCTGACTTTTCCTACTGCTTTTTTTTGTTGTTGTTGTTTTTGTTTTGTTTTTACCAGAAGCACCCGTAATGAAAAAGTAATGGGAAAAAATCATGCAAAACTCAAATCAGAATTACGCTGGAATTCAGGAAAGATTCACATAATGATTTCTTGTGAGAACTGTTTGTGATTCCTGAATTCACTATCTGGTTTGAATTTGCAGTACTTTCTGCATACTGGTATTTGCAGGTAATCCTAGCAGCCAGACCACTCATTATTCTGACTTGTTCCAGGCTACATTTTGCTATTTGTCATTCGTACACCTTTTTTTGTCTCCCTCTTTTTTTTTTTTCCCCAAATTAACAAGAATTAGTACCGTTCACCCTGCTTTTCACAGCATCCTATTCCCCCAGATATACAGGTTCTTGTGTTGTAGACACTGACTGGTGTTTGAAAAGCTTGCAAAGATAACTTCTTTATGTGGTGGTATTTCATGTTGAAAAGGGATAACAACATATTATTGTAAGGGCAGTATAGGGAGAGTTCTCAGTGGGATGTGCTTCACTGAACAAACACATTTGCAAATCTAGTTGCTTTGATATAGTAGATTGCAAGAGGGGTTTACACATATCTTTTTCATTGTGCCCATAGTTACACAGGGAAAAAAAATAACCCTCTAACTAAAACTGGCAAGTATTCAGAAACCACAACTATTCAGCGTATTGCCTGACCATTTTCGAAATGTATTTTGCACTTTTGGTAGATGTTGTAATGCATTCAGCACAGTGTGAAGTCTTGGCATAGATACCAGGTTCTAAAATAAGATGAGCTCTGCCTTTTAAAAAAGCAGTGTTTGCCTGTGAAATACCTTTGCTATTAAGAGCCTTTGGGAAGGGGGGAAGGAAATAGCGGTGATGATGCTGCCAGCAGTGAGAAAACAGATTTATTTTGAATTCTGACAAATAATTACAGCAATGGAGAAAGCCCTTCTTAGCGAATGCTGAATGGGCAGAATTTTACTTTCCCTATATATTCTGGTGTCCTTTCCAGTGTACCACTGTGTTGTTTGTTCGTGTGAAGGCGGGTTTTGATTTGGTAAGGTGGGCAGTGCTCTGTTCTGCAGCATGCTATGTTCCTGAGGTTGGTTTCTCCTCTGCCAGCTGCTCATCAGCAGCTCCTTTCCTGGGGACTGGGCAGGCAGGTAGCCATGGGAAGTCTTCAGAAGGGACGATGGGTGGCAGACATCAGTCCCCTTTCTGTGCATGGATCCAGCTAAAGGTACAGAGCACCAGAGGCTCTGGCTGGCATCAGCGAGAATTGCTCACCTTTAACAGGGCTGAAGCCTTGCTCTTTTGGAGTTGGGTGTGCCAGGGTAAGCAGTGTGGTTGTCATTGTGTTGGCAACATGCGAGAGGTGCCACACCACATGCCTGGCTCCCATCCTTTATGTCTGTTGCAGAGTTTAGACTACACAGGTGCAAAATTTTTTGTAAAGGTGATGAAGTAGGTATTAGAAAACAGAAAGGAAAATGGGTGTTAAGTAGGCCCATGTGAAACCTGTAGTGAGCTCTAAATAGATGAAATTCATGTACAGTCTGAGTTTCAGGACTGAGACCCTCTGATGCAATCACAGTGCACTGACATTTCTAAGGAGAGCCTGGAACGCCAGGTGGACAGAAAAGACTCCATTTTCCCTACTGCTGTGTGGAAGCTGGCCAAGTATGTTCTCTCACAAAGAGACAAATTGTGACCGAAACACCCCTTGAAGCTGCAGTGTTTCCATCCCCTCCATACCCATCCCCCCACAGGTGATCCCATGCCTGCTGCATGCCTTTGGCACTGGGTGAAGGCATGGTGGTGCAGGGGATGCTGGTCCACCTGAGAACTGCTTCACGTCCCTGTTCCTCCTGTCAGCCTTGTGTGTGCAACTGCGTTGCAGATCAGAGTAAAGCCCTTTTGGCTTATGCTGCTATGCTTATTGGGCTCCCTGGAAGTGTTTGTGGCCCTGGAAGCTTGTCACGTGTGTTTCTTTTGCAAGTGCTGTCCCTCTCTCACAGGGCATTGGCTCTGACGTCCTTCCAGCTGCTGGCCGCACCTTCTGATGTGTACTGTGTGAACCTGCAGGCCCTTCACCCAGCAGCACGAAGGCTGCAGCTGTTGCTGTTTCAGTAGCCTGAGCATTTGGTGCTCCCTTGGCAGGTTCCTGGGGCCCAGCTATAGCACGGTGTTTGTGCTCAGAGCCAGAGAATGGCTGCCTGCAGTAAGATGTCAGTACTTCGAAAAGGATGGAATGCATCTCCTGAATGTATGAGGTGTGGCAGTGAGCATGGAGCTGCCCTGCTTCCCGGCTGCACGGAGGAGGGAACTGCCTGCGGGTGGGTGAGAGCCTGGCTGCGAGCGCTCTGGGGCTGCCGCAGGGCTGGCAACATCCTCTGGGCACTGTGCTGTGGTTGGCCCCTGCCCAGGTGTGTCAGGGAGGGGAGGAGGCCTCCATCTGGCCTCCTCTTTGTCTTTTGCACCCCTGGGAAAGGAAAGCGTGATTTAGCTCTGAAACATTAAACAAAAACCCCTGAAACACTATCCCTTAAGAACCGACTAACTGTTTATGGCTTAATGTAAGCATGCCTGAGGATTGATGAGGAAAGGATGTTGCTCCTGTTGGTAATTACAAGTTTGCTCCATTCAGTGCTTTCTATTCTGGTTGCTCCATTTCAGCATTTAAACTTTATCTTGAGTGCATGCAAATACTTTCTGCTGTGTCAGGAGCTCTGCTTAGCTATTCATGCGCTCAAACCCTAGGTAGGATATTTATCCTTTCAGGCAGATCAAAGACATATGTTTGGTCATTTGGAATAGGTAAGCAGGAAGAAAGAAATCTCTTAAGAGTGATGACACAGTGGAACTGCTAAGTAACAAATACAGTTATGTTCATATGTGTGCACGTTCCCCTAATAATCACTATCACCAATGACACAAAAATGCATAACAACTGAAATCTTCCAGTTAATTGCAATATCTGTCAGTCAACCTGTCTTGACAGTGACTTTTTTTTCTTTTACAGTGATAAACTCCGTGCTATTCAAGAAAGGCGCTTCTGCCAACAGAGAAAGAATACATAAGTGTTGTTTTAAGAAATAGTTTTGACCTGGGTGGTAGAACTAAAATGAAGAAATCTTGCCTCCACAAAAGACTAAGAACGCATGAGGTAACTGGTAATTACTGGGATTCATTCAATATACATTATTTCACACACAATATGATCATGTGGAATATTGAAGTTAGAATAGGAAATGCTGTGAAATGCAGGTGCTCTGTTGTTTGTAGATTTATCTGTCCACACAGATCTCAATAAAGTTTAGTTTAGGAACAGTCATTTTTATATATTTGGAGTGTTTAGAATTCAGACATTTCTTTGTTCCAGCAGTACTGGATCCACATGAGCAGGTAAGAGTCAGCAGTGCATAGACAAGTTTGCTCTTTACAGTGTGGAGCTATACAGAAATGACAAGGAGCTAGCTCTGGATCAAGGCAGTATAAAGCAGAGCTAGCCTGAGCTCATTAGCCTGGGCGTAATGCCATGCTAATATATCTATGCTGCTCCCCAAACCCGAGCTAATGGCTCAGCGTGGTGCTGTGCTGGGTACTCACACCAGCTGGTGCAGGGATTTCTGCATTGTACAATATAAATGTGCCGTAAGGTTTTCACACCAGTTCTGTAAAGAAAACAAAATGGCTTAAGGACAAGACAAAGTCCAAGTCTTTGAAAACCTGAGATGTTTAAATCTGCGTTCCCAAATCCTTGTCTGTACTTATGAGGAGGAATTTGATGTAAAGGTTATGGCAGTCAGGGAGAGCCTTTAAAAGCCTACCACAGGCTTTGGATCAAACTCAAGAAAGCATGCAAAAGTTTGAAATATGTAGTAATTCTCACTGATATAATTTTTCAACACCGTTTAATTTTATCTCTGGAAAACAGACTTGTTGAGCTACTCAGTCAGCTGCTGTGCTTCCTTGTGAACTTACCAGGAGCGAAAAAGGACTCTCAAGCTTCTACCTCTGTTCAGCTGGCAGAGAATATCTCTGTGCAATGTAAAAATGATGCCTTTTTCTCCCTCTCTCAGAACCATGGAACAAATAGTCTAGTTGACATTGTTTAATAATGACCTAACTGCCCATCTCTGGATATTTTTTTTTTCCTTTAAAACCTGAACAACAAAAACTGGGGGCTAATATTTGAGTCAGAGTTTTAATATTGTTTTCATTGGCTTGATTGTCTGCACCAATTCTTAACTAAGGTTGTAACTGGAGATGCCAAAAAAGCAGAAAGGAGATGATTCACAGCTCAGCATTTGTGTCAAATAGATCTGGGAAGAACTGGAAAATGCAGAACTTAACTGGTTATGATAACTTAGATTGCTCAGTAAGGATGACTGGGGAATTCAAGCTGCGTGTGAGCTCAGCAAATCTGTGCACAGTTAAATGTGAACACAGGAGTCACTTTGAACCAACTGATACACTGCCAATGGTTTACGGGCTGGTTCCATGATGGATGGGGCAGGGGGACCCACGCCCCAGGAAAGGGGAAAAAGGGGAAAGGCAGTTTACATCTGAAGAAGTTAAATATTATTTCAAAATGTGCCATGTAAACAGTAGGACACGTGAAGAGAAAGTTTTCACTAGGCAGTTGAAGCCTTCTGCAAGTAACAGTCTCAGCCCAAAGCAGGATTTTTACTGTCTTTGCACAGATAGGATGAATGATTTTTTAATGCACAGAAGCATACAACAGTCTTGTAAAAATGGGTGCTTATTTCCTGATTGTTCAGGGACAGAGACCAGTGTAATCTTGGAGGAGTATATAATGAAACATTCATAATATCTACTTGGGAGTATAAATTGCTCTGAAATGTTATGAAGGACTGAAAAAATGAGAGAAGGACCAGAACTGTGAGAATAGTCAGTAGACACTTCGTTGCTAAGACTCCTGGCATTTTAATTTTACATTTTTAGTATCAACATTCTGACATTGAACACACTTAGGGGTAGTTAAAAAATTAAATATTGATTATGTCAGCTTTACAGATGAGGAAACTGAGGAAGAGAGATAAAATATCAGATTCTTCTTTTAACCAACTTGTGTTTCACAAATACAAGTAAAACCTGAGACTGCTGTGCATGTAGTAACTCTTACTTCAGTACTGCTGTTCCCTGTTATCAAGGTCATTGGTATTGTGGTAATTAAAAAACAAAAAACACAACAAAACCACAAAAGGCTAGAATTCAAGGCTGGTGTATTCCTGATTCCCACCTCTCTCACTGTAACAGTACAATATTTGACTTTAATATCTGTTTTGTTTTTTCTTTCCTCGGAAGTTATCATTTATATTTGTTGTGCTTTGGACTAAGTGAAATATTATAGCAATGTAATATACAGTGGTAAATCTAAAAAAAATGCTTAAAATATGCTTTAACATAATGATTTTAAGTTAACAAATGTGCTTTCCTGTCTCCCCCCTCCAAGCCTCCCTCACAGGAAACCAGATCCGTTGATACCATATACTGTCATTGAGCCCTTTGGCAAAATATTTTTGGAGAACTTTGACCAAAATCTGTGCTCAATTGCACTTTCTCACTTTCTGATTTTATCTGTTTGTTTGTTTGTTTGTTTTCCATTTCAGGTTAAACATTTCGTTTCATATCCATAATGCTTTTTTTTTTTTTTTTTTTGCTTCTTACTTGCTGGTACTTGTGGCGGGGTTGGGGAAAAAGGCCACTCCTGTCCTAGTTTTCTTCTGCTGGCTTGAAAACAACTTGTTTCTCATGGGGCAGTAAAGTTCTGGATTTGTGTGATTATAAGCAGCCTCTCTTTGCAAATCAGTTGGCTTCTTTGGAAAATGCTACCCAAGGAGTGAATTTGCAGCTTCTCCCATTTCTGTGGACAGTCATGTGGCATTCTTTTTTCTCAAACATCCCTTCATTTTTGTATGCTGGGATGGCAAGAATGGATTGCAGAGTTTACCATGTGCTCAGGCAATCTACCTTCCCTGTAGTTATTTTGCAATATTAAATGATATCCTCTAAAGTTATAACTAGCAAAGAAAATGAGATATATCTGCTGGTGATGACCCTTCATGAAGCAATGTTGCCTTATGGCAACCGGAGTCTGAATTTGGACTTGTTACCAGGTGCCTCCTGCGGCACCTGGATATGTTGAGCCGAGGCTGGAATGAGTACTTGTGCTTTCCAAACACATAAGGCAATGCTAAGTTCTATTTGCCAGTCCTGGCACTGTGTGCTTAGACTTAGGGGTAGTCCTTCAGTGTCCAGTAGGTGCTCATGGCAAGTAATCTGCAGAAGCAGAGGCCTTCTTTCATCAGGAAAGTTGTGCTGTGCCAACAGTTCACGTATGTGATGGGAGGCCCAGCAGCAGGACTTGGGGCTTGGCTGGTAAAGGGCAGAAAGAGGAGTGTCTGTTGTTGGGAACGGGAGAAGTGCATCCCATAGCCCTGTGCTTCTGCCTCTTCAGCTTGTCCAAGTGTTGTGTAAACAGTTGCTTCTTTTGCCCTTTGTTGGTTTTGTTTGATATTGAGTATTGTTTACTGCTAACAAATCTGTTTCTGGTATGATGTGGGATAAAAAAGCACCTTTGGAAAGGACATACCCTCTTCCCTTTTGTTTGAATGTTAACAGCATGGAGAAGGAAAAGGCACTGCACTGCATTTCACTATTTCGCTGACTCAGCCTGTTCATGGTCACACAATGAGTGTCACTGTTGTTTCTCGTAGGGACAAATTGGCTGAGATGTGGGAGAAGGCAACCGTGGCAATGATGAGAACAGGAGATACAAATCTTTCTCCTTTAATTGTGCTTTTTGGTGGTTTTTTTTTTCCTATTTCAAATGTATTAAGCAGCGAGTAGTTTGGCAACTGTTCCTTTCTTTTGATTATTTGTACGTGAGTCTCAGGAGTGTACAAAAAACAGTCCTAAGAGGAGATTTCCTCTTATTTGCTTTGGCTTTGCTTCTAGTGAGTCATTTCAGAATGACTCTAGAAGTGTAACAAAGGTGGTAAATAATGAATCTCCTAGATGACCCATCCAAAAAGCAGCGCTAAAAAAGGGAGATGCAAAATGAAAAAAGAAGGCTGCTGGTGGTTTGAGAGGTACCAGCAAAGTAAGGCTGTGCCAGATGTCTGTGGGATTTACACAGAGCAGTGGGAGTAATGGTGTGTCCTTCTAAGTATCTAGTACATTTCTGAACTGTGCATTTCCTATGCTATCAGATATTTAAGCCACGATCCGGTCTTTATGATTCCTGCTCTGCTTTTACACTTTTGTACTTATGGGGAAGTTAACTCTCAGTAAGTTCATTCTTTTGATACGGTAAAGAAAAAAACATAATAATGATTATTTTTATAAGAAAAAAGAATTCCATAAACAGCGTAAAATCACAAACAAATCTGTACATTTTTCTTCTTTGTTTCTACAAGAGTAGGAGACTTTGACAGTTAAAAGAAAATGTGCTTCATAGCTGGTGAACAGCCTCAGTGCATCCACCTTGGAACTGCTTTCTCTGCTGTGAAGGAAGGCAGTGGCATCCCAGGGCTGCTGCTGCCTTTTCCTTGATACTGGCACCCACACAGCTGCCCTCCCTCTTGACAGTAATGAACTCTGCTAGATATAATGAGAAGGGTCAGAAAAGTGAGGAATTAAGAAGCCAGCTTGATATTGATCTTAGTGAATTGGGTATCCTGGCACGGAAAAAGCAGTTTTCAGGGCATTAGTACTAGAAATTATGCCCACAGTTTGGGGAATATGGCACTGGTTCATCAGTTTTCGAATGCCAAAGGAACTGTTACTGTAGTAGAGACTGACAACTCTATTTTGTTTTTTACCCATTCCACTGGATCACTTCTATGCAATGTCAGTTGTATTTGTGTAAATATGTATATGTGTATTTGTATACATTTGAATATTTAATCCCATATGCTATTTTTGTATGTATGAATAAATGAAGGAAAAATAACTAAAGCAGAGTTAATGAGAAGAATTAGGAATTCTTTGCATATTTTTTAAACCCTGAAGAAATAATTGCATACTGAAAGCGTGTGATACAGAGTCACGGAATTGTAGGGGTTGGAAGGGACCTCTGGAGATCATTGAGTCCAACCCCCTGCCAAAGCAGCTCCCAGCCCAGGTTGCACAGGTAGGTGTCCAGGTGGATCTTGAACGTCTCCAGAGAAGGAGACTCCACCACCTCTCTGTGCAGCCTGTGCCAGTGCAGTGAGGAAGTTCTTATGCACATTTGTGCGGAACTTCCTGTGCTTCAGTTTGTGGCCATTTCCCCTTGTCCTGTCACCACACACTGCTGAAAAGAGTACAGAATTTCTCAGAGAATATTGTAATCTACAGTAGCGTCTCCAGTGACATAATATAGATGAGGTAAGATGTGTGGAGGAGTGGTGGAAGAGATTGTAATGCAAATAGCACTATAAAATATTCTTTAGGGATCTGAAGACCTTAATAAGGAGAATGAAAAGGAGTCTGGATTTCATACTGTAAACTTCTTAATTTCTTTGTTGATGTTTTTCATTTCTCTTCTTTATTTGGAACATGGAACATGTTTGGGAGTTCTGTGATTCTTTCCTCCTTACTGTTGTCATATGTTCAAAGTGAAATTTTTATGTGATCATAACTCAGTAGCAAAAGCTGGAAACTTGGTCCTCTGTTTCAAAGCCTACAGTGAGAAAGAAGAGGCAATGGCTATCTGAAAAAAATGCATCAGGTATTTTTAATTTGGATGCTTGGAAAATCATTAGCTTTGTGGTAGTTCTGAAGGGCTTTATACTGGTAGTGCTTACACTAAAATTTGCTACATATGGCCGAAAAGGAACTCAGTCCATATGAGAATGTACCCCCAGAAAGCTTCTAATTTGGCATTTTTGCATACTGATTTGGGAAATTTCCAATCTCTACCCTACTCTCCCTCCTTTTAAATTAAACTTTATTTAGAAGTATTTCAACTGTATTCATTGGGACTGAAGATGCTTCATTTTATGTATCTCAGTTGAAGGTGTTCTTTACCTTAACAGCTTTCTTCTCTTTTTCTTAAAACAATTATAATTTTGTTTTATCTCTACCTACAGACATGCTAAGTCACTGTATGAGTTTGAGACTATACTCTGACAGAGACCTATCCAAATTCTCCAACCTCACTTTTCTCCTGGGAGGGCCCTATTGCTGCAAGAAAGAGACAGTTGGATATGGATTGGACTTAGGTCAGCTAAGGAAAGGATCTGGCTCTGAATATAAAATTTTGATTATTATTCTTTTTTATGAGTTCAGAGTTAAGGGCCATTCAGAGGTTTGGTTTGACTACTCCCAGGCTTTATATATAATATTAGCATCTCTGGTTGCTTCCCAGGAGTCCACTGATGTCTTTAAAAGGAGTATCAGTGCATGCAGAAGTTGCTATTTTGGCAATAGTTGAATGTCAGTAGTCAAGGTTTACCTGTGCTTAAAATGTGAAGTTAAAGCTTGGAATTTTGGAAGGATCTTAAAATTTGAGTCAGCTAACATATTAGTGCCAGTGTTTTTATGCTTCCGAGAAAGTCTCATTTTAGCTTACATCATTCTTCTCCTCTGGGCCAGTGTGATGAAGAATCACTGCAAAAAAAACAAAAACAAAACCAGACAAAGTTGCTGATAGGGCTTCCACAAAAACCTGTGTTGAAGAAATACGTGGAATTGATACATTGCACAGTTTCTTAGTCAGCCTCCCCTGTGGCTGTGTTTCCCACATATGCTGGTATGGTTGGAAGTGCTTTTCTATCTGTGATGTTGAATAGATGATCAATTGAACATTTTGTTTTGGCTGAGTCTGCCTTTTCAGGGTGCATGTGTGACCCCTTTGTGAGTAAATGAAATAAAGGAATTGCTTAATGTGAAAGAGAAATTCTGCAAATATGAAACCCTTGGAATGTTTTCTACATCATCCATTTCCTTCTTCAGTTGTGCAATGTGTAAGGATTGTCAGCATGATGTGGTGTGTGGTAACCAATGCATGCAGGAGGCTATTAATCTTCTTGTTGCAGTACTGTGTTAACGTCAGATTTAGGAGAGCAGTGGAATTCTGTTCAAACACTCCCAGCTTGTAGTACTTGTCAGCCTGTATGGACCTCTTAGAAGCACATGCAAGTCAGAATCAGCTCCCTGTGTGTTAGCATATTCACCACTTACATTCTTTGGGTGAACAGTCAGCTCATTGATCATTGTAGCCTTATTGGCATATTCTCATTACTGGAAATGGATTTCGTGTCACCCTGTGTGTGCTTCATGGTAAAGAGTGTGATGGGAAAGATGGGCTCTGACCCAGCAGCTGTGGGATTTAAATGCCTGAGAGTATGTGCTGTGCTTTTAGATAAGTAGGTTTTGAGTTTACCGATTTATAGATCAAGATTTTACTCTCCCAACAACTTGCCAGACAGTGAAGCTTGCAGAATAAAGATTTGTTGTACTGCAATTTTGTTGCAAGCACTTAGCCAAAAAAGGAGAGAACTCTGAAAGGCAAAAATATTGGAGGGAAAGTGATTTATTAAACTTTTTATTTCCACTGTCTTTGCAATTATAAGATATCACATTGTATAGAGTTTTTCTCTACAATGCTAATACTCCCTCTGGTATTTGTAGGTATGTTTTTTTTCTACAGTGTTTAAAGACTGAGGCTTTTAGCAGTTTAATCCAAACCAAAGCATCTTTATCATGGGACTCGCCTTTAATTCTCTTTTAGATGCTTTTTTCCCTGTATGCCAAATTAGATATCATTCTGAAGGCATGCATTCTTAATTAACATTTTTTTAATCAATGACTGGATTCTCAGGAGGATTTTTTTTTCTATGCATCATTATTTTTCTCTTTCTGCAGCAGCTTCACAAGCAGATTAAATAAACAGAAAGAAACACTTTGTGGATTTTTCTTGTGACAGCCTGCAAACCTGTGAACTTTTTTATTTATTTTTATCTTGAAGCTGCTAATTGTAGAACTGTATAATTAATACATTATCCACTACAACAAGGTTACATAGTTTGTGTTTAGCAAACATGCTTCTTCTGGAGGGTGGAAAAATACATAGTGAAAACTTATGGAAACACTGAGCTGTTTTTCACCACTCTGCATGACAGCCAGTTTCTCAGCCATCGTTAGAGCTGTGTGCCTAATCTGATTCTGAAAAGGCACCCTAAGAATTGTCTGGAGCCCCGGTATCGTCTGTGTCCACAACCTGAACCTTGTGATTTAGCCCTCCGAGATACACCATTACAGGCAGATATTCTTGGAACTGGAATGTTTGCACTGCTAATTGGCACATTCCTACTTAGATTTGGTAGGACATGCTCATTTGTAACGTGTCTTGAGAATTTACTTCTTAATGGGTAATTGCCCCAGCTTTCCTAAATCTGTCTGTTCACCAGCCTCTTTCTTCATTGTGTCTATCCACTGCTTTTTCAATGTTACTAATCTTTTTTTATTATTATTTTTCAATCCAGACTTCCTTCTGATTATTTCACATGTTTTCCACTGGTTTGAGAATTTCTTTGCTCCCTGACCTTTTCATAAATCAAGTGTGTTGGCATGTGTTAGAAATGATGGAATGATTTCCTTATAGCTTGCAGCAAATGGATGTTGTATCAACGCTGACTTTGTTACTGCACTCATAGAAACATTTTTAAAAGATTGGATGATTCATTATTCAGAAATCACATGCATTATATCTAGGGATTGCTCTGGGAAGTGAATGCTTGGTGGCCCTGGAAATAGTGTGACCTCTTTTATTATGAAAACTGGAAGCTGGTATGTGACTTACACAGGTTTTAGTGAATCTTGCAGTTCAAAGGAATGACTGTAAATACCACAGATCTGAGTCTGAATGGCCTTTTTGTCAAGTTCTGTTCAAGTCAGTTTCCCACCTCTGATCATTTCATTCTCATGATCTTAAGATTTTACTGATAGGAAAAATGTGTTTCCATCTTGGATGAGTTTTGCAGTTATTGCAAATATCATTATACAGTTCTTGACCTCTGAGGGTTTCTCGGCAAAACTGTTTCACCCCCATTCCACAATGAAATCTCTCCAAGTTTTTACTGGGTTTTCTCTTTGCATGCTTCTGTGAAAAGTACTGGAAACTGTACAGGTGGCTTTGAGAGTGGTCATTTTTTGTCTTGTCCTAATGATTTTCTAATACTTAATTGGATCAGCTTTTACCAGAACAACGTACGTGGTGTGTTAAGCTACAGGCCTGTGCTCATCGGAAGTTGAGGTGTGGGAGAAGGGAAACCTTGCTCTACTTCCTTCCTGTAATTCCATGTCTATAATTCATTGCCTTTGAGAACTGTCTTATCACAGCATCGACTCATTAGTAGTTTAATACAGGATAAGCTTATTAGAGATAATCTGTTTAGTGAATGTCCTTACCACACAGCAATCTAGTTAATAGCATCTTTTGAAGCTTTGTCTTCTGGATATATCTTTTAAACTGATCCCTGATTATTCATCTGTATCTCTATTTTATCACTGCTTTTCTGTAGGCTTGTAGCTGCTTTGACATCAAATTACAGTGTCTGGTGAATATGCTAATAAACTAAATACTCTTGTGGGGAAACAAGGAAAACTAACACTAGTTCATAATGAGATAGTGTGGGAAAATAATTCAGTCTGTACGTAGTTGTTTAGGCATAAAAATAATTTTCAATTTTATTAGGTATGACTTCTCTGAAGAGCTACTTTTCTAACAAATATTGCCCTATTCTCAGCTGGGCTTATCACAGAGCTGTTTGAATATCCAGATGTTTTCCATCCAGCATACTGACCTCCCCAAGATCTGGCCCACTAGAAAAGGATATGTATCCTGTATCAGATGACCAGATATGAGTGGAAAAAACATACAAACAATTGTATTAAAAAAAAGAAAGGAGATGAGGAAAGAGTACTACAAATGAAAAGATGAAGAACAGAAGGTGGAAGCTGTGAGAAATGTAAAGTAGTGAGCTAGTTTTATCTTTGAAAACAGCCCTGTGTAATTCTGCACTGATGGTTCAAAATATACTGTGTGTCTATGCTGACACAATAGCATCTCCATCAGTTTCTGAAGAAGGCAGTGCTTGTACAAATGCAAATAGCACATTTGACCCTCATGGTAGCTTAGATGCATTTAAAACAAAACTACAAATTGTCAAGCAGCTTTTTCCTTTTGAAGGAAAGAGAATCTCAGGCTTAACAATAACAACAACATTGAAATGCCTTAAGAAAGATTCTGGTTTCTACAAAAAGCCCCAATTTTGAGGCATATAGGTAACTGATGATATTTTTCTCTGATAAAGGTTTAAAATGAATCTGACTCACCGATCTAAATACTGTACTTGCTAAATGATTGTTTCCCTATTGATAAAGCCTGGATGATAAGTATCTAATCATCCTTTCTGAAACTTCTTGAGCTAACAAGAGATTTACCTGCTGCACTTAGAGTGGTTTTGTTTCAGTTGTTATTGCACCTGGTCAGGTCTTAGCAGTGAGAAGTGAGTGACAAGCAGTTAGTGAGAAGCAGTGACACTGCTGTACTTGAAGGGTATTGCATCTCAGGTGCAAGGCATATTAGGTACTACAAATGTACTACAAATGTAGTATAATAAGTCTTAAAGGCAAAATTCAGCACCTTCCCAAACAGAATTTTTATTTAATTTGGATCTTCTCTAATATCTTTTTCTTTTCCCTGGCTTAACTGTCTGCATTCACTAAAGTAGACACAAGAGATAAAATGCTGGAGTTGATATACGCATCTGCCAATGTGATATTCATTCAAATATTGGTCAAAAGCGAACAGTGAGAAATTTGAATAGGAGCAAATGATTTCATAATATTGTAGACAAATTATTCAAAATTCATTCCTTGTAATGATAAATAATATACTTGCTCTGAGGGATGCTGGAACTATTGTGTACGTCAAGAGAGAAACAATTTAAGTAAATAAACATTATCAGCCAGTGATTGTAGAAATGCAGCACCCATTCTTGTTGTGTGGACTGAATCTCGCTAATCCAGTCAGATATGCAGCTCCATGTGGCAGCAAAATGGAAAAGTGGTTCTTTGCAAGCACTTTAAAGCTACTATTGAATTTCTGTAAGTCCAAAGAAGTCTAGTACCTCCAGCCTGTAAAACAAGCTTCTCTATTTGGCCTCATTCATGTTTAGTCTGTTTCTTCTTGGCAAAAGCACTTCAGTGACGGTCTCCACCAGATTGACACTAAAGTGTTTTCTTTACTTGCCATCTGTCTGGACTGATTGGAAAAAGTAAAGTGGGGCTTGTTTAGAAAAATATATAAGCAGTTCATTTGGCACAAAGTTTGTTATAGGCGTACGAGAAGCAGCTGGGTCCAGCTCAGGAGGTTAAAAAAAAGTGTTATTGGAGAGAGATGACTTTTTCAAGTACAAGTTCATGCACTAAATGTGTTCTTTCATTTCAGCTGCAAGATGTGACTAAATAAATTAGCCGTGGCATTTAATTTGTTTTATTTTTGTTTTTCCAGGCCACTTATTATATTATAGGTGTGAATCAGAATCTTATTTTTCAAATGTTGTCAATCAGTTGTAAGTAGAACATTTAGCAACATTTAAGTGTAACAGAATAGGATTCAACACTTCTTAAAAGCTTTCTTTCACCTTAATTCAGCTGAAGTGTTTAAACACATTAAATTCAGTGTTTTTCTGGATTTCTTCTGGTTCTTCATGCTTGCCTGAGAGGCCTGTTGTTTAGTGCTTCCTTGAGGGTTGTTTTTTTCCTTTGAACATTGTGAAAGTTTTGCAAAAGACAACTTAAAATAGCAATGAAATCCTTTTCACGCTAAAGCTTTCTCCAGATATGTATATGTGTGCGTATGTGTATATAGCAAGAGTATAAGCATGCTCAAATGATTTCTTCTTCAATTCTGTGATTTGCTCAGCTTCACCCTTATTAGTGTTCAAAATTCATCACAGAGGTCAGAGTCAGTCTTCAAGCAAGCTATGTTTGGCCTAGTATTTTATCCCTTCCAACTTCGAACTACCTGTGGTTGACTTTTGCTGTGTTTTTATCAGAGGACTTACTCTCTGTCTTTGGCTGAACTTCTGTCATGGTCAGTGTGAAGCTGAACAAAAAACATTCTTTTATGGTTTCTGAAGAATAGAGGAAGGCTGAATTCTAATAGCAAAAGAAAAAAAAAAGCTTTTTACCTTCAGAGAACCATTAATTCTCAGTGGGAATTATCTGCTGCGTGAATCGTAATACTCCTGCTTGATCACAGCTGTCTCATAATTATTTCTTGTAAAATTAAACCTGTTTTAGGAGCAAAAAATTATTTTCAGGCACTCAGAATGGAGAAGGTGAGACCTCATTCTGTGATATTTCAAGTTATGGAGTCCATGACTATTTTAATTTGCTCATGTTTCATTATCATAGAGATAAAAAAATTGCAGGGCCTCTGAAATTTCATGTTTACATACACATCTTTTAACACATTTAACTGAACTGAGAATATTTTGAGCTGTCCTCATGTTTTTCTCTTCTGAAGTTCAATTTTTGGAAGTATGAGTGCTAATTTCTGAATTAAGTATGTAGTGCTTTGGTCTCTTGTATTATTGGATGAGATTTTTTTCTTGGTTGTGCATGCTTATCTTTGCTTCTGTAACCTTTTCTAACATGTGAAGACTGAATACTGGATATGACTTTGGTCTTCTAAATTTGAAAGTGTAGTTGAAGCTCAGCTGTACCCTTCTGATTGGCACAGATTATGGCAGCAAGTGATGCATCTGGAAGTTATATATGAATAGGTGAATGTGAGTATTCAGGTACTCAGTTATGTTATGCTATCAGCTAGAGATGTCCGTATGTGAATTCTGGAATAGGGTGCATCTGCCTCTCCTCTGTAGCTGGATTTTCATGTGGGATTTTTACAATTTCAAATTCTGTTGTCCAAAACTGATTGCAGCTGTTTTGAAACTTGCTAATACTTCTTTTTTTTTTTTCCCTCTTGAGTCTTTGATTGACATACAAGTATTTTTGCAATTGTGTTTGTTTTGCAGCATCTGTTCCAGTGGACAGGTACTTTGTCTCATCTTGCCTCTGTGGCATTTAGTATTTTATAGATATTACCTGCTGGGCTGAAGGATTCATGTTTTTGCTGAACCTTATTGGTTCACTTTAGTGCTTTCACTACTGTTTGTTTTCATCTCTAATGCAGAGGTTTATTCTTCTGTGCTTCATGAAAATTATTACTTTTAGTATGTAATAGTTTTACAAACTAGTCAGGTAACTTCAGTAAATGGAGAAGTTAATTTTGTTAGAAATCTTACCTGTCCATACGGGGTTTAATTTGTTTTGGGTATAGTTATTTTCTCCTGTTGTAGTTCTACCAATATGAATAGAAGCATGTCAGTGTAAAATTTATTTAGCGAAGTACCTTTATTTTGATAGTACATATGTTTTTTATAAACATATTAGGTCAGGAAGATTTATTTAGAGCACTGATGGCTCATTCTGAGGCCCAGGAAGCTACAAACTGGCATACGTCCAGCAAAGTTATGGTGATTTAGCAAATTGAAAGACTTTGCCACTTTTAAGTCTGTGAATCTAATTACTTTCCTAGAAGAGTGGAGAAATATGCACTTGATTCACTTAAAGCTACCTGTCACTGAGCGGTAATAACATTGTTTCTTAAGACAAACTCTTAATTCATAGAGATTATTGTTTGTAGTGGATTGATAAACTAGATTTGGTTGCACAAAGGAGACTGGGCTCTTTATAACAAAAAGAATAGCAGGAAGAAACAATTCATACCAAATTAGATTAAAAAGGGTATGATCGATTAGGAGGGGTGCTTTCATTTTGAGCTGAGAGAGAAAAGTTTATTCCTACATATTTATTTGAAGAAAGAACTCAGTATCCTATTAAAAATCTACCAAAATAAGTGATGTGTTTCACTTGGTTTTCCTCCCCTTCATGTAAATAAATGAGTACAAACGTAAGAAATGTATGGGATAATAACAGTTCCAATAGAGTTAATGTGGGAATAGAACAGAGTTCATCATAGTGACTGCCATAGAATGCTCACAACAATGCTGAATTAATCTTGAAGGTCCTTTTGGTAGAAATTGCAATTTTGCTACGTTTTCACAGCATGGTGTATGATAGTGTGAAAACATAAGATGTTGTGCAGTTTATGTTCATAATTATGTACTTCTTCAAAGTTAAGTCTAGTCTTCCAAGAAGCAATAAAAAGGTAGGAAAATAATGTAGAAAAAAAAAATAATCTTTGTATGGTTAAGGACTCTGACTTGCTGGTTCACTTGGCATTAGTAAATTCACTTTCACTAGTGATAGCATATAACCTATAGGAGTACTCAGGTTATTTGTATGTATGTATTTATTTAACAATGAAACTATGGGGTTTGTCAGTAAAGAGATAAAGAGATGTGGGATGAAGCATAGCTTTGTCATTTTCCTTGTACTCCTTTAATCAAATGACCATGGGCTTAGAAGAGATCAGCTGGAGCAGAACCAATTTGGGAAGATGATGCAGTGGAGGAAGAGTTATTTTTTCTAAAGTTCTTTTTCAAACACAGGGCTGTCTCCATTGGCTGGTAAATACATTCACAATTAGTCAGATCTGGCTATTCCTCAAAATCATTCCAATATCTACAGTCAGCTGTGAACAGCCAGGACCAGGATGCCAAGGAAAGATCAGAGGTAGTGGTGGATATATACCTGTGCCTGTACTTAATAATGTTCATCTTTCTAAGAACTAGTTCCTATTCTAGTTTTTTAGCTGTGGAAGTCGAGAAATCATCCTCTGGCTTGCAGAAAGTTGTTCTGGTTTTGTTCCTATGTAATTTTGAAAATCCAGCTGCAATATCTTGCAATTCATCCAAATCCCACTGTGAAATTTGGGTCATAACAAGAAAATGCAGGTGGTTTGGGTGCTTATGCTGAATTGATTAGCAGACTTACTTATCTGTAGGAAGTGATGATTGAGCAAGGATGGGCACTGTGAACCTAGTATAAAATTTGGCTTGGGTGTTTGGTGCTGGTGAGTCATCTAGCTGCTGGAGCAGCTTACTGACCATGGAAACTAAATGGTGCTTCTCATCTCTTCATAGCACTGTGTTGCTGAAATTTGTCCCAAAATTGCTTCCACACAAGATATTCTAGTCACGCCTCAACTACTGCCTACATCAGTGCTCCATGTGCTGAACAGGGATCAAGGATGCAGTCCATTATTTCATTTGACAGATTTCTGTTTGCCTGTCCACTTCCAAGTCAAACCTGGAACATCAGCACCACCCTATATACTTTTTAATATACTTTTTTCATGATTTTTTTCTTTAAGCTGAGGAAGTACTGGGATTAATCATCACCAAGTAAACAGGAATATTTTTTTTAATTTCTTCAGTATTTCAACCATGTATGTTGTATGTAACCTGATGCTTTTAGTGTTCAAAGCATTTCACAGGCAACATTTTTTGGAGAGAAATGAAGGCACAGGAGACCACGTGGTGGTTTGATGGCAGAGCTGGGAGTATCTTCAGATAACCCAGTGTGTGTGCTTTAGTGATGAGAACTCACTATCATCCTTCTCAGTTCATAAGATGGTTCTAGCTCTTTCTCCTCCCCAGAGAGAGATTTCCACATACAGATCCTCTGAGAATCACCATGCTGGGGATTGCTGTCAACTCCAAAGTGTGTTATTTGCACACTGAATTACTTAATTGAGGATCTTTTCTTTTTCTAGTTGCATTCACAGGAGGCTTGATGGCAACAGAGCTGTCTTCTGACCTCTGCAAAGCTTATTTTCCAAAAGAAAAAACTGAATGAGGAAATAATGACTAAAGAGGATACGTGAACTGTCTAGCATACTGTAAGGGTGCAAATATTCAAGGAGAAAGAATTTTTAAGATGTCTAGAGGGTGTATTATTAGGAGAAAAAGCCTGAAACTGAGCAGAAGAAAATTCAGGCTGACTGGTAGGAAACATTTCCTCATATGGTGTAGAGTTACCTCTGGAGAGAAATAGTGGAAGCCTCATGGCTTGAATGGTTTCAAAGAACAGAAAGGTTTGGGGAGCGATTTTCCATTGGCGTGGGACAAGCTGTATAACCAAAGAGGTATTTTCCAGCTCCCTACTTGCCACTGACTCTGTGTTCAATGCCAAATTCATGTGTTAGTTATCAGGGTTAAACAATGCCTTTAAAATTGGGCTTACCTACACAGCCACTTGAAAAAAGAGTAAAAATACTCTAAAACTGAAACTCATTGGAAACTCTGAGGAGATGATTGCCAGATTTGGAAACTCCACCTTAGCACACACACCTGTTTTCCAGGCGTCCCCAGGACAGACTGCTAATGGCAGGGCATTGATTGCCCTAACCATCCACACCTGGGGTCTCCTCACACCTGTTCATGAGCCCAGAACACTATTTAAACCCAGAGCAGGGTAATTTGCTCTTTTGTTGAATAACATGGCGGCAGTGCTGTTCTCCAGCTCTGCTCTAGTTGTGCCTGGCTGTGGGACCCCAGGCAGACATCCTGACTCAGCCCGTACTTCCTCACAGAGGAGCTGATGCTGCCCATCCTGGTTCGGGAGTGTCCCTGCTGCTGTCTGTGTGCTGGTGAGTCTGAGGCTGCAACCTGTCTGCGTGGAGAATATTAATAGAGATTCAGCTTTAGTTCTGGCTCCCTATCTTACTTTAAATCTGGAACTTTGGTCTTTCTTTTGTGTGTGTGTGTGATTTATCTTGTGAAATCAGTTCACGTCTATACAGCAAAAGTGGTCCGAGTCTCAGTTGTTTGAACACTCTAAGAAAAACAGATACTTTGCTGAGGAGAAAAGGAAACCTGTGTTGTTTGCCAAGTTTCAGGCTTGGATGGAGGCGTGCTGGAGCTAAAATGTCAGCCAAGTAGGCCAAATCGCGACCTCTGATAAACTCTTAAGTGCTGTGGTTTTTTCCAAGTTTGTGTGAAATCACCTCAGCAGTTTAGAGCTGAGCTCACTCATCAGCTCCTTTCTTTATGTTTCATGTTTATTCTTCACTGAGTCTTTGAAATTGTTGTTTTAATTGAACACTGTACAGAGTGGAAAAAAGATGTGTAAAGAAAAGACATAGTGATTTCACATCTCTTAAAGAGCCTTATCTAGCCGTTAGCACTTCAAACGGTTCTCTCCAGGACTGCTGGTGCTGTTTAAAATCACACAGGTTGTAATGCTTAAGCTCGTTACCAGTGCTCTGAGCTCTGCTTACATTTTCATCCAGGAGTCTGAAAACACCTGTGAATGATGCGTGGGTGTGCTGCAGCTATGGAGAGGGAGGGAGGTGTCTGCAGTCACTTGAGAGCAGGTGTGGAAAAGGGGTGTTCAAAATCAAGGGGAATTCTGCTGTGGCTTAAGAAGGTAGTATCTCCACTGTCACGTTATACTAAATATAAGATGTTGTACTGAAAGGTTTAGGTTTCTCCCTTTGCAGGAGACTAAGGGGTAGTTGCTGCATGGCTTTGGCCACAGGAAGGATCCTGGGCCCTGGACAGCTTAGAATTCCTAGTGATTGCTCTGGCCCCTAACTTCCCTGCTGCTTTTCTGTTGGTTGTTAAACAATTTATAACGTTGCCTGTGGAGAGAATCCCCTTATCTTAAAAATGTTATACGTTAAAAATGTAGAAGTCTTCATCATCCTAACCCCCAAAGCCCACAGTCTACATCAAACGTACAATAGAAAATCCCTTTCCATTTGCTACAAGTTGGCTGTGTGTGCTCTAATACTGAAAAGCGTCCCAAGGCCTTTCAGTAGTTCGTTTAGAGTTGGAAAAAGTCAACGTACTTCAGAAGTAGAGGTAATATTCTAAATTTAGTAGAGCCTAATGGCCCTTGAGTGAGCTGCTTCGGTGACCAATGGAAAAAAAAAAGAAAGCAAAACCCTTGTTAAATGTCTATGAATCTATCTTTGGATGCATTATATAAAATCAAGGTCAGATACTGGGAGTTGGCTGATCTGTTTTGTTTATATAGCTCTGTTAGGCCACATATCATTGGTATGGCCTTATTCAAAAGAAGCGTAATAGTTTCTGTTCAGTCCCTGATGGACATTACTTAATTTAACAAAACTGTAAGTGGAACATGTTTTGGCTGTTTCTGTGTGAGACAGGTGGAGGGAATGAGCTTTTACCACAGCTTTTATTGCTAAGCAGACTGAGTTCTTACCACAGATGGGGGGAACTGTCAGCTCCATTTAAAGGTGATATTATAGGTTTACTGGTGAAATTAAGCTGTAAATGCCCATATCCTGGCTAATATCTGGATCTGTAGAAGCATGATATATCATTTTCTGACAGATTGGATTTCTCATTATTATTGGTAGAAAAGATTGTAAATCTATTGAAATGTGTAAGCTTAATAAATAAATACACATTTGCTAACAGTAGTGGCAAAGGTGTTAAACCGTATGTTGGGAATCTCTGTTCATAATTCACAGATGTGACTTAGTTAATTTAATAGTCTTACTCTGCAAGTTGTCAAAGTCAATTGGATGAGACTCAGATTTCAGTGCTATTTTCTGTCAGTAAAGGCACCAAGAGCCTGCGCTTTCACCATTGTTTTAAAAGGATTATAAAAGTGAGAGTAATTCTGTTATTCTGTACGAGTAGTTACAGTAAATTTTCAAATGATAGGGAAACAAAGTAACTTCACTTTTGAGAGTGTAATACTTGAGGAAAAGCACCTGTATATTCTGTATAGATTATTGCGAGTCATGATTACGTAATAGTCTGAGAGCACACCAATAGCAAAATGCTGACAGAATTCACTGATAATTTGCAGTGGAAAAATACACTGGGCACAGGGAGATAGGAATGGTAATAGAACTTTAAGATGAAATGAGCTTAAGAAATGGAATAAAATAAGAAAAATATGACAAGATTTTTTTTTAGAAGGAACTGTGCAGATGACCACATGAATCTGCTGATCCCAGGAGATTGATGAAGCCTCACCAGGAAAAGACCCACACAAATTCAAATGTATTTGAAGCTTTTGAACATACAGGGCTTTCTTCTGCCATCTTAAATGTTTATTCCATTAGTATCAGCATATCTGAAATTCCACAATCTGCAATCAGTGCTCATTTCATCCTTTTATAAAAGGATCTGTCCTTCCTAAGATAAACCTATTTTACCTCCTTCCTAAAGAGAATTGCAAGAATGCTTGACAGCTCCTTTCTCTTTCCTCTGCTCACTGTGCAGAAAATAATCAATCTCTGTTAAATGACGTTTTAGAGAAAGTGCAGTTGTAAATGTGTCAGTATTTAAGAAAAGTGTAAAATGCATCTGTATTTGGATAGGTGGGAAATGAGAATTTACCTAAACATCATCTGGTTGATGAAAGCGTAAGACTGACTTTTGTAACAAGAAAACTACATTAAAGCTCTCTGAAGGAATTGAGTGATTTACCTGAAGAAAGTTGCATGAATGGTTACCACTGTGAAGACTTAAGTGGATAGATCCTTTGAAAGTAAGAACACCCTTGGCCTCAGACCCTTCTTACAAAAGGATCTCATCTTCCTTTCCTTTGCTGCTACAATATCTGGTGTACTGTACTGAATGTCATCAGACTTCTGTAGAATGGTCTGCAACTATTTCTCTCTTCCTTTTTTTTTTTTTCCAGTGTTTTGTACAATGTATTTACTGTTATGGAATAACAGTGGAATAATGTAATAATATAAATTGACTCTTTAAAGACATACAGTTAAATTATTTTCCCAGTTGCATCTCAGTAGGCTTTGCAAACAGCAATCAATCAATAACCTTCACAAGGCTCTCTCAATCACTTTTCAGTTAGAGGGAACTGAAGGATAAGGACGTTGAAAGACTTGTGCAAGGTCACACAAAGAGTCTGTAGCTGATTTTTATTTATTTTCTGAGTCTTTGACTCCAATTTCAAATTTCAGATCACACCGCCTCCTATATAGGCATGTTTTATGTGTTTATGTTTTGGGCAGGGTATAGGAACAGTCTTGCCGCAGTGACTTTCTGGGTCAGTGGCTATTCCTTTATAAATTGTAAGCTTTCCAAAGCCGAACATCTGAAAAGTACAAACATGAAGGATACTTCAGTAGCGTGAAAGCTGATGTATTGAGGATGTAGGTTTCTCACCAGGGAAACCACTGATGTGTTCCAACATCATTTGGTTTGCCACCAACCAACAAGCTAGTGATGGTGTCACTGACTTACAGTCAGTCTGAGCAACATATTTGTTAATGTTGCTACAACAGATATTCATTATAAGCTACAGTTACCCACAGTTTACTCTGTTTATACAACCATTTAGTGGTTATTTATAAAAAAATAAAATTTATGTATGGTTATTGGAAGTATATTTTGGCAGGGAGGTGACCCTAGCAGAAATATGTCTGAATCAACACTCAGCTAGCAGTCACTCTTTATGCTGTCATATAAAACCTTGTTAAATAATATTTTGTTTCTATCTTCAATTGCTGTTCTATAAGGCCCGTAATGAAAATCTCCCAAAGGATTGATAAGTGGAGTGAGTTTTTCTGTGCGTTTTCTCCATAAAATAAAGAACTAAGCCAATGAGTGTCAATGTTATTACCTAGCTGAAGTGCTCACAATAAACTTCAGTAGGAAGTTGCTTACTTTTAGATTTTTACAGTCATAAAAATTCTCTACATTTAAATCCAATTTGTTGGGTTTTTTTTTTTGTTTTTGAGAATTATGGACAATTTGCATTCATTAAGAAATTAATTCATGTTTCAGTGGGACTCTTCACATGCTTAGAGTTAAATGGTTGGCTGAATTGCTTAATGTTCAGATGATGCTAAAAGTAGAATCTAGAAAAGATGCTAATAATCCAAGGGAAATTTAGGTGCAGAAAGAGAAGCAGTGATAAACTTGATTGTACTTGTGATCTTTGAGACATCAGTGTAAAGCTTCATGGCCTTTTACTAATCTGCATCCATACGATGGCATCTAGGATTGTTCAGTCCTGGAGGAGAGGAGGCTCGGGGGGACCTCATTGCTCTCTCTACTTCCTGAAAGGAGGCTGTGGCTAGCTGGGGGTCAGTCTCTGCTCCCAGGCAACAGCATTAGGACAAGAAGGAATGGTCTCAAGTTGTACCGGGGAGATTCAGACTCGTTATTAGAAAGAATTTCTTTTCAGAAAGATGGGTGGGGCACTGGACATGTTGCCCAGGGAAGTAATGGAATCACCATCCCTGGAACTGTTTAACAATAGATGTGGTACTGATGGGCAGTATTGGTGGTAGGTGGATGGTTGGCCTAGATGATCTTGGAGGTATTTTCTAACCTTATTGATTCTACTATTTTAACATCGCCCTAATGGCACAATTTTCTCCACAGTTTCTATTACTTTTGTGCTTTTAAAATAAATCTTCAGATGAAAACCTCTGGACTGGAAGTTACCATTTAAAACTAAGGAAGAACAGAGATTTCTGCATGAAAGAATATACCTATAGTGAAATAGTTTTATGAGAGAAAAAAGTGGTTTCAGTTCTGGCAATGGGACAGACAGCATTGGTGGAAACTATTCTGCTTCTTCTGAGCCTGAATAAAGTTGATCGTACTTAGAAAGTAAGAAGCAATGCCCTTGACTTACTGGCAAACAGGTTATTAGTATTTATTACACAGGGCAGAGAAGGAGGATAAAGAGATGTTTATTGATGAGGTAGCAGTGGTATGAATATAGGGGAAGGCTGATTATTGCAAAGTCTGTCCACCTCTGTAGAGTTTATCAACATGAGTGATCATTAGCATATATCTTGTGCTTCTTGAGGCCAAGGCATGTGTTTGCCTCGAGTGAAGTGGCTCATCAGCTTGTGTAGTGCCAAAAGCAGGAATGGTGGAGAGGTTTAGTGTTGTTCTTCGTGGGTATCAATCCTGGGCAACAGAAGTGCAGTCTTGCAGCTCTTCACTTAGCCGCACTAGCTGCCTGCATGGCTTCTCATGAAAGCATCTAGGTAGGCTGTTCACAGTATTGAGTGTTTGGATGATTCAGTTTAAAAAAGTTCTGTTACTAGTTTCTCCAACAAAAGTAAACAAGGACAAATACTGTCCCTGTCCTCCAGCACTGTGAATACAAGGATGCCTGAAGATGACTTTTCATTCTATTTTTTAAGTAAAGAGAACCTGCTGTAGAGCACTGGTTATGACAACAATGTAAAACAAACCAGCCCGTGGCTTCTGTAACAAAAGGAGTGTAGTCTCCAGCTGTCAGAGAAAAAGGAGAAAAAAACAACAGGGACCCTTGCTCTGGGGTTAGGGACATTGGAGCCCTCTTTGCTTTAGAATGTCTGCACCAGTCACTGCTTGAAACTTGACTCAGTTCCCACATGACAATAGCTGTTTTCTCTTGCTTATGTGTCTGCCAGGAAGGAGCCATGACTACGTGATGGCTCTACAGTTGTGACCACCAATGGTGCATGCCTTATCCAAGCCATAGCTGTGGCCCTTCCTGACTGCTGCAGGCAGACCAGATGTCTGTTCAGTACTTCCAGGGGATTGATAGAGAATGAAAAGATTGTCTTAATTGTGCTAACTATGTGGGCTAATGACACTAGTATTTTGGGGATCTCAGTCTGACTGCAGAACCATGGTCATCTGTGAAAGGGACCCGCTCGTGTAGTCCTAACAGTGACTGGCCTTTCTTGGTGCATTTATTAATCAGATCATGCTGGCACTTGCTCTGGGACTCTCCCATGAGCTAAGGCATGTGGGCAGTTTATAAGGAGGGTCTTGTTTTCTAGTCTCCTGCTGTTGTAGCTCCTTGCTGTGTGTTTGTTCTGTTACTGTGATATTTAACCCTTCCACAGTAGCAGAGTTTCTGTTCCTACCCTGTCTTTTTCCAGAAGGGAAGTATCTCTGTCCCTGAGAGCTACTGTTTTGGATGTGTTGGGGGGTTCAGCGTGTGTGTGAAGGACTTTAGATCTCTTCTTTCTTTAACATTCACTAGCGTCCATAGCTCTTGCTATGTCTCCAGTGTTCTGTAAGAACCTCCTGGAGAAATCTAGAGGAATAATCAATACAGGTAAAGGGTATAACCCAGTGAGGAGGACTATCTTTCAGAGCTGGGATTTTTGAAGCCTTTCAAAGAGCTCTTACAAAGTTACTTGTGTTTGTAGCTGTTTTTGTAAAGTGTTTTTCTCTCTGTACGCAGTCATCTTCTAATGTTGTTCGCTGTAGCTTAGTTTTAAGGAGAGCACTTCACACTGTGCTGTGAGTAGAGCCGAGAAGTGGCCTTTATCCACAGGTCATCAGGAGCCATCAAGTAAACATTGTTATTCGTAGCAAAATAAGGTACGTGGTAAAGTGTTTGAATTTATAGCAAAGGTTCATTTGTTTGATGTGGACTAAGAGAACTAATATGGGAGAGTATCAAATGAAATAGTAGAAAAAGACAGACAGTGGGGGTGGGGGGGGTGCATTTTGTGCAGACATTGATTTCACTATGTAGTCATGATTTTTTTTTTTAAAGTGTCTGGGTGTTTATCTACCAGAGCCTAGACATACACCATTCCCACCCTTTCATAGCTTTTCCTTCTCTACTGTAAAGCAGCTCAGGAGCTGAGTAAGCTGCATCCTAGAAAAACACATTAAAACACATTACAGGAAATAGTACTTACCCTTTGATCTTTAGATCCTTCTTCTGCTGTGATATACGGTGACTTGTTTTGTCTTTGCTCAGTGAGAACAGACTTTCTTCATTTAGGTTTACGGCAATTGCTTGTAGAGAAGGCCTTGGTGCCTTTTATAAAACATGTGGAAAACTGTCTTTTCCCCCTTATCTTATGACTCTCCACGCTGTCTGGAGGCTAAGGAACTTTTTAGATATGAGTTTCTCTGGTTGCAAGGTATTAATTACAGTGGACTGGGTGCTACCATCCTGACTTTGAAGTATCATTCCAGGCCCTACTGAACATGACAGGAGCCTTTCTAGGGTAAGCTGGTTAAGTTACTGTGGAAGTTTGTGGTGCAGAATAGCACATGTATGCAGTCAGATGCTTGGAGTGTAGTACCAATGGGGATGTGTATTTGCCTCTGGTCCATCCCATCATTAATAGTTTGTCTTGATATGCACAGGGGTGTTACCTATTATCAGAAAGGAGACAATGTATCTTACATGATGATAAAGGTGGGAAGACTGATGCCGGTGGAGAAGCTGGTAGGCTCTAACACAAGCCTGCAGCCTTTCCATTTATATGTGAGGAAAAGGGGGACTGCCTAATGTTTCTTTCAGCCTCATGGTGATGGCAGAAGGGATTTTGCTGGCTGTTCCCTTTCTGTAATTCCACATGCCTTTTCATTTTGGTGAGTTCACCTGATTGGTGAGTGGTAACCAGATGGGCTCCTCTTGGGAGGAGCCGAATTGTCAAACTGTCTTCGTTTTCCTTGGAAATGCCAGGACAATTTGTGAGGCTCTTCATTGTTGTCAGGAGGCAGTACGGACTCTGCATCTGTCTCGTATCAGTTAGTGTTTGAAGCATGTATGTGTGATCATCTCCTGAGCAGTCAGGGAATGAGGAAAATTTAACAGTAAAGTGGAAACTGATAGCAGAAGCATGATGTTTTCACGTCTTTTTCAGTCTTCCTAACCACTTCCTTCTCAATGCTTCGCATAAATAACCGAATTTCCAGTGCATGAAACTGCAAAGTATGAGAAATGTAAACATTTTAGAGCTGTCTGTGGCAAAGTTCTTTCACTAGCATCTGCATCCAGTTATAAGGCTGTGAAGTACGTGTAAAGACTTTCGTACACTTCAGTTTGGTACTCGTATTTTAGAATAGAAATGGTTGTAATAATGAAGAGAAGACTGACAGGATGAGGAAATAAAAATGTAGAGGTAGCTTTTCTACCTGGTCAGATTCACTTATAAAAACTGCAGTCAAACATTTCAATGTTACTGCAAGTCTTTATTTTTTATTTTTGGCTAATTTTATAATACAACAGTTTCATTTTTGTTCTGAAATTATCTGTATGTCAGTACACCTTGCAGTTATGAACAAGTGACAAGTCAGTGAAAAACTCTCAGGAAGATTTCTGCATTTTAATTGCTCTATTCGTTAACCCTGATGATCTTTAATCTCCAAGATCTACAATCGTTCAATTGCTTCCTTTATTATAACACACTTGAATTTTCTAATGATTAAAAGAAAAGCCTCTTTATACAGCTGTATGCTTTCATGAAGAATTAATGACTTGATAAACATTAGATTGTTATTGTTTATGCAAATGCCGTCTGCTCCCTGAAGAAAAGCCAGGTTGCATACTGTGTGCATGACTTACTGTAAGGAAAAAGAAAACATTTATTTTTTGTAGGAAAACCAAGAGTGGAATCCATGGCTTAAACATTATACATATCATTACATACATAGAAAATTCTCCTGTTAAAGAAAACTCCACGCTACTAAATAACCTTTCCTTTCTTCTTGCTAAGAATGGCAAAGCACCAAGTGCAAGCAGTTGAATACAGTTTTCTGTAGCTGTTCATGGGTCTCTTAATAGACATAATTTGTTAATTGATTAAAGATGCTGAAATACCAATAAAGGACAAATTAAAGGCAATTCTTTGGCTGTTGTCTTCCAGAAGGGGGATCTGATAATCAACACTTCTTTTGTCTAGAAAGCTGGAAAAGGCAAAGAGGAAGGATTTCAGTTATGAGGTAGTAAAGCATTTAGAATGTAGTGTTTTTGTTGATTGCTTTTAGAGTAATTAGTAGATGTTTTTTCCTCCTTGAAATTCAGGAAAAAATTCTGAAATCCACATTTTTAGAAACATCTTGATAGAACCAAAAGTAATGAAAACAGCAAGAGATTTCAAATGTATTTTCAATCTTAAGGTTATGTTTGTGAATTGGAGCCCTGGTAGAGCCTTTTTGTGAGCTAAATTTTGTTTCTACAGTGTTAATCACAACGGTGGCTTACAATGTTCTTTGCATGGGTTACTACCTGCCATCAAGGTCCAACGGTTGCCCTTTAGCTCTAAATGCTTGGAGGCTTCTCTGCTCGCTATATTGAATTACCTGTAGTGTTTCATAGTGCAGGCCCTGTTCACATCTCTTTATCTGAACAGTTTTTTGAAAGAAATTAAATATTCTTTAATTTAATAAACACATTTGTCAGAAACAACACACGTGGAATGTCTTAGAATCATACAACTTGTTTGAATGGGAAGGGACTCTTAAAAGTCATCTAGTCCAACTCCCCTGCAATGAACAGGGACATCTACAGCTGGATCTCCCCCTCCCCCAAAAAAACACCCAGCAACAACAAACCAACGCAACCCAACCTGCTCTCATCTCATGCCTTTAACTTACTTTTGTTATCTATGTATTTTAAAACTAATTCTCACATATGCTTCATGAGAGTTGGGTTGAAGTTGTGCTTGCGTTGAATCAAAGCTGGATACTTAAAATGCTTCCAACTAACCAGTATTTCATACGCTCAGCATAATTGCTAATTCACTCTAGGTATGGACTCTGTGCTAAAGCTCATACTGATCTACTTCTGCAGCTCTGGTTGATCACTCCAGGTTAAGATAACCTTTATGATGGTTTGCCTTACAAATATACCATGGTAAAAATGGTCGCTTTAGAAACCTTTCTGGATTTATCTTCCATTAGCTCATGCAGTCTCCCCATAAACTTTGATATCTGAAGCTTCCTGTGTTGGAAAGTACTGTAGTTTAACTGCACCTTGTGTAAAGCATCTGTCATCTCTTTGTCTTTATTTAAAATCTGCTACTACTATGCTTCGTTTAAGAGCCCTTAATTTTTCTTCTATGTGATCCTTTTTCACTGCCATTGTATCCTGTGTATGTGTATAAAATCCTAAACTGCATTTAAGTTGTGAGTGTGTCAAGTTGCAATGTAGCCAGCTGGCATTCTTCTTACTATGTTCTCTTCATGTGTAGCAGTGCTTAATTTCCAGTCTGTTGCAGTTTGCTGGGAAGGCAGGTCACAGGATGCCAATTAGGGCACTTCCATTGCAGAGTGCAGCAATTCGGGAGCAATAATGCATTTGATTTATGTAAACTTGCTGAAGTACTATAAGCCATCAGGCCAGCCTGGTGCTGTAGCTGTGAAAGCTGATTGCAGAGTTGCTTCAGCAGGAGGCTTTCTGACACTGTACTTCTTTACTTACTGCTAACTTTGGCATCCTTCTACCAGCCTGCACTTTATAGTACAGACATTCACAAAACAAACAGTAGTGATGGTACTAACCAGAAATGAAATAGGGACTTTTTTTCTTTGCTTTTGTTATTGGCAGGCAGTTTCATTCCTGATTTGACATAGAAGTCTCAACAACTTGTAATAAAGCTACTGCTGTAAAACAAGCCCCACCTGCATATGCTGCCTGTGAAAGCCATTGCGCTCTGGGATGTCAGAGGCATTTTAAGCCTTTGTGAGTCTAATGCATGACTAACATATCTTTAGATGGAACAAATTTCTCTGGGTATGAGGTGAATCCATGCCTAGTATTACTTCACACATTTTCAGGATGCTAACAATCAATTCATTTGCGTGTTAATTTATCCAATTATTCATTTAACAAATTAATTTAATTGGTTATCACCAATTACGTTCAAATGTGCTCTATATGTTCAGAAATAGATGCTGGGTTTTGTCTTCTTGATCAAGTGCATCCTGTTGTTAAATGTAACTATTTGAAAACAATGCCGTTAAATGGAACACAAACAACACTTAATTTGCCTGGGTGTTTAGTTTTTTGATATACAGTGGCCAGAGTATTTTCTTTCCTGTTTAGAAGGGAAATGATTAATATTGTAAATGATAGTACAAAGAATGAAAGACTAATAGTTGCTGTGTGAAAGCAGCTGAGGATCTGCCTAATAGTAGCTGGAAATATGTAATGCAAGAGAGGACAGCTTGTGGCTAAGCACAGTCCAAATAAGCTTGAGCAAATTGATTCTTATTTTTTCCATGTCTGAATACGAGGGAGACATTTTTCTGGTTGTATATCGTAGATGAAATCCAGGAAGCCTACTGCAGGTGTCAGAAATGATTATGTGTTAGTGGGGCCATTTTATTGGCAAAATATATACATACATATGTAACGTGTAATCTGATTGTGAGTCTAAGCATGAAGAATGCCATGTCAAGAACTCCTCAGCAAAATTCTGTTTTGTTCAATACTCCTGTGCTGGTGTTCGTATGACAATTTCTCACCAGCTTCATTTTTATTTTTGACATACCTACCATTTTGAATGTATGTAGTTAATGTGGAAAAGATCAACTAATCAGTAACCACATAGCAGCTCTGTGCTTCTGATGAAAGTCAGTGTGACCAAAATTTACACAGAAGACTTAATCCTTACTCCCTTGTAGCTGCTGAGGTATCCAAATGCAGAATTTGACTTAGGCTGGTTATTAAATGTCAATGGAAGAACACTCTGAAGAACAGATCTCGCTGCACAGCAGTGTTTCAGAGTTGTCCTTCCATAACTTCACAAATCTGATTAAAAAAAAAAAAAAAAGAGGTGGTTTGATGCACATATCCATCTTGCTTTTTCATTTTTAACTTCAGATTGAATGTGTAAAATCAGAATTAAGAGACAGAAGAATACTCGTTGTATGCTGCAGTTCACAGCAGTCTAAGCATTAGATATATAAATAAGGTAGGATCCAAGGCTTTCTGGAAACTACTTGAATTTCTCACTCCTGAAATATTTCCTATGAGCAAATTCAGCTTGGGAAATTATGATATTGCTGAGATTCTCGAAGTCCCACAGGAGAATTTCTATATGCTTATTAGTTTTGAAATTACTGATCTGTTGGGATGATCTGGATTGTCTTTCTGCTTCTGAATGCTATTTGGTTGTATAATAGCCCTGATGTGTTCTTCATACTGTACTGCACAGAAGGGTTACAGCAAATACTGGGATACAAAGTCTGGTGAAATGGAATATATTTTTGCAACGTCTACATTGCACATATTTGACTTAGTGCCTTTCCAAAGCTTACCTGGCTGTGTGGACTTCAGCTGGGAACTCCATGAGGGAGTGCTACTGGGGTATGAGGCAAGTGTGAGGGCATCAACAAAGAAATTGTGAAGAGCAGTGAGTAACTGATCTGTCTGGCACATCACGGCACTGCAGGTTCTGAAAATCATCAGAATTAGTCTTCTACCACAAGCATTATGAAATCTGCAGGTGTTTGTTTCCATATCAGGTGCTTAAAGTTCAGCTTGTGAACGCATCGACTTGTGTGTGCAGTGAGTAGTATGATACGAACTAAATGCTTTATATGCAAATTGCTAAGGATGAGTTCATGCTGTTTTCTAGATGTAGTTTGGGTTGGCAGGTTGTTTCCTTAGGTAAACGTGACTGGGACCTATATCTTCAATCAATTCCGTTTAGACTTAGGAAAGAGCGTGGGGATAGTAATAAAGGGGCCATAGATGCTTAGTTTGATAATGGAAGAATTAAATGAATATTTAAGCATTCATAGTACAGATGCATAGACTATAGAGATGCCGAGCAGTCACCCAAAAGATACAGTTACAAATGTAGTCAGGAGGTAAGGCTGGGCTTCACAGATGGGGATTAAGGATATGATTAGTGCTGAAACCCCATGAAGAAGGGAAGGATAATAGTATCGCTATCAAAATGTCCAGATTTCTGCAAACACTTGACAATGTGGTTCTCAAAAAGCCTTTCTGAACACGTATCTGATGTCTTTTTGAGATTAAATATATTTTTAATCGGTTATTGCTAATTTAGTTATAAATACTTAAATACTCTTCTAAATGAATGTATAAATTCTTAAATCTCCTTTATGTGTTGTTAAACAGTGGAAAAGCCAACAACACTCAGAGGCTGCTGTGGTATTCATTGGAGGTTCTTTTCCAACTCGTCTGTTTGCTGTATTGGCAGACAGAAGACTAACAAAGATTTCTGAGTATGGAGAGAGCTTCTATAGCTGAAACTTTTCCCCAGTCCACATGCAGCCACTATATCACTGTTGCCTCTACGTAAGTCATTAAAAAAAGTTGTATGTACAAATGATGTTAAATAAAAACGTTGGCTCAACTGCACGGTGCCAAAACAGTTGCTGTGGATGTATTAGGTGACTGAAGCTGTAGTTCATTTGCAGTACTGTGTCCCTGTATTTCTCTGTGTGGCCTTGGAGACAAGCCCACTACATTTAAAGGGGAGCCCTTGCTTATTTCTTCTTTTTCCACATATTCACTCAGATCTGTTAGGGGAGGAGAGGATTGAAAGCAACGCAAACACTTAACAAGATGAAATATAACATGGAATTTCCTGATTAGGTCTCTGTAATTACAGTTCATGCAGGAAGAAACACTCCCAGGAGATTGCTGCAAGATAAGCAGCAGGAATGATGGTGCCTCTTATTGCAGCACTGCAATGTGGCTTTTTCCAGATGCCTCGAGGTTTTGGATAATGAATGTGGAAAAGCCTTGTGCTGCCTACACTCCCAGGTGTCACCAAGGGGCACTTCCTATGTGGGCAGTGTTTGCATCGCTGTGGTTCCTATGGTTCTCTCTTAGGTGAGTGCCTTGTTCTTACAGTGGGTAATAGGCATTAGCTTGGGATTTACCAGTGAGACAGATTTGGTGTCACAACTTTCTGAAGCCATCTTGGTTTGTTCTGCTGTAACAAAAAAATGACTTGTGTCAGTTTAAGATGAGCAGGTGAACTGATGCATTTGTACAGATCTGCTAGTGCAGTACTTCACATAAACTGATTGCCCTTAAATTGTCCATTTCCTTCTCTGGGCATTCATGACTGGTGAAAACATCATTCAAAAAAAAAATCGCTAATCAGTACAGCATTCTGCATTGCTCAGCAGCATAACTGTATTTAAAATCATGACTTAAAAAAAAAAATAAAAAGGAAATCTTTTTATTGGCTGTCTGATCTTTGGGTCCTCGTTGTATGCTGGAGCCTGGAGACCCATAATTCTCTCATCATTAGAGTTAGACATAAAAGAAAAAAAGTAATCAAAAAATAATTTTATCTGTTTTGATTTCCATGCAGTCCAACTGTTGTAACAGTTCAGGCAATTAAAGAATAAGCATGTATAAATTTATATATATAAAAGCAAAATAACAAAACCTCTACAAAGCATGCACGCTGGGACTCAGAAGGAAGATTGTACTGAATGTTTGTTTCAGTATGAGAAGCCTACGCCTACTCTCTGTATAATTTCACAGACATAGATACATTTGAAAGGAAACCAACTGTACCATCTCCTAGTCTGCTTCCTCACAGGCATATGTCTGTTAGTATGGATGATGCTTGCCCTGTGCAGAAGGCCGGCAGGCAGCATATGCACCACTTGCAGCTCTTTTGAAATCTCTGAGCTGTGTGTCAGTGGGATTCATGAGGTGCCTCATTCTCAGTATATCCTTTGCACAAGTTTGTCTCTCTTCCGCATCCCCACAGGTAGGCTGATATACCTATTGGAAAACAGAATAAAGACAGGAAAATACAAACCAACAACACAAAACCAACTTGAAATAAAACATCTTAACAGCTGACTGGAAGGAAGGTACTTGCATTCAGAGATAGGATGAGATTCTGAGCTTTCCGCAGACAGGCAAACAACAGTCGCATCAATCTCATGTACTGGAAGAATCTTCAGGTTTTTTTTCCTCTATCTTTAATACTAGCAATGATATTGGTTTGCATGAAATTGGAGGTTGAAATGAAATCTCCTACTCCTTTGTTTGCATTAACTTTCCACTGGTACATCTGCTGTGAAGTCAGCAAGGATTTACACTGTAATGGAGACCTGCCTGTCAGGGAGCAGTGCTGCTCTTGCAACCCCACTCACAGGAGGAATCAGAGGAGGGAAACACACAGTTCAAACTCACCGCAGCTTCACAAAAGGATTTAGAAAATGAGGCAGAGGGGAAGCCCGTGTATTGATATTTATTGAGAGTTTCTTTTGCATAAGCTGCTGTGTGGCAATGTATTATGATGAATAATTTCGTGTAGGACACTTTAGTTGGAAAGATAAGTTTGTAAACTTTCTCTTGTGCTTGTTCACTACTTTCCTCTTAAGAAGTTATGACATCTGAATTATAAAAGCAGTATTTTAGTTTGGATAAATATATCTATTAATCTCTCCCTGGAAAATATTTCCATTTAAGGACTCTTCTTCCTAACATTTTGTTTTTGGAGTCCTGTCTTTTAATTTGACTGAGAACTGTAATGTTACACATTACACTGACTTTTTTGTGGCTGCTAAATCTGTTTTCCATTTTTTCCCTCCCTTAACTCTGAAAGTGTTAGTTTTTTGTTGTTGTTTTATTTTTAATTCTTCATTTGTTCCATCCAGTAATAGTTACTTCTTCTGTTGTGGGTCTGCAAAGGAAGATTTGATCTGTGAACTGATCTTTCAGCGAGCTGATGGCAGATCAGCTGACTTTATCCACTTTGCAATGCCCTGGCATAGTGGGGGCAGTGGGCTTTTCACCCATGAGTGCTGTTGTCATGGTGGTATATGTAAGCTGGTACCCTTATCTGAAATCAGTGCCCATGCAACAGTAAATAGGCTTGTAGATAAGTAGTGCTGGCTTGTAGATAAGATTTTGGTGTGGTTTGTTTTTGCTTTTTTTTTCTTCCAGGACATTGAGAATTTCCCTATGTAATGACTCGAACTCAGCAGTTTGCAATTTTTCACTGAAGCGGTTAACAGTATATTTAGGTGGTTGTATGATCAGTGCAGCGCTTCGTTCAAATTTCTCAGCTACTAAAGCCAGAGGGATGAATTTAAGAGGCTTTAAAGTGTGTTTCTGGTCAGGTGGGAAGTATTCATGGATTGGAAGGGACTTTTAAGATCATCTAGTTCCAATGCCCTTTCTGTAGGCAGGGACACCTCCCACTAGGCCGGGTTGCTCACAGCTGCATCCAGCCTGGCCTTGAACACCTCCAGGGAGGGAGCATCCACAACCTCACTGTGCAACCTGTGCCAGTGTCTCACCACCCTCACAGTAAAGAAGCTCTTCCTAATATGTTGCTTAAATCTACCCTCTTTAAGTTTAAAGCCATTTCCCCTTGTCCTGTTGCCCCAGTAGGCCCTTTTCAGGTAGCAGAAGACCACTATAGGGTCCCCTGTGAGACTGCTCTTCTGCAGACGGTAAAGCCCCAGCTCCCTCAGCCTGTCCTCCTAGGGGAGGTGCTCCTCTGGCCCCAATGGAAAGGAAGCTGCTAGGGCTGCTTATTTTAATTACTTTGTTGCATACCTATATTGTGAATTAAAACAAAAGTCTTGAACTCATGGCAAATGCACAAGTTTTTTCTTGAGGAATACATATGCAAATTGTGCTGTGATTTAGTGCAAAGTATGGCATCTCAGCTGCAGTGCAGCCCTCTCTGTATTTGCTTTCTGCTTTGGAAAACCTGACTATCTATTTATTTTTGCGTGCGTGCGCTGAGCTTTGTGCATGAATTCTCTTCTGATATTTCTGGGTGATGACAGGTTGGCACAGCAGTGCCCTGTTCCTATTCAGTGTTTTTAAGCACAACAATTTAAGTCATAGAAATGCAATTTTGAACTTCTATTTTTAATGCCTCAAATGGCTTTGTTTAATGTCATTGGTGACATGTGTCAATTACAGCATTGTGTTTTGTGATATATGTACAGAGGAACAGAAGTCTGTTTCTGTAACTGTTCCTGCACCTCTCTTCTGCTGCCAGTCTGATACTTTCTGTACATCACATGCCATGTCCCTGGTCTTTTTTTTTTTTTTTTTTTTTGATTTATCACTTAGAATATTTGATTATTTAGAGGTAATGACAAATTTATCATGGTTTTATTCTTTAATTTTTGATTAAATTGCAGTGAATTCTGCTGCTGTATTGGAGATTCGCCTACTGCTCGGTTCAGGGAAGATCTGAGGGAGGTTATGGTGACGTAAAACAACATGAGTAGATGTGGTATTGCAAACTTCTCCATACATTTCTATAGCGACTTTAAAATCAAAATCGAATGCCCTCCTTTCATTTTGGTTGCTCAAAGAAATTCACTTAGAGCTTCTTTACCAATTAAAATCAATTTTGGCAAACATGCAGGTTGCTTTGAGGAAATTGAACCATGAAAAATTAAACCAAGAAAATCTAAGAGAAAAAGTTTGCAGAGGCTGCATGTATAACTGAAGTATAAAGAATATTCTGAAAATTAAAGTTAGCTTGAGGAATTCTACAAAATACGATGAAAACTAAGTGCATTAAAACTATCATGGAAGAAAAAATATTTTGCATTTCAAAAGCTTGTGAGATCAAAATACTCTTTATAATGGCCACAAGTGCTATGAGATAGAACTTGTGATACCATGTGTCATACTATTAAAATTAAAACCTTCCTGAATGCGTATTGATTTACTACAACAGTAGTAAATGACTTTCTGAATACTACTGGGCTATATGTGGAGACACTGTAGGGCTAACTCTGAGGTTTACGGTTCAGTGAACTCAGATCTCTGGTGTTATGTGCAAAAGCTGTTAGAAATGAATGCTGCAGTAGCATTAGCCTTTTCCGCTAAAATTTGATGTTTATTCCTAGAGGGGGAGGTATTGGGTTAGGTCTAGATGCCAACAAATCAGCTACTTTGGCAGTGTGATTTATTTCCTGGAAGTGCTGCATTCTGGAATTGATAGTTACCAGAATATCTCATGCATGTGCTTTCTCTTTCTTTCTGGTGGCAGCACTGCAGCAGTTGAAAACTATCTCCTGTCCAATCTCCTGTAGTATCAGCTGTAGGGAGCAAGAGATAAACCTGAGTTCAAACATTTGATTGAAATGGGTGAGGATTTGAGGGGGTTTTGGATATGCCTTTAGCTGTTCAATAGCAACAATATAGTTCAATATAGTTCAATAGCAACACCTTTTATTGATTACTGTTTTAGGTTGTCCCAGTAATTAAATAATGTTTAAATTGGAGGGAAAAATCCAACCATCAGCCTGACCTACCAAGTCATTATGGAATTATGTCCATCAGTTCCATGTCTCTTAAATACCTGCAGGGAGAGAGACTCTACTGCTTCCCTAGGCAGTTCATTCCCATGTTTAATCACTTTCTCTGATCTGAGTGACTTAGTTCAGTGTATAGCATCCCCCTGAAGACCCTCAGAGAGAATAAAATATAGGATCATGCTGAATGTTCGCTGCCTACTGGACCAGGCAGTAAATTGGAGACTCAGCCGAACTGCTGATGGTGTTTAAGCTGGGAAACCTGTTAGGACTAGGAAAAAAAAAAAAAAAAAAAAAGGTTTTTCTGTGAGGAAATGCAGAATTCTGTCAGGTATCTGAAAGATTTGACTCTTTTCTGTAGGTGAGCAGCTGGGATTGAGATGGTATCACACATGCAAAAGTTCTTTATTGAGCTTTCCAACTATAAAACATAAGCCATTTGCTAGCAACAATAACTAAGGGGAATAACGTTTATGTTTATTATTGATGTTTTTATTTTTATTTTTTTTTATAAATGTGATCAGTTGTGTGTGCCAGTGACTCCATGATCAGGGGCTGAAGTATGGCTGCACTGCTCCTTCTCTGTGTCTGATGTGGCCATGGATGGGAGATGTGTAATTTTTTTTAAAAATCTGTCTCTGAATGGATTTGAAATGTTGCTAATAACATTGAGAAATAATATTCTTTCTGTTTCAAACAGAATGAGCAACAGAATGCCAGCAGATGCCTTTCTTTTAATTCTTCCATGACTGCCAGAAACTGTTTTAAATACCTGAGTACAGTCAGACATTGAAGTGTGCTGCTTACAAAATGCTTTTTGACCTGAACAGGATTCTGTTTATAAACAACAGAACATTTGTATGCAGCGCTGCCTGAGATGTTTCAGGTAGCCATAATCTCTTGCTTCTGTTGTCCTCTGCTGTATATCCCCCAGCTCCTGGTGCTACCCTCCGGAGTGGTGCTGGAATGGTTGTAGCATTGCGTTGGTTATTTTGTCTTTTCAGTGAGTAACTCTTCAGCTGGAGAGGAGCAGGTGCAAGCAGGCTTTTTGTACCTAGTATAGAAGGAGGGACTGCTGTCTAAGAAGGATTTTGGTATGCTTCCTTTGCCTCCATTGTAGTGCCGTACATATGACCTATTCTGTTCTGGAAGCTCTAAATCATAGAAAATACTTTCTATTACTCCTCTAATGTGACTTTCAAAACAGTGCCTAACAGTCTTAAGAAATGACAGCTCTATTCTTGTGCTGAGTTTTCTTCTTTATTTCTCACAAATACAGTATTAAGCAAAAAAATCCTATATTGATTTTCGTGAAATCATCCTAAGGTCATTTTAGTTCAGGAAGTGGTTTCAGTTGAAGAAAAGCACGTTGGGACTGGCTCAGCATGAAAATACGAACTTCAAGTTTTCTGTGACCACTATGATCACTCAAACTACTGATGAAATGCTATTTGGTGAATTTAGGTCTTCAGGTTTTTTTAAACAACAAACAACATAAAAAAAAAAAAAAAAAAAAAAAAAAAAAAGCTATCTCCTACTCTCATCCTTCCAAAAACAAATATAAAATAGAAGTGATAAGGAAAAAAATCCCTAAGGCCAACTCAAATTAAAAAAAAAAAAAGTGACTGTAGAGAGTGTTTTCTTGACCTGAAACAAATGTAAGTTCTTCATCTGGTGGTTCTTCATCTGGTGAGCTGTGATGCTGATTATTCACACATGTTTTCAGTGTGTGTTGTGTTAGAGCAGAGTTTTATGGGAGGCTTTATGTTATCTTTTGGCCTTCTAAAAACTGTGACCAAGAAGGGAAGTGTACCTGATCTCTGTCCATGGCAGAAGCTGTGAATAACTTATTTACTGCACGTGATTCAGTCAGAAGCCATAGGAGAGATGAGCGGCCCTCTTTCACAGCCTGCATCTGCACTGCCTGCCTGTTGGGAGATGTTGGTACAGGTTGACAGAGGTTTGGATGAGGAAGAAACTGATTTATTTTTCATAATTTTTCTTTAATGTTAGTGCAGAGAAGAGCAGAGAATGGCCTTGCATGGTGCTGGCAATTTGGAGATATGAACAGCCCTGTGGAACAGTAGCTGTGCACTCATGAAGCTACCCATCAGGTAAGAAAAAAGGAGGAAACACTTAAAGCTTGTCGGTTGCAGGGGTCAGAGGAGAACTGAGCTCTCTTCCTGTATGAATATTTATATTGTTGACAAAAACTACCCCTATAGACCCCCTGGTAGCTTTAGATATTTGGGTAAAAAGTTGCTAATAGTTTAATGTAACTGCAGACCCTTTTCTGTCTTTAGGAAGTTGATGTGCTGTCTCAAAACTACAAACAAAATTCCAACAAAGTAATATATTGGTTTAATATGTGTATTGGATGCAACTACTATTTCAGCTTCTTCTTGGACTCTGGATATAACAATTATCCAGAACTAAGATTGGTCTGCTGCTAAGTCCTGTTGCATATGTAGTCTTCCTTGCTGGATCCTATTAGTAACCTATGCCCTGTTACAGGCACAGAGCAGGCAGCACCTCTGCCTCATTTTTATAGACCTTCCTTGTGCAGCTTCTGAGGCTAACTTTAAAAGTGTTTGTTAGTATGGTCAGCTGATTCCCATGCCTCCTTACCTCAATCCACTTCCAGCAGCTCTGCAGCTAGCAGGAAACTTAAGCTGTGTATAGCCTTCCTGTCAAGGGGCCACTGCAGGGGGATGCCAAAGACATTTTCTCCGCTTTCTGTGTGAACGTGGGGTCTCTTGCTGAAATTCCACAGCAGTCTCCTGTGTTACTGCCTGTGAAATTGCTGAATTATGGGTCTGACAGGCTTTCGTCTGCAATTCTGAGAAGCTGGATCGTGTACTGGGTCCTGTAACAGGAAAAACATTCAAAAAATAGGTTCATTGGTGGTTGGTAGGAACATACCAAAGACTGCTTTTGTAAGGTTTGATGCTTAACTTTGCTATTCTAGATGCAGTTTATCTAATACACAGAAATTTACTGGCATACGTTATGTTGAATGTACCTAACAGTTCCTTTTCTAAAATCTTTTTTATTTTTAGTGGTAAGTCTTGCTGAGTATTCCATGGTACGTAGTATGCATCTGCACTTCCCATTAACAATTTTCTAGCTTATTCTAACTAGTTATTTTGTTGTGTTTATCTGCTTGTATTTGGAGATTAATAGTAGTAGTAAATGAATTTGGAAAAGGGTAAAAAAAAAAAAATTATCTAGAGTAATGTTAGAAAGGATTAGAAACATAAGATATATAAATCTCTGTGCCTCAAGGGGATAATTGATGGAGCTTAAAAAGGAATTTCCCTGATGGGTAAATTAGTCTATAATTGCCCCCATAGGGACAGCCTCCCTTAATGTCTAGTGCTGGTATCTGTCAATGCTGTGCTTGATGGACCTTCAGACTAATTCAGGATGGCAATTCACATATCCTAGTAAATACAATATTATACTTGGACTATTTCATGGTTTTTTTTAAGGAGTGGAGTTAACTTCCACGTATGTGACCAGCATACATTTGGCAGTCTACTAGAACTGTGAACTGCTACCTTTAATTACAGGCTAGACATTGTTTTGGGCAGCCAGACTGAGCGCTTTCTTGCCCAGCTTCAATGATGATGTAAAAACTGGCAGATGGACTCATCCTAGAGAAAGCATTTTAAAGTGTGCTCAAAGCCCAGCCCTAGCCATCAGCTGAAGCATGACAGGACGTGCTGCCAAGTGCACACTCCCATTGCTGTACTGAGTGAGTACCAAACAAGGCAAATGTGATGCTGTCTTGGAAGATGGAGCCACAGTCAGGCTGTGTAAGAAGTTTAAAGCTAAAGGGAGTGAAATAAGGTGAAGAGAAGGCATCTGGGAAGAGGCAAGGGGCTTGACTGAAGTGGAAAGCGGTGCAGAGACAGGGGTACCTCCGAACATAATCATAAGTAATTTAATTTTTTAACTATGATACCATTTGGGATCAAATACAGATGTGCAGATTCTGTAAGAACAGTGGCTTCTGTGTTCTCTTTGTATTTTGAGGATTTCTTGTTTATTTATTTATTTATTTATTATTACCTAAGTTTGCTTTTGCAGCCACTTAGTAAAAGCTTGTCATACAGGAATTCTAGATGAGTGATTATTTCTTTCCCAATTAGCTATTAACCTACAGATTTGTGCATCAGGTTTTAAGATAAAAATATCATGATATAACAATTGCTGATAGCTCACAAGTGCACTTTCTCATACATGGATACATAGAAGTGTGAAATAGGTGTGTCTGATTTTGCCACGGGCATGAGATACAAAAGCCAGGTTTGGTGGAAGATTTGCTAGGGTTCATGAATGTTATTTATACGATGAGTTGGTTTGGTCAACCACCTGTCTGCTGTGAGGCAGTCAGCAAATCAGGTACTGCTGGATGTGGTTGTATCTAGCTTAGTGCACTTGTTCAACAGAAGTGTTTGAGGGAGAATTCCTGCTAACAATGTATGCTTGGGAGAACAAGGGGAGAAAAATTCAAGCCTGGTAGCTTTGTGATCATTATGTTGCTCCTCAAAACTCTAACCCTCAGTGTGGTTTGCAGGAATGTGGACTGTCTTTTGTATTCTTTGACAGAACTCCAATTTTTGAAGAGATATCTTCTAAGAACCTGCTAACTCTTCTGCCTAGCTGGTTCTGAAATGTTTGGTAGCATGGTATTTATTCTGAATCCTATACTGTGCAGTGAAACTGGCAGGAGACTTAGTCTTCATTACTGGTGTGAGAACACCTGTAAGTTTCTCTATAGGAACGTAATGAGGTTAATTAATTTATTTTGAGCTCTCAACACCACCAGGAATTCAACAGCTATTTACCAATTTACATTTTCCTATGAATTTCTTAAAAATTACCTTAATTTCCTTACAAGCTTCCCTGTTTTTTTTTTCTTTGTTTTTAAGCAGATCAATGATAATATGGTATTAATGAGTCTTTGGTAATACATAGGTTGCTGAGGAAGTAATGCCTTCTAACAGCTTCCATGGAAACTATAACAGATCCAAAGAACACAATAACACTGTTCAGAAACACTGTCTTTCAGTGTAGTCACTGCCATTATCTATGCATTTTGACCTGCAATGAGCAGGAGCCTGCATGCTGTCTTCATAAAATTCTGCACCAGTGGAGGTGGGCACTCCCACCACTACTGCAGTGCACCTCTACTGCTTCACTGTGCTCACATGCACTGCTGGGTCTCCACAAACATTCAGTGAGTGTCAAGGAATGTCAATGGGTGCTATTTTTTCTCTAGGGAGGAATTCAGTAGCACCCCTTTGCTTCATACGCACTTCCATGTCAGACACCATTTTGTCAGGCTGCCAACTCACTGCCATCTGTCACACAGCAACAAAAAGCAACAGGATAGTGGCAGGAAGGTTCAAAATCTATTGTCACACCACAGCCTTGTGCCCCTGATGGGCCAGTGTGATTTAAAAAAAAAAAAAAAAGTTATTTTTCATAGAAAGCTTGGTACAAGATATAGTGAATGTTTGTTGGAATGTGTTGTACCCCTTCAGCAGCTTCTATCTTGATCTAAATTGTGTGCTTATAATTCCTTGTTCAGTGTATCTCATTTCTTCTCTATTCTGTGCACCCACAAGCATGGATGACCCTATCCCCTCAAACTGTAATCCCATCACTGACGTGTTTCTCAGAAATAATGACAATCCACCACTCTGTGTTCAATATAATCCCTCCAGGCACACTTCCTAACTTTCAGTGTTCGCTGCCTTAGTATAGTATTTTGGGTGCACATTTCTTAAAAGGAAGGTGGTCTTCTGTTCTGTTTTGTACATACATGTCCAGGTTGAAGGGCAGTTTTTAACAAAATTATATTTTCCTCAGCTTTGTATCCTTTATTTGCTGTACAGGTCTACAGCTGATTTGTAAAACAGTGTGAATAATTCCAGTACATTCAGAAAACACTCTTGCTCATGTGTATGGTCCACTTGCCTGATAAATCAGTTCTCTGGTTAGGGGAGTCTAACCTTGAGAAGTACGTGAGAGGTTTCAAGTCTTCACATCTAACAAGATTCCCCTCCGTACACACGCTCGATCACTCTGATCTCGTAGATCCACACGCAGATCCTTCTTTCTTCTGCAGCTGCTCCTGAAAATGAAGCACCAAACCATTAGACCTAAGGAGCACCAAATCTCAATTCCTGGGAATCCAGGCAATGGTTGGCTGCACCTCACAGCATAGCCCTTATCCCACAGCCATGTGTGGTTCCTTTTCTCCCTGCTGGGGTCACCTTGATGGTCTTGTGCTGTGTCTCCATCACTCATGACAGTGCACTTCTTCTGCTTGGGGTCCCTCTTTCTCTGTGCTCCTCTCTGTGTTGACCTGTCTGTGAAGTTCCTGCTGGCTCATCATTTTCCCTATTGCACTTGTTCCTGGTAATACAGCAATAACAACAATATAGTATCTAATATAATAGCAAACAGCTGTAATGTGTTGGACACGATGTTGCTCTCGCAGCATCTCATGCACACAGCAGCACCTGGCGTGGCTGCCCGTATGTATACCTGACAACATACAGAGGAAACAAATGTATGCTGTTGTTTTAGAGGAGTTACTTCTGGAAAGAGTTAGGTGTAGCCTAATCTGTACCCTGGGTAAAGAGTTTTAGTTTTCCACCTTACCTCAAAGGTTAATCTTGACTCAGAAGCTGGTACATAGTAAAAACTAACTAACTAAATAATAAGAAGGAAGGGTAAATACTGCTTTCTTCCAACAGATGAATGGAAACCTTGGACTGTTTTCTATAGAAAACTAACCTGCCATTAAAATTCAGTGTGCACTTCAATGCCCTGCTGAAGAGAGGGCACACTACGTGAGGTCATCACAGTGACTGTACCCACTGACACGTGTCCCCTAGCAAGGAGGTCAGGAAAAAAGGGATTTCCTCTGAGTTTGTATGGTTGTGTTTAGTAAATAAACATCACTGGATGCTAACAGATAATTAACAGTCCTCTGTTTAACATTTGAAATGTATCTTGGTCTGTATTTACTCAGGAGTTATTTAAGTTCAGTTTCCGTACTTGATATGGAGCAAGCTGTGGAGATGTCAGGCCTGCCCCAGATCTGCTTCTGCACATGAGAAAGCACCAGTAGTACATTCTGCAACTTATCAAAGAGTACAGCAATCAATCCAGCACTTAAAATCTTTTTTACTAAACAGGAATACCTCAATTTTGAGGGCATCCTCATCAATTTTATAAGGGAAATAATTCTTTTGACAGACAAACCTATGAGTTAAGGTGATTGCCAAGAACACGTAAACCAAAATTTTGATGTCCAAATTTCAACATCTGATGTATTGTTTGGTTGCCAATGAGATTTCAGTTCTGGAAGTAACACCTTTTAAAAGCTATTCAACTAAAGGTGCAAAAGCAATTTAAAAGCAACCCATTTGTAAAAACACCTAGCAGTTACAACACTGGCTGCTTTCTAGTGTTTCTGCTGGCATCTTTGAAAGGTTGGTGATCATGTTTTACTTGATGGAAAAAGACTGTATTGTAAGAGACGCTTACTCTGTTACTTCCACCTATGTTTGGGTCACATTTTGGTTCTGAGGTGAATAATGGGTGGCTTGTCAATAAGAGTTGGTACCACTCAGAAATGAAGAGCTAAGCAGCTACAATACAACGTCTTTATTTTCCTTCACTGTCTCTGGCGATACCAGAAATAGAAGTGTTAGTTTTCCTGCAAGGAACACTTATTTTTCTCAGATTTTCCATCCCTGTGTGTTAGAGGTGAATAATTCGAAAGCAGATTTTGGAGTACTGTGTTTACAGCTCTGAGGAGAACAGGCATTAAAACGCTGTTAGGAGCCTGGACTTTACCAGCTCACTCCTGCCATCTTTATGCAGCTAATCTCCTGCTTGAAACAAAGTGCATATTTTCATGGTCACCTGGGGGAAGATTTGGGTCTGTCACAAGCCTAGAAGTGTGTTAGTGTAGCAGAGTGCCTAATTACCGAATCTTGGAAATCATCTTAGTGTTCAGTGCTAGGCGAACATACCTGAATATGACTGGCCAATTTACAGCCCAGGAAAAGCTGCTGCTGCTTCCCCCCTCCTCCTCCCCTTCAAAGCTCCTCTAAATGTCCCATCTGCAAGTACTGCAAGCTCTGACCTGCAGGGAAAGTCTTTAGATGTGTTTGAGGGTCATGCTTCCGTTTGGAGGCTTTAAAAACTTCATTGCACTTTGAGAATAGGCTAGTGGTTTCCATACAGACCATAGTAATACAGCAGTTCAGCATGCTTTTGCATACTTAAGTTTTAGTGTTGTCTGGCACTTGGATGGTATTATTAAAGCAGTTTAAGGGAGGAAGTGTAACTGCTGGTGTTATAGGTGGCAAAAGTTATGGTACAGTAATTTCAGTGTTTATATTCTATGAGCTGTGCAAGAGGGAGATGCTGTTGGAGTTGCCTATATTTTACTGAATAAAGGATTCTAAGTTGTGTTTTTGTTCCAGACTTTTTAAAAGCAGTCACAGAAGATTCTCTCTATTACCTGCTTGTATGAGAACTGTTGAACCATGTCCTGAACCACTGATTGATGACCTGAGGTGAGCACTGAGTCAGCTGTGGGAGCACAGGTGAAGACAATTCATCTGTGTGACCAGAAGGGGTGAAGTCCGGCTCTACTTCTCCTAGATCCTATTTAAGGGCTGACCACCACTGGTGAAGGATCTCTTGCTGGAGATCCCTCCTTTGTGGAGGTTTTCCCTGTGTGTTTAAATCCTTGGAAACGGGTGAGCATTTCTTTTCATATCAGTTGTCTCTTTTCCATCCCGGTAATCTTTCTAATTACACTATCTATGAAATATATCGGCTAACAATATGATTTGGTGTTATTCATTTGGTTAATTTCACCCCTTACACTGCTATACCTCTTGCACAGTATCTAGCATTTTATTAATACATCCATCCATCGACATCCCATTACAAAAGAAGTAAAAGGTTCACCAGATGTTTGAGGAAATTACAGTTGAGAGAACTGAGATTATCAACTCTAGTATTTCTGTAGTGCTCCTCTGATGAGTCTACACAGTTTCTCTGAAATGCAGCTGCTTATTTTCATGAAGAATGTTCTAAATAGTTTTTAATGCTTGATTGCTTTTAAGTATGAGAATGCGTGACCATGAACTGGAAATCTTATACTCACATAACACTGATATCTTTCTTCCTGTGAATTAACTTCAGAATCTGCCTGGATAGTTTCACAAATGATGTTCAGAGGACTTTCTGATTTAAAAGGCTAAATAAAACTAGGAATTTGAGAGTAATCTGTGCAGTAGTTATTCTTCTCTTCATTCGTGCTTGCTTTTACTGCTTCTATCACTTCTAGAATTCTGTTCTATCTAGCAAAGCATATTGAGCATGCTAGAAGTTGACCTTTTTTGAGTAAGGGGGATTCTCTGAACTGTAGCCAGAGTTTTGTATTTTGCAATTCTATCCTTTATATATGGTACTAGTTTTTCTAAGATAGAATTAAAAACCTCACACTTCTCTGAAGGAAATATCCAGTCTTTCATTATTTATGACACAATTATTGAAGTATGACTTTCTGCAGGTTGGCCATTTGGTAGGTAATACGAATTTGTAGGGTAACTTCTGGCCCTGCTGGGCTAGTCTTGAATACCAGTACCAGAGTAATCATGTGATATGCGTCACCAACCAGCCAGTAGAAAGAAACTCTGAAATGGTGTGGTCTTTCCTCCATACGCTTTAGGTTCCTTGTGATGACTGTGGATAAGTAGCATAGCAGAAGTGCTAAGTCACAGCAGTGACCGAGCATTTGGTGGGAAGGCAGGCCAACCCAGGGAAGCTCAGGTACATGCAATGCACCTGAGTGATTGGAAGGGGTTACTCAGGTCAGGATCCCCTCCTTCCTAGACCTCATTTAAGGATTAGCAGTAGAGGTAAGGGTAACTTACTGGTGATCCCTGCCTACAAGGGGTTCTTGCAAGGGTAAGTAGATTTTTTTCCCCTTTGTTTCTATGTTTACAGCTGCTGCTTTTTTTGCTATTTTGCTATCATTGCCATGCTTTCCATTGTGTTATAGCATTACAAGTAGCAACTCCTGTCAATGGATGTTTAAAGTCTGAACTAAAAAATACAGTGAGTAAACATGAGTTCTATCTAAGATCGTAGTCCCTCACTGTGTGTCATAGCAAGCTTATTGTTGGCGTGTTTTCCATTTGCTTTGCAGTGTGCTGTTCAAGTGCTTTTTGTGTCATGAAATTACTGGTTTTAGAAATATGTAAGGTTTTGTATGTGACTCCTGAGGCCCTTTTAAAAGGACACGCATCTTTTCATGCAAAATATTTAGTTATCAGTAACTGGTATGCAGTTTTCCACTTAATTTTATTCACCAAAAAAAACTACACATTAAAAAACAAAGCAAAGCAAAAAAAAAACAAAACAAAACAAAAGACACAAGAAAATCCTGACAATTAAGGTTCTACCAAGAACATGAACACCTTCTGGGAAAATGAATTCTGAAGTGTTAAATCGTGATTTGTAGATCATAACGAACATGAATCCTGATTTATTTCCTCTCTTACATGAAGTATCTATTTATAAAGTGTGAAACAAAGGTCTAAGTTACACATGTAGATTTCTACCTTTGTGAAGTAAGGCTAAATGTAACTATTCCTCCTCAAATGCATGTGCCTCTGTTAACTCAAACAGTAATTTTCTTCTTTCTGTTTCAAAATGAAATACTTTGGGCATATGCTGGGAATTATTTTCTGAAAGTAGAAGTGAGAAGAGGCGTCTAGACCTGGTGATCCGGCAACCTTTTGGGCAAGACAATGTAAAGAATCTATCCTAAGCCCTCTAGAGGTAGCAGTCTCAGCTTTTTTTTTTTTTTTAAGTAGTGTTTGATGTGAGTAGTGAGACTAAAGATGATTCATGACCATCTGTGAAGACCTGAAAATAGCCTGTGGCTGATAGTTTTCAAATTAGGCCAAAAATTTTGAGTTCAGAAGATAAGAAAAATCCTGTATTTTTAATATCTTCTTATGTAGACAGGTTGGAGAACCAACTGAACTTTCCTACTGTTGTATGTGTAGCAAAACCATGTTTCCTAGTGTACCCTTTCAGAAAAGAAGCTTCCTCTTTGTCTAAGATATAAGAAGGGGAAAGAGGTATTTAAACCTCTGCATAGTTTGTGATCTCAGGATTTATTTCAACTGGTTAACATAGATTGGTTTATTCTGTTCTCTCTCTGATGTATCTTTTCAGATATTTAGAGAGGTCTTTGCAATGTTAGGTCTTGTTTGGTCTAGAATCCTTGCTAACAATGAACAATTGTAACATACTTGGAATTTTTGTCTCTACTGTTTATGGGATTCATTCTCCTGTTGTGTCTCCAAATGCATCTGTGTCTGGCTCTGCTAAAATGCAGTGTTTATAGTACAGCTGTGTTTGATTCAGCTGCAATTCTCATTATTTTTGTTTGCTTTTTTTCACGGATAAGGTGTTGCTGGTAGATCACGATGAGTTTTAATTTGTTACTCTGTTCAGGCTAGTCAACTATTTCCTGTTTGAAGAAGGGCTTCTGGTACTTTCTTTCCTCAGCTGTGGTGTTATTATAGTTGCACAAAGTGTTGTAATTAATGTTTTTCAGTTGCTGTAATATGCTTTGATTGGAGTCATCTCAGTATTAACGAAATCCAAAATAGCAGTGATGCATCTCAACTATAGAGGCAGATTTCTAGAAGTGTCCAAAGAATCTCCCAGAGTGAGTACAGAATAATGTGCCTTCAGGTAAAGCATCTTCACACCTGCTAAACTTGTCCCCTTGACAAATGAGTCTGTCCTTTTTTAAGAAGTAATGGCTACTCTGCTCATCTATTCAGAATCTGCTTTTGTAACTCCCAGTAATCTCCTTGTCTGAGACTTCAGAAGGCTCATCTGTATGAGTGTAAAGAATAGAAATCCAACTAGGTAAACACTGCCTGTGAGTTGTGCAAATGTTACCTTTATCATTCATATTTGTGTACCTCTTATATTTCATGTCCATTTGAGTAGCTTTGTATTACTTTGGTCACTCTGAAAATAATGCTTATTTATTTCCATGGCAACTACAACCTATGCAAAGAGCAGAATGCAGTAACGCTAATTCATAGAGCAAATACTTATCTACAAAATGCAGTTTTTCGTCATAGTTGCTACCACAGTTGGTAATGATGACCGAGAGCCTGCATGCCAGACTTGTAAGAATCTGCTAATGGAGGTGACCAGCTGTTGCCCCTGCTGAGTTGCACGATCTACTGCAGCACTGTGCTCACATCCTCTGTTGGATCTCAGTAATCATTCAGCAAGTGTTGATGAATATCAGTGGATGTGTTTTTTCTTTTTTTTCACATAGAGGAATTTAGTGCCATATGTGTGCTTCATATGTCTTTCCATGCCAGGTGTCATTTTGTCAGACTTCCCCTCTGCTGCCAGCTGTTGCACAGCATCAAAATGAAGCTTCCCACCGATAAAATAGGAGGCATTACTTTTGGAGCAGCTCTTACAGATTAAGTCTCCAGCCACAAGTTCTGTTGGTGTTTTCCCTTTCTAAGAAATAGAAGTCAAGGTCCTTAGTTTGTGCAGGGTCCAGGAGATGGATCTGTAGGAATGGATAGGAGCTTGTTGCTTTAGCCTAGAGTGTGATGTTTTCTTGAAGACTTAATCTCTTTTTTTAATAGGAATGATCAGGGTGAGTGTCTAAATAGAAGAATGGGATCTTCATCCTTTGTTTTTTTTTTTTTAAAGGACCTTTTGGACTTGAACGTTATTCAAATTACTGACATCTGCTTAGGGAGGAAAAATGGATTGTTAACGTAAAAATTGATATCTCTGGCAGTAATTGGACCTTAATTAGCATAGAAAGTAGCCATGGGAGTATTGGCTTCATCAGATGCTTACTAGCTGAAGCTAGAATTCTTAAAATGTTCTTGGAAATCAAGGAGGTGGGTGGTGAGGGGGGAAATCTGTCACTTTAACTCACCCTTGGATATACTTAACAGGTTTTACTGTTGTGAATTACTTCTAAAAGAGCAAATGACATGCTCAGGTATTTCCTTAACAACTATTTTAGCTTCCTGTCCGGAGTCTGGCATTTCACAGTAGCATTACTGCAAGCATTTAATTGGTCTCTCTTGCATATCTGGCAGTTCTCCTCATCATTTCAGGCTTCCTGTTTGCATTACCTCCCACTCTCAGTAACAGGAGATGTATACCTGCATATACATGTGGGTTTTCTTAGGTTTGGTATTTTAATTTTTGAAATCTATTCTTACATGTTAAATGTGTGAACCTACGGAGCCAGTTGGGCCCCTTTTACTAGATACAAGTTGATCTCATGCTCTTTGGCTACATGTTTTCAGAAAATAATTTGGTAAAATCACCAAGTACTTTGGCAATGTCTTATATTCAACTGTGGAAGTAATCTCTTGCTGGGAACATTATTGCTTCAGCTCTGCACATCAGTACCTGTATATACTCATGAAAAACCTTGTTAATGCTGGCATTGTTCTTCACAGTCCCAGAGTTAAATCCTCCAGCGTTGGCCATTGCTTCTGCAACTTCGAACATGACCTTCTCTGTAAGTGTTTCTTAGATCTGTTCTTATCTAATAGATATTCCAAGTCTGTGGGTTTGTCACTTCCCCAATAAGATGTTTTGCCTATGGATCTGTCACTGAGCTAAGGAACATTAAATGCCACTGTCAAAAACTGATCTCAGCTTTTCATGAACTTGGATGCAGGCCTTCCAGTAGCTAATAGATTTGTATTTGATGCAGAGTTTTCTGTGCTACTCTATTTCTGGGTCCTTGATGATCATTTCTTGTTTCCTTTACTCCTAATTCTGGTAGTGCTACAGAAATTAACTCATTAGCTTCTCCCCTCTGTTCCTCACTTTTGGATCCTTCTAAGCTACTTCTTTGTACTCTGCATCCCTAGAGGGCTGAATTTCTCCCTTTAATTTTATCCACATTAGTTTAAAATAGGAAGATAGGAAAGAACTATGGTGCCAAGTGAAATGCAATTGACTCTGCAAATGGCACAAAAAACATGGGGTTTGGGATCCTCATTGTCTGTCTTCCTGTAAGCAGCAGCAGTCATCAGGGAGCCTGCAGCTCCAGGCTTCTCTGGGGCTGGTGTACAAGGTTTGTCTCTCAAAGATTTTCCAAAGTTTTTAACTTTTTTTGCTACAGTTTTCTCTTAACCAATAAATGTCCATATGGTTAAAAAGAAAGATAACTCCCAGTGACATCCAACCCCCTGGGGCTGTATCTAGAGGAGCAACTTTCTCTTCATTGGTGAAAATGCTCCTTCAGAGTAGCAGAATTAGCTTGAGCTTCCTCTTTCTCATCCATGACATTCAGGTAGCCATGAAACTAATTTCCAGCCCTATACTCTAGCAAGAGTAGGAGTCTTCCAAAGGTCGTGTCTTGCTGAGTGCTTCTTTAAAAAAAAAAAAAAAAAAAAAACTACTGTGAAAACGGTACAAGGGAAATTAGATTTTCCATCCTAATTTCTGATCCATCCTAATTTCTGAAGGACGCCTCTTTTATTAGAAGGCTCACAAGAGGCTCCCTTCACCAGACTTAATTTACCAATTTTATTTGAACATTTGAAGAAACAAAGAAGGGCCAGAAAGTTGTAAATTTAAGAATATGGAAGATTTTCTTTAGTGAGAGTGGAAGTCATTGCTGGCAGAGTACATCTGAAAGCAGTATTTTATTTCTACTCCTTTTACTTGGCAAAGATATGTGATATTCACTATTAGGGTAAAATTATGTGAAGCAGCTGCACTGACAGATAAGATTAATTATCCTTTACATTGCTGACATTAACCCTACTTGTCATCAGGACTGTGGGAAGAGGAGCACCCCCTCATCAGGTCACTTTGTGAACACATTTACTACCAACACACTATTTTAAATTATCATAAAATCTAATGAGTTGAAATGGAGATGGTCATCTGCAGTTTTCTATCAACAAGTCAGGATTATCATCTCTGAGATTTAAAAATGAAGAGGGAAAAATACTAGTAGCAATTGCTTAGATTGTAGGGTTTCTGCAAGGCATGCCTGCTTTAAATACCTTTGTAAGCAACTTACCACAGTGAACCTGAGAGTGTCATTAAAAAGATCTGATTCTGAAAGCTCTGGTTTGTTGGCTCTGTGCAGTAGTTGTGCTTTCTACAGATGTTTGAATATGAACAGGGAGAAATAGTGATGTACTGTAGGGAGGCCATCCTTCTAAGATGTCTGGCAGGCAAGTATTGTGTGAAAAGACTATTTTAGCTTGTTTTGTCTCTGCTTACCTGTTCCAATAGTTAGGGTAATGAAGTAAATACTTATTCCAAGTGATGGAGTACACTACTGAAAAGCAGGACCTGTGCTGCTCTGACAAACAGCTGCAAGATGTGTCAGGCTCAGGTGAGAGCAGTGTGTCTGCCACCTCTGACTGTGCTGTCTGGATCCACACCTCTTAGATAATTGTGTGGCTCTGTGGGGCTCTGCTTAGCAAAAGGTGTCATGGTGGCAGCTTGGGAGTGCCAAGCTCTTTGGTCCCTGGTGGCATAACTGCTGAGGATAATCACCAAGGCGTCTGTAGATGCAAAGAGCTGGAAGCCTCAGGATGGTTCCCTGACCTTTGTTGAGATTTCTAATGGACGGTATGGTGTCCGTACACGAAAGAGACTGAAATTCTGAATAACTACATTGCTAGTAAATCCCCTAATGGATTCCTGGTAGGAAGTGGGGAAACAGCAGTCTGGGATAAGAGCATGACTCTATTAATAATAAAAACAAAAAAGCTAATCTCTCATCTCCTGTCATACTTTGGTCGTATTTCATATGATATTGGGGCATTTTTCACTGATAAACATCTGTGCTGGATATGAGAGACAACAAGAGCAATCAACATTGCATTTAAAAAAAAAAACAAAAAACTCTGCAGAAATAAGAAAATGCAGATGTTTGTAGAGAAATCTTTAACTTAGCAGGCTGGGGTGGCTCATCCCTTAGTTTGAAACACTAAATTTACTAAAATTATGAAAGCCATTAAGAAGTATAAAGTGTTAACTTGATTAAATTTGGAATGAAGCTGCCCACCTGTTCTTCTAAATATAAGTGGCTCTGCAACTTGACCTGCTCAGTTGTCAGAGGGGGATAAGCCAGTGGAAGCTTGTGCTGGGCTCTGGCTGTGAATGAGGGCAAGCCAAGGAAGGGAGAAGCCTGCAAGAATGTTTTGGCGCTACTTCCTGGCTCCCACTGTGACTTTAGATACATATCACTTATGTAGTATTTTTTCAAATGTGTATATTCAGCTCTAACGGCTCGTTGATCCTAGCTAAGCTCTTTGGCTTGGCTCTGCTGTCAGGTTTTCTTGTTTGACCAGGTCTAATATGTTATGTGCCTTGAAGCTACAGGCGCTTCCTTAATACATGAAAATAAATTCAAAAGCTCTATTGTGATCACTTGTTGAAACAGCTCTGACTTATCACACTAAGGTTTCCTGATGCTGACAAGCTAAACAACTTTCACTTGGTGCGAAACCCTGCCAAGCAAGCCTGCTTCCAGATCTTATCTGCAGAGTGAAGGAGGTGTCTTACAGAAGCTCACTTAAACAACTTCACACCATCCTTCTCAATAGAACTGAGCTGCATAATCCACATGAATCTCTTGATTTAAACATTGAATCTCAATGCATCACTGCTCAGTGGGTGACAGTCACCATCCAAGTACTGCTAATTAGCTTTTTATTTAAATGAGTCAAGAACTACATTCTGAGAGCTCGGCATGCTTGCAAAGCTCTGAAGTGCTCTTGTTAATTCTGCCCATTCCTCTTAGGCACATTTTCTGTCTTACTGTCCTGCAGGTATCTTCCTCTGCCTCTGATTTCCAAAAAGACAAACTTATTTATTCTACCTAACGTATTCAACTTCTTAAAAGGCTCTGGATGTCAAGTATTAAATATCTGTTTTGGTGAAATAATCTTGTGTTTCAGTTGGTGCTGTAATTCTGCCCCCCCCCCCCCACTGCTCCCTTTATTGGTTGATCATAAACCCTTTAGGGCACACTGGTTAGCAGCTTCCTTTTAGAGTTTTTTTTCTTTCCTGAGGCACAGATTTGAAGAAGCAGCCCACCTGCTGACAGTAACATAGAGCTGATATGTTTTTTGTAATTTAATGGAGAGTTGACATTAAAATTCTATCTCCAATCTAGTCTTATACATTTTATTTACATACATCATTTGTTACTGGATTAAAAATTATAATTCTAATAACTACTTTGGTAGTTTTGAAATACCTGTATATATTGCATAAATAACAAACCTTTCAGCTGAGATGTGATTTACATCTTCCCAAGCTGCATGACTTCTTTGTAAGATTTTTTTAAAAACTCTCAAAGGACACTTTGTTTTCTCCCTTCCTTTCCTTTCCATGTCATTGTATCAGTAACTCAGCACTCTCAGAAAGCACAGGGTTGCAGCAGCCCTCTGCAAGCAGGCAGGCTGACAACAAGTAGCATTGGCTCAGGTCTGACCCACGTGCCTTTGCTGCAATTACACCTTAGCTCCAGTTCTGCAACATCCTGCCTCTTCTGAGCACAGATTAAAGGCATAAAAATAAATCGTGCAAGACTCTTTCTTTATGGTGATCTTATGCTTTGGGGAATTCCACTAGAGATTAGCTTTTTGGACTGTAAAGTTGCTTTGAAATCTCTTCTAAACTGGATGTGAATTCTAGTTTCCTAATATAAATAAATGCAACTTTGAAATCCTGTTCCATCTACTTGCCAAAATCAGGTCCATAAGGGCAGCCAGAATCTATTATTGGTTTACACTGGTGAAGATCTTCTGATGTTAAAGGTTCAAACTGTGTCACTGACAGTGGAATTTGGCTCCTGGCCTTCAGGCTTTCAGCTATGCCTTATAAACACACAGTTCAAACAGAACTCCTGTGTAAAAAGAGGATACTAGGGGGGAAGTGATGAAAAGATACTCATGAAAGTCCATATATAAATTCATGTAGGCTTATTGAGGGTGTTACTGCTCTAATTGCATATTTTTCCTTTGTATTTTAATAAACTTATATTTGCAGGTTTAAATATAAATATGAAAGTTTATTTTGTTATCGCTTCCATCCAGAAGATGATTATTTTTGGAAATGTTTAGTATGTGTGCATGAAATAGCAGTCTGTTAATATTTGCTCTACCATGAAGAATGGCTGTCAGCTTTGCCAGTTTGTGCAGTGCGTAATGCCCATCTGGTAGTGGTTAGAACAGAGATGCCATTTTAACACTGTTACGAGAAGTAGCTGCTGCCTTGTTTTTATTTTCCTTACTGGTTTTTATTCTTACATCCTCCTTCCCTCTTTTTAAAACTTTTTGCTATGATGTGGTTAGATGCTGTGGCCATTATATTTTCAGTTGAATGCTTCTGTCCTCCACCAGGAAGTTTCAGGGCTGGCAACTATAGGTGAAGTTGGGAGCTAGGAATTTAAAAACTCAGTTAAGTTATAATAGTGGCTTCTTAATTTTAAAATTATGTATAATAACAATAGTTTAACTGTTAAAGGACAACTTCTGTGCATAGAATTTTTAACCAATAGTATGGTGTCACTCCAAAGAGAATAGGGGATGATGGGAATGGCTGCTTTTGTTTAATCAGTTCTAGAACGACAAATTTTTTTCTCTTGTGCTATTGCAGTGCAGCTTCACTGAAGCAGAGTGAATTACTCAAGGTTTGGATGCTGATAGTCTATTTATCGTTGCCTTTCTTTATGCTCGTTTGCCGGTCATTTCTTCACAAGGCTTGACGACTTCAGGCAATGTAGCCTCGCTCCATGAGAAGAGGGTGCTATTCTAAACCTGCAGGGGGAGGGGAAAAAAAAAAAAGGCAGATAGAACACAGATAAGCAGGCTGGTGTTAAGTCTTGCTTGTCGGAGTGCTGAGGTTTTCTTATTAGAGAAGGAATTATACATAATATATAATAGCATCTGTAGGGGCTCTCAGAGTGCTGCAGTGTACGTGTATTTACTTAAAACCTATGGGGTCTTCTACTGGAAAAGTAGAATTTCTCCTGGCTTCCCCATCTAGTATAAAAGTGTAGCCTGTCTCTAGTAATTGGTTTTGCCTTGAATTTTGATTGTCTGATATTTGTGAACTCTAATTGCTTTAGTGAAGATTTCTGCTTTTCTAATTCCTTGTACTTGTCTAAAACGTATCTTTGAGTCAAAAATCTGTTTCGCCACGGTTTTTGTTAATGTGTTTCTGGATTTGCTGGCTCTTGCTTTCTTGACAAATTTGCTGCAGTGGTTGGTTTACCCTCCTGTGGGAATAGAGAATTTGGGATTATTGGATCTTTCCTTTCTGACTCTGAAAGCTGGAAGGAAAGTTAAAACAGAAGGGCACTTCTTGAGGAAACAGCTGTACTGGTAGTCCCTTGGGGTTTCCTCTGAAAACTTGGATTCCCAGGCTTGGAGATGGATGAATATTTTGTCATTTGAGCCCATCTAGGAAATGTGTTAGAATTATGTTTGGAGATGACAAAAAACTGAATAGTCCTGTCAGTAGTGTGAAAAAGGACAACTCAGTGCTCCAAGGCTGGCTTTAGCCTTTGCCAGTGGCTGCAGTGAGATGTAAAATTTTGCCTCCTGTCTTGGTTTGTTGCAGATATGCAAGAATATTTTTTTGAGTTTCTACGTGTATTTTATATACTATAACTCTATTTTTTGAGTAAAAAGGTCAAATGTCAATGACTGAAGACAGCTACTAAGCAGGGACTGGCTGCACTAGAATTCAAACAGTTGTGAAGAAGGTCATGGAGTGTCTTCTCTATATATTAACCCTCTCCTTGTCCATGAGGATAATAATACTTAACGTGTCTGTAACACCACGTAAGGTACTCAGACATTTTCTTTTCCTCTTGCTTTTCATCAGCATTAGCTTCAGCTAATGATTTGTGAAACTATCAAATAAATAAGCTACAATGATATGAGGAATGAAATCCTTTTGAACGGTGTGGCAAGTAATGTGATTCTGGCTCATGCTATGGAGCAGGGTGACAAAATGACCCTAAGTGGTGTGAGAAATCCTATCCTGAAGAAAGTCAATATAGCTGCTGCTGCTCCCAGCTCTTCCTGACAAGGTGTGGGGCAGTGGCTGGCAGAGAAAGCGGGGGACATACTGGGCCCCAGTCTGTCCTGGGGCTGGGTCATCCAATGGGGAGTGGAGCTGCTGCTTGTTTGGGGACTGGCACTATTGACAGTGCTCTCCTGCTTCTCTAGCTAGAAAAATAAGGCATTAAGATGGCCACGTACAGCAAGGATTACTGAAAAGCTTTACCACTACCTCAAATTACATAGAAAATACATCACTTGAGCAAAAACAAGTATTTCTAGTCAGGTGGCTAGTATGTGAAATTCAAAGGAGACAGTGGGAACACAGGAGGCCGTTGTTTCTGAATCTGCTTCATAATGATCACATCTTATTGTGGATGTGTCTGCCTTCTCCTGGCTTGCTTAAGTGAAAATGTAGAAAGAGGCAGTACAACTGAGATATGAACACACTGGTACACGTGAAGTAATGTATAGGACAACGTAGTAATCATGAGAATGAGCTCCAAGTAGCCTGTGACTTTAATGGAAAACATAAAAGTGTGTGCAACTGTGCTTGGAGGTTTCCTTTGTTACATTTCATATTGTAACTGATAGCTGGTGACCAGGCAAACTAGTTTCTGTTGGCTACTGGAGGTCATTTACTAGTAAACAAATGATCCTCTTAATTTAGCATTTGAGTTTTTATTCTTAACCTTTTTTCTTAAAACAAAGATGGCTTTCTCCTCTCAATTTTCCAGAAAATAGAAGCATGAATTATGCAAACAGATTCTACTAGTGTAGATGCTGAACTTCGTGAATAGGTCTGATTTCATATGTGTAAGTCAGTCACATGCTAGTACGAAATGTAAAATAAGGAAGAGTCTAACTCTTAATAAAGTCAGAGGAAGATTTGCATCTTTTTGTTGCTTATAAAATTAAGCTTTATGTTTCTCAAGTTACTTTCTTTTCAACCTTGTGATAAGAAGTACAGTAAAGTGTTTACCAGCTGCAGAAATCTACTCCAAAGTTTGTGAACTCCACCTTTGCCTCTTAGGAAGGGATTATGACAAATGGTAAGTTACAATCCATGCCACTGCTTGCAGACTTTGGATTGCCGTAAGCAAGGCATCCGGTAGAGCTGCAGAACAGTGTAATGTAAGACTTGGCACTGGCTATTCCTGCAGGTTTTGCAAGGGGCTTAGGTGGCTTTTCTTCATATCACGTGAACTCAGTCTTCTGCACCATTAGGAACAAATACAGAAATGAAAAGTTAGTAAAGTTAGTGAGAAAATGTAGTTTTAGCTGTGTTTGTGTTACTGAATCTTCAAACAACCAGAAGATCTTTCGCTCTAAGTTCTTTTTCAAAGTAATAAAGATGAAGATCAAGGTTTTGTCTTAATCCTCTTAAATTCAGGGCTGAAGTTAAAGAGGAAGACAGGTGTCTAATCACCTCCTGACTACCATTCACTCCTTATTTGTTCACGAGGTAGTTATGGTGTGTTGTACAAAGGAAGGTACACATTTGTAGGGTAATTTCACACTGGCTGGGGGTGGAAAGCTTTTTGCAATGGAGTAGTGTGAACTTTTGCCTCTGAAAGTGACAAATCATTACTTAATTAGGAAAATAATTGTAGAAAAGGCAAAAATTTTTTAGGGAAGCAAATTGCCTTGTGCTGGCTTTCTGAACAGGAATGCCTGGCTGTTGGGGGGCACAAAATACCTTTTCTGGTGGCTCAGAACATATAACATCAGAAGCCTTGCTACCGTGTTATCCATTTTCTTTTAAATTTTGTGAATACTTTTATATCTCAGGTATGGTTTTACTGAACTAGTGGTGCTTCAAGTTGTTTTCAACAATCTAGATGTTCAGTTGTCTCTTCCGCCAAATGTTATTCAGAATAAGTATTTCTCGTGTTGGCATGCCTCACTGAGAAAAGAATCATAAATTTGTGCTTTTTCCTGTTAAAATTGTGCATAACCAGAAATTTAAGTGAAAAAGTCTTGTGTGCCTTTTGCAGTTTCGAGATGATAAAGTTTGTATTATTGTAATGACACGTAAACACTCAATTAAAAAATTAAAAAATGTCAGTATTAAATAGACTTAACTTTTTCACAAGCACATCAACATCACATCAACATGATTGTAATTATGAAAGGATGAACTTGAGTGTGAAATTCAGTATTACTTTCTTTTCTTGTTACTGGATTTTTTTTTCTCCTGCAGTTGCAGTGAAATCGTGGATATGATTTTTATACACTTGTTTCTTCCACAAGAATTTTGGCTGATTTCAGGGACCTAGTTTTGTGACTGAATTTGAAACCTCTTGTTTTAAGGAGTTCCGTGTCTGATTTTACTTTATGAGTGCTGATAAAAAGTTAATTCAAACCATAGCTGTCTGCTCTGTACATAAAAGGTGTCTTCCATATTATGTCAGTATTCCAGATGTCTGAATGCCTCCATCTGTACGTGGCCAGTGTGAATATGGCTGAACTTGACAGCACATCTAAGAACTACGTGGTGGCATATGTGTAATAAGTTTGGATGTCCTAGTTTTTAAAGGAGACAGACCTGTGGCACAGGAGCTGTATCAGCAATTGACACTTCTGATGCTTTTGGTGCAGAAACAGGGTGAAAGAAAAGGAGAACAAATTCCCTGGTGACCTATGGCTATTATTCTGAGTCAAATCTTAGGCACCTCAGTGAGAAATCCTTCTGGCTTCACTTATTTTGTACCCCTTTGGTAATATCCACCTCTAAGGCCCCAACTAAGCATGTGTCATATGTACTTATCTAAGATAGGGTATACTTCTTCCCATTGGGATATTCTAGTGATGGAGTTAAGTGAATTTAAAATGGTGAATACATAAATGTAAAAATCTCACAGCTTTTTTTCTTCAGCCTTCCAAGGCAGCTGACTTTGATTCCTTCTTGGTGGATTACTTTTGGTTGGCTCACCCCTTCTCAAGGAATAACAGCATCATGGAATGGATACTCCTGTGTAGCTATGTCCAGTGTCCATCAATAACAGGAAAGCAAAGACAGTAGCACCAGCAATTAAAGCACTTTCTGTTTATCATTGAGCTAGTATTTTTAGGAAGCTGAAGGAATTTGGCTTGTCATCTAACATGTGGATCTTTTGCCAAATGTCAGGTCCCCTGACCAGCCACCCAAATTTCTCTGCCAGCTGTCTTTCTCCCTCGCAGAAAGAGTAATGCAATGCAGTCAGCAGCTTGAAGAATTAACAGCCTCTGCCAGAATGCTCTAATTAAACAGCTATATAGACAACAGCTGTGAAAAATTCATCAATCATAGAATGTTTATTATTGGAATTAAAATGTCTCATAACTAATGCAAGGATTTACATTGATTAACATCTCCTAGAAGGAGCAATCTGTGTCTTATAGGTTCCTCTATTTTGAATGTCTGTATCACTTCCACTGTCAGCCATCTGTCTCTGATTAGTTAACCGTATTAAAAAGTTTGACCAGTTTCTTTGCAGCAAGTTAGGATCTACAGCTGTAGAACTGCTACCCTGAACACTTCAAAAAAAGGTCTAAATTCCTGATAACACATAGGCTTTTGGGTGTTCCAGTGTACTGGTCTTCTAGGCATGTGGACAAGACCTCAACAGTTGTCATGTTCTGACTAGAACTATTGTGTTAAAACTAAGCGGAAGAAACTTCCAAGTTAGAGCTCTAATACTGATGCTAGAGCATCACTCTCCCTGAAGAATGCAACTTGCAGGAGAAAGCAAGCAAGAGATTGACTCCAAGGTTCTGAACCTGTGATGATGTCTCTTGCTGATCACGCAATAGTACTTCCAGTGTTGCATGGTCAGTAAATGCTTTTCCTCATCTAGAAAAAATAAATACTTGAAATATTAAGTGGTACTGACAGAATCTGAAAGTTGCTTTGGGAAAAAATATTAAGTAATTAGAAAACTTTAATGGAGAGAAGCTATTGTTTTAATTTTTGAGTAGGTAAAATACATGCAATCAAGTTTTGGAATGCTCTTGTGGTGTGCCTTTTAGCCATGCCATTTGTCTGTATTAGCATCTCGTTCTGACTTATAGCTCAACAGGAATTTGGAGGTCTCAGAGCAGGCTGACTGGACGTCTTTTAAGCATAAAAGTAAAAGCAAATATAAAATATGGGACAAAGATCTAAGCTTTGGATTTCTGACAGTTCAACTCACCAGTCAAGACTACATAACCATATTGTGAACTGTTTTCTTTCATATTTCAAATTAACTCAAATTCCAGACTCATGTCTGCATGCTTTGGGAAATACTTATTTGATGAGGCATTTAGTACTAATTCCTATTGTATGATTAAGTTAAGAGGTAAAGAATTTTGTTTTTCTTTTATGATCAACTGGGACTTCTGTCAAGAGATGGAGGCTATATCTGGAGCATAGTTCATTCAGTAAATTGTAATATTTTTTTCCCTTCCTTTCAACAGGCGCTTTTTCTACATGCTGAGCGCAGCCCAGACCTCATTAAATTGTTTTCGTAGCAAGATGAGAAAAAGGACCTTCCTAATGGGTCTTACAGACATCCTGCTGCCAGATAGTTCTCAACTTTCACACGGACTTGGTTCTGAAATAGTGATGACTTCAGTAAAGGTAAGACTAGAAGGCACTATAGCCTTTTCTCATAATAGTGAATTGGGCTCAGCCAGTGCTTTAACACTTGCCACATAGTACTACAACAGCAAGACCAGGTAAAATTGACAGAAATAGTAGAAACTTTATTGATGCTGCTTGTGAATACTTAGTGGATTTTGCGGCACTTCATGAAGACCGTAATCCCGTTTGAGCTGATTTTCCATTTACTTGGAGAAATAACCTGGCAAATATACCTTGCACTTAAGCATATACACTTTTTAGCTTTGTGTGGAGGAAAACCTGTTAACTCTAGATAATAGATCTGCCTCACCAACAGACAGCACGCATTAAGTTACCATGTTCAAAACATGATAATTTATTTCTGACATAAAAGTATACCTCATGGATTTCTGTTACATGCTCATGCATTGAGGGGGATTTCTGTGCCAAGTCCTGTGCACACAGTTTTTAAGCATAGTTTTTAAGATTTCTCTTAAGGTGTTAAGAGAGCATGGAGCTTCTGGACAAGAGAAGCTTTAAAAGGCTTCAGGCTTTTTCACACTGCAGTGTTTGACTTCACTGCCATCCTTGCAGTATTTATTCTCTTTAAGAACAGTCAGAAATACTATTAATTCAGCAGTGAAGTTAATTAGTGGAGACTGTAAACATTTGTTTTTAGTAGAAGAAATTGTTATAAGTTACTCTCATGCTCATCTATTGTAAAAACTTGCTGTTAGAGCAGTTTGTAACCAAGGTTTTTCTTACAATGGCTGTTGGTGTTGTGGAAGTGAAATGTGAATTTGGTATCAACTCTAGAATAACCAAACAAAATGTATAACCTGGCTATGTTTTAAAATGAGAAAGATTAAAAATATTAGATGCATGTTGACAGATAGTGAATGAACTCATGTACTCTTTACTTTCAGAAAACTGCTTGTGTTAGCTTTTCAAATCTAGATTAGTATGTTTTTATAAATACGGATTATTACATCAAAGCTCTAAACATGCTATGATAACTGGTTAATGTGCTCAGCTTTTCAAATAAGTGTAAAAAAAATGGTGTATTTTATCTTTTTATAGAACGCAATTTCACAGATGCTTCTGAAAACTTGATAGCAGAAGTTTCAGGCTTTTCATATTTCTTGGAAGCAATGATTGTTTTTATAACCTTGCAAGTGTACCTAGTAGTTCTTGAAACTGCATATTTGTTAGTATTTGAAAGTGAACTAAAATAACATTTAATTCATTGTTCACTTTCTGCTGTTCTTTGCATTGGCATTCTCATTTCAGATTACATATCCAAATTAGCAAGATTGAGTATATACTGTGGGTCATTCCTACCTAGAAATGAAGCACAAGTTTATACTGCGGTTGCACTGTCTCTGAATGATGAGCTGCTCCATAGTTGTGCTTCGTGCAGAACACATATTCTGTACTGTAATGAGTCCCAGCAACATAAACAAGGAAAGCTAAACAAATTCAGCATTGAGATAGGGGTGTAACAGAGAGGAATCACCAAAACACAATTTCTGCTGAGAGTTGATCTGCTTAAAGAACTATGTTTTAGAGAAAGATTAAGATAATGAAAAATAACAAGATTAGCTTATTGGAGAGAAAAACTTAATTAGGTGTGGAGGACAAAGTATCTCACAAATGACAGAAATAGAGACAGTACACTGAGGGCCCTGTTGGGGAAACCATGTGGGTTGCAGGCAGGAATGAAATAGTTACACATACCTAATTAAGTTTACTTGAGAGAACTGAAAAATTGACTTCACATTTTCCCTTATTTCAAAATGTCTTGCTCTCGGGTATTGGGAGAAATCTTTGCTTTAAATACCTTTATTTTTCTTTTATTTTATGTCCTTTTTTTTTTTTTTTTTTTTTTTGCTACTACATTCTTATGTTTATTCCAGTCTTGACTGCTGGTCAAACTCTATTGAACTGCTAACATTGATTAAAGTTTTTCCTATGCTGCATCATCACTAATGTAATGAATGAATCTAATGACACAATCATCTTTTTGGTGTTAGTTCTGTCTTGAAGTTTGGGAGGTAATCCAGCTGTTTATGCATTGGATTTTAGGTTGGCAGTATCTTAATGATGAAGCAAATGTGAAAGGTGTTGAAATTCTTTTGAAATAAGATGAGCATATTATGTGTGCTCAGATATATAGCTGTAGACACTGAGATGTCTCCATAGAGATAGAATGTTACTGGCTTTTTCATCAAGATCTCAACTTCTGGGAAGTCTGGCATCGGTATGGAAATGAAATCGCACATTTTTCAGGATATCCTCCATACTGAACATGTGTTTTTTGAGGATTTCCAAGTAAATATATTTATGAATAATTATGTGTTGATACAAATGGGATTATTTATTTATTTTAGTAATGACTTCCATGTACTGTGCTTATCACTTCAGCTTCTGAAGAAGTCCCCATTTCAAAAGTCAATTCCTTGTTTTTGATGTTTTGTTTGTTTTTAATTAGCCATTGTCTGCTTTGTCCTTTTCATAAGGATATTTTTAGCTGATTCAGAACAGTGGAGTGGTGTCATTTGGGCTGCTATTCAGAGAAGCCATCTGAGCTCATCACTGACCTGTTGGGGGTATCAATTTAAGTAAAATAATGCAAAAACCTGTGAGTTGTAGACAAAAAATCTCATGAAGTCAGGGTTAGTTCATATCTGAGTGAACTGTGAAACAAATAAGATTGTGCCTCACTAGCTGTTTTTTTTTCTTGTTTTTTTTGCTTCTCTTTTCCTCCTAAAACACAATTTAATAGGAACTCATCTAGTCCAACAGTAGCTTAGCATGATCAGCTGCTTCAGATGGTGTATATGGTCTTCTGGTATCCCCCAGTTTGTTGCTTTTGTGGATCTGACCCTGAGATTGGCATACATAAATCTTTCTACCCGAGGGAAATGAGACCTACTGATACTTAATGTTAGTAAGTACATGTGTGTGCCAAACAGTGGAAAGTCATTGCCAGCATCCTCTTCTGTCCAATGCTGAGGTAAACTTGCATTGGACAGCCTTAAGCTTTTACTGGAGGACTTACACTGTAGGTAACTTAATAAAGAAAAGTGGAGTGTATGTGAATCCCACCCATGCTGATGCTGCTTTAAAATATTGATTTATGATGCAAATTGGAAGTAGTCAGTTTTAAATAATCAACTATTAGCACAATGTCCTTATGCAGTATGTTGCTGCCTGTGTGTAACCATAGAAATAACCCATAGGTATTGGCACAGATGGGAGGAACAATCATAAATGTTATCAAAATATCTTTATTTTCAGAGGGGATTTCCCATTCATGTGCAGGTGTGGTTACACATTTCCAAGTTTGATAAAGACAGCGATGAGAGCTGGAATGTCTTCTCAGGGAATCTTCCAGAACAAGTGCTTATTGATCCATAAGATTTTACCTACTGATTTACTCTGCAAGAAAATGATGATATTTCTGATCTGAGTTTATATTGACTTCTGCAAGGTTTGAGTTGGTCGTGATTGGGGGTCATGAATTTTCTCCCTTCCCTGTGCAGGTTGTACCTGTGTTACTTCCTCAGTCCCTCTTGATTTGCTCTATGTGCAGAACATCAGTGCTCAGGGGTCAGTATTAGGTGAGTTAAAAGGAAGGGATAATAGTGAACACTACAGGCTGCAGTTTCCAGAGTGCCTGTGAATCAGATTCACCTGTACAAGGTTTTCGTTAACACTTTATTTCTTTATTTTAATCTTAACTGAATAAAACCTACACATATTGCTCAAGAAATAGAGAACTGAATGAGTAAAGTCCTGCTGAGGAGGCAATGGCTGAACTCCTGGTTAACAAATGAACTGGAAAGTACTTTCTGCTTTAAGTAATGAAGAGCTTTATCTCCCTTTCGAAAACTCAATAGACACATCCATCAGGCAGCCTGACAGGGAAATTAAATCAGGTTACAGCACTGCAAGAAGTCCAGATTATGTTACTGCTGAGCAGTGATGTTGTGGTGCACTTTATAAAAAAAAAAAAAAACAAAAAACAAAAAACTTCTGTTTTATACAAAATAAAATAATCTAGTCTTGGTCTAGACAGAGATGCTGGGGTGAATTCTGGAAAACCTTGGTGTTCCTTAATAAGGAAATAAAATTGTAGATATGACTTTCCTGTAGAAACTCTTGTGCTCTGTGTTCCTTTTTAAGAACACCAAATCTGCACGAGGAATAAATGGCTTTGCTTATTGCAGAATGGAAGAATGAAAAATATTATTTTTCTGGCCTTGGGGTATATGTTTTCTGGCTGTGGTGGATCACTAAGTTCTACTAAACGTGATAGGAGAGACAGATATTCTGCTAGGAATCTCAATAGAACTTATTTTTTTCCCCAGTAACTTAAATTCAATAATCAAATAAAGAATATTTTAATCCAAATTACCTCATTAATGTATTTTGAGTAGACTGGTATTTTAGTAATCTCTCCTAATCTTCTATTTATTTAGGAAGGTGCTTTTACATACAGCTGGGACCCAGGTGCTTTTCAGCTTGCTGATGTTCATTTCTAGAACTATAGCCTATCTCTGTTTCTCTTATCTCTCCATCCTGGGCTCTGAATATTCTCCAACTTGAGGCAACTTCTCAGGGCCATTAGAGATAGGTCTGATGATAGGAATTCTTGAAAACAGGTCCTGAGTTGTTTTCAGGTTTGTGAACTTCAGCCAGCTGTTCCATTAACATGAGTGTCAGATTAACAGGAAAGGGTTTCTGATATCAGATTCCTTGCACTTTCTGAAAAGCTATGCATTTGTATGAAAAATTAATTTTTCATCTGTATATACAGGTATGTAGGATTAAATAAAATGAGCATGTGAGATTCTAGGTATTTTTTAACAAAAGGAAGTTCTTCCTCTTAATTCTTCATGATCTCTCCCAGAACAGTTGTATTTAACTATATCACCTAGGCTAGTTTTGAATAACACTACTTATTCTTAGATCCCTCCATTTCCCCTCCTCACCTGCCCTCACCCACCCCTAAAAAAAAAAAAAAAAAAAGCAATAGACGTCCTTTTGTTCTTTCTCAGTAGGTGATAAGAGTAAAATGCTTTATGCATTGCACACTTGCCTTAAGAATTCAAAACCGAAATAAATCTTAACTCACAAAAGATGCGAGTATGAGAAATCTCATCCTTCTTCTGGAATGGCATGGGGGCTGATTGTTTATTTAACAAGTCGGTGCCCTGATTTTGCCACTGACACACTTTGACAAAAATCCCTCACTCACGTATAAACTGAAGTTGCAAAAAGGGAGAAAATTGGAAAGAAAGATGAGGGTCAGTACTCAAAACTGTGAAGATCTGCTGATCTAGGTGGGGTTTTTTTGTTAATTTTTAACTAAAAAATCACTGGTGGTGATCTCAGAGACCAGTAATGATCTGATGTAACAGAACCAAATCAAATCTTTCTCTTACTTGTTGTGCATAGTAACTGATCAACAACTAGCCTGGGGAAGAGGAAATGAATCTGAAGAAAGAGCTGGAAGATTGCATTAAAAGTTGTAACAGACTAATGTAAAATTTGAGTAGTGTGCTCAAGTTTCCTGCTGTCATAAAAAGTGTTTGATCATTGGATGTCCAAAAACAGGGTTGTAGTTATATTTGGGAAAAGTCTTTTGTTCACTGCAGTAGCTAGGAGTTGTGGTGGGAGGCAGGTGCAGACACTTCGCCTGTGTCACTACCATTTCCTATGGAGTGTGAAGTGCCTAAACCAACTGTGAGAGAGTACAAAGGCTGATATTTTGTTTGTGGATTATTTTTGTAAGAGAAATACTATATATAAACATCAATTCAAAATGCTTTCCACTGCTGTTTGATTCCCTTCTCACTCTAGTGTTTTCAGTACATAAAATATTGCAGTTTTCTTAAACTGTAAGATATTGGCTATCCTTCAAGGAAGAGGTGATATTTCCTGTGTTCACTCTCTTTCTTATTTCTCGTTTTCAGTTCTTTTTCATACTAGGAAGCAAGAAAGGTGTACGGGATAGACTAAGGAGTGGGAAGAAGATGGGAAAAGCACTTATATGAAATTATACATAATTTGTATCTTATTACCAAATAGGAAATTAAAAAAATAATTTTCCCATAATTTACATTATTTCTAATTTGTACACTTGGATGGAAAGGGCAGAAAAAAAGAAAAAGTGAAGAAATTTTATTTCATGTTGTGGATGTTCTTGCCTCTTTCATATGTGTTCCTCCTTGTTTACAAGATCGAACTATCATATTTCCCCAGATGAGATTTCCTATGCTTGTCACAATCCAAGTTTCAGCAGGCTCTTCTACAATTGGTTTGAGTTTGTTTCTGACAGTGTGAAACTTTGGTTTCTAATATAAATACTGCATTAAGACTCAAAAGAGATTATTCAAGTAAGGAAAGTTTTCAGTGTCTTTACATTAGTTGATGTTTTTGTGTCTTTGGGGCCAATATTTAAGTGTGATTTTTGCTTTGTGACCAGACAAATATAAATAATTTGAACTCTAACAATATTAGTCAACTATGTTCTTAAGGGAGTTTACTTCTGTTTACTTCAGCTGGGAGTTCCTTGTATAAAAATATTATTACCATCTCTGTATCCCATTCCCAGTTACTAATTTGAAACTTGTTTTCACTCAAAGGGTGGTGAAGTACTGATGCATGTTGCCCAGAGAAGCTGTAAAAAATCCCCACCCCTGGAGATGTTCAGGGCCAGAATGGATGGGGAGCCTGGGCAGCCTGATCTAGTGGATGGCAATCAGGCCATGGCAGGGGGTTGGAACTAGGTGGTCTTTAAGGTTCCTTCCAAAGCAAGCCATTCTATGATCCCATGAATGTTCATATGATTAATTTGAGTTAATGAAGACTTCCTGAACTATGAAACTCTTAACAATCTCTAGCTATACAGCAGTATTTACAGTACATTGTTTTCAAAATACATTATCTGCAAATAACAAAGACATTTTAAGTGGAAGCGCACATGTGCATCTGACCATGGACCTTTTGTCAGCACCAGCATAGTCAGACTCAAATGACCTCACCAGGCTCTGTTTTTATCTGGCTGCAAAGTGGAAGGATCCTACTTCTGGCCTGACTCCTTCCGTAGTGTTACATATTTTTTAAAGAATTATTAGACCTATTCAACAGCATTCCTTTAAAAACTTGCAACTTGATGCTTTACCATGCAGGATTTTAGTTCTCTAAAAACATAGATATGTTAGTCTGTGAGGACATTTTTTTTTGCCTTGGAGATGTCATTAGGCATCATTTAGGAACAGATATAGCCATGAAGTAGCAATCTATTTCTTAAGCATTCAGAAAATGACTGTGCATGAAATGATTAAAGAATGATGTAGTATTATAGCTGAAATACTTTCTAGTGGCAATGTTTGTTTCCTTTGCAGAAGTAAAGCTTTAGTTGTATATCTGATTCTTCAGGTACTTACTTCAGATTCTTCTGTACTTACCATTGTTATCTTTATGACAGCAGTTCAGTAAACAAATCTTTTTTCCCCTTAGTTTTCCTTGCCTTGTTCATCTCTCCCATGACAAATGTTATCTAGCTGGAGCTAATGTGTATTGAAGGGGAAGTAGTGTGGTAAAGGTTTGTTTAATGACAGAACATGTTCTTTGGTGCCCCCTACAATGTATTTTCAGGTTGTTCAGTCATTTGAACAGAAGTTTGGAGTTCATCTGACATTTAGCACAGCTGATGTCATCAGACCCACAGGGTGCACTTGCACAGCAGAACTCAAGTGCTGTTGTTGCTAACCAAATCTTGATTAGTAAAGTTAGTACGTCATGCATCAAGCTTATGCAGTGTTGCTGGTGGGTGTTGCTAATGTGTTCTATGTAGTGAATTGTTCTTAAAAAGTAATAATGAATATCTAAGATAATCAGTTTTCTAAAGATCTAGAAGGAAATATGAGTGCAGTTTTTTATGACATTCTTCTTTGAGACTCTCACCTGGTAGTTCTCTGCTTTTTCAATTTCTTCATGTCCAGATTGGAATTTGGGGGAGAATTTGAGATGATGGAGACAAAAACTTAGAAACAGAGTAATGAGGGACACAAAAGTATAGTGGCAGAGGATTGTGTGATGAAGCCTTATGGCTATTCTGAAGGTTTTGTTAAAGTTTAAATTCAAGTCTAATTTGGAACGCCACGCCTGGGGGAAAATACTGTTTGCATGCAGCTTTAAATGCTGACAGTTTAGGGAGGAGTGTGTGATAATTGCTATTCTATAATAATAAGCAGTTGTAATAGCAATCTAACTGTCATGTAGCAATCATACCCCTGAGCATTAAACCATGACATCTAAAGACAATTTTATGCAACCAGCACCTTCTAAGCTTTTTCTTTCAGCCACTCTACTTGTGGCTTTGTTCATTTTTCATGTGCTTACAATATAATAGAAATCAGAGGGTGAGGTCCATCTACCAAAACTGATTTACTAGGAAGGATCAAATACAATATTTTCATCCTGACTGGGAATCCAGGGAGTGGGAAATCTGCATTGTATAGATCCATTCTGGAGTTCCCTTAGTACAGAAATGATAACTGGATGCCACACATCACCTTAAGGGCCACAAATAAACAATCTTAAAGCTGTATGGCAGCAACAGCTACAAAATTATTTCTTGTGAGATGGAGCTTGTTGAGACAGTGACAAGTTTGGAGTATAGGTGAGCGTGTGTGCACTTAGGTGCTGGGTGCCTGTTTATTTCATCTGCATGTGGTGACTTGCGTCTTTTATTTTGCTGCTTCTCAAAGGGGAAGAAGCTAATTTGTTGGGAATTGTTTTCTTTCTTTTGAGCTTGTAAGCGGTAACAAAATTCCTGTTCTTACGTTCACAAATTCTGTAGGGAGCAAGGTCTTTTTGGCTGGTTTCATTAAAGAACAAAGATGCTGTCCTGCTAGCTTAGGTGTGTAAATCTGTCACACTGACCCTTAGAAGTCCTACTCAGTTTTCAGCTAGGTTCTGGAGGCATTACAATTCACGGCACCTGTACTTTCAGAAATTGAAGTCACCTCTTGGTCAGACTGCTGAGGCGGTGTACTTTAATGCTGCGTGGATGCCAGACTCACAAAAGATAGAGCAGTCCAACTGGCCTATAAATAAATATTTCCACTATTAAAAAAAACAACAACAAAAAAACTACACCCAGAAACTACCTCTTGATGTCTAATACCTGACATCTAATGAAATAATGCTGAATCATGCAAATATGTTAGTCTTTGATGGATCAGAACGGTAATGCTGACAACTGTGAAGCATTTCTAAGAAGTTGGTAATAGTTCAAGTCTCATCAGCTTCTGAGATTTTGTCTGTTTCTTTGGGAAGCTGGGATAAATGTCTCTGGATGTGATGTCAGGCTTGAATCTTTAAGAAGACTTGGATGAAAATTCCTTCCTTCTTCTGACCCAATCTCTTATCACCCACTGTGATAATACACAAATTGAATTTCAGGCCTCATGAGGTAACGTTTCTGCCATGGTCAGCAGAAGTGTCTTTCTATCTGATTACCCTTGAGGTCAGAGGTGTGTGATACATTCAAGGGTGTTTCTAATTGAACGAAGCTTGGAATATGTGAGGGTTGTAGACAGCAGCTGGCCCCAGCAGAGACTTAACAGATTTTCTGAGAACCTGCAAAGATCTTGGCAGGATGTCAACAAAGATACTGCAGGGTTGCTAGATGCCAGGAAAATGAGATCTTTGCTTTCCAGAGAAGAAAATGGTATTTAGGGAAGATGTAATATAATAAATTACGATAGTAGCATTGTGAACAAGCCTGTATTCATATGTATCAAAGTCTAGGACTAGTAGGCAAGTTGTGTACTCTGTTTCATGGGTGAGTAAACTGAAGTAGAAGTGGGTAATGGAAAGATGTGCTTTCTCATAGCAAAGTATTATCAGAGCAGAAGTCACTTGTTCCTATGTAAAAATTCTTAAAAGTGAAGAATGGAGGGAACCAAAGCAGTGATGGAAAAATGGTTTGAAGGGATTTGAAAGGATAGAAAAGGGAAGAATGGTGGCTGAGTGGTAAAGTAAAAATGTTTGCGAAGGAAGATAGAGGATTTTGGAGGGATGTTACTGTCTTCCTGGAAAAGCAGAAAATTTAATCTATAGCATTACGAGTTTCCAGCATGCAGTATCCAAATATTCATTCGGATTTACTCCGAGGATATATTTGCAGGTGATTTGTTCTGGTAGAATATATAGGTATTTCTTTGATAGCTTCAGGTGCTGGTAAACTTAGCTGTCTGTTTCTCTTTGAGTGTAGTGATGTATGCCTCACCATACTGGAACCTGATTGGAAAGATATCAGATCAGTCTGCAAGCAACTACTCAATCAGTTTTGCTGATGTCCTCGTTGTCTCTTACTGGAGCTTTAGCGATAAGGTGATCTCCATAGAATTTGGTCAGAATTAGAATGTTACAGAGGCAAAGCTGTAACATTTAAAGGGCTATCTTCATGAGTAGAGAAAACTGATTCTCAGATAAGGTGATCTCCATAGAATTTGGTCAGAATTAGAATGTTACAGAGGCAAAGATGTAACATTTAAAGGGCTATCTTCATGAGTAGAGAAAACTGATTCTCATCTAATCTGCAGATTAACCATGACACAAAGATTAGCAACCCTAATGGAGTTAGAAAATGCCAGCTAATAAAATCCTCTTGATTTTTGCAGAACTGAACTTAGCCATTAGCAGCTCTTGAAATCCCTCCGTTTATTGCATCCTTGTGTTCCAAAAGAAATAAGGTGGCAGGCAGGATACCATTGAATTGGAATGCAATGGGTACCACTGGAAAGGCCAGATGGAGGGGGGAGTAGATCCTAAAGACAGACTAATAGTAAAATATATGGATGACAAGCAGCCTCTTCTTGATGTATATGTCTGTTTCAAAGTAGGAGACAACATGGTCTAGTTTTAGAGCTATTGTGGATGGGTCAAATCCCAGCCTCCTTCTGTGTTCTCTTCACTTGATCAGAAAATAGTGGCTTTAAACAGCAATCTCTCTGATCCTTGTGACAGCCATAAAAACCTACAGAGAAATTTTCCATTACTTTCTTCATTCTTCCTTCAGTTCATCTCCCCAAAGGATTATTGCCTTTATCGCAATAATTTAACTTCTGTAACAGAGCACTGAGCCTGAGAGGAGGTACAGTTGGGTGTGGTACAATATGTAAGGGCATTGTAGGCTGCCAGCACAAGCTGATACAGAAGAGAGGAAAGCTGTGGAAGTCCCTGAATCCTTGGACATGAACTTTTGTTTTTCAAAAGACCATTAAAATAGGGAGCTAGTGGAAGCAAGCTGGTCAATGTGACTTAAAAGGCATAGGAAGCTTTTGAAAGCAGCTGCTGTGTGTCAGATCTATAAACTGACTTCCTGCCACAGCTAGTTCAGGTGGAGAGTTACTGGGGGAAATCCTTGTGCTCTGCTGTTTCCAGTGGAGCAAACATGAGAAGGACCATGCCCAGAGCTGGGAAGGCGACTGAACAGGTGCATTCTTGATCAATAAAATTGATGTGGATGGAAATATCAGTGTGGTGCTCTGGGTGAGGGAGAGATGGTCTCTTCTGAGTAGTCTATGCACATGTCCATCAAGTTCTTTGTTTACAGAAACTCACACATGAGAGCACACTTCTTTCATCAAGTCTCAGCTAACATCAAATAAATCCTTGCTTTCTCCTCTGCCTTTCTCTGCCTTTCAGATTACAATGTACTATCACTTTTGTTCAGGGTGGATGCATGTTTTCTTTCCAGTGTTCAATTCCCCTCACAATGATCTTTATCTGCCAGTTTTGGAACTGCCCTTCTCCAGGAGGATTTAATTTCCTTCAAAAATTGCATTTTCACTAAATCAATAACCTAGGAGGAATCTTTGGCAAAGAACTGAGCTTTGGTGCAGTAGGTGTCTCTAGATTTAGTGGCCTGTATCATCATCTTTGTTGGAACTTGTTATTTAGCTAAATCTTAACTCCTCAGCTGCTGAATCCAAACCTCTTGCATTTATTTCCATCCCTGCTGAAGCAAGTTGTCTTATGCCAGGAGAGCTATATCATAATCTCAGGAACTTATAAGCATCTTTCTGTTTCCTGTATTGCTGAAATTCTTTCCTCTTTCAGCATATTACATACCACAGCCCTTCATGCAAAAACTCAGCACCAGGTTTGAACTCCTTTAGGTTAAAAAATGAACCTGAATATTCTGTTCCATACCAGGAAAAGTCATTCTTTTGCATATCTGTGGTTTTCAAATGCAGTCATGAATCCTGAAATGAGGAGGGTGAAAACCACAATGAGATATTTTGAAAGTTTAGTCTGGCATGTGTCCATGTGTGACTCCTTTGCTGTGCAGAGTAGGGTATGTTTGTAGTGAAATAGGAAATCCAAAAGAAAGCTGAATGTTCAAAAGTCTGGATATATTTTGAGCCTCTTGGAAGTCTGAGAAGTAGAGGAAATGTTAACTTGCTTTAGAAAAGCAAGATGTAATTCCTGTCTTCCCAAAGGCATTTCATATTTACGTTGTTTAATGCATCAGAGATTCTGTAAATAACTACATTTAGGTGAAGTTTAGATATCTGCTCAATTAAACTTTTTGACCCTGGTGACTTTTGGAAGTGGAAGGATGAGGAATTAATAATAGTGGGGGGAAAAAAACAACAAAAAGCAAAAACAAAACAAAACAAAAAACAACACACAAGTTCTGTTGATGTTTATACCACACTTATCAGAGTTGGAGCCTGATTTATTTATTTATTTTTAATCACTGCTTTAATTGCTTATTGGAAACTTGTCTGGAGTTGGAAGTTCCTCAGGGACTTGGTAACTGCTTCCCCACTGCTTGAGCTCAAATCCCAGCCTCATATGCCCATAGCCTCAGACCTTAGATATGCATCTTACAGCTTGTGTATCTCTCTCAGTGTTACATAATGTATGTCTGGGTGGGCAGTGAGTGCTGTAGCAAAGATACCAGGTTCTATCCTGTAAAGGCGACGTGTATACTTATAGAGGGGGCTTGTTCTGTCTTTTCTTCTCGAGGTCGTGGGTTCAAAGAAACTCTGCATCACTTGTCAGCACATCATCTTGGTCGGTGTTGTCAAATAATTCTATTAATGAAGAGGATATGCTTTTAAATTCCTTTTAAATTTATTTCATATCAGGAGAGAAACAGAAGATGGACCTTAATTTTAAAAGTCCTGCAACAAAGCCTGGCAGTTTGGTCTGAGGGAACCACACAGTCTCTGTGTGTGTGCTTTTAGCAGGGAGGGTATTATCAGAACCTTATTGGGGTACAGGCTGAGGTCTGCAGATGAGCTCTCTTAGGAGGCTGCTGTGCCCTTTTTTATAATTACCGGATACTTCTCTTGGAATGGTTCACACTCATGTAAATACAGAGTGTGCTCATACAAAGTGTATGGATATTGTTTAGGAAGTGCTGTTAAAGTTTTGGCTTATGTAGGCGCATTCTGTGGCCTGACAGGATTACTCCCGTTGGAGTAATAACTAAGAGTTTTGCTTACTTAGGGCCTGTTCCTACTCCCTTTGAAGCTAATGGCATAATTCCCAGTAATGTTTAGCAGTGCAGGGTCAAGTCTTTAAGGTTGATAGAATTTGATGTTAGAAGCCTCAGTAAGTGCTCACTGAAGTACACAGGGATTTCCCCAGTTATTTCAGTGAGCTTTGGATAGAATTGCAGATTCCCATTTTTTTTTTTTTCATGAAAATAATTACCATCTCTATAGAAGTTGTAACGAGAGTGTTATGCTTAAAGAAATTCTCTTGACTTTCTTCTTTTTAATACTGGCTGATACCACACACTAAAATATTTACTTCAAGTAAGTTCCCAGAAGTTTGGAACAACCACATCCAGAAGCAATAGACTTGTTAAATTGAAAAGGACGTTTTATGTTGTACCACGTCTCTTGTGACTTCTGAATACGTTGAGCTTCTACTGTTGCAGGAACTGTGAATCTCATGGTATCTCAACCTTCAGGCTCTTAATCCCAACTGGTCAGCCTCACAGCATCTGCAGGGAAATGATGAAGAGAGATGTTGCAGCTGCTTGAGGAAAAAATAGCTGGCTCTTTCTCATCTCAAAGACTGGTACTACTTAGAAGCATTGCAAGGTATGAAGAATATTCTCTTGTTTCCGTATGCCCTCTGACACACAGGAGTTCCCTTTAGTTCTGAAATTGCCCTCACCTACATTTCTCATATGCTTCTGGGAGTTTGCCAAAGAACAGTTATTTTTATACTTGGACTTTGGTACTTGCTAAACTAGATCTTTAAGGGAATACAGTGAAAATACAGCAAATTGGGGAGAAGCACAGAAAGCTATTAGAGGAAGTCCATTAGCAGTCACCTGTTTGGTTCAACAGGTCTTTTGGTTTAAAGGGCAGGCAGGAGAGCCCATCTCATGGTTTTAAAGGAGGATGGAGAAGGAAATTTGGGGTGTGTGTGTGTGTGTGTGTGACTATTCCACTTTTATACTGCTGATCTACTGGGTTGCTTTAAAGGAAGGACAGAGATTTCTCATTTTTGTTTCCTTCTGTTTGAATCTGCAGTTACTGTAGGAGTGGTGCTCCATAAGTAATACCTCCTATTTTATTACACTGGCCCACGAAGTCAGTGGCAGATGTTGGCGGTATGGCAGTAGAAGTTGAACCTTCCTGCCAATATCCAGTTATGTTTTGTTGTCATGTGACAGATGGCAGCAGAGGGGCAGTCTGACAAAATGATGTCTAATGTGGAAGTGTGTATGAAGCAAAGGTGTGGAATTGAATTCCTCCATGTGGAAAAGGCAGGACCTGTTGACATTCTTCAACACTTGAACATTTACAGAGATAAAACAGTAGATGTGAGTATTGTGAAGCAGTGGGTGGTGTGTTTCAGCAGCGGTGACAGTGGGTTGCCTCCAGTGGTACAGATTTTTATGAGCATAGCATACAGGCTCTTGTCCATCACTGACAAAAATGCATAGCTAAAAGTTGAAAATAGCGTTTTGTAGCTGAGAATATGCTCTGTCAAATAGTGTATCTGTTGTAGTTTCCATGGAAATGAAAAGGAGGTATTACTTTTGGAGTGACCTAAAGTCTATATATAAGTAATCTTAATAAATACCACTGGTTGGATATCTGCAGTACTGGACTTGATGTTGTTTGGGCTTCGTAATACGTGAATTGTTCTACTGGTGCAATTTAAGCTTCTTTAGGACTTTGCAACTTTTATTAACACTGTCTTATCTGCAAGCCTCCTGAGAGAGAGGGACCCAGTGATCCAGATGTCTTTTCTCATGTAGAGGCAGCATTAATGCTTCAGGCTTTTCTGTGCCTAAAGTACTTTTTCTAGAATCCCACCTTTGGGTGTGTAGCCACCTAGCATAAAATGGCACTGGATTTCAGTTGAGTTAATGTGAAAAATATTGAGCTCTGTAGGCTAAATAGCATAATAAATGTTTTCCCATTTCTTTAGTCACTGCTTTGATAGTTCTCTAGGCCTAGGGATGTTAGTCTTCTAGGTATCTAGTATATTACAGAAAATACAGCAATGTGAAACATGTATTTTTTTGTGTTTTTATTGATTCTAGCAAATTGTTACACTGTGGACATGTCCATGACATTTATGGTACTTTCTGGTTTAGTTCATGTGTGTGCTCTCAAGCAGTGGTAGATTTTACAGCCATTGACATGATCATTGAAGAACGTAACCATAAATTTTAACAAGTAACCCTGCACCACTTCAGCAACACCCACTTTAGCTTGATTATCTTTTACATTAAGCTTTTTGTATTCTATCTCAGTAGCTTTTGGGTCATGGTGAACCACTTGGTATTCACAGACTCGCTTGGGGATTGCTAGGTAATCTGAATGGCTGTTGAATGATGTGAGCCAACTAGGACTGTTGAGGTCAATATCACTGTGTTATTCAGAGTCTGAATCGTGCATCCTACAGTGGGATTATGGATCCTTGAGGAAATCTATAAACTACTCCTGGAACTTCTCATCCTTTTATCTCTGAAGCAATGTTATCTCTGTGTGGCTTTCAGCCATGAGGTTCACAGTTAGGAAGATTGTCTGATTTTGGACTCAGCCATGACAAAAATTTTTATTTTCATTCATGTGTTTGATCATGTATATTAAAGCGTGTTAAGTGTATATAAGTACATCTGTAATGTGTGTTGGCATTTAAGTCAATAGTAGAATCCCTAATGGTATGCGGAGCAAAATGAATGTACAGACTAATGTCAGAGTGACTACAAAACAGTGTGGGATGTATATTTAGAAAAGGAAGTTCTTTGTCCAGATGTCCCACTGCACTCCTTCGGGAGTGTTTGTGATTGCTCTCTGAAATGTATATCGCTTTAGATGAAATATATGATACAAACCTCCTTGGGGCCAGGATAATTAGCAAAAGCACTTAAACTGTACAGCAGCATCACTTAACCACTCTAGTTGAACTATATTATAAATAAGCTATCGCAGAAGCCTCTGGGGATCTTCTGGTTGAACCCTTCAATATGAAAGAGATCTGTTTTTCTTGTTTTTGGTTTTAAAATAACTTTGCCATTTGCACCAAAGGAGAAAGGAAGTAAAACAGACTTGGAACACAAAATTAGTCAGAAAATCTGTTCTAATTAAATGATGATATACTTGTCTAAGTTAGTGATGGATATTGAACTGTGGCATAATGCTGAAAACTGATGGGGATTTTTTTTAACCACCTTATACTGAAAAATCTGCCTGAGGAAAGTAAACTTTGATATAGTAGAACTTCATGTTATCATATTTCATAGGGATGAATAGCTATAAAGGGAAAGAAATGGCAAATAAAACCCAACTGATTCTACAAGGTATCTCCTACTTTAAGGTGGCAAGGCCAGCAAAACACAATCAGACCTAAAGGGTAAACTATTCTAAATGCTTTAACTGAGAATTATGACATTGAGTCTCTGCTGCTGGCTAGATGTATGGGCAGGAGCAAATCAGAGCAAGATTATATATACAAGTGTGACCTAGGGCTAGTTAAAGATACTGTATGCAGAAGCTGACCTTGAGCTGTTAACTCAAGGTAGCTTACAGAAAACAATTTATTGATTTCAAATGAAGTAGTTGTCTTTTGCAACTGTGTCATTTTCAGGTTGACTTATTTCTTTTTCTTTAGCAGTTTGGAGATGTGTTATCATTGAGAGCTTTAAAAATAGCTCATAGTAGAACATCGTAAGATCACTTGATATAAAGATCCGTTCTATGCAATTGCAAAAGGTGGAAAAAGTTATTAAGGCATATAGAGCACAGATGTACAAGTCCTGGGGAGAGGAAAAAAAATTGGTTTCACTTAAGTTTTTCACTTAGTCTCTGTGAGATAGTGTTCTATTTGCAGATTGTTGGCAGTGAGGTCAAGTTTTAGGACTGCTTCCAAAAACTAGCTTTTCTTGGTGCCTATTTTTTTCGTACAACAGGGTAAAAGAAAAACAAAAAAAAAAGAAAAAGGAATAGTGAAAGACTTAAGTACTTATCCCATTACAGATACCAGTTGTTTTTCATGTTTTGTTTTTTTTTCTTCCTGTGTGCTACAACATGAGCATTATACCAACCAGATCCTGCAACTACCAGTAACTCCAGTTTTTAGAGACAATCCCTCCCAGTTTGCCACATAGAAAGATGTTATATGCAGATTAAATGAGGGATGCAGTCTAATGTCTGCTTTCTTTGCTTTATTTTAGGCAAATGCTTCCTAAATAATGTTAGGAAATAAAGTATTAAGCAACTAATGCCTTGTTTTAAGGTGTTTATGGAGCACCAGCACAATAACTGTCCAAGATAGAAGGACTCTAAAGACATTATAATTTTCTGCTCAAACTAACTTGCTGACTAAACTGATCATTTGTTTATAAGGGTTTTATTTTTATCAGTTAATGCGCAAGTTGAATTTCATATCAAATGGCTTAAAAAAGGTATTAATTTTTCATGCAACTATATTACCTGATAAGAGGATAGCACTGATGGTAATACTAATGTTGGGCTAGGCAGCTGAAGAGGGGATTACAATAGAAAAGTGCTAATAGTATGTTGTTAGAAAACAGGATGCCAAGAAGCCATTAGAACTGGGAGTAAGAGAATAAACTGAGAGTTACAGTGGAAAATGGGAGAAGACATAAGGCAAACTACAAGTAAAGGATGTTACAATGTTGTTTGGATCTTTAGGTTCTTGTTAAAGGGTATAAATTGAGAGTTCAAAAAATTTCTATGGTGTGAAAACTGGGAAGTGATTGGCTTAGAAGCAGTCACCTAATCTATTGGCTGCAAGGTGTCTTCAGATAATGCATCTGCCCGGTTTGTGGAGTACTGTGACATATACTAACTGATATTCCTAAAAATATGAAAGGGTATGAGTTGTGTGTGACATGAAAGGAAACAGGGCTCCGAAAGGCAGTAGCAGGGATGAAATAGGGATGAAATAGCTGGCTCTGCTGTAGTTCTGTAGCAACTGATATAAAGGAGAGAAAAAAATGTGTTGTAGTTCGATGTGGACAAGGAGCCTCAGTACCCAGAACCCTCTCACCTCCCCTTGGTAATCAAACTTTCTTAAAAATGTTATACGTATAAATGCCAGCAAGCAGAGATTGGGATTTTCACAAGTACATTCAGAATGTGATAAGTTTCCTGCCACACTGTCATCACAGTGACATAACACACAAGTGCATCCATATGTGGCAATGAGAGCAATGCAAGGATGTGATCTAGAAGAGGACAGGCAGTGTACTGAGTGCTGTGCAATCCATGGGGAGTGCTCCCCACGGGAAGACTGGGTGCAAACAAGGAAATGCGGAGACACAGAGGCTGAGGGCCAAACTGCTCATCTACAGAGCAGATGTCCTTTTGGGGGGAACAGTGCTTGTACACACATGTATCTTTGGCCAAAGGAATCAGGGAAAGGGGTCAGTGGGTGGTAAATTCTGTTTGTGATTCTGACTAGTCTCTTGTTGCCTGGACCGCTGCTATTTTTATTACTCATCCTTTCAGAGGACAAAATATTTCTCCATGAAATGTATAGACATTTTGTGGTTAACTGGTGCTATGACAGCATTTGCTGATAACGTACACCCACCACTTGACTATATTTGAGGAATAAAAGTGAAGATTTTAATGTTAGACACAGATACATGTGCAAGGATTTTCCTGCAGAAGCAGAATGTGGACATCACATTATCCAGTCCATACTGTAAGAGACATAATAGTGAATGACCAGTGTCTCAGCTTGAATGGTCTGCAGGGGCGTATGTGAGCTTCTGTTCCATTAATGAGCAGGAAACCTAAAAGCGAAGAGATATTAAAAAAAAAAAAAAACAACTGACTGTTTCAGAAGCTTTTCCACCACAAATTATCTGTAGGTGTATGGGGAGCAGGGACTTTAATTAGAGACTGAATGGACCATTGAACTGCAGGTACTAGGTATTTCAATTCCGGACACAGTTTCATTAAGAGCAAGTGAAACAAAAACTCCAAATAAATACTATATCAAACATGACATTCTGTCTGACATTCAGTTACTCTTCCCTGCTGGAAAGAGCAAAATGAGATCTGACCCCCTCTTGTTTTGTCTGAAATGAAGAAGCTAAAGCTGAAGATACAAGCAAAGTAAAATGAACTTGGATAATGGATTGGCACTAGGGACAGGAAGAAGGTGGGAACTAGTACAGGCTATTAGGAGTAGTCGTAGAAAAGCCGTGTCTTGCAAGGGTGATTTCTGATGTTTCTAAAACTAATCTTGTGTTTTTCCCCTCACAAATTTTGAGATCCACTGTCAAAAATTTGTGCTATCTTCCTTTCAGTGGCTGTCTAGTATAGAAGATGGCAGCTTACTGCTGCTGCAGGTTGAACTTTCACTGTGCTTGGCTCAACATAGTGCTGATGTGGTTTAGTCATCGTGTCTTTAGAACTGCATGATAGTGTTTCCATTGTTTTTAATAAACTTGCTTCCTGGGCAACCTTATTCCAGATATTTTCAACATTTTCATAGTTTGACTTACCAAATGTGAAATTTGCAAAACATCTGTAATGAATCAGATTTCTTCATTCTTGTGCATCAACCAGTGATGAAGCGATTTTAGATCTGGGCTGTGTTTCTTCTGAAGCAGTATTTTGAACTGCCACTCTGCCAGGGCTACTGTGTGTTTTGCAATTGCACAACACAAAGGCAGCTCGAGCCTCATAGTTTAGGACAAACCTAAATTATGAATAATTGTTGGAATTCAAGTTGATTCAATATTCCTGAACCTGGAAACAGAGCTAGTAGAGTGGTTCACGATATAGTTTGGTGTGTGCTGTGTTTCTGCTGCAGTGTGCTCTTAGCTACAGGCCAGGCATGTCTAACCTGTGAGCAGCATGTGACTCTGGACAGCTAGTATTATGGCCACACAAGATCTTAAACCTTTAATTTTATTTTGCGGTGATTTTTAGCAACAATTTTTGAGTCGATTGCATGTAGCTTGAGTGCAAAGTGTGTAGGTGACAATGGAATGCTGTGGAGGAGAAGGCATAATGCAGTACAAACTCTGCCTCTCATGCCCACAGCTTGCTCAGTCAAATTAAAACCTGCTTGTATTACATGTTATGAGCATTTGTGCTATTTGGTGAGTAAAACATAATGCTTAATGGTAATTACACTATTTCGACCTACTTACCCATGCGTGTCCCTATGATGATATGTGTTAAGCAGACGTAATTTTTCTTTTCTAATTATTAAATGTGGAATAGTGATATTTCATAAAACAACATAAGTCAACAAGCTGCAGAAGAAATATACAGAATACTTGGGTTGTGCTGATAAATTTTGTAACTTTCAATGGCTGAAAAAACACAAAAATGTAAAATTTGTAGTAAGTTTTTTAATTAGTTTCATCCTGTGTATTTGATTAGTGTTTCTGCCAATTCCAGAAGTTCCTTTAAAAATGTGGATGCTGATTATGGGGACGTCACTAACTTGTCTTAATAGAGGTAGCTAAGTCAGGGTAAAATTTGGAAAAGATTTTATTATTTGCAAAACAGAATCAAGTCATTTATGGAATCAAAAGGAAAATTTGTGCCAGAACTTGAAGAAGAAAAATGCCTCTCAGGTTTAGAATTTTTGGTGGATTTTACTGCTCTTTTAAATGAGTTAAACATGCATCTTTAGGGTGAAAATCCATTTGTGTGCACTGGTTTCACAAAAACGAGGTCAAATATTCCACTAGTTATATGCTTTTGTTGCCCTCTTCTTTCTTTATTATTATTTTTTAAATAAAAGTTTTGTTACTTATAATATGTTTTATTTGTGGCACTCTTCACTGAGTGCTGCCCAGACAAATTGGAAGGTTGAACAGCCATACTATAGATCTTGCTGAGATACTTGTGTTAGGCTAATTCCAACTGAACTGGGTTGGACTGGTAAATAGTCAGGATATGATAGATTACATTATATCACATGGGTTCTTTGGTGGGAGTCTACACAATAGTGAACAGCTTGGTATTACACTTTTTTTCTTTACTGAGGTACATTTAAAATGTAGGTATGCAGCACAAATTCTGCTTTTAATTAGTCAGTCCAACCCTGAGGAACTTTGCTGAGTAAATACAGGGTAGCACTGTTTATAACTCTCTTATCAATAGGAAAACAAATTCTGTTATTCTCCACTGTGTTTGTTATTTTGGAAAACACTGCAAGTATGTCAGCTAGCTGCAGTCTTGTCATAAACATAAGCTAATGAAAAGAACTTCACTATTTGTAGTGCATATCTTTATTCTGCTGGAACACAAACGCATAAATAACATATAGGATCTCATTTCCTATGCTAAGTACTCTAACTTAGTGGATTTCTGAAGAACTAACAGAAATGATCTAAGTGGGAACTTCTTTGAGGCACTGTAGCAAACAATACTGTGAGTGATAGAAAAATTAAAAAACAAACAATGAAACGCAAAAATGAAAGAGCAGAGGTAGAATTGCTGTGAAAATGAACAAGCAGGTAGTGTAAGATCCTTTATGAAAAGCAGTTTTAATATTCCAAAATGAAAGATTGTTGGTGTTCTTGGGGAACCTGTACCTAACAGCACTGAAGTGTGCTATCTGTCTCATAAAAGGAAATCTGAAAATTAAAACCCTCCAATGCATTTCTGAAAATCCCTTATTTCAAAGCAGAGGATGAATAAATAGAGTGGCCAATAGCCGGATTTAGAGAGCAGTAGTGTTTCCAACTTTCAAAATAATGTATAAAAAAAATAAATCTTGTAGTATTCCACTAGAACTAATTGCCACCTGAATTTTGTGTCTGCAGTTTCACATTGTATTCAGGTTATTTTTGTTGCAGCAAATGTATACCTGGCTTGATAACATATTGACAGTCCAAAGATTAAAGTGTAAATTCCAAAGGGACTAGAGCTTTTTAGTGCATAAAATAGCAAACAGCAAAAATCTTTCCTACAATGTATTCCTGTATTTCCTGAAGGGTGGTCCTAAGCACAACTGAAGAAGAGATACTGTTGACAAAACTAGGGAACCGATAACACTTGGGGAAGTCTGTAGGCAAGTTTTGCTGTATTTCCTAAACAAAATCCTTCTCTGATGTGACACTGACACCATTTGAAAGTGTTTTGAGAAGGGATGAGTGATCATCTGTTGCCAGTAACGGCCCCTGGGAAGCAATGATTGAACCCTAGGCTGTTCTGACTGTGGCTCTGGGATGATGTGTTGGTTCATGATAAATTATCTTCAGTGGCTTTTGTGGTGCAGATGTGTATTTTGTGTGGCTATGTGTATTTTTCAGAAAGGCAAAAGATTTAGTTGTTTCCCATGGGAAATATAAGGTTTGATTACAGCCTAACTCCTGAAGCACTGACCTCTACTTTACTGGTTGTGCCAAAATGTGAGGGGGAACATCACCATATCACTGGGGGAAGCCTCATCTTGGAGGCACTACCCAGTAGCTGAATGTTTGGCTTCGCATCCATACGCATTAAGAGCAGACTCTAGTGCAACCCCATCCCTTTGTGGTTTTTCAGCCACTCTACAGCCTCAAACAGTTTATTTTTTGGGTCAAAGCATCTTTGGCTGCCAAAATAAGCTAAAGGCCATAGTAAAGCCTTTTGCACAATGTAAGCTAGAGCCAAATTTTGAAACTTCTGAGTTTTGAATGAACTGAAGTTCTTCCAGTTCAGGTACCTAAATGAGAGAACAAGTGCTATGGAATTGCTACTCCATTTCTAACAGTCACAGATAGGTCCTTGAATCTGAAACATAAACTTTATGTTAACACAAAAGAAGCAAAAGTACCTGCTGAGCTCTCTGTAGCCTCTATTCTCTTGCTGGAATGGAAGACTGAGGCCCCCTGCCTTGACATACACGTGGTTTTTCTTGTGAGGTAAGTAAGGCTCAAACCATGATGTTTTCAGTCAAGTAATTCCCTGATGGCTGAGGCTGCAAGGTACAGCACAGAGCACAACCATTTTGTTGAGTAGGTGCAAGGTAATTGGGTTCCCACTGGTATCTCTGCTGTAATGTCTGTACCATAGGAAGCACTAGACTGATAGAAAAAGATGTCTCGGTGTAAGTGTTGCTCTTGAGCCAGGTAGACTGCCTGATAAAAGTATTGGTTATTTTGTTGCTTACCATGGGGATAGGTGGTAGTTTATTGGTGTGATTTTCAGTGCCAGTATGGAAATGACAGTATGTGTGGACATGGACATTGAAGAATGCTTTCAAATGCTCTTTGGTGTCACAGAGGTAGTGTGAAGGGGAATGAAAGAGCCCAAATAATGAGAAGTAAATAGAGAATGAATCAGTTCTTTTAAGAAGAGAACCTCCTGTCCCTGGAGAGATTCAAAGACAGGTTGAATGAGATCCTGAGCAGACTGATCTGGTGGTTGTCAACCCTGCCCATATCAACCTTGATGATATGAAACTTTACTCTGGCTGTGCACTGCTGCTCCTTGTGCAAGACAGATGAGCACAGAATGGCCAAATGGCCTCATACGTTGCTACTGCATCTCTGAGTACAACATGTCCCCGCTAAGACCCCTAACTATTACCCTCTAATGTATCTGGATTAGTTGAAAGGCTTCCAGAGTTGAGCAGAAACATGCTATTTCTTCTTGTTCTTTTCCCTACAGACTTTTCTGGTGCTATTTGAGGCAAAGAAGCTGGTAAGTTCATTGCTTCCTTTCCTGCTTTTGCCTTCTGCTGTTTGCCTCTTACACCTTCCCAACACAAAAGATGTTTTCTGGTCACTCTTCCTGAAGATAGGTTAAAATTCTATATATTTTAAAGGACTTGGATAGCAAATAAACGCTAGCTAATGTCCATCACTTTTTGTAAGTGCATGGCATAATCATGGGATCTGCTGAGCATCACTGATCCTTCAGGAAAGCCAGCAGTCCCTCCAAGTTGTTCAACAGTGCTGACAGATGAAATCAAGGGGGTGTAACTATCCAGAAATTAACGGATGTTGTCATGACACAAAACAGAGTGCAAAGAGATGTCACAATCACATCACCAGCAGTGTTTTGCTCGTGCTCACTGTCGCATTATCTGCAGTGTTTGCTCTTTGCTTTCTCTCTCCATTTGTGAAAGCCTAAGTGACACAAAAGCATTGGAAAGCATACAGCAGATCCAAGTTCTGTGCTAGAGAAATACTAGAAGAAGCACTCAAAACAGGTTGGAAGGAAAGAGGTCACAACCATGTCTGCTGCATTCCTTTTCCATGTATTTGGTCTTAACAAAATCCGGTCTAGTAGTACATACCAAAAAGAATTCGAGTCTCATTCATCACTTCCTATTTGCCTTAAAATGAATGATTGTAGATGGTATCCGATTACCGTGGCACAAAAACCTTTTGTTTTGTTTCGCGGTGGCAGAATTTTGCTCTGAGACTGTGTGGATCCTGTTTTCCCAAGAGCTGCCTGTGGCAGCTGGGATTTCAAAATCGTTAGGATGCTTTCCAGCACAAATGGCGTGCTCCTCAGCAATTCTGCAGCTCCCACAATTCAGGGAGCAGTGGGAAACCAGAGGCAGCTGTGGAAAAGCCTCTCGGCTGAGGTGATGGAGCATGCCCTGGTGGCAGAGCTGAACCCCTCCCTTCTGCATGCTCCATCCACAAATGTAGATCAAAGAACTGGTAGTAGCATGTTTGGCAGCTAGTTTTTGCTATTTCTCAGTCCATCCAACTTTCTGTGAGTAGTGTTGCTGTTTGGGTCTTTACATGTAAGTTTGAGGCAATAAGTTTCCAGCTTGTTATTTACGTTGGTTTCATGCTTCAGCCACTTTTTGTTGTGTGTAGTGTGTGTGGTTGGACACAGAAATCCGAGGCTGCTATTTGCTTGATAAACAAAATTGTTTTACAGCAAGTATAATGAGCAGTGAATAGCAAACAATGAATAACCATAAAAAAAATCTTACGTGTGGATTATCTTTCTCGCATTTTAATATAGGCATTTGTATGAGGTGTCATTCTTACAAAGCTTTGAACCAACTCTTTCTAACAGATATTTGTGTTGAATGATGAGAATATTTATACTCAAACATCTGGAATTTGACTGAATAGTTACACACTTTTTTGTTTCATCAGAGAGCTTAGAGGGAGATTTTCAAAGGCATGAGGGCATCAGAAACAGAAGAACCAGCTGAGACTCAGAAGTTTTATGATGGGGAGAGGCACTGAGGGGGAGATTAATTCCAGTATGTTTTTGTTCTGAATTAAAACAAAAAATGACTTTTCAAACATTTCCACCCAAAGGAAAATGGTAAAATTTTCAGTTCAGAAAATTAAAAAAAAAAAAAAGTGTTTTGAGTTCTGCTAAATGAAACAATCAACAGCTGTCATAACTTTCAGACTCCTGGCTCTGCTGTGGCTCCTTTGATTGCCCTAGGGAGCTCCTATCGTGTTGGAAGCAGCTTGGGAAGTTCCCTGAAGATAGGAGGGCTGCTCAGATTTTAGCTTCGATGGCTGTCAGACTTCAGACTGTGGAAAAAAATCTGGAAGCCCTGGATTTGCTATCTATGATTATTAGGGCTTCCAAGCCCTCTTCTGCTGGCTTGTGGACTTGCAAGTCCCGAATACTCCGGCAATCCTGGCAATCAGCCTGGCAATGTTGTTTTTCATTGTCAAATCTGGGAAGATGGGTTTGCAGCACTGTGTCAGGTGAGGTGGTAGGAAACCCAGCTGTGTTTCCATCAGGAATCTGCTTGTCTGGGAAGAAGTCACAAAATTTCTGGAAGGTGTTAATATATCAGTTTTCCCTAAGGCAAAGCCATGTCACAAAAAAAAAAAAAAAAAAAAAAAAAAAAAAAGAAAAACTACAATTATTGGAAAGGCAATGAGATTTTTTGGATACTAAATTGTTATGAGGTTTTGTTGTTTTTTGTCGTTGTTTTTTTTTTATGCCATTATGATTTACAGTGAACCAATCTGTCTGTGATGCAATAGTATTAAGGGTAAGAAACAAGAATCTTGTACTTAAAGAGGAGTAGGTACGTGGTATAGAAAAATAGCAAGGGAGGTTAAGCCGAAGAGTGTACCAGCATGATTCAGTTGTAAATAGAGTTCTGGAAGATGGAAATAATTATGTATGTAGGTAAAGGAACTACTGATGTTTATTTGTTTCTTTCAAGTATTTTACCTTGAAAACTGGAGCTATTTTTCATCTTTATTTTCTCATAAATCAAGCCAAATATTTAGAAGAGAAGGAGCTGATGGATTTGTTTTAATAATGAACATATGCCTGTATGTGTGTGATTTCTTTTTTATGCTTTATAATTGGCATAAACTCCTCATGTGACAAGTCTTCAGCATTAGCTACTGAGCTTGTGTTGACATCAAAAGTCATTGTGGAATTTCAGACCTTTGATGTCTGGTTTAAGAGGAGAGCTGATGGCTGCTAAGGAGTAACTACCAGGAAAAACACATTTTCTAGGTCTCATCATGTGCAACTTATTTTGTGTTGTGTTCTGACACTTTTCAGAGTTGCACAATATTCTTTATGGTGCGTAGTTATACACACTCTTACTGTTTCTGCTGTTCACAGTGACAACATGGCCTAGAAAATATCTGTACAGAAGCAGAAAAAGTAAATTAGGATATTAAAACCAGATGAAAGACCAACAAGATTTTGCAGTGTTTTTAGTGACTTCATAAGAATTTCTTAGTTTTAGTCTTGCATACTATATTATTCCTGAATTACATCTTCTGCTCATGGATGTATGTTCAGTTCCCTTTTCTAATGTAACCCATTACAATTGCAGAATCCAGTAAACAAAATACTACAAGCCGTATTTACTGTCTGAATCACTGCACCCCAATTTGTTCTCATGATTGTATCTCAGGAATATGGATTGCTATTTTGTTTCAATCCAATAACAAGAAGGGAATAGGGGTAAAAAACTTGATCTCCAATATAGGAGATGCTAGGGTTGCTTTGTGTCATACACAGACTGTTCACGACGTACAACACAGGTAGGGAAGAACAGCTACAAATGGTGGAAAGAGGAGGAAAAAATAATACAATGGGTAGAGAAGATGAAATCCAGATGGAGAATAAAGTAGAAAAAAGAGACAACAAAACTGATACACAGAGCTGTGCTTTTATGCTTGTTCAAGTTGCTCTTGAAATTGCTTTGGGAAACATATATTGGGTAGACTCACTTTTGTGAAGCAGAAAGCAGAAATTCTGCAGGAGTCAGACAACAATTTTTTTTTTTTCTTTCAGAAATAAAAAGCTAAACACAAGAATGAATTCACTCTTGCTCTAAAATCTGCTTCACAGGCACGTGTCCCTCCAGCTATTTGAGTGGATTTGCCAAGAAAGGCCCCTTTAGCATTGCCCATGAGGCCCCAGAGCCTTGTGTGCTCTGAAAGCCAGAGTGTGTGAGCTCCTGAGATGCCTCTAAGCACTGTCGGAAGCAGGCAGGATGCTGTTAGCGTGTGTGCTGACCTGCCCTCTGTGTGCTGTCTGCTGACCCAGTCCATGAACTTTCTCTGCTCACAAATACAGACACGTCTGCTTAGCTCCCTTTCTGTCTACCTTTGTACAGCCATGGATTGTTTCTGTCAAATAAAACGCTAAGCACCTTAGGAGATTTCTGTACTTGTGCGTATTTGAGTAAGAGGATTAAAAACAATAGTTCAGTGTCTGGGACGCTCCCTGAACGGTGTCCTTATTTAGCTTCTTGCTGAGGTGTGAATGCTTGGTGGATGATAGAAAGTCATTTTCATCAGAGTTTCAAAGATGTTTTCAGGCTGAGACATGATTTTCTGGAGTTCTCTGAGTTAGGAATATAGGGCATGTTACTGCAGTTTCATACGAGCAATACAGTGCATGCAGAGATTTATTTTGTAAGCATGCTTAGCATCTTGAAGTATGTTTATTCTCCTAGGTGTATCTGCAATCCGCCTGATGCTCTTTACTGCTAATATTTCTGTTCTGCTTTAACAAATCTGTAAGTATGTGGACTGTCTCCAGCAACAGCTGCTGATTATCTTCCCATCTGCAGAGACTACTGAACAGCAGTTACTTGAGCTGATAGCTTTTCTGTTAGCTAGAACCTTAGCTTTCACAGACTTTGTGGTAATAGTACCTGCGTCAGTAGCATGATGGTATGAAGATACTCTGTGCTCCTCTGGCTCCCAGCCTTAGTTTCATGAAGAATTTATGCAATTATATTATCCTTCTTGGGAGACACGTATATGTGAAGGTGGTTCATTTCATCAACTTCAGATAGCCTAGTTCATTCTTAGATCATCACCCTGAGCATCAAAGACCCATGAAACATACAATCTGCTCTAGTGAATATCTTGGAGTCAACAGGCAGTATTTTCAATTGACTTCGCAATAAATAGTGCAGATATTTCTGATTGGAATGTAGCTCCTTCAGGACAAAAGTCCACTAGAGAACTAAAAAAAGTCTGTAATTACCTTTTTGGGTTTAATAGTAGAAGCCAGCAGAATTTTTTTTAGCATTCAAAGACCCACCCTGGAACAGGTGGCCATAAGGGCTAAAAACAGCCAAAGAAGTGATTAGTGACCAGCTGGAAAAGCCAGGTAATTAATGACCATTGAAGGAACTGGGATTGACCTTTGAGATGAGCAAACCTTAAACAAAGCTTTGGGCAAAGCCTTTGGACCATAGCACCATGCTCTGCCTCTGTCATTAAGTGTGATCTTTCTCATTTAGCCTGCTGAGTTGTTTGTGAAAGTGGCTGCACAACAGTTTTGGACAGAAAGGGCTGAACAAATGCAACCTACAGAGTTTTAGCCTGGTGGTGATGACACGTTCTGAATAGATGGGATTGAATTCTTTATGGCATAAGCACAATAAATCAGCTCAGGTGAAACAGTGTACTAAAATGATGAGGTCATTTCTGCTCAGTTTAGAACTGTTTTACAAACTAAGAGCCTAAACTTGCATTGACAGCAGATGGATGGGTATGTATCCCTCTGAACACAACTTAAGTTCCTTGAGCACAAATTGCAGTTCTCAAAACTCTGCTCTACTTCCAGAATATCAGAGAGTTGCCCAAATTGGTTTTCTGACAGACATTTGAAATCTTGCCCTGACGCTTACATTTCTGCTCTGACATCAAGTTGAGCTCTTCTGCTGCCTGGTAGTCAAATTTGTCTAGCATTTGTGCCTTGGCAGACAGAACTGAAATTCCTGGTGACCTATGAGAGCTCTGCTCACCTGTCTGCTGAAAGCTCAGCACCTTGAAAGCTCAGCAGAAAATACAGTAATATGTAAATCCTGTTCTGCAGTTAGTTACCTCTCTAAATGTACTGGGGCAGGTGCAGCCTCAGGGAAACACTTGAGAGCAAAAGGGGTATGCAGCCATTGCAAACTTGATAGGGAATTGGAGAAAGAGCCATAGAAAGGAGCTACCACCTGCGTATGGCTTTCTTTGTACATCTGTTCTGGATGAAGTTCTTGCCCTGTATTGCAAACTGTGAAATCAGAAGCTTTATATGATTCAAAATGTGTTGCCTCATCTATGCTGTCCACCACCGGGCTCAAGATATTTTGGTAAAGGGAGGTGAGGATAAGTAGTCTCTCTCTTCTCTTCTTTTTGGAACTGTTTTACTTCATATTTCCTCAGATTAGAGAGAAATAGTGACCCTTACTCTCCATCAGATATTTTCTATTCACCCAGAAGGTGACAGATCTGGCTGCCATCCCTTTCTCCTGAAGCAATTTGCGCATTTTTGTTGCAGGGTACTGCAGAATACAAAAATAGCCTTTAAACTGTGGACTAAAATCTTGGGATTCCTTTTCTGACGGGCCAGAATTCACTTCCTTTAGAATTCTCTTTCCCTCTCTAGAGCCTGCACTGTACAGAGAGAGTGATGTGTTGATTTATTTTTCCAGGGATAATATACTTTGGTGATCATCCCACAATAGTGTGAAAACTACCTCTGTCTGCTAAGCCATTATTCATCACATGTATCTAAAGCAGACTCCCCTTTTTATTGGTTTTAAAAAGAAGGACTTGAGCTGTTGTATTTCATTTTAATTTTTCACTGTGAGTAATTAATACTACCTGTTGTTAAAGCTCATTTATGAACTAAGCTGGCAGCTGGTTTAAATCATCATTCTGTTGAAGCTTGACAGAATGATGCTAGTATAAACCATTGAACAACTTGACCCCGTTTAACTTTGTCAAGCACTCAAAGAATTGTATTACTATTTTAGTAATAAACTAAGAGCTATAGAACATATTCTTGAGGACTCCACCTATCAGTCAGGTTCATAAAAAATAAAACAAGATCATAAACAAATGAGATGATGAACAGGATTGAAAAGATTACAGGAATCAGATTTTACACTGAGATTAGAACTCTAGTTGTAAGGCAAACGGCTGTGACAGAATACCATTCCAAAAAGAACAATGAAATTTGTGTGTTTCTGTGAATGCAGAAACAGAGTATTCATGGAATCATCTGAATACTCATCACACCATAAAATTAATTTAAAAATCTGCTAGGAAACCTTTTGCAGGCAAAATCCAGCTAAAAAAAATAAATATGGACACGCAATGTTATCATGGCAAGAATGGTAAATGCTGGAATTCTTCAGTTGTTAAACACCTTTTAATTTTGCTCATGGCAAAGCATTTATGGCCAGCCTATACATGGCAAGATGGAACTTGTGCTGTGGGGGTGGTGATGATTATGATCTAGTTAGTACATGGGCTGTGAATATGAACAGTCTCACTCACTCTACCCCCAGACCCACTGTGCCGTTCCATGCCTGTTGTAACTGGCTGATTTGCTCCCCATTAGCTCTAAGCGAAAACTGAATACCTTGCTAGAGCAGTGACCACGTGGTTTCTTATTTCTGATCATTCATATTTCATGTATTCTGACTCTCAATAAAGCCTGGATCTTCTTTCATAGAAAACATTTATTTACCTTTATCTGAGCACAGTCTTCAATGAAGTCAGCATCCATGTCTCTGCTGCTGCGTCTTCTGGGTCATGACATGATGGGGTTTCAGGGAGTGTGCTTCACTTAATGATACCGTGATACTTCTTCTCTAAGCTCAAGCCCTCAGCAGTTTGGTTTTCACAGCTATAGCTGAGTTATAAACAAGCAAGTCATGAACAAGGAGATAAGTTGCGTATTTCTAACTTTTTGCCTCTGCGGACAGGGAATGAATGAGCATTAGGAGCTGCCTACATGAGAAGGGCATGTAGCTGTGTTGTACTTATAGTAGCTAGAAAACATTTTATTCTGCTAAAAAAATGTATGCATAAAGCATGACAATTTTTCATATTTGTCATTTTCTCTCCAATCCTCTTTCTTCTTCCCAACAAGAAAGCCAATCTGCCATTGATATCCCTGATGATGCTTTTCTTTGCTAGACAAAGACTTAAAGTTGCTAAGAAAATACACAAATCTCTCAGTTTCTGCATTTATCAAAAAAGGATCATCATCATCTGATAATACTGAGTGCCCGCTGTCTTTCTCTAGGTATTTATCACAAGATTTAATGTCAAAATAAAGGAAAAGAATGGGGTGTGCTATTGTATTAGTGTCATGTCCATTGATCAGTGTCTAAATGACTCATCTCTCATTTTAATGATGGTTGAAATGGAAATTGCACTCTGGAAAAAGAAAACTGAATGTGCAGGTAGTATGTCAGTGTGCTTTTGTTTAAGTAGTATGATTTTGAAGATCTCAGCTTTCCAGAAAGCCAACCTGTGACAGTTTCCCGTCTCTGAACTGTTTGTATTTTTACGTGTTTGCTGACATTTCTTTGATTTAATTTGATTTTATTTCATATTCTCCTTCCTCTGTAAGCACAAGAGCACTCGTTTGTTTCTTGTGGCCATTTGGGATACAGTAGCTATTTGCACTGACTAATCTAGTACTACTCTAGAACATCATGAGATCCTTAGTATTCCTGGTTGTTTTCTAGGTTTGGATCTTTTAGAGGCTGATGAGCCGAATAGGTAAAGTTAAACTACAAATTATCTCCTACACCTTCTATGTGTGAATGCTGATGGAATAGTATGGGCTACCAATATTATCTCTGTTTCTGTAAAGTGAGTATAGACTTGTTTTGGTTTTCAGATTTATTTCTGATTTGATTTTGTATGAGCTTTTTATCACGTTTCATTTTCACAGATCACCAGCACCACCAGAGCAAATCATCTGAGCACTAAATGTGTAAGCAAAACTGAGATATCCAACATTTGTGTAAAAGCAGATAGTTTTTTATAAAGCATCAAAATGAGCAAATCTCTAAGAGAAAGTATTGAGTTGATAGCCCTGAAGAAAAAAAAAAAGCATTAAAAAAAACCAACAAAAAAACACCCAAGATTATTGTGAATTTGCAGCACATTAAGGGCTCCAAGCCAAAATTATTCTGGGGTATTTTGGTAGTCGATTTTTTAGTGTTATCATTGAAAAGCTTTGCTTCATATGTGGTAAATTCATTGGCATTTAATGAAGCTCTGAAGTTTGTGATGTGATCAGAACACCCCAAACCCTGACATTCTGGTGATTCTTCAAGCTTCCTAGGCTCATAGGCATGATCAGAAAAGCCTGAAACGTGAACAGAATGAGTTTTAAAAGCAGGTGAATCTGAATGCCTCGTTGCAGTCTAGTTCCCTGAGGAACTGAGGCTTGCACAATTGTACTTTGTGGTTAATTTCACTGTCACAGGGATGAGATGCTGGGAAAAAAAGGTTGTTTTCCCAAGAATTGGAGTAGTAGAGAAAGGAGTGCATGTAAAAGAGATTCTGTAATTAAGTCCTGTAAGTTTTCCATTAATGCAAAAGGCTGTGGGCTGAGTTCATACATTTTTTTGGCACTAACGTACATATGGAAGAAACATTTTATAAGTGTTCCAAACATTAAAAACAAATCTTCTGTCAGAATTTGCAGAAACAAGTTACAGACACCTGATTTTACATAGTAGTTGTGATGTTGTGGCATTTTTTGTTCGTTGTCATTTTTGTGTTTTGCCTCATTCATGGAGAGGGATTGCACTGAGTAAATGCTTAGTCTTAAAGAAAAGTCAGGGCTATTATGAAAGTATTGTATTTGACTTATTTGTCTGGGTTTTCTTCTGGTAAGAGTAACCACCATGGTAATTTGTTTCATGTTAATCAGTTAAATAGGGTTGAAATGTGATATACTGTACATCACTAAGAAAAGCAGGTTTAATTTGATAGATAACTTTCTCATCATTATCGTACTTCCTTACAGTTCAGCTTGGGGATAGCAGGTTGAAATACTATAGCTAGCTTCAGGTATGGCCTTTTTTTTCCCTTCAAATACTGTTATCAGCCCATAGTAGCTGTTACTTAGTCTCCAGGGCCAGTGAAGAAGAGCTGTGTAATTTGTTGTAGATTCAGTGTGTATTCCTTGGCAATGAATCTACTCTCAGTACTTCTTTTTTCTTTAGCCCAAGTGTATTGTCTCTGCTACTTTCACAGTGCAGTTGTTGGCCTGGATATTGGTTGGGCAAACCGGTGAGGATGCAGTTTCATATAATTAAAAGACAAGATCTAATTTCATGTATGATTCGGCTACTTGTTATAACAATTTGCCTTCCTTAATTAACTGTATTTGAGGGTAGGGGCCTTATAAACAAATCAGTCTATTGGCACATGCCTGTTAATTTTGTAATTAATTATCATGGATAGAGACAAGTATATAATTTGTTTAAAAACAAGAGGAAAAAAAGCCTTTGACTCTTGTGTCTTTTCAGTTCATTCATTGCATGCAAACATTGTGATTTACTGAAATTGCTTTGTTACTTCACTGCTATTCCCCAAGTTAGTCTCAATCAATAAATGCCCAATGCACAGTTTGTTAAGGTTCCTTACTGCATTTTGACCAGATGCAAATGGTCACTTATCAACTCCCTTTTGTAGCACTGTGTTTCTTGGAGTGTATTTTTAAAGAATACATATAATCACTAGTCTGCTACTTATTTTTTTTTTAGTTCTGATTTATTTTTTTCTTCCGATGTTTAATTATGATTGGGTTTTTGTTTGTTTGTTTGTTTTTACTCTCAAGAATATTCTTGACTGCTAATTCGTTTGGTAAAAAATCCAAGTTAAGGCAAACGCAGAAGTCTGAAGAGATTTCTTTTAAAGGCTGTAAGGAGTGTAGTTGTGCTTCTGGGCACCATACCCAGTTAAACATTTTATGGATGCAGTCCATGTTAATGTAGCTGTGCCATAGCCTGATATGAATTAAATATCTGTGACCAGCTAGTATCTTCATTATTTGGGTTGTATTTATGAGCTTGCTCAATACTGTCTCTGTTGTGGCGGTGATGGTGGGTTGCAGAGGTCCTTTTGTTTGACTGTGCTTTTCCACTGCTGGTTCGTCCCTCTTTAATTGCTCTTCTGCTTTCTTGGCAGTGTAAAATTACTGGAAAATTGGGCCCCACTCAGGTCAGGTTTGCATTCTGTGTTTGGCTTGGGCCTAGATCAATGTTTATGTCGCCATTTACCAACCATCTGCACTATTGAGTAAATAGTGTCATTGCCCTGAGCCTAGCCAGTGGCACTGAGGTTGCTCTTGTGAGAAGAAATGACCCAGTCTCCCTGGCCCTGAGGTGCTCATGGGTGCTTTGATGCCATGTCAACATAGAAATTTACATTAAGAGCTGCAAGCAACAGCTGAGAGACAGTATAGCCCAGGTCCTCAGTACCTTTCAGTTGTACGTAGTTGAAAGAGAGCACTTTGTTTTTCTGCTCAGATATAGGCAACAGGCTAATGTATACTGGCTTTGCAATGGTGCTGAGGAGGAGCCACTCAAACACTCACACTCCTCAGTCAGCTGAAAACGGGGGTTAAGAAGTTGTTCCTTAGTACCCCTTGGCTCTCAGTTTCTTGCTCTCAGCAGGGAGGCATGCTGGTTGTGTGCTAATTTGGACACCAGCAGCAATACTTCGGGAGATTTGCCAGGCCAAAGCCCCTGAGTTCAGGATGCAAGCCAAATATGCAATGTAGACATGCCTTAAGAGACAGGAGTGAAACTATAAGCCTGAATCTCACTGGTAGAATCTGAGGAGTGCCTCTAGCCCCCTGTTAGCAATAATTCATTTTGGACAAAGCTGTTTCCCAGCTGGCCCATGTGAGCCCTTACAATGCGACATTCCTGGTGAGCCCCCAGCTCATACCCCTGGGCTCTGTTGCCATAGCTCTGTTGTGCTGCTGTTTGCTGTTCCTAGCTGGATAAGCTTCCAAGGTTCCCATTACTGCATGCACTTTATGGGTGTCCAGAATTCAGTTCAACTGTTTCCCAACTTTTTTCAGTATATGCTTACAGACCCTGAGCTCTCCCTTGGCCTTGTCAGAGGGCACTCCACAAGAGCCTTCCAACTCTCCATTTTTCAGGCTACCTACAGTATTTGTATTGCTTGATCTCTTTGCTCCCAGACAAGCAGAACATTTATTATACTATGTATACATAATATATATTATATATACATTTCAACTTGTTTCACAGGAATACCAAATCATTTGAAATTTGATATATTTTTTTTTAATCTCTGATCAGCTCTTCTATGTCAAAGTAAGATTGGTATGTTAGGAAATAGTGGTGCTCACCAAAGTCCTACCAAACCCACCACTTCATGGGTGCCAGAGATGATGGCATATGCATTAAGATATTTTATAGGGCAGCTTTAAAGTTACAATAGCATTTGCTTTCTGACACTATGACTATGGCTTCCAGCTAATTGAAACCACTAGAACTGCACTGGATGTGGGAGACACTGAATCGGGAACTTGTGCCTCCTGAGGACCTTGTCAAAACTAAGTGTCAACTGAGTTCTGAGAATATTGGGGTAGGTACTGGAGAAATAGCAGTCCCATCCCGTGCTGTGAGTCCAGTCAGAGAGAAGTCTCCACTTCCTTGGTGAGTGAGTGGAGGATTTGGGAGTGTTCAGGCAGGATTTCCCCTTCCCTGAGTAATGTTCAACTAGTGCTGAGGTAAAATTTTATTCAGATTTCTGTATTTAAAGTCTACATTTTATCCTGTAACCATGAAATACGCCCACAAGTATTTCTTTATACGTTTTATATTTAGAATTGTCTCATTTTTTCTTTTGAAAATTAATGTTTTGTGGGTCTAGAGTTTTACAATGATCTTCACACTAGTACATCATTGGATAATCCTTTTCGTTCCTAACAGCATTTTCTGTGTATCTTTTTTACTATATGCATACTCATAGTAGCTTTTCCTATTTTCTCATTGATGCATCCAGGAATGGAGGTTGGCATTTTAGAAGCATTTGTCTAAACGTAACTTATGATTTAACTAGGTAAATAATTTTGCTGAAATATAACCTTTCTGTGTGTTTTGTTTTTTATATTGGCAAGATTTTGCCTGCGAAGTAAAATATCCATTCTCAGAGATAGGAGACCTACACATCTGAGATGTCTATACTCTACCATGTGTAAGTGCAATGTTTCCCAATAGCAGTCAAGAATAAAGTCGTAACAGGCAGAGGATCAGGCAGATTTTGACTTTAGGCCATCATAAACCATTAATCTTATTTTGCTCTAAAAGCAACTTCCTGAATCTAAGGTTTGGTGCTTTCCCTTTTATTATAATTAGCTCTTCGAGTATTCCACTGAAAGTTGCATTGAAACTGAACTGAAGTACAATCTGGTTAAAGCACCAATGCAAGTTTACAACTTGTAAATCAAAGTAATTGATTCAGAATGGTGTGGTGTCAGCTTTCGCAATTTTATTTTTAATTATAAACCATACTCATTTCAGTATTTTTCATGAGTGTTATGGGAATGCTGGATATATTTGTTCGGTCCTCCAAAATGTTTTGGGTTGACTTGAAACATTTAATTTGTCCTAAAAATAAATATTTCATACCATCTTCATATTATTTACCATATAAAATTTGGTTTTAAGGAAGATCCTCTGAAACAAAAAGCATAAGTGATCAATCTTGTATCCCCTTTTTAGAGTTGGAAAAAATTTCTAAGGTCAACTTGCATTTAAAAACTGTTTTCATGTCAAGAATTCAATTTGCTGAAATAATAGTAGTCTTTCAGGATTAATCCTTTAATTTGTTATCTTTGAAAATGTTGTGATTGCAGTTGTGCATAGTAGATCCACAATACACTCTTTTAAAAACAACAAAGAATAAAACAACCAAAAAAAAAAAACCAACAAAATAAAAACTAAAAATGAATTACATTAACAAGGTATTTAACTTCAAACATATTCAGGGATTCTTAAACATTTTTAATAATAACCTCTGCATCAGGTCCCCGTGGTACTCATAAACCTGACTGTTGAATGTTGACAAGCTAAATGTAGAGTAACTTTGAGTCTCTTTGAATATTTTTCCCATTAATAATGAACAATTAAAAATGATTTGGTTTGATGTTCTTAAACCCTCAAGAGGTGCTATGAACTGTCAGCCATAAGGACTTTCCTCTTTTTTTTTTTTTATAATTATAAAAGTAACAATAATATCAAGTGACTAAGTACAAACAAATAGCTCTGATAAGGCTATAAAACTGATTAATAATAAAAAAATAAAATTGATATCTGGGACATCAACACACTGCTGCTGGCTTCTGGACTAGAGTGCAGGTGATATCTCAAATATTGCACAGCTGAGAATGCCTGCAGTTCCTCCCGGAAGCATGGTGGGATGAGTAGGAGAAACAACCGCTGTCTTTGCTGATGTAGGGTTTGATATCTAATTTCCTTTTTCTGAAATTTCATCTGTATCTGGTATCCCTTGCCAAAGTGATCATATGCATTTTTTACATTCGTGACACATGACATTCATATACACAGTTTATAGTAAACAGAAAGGGATGGAAGACTTTTATTAAAAAAAAATAATAATTATTATAATAATAAAAAATGACTGGATTGTCTTACCAGCAATGTCAAGAACAGGTGTTGGCATCTGGTGAGAAACTCACCACCTGACAGTGGCTACACAGTTTCTTCCTTGAAGATACAGGGTTAGATTCAGTCTCACTTAAGTAGATATGAGTTTTTCAGTTGCTATTGGCTAGGACATTGTGCCCTATTGCTGGCTGTGTGGATACAGCAAAATGTTCCGAAAAGGTCACCATGAATTACAGAATTATTAATGTTGGAAAAGACCACTAAGGTCATCAAGTTCAACCATTCACCCATCACTGTCATGTCTACATGTTTCTTGAACGTCCCTGGGAAGACTGTTCCAATGCTTCAGCACAATTTTGGAGAATAATTTTTTCCTAACATCCAACCTGAACTTTCCCTGGTGAGACTTAAGACCAGGGCATAGCCTGTCTGCTGCCACAAGCAGTGTGAATACCGGTCCCAGGAAATTTCATTTTCAGATGTTCAGCAAAAGATCCTATAAATTTCTAAACTAGGAGCTGGTTTGTGTAAAATGAGGTAGATTTCTCATACAGACTGGCAGACATAGGGATCAAGGCATTCTGTTCTCAGTGATTTTATCATTGTGTCCACCTTATAACTATTTTGCACTGAATTTGAAATGATGCATGAAAGTTATAGCTTTTGGAAAAATGATTCTGATGTAAGACAGTTTTGCACATAAATGTTCTTGTATGAATGCATAATTGGCTTGTGTGTGTTTCTGAGCTGAAGTCAAGCTTTTGAGATTTAGCAAGCTAAATATAAAGGAGCAATTGAGGTGTATAGCTCTGTCTTCAATTATGCAGTAGTGCTCCTTGTTTTTGTGAGGGTTTTCTGTGTCAAATAATGTGATTAGAAAGATCTGGTGCATCATCAGTTGTTCAGAATGATGGAGTTAACTGATTCAGGAACATTTATCATGAAAGTCAATGGGAGCAAGACTGAAACCGATGAGCAGCATCTTGAAATCCACAAAGCTAATATAAAAGGTGAGAGTCTAAGTCTTCAGAAATAAGCAACAACATCAATTCATAATAAATACATAGGATTGGCAGAGGAATTGTGCTTAACAGATCTTTTACTTTGGTAACTAAATATAGACGTGAGTGCTTCGCAACCCTGGCCCCAAAGTCTGAAAATGATATTGTGTAGTGGATATCTTTGTCATTTGCATGTTTTTGCTGTCTAATGATACTGATGGGATTATGAAGAATATGTGTTCAATAATCCTGGGATCATTCAGATCTCTTACGAAGAGGTAATCATTCTCTCCAAGATTTCTCCAATATTCTTTAGATACTTTCCATTTTGCTTGCTTAGAACTGCTTCCATCCACCTCAGGGATCTTGAACTTCCTTTCTTTATTGTTACCATTTTCAGTGCATGGGCTTCTTACAGGCTGCTGACCTGAGCACTCTGCTGTAAAGCGGCAAATGTGGGTTTCTCATTCTGAATAAGAGATATAGATTCTTCCAGCAGCAGAGATCTGTGCTTAAATAGGGCTGCTGGTTGTTTTTAAAGTTATCTGAAACAACTGATGTTGGCACCCAAGGTCAGAATTTCAATCTGTGGAACACGACAAGAGGGAACAACATTCTTTCAGTTGAGTCATGTGCTTCAGATCTTGCAAGGAGCACTTGTGTCCTTCTAGTTAGTGCATGGGACTCTTTTTTTGACTTTTCTTTAATAGGCACCTATTTCTGAAGACTAAAATAAAGAAGCTAACGCAATTCTAAACACTTTATTTGTGCAGTCAAAAGTATTTTTAAAAGCACTAGTTTTTATTTGAGTTCCCAGCTCATCTGTTTCATAAACTCTCTTTGTGAAATTGCATCTGTCCAATGAAAGTCACACAAGGCAAACAGATGCAAAAATTTTAGTGAGATGTAATTCATTTAAAACTGATTATGGTGTATAAACTTCTTATCAAGGTTTTTTGTTTCCAAAACTTTTTACAGATAGAAATTATCTGTAGTATTGTTGGTACAACTACCAGAAAACTTCCTTTCAGTACTGATGAAAGGTGTAGAGTACTTATAGAAAATTAGACAAAAAATGTGCTTACTTTAAATAAGGTTGTCATTACAGAAACCCTGATTATACACAGGAGTATTTTTATCAGATTGGGATTATAGTCAGTGCATGTCAGTGTAAGCTGACGTGATACAGCTGTAGAATAATGTTAACGTGACTTGGAGGAAGTAAATCAACATTAGTCTGCACTTGTTTTTCGTGTGCTTAGGGTCACGGCCTTTTCTAAACTAATGTTTTTCCTATTCAGTGGTGCAGGTAGGAAGTTTTCAAATTGGTGGTAGGGTTGTAATAGTATGACTGGAAGGAAAAGTTGAAAAATATGAAAACTGATGAAGCAGATCACTCTCAAAGGTGAATTAGAATTATGTAAATGCTTCTATTTCTCATTCCTTACTGTTTTGCAAAACAGTTTTATTCTATAAAATGCATTTGAGCAGATGTACCTGAAAAATAAGTCTTAAAGACCATGAGATTTTCTTTTTCCATTGAATATTTTTGAGTATTGTAGTAGAAATGCCAAGTCACAGCTTGAACCAGCAATTATGCTCCTGGTGGGAAGGCAGGGCCAACCTAGGGGAGCTCAGGTGTGTGTAATGCACCTCAGTGAATAGAAGGGGTGGAATTAGGATCCAACCTGTCCCAGGTTTGTTTTAAGGGTTGGCAGTGGTGGCAAGAGTATCTGAGGCCTTCCAAAAGTAAGTAGCTACTTTCCTTTACTTCTATGCCTACAGCTGTTGCATTTGAGCAAATCCTCAATTTCTGCAGCCCAGGATCCTGCTGTTTTGCTGTTATTGCTGTGCTTTCCATCATGTTCCAAGCATTAATGTGCACTAAGTCTAAGAGAGTTCCAGGCTGTGTATGGCCTTGCAAGAAGTCCCCCAAACCTTTACAGTCAGCAAGAGAGGAATCCAGGCTGTTTAACTATGGCATTCTCCTCAACACAAATCCTACAAAATCAAGTGTGACTAATAAAGGCATACTTCATAACTGTAAATGTTCATATTCATCTCGGTGAGTACAAACTGTTGTCACAAGGATTTTTCCTTGCTTGCAACTGGTAAGAGAACAAACTGTATGCAATGTATTCACCTCAACACATATTTTATTTAGGGCTCTTTGCTTATTCCATGTACACAAAATACAATACACACTCTGTTTGAGCACTCACACAAATAAGAGTTGTTGATGTTTCTCAAGCTGTTGTGTGTTTATTTTCTGAAATTTTCCTGCATCTAGAATCTTGATAGCTCTTACAAATTTGCTTGTCGGCAGTTTTATGTTGAGAAAATGTGTTGATCTTACAGGGCATGTGAGGACACAGCACTGTTGTAATGGTGAATTTGCTTGAATGGCTCTGTATGTCACAAATTCTATTACTGAACTATTGCCTAACAATATATATATATAAAAATAGTGGTTTCTGATTGCACTATGACTTTTCTCTGAGGTAATAACACAAGAGAGCACCTTAGCTTATTGCAATGAGTGATTGAGATAGATGTTTGTGTATGCAGCTGTCATTGTATTCTTAAGATTTTTGTAACCAGTCACACCTATTAGCTCAGATTAGAGGGAGCTGAAGAATTTAGATGAGGAGGAGAACTTCTAGAAAACAAATCTCGTTGGAAATCTGTGCAAGTCTATTGTTTGGTTTGCCTGTGTGCCAATCCCATAAGAAGGGGCTAGTCAGGGCAGTGACTATGTTGCTTTTGGAAATGTGGAACACTCAATCTAGGTTTATTATAAATGAATATAAAAAGCTTTTTTCCTAACAGTCTAAGGCCTGAGAGCACCTTGTCTGGGTATATCTCAGGGCTGTGTGAGCAGAGCCTTTTCTTTGCATGTCTGTAAGAAGGGAGGGAAGATGAATTTCACTTACCTTGGAAGCAGCTTGCTGTTTGAGCCATGTTAGGTAAATTATTAGGAGGGAGGTACTGATAGTCTGGAAAAGGCCAGTTTCCAAGTGATAATGTATCTAATAAAGAAGGATAACTATAGCCATGTCAAAACTTGCATAGCTTGGATCGAGGATAAAAGTGTTCACCAGTAAAAACTGGTGCTCACATGAAAGTCAGGTACTTTCTGAATGAGGTAATAAGTGAGTAGAAGGTATTCAGTACTGAAAATTGAGCTAATTTTTAGACTTACTACAAGGTGGAAATACCTTCTTAGTACTTGACAGTACTAAACCAATCTCCTCAGTTTGTCTCATTGTTAAATTTTCAGTCCTAAATGTCTGCCTGTAGGTAAAGATTAAAGTGCACTGTTCACATAGGCCTCTTGCAAAAATCTTTGCCTTGGAATAAACAAGGTGTAAAACTCATGCACAGCTTGTAATTGTGAAATTGCAATCTACAGCTCTACATGGTGTTTAGAACCACTGTTACCCTTGAAATTCTTCTGTTTTAGGAGGGAGTGGCAGAAGGGCAAAAAAATGTTTCAGTTAAAGTTTGATGTTGGTTAATTAGGGAAACCTTTGTAAAAATTCATACATATTTGCTGATGTGAACTCTTTTTCTATTACCTAGTTTCGATCTTTATGAAAATATAATCAGAGGAAACACTTGGTTCAATCAAATGTAGCATTAAACTGTAAATGTTACTGAAAATACCTGTGTCAGGTGTATCAAAATGTTTGTGAACTCTACAACCTTGTCCTGGGCTTAAACATCTAAAAAAATCCTGACAGATAATATTCAGGAAAAGGTTGCTTTTATGTTGGTGTTTTTTGTTTGTTTTGTTTTTTTGTTTGTTTTTCTGTGTGTGCCTTCTTTGTGCCTTAGAAATGTTAAGGGTTCTGCAGTGATCTGGGGTGAGGTTCTTAGCTGAAAAAAATATATATGAAAACCGTTAGTTCAGTTCTATTCTTCATTTTGTTAGAATGTCTGTTGTTTCTGAAAGTCCTTCAGGGCATCAGAAAAAGTGACTAGAAGTCAAGTAGGCCTGAACTGTAAAGAAAGGCTGTGTGTTAGCCTCTGTAAAATCTGAAGAGCTGATCCTTGTTACTTTCAGTGACTGTAACTCCATGGGGGCTAAAGAAGATGTTTTTCATGGAAAAAGCCCAGCTATAGCTATGCATCTGATTTGTTGCAGTTTTCTTCTCAGTACTATTTGTATTTAATTACTGTTTCTATGGCCCTAAGCATTTTTGTAAATATGAATGTATGTTGATACAATGTGAGAAGATTGTTGCAGTAACACAACTGACAAAAGTGAGAGACAAAAAATGTAAGAGAACATGAGAGTTGCCATTCTGACTGACTTGTTCTACATGATATTGGCAATGTCATCATTCCACACCATCCTTCAAAATAATAAGCTATGCTTATAATGTAAAAGCTTCAAGCTAGTTTCAGTTGCTTACTTTTAAATACAGTAATGTAATATTATACGCAATTTTACTGTTTGCTCCTTACATAAAGATGTTACAGTTGTTTTTGTTCATTCATATGATTTATTTAAGTATTTTACTGCTGGAATGAAATTTTTCAGGTGTACTAAGTATTTTTTTATTATTATTATCCTTTACAGTCCTGTTATGAGATGCTTCATTTATCTCTATGCCATTCCAAATTTTCTTCTGTTAAATCTGTTGTCCGATTTTGAGACTTGACAGCGTGAAGTGTGTCCTTTTAATGTGAACGTGCATTCTTATTAATGTTAATGGAAGTTAGGTGTAGTTTGAAGCTGAAATAGACCGGATGGAGATTATTACAGAGCACTAAAAAAAAAACCTTTTATTTTGCCTGGGAACTGATGAAGATGTGTATAAATTTTCCTTTCTTTGTCCCACCACCCCCACCCCCTTCCTTTTCTGTTTCTCTTTCCCCTGTTAAGCAACATTTGCTTCTCTTTGTTTAAATCAAGCAATTCTGGAAAAATGACAGTAATAAGAAAAAAAAAAAAAAGATAAACAGAAGCTGATTTTTTCTCCTTTTTTTTAATAATTGTTTCTCAGTATTATTCCAGTAACAAATGAGAAATCTGATCTTTTCATTTTTTTCCTAGTTTTTATTATTTCCTATAAAGAAGAACAAAAAGGGATAGCAGCAGACAGACAGATTTCTTTTTCTTATTTTTTTTCTGTGCAAAGCTTTCTGAGATAAACAGCAATACATTACTTAATAAATATGGAAATGATTAGGCATTCACCAGTGACCACTTCAGCTCCAAAGATTGCGTGTCTCATTTACCAATAGCAACAAATTCTTGATTTGCTCTTAAATATCTGACTATGTGTGAGAAGGCTGGATGCGTAGACTTTCTTTTTTTGCTCAGGAATAGTTACATGGAGATTGGCTGGTAGATTTGTTTAATGCTCTGTCATCTATTGTGTTTCAAGCATGGAACTTGGATAGCTTAGTTTGAATAGTTTAGCTATAAGTGTAGGCACCTTTTTCTAGGGGAGGATTAAAATGTTCACATCGGTGGTTAGGGATGTGTTCATGCATTTTATGTCTAAATATGTTTTCTTAGTGAAGTGCTGAGCATACCTCCTTGAAAACTCAGATCTGTATCTCAAAGTGAGCACTCAGAAGACACCTTTGAATATTGTAACAATAGAAAAACAAAACAGTAATCTACTTTGAGAATGTGCTTAAAAGGAGAAAAATGAGTAAAGTGAGAACTTCCATGTTTTTATGATTTGCAGTATGGGACCTTGCTCTGAGGCAGGATTCTTCCTATCCAATGTTGTGGCAGTCTTGTTCTTCAGATTCAGGTATCTGTGTAAATGCTACCTATGCTCCTAAGTTCAGTGAAAGCCAAGGATCTGATCTTGGATACAGGACAGCAGAGCATTGCTGATAGGACCTGCACGTGAGCTTTATTGTATTCATCTGCAGAAAGCATTCCCATGCAGAGCTGCCCTGGGTAGAGTGCAAGGTTCAGTGTGAGGTTTCAGCACTGAGCAGTGTGTGTTGGCACCATGAGCTAGGTCTGGGCATCAAATTTGGTTTTGAATGCATGGCAGAAAATATTGAAATGCTTACCATTATAAATGGCCTAAGATACTTCATCATTCGTCTTGAATCTTATAATTGTTCATGATGCTCTACACGATGGGGCTTTTTACTGTTTTCTCCCCATTCAAAAATGTTAGGTATTTTCCGTATACAAGGAGCTCTGACGTTGTTGCAGCTGCTGTGGAGAAGAAAAAGGATTTTTTTAATAGGCTGGACCATGTCCTGCTCAGCTGGAGCTCCATCTGACTCGAGATTTTTGGCATCACACCTTCAACTTCTACTTCAATTGAGCTGTTGTAGAGTGGGAAAATGTGGGTGATTTTCCCATCTGTAGTGGACTTCTTGTGAGCTAAAGACAGAGTGATAATTTGGAAGAGTTACTGGATAGTAGATCCTTCATGGTAGTCATGGTAGCAAAATCACATTAAAAGAAAAATTTTTAAGTGTTGTAAGGGAATTTCATTTAAAAATGATACTTAGTTCCATTTACAATGGCATTTTTAATAAATGTTTAGTAAAAGGACGGAAACAGGAAGAGATGCAATAAAATGAAACCTATATATTACATTTAGATAAATGGATATCATATTTTGGGCCAGACATTGGCCATATTCATTATGGTTCACTGATCTTGTTCCTTGATCATATAAGCTGCGCTAGTTGATGCAAATACATTTCCTGTAAGTGAGCCTGGAAAGAATTTGTCATGGCTAAGTTGATGGTAGCATACACAACCGTCAGTAGGGATGGCAGCATAATGACTTCCCCTTTGATAACCCTGTTATTTTGCAGAGTTACTTAATAATAGCACTCTGGTTCCTAACAAAAAACAATTTAGCAAATATATTAGTTTGAAGAAGGAAGTTAATTATGTGAAATTGTTCAGTACAAATCATATGGAGAATATGTTGGGTTTTCTGCTCTCACTGATAGCAAAATGGAGAATCACACGTTGTGTTAACAAGTGTTTACATTCCCAGAAAATTCCGTGACTCTCTGGTGAAGCGGTAAAAATACCTCCTATCTGTTAATCTTGTCGACTCACTTAGCCCTCTGCTGCAGAGTGTTGAAGGTTATGTAAGAACAGGGAAACTTTTTTCTTAAAAAATCAGAACCTCCTGCAAGCAGATCAGAGCTCGACTACTGAATCAGCTCTTCTAATCCGAATTAACACTGTGCTTTTTCTTGGTTTATTGACTCCAGGGGAAAAGAATGAAGAGGTGGTACCATAACCTCCTCTTCATGCTGTTTTGCTTTGCAGATTGCAAGATTCAGCCTGTTTCTGGACAGTTTAGCTTATATTCTGATCGATCCCGTGCCAGCTTTGGAAATGAAAGGCTTCTGATAACCCCTGGCTTAAACCTCTAGGGCAAACAGCCAAGGTGCAGACATGTTGCTACATTTTGACATATGGAAGGTTTCTAATCACAGTAGAACTGTTCTTTTTTTCCCCATTAATTAGCACACCTCTGCACAACCCACCAGTGGGGTCAGTCAGAGAGAAAATTTGGCTTTTACAAGTCAAAGAACAGAAATAAAAGTTCTAGTGGATGAGGTACCATCCCTGTGTTCATTCTTGCCTGAACTACATGATTCTGGCAAGGAGCAGAATACAAGGGGTCTTCTGTGTACGTAAGATGTGGCAGGTTGCAGTCACATTTTCTTTGTGGGCATATGGAGCTAATCTGGGCTGAGATTATCCACAAATCTCATTTTCGCTTGTCACAGATGATATTAAGAGCTTTCTGGAGGGATTACAAGGACTTTGTGCTGTCTTCTGTGTTGAGTTTTGATCATGTGGCATTGCCACATGGCAAGAGGGGTGAAGGAGGCTGCAATGCCTGGCACAGCACATCCTGCTCTGCCTTTCTGGCAGTATTGCTTTTATGTATCTTACATAACACCTCATAGGCAGGAAATTTTCCCAGCTGACTTTTGTATTAGCAGAACTCTTTCTTTAACTATAAAACGCATTTTCAGTAATTTTTCTGAGAGGGAACTAAAGTTGTGTTCCAGAGGAAACCCTACAGTTTTAAATATCAGTTAAGCGATCCAGTTCAGGTACACAGTAAAATCTCCATCAAGCAAAGGCTATTGCCTTGAACATTGCAATGCAATGAACATTCCCTAAAGCATCATAAATACTTCTCTCTGCTGTAGACTTTAACTTGCCCCATGGAAAAATCAGACCATCTTCTGTCTGGAAGACCTTTATCATGGATTAGGCAGTATCTGGTAGTGAGAGAATCCCATCAATGTTCATGCTTGTCCCAGTCAAAATCAGAACCTGTTCAGTTCTTGTCTGGTGGAGGCAATAAAAAGAGGCAGTCTCGTTTAAAAGACATGCTCTGGAGAGGAAACCCACGCAGTGCAGCAAGATACCTGGATGTAGTCAAAGCAGCCCCTGATGCTGCAGCAGTATTACATATATGGGATGCCACAGTAAGATTCAGGCCTGTATTTCACCAGAGGCAAAGCTCAAGGTTGACATTACCTTACTAGACTTAAAGAAAGGACTAGGTGACTGTGTGTTTGTGTGTGCATGCTGTAATCCCAAACTCTATATGTATCTGATTGAGTTATGGTGCTGTGGGGATGTTGTACAGCAGTCTGCTGAGGATGTCTATGGGTACACTAGGCCTGTATCTTAGTGTTTTAGTGTGATGGCCAACCAGCCCCTGGCATGCTGTGCTTCTCCCATCCAGGAGTTCTGTGATGTGTTTGCAGGGAATGGGGTTAGGGAAAGAGACTAACATTGGTATTAGAAATTTCTTTAGTTGAAGATAGTGCGTCTGCATTAAGTATGAGTGGCTTTTTTTTATTTGTATTGTTTAACCATTCCTTTAAGTGTCCTTTACACCACTACATCTTTTCTGTGTTTGATTTTCATTCATCGGGCTTTTTGCTGAAGTCATTTAGAAATCTCAAGACCTTGACCCTATTAGACTTTCTTTAAATCTGTGTGGATCATTTCCAAAACTGATTTGAGAACTGATCCTGTAGAAGTCTTGGAATTTTTTTGGAAGTGTTTTATTCTTTGCAAGAAGTAGGGAGTAAAATGAGAATTTTATATTTGTATTACTTTCGCATTATAATTTTCCTAGATCTAATCATTCAGTGATGTGAATGAAGTATTTCTACTTATTTCACTGAAAATTCACTATAGATGTGGGTCTGAAATGAACTTTTTAAAATATCCCACTGTAAAACTTTATTCCTTAGTAACCAAGTTCTAGATTCTTTGGGGAACTTGACATTTTTCATCTTTTGTCTTGTCTATAATAGAGAAAATGTTATTTGCATCCAATATATTAAATAATGTTAGTCTTATCTTTGTGTACTCTGTTGAATGAAATGTATCTGAACCACTAGAACTTGGAAATCAACTGATGAGCCCAGAGGACTGATTTGCTATGTTTTCATGTTCAAACCACAACTTTAAACTTGTTGCACCTTAAAAATATCTAGCAATTATCTAGAGAATAGCTGAGGATTTATCATTGGGAAAATCTAGAACTAAATAAGGCTGGCACGTGAACTAAGAATACAGTAAATCCAATACATTTTAAAACTTCTAAATAATATGCTCTCATGCTTCCTCTTTGCTGCATTTCATGAGGGTTTCAATGTGTACACTAGCCTAAAAGAACATGAAAAGTTAGTATTTCTGCTAAAAGGATATTTTATTAGGCTTTGTTGTATTGCTTTCTGTGTTACTATCATATTAATAGCAATGTATTTTAAGAACAGTAAAATGCACGTCTCTGTACTGTACAAGATAATGTAAGAAACTAAAAACAGTGGATTCTCTGTCTCCTGAGCTCTAGGTAGCTGTAGCATGTGACCTCCTTTTTGGTCCACAGCTATAAAAATGCCTCATCCTTTAAACATAGAGGTTACCTTGAATAACCCATCCCTACACAGAGTTATATTGCTAGCTTTCCAAATCATACAAATTACTCTGAAGTGAAACCGCAATGGAAACAGTCCAAAATCACATTCTTGGCTCAGCTCATCATACCCATAGTTATTTGCCAGTTCCCTTTTTCCTCAATTTTCAGAGTAGTTTATAAAAATGTTTATATGTGTCACGTTGAACACTGGAACCAATGTTATTTTTTTCATGTTCATTGCTTGTTTCTACCAAGGTAGTGTTAAGGCGGAACAAATTAATCTAAATCCTGTAGCAAGTCTATAGGCCAAATTTGCTATATTAAACTTAGCTGGTTATATTTTATTTGTACACTTCTTGTGGTGAAAATTATAATTCTGTTATTGGAAAATAAATATAGGAATTAGTAGATAGAAAATGTATCTTTGTGATGTGCCACAAGGTGTATTGTGGTTGTTCAGAGCTTCAACCAAGCGCTCAGGAATTTCTAGGTCATTAAAGTACTTTGCAGGATGTGTTCCTTGAAAAGGGAAGTATTTCAATACAAGTCAAATTATCAGAATACCTAATCTGTATTAGATATATTTCTGGAAGAAGAATTTCAAGGAAGAAATAAATGTACTCCGAATTACCTATGTACAGGATGTAGCTTTTGGTAGAGGGTAATTCTTCACTGTACATATTGTAGCTGTACAGCACCCCATTAAAGAAAACTTGTTGTTCCATGACAGTTTGAGTGAGCAAATTAAGTCTTAATACCAAGTGTATGGTAAGTGAAAGATTCAGAAAAAAAATGCTCTATAAACAGGAAAGATGGGGAATATTTCAAAAATTGCCCAAATATCAGGGAGAAACTTTCTGCTATGCTCAAATTAGAGGGGTAAGCAGTATCCGTGTTTCTTAAGGCATTTAGAAAGAAACTGAGGATCAGATTATGTGATCTTTCTGTCCTTATGATTCTTCTGTCCCACGAGTCCTCAAATTGAATAGAAGCCAGTTGGATTAGGAAAAGAGAATGTTAGTCTGCAGAGGAAAGTGTATCACGACCTCACTATTAAATGGTAAATCCTCTAACAGATTTTTTTCTACAGTAGTTTGGAAAAGTTATGCTACTACTATTATCAACCATAGCAGACTGTATAGTAGATTTGAATTATAAAGAGAACTACTTCCTCTTGTAAAGGTGAATAATACAATTCCAGATTCTGAAAAATGAAATAATGTATCTTTAATCTCAGTGTTTGATTTCCTCTCTGTTCGTGGGAAGGACAGATGAACTGGTAATTTCAACATTCACTGCATCAACCTATACTGCAGTCTGTTCTGGGACTTTTCATACTTCAGACTATATATATAGTGACGTCTTGACTAACAGTATATGTATGATGACTTCTTGAGCAGTCTGAATTTGCACTTGGAAACACTACCTTGTATTCTGAACTTTGCGCATGTGATATAACCTTTTGGTATCAACCTCTTATGGGTATTTGTACTTCCATAACCTTTGGGATGATGGTGGTTCTTTTTTTTATTTTTATTTTTTTAATTATTCCTATCTGAATACGGATAATTAATCATGTTGAAAAACGTTTCTTCTTAAACTATTAACATAAAGTATAGAATAGTTCCGTTGGAAGGGATCTTCAAATATCACAGAGTCTAGATGCCTGACCACTCCAGAGCTAATAAAAAAGTATGCTATTGGGGGCATTGTCCAAATGCCTCTTGAGCAGTGACAGGCGTGGTGAGCAAACCACCTCACTGGGAAACCTCCACTTAGCAACTAAAATTTTCTAATGTACAGTGTGTACATCACCTGGAATAGCTTTGTGCTGTTCCCATTCTTCCTGTCCTCAGTTCCCAGGGAAGATACCAGCAACTCTCTCTTCACTACACTTCCTCAGCAAATTACGTAGTTAATGCCAGGATTAAAATTCTGTACACATAGTCTAGAAACGATGAGAAGAATTTCTGTATCACTTGAATGACCAGTAACACAGCATAATTAACAAAGGTGAATCAGTCCAATTAAATATTTTACAAATTCTTTGGGTAAAGTTTGTTCATCCACAGCTCTTTCCTGCAACCCAAGTGAAGCTGATGAGAGTTTGGGGTTTTGGCTCAGACACTTCAATTGTCTATTCTGCAATTACAATAAAAAACACAACAGTCTTTTTGGCAAGAGCTGGTAATTGGAAAAAGAGCTGAATTTGTCAGCAAATGTGTTTGTCAGCTCTGATTTGACCATTTGTACGTGTTATGTGTTGTACGTGTTGTAAAAGATATTTATTGCCTTCCATGAGAAAGTGTAGAGTTTATGTGCAACTAATTTCTTCAATGGTGCTAATACAGAGGACAAAGCATTCAGCGGTACGTGTCAATTAAATGTTAAATACAACACAGTGCAATAATTTATTATTGAGCATAAATAAATTATTTTCCAATTGCTTTATCAAAACCCATTCTACTTCTCACTGTAGATATGAATTTGTGTCAAGTGAGTTATGTTTCACTAAATGACTTAAGGCTTGTCTACTAATCAAAGGAGATGCTAAGTTTTCCCTTACCAGGAGAACTATGTTTAAAAAAATATATATATCCTCATTAAAACTATCTTGTTTTTATTTATTTATTCTTAGCTTAGAAACTATTTGTTTTCTATAAAGTACATGTTATAAGTAGTTAATTGTGAACTCGGATTAAGCATCCAATGTCATAGTTCCCTATGGCAGATCTAAATTATGTAGTAGCTAGTGAAGTTCTTTGAGGAGGATGTGATTGAATTCCCATGCTTTTTTATATCCTGTTTACGGGTTCAAATATCTCCTCTGAATTTATCTGCATTTCCAAAAGTCTGCCTGCCTGAGAACCATGCTGAATCCTGGGCTGCAGCAATGCACTACTCCAGTGCGACAGTACAGACACATACTTTGGGTGTGCAATTTGAGTGCTGCTGTTCTTGCACTTGCTTCTCAGGTTTCTCTTTTAAGGTAGCAAAAACCAGGAACCTGTGGTCATTTCCCTTTTTCCCACACTATTGGTGCCTTTATTTTTGTTTTATTTATTTATTTTTTGAGAAAGTGCATGGAAAACAAACAGTAGTCATCAGTCCTATTTGTAAGCGAAGCTGTGTCATTGTCAGGACAGTTTTCTGGTATGAGGCTTGTAAGTCCTTTCTTTATATTTTGTGGTTTGAACTAAATATTCATGAATGACCTGTTAGTCACCTCTTAGGTCTTTCTTTTCTTTATTTTTCCCTAAGTTGTTCTGTTCTTTTTCTTCCTACTTGTGGTGTTTACCCCTGAACAAGTATCTCTGGAGCCTAGCCATACTGTAGTCAAATTATGATGGCCTCTCATTCCTTCTAATATTGCCTATCTTTCCACATGGTGGTCTGTGGAAAGAAGTGAAAGGAATTATTATTTGGTACGACTCAGCCTTGGCCAGTGTCAGTCAGTGCTTCTGTTAGTTGGGCAGTTGTAATACCAGGAAAATCTGTCATACAGTCACTGACATTAAAAAAAAAAAAAATCAAACCATTAAGGTGAATGAATAAGGTCTATTGCAAAGCACAACAAAAAGTTGGAATGCTACAAAACTTTTGTTGCAAATAATTTTTATTCCCCTTAGCAATGGAATACGTAGTTTCCTGCCACAAGATGCAGAACCCTTAACCCTTATTTCTCTAAGTTGAATAGAAACCCAGGTTTGGATTCCTAAGGTCAGATGGAAAGAAAATAGGACAGGCATAAGTTGTCAATGAAAAGATGCTTAACAGTCTCCACATGAGTGAAATCCTCTCCTGCATTTTATACCCCTGCAATTATCACTTCTTAACTGTAGTAGCTATTTATATGGAAAATCCTGAATGCTGTAGTTTCTTCCCACATTTCAGGTTATAACTTTTCTTATGCAGGTTGGCATAAGAAAATTTTGCCATAATGGTCTGTAATCCACAGAATAGTCTTGAAGCACTCACGTTTACAAGGAGATGTACGATACTAATATGTGGCCATGTGATCTTTGACATGCAGTTTTGCAATCCACAAGTAAAGCAGTATTTGGTAGAATTAAGTGCTATATTGTTAGGATATTGGCATTCCACTATAAAGTTTAACAATAAGAAGCAGCCAGAAATGTGTATTCAGTTATTTGTGAAAACAGAAATTACTGACATTGTTCATGATACCTAAGCTGTCTGCTAAAAGTGAATGTATATTGTCTATTTTATGCCTTTTTCTCTAGGGTTCTCTAGGGTGAAGTTGAATAAATATTTTCTTTCATTCTATTTCTCTTGTTATTTATGAAACTTCCCTTTGTCCCAGTGTTTTACATTGGCAGAATTCTCAGTATCAGTGCTCTGCTTCAGTCAACAGCCTATGATCTAGTGGATGGACAGAGCATAGCCTGGCTCATTACAAAGGAATTACTGGGATACTTAAAATGTAAAACTTAAAGTGAGTAATGGAAAACCTGAAGTCAGAATGATCTCATCTGTACATGTCCCGTTATCACAAATGGAAGCTGGTTGAATATTTTCCTGTCACAATTTTTCCACTGGTAATTATCATGTCAAGACTGAAGATATTCTATCCACAGGGAGCTAGAGAATACTATGCTTTTTAAAATACTCTGTATGCATAAGACTTCCTTCTGCGTTAGATTGCTTATCATTTTGACTATTTCTTTTGAAGTAAGAAACAGATGGCAGCATTCACTGTAAGAAGTGCTGAAAAACATGCCAGCCAATTAGGGAGGCTTCAACTGACTGAAAACCTGGAATATTTTCCAATATTTTGGTGATTTTCTTCCTCCCATGTATCTAGAGGAAATTTCTTATTTATCATTTATTTAATAGAATCATAGAATTAGAGATAAAAGGAAGGTTAGGTTATCAAATCTCTAGTGAGGACCTAAAAAACAAACAAAAAAGCTGGACTACTGTTCATAGGCTCTTTATTGTTCTCCAAAAGTTCATTATTTTCTGTTAAAAAAAAAAATCCAAAGCAGCAAATAACCTTGTTAATGTGAGCCCTGTTCCTCACCTGAATCTCCTATATTAACTTGTTTTCTGTATTGTCTTTGAATATTCACTAATCTTTCAAATGCCAGCACATGAAACTGCGTCTTCCAATAAGTGATGTTGCGGATCACAGCTCTTTACCTATTTCTTACGTTCTTTTTTATGTGTTCTGGAAACTCTGAAATTGCCATTTGACCTGTTCACTTCTCAACCACATTCAGTGGCAAGTCCCCTGTTCACCTCTAAGAAGACTTCTTCATTGGGGAAGGTCACTTCTGAAAATGTAAGTCATTACCTATCTGCTCCTTGTGAAGAATCATAAACCTCTACATTCTTTTACTCCTTATGGCAATTAGTATTATTAAAAACACAACAAGAAAAAGGCACTCTGTGATCTAATTTGAGATTTTATTGCCTCGTTTTGTTCTGATAATTTTTGTGAGATACTCTGGAGCCCTGTCCTTGCTGTTTCTCTGTTCTGTTTCAGAGACTGAGCAATGCAGGTTTCACTGTTTCAGGATTTTCAGCTCAACTTTTGTCTTTCTTCTTATAATTTTATTGCTTTCTGCAGAAACCTTTCTTTGCTATTCTTAATATTATGCTCTCTAAATGTCTGCTATAATACCATTATATCTATTTTTCTGTGAACCTTTTGTATTACTCTTAATTCAGTGACTTTTCAATTATAGTCAATGAGCTTCTGAGAATGTGACTTAAAGCAAGATGGGTGCAACTTACAGAGGTGGATTTAGTCAATGAAAGATGAAATTCTCCTTCAGGCAATAAAGCAATTTTCCAGGCTTCATATCAGCTCTTATCAGACTTGGTCTGTTGTTCCTAAATGAAGGTATTTGAAGTGTTTATGGGTGACTATGGTCACTTTGGGAAGCATTTGGTAGTAGTTAAGGGTAAAATAGTGATTGTTCTTCAAAATTAGAAACAACTGGTAGCTCTGCAATGATGATTTAAAATTCTTTTTACGTTCTTTCAAACCACAAAGCTATGTGTTGTTCAGTGATTGAATGCATTTGAACTTATGGAACTTTTCATTTAATGCTGGTCTCCATTTTTTTTGGCTGAAGCCCAAGCCTCACATCTTCTAGTTTCAGGATTCCTTTCTTCAAACTCCATCCTTTTCTGAAGGATCAGGGTAACGTGAGCCCATTTCTGTTTCCCAGCAGGCAGCATATTAGAGAGCTGCATGCTGACCAGCTGCAAAGACAGGTGCTATTCTGCTTTCCTTTATTCTTCTCCTTTTACTTCATCTTGTAAGTTCCCTAACATTCCAACAAGTCCTGAACAAAATGAATGGATAAATTTTATTAGCTTGGAAAAAAGATCTATTTCAGACGATGTGGAAGTGGGGGCTTTGGTTTGAAGTTCAGTGATCTTAACCTTGTTTACCACATTTTCATTGGGCCTCCAAGACACTGAGCCAGACAGGAAATCTAGCTCATAAAGATATGTGCACTGATCATAAGCAATCAACATTTGCATTTCCAGGCCCCTTGTCTCCAATAGATCATTCTGCAGATGCTGCAGAATCCTCAGGGTTTGACTATGTACACTCTGCTTCCCGGCCGTTAGAGAACTGGGCACCAATATCTAATGGGGAAAGGATAAAAAATATGTTAAGAATTACTTCATCTCTCATCTGTTTTTTTTCCATACGTAAGTTAGCACTGTGTTGGATCTATCCCACTGCAGTCATGGAGGTATGTGAATCAGTGCCCGTTCCTGCTGTCAGATGAACAACAAAGTGAAAATCGAGTGAGAATCAGTCAAAAACTCAGACTAGTTTCTTGACCCTTTATTGATGAAATGCATCTCTTCCTCCTGCTCCTGTCAGTATCACATGCTTTCAGTATTCCGCTTAATGACTAAAGAACAGCTTTCTTTTACCACATCAATTTTCTCATACTTAAATTTACAATATCATATATGTCTTTGGTGTTTTACAAATAATGTGGTTTAATTTTAGGGTCAGATTACTTCACAGAGGAAGGCAACTTTTCTTATGATTGGAAAAAAGAAAAAGACTAAACAAATCCAGTGCTGAGCTTTACTTACTACCCAGTGATAATGGAATGATCCGATTATGGCCTATTGATCAGTTAACAACACTTTGAGGAAGATTTACCGGTCTGCCTCATCTTTACAGGCCTTGTATCACTGAGTCAGTATGTATCAGGTACAACAGCCTGCATGTCTCACTATTCTGTGATGAAGAAGTGAGTAAGTTTAGTGATCAATTCATTTAACACTAGATATTTGGATAATTGGATGTGCTCATTTTGGTTAAACAAATGACGACAATAACTTTTAATATTTTAATAATAACTAAAAGGTTTCACTGTGGAGAAATAATTCCAAAAGTTTAAAATAATTTAAAAAGTATAAAATAATAAAAAGTACTGGAGGCACAACTGTTAGTCACCCATAAAATTTAACCACATCCACTTTTCTGCTTTTCATTGCGTAGTCAAAAAACATTAACTGGGCTATAAAACAAGTGAAAAATGAACTTCCCTGGTAGGGCAATAATTTAATCTGTCAACCAGCTCAACTATCCAATCCAATAGACCTACAGGTCTAACAGTTTAGGCAACCTTTTGAATGTTTATTAGCTATTTTTATTATGATTTTAAAATTGAATGTGCATTAGAACATAGCCAGCAATACGCTCAATCTTATTCTTTTTCTCTTAGTTATAAACCCTGATGATTCTTGCTGGAATTTTCCTTAAAGACTGAGTAGAATTGTGTAAGTGAGATCTGATTTAAGCTGTTTTAAAGTGAATATCCATGCTCAGGGTATTTCATTTGCTAGGAAGCAATAGTCAGGCCTTGCTGTGGTATTCCTTCTGACCCTGAACAAAACTTTGCCCTCAACTTAGAAAAATTTCAGCTTTTTCATCTTCTTCTTTGACCAGACATTCTGTTAGTTCAGAGGAGTTTGCACTTATATGTTGCTTTAGATTAATGTGAGGTACCTTCAAATCATTAGAGGGTTCATTCTGGAAAATAATTTGCAAAGCTGTGTATCCCAAATGGCTGTCCTCCAAAGTCTGGAATTTGAATCTCATTTCCCGTAAATGACTGGCAACCAGAGGATGTAGAATTTTTTTTTTTTTTCCAAGTACTTATAGTGGGAATATAGGGGAAAGGGCCCATTTTTCATTTCCATATAAAGCACGTGCACATATTCAAGAAATTAACTACAGATAAAGGAAATAATCCTTAGATAATAATTAGCATAATACCTGTTATTGCTTGGAATTGATACTGTGAGATGTGATACATCCCCAAGAAATGTGTATAGAGATTTATTTTTATATTGCTTCTGTGACAGTTGTTGCTCTCTGTTTGGATGTGGCTGCAGAGGGGTCCCATGTTGATCTCACTCCACCTCAAATAGCAGACAGCTAATTTCAAGAGAGCTGGAGTTAATGGATGGTGATCAATTTTCAGAATCTAATGTACCCTAGTGCAAGCAATATATATGTGTGCAGGCTCAAAACTAGGAGCGGAGTCAGGCTGATAAATCTGTGCTTGTTGTCTTTGGTCCTCTCTACCCCACCCTGCAACCTGGGAATCAGGGAAGTGCCTAAAAAAAAGTACATATGGGGTCTGAAGTATGGGCTTCTATTTTCACAATCATTTATTACCTACATAAAACCCCATGTTTGTGGACTTACCGCTCTTCATGTTGCTGTAATTGCCTTCATTTATCTCTAAGCTCTTTAAGTATGTAATTAAAAGATCTTCCATCCTAATTTTGACGTCTGACAGTCACACATAAACACTGCAAAGGATAATATTTTTCACATACGTGAATTTTTCCTTATTATCTGAGGGAGCTCCTTATTCCTCAGCTTCATCCTGTGTCAGTGCTCATCTCCCCTAGTCGTGTGAATGGGAAAAAAAGGTATCCAGCTCCTTTACAGAAATAATTTACTCTATTTTCTTCTGCAGAAAAAAAATTCATTCTGAGGTGAAAGAAAGAGGGCAAGCAAAATATGAGTGTAGATGATATTCTTAAATATTAATGAAGGACTTTAAATACGTCTTGCCAGAGACATTAGACTAATCAGGATCATGTTGGGCCATGCAGTCTACTAGATGTGGCAATGGGAATTAATTAACTTGAATCCTATTTTTGGTTTTGCCACTGACTGACTGATGTGACCTTGGGCTGTACATTTAATTATTTTGTATTTTGTTCCTCTTACATCTTGCCTGTTTTGTCTGCTTAGTATTTGAGCATGTTTGGACAAGGATTGTCCCTTGTGGTGTTCATATAATGGCACGCTACCAGGATTCCAGTCTTGGTTGGAGATTTGAGGTGCTACTTGGGTATAAAAAGATTATAACGGTAGTAGAATTATTCCAGTTTATTTTGCACTTTTTGCTTCTTTGACTTTAAGCAGTGTAGAGGAAATCAGAGTGGGTACCTACACATTCCTGTGGTGAACGTTATTGAGATACAGAAATGAAAACAGTCATAACAAAGAATGTGTTGGAGCCTTCTGTACAATCCTGGCACCATTTACATTGTAACAACTCTTTAATTGGGCTGAATTAGTTTGGGGATAGAGATTGTAATACTATGAATGGAAGCCACAGTCTCTGCAAGACACAAAGTGAACTGTAGCATGCTACTTCACTTGTGTTAAACACCTGTTTTCACAGCCACTATGCTTGTTGGCATGCTCAGCAGAGGTGTCACAGGCTGTATGTTCTTTGGTACTGAATTACCCCATCTCTTGTGCAGGATCCCCTCTGTGCTGGAGAGAAGTCTCACTTATTTTTGATGGAATTGTAAAGGGAAGAGAGATGAACTAGACAGCTGATCTAGTAGTCTGACAAGATTTTTTTGAGATCAAAAATGCTTCAAAGAATTTTCTCAAATAAAATCAGAGGAATAGTTCTGGAAAGACTTATGAATCTAATATGCTTAATTGCACTCTGAATGATTTTTTTAGTACACCTCTGGATTTTTTCCAACATTACTGTATACATGGTTGCTCTCACAGACCCTCTGTGATCAGTCCTGGTGGGAATCAGTTGTTTGTGGTTTCTGCTGGTCTCCAGGGTGGCAAAAGTACAAGGCATTCTTTGGGCTGCATTAGTCAGGCACTTTTTTCATTCCCCGGACATGGTCAGAGATATATTAACCTGCCCTATACTATAAGATACATCTTTGAGCAATATTAGAAAGGGGATGGGAATAAAAATAACTAGCTGTATTCTGCTTAATACTTTTATTTATATAACGAAGAAAACACAACCTTAGCTCAGGAATAACTAGTACTGTGCAGTAATGAAAGACTGTGGGGAGTAACTTCAGAGATTGAAGCAATGTCCACAACACGTTTCGCAAAAATGAGTAGTAATTTATACTGGCTGTAATTTCACAATAGTCCTGCAGTAGGAATAGGACTGGAGAGAACAGTTTTGCAGATAAGAAATTAAGTTGTGTGAACACACAGTGCTATTTTACACATGGTAATGAATGCACACTCCTGCTGGAGCAGTTGCTTATCCCTGGATACTGGCAACTTGTCCTCATGTTTCTTATGTGCAAGATCTGTGTGTGGGTCCCAGCATGGCTGTGGAGTCTATCTCAGATGTATGCTTGTAAAGAAAAGAAGTCTTTGAGGCTTTCAAGAGTGACTCTAAGAGCCTTGGTAAAGTGTTAGAAGTACAATACTCTAAAAGTTCGATATATACATATACTAATCCTCTAAAATTGAGTAAAAGCTGATTTGTATGGTCTGCTCTGTGAATATGTTCTTGCTTGCAATAACTCTATATTATGATGTTGATCCAGAAAGAACGTGTTGATCTAGAAAGAACGTGTTATCTGAGTGGCAAGACTGTACTACCTAGGTAGGAATAACTGCATGCATCAGTACAGGTTACTGGCTGACCTGCTGGAAAGGAGCTCTGCGGAGAAGAACCTGTGTCCTGGTAGATAACAGGTTGGCTATGAGCTGGCACTGTGCACTGGTGGTCAAGAAGGATGAATGTATCCTGGGATACATTAAAAAGAGCATGGCCAGTAGAGGGATGGAGCCAGGCTCTTTATGATGGTGCCCAACGACAGAATAAAAAGCAATGGGCACTAACTATAATGCAGGAAGTTCCACATGAAGATGAGGAGTAATATCTTGATCGTGAGGTTGACAGAACACTGGAACAAGCTGCCCAGAGAGGTTGTGTAGTCTTCTTTTCTGGAGATATTCAAACCCTGGGTGCTTTTTTGTGTTACTTACTCTAGAACATGCTTTAGGGGGTTGGACTAGGTGATCTTCAGAGGTCCCTTCCAACACCTACAAGTCTGTGATATTATATGCATTAGACTGGGAGGAGAGATCTTTACAGTGCTTCCCACCCTCATGTATGCAATTTTGGCTCTGAAAGCTTGTAGTGGTAAGAGTTCATCTTGTCCTCTGTGGCTACTGCAGCGTCACACTAACTGACACGTATATTAGTGTCCTGAAAGACATAACAGGACATACAATCTAGCTTTCTCATGGTATTTGGAAAAAGGAAGAGGGAATATAAAAGAAAAAAGGAAAAAAAGTCTGTCTCCCTATCCTAAGTGTGGTGAGTTTAAATGTATTGTTGACAAGAGAGCAAAATATCTTTCACTCAGTTCTGTTAATTGAACCCTGTGAAGGCCTTTATGAAAGCAAACGTCTTGGGCATGGGAAGGGGCTGTGTATGGGATCGTACTGAAAATTATTGGAGATGTGGTGAGAGCTGGCTTCCTACTGCATGTTTCTACCAGCTGCAAGTACCACTGTGGCCTCTCAGTGATTATCCATGAGGTCAGAAAAATGTTCTGTTAGGAGCACGTTTATACTTGCTCTATTGAATAATTTGTCTTTAATTACTCTTTCCATATTGCCATCATTTTATTCTTAAGTCTCATTTTTCTTTCAGAATTACCATCAAAGACATCACCTCGAGTCTTAATTTCTCATTTGCTATTGATGTGTCATCCTACAAAATTAAATGAGGATTTATGATTGCTGTATATCCTTGATCAGCTCAGATCTTACATATTAAGTGAATTATCATGATAAATTTGGCATGTTTCAGAAAACAGTTATATTCACTGTTGATAAGAACAATTCTAATCTATGGAGTCGTGGATTTTGTGTGAAAAAAACAGATTCTGATGGGCACCTCTTGGGAATCTGTACAATCTGAAAGTCTTTGAAAATGCTAATTCCTCCGTACTATTACAAATGGCAACTTTCACTAAGCAGGAGACAATTTCTGTCACTGAAACATGGGTTTACTCTCGAAGTTTTCCACAGTGACATAGTGAATTAAATCTCTGCTGGATTGTGTTGACATAAATGGAATGGATTTAGTAAAGACTAAAGACTGCCTTTGTTCCATAAAAATTTGAAACGCTTTGAAACACTCCACGAAATCCAGCGTCTAGTCAAAAGGCTTTCTCATTAAATCTCTGGTGTGAGCAAGTCTATGGTTATCTGTTTACTTATGACATTCTCTGTTTTGACTCCACTCGTAGATGTGTACAGAATAGCTCCTTGGGATGGGATCGTCTTTGTGTGTATACAGAAGCTAGTATAATTGTTTCATGAGTGGACTGTACAATACAAAAAAATGGTTATAGAAAAGATGACTTTGCTGGTAGATTTAAAGTATGTTTCAATGTCATAGATGAATCTTGGACACAAGTTTGGTCCTTTGGTCTTGCTGTTTCCAAATGCACGAGGACAAACTGCCTAGGACTTGACCCTGCGAGGTACTGAGCTTATTTAGGACCTGCAGAACTTGCTCAATTCTGAATACAGGTTTTTTTTACTCTCATAATGAAACTGTTGTGCCTTAGACATTGGCAGCTTGGAGTTCTCTGAAATGGCAAACGTTTTGGAAGAGACATTGCTGTCGGCTTTCGCAACAGTCAGCTCTTTGGAAACATTCCCCTTGAATAATGTTAAAAGTGATTCCAGTTTCTGTAATTTAACTCATCTGTATCATCAGCACCAATAAACGAAACCACTCCAGATTCCAAGCTCACCAAGACCTTGCCAAGAGCTGGCATTATACTCTGAGCCAAGTAACTCACTATAAACAATGAGTATGGAGCTCAACAAGTGGGTATGTTCTTGCAGTGTGTGTGCCTAGCTGGCGCCTGAGATGAAGAGCTCTAAATCCTGCTGTTACCTTCTCAGTTACATCAATTACAATAGCTACCAAAGTTGTGCTGTCCAACAAAAGCATACACCTCCTAAAAGGTTACACAGGTATGATCTACTAAAAAAACAGATTGCAAGAGTTATTTCATATTTTAGTTTTAAGAGCTGTGAAAGTATTAGGAAGCTAATGGTTGTGTTTTTTCAGCTTCTGTGGGCATACCACGTTTTGCAGTGCTACTGCGTACCTTTAGAAGAATCATTTTCCTCTTATTTGTATATCAGAAAATGTGAGTGAAGGGAACTATGAGTTTCTCAGACTCAGGCTTTGTTGCATTTCCATAGGATTCATTGTGTACTGTGGATTGGTGCGAGTAGAAGGCCAAGCACTCAGCAAAAACAAAAAAAAAAAAAAAAAAAAAGGCACATTGCCTCACTCCAACAGACAAGGACATGATCATAAAAATAGCTGTGCCTAACAGTAGAAACAGATATTGGAGCAGGCACATTATCGGGAGCTCTGACTTCTTCCTCTCCCAAGGTGTGCCAGTATCTTCCAGTGTATTTGTGCTAGGAGAGCCTGTTGCAAAGTATGACACAAAATAAACCACTGTCCTTTTAGTTTTGCATGCAAAATGTGCAGTTGAATAGGCACGTGGCCTTGTTATAGCTTAATAGAAGCACAGTTTGTGGGTAATAGCTTCTATTAGTGTTTTAGCTTTCAAGTAAAACTTTAAGACAATCTCAGAAACCTTTTGCATCTTTCTCACATCTGTAGTGGCACAGCTGTCCAATTGTAGTAGAGTATCAAGAGTTAATTTGAAGTCCTTTGTTCTTTCTTTTCAAGTGTCTTAACTCTTAAATCTGTGACTTGACTGACATATTGCTGGAAGAATAGAGAGTAAAATACAGCGTTGCTTGTCTGTATCTGACAATGTAGATTTCTTGTGAAAAGCTGAAGTACTGGATAGTGCCCAAAAGTAAAATCTTGTGGCAACTAAAAACTGAAGTGTTCTTCAAATTGGCTTCATCTGATGTGTTACAAGCAGCATTCTCAGCGATAGGATGAAAAAGCTGAAAATTCAGTCTCATTCAGACAATAATTTAGAGGTATTGCAAACCCTCACCTTTACGTTGAATTCATCCTCTTTGATCAGGGCCTGATTATCTTCTCAAATGAGTTTTATATGAGGGTAATAACTTTGTTTTCGCCCAGTGATTTGCACTGGGGCAGCATCTTAATTCTCCTTTCTTCTATACTTCTGCCGACAGGTTCTATCTGAGAAACTTTTAGTGTGGTTCATGCTGAGAGTACCCACAGTGTGGAATTCACAGGGCCAAGGGGTTCTGTGGCTAGGCCCAGCTTTTCCTGAATACTTGTCACACAGAGGCATTTGGGGAACAAAATATCAACCAGGTGATCCCTTGACTTGTCCCTCCACGCAGCCTTGCCAAGCCAGCACCTATGTGGTGTGGTGTCAGCTCCTTCCTTAAGACCACTCACTGCCATTGCTGTGATGCTTCTTTCCCACATAGTTTTGTTTGCTTTCACTTTGGCTGTAATTCCAGAACTATGTCTTTGGAAACGTGGCACTTAGGATGATAACAACTTTTGACTTGGAGAGGCATGTTTGTTTTTTGGAGTTCATCTCTGCAGCCAACAATGTGATGGCATCTTTGGGGACTGGGCAGAGTTGTGTTAAACTGCCTGGCATGAGTAATGGCAGGGATTCAGGGCCATGCAGAGCTCACTGGGATTTTGCCACTTTGGGATACTCCATTAAAACCTTCAGATATTTTTTTGCACTTTGTGGACTTCTGTGTTGTCAACAGCCACAGTGTGATCTGTGCTAACATTAGCTAAGGTATATCTGGCTGCGCTCCTGTGCCCCAGGACACTGAAGCTCCTATCTGGAGTTGTGGGCCAGTGAGGTGGGTGCTCCCATGAGCAGAACAGCACCCCATAGCTTTGGTTTGTTTGTGGATTACTAAAATTCAGTCAAGAAAGCTGAATAAGATTTTACTGCTACTTAGATCCAATCTGTTTTATTCTGAAGTAATGCAATGCTGCGTTTTGGTAAAGAAGAATTTCATGATACTGTTTAGGGAGAATGGGCTTGTCCTGATGGCAGATGGTACCAAGAGCACCTGGCCTCCAAAGCCAGGCTCGGCCTGCATCTCCTCAAGCTGTTCAAAAAATGTTGAATCTGAAGACATCCTCATCTTCAAGTCTTTGGTGGATATGAATTTTTCAGTTCCAGTTTATTGCTATCAAATTTTATAAAAAAATCTGCTATGTATATATATTTTTAAGATTCTTTTCTGGCTGTGTGCTTAGACTACAGAATACATCACTTTTCTGAACGGTACAACTACAATCCTGCAATTTTGGCTATGTTACCTCTCACTCTGTGCAACAAGGCCCATTTTGTTATGTTGATATGCACATATGGTACATAGACAGTTGGTGAATTCTAAAGGAATGACCTTCAGGACTGACATTCTTCTATATTTTCATGTTTTTGTCGTGCTATGGTGGGTTTGTTCATTCCTCTTTCATCTCCTCTGAGTAAAAAACTCTGCAGTCTTCCAGACAGCGTCTCTCTCTCTCTATCAGACCATCTGTTCCCAGATTACAGATTTCTCTGCATGAGTACCAGGTAGCAGACGTGACTTTGCCCAATAACTACAGCAAAAAATGCTTTCACACACTCTCTGCAATCTGTGAACATATGATCAGTCTAGGATAACATGTCGTGCCAAACACACATCAGAGAAATTTATATGCAGTAACAGAATGAACCCTGAAATCAGGTACTTGGCAATCACAAACCTGGCATTTCCTCTGCATGTTTCAGAAAGGGACTTCTGTGTCTGCAAGGGAATTCTGTGTTCCTGCCCTCAGAACATGCAACTCTTGGGTTTTACTTAAAGGGAATCTGATGACACCACTACCCTTTGTCAGACCTTGAGGTCTGTGTGGGCACAGTGTCTCAGTAATGAGTCTGCCAAATGAAGGGAGTCACCAGAACCAGGGCACCTTTTCTTAGCATCTTCACTGGATTCTGCCTCTTTTGTGAGTAGATAAAGTTATCTGAAATAGGTATCTCTAAGAGCATCTATAAATACATAATATACATATATCTAAGACCTTTTATCCCCTTTGCTGTTTCACATGACTCCTTAAAGGACTACATTTAGATAGAATATTCAGAATTTTTTTTGATTGGAGGGAGTTGCCACTTACTCTTATGACCACTGAGCAATTGCCTGAAGTCGGGGCTGCTCTCTTTTCTTTTTGTTGAAAAGCGAGAAGTTGGCTTAAAGTTGAAGGGCCCTGTGTGGGTACCAAAGACAAATAAGGCACAAAGCAACAGTGTTGAGTTATCCTGTTATCTGTGGACCAAGGTGAGTCTTTATCTGTGCTGCATGGTATGTAGTTCAAGATATTCCATCAAAAATAGATAATGCATTTAATTTTGGATAAGTGTTTGCATTAAATATCTTGTGTTAGTCTTGTGTTCTCCAGTGGTTTCTATGCAAATGAGAAGAAATTCTTATACAAATTAATGCTCAAGAGAAAATGTTACAGAGGTAGTAAAGGAATTTACTATAAACTTTTAACTTATTAGATGTTTTTTATAATATTATTTTCTGCTCTGGGATTTCTGATGAGAAAAGGGACTGTCACCTTCTACATAGCACTACAAGAAAAGTAATTTGAGCAAAGATTTTCCATAAAAGTGAGAGAACCTCGGTGTATCGTGTTTGTATGTGCACTGATAACTTCAGTATAAAACAAAAGGAAGTAATGTTCAGGGAGTCAATGTTTTATTTCATATTTCATAGTGTAGACAACTTTTATTGCCATATGATATATGCATACGTTAACAGCAAACTCACAGTTAAAATCCGACCTTGATCTCGTATTTTTTGAGAGACACACTGAAACAGTTCCTTTTGAGATCTTGTCCTGTTTATGTTCCATAATGCCTGATGGCTCCTGTGGGATTCTGAGCAGGATTACATCATACTGGACAGTAGTAGAAGATGTGTAGTAATGTAAATGGATGGCCAGAATGACCTCATGTCTCCTCGTGCTCATACCATGAGCTGGTCAGTATAGCTCAAGCTTCATCAAGAGGGTTGAGAGGGCATTTCTGAAAGCTGTGTGCAGGGCTGCACCAACATGCTGATGTGGTAGGTGGCCACTAAGGCTGAGCCTGTGACATGGGACAGCCCTCATCCCCCTTCCTCCACTTCACTCTCTCCAAAACCAGGATCGTTGTCCCAGAGAGTTCAGCATTATTTTTAATTTAGCCCAGGGGAAAAATACAAGACATGGAACGCAGGACAGGAAAAATTCTGGCTTCTAGACAAGTTAATTCACTTGCGCAATGACAGTAGCAGGCAATTGCTAAGCATACAAACATGCTTCAACATTTGAGTGCAAAACGTAATTATCATCAGTATAAATGAAGAGTTTTTGACTGTAAACAATTTATTCATTGCTATTTTTCCTGAAAGATTAGCTCCTAATTTGGAACAAATCTCCCTTCTCCTCCCCAGCGCTCCTCTGCTTTTGGAGAAAAGAGAAAAAAAACCCCAAACATTTCATGTCTGGATTGGTAATTGGTTTTGGATTGGTTAGAAAAATGGCTTTGTTCTGAAAATCAAAATGATGTAGGTGTGATTACCTGTGTGTGTGGAGATCTGTCTTCAGCATTAGGCAGATGGTGTTCAAATAAATGTTGACTCAGGCTTCTGCATTTTCTCTCAAGTTTCTCACATCTTCATTCTTTAGTTTGTGCCACTGCTTCTGCAGCTTGGAACCAAATCTTCACTTTTAATGGTTTTTCTTTTTTTTCTTTTGGTGTTTCTGTCACTACTTCATCCTCATCTTTCAGCTTTAATGTTACAATAGTATGTGGGAGGATTAGTTACACTGATTAAAATAAAGAGAGAGAATGAATTAATCTAAAGGCCAGACACCTTCATTAAGCAAAGTAGGGAGAATAATATATATAATTAGCAAGACTTCTTCTTACTGTGTGCTCTAATGTAATATATTAGCCAACAAATTATTTTAAAATATTATTAATTGCCTTGAAATTGTTAGCTACTGCTGTTAATTGCCAATTAAGGTTACTTTCAAAAGGGAGTTATTTCCTAATAATGACTGCATTTTAGAGAGTCACACAGTACTTATCCATGTTTGCTTTTAAACTGTTTTTCTGTTTATTCCATTTCATACTCTAATTCTTTTTTTTTCCCCTCTATAAAATAGAAGGGCACATAGAGGAATGCACATTCTATAAAAGGTGTTTTTTGCTTTCATTTCTTCCAAGGCAAACATTTTTCTCCTTTTTGATTCTTTGAGTGTGCAAATATTCTCTTTATGGACCAGAAGCCTATCTGCTCATTGCTCTGTGCATCACTCTTTGCATTGTGCTTGTATTCCTCTACCAGGGAGTGTGACTGATAGCAGCACATCATCTGACTTATTCCTAGAAGTATATTTTTCCATTTACTGTTCATGCTCTCAGAATAACAATTACAGAGACCACGTACCTGTTTATTAAGCTCCTGTTCTGCTAACTCTGTTCTCCTTTTACTTAATCTTTTGCATCCTTTTTCTTCTATTATTATAAATTAACATATGGCTAATTGAATGACTGGAATGAGACGGAGGCTTTGGCAATAGAGGAGAGTATGCATAGTAATGTCCAATTGTGATCAAATGCTCTTTTAACTATGCTGCCTGTAGATTACCTTTCCTTCTTTGTCAAGGCTCCATGTTTACAGAGTATTGTGGCAAAGGAATGAGTAACGCCAGAAATGTGGGTTTGGCTTTTATTGCCCTTGCTGTTGTGCTTGTTTTGAGCAGCAGGATGTCACCTCTGCCTGAAAAAAAGCATGTGGGAAATACTGCACTATCCCAGTCCTGCATGCAACAGACTGTGATCCTTGTTTAGCCTGTCCTATCTATAACTAATCTGGTTGAGATCCCCAGTGAACCTAAGGAACTTAGGGCATACTGAGCTTCTAACCCTCTTGTGGCCCTTTTGAGCACTCTACTTTTCATTTTCAGTGGTAGTCACTCTCTCTCACAGCAAGCTCTCTCAGAGACTATGACAGATTTTGATAAATACTTATATTTCTTTCTTAAATCCCCCTTCTTAAAGGGACCTATTATTTTGACATCAGTAGATTCCAAATCTGATGTTTCCACTTTCTCTTTCATTAATTGTACTGTGTTGATTTCAAAACTTGTTTCATTACTACTTACTATGGATTTTTTTTAGTTTCTGTGCTGAACGGAACTTTGAAATTTGTGGCCCAATTGAAAGGAATTATGTTCCAAAATGAAATTAAATTTATAAATGTTTCAATTTTCCCTAGAAAAGAAATCGAGCAGACTTCTGTTCACTTGGTTTTGGCTTCTCTGTACAACCCAAACTCTGTTCTTGCATGCAGTGTTTATGTATGTATGCATGAACATAAGTGGCATTTTTTTTTTGTTTTTGTTTTTTGTGAAAGCAGCCTTCTCTTTTATGTTTTAGTTATCTTTCAGCTCCGCCAATATTTTAGCCAGATTACCTCATTTCACCTGAAGAAAGAGAAGGAATTGCTTTCTGAAGGTGTGTGATGGAAGAATTGTTTCATAATTAGAGCACTTAGCTGCAAAATTATTCATAGAATGAGAATTTAGATTATCCAGAATTAAACCTCTTCCTTTCTTATTTTACTGTACATACAGGTGTGTTGTTGCTGTTTATCTGTTTGTTTTTCCCTCATGGAATGTTTTAAGAAGAATGAGATTTTGTTTTACACTGCTTTCTTAGAACCCCAAATGTTAACACTCCATTGTATTCCATTTTGTTTCACTGTGTTCCATTAGATCACTACATCACTCCAGATTTTTTTCATACCGGACAATATGCAATTCATGTTTGTTACATTCTGCGTTTCTAGTGGTTTAAAATACTGACTTTAGAAGTACTGATTATGTTAGACATGCAAAGATCCATGCACAGAAATAAGGAAAGTTCATAAGCAGTACTCTCTTAAGTGGTAAAGTGTAAATAATGGCAAACAAAAAAGGACATAGAATTATAAAAATCTCAGTCAAATGAACTGATTTGAGTTTTTAAGAGTGATTGCTTACATCTTGAGGATGGAAGTGGAAATATGTAAAAAAGACCTCACCCAATTGAAGATTGGTAGTTATTGATAATTATACAAAAAAAAAAAAAAAAAAAAGCTGCTTGACTCATTGTGCTCCAGCTGGAAACTCTCTGTCATGAGGTAAAACACATCTGCCTTGATGCAAAATACATTATTAGAGGAGGTGTCCTTTAAGAAGAGATGAAGGGAACTTCCATTAGGTTTTGACTGTCAGTGACATGTTAGGAAAATTACAGACTACTGAGAATTTTTATTTTTAAAAAATTCTCCCACTTGAGACATCATATTTTTTTTGCTAGTATAGGATTTTTTTAGCTTTTAAGATCAGAAGAGATGACTGTAATCATCTGCTCTAAACCCATGAATAAAATGGGCTGTAGCAATTCACAAAATTATTCAAGCCACAAGCTGGAGTGTGGGTTTTGGAGAAGTGCCCAGTCTTGAAAAGCAGAGTGTCTCAAAAACAAAAATAAAGTAACAGAATAAAATGCCTTGACAATATTTGACATCTGTATTTTAAGTGCCAGGGAAAGGCTAAAAGATCTTTGTGAGGCCTAATCTATTGTTCTTTTGTTTGTTTGTTCATATAATTGTTTTAAAGAGCGGTTACTTCACTTGGCAACATTTAAAGAAAAGTGCAGGAAACATGATAACCACCTTCGAGGGTTTTTTTTCCCCTGTGTAATATTACCTGAAGTAGTTGCCTTGGCCCTGACTTTTACCCCTTTTCTGAGATGTGCTCATTTCCTTTTCTTAAGTCCAGGGACCCACTGGAGAATTAATGTCAGGCTCTGCAATGCAAGCTTTAAAGAAGTTGTAGTGAAAGCTGAAACTCCTGCACGCTTCGCTATTTAGTTTAATTTGGAAGTCAAGAATGGATTTACTTAAACATGTTATTAAGGAAACCTAAATAGCATGGTGTTCCTATGGAATTGTAACAAAGGTTTACATAGAGATATGTCTGAGGCTAGCACCATAGTTTTACGGGAGTTTTACGTGGCTGAAGGAGTAAAGCTGTAAAAACAAACAGCAAATGACTCTTTCCACTTAGGCCCCAATTCCCATGTGAGCAGAAGCACCACTAATTGTCTTCTGGTGGCATTTATTTGATTGTTTTATTGCTTCATTCCATTCAAAGTTTAATTTGGATATTAGTATGCTTTATGAGAATAAGTTGGGCCTGTAGATGTTATGCTGCTTCACAGGACAAATGTCTATGTATTATGAAGAGTAGCTGTCTTATTTTCTGCATATTTCTGAGTAACAGGTAAGGATTTTTATACTGTGTGACTCCATAGTGGTCTGTCTCCTGCTTTCTAAGCTTCCAAATTTTAGTATGACATTTAGACTTTCTAATGCAGTCTACCAACTCAGCCTGCAACATGTGCTAGGGAACAGGTGTATTCAGTACGCTAACAAAATCCTTCCAGAAAGACACATTTCAAAGAAAGAAAATCCACATCCCCCAAACTATCTACTTTCAATGAAAGCAATGGAATAGTAAAGATTCAGGATTGTGAAGACCAGAAAACATTTTTGTTCAGTTCCTATTGAGCTCCTGTCTACAGTTCTGTAGCTTAATGCAAGTCCTCGTGTAAATGTAGCTGATTTCTATTTATTTGTTTATTATTTATTTATTTATTTATTTAGCTTTTTGCACATAGGATAACCCACTCAACATCGTTTCTACTCTTAAGTACTTAAATGAACTTCTGACCATTTTTTCTATACTGTTCTGAAATGACTTACTCTTGATTCGCATTGAAGTCAGTGGGACTTGTTATTTTAAGGAACACTGTTTCCTTTTGGAAAATACCACACGTCCCCAACATTTCCAGTTAATGATATCCAGATTTCTATATGGTGCCTGCAGTTTTCATAGTCTTTCTTTGTATGTTGTACAGTGTTCTTTGGACCAAAGCAAGAATAAACAGTACCTTAAAAGCAGGCAGCATCACTTTGCATGCCTGAAAAGTATATAAAGCAAAGCTAATTAAATGGAGAAAGAACACTGGGCTTTCTGCAAATCTGATCTGCCTTAAAGCATTTCCAGTTTTTGTGGTTTCCCTGCAAGTTCTCCCTGATGAGCACGTTTGTGTGGTTTGTAAAGCATAGGTAGTATCTTTGTACATGTAATTGTTTTGCTTTCCATGTGTGATGGAGACATGTGGAATGGGTGGCTAGATTTTTACTGTCATGAACAACAACCCCATTGTAGAAAAGAGGTCCATCCCTTCCACATTTATTTGCAGCATAAAAAAGGAGGACAGTGGCTTCACCTGGAGTATTGCGTTCAGTTCTGGGCTCCCCAGTACGAAAAATGACAGGGATCCACTTGAAAGAGTCCAGTGGAGAGCTACAAAGATGATAAAGGGCATGGAACACCTAGCTTATGGGGAAAGGTCTATTCAGCCTTGAAAAAAGAAGACTCAGAGGGGATTTATCTATGGAGTGGGAGGCAAAGGGACAAGGCTGGACTCTTCACAGCAGTGTGGTGATAGGACTAGGGGAAATAACCACAAACTGATGCATAAGAAGTTCTGCACAAATGCGCATGGAGACTTCTTCACAGTGCAGTGACGGAGCACTGGCACAGGCTGCACAGAGAGGTGGTGGAGTCTCCTTCTCTGAAGATGCTCAAGACCCACCTGGACACCTACCTGTGCAACCTGGGCTAGGGAGCTGCTTTGTCAGTGGAGTTGGACTTGATGATACCTAGAGGTGCCTTCCAACCCCTACAAGTCTGTGATTCTGTGAAGATGATTATGCAGCTCCATTTTTAACTTAGAATTTAAGTTTTCTGAAGGGCTCTGTGGGTCACAGCAGAACTGTTATTTTTAGGATATTACAGATATTATGCAAGTTAATCCTGATATAAACTGAAAGAAGTGATTTCTAGACTTCACAGTGTGGGTTTGATTTTCATTTGCACTGAGGCAATAGTCCCTTCAGTATGTCAATCTTGTCTAGAAAGAAAGACATCTCTGCTTTTGATGTCTCGTCTCGCAACTCATTTAGTTGAACCATTAGAGGAAAAGAATTGTTTGTTGTAAGAATTTAGCATTTGCCATCCTTTAATTAAGAACTGACAGATCTCCCACCTACACATTTTGAAGTCACTCTACAAGTCTTGTTTTGCTTTGAATTTCCAGGAAAGAAACAAGAGGGAATAAAATGGAAACTCTGTATACTGTGCAGTTATAAAGATCTGCCCACGAATACATAGATCCTTCAGCTAACCCAAAGTTAAGGGGAACCTCCCTGAAGAAGTGAAACAGTTCTGTTTGCTGTCTGTTATGGCCAGCTGTGAAAATGTTCCTTGGCAGTCAAGTCAGTGAAAAGCTTATGTATAGAAGCAGTCATTTTTGTGGGTCAGACTTGAGGAATTGAACGCTGCCTTTTTGCAATGGGCTTCTAGATTTGCTGTATAGGAAACATTAGAGCTTCCTGCATACATTGTCCATCAATATGTCACTGTGCAGCTGAAGCTGAGTATTGGAGTTGGTTATAAGTATTGTCACTTCACCCTGTGGCAGATGTTGCTGTACTGAGAGGCTGAAAGGCCTGTCATGGGGATGAAAGCTAAACCTCTGCACAGGCTGCACCTAAAAAGATTGTGTACTAATACCTGTTTCTGAAGGTTTACTCTCTTCTCTTGACACTTAAGATTGCCTAAATTTATTTGCAAAGTGTAGTATTTGTTCTGTAAAATGTTATTCTATGATGCTTTCAATCCTGTTACCAGGCATATAATGACGAATGATCTCCTTGTCAGCTAGTGCGTTATTATGAATGTTTTATCGGTGAACAAAGCAAATAGGTTTCAAGTTAGCATCAAAGATGCATGATTTTGAAATACCAAACAGTTTTCTCATGGTCCTGCTGATTCAATGGATTGCACTTAACCCATGGAAAGATTAATACAGACATGATGTGACATCTTCCCTCTGACCACTACTAAAGCTCAGTACTTTGTGCTGTTATCCTACACCCATTTGTCAACTACATCTAATTGATTAGGCTACTGTAACATTTTTATTCTCCACATGAAGCTCCCTCCTCAGCAATCTCTCCCTCCTAAAATGTACATTAATCATTAATTACAAAATCAATGGGAGAGATGGTCTGGACATATGCAATTGATCGCTTCCCTCTTCAGATTAGCATAACCTACCAATTCATTATGTGCAGTGAATAATATAGTTGCTACCACTGTGAAATAGGGCAGGTCACTTGCTGTAAATTCCTTAACAAAATGTTGTGCCATGTGTCTTTTGATTCACCAAGTGTTTACCGTGTGCTTGGAGGGATCTATCTTCCTTTCTGATGTCTCCTAGTTCACGGCAAAGAAATGATCATAAATTTAGACAACTAAACACTCAGGTTCCTTCTGAAGGCTGCAGTGATTAAATTGTGAGCTGCATAGTGCTGAGGCTGCAGCTATGAGTATGATATTTAAGATAGGATCAAAAATGTTGGTCTGATGATGTTTCTTGCATGAGAAAAATGATGGGAATTTAGGCCTTGATGTGCACACTCTCTTTTATTTTAGCATATTAAAACAGTGAAATTTCCCATCTGTTTTTTCATTCTATGCTATGCTAGGATTAGAATCTTCCATACCTCTTTCCTCAAGGAAACAAACTTTTTGCGCATGCTTTCCAAAATAGCTTTTGTGGTCTTTTAGTAGCTACTGCTTAATAACCAGATCAGCTGTGAGGAGAGAACATTGCCTTTAAGAATCAGGAAAGGAGCTGACATTAAATAAGCATTCTTTTCATAAGTGAAAGGAAGAATAACTTATGCTTTTTTTTTTTTTTCATTAATATTGTTGCCTATTTTGTACCTTATTCCAGGAGTTTCACTGAAATTAATTGGGCACATAGGGGAATAGGAAAGTGGACAACAGGAATAAGGTTTACTTTTCTTGTCAGCCTAAAAATTCTGAACTCTTTGTAATGAGTAAAACTTTATCACAAACTTCACGTACTTGTAACAGGGATCATTGTTGTGAGAGATGACTTAGCTGTTTGGGTTGATTAGCGTGTTTATAATTTCCATAAACGTTAATGGAGATTTTACTGGATTTTAAGGGGAAGTAAAATAAATAAAAATCATTCCCAATTAATTCACTTCATGAAGGCTATTCACCTCAGCAGGACTTGGGCCTCAAGTGATTCTCATTGACTTCCACAGACTTTGTTCTAGGATTTCTCAAAACATGCCCTATAATGTTTAAAGTAGGGTTGCAAAATTGAGAAGGTACCACTTCAACTGAAAATACATTACTGTTTATATATATATAAAGTCATCTGTAAGAAATAAAGTAAGGAGAATAACTTAAACAGGGCCAAGACTAATGGTTACAACAAAAGTCAAGCGAGTCTATGAAAGAATGAATTATCATAATCTTATTTGTTGTCAGTTAGGGATAGGACAAGGGGGAACGGATTCAAACTAAAAGAGGAGAAATTCAGATCAGATGTTAGGAAGAAATTCTGTATTCAGAGCATGGTGAGGCACTGGCACTGCTGCCAATGGATGCCCCCATCCCCAGAGGTGTTCAAGGCCAGGTTGGATGTAGCCTTGGGCAGCCTGAGCTGGTGGAAGGGAAACAGTCCATTGCAGGGTACTGAAATTAGAAGATGTTTAAGGTCCTGCATGCTTGAGGTCCATAGATACATACCAGAAACCAAAGAAGACTTTACTTTTTCTATGTAGAGAAATGTATTGTCTGATTTTAATAGCAGTACTAAATTGCTCTTTGAGCTAATGCTGCAATACCCATAGTGTTTTTTTAGAACTGGGTATAGAAAATCACTGCAGCATCTTGCTCTTCATATGTATGTTCTGAGTCAGTTACTTTTCTCCAGAAAACCTTGTGAAAGGATTCATTGGTAAAGATCCAATTGCAAAATCTTAGTCTACAATAGTGGTGGTGTCTTTCTACACAGAAAATAAGTGCAAAGCACATGTAAGGGTTAAGTTCATACTGGTAGTGCTACCTCCATGTCATATATTATCATTTGTCAAATATTGTTTCAGCATTACTTTTCACTTTCCATATTATGAGGTTTACCTATGTTTGTTATCTCTTCAGTCATCTGGCAGGATTTCCTCTTTATTTTCCAGTACCCAAAACTACATGGTGTCACTGCACTGCAATCTTTGCAAAAACTCCTTTGTTTCACCCTAATTTTACCAGTGTGTTTATCAAATACTATTAGCCATCTATCACATCTTTTCTGTCTTAGCCAAACTTTGTATACAATCTTTAATTACAACACATGGAAAAAGGAAAGACAGATAAACCATATCTGATTATTTCTGCATGAATAAGGTTTTCGTATGCAAACATAGTCTTTTTATGTGGAAAAAAAATACACAAAACAACCTTACAGATTATTGGCCTGTGTAACTATATTCATGAAGTTTTCTGAAAGTTCATTATTGATTGATTTGTCTGTGTTGTAGTGTTGTTGCATTTTATTATGTACATATGTACTTGGGAGTCTTTGTAAAATACAGATTAATGAACCATACTTGCAAAAAAAGTTTTAAGACTCAAAGGATTTACTCTGGTTGTGTAATTACTCATTCTTTTTATTTCAAAAAAGAGAAAAATCCACTGGAGTGGATCTCTATTTGTATGTTGTGGGTTTTTTTGTGTTTGTTCGTTTTGAGTTTATAATTATCCTAATAAGCTGTTAACAGTACTTTTGGAGTCATTTCTAGCACTATATGTTGTGTGTTCCTTTGATAAACTAATGGCTTTGAAAAATTTTGGTTTTAACTTACAAACTTAATATTATATTTATGTGTGAATTAAAAGTTCAACATATTCTAGTCCTGTAACTTGGTTGCTGAGTTTCAGTCCAGAGTAAAATGATTATGGTTGAGTTACAAAACTCCAAAAATAGGGGTTTATAATGGAAATACTGACACCACTTTAGCTATAGTGGCACTAGTAGAGTGGTATAATATATGCTAGAAATAGGAAACAAGATTAGAGATGACATTTAGGACCTGACAAAAAATAACTGTTCTGTTCCTTTCCACAACCTGAAAAAGACCTTCTGGTCTAAGTATCATCTCTAGTGCTATTTTCCATTCCAATCATATATTCAATTAACCTATTTTTACATTATTATTGACATCATCTAGTCATTTTTCAAGTACCAACTGAAATTGTGTGTTCCCCAGCTACTGTCATGGTGATGGGGAAAGGGACAAGGAGATTCAGCACTTAGTAATATTTCTGTATGAAAGACTCAGTCCTGAAGCTCACTGGATCCTGTGCCCTACTATCTGTGGTGGTAAATCCCTTATAGGAAGTCCTTCACTTGCACCAGAACAAGGAACTGCAGGGCTGTGCTGATATGCAGACAACTTTTTCTAATGGCAAACTAAATGCTCACAATTAAAGAGAGTTACCCTAGAACCTCTGAAAGCTATAACTGGAATACTCTATTACTTGAGCAATGATTTTCACCACGACTTCTGGAATAAGTCACACCTTCCCCCACAGTTTAACCTTGAGCAAGGAAGTTTTAACTGAGTACTGAACATGATTATGTAAAAATGTCACTGAACTCTAAGAAATCATTTAGTATGTCTCTGTGGCCTTCTCCACAATGCCTTGGTGTTAACATTACTGGGAAGTTCCCCAGCACTGTGCTGCCCCATTTATGTCTGAGTTTGGGACCTATCTTGTTATGGACATACTCCACTTCGGTTACCACTGTTGTGAAGAAAAGGTAATATCTAAATTGAGATTATCATGTCTAGCCAGGCACTGACTTTTGCACTGGCTGAGAAATTTTTCAGGCTTTATGATACCGTTCTAGCAGAGCCAGCTTTTTCTGCTGGAAAGTGGGTGAGGTCCCTCATACTTAACACCACTGCTCTGAAGAAATACAGGGATCCTGGGTGCCTGCAGCACAACTGTCAGACTATTGGAGATAGACATACTGCACATCTGCTGATGAAGGAACAGAAGAGTTGATATAAAGCATGCAACTTTGACAAGGCCCTGGACAAAAGCAGACATTCACATACAAAGAGACTCAGTGTTTTCTCATAGAAGTAACTAAGCTCTCAAAGCAATTTCTATAGTTCTCAGTGTTTAACTCTACTTCTTTCCTTAGTCATCTTCCAACACACAGTTATTTCTGTTCCCTATTTCTTGCACTGCATCATGCAGATTTGATGTCTACTGTGATGCTATGGTATTGCTTTGCTAGGATCTTGCAAGCTTCATTCTCGATGTTGGGTAAAAAAGGGGACAATTAGCAAAGAAATTACTATTGCAGAACACATTTAACTGTGATTACTTCTTATACCCACCTGGATAACGTCAATAGGAAGTAAATATCCTTGAGAAGATCATAAATCTATCCTATCTATATTACTGGAATGAATATGGCAGAATGTAGTACTACATTTGAACTGTATTTTCAGTACTTATTCTTACAATTCTTACAATTCAGTACAATTCTTATGCTGTAATAATAGACAAAGCTACAGGAAACTACTGCCCATTATTCAAGAAACACACACTCTCAAAGTCAGTAATGGGGGTGATTTAATTGACGAAGTAACAGCTTGCGGAAGATGCTTTGTCCCATTGTATTGAAAGCTGATATTAATGTAGAGATAAATATAATCTTGTGCGTTCTGTGGAGGTATAATAATGTATATTTTGTTTGTATAAACAGTGTCTTCTTGGCAGATAATCTGCAGGCAGCAGACTTAGCCAGCTACTAAATGGTCATGGAAGTATGATTTGAATTGCACTCCATACTGCTGGTAAGTGGACAGGAAACAATTCATATCTAATCTAATCAATGGATTTTGTTTTTGTAGAAAAGAAATAGGAAAACTTGTTGATTTGTGTAGATATTACAGATTTGAATGTTCAGGAAAAGAGATGAATAGCAGTTACTCTCTTTTACACAATGATACATCTTAAAACCTGGTCTGGCTTCTACAGAAAATCTGGAATATGAATGATTTGATAACATTGAATTTTCATGCCAAATTTTCAATGAGATTTTGACTTTATTCTGTGTACAATACCTTATTCAACTTCAGTGTATTGTTTATAAACACAGGAATTTTTTTTTCCTTAATTCTTAGGAAATGTAAATGTTCTTTTAAAAATGTCCTTTCTAGTGGCTACATTTTTCACCAAACAGTGCTTTCTGCACAAGCCAAATGCACGATAAAGTCATTTGAAAAAATGTAGCATGATATTTTGAAATTGCTTTCGTTACTGAAGCTGCTGTTGCAGGCTGGTAACCACAGTAGTTGTTCATGGGTAGCAACTGGGAGACAGAATGTTCTTCCAAAAACATGTTCTTGGTCATGCAGAGTTGCAAATGTAAGACATGAAGAATGGTTGGAACAAAGGTCTACGTTGGGAAGGTAAAACCCTCCTCTTCAGGATGTAATTGTGCTAATGGCTCCATATGGAGTGCTAAACTATTGCAGGAGATATGCTGAACCTATCTGACACATCAGAACACTACATCACACCAGTCATCATATTTCACTTGCGACAAACTCCTGTCACACTCCTAACCTGCAGGGCCAGAACAGGAGATCTTGAGAAAACATTTCTAGACACAGAAGCCAAAAGGAACTCTGTTAAAACAGTTCAAGGGATTGAGAGGGCAATCTGTGGTAACTTCACTGGATTCAGACACAATACGATCCAATGGCACTCTGGTTTAAACACTTACATCAGTTTCTACAAAAAAGAATAGTTCAAGTAAAACGGACAATATTGTCAACTTCTGTTAGAGTGCTCAGGTAATTCTATTCCACCTAACTTGAGATGATTACTGTAGCATACTGTTGAGTAGATTTGAGGAATGCAATTAAAAATTACAGCTGCTGGGCATAGATCTGCAGCTTTCAACATTGCACCAACCATCCGAGTTTTCATTCTGTCAGAAAGAGTGAAATCTTGTTTATGTGCTCCAGCACAGGTAAATGATCTTGGAACTACTGTGGTAGCAGGTCATGTTAAATCAGTGCTGGGTCTTTTTGCTCTTCTGCTGTTCTATATTATCAGAGACAGCAGGAAATTAACTGTGTAATGATAACGTGCTAGGGAGAAGACATGGCAAAGGTTTCCTAGTTTCAGCACTAGCTCTGATTTTCCAACAAACTTAAATCTGAAATTCGTTGGTGACAAATCAGGCAAAGCAAACTATCCTACTGGCAGTGCTTCCTAAAGCACAGACAAGCCAAAGCTGTGAGTTTTACACAGCTCTAGGTCCAGCTTATCCAATTCTAGCAAAACTTCATGGTTTCCTGCTATCTTTCTTGCTCTGATAGTCAGTTATTTCCTAGTATCTTATTTCCTTTGTGAGTACTACAGGGACATGGTGGTGAAGACTCAGTCACAGTGTGTGTACTTAGCCTTTGAATTATCTCATTTCTATAGCACGCCCTGTGCTGCATCATATTGCCCATAAAAGGCAATGGGAAGAATGCTGCAATGCTGACTTGTGAAGATTTACAGCGACATTCTTCTGTGATAACCTTTTATTTATGCTAATCAGAGGCTACTTGAAATCACTGAAATATTGTGCTAATATTACAGTAAAAGAATTCAGAAACGAATCGCTCTTATTTCTTCCTGAACTTGGTAGACTTGCTGGATGGAGTTGTTGACTGTTCAGACTTGCATTGGCTGATGGTGTGTTTTCCCTTCAGACTCACGCTGGCCAATTCCCTCCTTGGCGAACATTTTCTTTAGTCATCTTAGGTAGCAGCACTACTGGGAAGTGGCAGGAATCCATCTGCAAGTGATGAAGATTCATGTCAGCACAACACCACTGAGGATTCAGAGTACACCTGCACAAATAACTGTTGTATTGTTTTCTTGTGGTTCTTTTGTATCAGTCCTTAAAGCTGACCATCAGCTAACACATTCCTAAGTTACCCTGACTCCAGGGGAAGCTGCTGATGGACAGGAGTCAGTTCCTCGCTGCTTTGCCTCTCTCACTTTCTATGCGTGAAACATTCTCCACTTCACTCTGGAACAGATATTTGAATCACAGTTCACAGATGCCAGGGAGTGCCTTAGCCAGCACAAACAGGTTGGCAGCATTTCTTTATCTGGGTCAGTGGCTCTTTAGCAATTCAGATCAGGTTAAAACACCCTCAACAAGAAAAGAGCCTGTCAGTCCAGGACAGCCCATAACCAGGTGCTTGGAGCAATCAGCTGGGAAGAAAGCTCTTGCTCTGAGAAGAATTAACTGAGTATTTTGAAGTCCTCTCCCACCTCATCAGACAGGAGACTCCGTAAGATAAGGCCCTGGAAAACCAAATACAGAAGAATAAAAGCCCCTTTTCGTTCATTTTAATCTCATTCCTTAGCCCTTTCTTTTGATGCTATTGTCTAGAAATCTAAATCTCTCACAAATTCTTGAGGAAACTTGTCTTTAGCAAGGATGGGTAACAAGTTACATGCTATGATGCTGAACTGTTTTGGCAGAAGTTGCAGATAGGCTTTCTCATCTTCCCTCTGTGCTGCTTGTTGCAAACAAGAGGGTTTTCTCTTTGGTAATAGTAAAAGATCACTCTGGTTTGCAAGTTAAACAAGTAAAAAATAAAATTCAAAAAAGATTGATACATTGTACCAGACAGAAATGCACAACTCAACTGTGATTTTGCAGTATTTTGCTCAGAAACAAGTTATAGCCTTACAACTTTAACTCTTGAGAGTCAAACTGATTTACTGCTACTGTACGTTCAGAATATCGCCTAAGAAAGACCATGTCAGACCCTCTCCTTTGAACATCTGTTTGGGAAAATCAGTGACTTTTATTCATTTTTAAGTGTATTGATAATAGTTATATTACACTGTAGGTGAAAGTTATTTTGCATAACCTTTAAATATTCAAAGACTCAATATACTGTCTTAATAAAGACATTTTCACAGTAACAATTAGCAGGTTATTAGTGTTGCAATAGCTGCAACAGTGAGTGGGTAAAGGCCAGCTTGTCACATTTTTGAATGTAGAAGGTAGCATGTAGAGCTGCCACCTTGGTTGGGGTCAATCTGAGGGTGTTGGCTGAATAGATGAGAGCTCAGCTGTGCCAAGCAGATGAGCAGTGTGACAGTCTCCATGCTGATGTGTCGGCAGGAATTTGCACAGGGGAAGCAGGGCACTGATGAGAGTAGCAGAATAAATCAAAGTGTGAAAGTAACTGCAGTGAAATGTCACACCCAAGCAGACAGTGACTTAGACGCGTCGTTTGGAAATAGGTTGGGTTACCTGTCAGCAATAGCATTTGGTTGCTAGAGAATAATGTTATCTGAGGAGAAAACCTAAGGAGCACAGATGGTTGCTACACAGACTTGATCCTCTAAACTCTTATCGCAGCTAATTATTCCATTGACGTAAATGGAACCACTCCTTTGAATAAGATCTGTCATATTCTCTAATTCTTTTACTGTTGAAGTACAGTTCTTTTTTGCATTCAGTGTGTAAATGTCTGTGCACTTTTAAAAATACATAACATTATTTGGGGGACAAACTGTTTTGTGCCTGACAGTCATTGGGACCAAAGTCCCAGGATACAAATATTTCTTGGAAACATTACCTCTGCACTTCCTAAACAAAGAGACACAGATTGTGATTTTTCTTGTTTTCTTCATCTAGGAGCCACCAGCTCAGAATCCTCTGCCTGATCAACATTTGATGCTTCCCTTCATTTTTATCCAGTCATTGAGGACTTGCAGGGTAAGAACAGAGTTTGTCTTGTAAACAAGAGTAATACAAAGAAAAGTTATTAAAATTTAGAATCAAACGTTATTTCTTCTTACCTACTCCAAATTAGTTTACATATTATAGCAATGGTCACTTATTCTTTCTTGAAATATTGATTGATTGTGAAGCATGTTTATGGATGCTATTTTTGTTGTCAGGCAAACCTCAGTGCTCTGAGAACAGAACTGAGGAGTACAGAGTTTGAGGTGTTTACCTTACCTTTCACTACAGAAACAGCCCAGCTGCCATCAGGAACACGACAATCGAAATAAGAGTAAGTTGCCTTTGGAAATCTTGCAGCCAAGGCATGACTTGTTTGTGTAAATTTATAATGTCACTGCCTTGTTACATCACGGTGTAGTTTTGGCATGGCGGCTTCACAATGCTGCTTCTTGCCTTATTCTTCTTTCACACCAGCACTCCCTCTTGGAGGTGATGTCATTACCTGTGTAACTCTAGATGCAGAGAGAATTCATATTACCCATCCTCTTTCCCATGTTTCTACAAGAACTATTCCGCTTTCTGGCTTACTGCCATCACTTTGGAAAACCACCATATCATCAGTGATGTAGGACAGTACGCTTTGTCTATTTATTCTACCAAAAACTTGACATGTCCCCCAGTCTCCATAATTTCCCACTAGATCTTTCCTTGTCTTTCTTTTCCTCCCCCTCTTTCCTGTTCTGTTGGCTCAGTGCTTCCACCTGTCCCTGTGGCTTTTCCACCCCTTTCATCATTCTGTCCATACCATCAATGATTCTTATCACGGGGATACTGGGAATGCCAGGAAAACAATGCTGTAAAATGAACTCTCGCTATTTACACTGGCTTCCAGCTCATTCTATTAACAGGCATATGGTGTTAATCTAAGCTGTCCAACACATTAGTGGGAGGGAAGTCGCACCCAGAGGATTATTAAAACATTTTGTCTGGCAGATGCCACCATATTCATTGATATGAAATCTCCCTTCCTCCATATAAGCCACTGAAACCTCCCTCTATGAAGTTCTCTTGAATTAGTCATATCTCTATTAACATATTTTGTTAAACTTCACTAAGTTCTGCCGTGGCTAGACTCTGCATTCATTTTTCAGGAAAAGTTATCGCTAAGGTCAATAGGATTTTAAAATAATGAATGAGTTGTTTATTGTATTTGGCTAGTTGAACGTGTTACAATTTTATATATAATTGCTGAAGACTACGTATGTAAATGTATGCACACATTTATATGTGTGCTTATGTTTATTTGATTTTGAACTCCAAAATCTCTATTTTATATAAAATATTCCTAAAGAGAATACATAAATTCAATTAACACTGATACCTCAAAATACCACAAAACATTGCCAAAGTAAAGTATTACTTGAATTAACTTTCAGATATTCTCAAAGTCTGTAGGAATATCAAGCCAAAAATGGAAAGCATTTATAAAAAATGACAGGAGATATCTGAAGAAAAATTATCAAAGTTGCCTTATTTGTCCTTCAAAAATACTCTTTTGAATTGGGCGTCCTACAGTTTTAATCAAACAACCAGAGCCAATATAAATACAAAGAAAGAGGGTCAAAAACAATATTAAAAACATCCCTTTGGAAGTGTAGAAGCTTTCTGTTTGGTTTTAGTTTCACAGAGGAAACTGCATTCAATTCAGTCAAGCACTGCATTTTCAAAAATTTTGTGGTTCTGGCTTAATTCCACAAAAGAGAAAAACTTCAAAGTTAAGGATCAAGCCTCCAATATTTGGTCACAATATGACACAGTTGGGTAAAATTGAGCATGGTAACCCATTGTGATAGAAGTAGGGAGGGGGGATCTCTGACCCTTGGATTTTCTTTCTTTTACTGATTGAATCATAACAAACTCGAACGTAGGTGAACTGGTTTTGCAGTTGTCTTTGCATTTTCTCATGGAAGCAAGTAAGTAAAAGCCTTCTAGGAAGCCTGCACATGTCTGTTGGTAACTAAGCTTTTGCTGATGATTCCATACCTCTCAGATATGTACTAGACTTAACTGCTCTTCCTGCTGACCTCTTCATTGTCCTTTGTTTCTGTGGGTCCTTTTGAGCAGCCTTCTTTTTCAGCTGTCTGGCTCAGGACCATGGCCATCATATCCGGTGATGTGAAGTACAGTGGTATGTTGTCCCTCCTGTAATGAGCTCAGAAAATGAGAAACAGTGAGGAAACATCTTTCTTTAATAACTCTCTTGATAGAGCTTGGGAAAGTGGGCAATGTTTTAGGCTCAGAGCCAGCAAGATTTAGTACAATTTTCTGTAGTAAGGCAAGTCAGTGGATATACAGAAAAGAACTTTTGGAGAGAAGAAAAATCACACATGTTGCTACATCTTATAGGTTAAAAATTTTCCATTGCCATCTGTTCTTTAAAGGGAAAATTGGATTTTGTGAGAATATTTTTTCCAGAAAAAAAGTATCTGCTTTCTGTAGAAAATCAGGGCTATTCATCAGAAAGCCAAACACCTGCAAGCCAAATATTTCTGGCTGAAAGTACTGATGTGGAGTGCTGCTGCTGCACCTCTTGGGAGGATGGCAGTTTGGTGCTTCATTTCCATGCTCTTTGTCACCAGATGCACAAGTGCCACATCTTTGTTGCTTTACAGGACTGTGTTCAAGTAGGGACAGGAGCTTATGTGGCCAAATGGCTGAAGCATGTGGCAGCAATGCTGCTGTGAAGCAAAATCTGGATGTGAGCTGATTTCTCCCTATTCTCTAAATACAAGACTTAGGGCCTAAACACAAATAGGGTGAGTAGAGTGGATACTTGGGGAGCTGTGACTCTAGGTCAGGTGAAGTAGGATTCTCATGCCAATGCAGCACCACAGAGATGTCCTGAAACACCTAACCCTACCATTTGCACAGCCAGGTAAGTACTCCTGAGTAGTTTTCAGATGGAGTCTCTGTTATTTTATCATTATAAAAAGAAATCCTTTCAGCTTTTCCAATTAAAAATAAATTTATGAGCTCTAATAGCATTTGGGAAGCAATGGGCCTGACTGCACTGTTTGAACTCCAAGAGGTGTGCAGACACACTGAGTTACCTAGAATTGGAGCTTCATAATGCATGAAACTTTGGTCAATTGCTCTAACAATTATATATTTTTTTGAGAATTGTATTTTGGTTTTGGTCAAATCTAGATTAAAAAAAATTGTTGGCAAAACAAAACAAAAAAAATAATCAGGAAAAGCGTCCTTTTTTTCAACCCAAAATATTTAGTTAAGCTTCAAAGAACAGCTTCATTTTTGGTCTTGGGCCACTTCACACATTTTAAAGCTTTCTTCTTTTTAAATTTAGGCCAAATTTAAAATGGACAGCTGAAAGTCTTTGTTTTGAAATGGAAGTGTTTTGGCAGTTCTAGAATGAAACGCTCCATTTTGAAAATACTAAAATGAAGTGTTTTGACATTTCATTTTTCTTTCTCTGTATTGTTTCATCTGGATCTATTTGTTAAATTCCATTCAAATTCAGGAGGAGTCCCAATGCCTCTGAAATGCCTCTGTGTGGTATATTTATTATTTGTCAGAAAGCAGTGAATCATTAAGCTCTGCATCAGTTCAACATTAAATAACAGGAGAGGATGCTTAATAGGGAATTGATTGTATACAGACACATTGCTCCCTCATAATTACTGCTGTAAGGGTGAGCACCCAGCAGTGTGGAGCCACTGCAGGAAGGACACAGCTTTCACCCATCTGGCAGAAGAGGTGGCAGACAGTCCTCGGATCCTTCAACTGGTGCTGATTTCTCCTCTCCTTCAAGTAGGTCAGTCTTCTTCCTCCCTGTGTGTCAATGGAAATTGTATGCCTTGCTCCAGTGTTTCGTAGCTGTTAGCTGGAATGAATAGATGAAAAGAATGAAAAACTTTGTTTTCTTAATTTTGTGGTTGCTGTTTTTGAACATTCAAAGAGCTGAGATGGCCTCACAAGGATAGCTGTAAATTATGAAGTTGCAGTCTCAGAAGTGTAGTTTGGCAAAGATTGAGGAGCAATGTTTTTCCTGTGATTTTCCTTGGTGCTGCATACACTGAGCAACCAGAAAAAGACCTGTGGGGTAAAGTGGCTGGGGAGGACAAAAAATGTGCTAAGTAATGCTAGTGGCATGCAGGCAGTACTGAAATTTCTTATACACAAGGCACGGTCTCCAGGTACTCATTCCTTAAATCTGGAAAGATATGGTCCGGTTTCAGGAGGCATGCAGTGGAATTCATGTGTATTCAGTCAAGGAAGAAACTTGAGGATTATTCATCGACAGAGATATTTGAGAAAGCTTTCAAGGAAGAATCTTTGTTAAATATTAGTATATGCCGTTACTGCACTTCTGATTTATTTCCTTTCTTCTGTCTTCTCCCATTAATGAAGATTGAAGTTGGGTATACTCCAACTTGTTTAAATATTTTTAAAAGCTGCTCACCTGCATTGGAAGTAAACAGCTGGCATACCAGCAGTTTTCTCTTTTCAGGCTGCTCAGCTTCACCAGCGCTATTCACAGCTTGCACTTTGCTAAGGTCGTTGGTATCACTGTTACACTTTTTCTGTATTACATGAGGATCAAGTTCCGGTAGTTAACAAGTCAGAAAATATTCCTGGGGGTGGGAGTGGAGCTATATAGATGAGTGTATTCCACATGTCCACTTTATTTCTGGAATTACTGCTCTCATCCATGTGAGAAATAATTGTGATAAAAAATAGGCCTGACCTGCAGTACCCCAAATCCCAAAGAAATACTTCTGCAGGCCTCACTCTGAATGTTCCACTCCACCTTGGCCAAAGCACGATGAGATCTCAACTGTTGGCTGCTGCTCAATGTCTGGACACTAAATAGTCTCTGGGCCAAAAGTCGTACTACTGTAATTAGGAATAGTTCCCATAAAACACCCATGTTCCTGAAATTCAAAGCCAGATTTGGCCCACCACATGGACTGAGTTCAACTGAAAGCTAGGGGCTGGATTCTGCTCTGAGTTATGATGAAGTAGAGGAAAATTAACTGCTTTGGTTTTAATTGGCTTCAGACCTTTGGTCTCATACTGACATAACTGTGCTGACCTCAGTGGAATTGATCCTAATTTATGCCACTGAAACTGAGATTGCAGTGTGCATTGTTTAAATTCTGTTGAGTGTGTCTTCTTCCAGGATGGAAACTATGTGCAAACTATAGCAGCCTCTTCCCTAAGATTGAGGCTTGTCATATCTGAGATTTTTGGTGGGGCAAGGGTGTGGGGGAAAGGATATAAAGCACACTTTGTGTTTAGAGCTACCTTGTATACTTCAAATCCTGCAGTGTCCTGCCTCCCTAGGAGACTAGAGGACTTCTGTCCTCTCATCCTAATATAAAGAATATTCTAGTTCTGTAATCACTCTAAAGGAGGCAGGGGAACACCCATAGGAACTTAAAATGGCAACAAGTAGTGGATATAGTCAGGGTTTTTTTCGTATGTGGGCTTTTGTGCTAACTAATTTTTTTTTTCTTGCAGCTTCTGTTTTTCCCAATGTTACGCATTGCATTTCTGAAGTATTTGATGAATGAGATGCTGTGCAGCTGAAAGATCACGTCTCAAATGGCGCACTTGGCTCTCCCATACTGAACTGACTGCCTGAGTTGCAGCTCTCTGACAAGGGGAATGACTGCTTTACACTCAGAACACACTGTAAGTCTTAAATATAGCCTAAAGGAGCCTTCACCTTGTAGGAATAATACACACACACACATATATATACATGTGTGTGCACATGTATATACAAACATGAAAAGCAACTCTGTCTTCCTTCGCTTGCACTGGAAATACTGTTTTTCAGGCTGACTTTTTCCCCTGTTAGCAATGAATTTTAGCCAGGAATCCCAGCATGCCACAAGAAATCAAGCTGTGACCACATTAAGCGTGACTGGCAGGGCAAGGTTATAGCATGTAACACTATGCTGTGGTGACCTGTTACAGAGTTAGAGGCTGGGAGGTGTGAGGCTTGGTCAGATTGCAAGTGAAGCAAAAGCAAAGCTCAAAGCAGCTTAGGTTGTTTACTCTTTCAAGAGGCATTTAGTGAGAACTTTTTTTTTTTTTTTTTTTTTTTTTGAAAGCATATTCTGAAAACTTCAGCTGCAGGGCTTGTAGTTTACCTTCCAGAATCAAGATGTGTACCTATGGGATACTCCTACTTATTCTACAGTGTTTTGAAAAGAATTTTTAAAACCTCCTATACAAAATGACTGCTGGAATCAGGCTGTCAAAGGCAGAGATGTTCAGCAGCTGTGAACTAAAGTACTGCATCACCCAGCCAGTAACAGTGTAGGGTTGGTGGATCTTTCCTGTGAGGAGTTTTCTCAGCATGAAGTTAAGCATTCTCTTAAGAGAAAAAGAAAAATGCAGGTGAATTCTTTACAATATCAATGAACTTCCTTCAAATCTGTATTTCCTTTTGTCATTTTAAATTTCACTTACTTACTCCTTAGGCTTAGCTGCCCTCGGGGTACTGCCAATTTAAAGTGGCTCTCATGGGAATTTGACTCGGTGTTTCAAGGTAGGGTAATGAAGAAGCTGGTATTAAAATAGACTCAAGACATGGTACATAAATCAGCTTCCAGAATCACAGTGAAACACTGTATGAACTTTGATTTCTGAAGTGGCATATTGGAAGGGCACACTGCTCCTTTCTTCAGTGTAAACTGGAAAGGAACTTTTCAAGACAACCAAAATGGGACTGTAAAAGGTCTTGAGTGTCCCATTAGCTTGTTAGCGGTAAACGTTCTGAAGAAACTCCTTTGCCTACAGCAGCTTACCCATGGTCCACACCTTTGTGTGACATCACTTGTGAATGTAAGGGCAGGCAACCTAACTCACTCCATGCACAGCTGGAAATATATTTCAAATTTTTGGAAGACATTATTGAAGCCAGTGACATTTTTAAGATTTCATTCACACATGTTGGGTAAGGTCTAAGGACAATTAGGATGTAAGTGCTTTAAAGGTCAGTGCTACAGCCTTGCTTCAATAATACAATCCAGAGCATACAGTGGTCATATGTATCTGTTCAGCAGTAGCACACTGAGCAGGGAAGTGCTTTGATTCAGCACACTCATTGGGGAGCTGTGTATGGCCCCATCAGGACAGAGGTAGCAGAAGCACCATCTCTTCCTAGGGTGCAGAGCAGCCTGGGATTACTGAATGCCAATCCTTGCACTTCTAGATGAGCAGCAGTTTGGAGCTCTTTCTGTATCCTAAAAAGCTTAAGATGCTGTGAGTATAAGTGGTCATTTAAGACCTGTGCTGGGAGATTCCTGACATATCTTGATACCAGCCCAGCCTACACTTTAACCTTAATAAAGGAGCATCATAGCTTCCCAAAAAGTCTACAATAGTTCTTAGATTAGAAAACTTTTCCTAATGTCCAGTATGAGTTTTTCTTGCTATCAGTTATTTTTACTATCACTTCTCTTATTATCCACTGATAATATGGATATGGAATTTAGGAAACAGTTTGTGTGCAGACTCTTAACTCAGTCTTCTCCATTTTAATTATCTTCAGTTATTCCACCTTGCCTTTTCACTTGTACTTGCTTTTTAGATTTTTGGTCCTTCTCAAAGCTCTTTCCTAACAGCACACTCTCTTGTTACTTCACATCTGTCTGCAAGCCCTATCAGTGCTCAGTAACTTCACTTAAGGCTGACATGTAGCTCTTTCAGTCTCTCTTGTAGGACCACTTCCAGCAGAGGTGCCAATGTCTACTTGCACCATTTAATTAAAAGTGAAAGCAGATGATAAGAGAAGCCAGGCATTTAGCTGGCATAAATTGGTTCGACATCTCAGCTCTATCAACAGCAACTCACACTAACTGAGCAGGATGAACCTACCAGTTTACAAATGCCCTGACGTTAAAACACCCAAGCCTCTTGAGCTATTTCACTCCAAGTGCTGCTTCTGCCAACTGCAGGTTTGAACTAGACGGTCTCTTGGATTTGTGTCTGTAAATCTAAACCTGCCTTGCTGTTGTGATTGATATGCTGCTCTATTTTTTTTAATTGTTTAAAACTCATTAAATAAAAGGTTGTAATTAATTATTGCAGTATTATCAAAATGCACTGACAATGCATTATATTCAGTGTCATCAGCTCTGATTAACTCTAAAGACGTGTTTCTTTGATTTGAGGCATCACAAAGCATTCATAAAGGTATCCCAACAAACAATGTAAGTCAGGTTTACATATAGCACAACTGATTTCACCAATTAAAAGTTAACAAATGAAACCTGAGCAAACATTGCAAATTAACAGTATTTTCAGAAGCAAAAGTGTTTGAACAATAACATTTGGATAGCATCCTATCTTTCCCATTCTTACCTATTTTTTTTTTTTTTTTTGGTTGAGTTGTTGTTCTGCTCCCACATTTTCAGATTTGTTGATCTTCAGGGTTAGACTTGACTGTAGAGGAAGAGAGTAACTGTCTTTTATAGATGAAAATATTTAGGGAGGAATAGTTGCATGCACCAGTACAGGCTGGGGGATGACCTGCTGGAGAGGAGCTCTGTAGAGAGGGACCTGGGTGTCCTGGTGGATGACAGGTTGACCATGAGCCAGCAGTGTGCTCTCATGGCCAAGATCGCCAATGGCATTCTGGGATGCATTAAAAAGAGAGTGGCCAGCAGGTCAAGGGAGGTGATCCTCTCCCTCGACTCTGCCCTGGTGAGGCCTCAGCTGGAGTACTGTGTCCAGTTCTGGGCTCCCCAGTATAAAAAATACAGGGATCTCTTGGAAAGAGTCCAGCGGAGGGCCACAAAGATTATGAAGGGCCTGGAGGATCTCCCCTATGAAGAAAGGCTAAGCGAACTGGGTCTCTTTAGCACTGAGAAAAGAAGACTGAGAGGGGACCTGAATCCAGGTTTATAAATATCTGAGGTGTGGGGGACAAAGTGCTGAGGCCAGACTCTTTTCATAAGTGTGTGGAGACAGGACAAGGGGAAACGGACAGAAACTGCAGCACAGGAGGTTCCGCACGAATGTCCGCAAGAACTTCTTTACGGTGAGGGTGATGGAGCACTGGAACAGGCTGCCCAAGGGGGTTGTGGAATCTTCTTTGGAGAAATTCAAGACCCACCTGGACGCCTACCTGTGTGACCTGGTGTAGGGAAAAAGCAGGATAGATGTTTGATAAGTTAATGTCTAATAAGATTCAAGTTAGACTTCAGGCAGAGGCCTCTGGACGTGTAGATGGATACAACTACTTAGAGAGGTTGCTGAATTAGCACGTATAAATTAAACTAAAATAAATGCATAAGATAAAATCTCACACAAAACATAGTCATAATTAAATCTACACCTAGTTTTTACTCTTAGATTTAACTCTCTGCTGCAAGGCACCAGAAGAACTCAGAGCTCCTTCCAATTCAAGAAATCAAGAGCTGATGATGCATTCCTTTCCATTGGATGCAGCATGCAGATCTGTGTTTGAATACTAATTTGTCATATTACCTGAACTGTGCTCTGCAGAACTGTATTTCTGTGACCCACTGTTATTGGTGTGACCACTCTTTTACTTACAGCGTTCCCTTATGTAATAAACAGTCATCCAAATTACCAGTGGGACCAGCTCACTCAAGACACCTTCTGTAAGTTCTTCCTGAACTACTGATTTCTACCAAAGACTTCTGTGTTTTGACATGGAAATTTTTATCACTTTAAAATGAATTACAGTATTCCTCCAATTATAAAATGACTTTATCAAAGCAGCTTTGATAAAGTGGTGACTGTAGAGTTGCTTGACATTATTTCGGTAACAAAATCTGACTGGATATATATTTTGACATCTACAAAACAAGGACACTAATGGAAACTGATGGACCCTATGTCAAAAGAAAAACAACAAACCTAAAAAACAAAAAACAGCAACAATAAAAAAAAAAAAAAAAACACAACAGGCTGCAGGATGATGCCCAGCAAATTAACAGGTGAATTGTAAAGAACTCCATTCCTAAGGGGCAAAGTCAATGAAGAAGAACTGAAAAAAGAAATAGGGAGGGAAAAGTGAAGACAAGCTAAATCTTGTATTACTTAAAAAATTAACAAACAAATAATGAGGGGAATTTTAGAACAGAATAGAGAAAGGCTGATGAAGAGTTAGTTTTAACTAAAATAGCTGGCATTCAATATTCATGTTTCTATTTGTGCTATATCCTTCAAGTAGAACTGTGCTCATAAAGCAGAGCATCTCATTATTAATTTTCCTTTGTTCAGGCTTTTTGTCGTCTTCTTAAATTTTGACACAAACGTGTTCCAGAATATTGTGAACAAAATGCCATCCTCAGGAGGACTAGCATTTGTAGACAGGTTGTGTTGTGGATATTCCATTTCAGAAGCCAAGTCCTTTACTCTCAAGAACCTTTGTAAACAATTCTGCTTTCACATTTATAAAATGTATTTATACATAAACTCAAAGATCTCTGAGATAAAAAAAAAAAAAGAAAAAACCAACAAACAACAAACCTGACCAAACAAACAAACAAAAAAGAAACAAACGTGTTTTGGGAATTAATTATAAACATTTTCATGCTTTTTTTTTTTCTTTTCCATTTTGAACTGTAGATTTAATAAATGTATCATAGATTGGTCGCTCTTCTGTCATTGAGAGATAGTATGTCACAGGTAAAGAATTTCTGACAGTCCTTAAAGCAGAACTGTGATAAATAATGCAGTGCCAACACTTCAGTATTAGCACAGTCAACAAACTCCTCAAAGTAAATGATAACATTTACATATTTTACCACCTACTGCCACCATGTTTCCATTTGTACTGACTCCAGGAGCAGACTATTTCTAAAGGCGTTCAGAAAGAGTTGATTATTCTGCTGTTTTTGAGCAATCTGTGAAGTCCCTGAGCAGCAGATTTTGGAAACCAAAAGCTGGCATGGCTGGTACATTCTTAGTATTCTTTGTATCCTGTAGTCAATTACTGTTGACCATTGATGGATGTAAAATATACATTGGGAAGTTGCATCTTTGGCCTTCTCGAGAATGGCCACTCTTATTGCTCTATTCCAAGAAATAAAAAATAAAATATAAAAAAAAAAGTAAACTAAACAACTTACTTACTTACAAACGAAACACAGACAACACTCATACAGATTAATAAATAACAAGAAATGATTGTTAGCAAGAAAAGACTATGAAAGCAAAATACTGAAAATCAAGCAAAAGAAAAATCGAACTTTCTGTCACAGTGACTTGGCTACGTTTTCCTTCACTCTTGGCTAGAACATTTCCATTGATAGAGTTGCTAAGTGCATTCTATTTACAAATATAAACACTCGATTTTGATCAGCAAAAATGCATCGGCACACTTGAACAGTGTTGATGATGACATAATTACACTCACAATTTCCTCTCCGTAATGATTTTTAAATGTCAGCAGTCATTTTTTGTCTAATTGTAGCTTGCATGTCAGCACTTCCTCTTAAAACAGCATGTTTCTCTCTGCTGGAATTTCACACCTCTCCACTCACTCACTCACTTCACCAGTGAAGATAATGAATATGATATAGGACTTCAGGATTTTTTCACTCCTGAGCTGTTTTACTATTTAATATCAAGCAGGCAGAATGGAGGTGTTTTTCTTTTTTTTTCTCTCTTTCAAATGCAGAGTTTAATCATTTAAGCTGTAAATAAGTATTTGATTTTAATGAACAAATCAAGTATTCATTTCTTTTGCCCCCTGCTGTTGCTGTGCTAATAACCTGTTTAAAAGCATGGGCGTATGATAAAAATATTCTCACTCATCTCTATTGCATATTCACTAGAGGAGAAGGCTGATCCTGCAATGCCAGACAGCTTCCTGCTCAGTTCAGTGTTTAGCAAACTGTGAAAGCAGGTGACCCTTTCTCTGCTTAGACAGCCTGCTTAACGATGTCACTGCTACTGTCTCGTGCTATGGCCTAGAAAGTGACCTATGAAATGCAATTCTGCATGGTGCTAGGCCTCAAGATACCACAGCATAAAAAACAGGTGCACCTGGAGTTCATCTCTGTGCTCTCCTCCTCTTTTCATAGATCACAGACCACATCATCAAGTCCATGGAAGTGTATCACTTGTGCAATGAACTGGAAGTTCTGCATTGAGATTAGCAGCAAACATTTTCCACTCATCCGAACATACACTGGAATTGGAAATGGGGCCAAAGAGGCTCCTTCAGTCCCATTTGCTCACAACTCATTCGTGTCTCTGATGATTCTTAACTCTAGGGTATTGGAGATAAAGCTTTTGTTTACAGGCCCCTATGTTATCAAAATAAGTAAAGCGCCATAAAGAACACATATAGCAAAAACAAGTCATGAAATAATTTTGAGGTATCTGAAAAAAAAGAATACTGTTGAGAACTTCTGATCAAACATATCCATTGGCCCCATTAGATATCTTAATGGGCCTCCAAAAAAATCAATGTATAAATAATGTGTAGTTAGGGTTTGTGTGTAAGCCTTTCTGTCTAAAAAAATCTTCTGTACATGATAATTTAAATTATTTTGATATGTCTCTGTAACATTACCACCACAGTTGTGATACATGCACAATACAGTGTATGTGCCCATAGGCACATGGTGATCATATGTATATCCACACAAATGAATGCTGTTGACCTGCTTCTCTAATTCTTTTTACTTACGCTGTTCTGTATTTTACACTTTTGTATTTTCCCTTTTCGATTAAATTGGCACCTCAGAAATTTTCTGGAGCAGTTGGGAAGGACAATTACTTTTTTTTAAACAAGCACTCCATACCTGCTTGTGAGATGTGTCCATGAGCACAGACTATCTGAAAATAGGCGCTTCCAGGTCACTCCACTTCAGCTGCCCCAAGGACAATTTCATTAAGGAAGCAAAGCAAACTAAAGAAACTAACAACCAAGCAGACAAGAGAAAAAAAATACTTTGAGCACTGACTTACTTCCAGGCAGAACATGGGTCCCGAAGATCTGATGTGAGGTCATTGCGTGACACTACATGATTGTATCTATCTTCGTGAGAGCAGGAATGAGTCAAGAACTAGCAACGCTGAAAGTAAAGAGACTGTAAGAGATGGACCGAGAACACGAGAACACGAGACACTCATCTAGAACTTTTCCTCTGCCCTTTCCCATCCCATTTTTTGTACTGGAGAGGAAAGAAAGGAGGAGAAAGTATGTTTTACTTAAATTACATGTAATATGCTCATGGAGAAGTTGACTATACTGAAATTTTACCACAACATTTCTGTTCCTTAGGAGCAAGCTCCTCTTCTGTGTACTGCACTACAAAACAAACAAACAAACAAAAACAAAAACAACCAGAGCAACACCTCCTTTCCTGAGCTAAAGCTAAACTGGGAAAAGGAAAGGGAAAGAAAGAGCCATACCTGGAGTTTCTGGCAGCTCCAGGTGGCTTGTTGGAGGCAGTGATCAGTGATTTGCTTTAGGCTAACAAGGTAAGATGCTATTTGGAAGAGCAGGGCCATGTGGTTCTGCATAGAACAGTAAAAAAGTAGTTAAACATATCTGCTTGACTGTTTGGATATTCCTGAAGAAGACTGTGTGAACATTATACTGCTTTAAAAAAAAAGTGATACACTACAGGCAGCCCCTGTAGCTCAGTCACCCTGGCTAGGTGTTTTGGAGTTTACTGAGGAGTCTCACTGTTTTTGTTTTGAACTTCAAGGCTTCAGTGACCTATAAAAGGCTAAACACCTGTCATCGTTTTAAGCACTCTTTAATTCCTACTACCTCCACTTAAAAATGAGTAAATTAAGAAAAGGGGAATTTTTCCATTGATACGTGGATCAGAAGTATGGGATTATTTCATGTTACATATAGGAATTAAGTTTATGTTTGCTAACATTACAGACTTAAGTTTTCCTATACATTCAGACAAATAAATAAATGATGTAGAGAGTAAACACGTTTTCATTTAGGGGCTGCTGGTGGTAGGCTCAGCCTGTAGGAGCACAGAAACTGTTCTCATACCACCTGAAATAGTTTTAAGGCTATTCAAAATAAGACTGTTACTGGCATGTTATTCATGACTCAGACAGAGCATTGGTTTCTACTGCACCTGAAGTTTCTTGACATCTCAGAATTGTGCCACAAGATTTTCAAGGTTCTTTTCAGAAAATGATACACATTATACTAGAGCTCACAAATGAAAGGGCCAGTTGATTTGCTTCCTATGAACTTGTACTGAACCTCAACCTTAGAAAACAGGGCTAATAAAGACAGATGAATTGTAACTATGACAACAGTATTTCTAAGAAAAATATGTATAACCAACATTTATATAACCAGGTGGGGTAACGCAGTATTTGTACGTTTCGTATCTTTTGTATTACTTTTCACTAGCAATGACATAAGTAATGCAGGTCTTTCCAGATACCCTTTTAATATATCTCTGATGCTTTTTGCTAATCTTACAATGTCTACACAAAATAAACTCGGCCAAAATGTTTTAGATTTAGATACAATCTCAAAAATTAAGACTCAGTTTTAATTGTCTTTCTTTTGGCAAAACTTGGTGCTATGTTTATAGATTCCATTCAGCTGTTATATTGCAAATATTTTTTCATATTTTTGTGACAAAAAGTGAAAATTTTTCATTCATTTCATGAAAACTGCTACCAATTTTTCAAATATCTCACCATATTAAGTAAGTGAGACAATAATCTAGCTAACTGTATGTTATTTCTTCCTCAGATTGAGCAAATGTAGTTATTACTTAGTTTGGATACTTATTGGCACTGAAGTAAAATACTTTCTGTCTCACTTTTAAAACCCATTTCACTCCAACTAAGTTGTCTTCTTAATTTCCTTTTCTCTAACTAAACTGAGAAATACAGATCTTTCCATTACTCTGTGTATAAAACATGTCTAGTTTATTTGAAACACCCTGCCAAGGGGCATTTTCTAATCTTTAATTAATATCACAAATACTTCTGCTTCCCATACATTCCTCCAGTGAAAGGTTGTGCAGAACAAGTCACTGAATTCTGCATGTTCTGTGGGACTACATGGAGAACTACTTATTTCGCACACTGAACAAAAGTCAAATTCTTGTTTGCTTGCCAGTTTGTTCCCCACCCTCTGAGGTTTGAAATGCTGAAGTTATAGGTGCAACACTGGGATTTGAATACTGATAGGACAGGATCAAGGTAAGGCCTGCAGTTGCTCTAGAATTCATATGGCATCTTTTCTTTCAATATTACACTGCATTTCTAGTTTCTTATGCATTCCTTTCATAACATAGGCACTGTGTTTTTATTTTATTTATTTTTTTATACCTAATAAACTGCAAATACAATGTTCATTTCCCTAATAGGACTAGGGAATTAACAGTTCAGGTACTATCAGATGTACTATATATATATAACGTATATGTACATACATTTTTTAATATACATAAAATGCAGCCCAGTCTTTACATGTCTCAATCTTTTTAACTAGCCTTACAGTTGTCTTTGGGATCAGCCAGTTCTATTATATAAGAGGAGATAAAGCTAGCCTTAGAGTGCAAAATCTCTACTTTTGCTCTAGTAGTGCATATCAATTTGAGTTCACCTGATAACGCTGCCTAGTGTATGTTAAAGCTGCTCTCACTGGCTATCAGTCATACCTTCTAATCCACTCCACTTTGGGATCTCGACTTGCTTTCCATCTGTCCTGTTCTTGGTAGCTATGCTCACAGCCTCGACATAATGATTTAAGCAAGGCTTACCCATCCTGCAGGGAGAAGCCTTAAATATAATCTGATCTTTAATTTGACTTGACGTCCCCTGTCTAGAGAACCTGACAGGCTTTTCCCATCCTACAGCCAGAGTCTAAGCTAACACCTAAGTAGTACGGATAAAAAGAATACCAGGATTTGACTATATGTGACTGCACAATTTAGCAGCTTGTTGTATAGATGTCCTCATAACAAATTGCCTAATGCTTTAAAAAGAGCTGTCCAAAACATGAATTTGTGCAGTCTCCTGTTCTTAAACACAGGGTTCTATTTCTTGTCCTTTCAAAACAAAGGGACTAAAAATGGAAACTTTCTTTGCCCATTCCCACTGCTTATTCCAGTACGTGCATATGTTAGGTTGGATTAATTTTCAGATGAAGGACTGATAATAGTTGTTGGGCGTACCAGCATCAGTTGAAGCAATAATGACATCTATCTTTTATTGATATTTTTTGAATAATTATCATTTCTTTAATAGAAAACCCTGTAAATATTATATCCCACACACCACTTTCTTTATCTTGCCCTCATTGCCTGAATGGTACTATAAAGTCACCATGATAGAGTGCTATGGACACCAGTGCACATCATTAAGTCTCCTGGTACTGAGAAATTCAACAGCAGTGACAGCCTGAAGGCTTTAGTCAACCGAAGACCCATGACAACAAACAATATAGATTGGTCAAGCTGTTCTCTTGCTGTGACCCTTCCTCTTTCTGTTCAGCCTATGTGCTGGCCTGGGGCTCTCTAGGGACATGCTACTGCAGCAGCAACAGTTTGTGCCTGATGCTGGCATCATGGAGCCTGCAGTCAGCTACAACTGAAGCTTGTTCAAGCCATCTAGCAGAAGTGCAGCCTGGAATTGGCCCTGACATAATAACTTTGGGTGTCATCAACACAATGAAATAGCAAATGAAGCCTGTCGTCATCACTAGATAGTGTCATCATACTCTTACCATCTCATGTGCTATTAGCCCAAGAAAACTTAAAAGTAAAAACACAGTTAGCTGGGATTTGTGTTGCAGTGATGCACTAAAATCTTGAGAGAAATGGGTTATCTATCAACAGCAACATGCTGGGATGCCCTCTTTCCTTCCAACTAAGAGAGTAACTTCACAGAACAAATTGCACTGAACAAATCTAAACAGTTATGAAGATAGCTGTGGAATGTATCACCATGTCAGTGTGGCTCTGTGCCTGTGCTGGTCCTGACACAGTACCACACTGAAATGTCTAGGTTCCACAGTGGCTGGGTTAATGCAAAATCCAAGCTCTTTGCAGCAAGACTTTTTTTTAATCTTGATTTTTTGTAGATAAAAGGGAAAAGAAACATCCACTGTCTTAACAGTCATCTGTGAAAAGTTTCTGCTTTCCCAAATGTTTAGGGTATTTAGGAGAAGAGAAACAAACGGACTGACTTCTCCAGTATGTTGTGAAAACATGCCCTTGACTGTTGCAGGCAGAGGTTCCTCTGTAAAGCACAGCTGGATGGTTGCCAGTGAAGCCTTACTACAGTAGTTGGCTAGGGAACAAGGATGCCCTGGCAACCACACGTTAGTAAGGATGCTGCATAATCTTTAGCAAACTGTTGCGTACAAAGCCTGAGGGTGGAGGGGGGGGAAAGTCTGTTTCCCAGTGATTTATGTAGGAGTTGCTGCAGAGCAGCAAGGAACACTCTCTCCATGGACGGAAAGCAATGGTATAGTGATAGAGCATTAGAAGTTTGTGGCTAAAGAACTTTAAACAATTTTACAGGTGTACTTACTCTTTCTTGCATCTCTTCAAAGCTACAAAATGAGGCAGTGGTTTTTATCACAGGATGGAAGATCTAAGGGAACATCACGTTGACACCTTTTAAGAAAAGAAAAAAAAAAAAGGTTATGGAGAGAAAGGGAGAAAGTCCAGGTTATGAAAGGTAATTGCTTCAAAGTTCACTGACATCTTTTTGATTCATGATTTAGTTTTGCAGCCTTCAACTCTTTCTTTGTGTAAGTAAGCGTGCACCAGTGCACTGGGAATAGTCATATGTTTGATTAGGTACTGATGCCTTCTTTTGCTCTCTAAGAGTCTCATCAGGTCAATTCTTGCACGCTCAGGAAGCAAGGTAGGCTCTCTTCAGAAAACTGCAATATCACCACCACCACCCCCCAACTCCAGCCTAAAATTCTCCAGGAGATATCATTCTTTAATGCATTCATAAATGCAGATGTCTGAGGAAAATAATAGGGATCTGACTATTATCTTAAATAAACAGCAAAATACCAGTGGTGCTTGAAGCCCCTAAGAACTATGGCCATGCACGTTCATTAAATCTGTCTGCTATTGACAACCCAAAATCTACAGCAGCTCTCTGTGGGGGTCAGGTGAGGTCTGGTGACTTCCAACACCCTGCCTATGCTCTCAGCTGGTGGTTTCTTTATGTGGTAAGAACAGCCAATGCTAAGAAGCAGGTATGATATCATCACAAGAGATTTTAGTTCATTGGGCAGTGGAACAAACTCTGGAGCAGTTCTCATGTATTTCACAACAATGGTGTAAAAATTATTTCAAGGTATTAGTTAACATTTATGAACTATTTGAAATTTTCAGGAGAATCATAAAGTTGCTATAGCCATTATCACTACTATATTAACTGATAGGAAAATATTGTGTTCTATATATAAATGCTTATTTTGTTTTGGTTCTTAAGAGCATTTATGTATTTTGTGAAATTCATTGTGTATTTTTCTGTGTGTCCTTTGATGTCTAAGAACTTAATAATGATTTCAAATACTGATATTTTGGGATTTTTAAAGCCTTTTTTCATGCAGGCTTCTATGGGAGGTTTGCTAATGGTATGCACATTTGTTTGAATTAAACTCTTTAATTCTATGGGAGGAGATCAGTTTGACATGGGATTCAACTGCTTTTTTTTTTTTTTTTTTTTTTTGATTCAAGAGTGTTTGACTAGATCTGGTTGACTGAACTGTTTCCTCAAGGAAGTATTCATTCAGTCAATGTTCTAAGGGTTAAGAAAACAGAAACCCATAGTTTTCAGTGAGTTGTTGTTATGTACGTTGCCAGGGGAACTGTAGCTGGAATGCTGAAATGTGTTGTTTCTCCCCAAACCCACAGGAGTGGAGCTTAAGTATGTTGGTGTATTCTAATCCTTGCAATTAGCTTCTATGTGGTAGGGGGGCTTATGGAACTGCATCAGACTAAATATGTGTTAGGAACACTAGGCAACATTCCCACCATTTTGAATGAAACATGCTCATTACTCACGTGAATTACAATTTAAAGAATAAAAGGAAGTGTATTAAAAGCCTCTCTTATTGCTTCTCCCAGGACTCCATTGACTTCTTTTAGTAATACACTCTCTAGGAATTGAAGATCTCCAAGGAACATTCCTTAAGACTTAGGTAGGAGAAATCATGAGGTTGATTTATCTTGACACAGGTCTGTAGTATCTGCATTGCCTTACTCTCATACCATTTTACTCTATTGTAGCTCTATTGAAAATAACTGACAACAGAGGAAACAAATTTTAACCTTGTTTCCATTTTAATGGTTAAGCTTATGTACTGCCAACAACTCTGTCTGCAGAAAATCTAATCAAACTCCATTGCCAGATCAATTGCTGTAAGAAAACTCTATATATCTGTATAGTTCTACTGTAACTTAGATCCTTCAAGAAACTGGGAACAATTATGAGGTCCAAACCATTCCAAACCCATTCACTGCACCATTACTCTCAGCTATTGGCCTGGCTGTAACCATGCTTTTTCACAAGTGGCCTGCTAGCAGCACCTAGTTGAAGTAAACCTATCTGAGAAGCACTCAAATCCTGTTTGAGTCAAACATTTTTCAAAGATTTACATTTGGGTTTATGCATTTATTCTGCTATATGTTAGGATCTGTGTTCAGGGAAATGCTTTTAGTTTTGTGTGCCTGTATCACTCAACATAATTTTGTCTTACTGTCCAAGATAAATGAGCCATTTCTAGTTCCAATGGACATGGAAAACAAAGGCTACTTACTCCTTTGTAGTTATCCTTTAAACAGTTCAAAGCCCTGTCTTTTCCTTTCTGTAAACTGAACAGTGCTTTCCCAAGCCATGGTTTCTAAAAACATGATTACTCCTACCGCCTTCTGTGACTCCAAGCGAGGAACACAGAGCTATGGCTCCTGTGAAAGATTAATAGTCTTCATCTGATCAGTCCAGAGGCAGATTACAAACATTTTATCCATGTAAGTCATGTCCATACATCCTATTGTGATAATATATATATATTTGTTTGTTTGTTTGCCTCAGTACACAACCATTGACTACCAGGGTTTCTTTCTGCATCCAGATAAAATAGTTAACTTACTCTTTCAATATGTCCTGGAATCTTCATCCTCCAGTTGTCCAAACAGGATTGTCTGAACTGAAGAACAAGGAATGAGACTGGTTCATTCTTCTTTCTTCCACAGTCCATTATCTCAAAGCTTCCTTCAAGCTCTAACATTCATAGCAAGTAGAAAAGCAGATCCATATAATCAGCAATAGGAAATCTAGGGGAGAGAATTTAAGGCTTCTATCAAAGGTCAGAAGCCAAGGGTCCTATTTCTGCTATGATCAGAACAAGTGAACAGTGCTGAAGGTAACTTGGGCAAGCTAACCACTAGTTCACATTTCCCAACCACAGTGCTGCCACCATTTGCATTAGTGATTTCAAATAAAAGAAAAATGATATAAGAACCTGATCTATGATTTCTGTGCTCTTTCGCGTTCCATGTCATTTGACACTCTGAAGCAAAGAAGGGCAACTCAAGAAGCATAAAATTTCGGTTTATTCTCTTATGATCACTTATGCTTTGTGAAGCCTCCACACAGCTTATTTAGACCAGGCAAACTTCTGAAAGCACAAGGCTGCACTGAGGTGCACTGGAAAGAGCCAAACATGGCTTTCCTACATTCTACTTGGCTCAGGTCTGTACTACAAAACACAGAGGGAAACTGAAACCAAAGCCCTGCACTCAAAAGAATAAATTCTACAGTGGGTGCTAAACTCCAGAATCCTAACAATACGTGGGGCACTCCTTACCTTGTTTTGTTTCTTGCCATTTGCAGTCACAAGGTACAGATGAGCAAAAAACTGCCTTTTTTTCCTTTTATTAGATGCAGAAAACTCTTTTGTTTTGGCACCGCTTCTATTTGTCATTCACAAAGTTTGTTTTTCTCTTGAGTTTTTTGGGAGCTTTTTATTTCCTGTCGGAGTGTGGAAGAGAAAGCTGTTCTCGTCTGTAAGTTATGTGCCCCTTACAGTGCCCCTTAGTTACACAGCACAAGGAAAAGAGAAACAGAATCCACGGCATCATGCAGAAATGCTGCACTATATAGTTTGCCCTGGTTAAACATTTCCAGAAAGGGAATAAGACAACACTGTGGAGATCCTGAAGGTCTTTGGGCCGTTGTGCTGCATTTCAGGCTAAACTTTCTGAGGAAGTGCTGGATTCTGGGCAAATTTGGTTTCAGATCTGAGTTGCACAGGTTAGAATTATTTCCCATTTGTAACACTACAACGGTGTCTCCTCCGTACCTGAAAGTGGTATCTGGAGCCCTAAAAAGTGATACTTAAATGATGTGGGACAGCTGCTGTTTGATTTAGTCATACTTCACTCACCTTTCTTAATCTTTATCCAACCAACTTAAAGTATGCTTGCAAAATAATGCACAACGTCTTGCATGTACTGATATTTGTTTTGTAGTACATTAACTCCGTCATTTTCCCTTGTGCTTCAGGTATTCAGAGGGATGTCAAACTAGAAAGAAAAAAAAAAAAAAAAAGAAATTTGATCACGTTTTACGAACCCTGGAAGATGAATGGTTTGCATTTTTGGATGAAGTCTGGGATGGTCTCACTTGGTCCTCCGTATCCACTTTTTTATTCATTTTATCTTGTTCTGAAATGTTCTGGTGAGGGAAACTGAGTGTTGAATCCAGTCAGCCCCTTACAGATGCAGGGGTTTTCTGAATTACTTAGTGCATTCACAGACAGCAGTCCCTCATCTAACAACAGGATGGATCAAACCACTGGATCGAGACAGCAGCTTACATGAAATCTGAATGCATCCTGTGACTTGTGCTTGCTGCTTTTTCTTTGCTAGCAGTATTTGAACCTTCCCTGTTCTATGCATATGCCTGAACAACTCACCTTCGAGATTACTTTATCTGTTTATATTTATTCTCCTTAAAGTATCATGCATTATTTAAAGTTTCAAGAACCTTTCAAAACTAACATCAAATTCCACACAAAATGTTGGACAGTACAGCATCTTTTGGTTGTGCCTTAAACTAGGAGACAACAGGATTTTAACAGTATAAACAGGAAAAAAGAATCACAATGAAAGCATTTGTTGTTAACATGGTAGCAGAAAAATATGTTTCTACAGCAAAGTTACTGTTAGTTAATAGAAAAGCCCTTTTCTGATCTGTAAGTAATGTTACTGTAAAATAAGAATTATAGTTTATCTGCCATTCTGTCAATTAATAACTTTCTTTCTGTTACGTTCAATTAATTAGTTATTGGAAATACAGTGAGGAAAGGATCCGTGCAATGAATCAAACCTTTCAGCATGCTCAGCTGCTGGGGACGGGGGCATACATCTTCCTTTTCTGCAGCTATGTAGAGCAACAACAACAAGCGCTGAGCTGTGGCCTTTGGTTAGCCTCTGCATTTTTACACTAGGATTTGTTCAGTTGACATAAAATGGTAGCTGAGGCATTCCAAGCCATCACTACAGGGGGCCTCTACAGGGGGAAACGCAGACCCTAAACATGCTCCCCAGAGCCCCCCCTAACTACGTTCAAAGAATGCAGCTTTAACCACTGCTCAGAAGAAACCCCCACCAACTTGCACAGAGGCCACCCTCTGCTCACAAAAACTAGTCCCTTCCCCGCAGGCATTCGGGATCCTTTGAAATGGAAAATTTATGCTGTACTGAAATAGTTCATACTATAATAAACAACTAGTGCCATCATTCTGCTGGTATTCAGAGCGCAATTAAACCTGAACCTCATGTGAGTACAACATTTGGGGTGGAAAGGTGGGGCTGTGGGGTGCAGGCAGATTTCCCCAAGATATTTTTTCCTAGTGGTACAGGATTTACTGCTGCTCCCCCAGCTCGCTCGCCTTGCGGAGAAATCCCCTTCCCCCTCCCCATGGTTACATGGGGCACAGGGGCTGGTGGGTGATTATATAACTTATAGGTCAATTTGTTGTTTGGGCAGAAGTGCTGCAAGAATGTGGTATGTTGGCCGAAGCTGTTTGTTTGCTTAAGTTCTCAGAGTTCAATGAGGTCATTTTCTCATCTTCCCTGTGTTTTCTGTATTTTCCACAGACCTGCCAGCCTCAAACAACACCCTCTTTCTTCGCATTAGAAATGGAAACACGTCCTCTGCAGGAATTTTCCACTTAATAGCTCCTGCTTTCCTACCGGGGGCCTCAGTGCACCACCACTGCAATGCTGTATTTCTTTCCACTGCAGTTTGACATTTTGCAGCCAGAACAACGAGCGGCATTCACTCCATCCTGCTTTTTGAAAAACGTATCTCTGCAGGCACACAGAAAACACCCGGTGCAGCCATCACCACAGGGAAATGGCAAAGGCATTTAAGCATCATTACAAGTCACAAAGGATATGGCATTGCTACAGAATACTGATCTTTTATACAGTCTCTTTTCCTTGCTCCACCATTCTCCCCACCAACCCTTTTACACACACACACACACACACACACTAAAGCCTCTGCCCTGCTCTCCTATTACAAGCCAGGCTCATGTTCTACACTTGTTTATAATTGTTTGCCTCTGTGAATTATTTCCTTCGCATAATATTTGCAAACTGTAAATAAGGTCCTGATACCTCGATGAGCAGAAATGCAGATTGCAAATAATCTCCAGCAGTAAACAAGGATTCTGCTTTAAAATGCGCTGAGTGACCTGTCACAAAGCAGCAACATTTGCAGACTGTTTACTACTGAGATGCAATGATGCAGTCTGAAATGCAGCAAGCTAAGGACTGGAGCAAAATGGGATCTCAGAGTCGGTCAAGCACAAGATAGAATATTTTCTTTTTAATATTATTATTTTTTTTTAAGCATGAGCTTTATTATAAACTATTAAAATGTAATTTCCCTTTACTTTTTCTGTGAAGTATTTGTATATTTCTTTACAGAAAGATAAAGGTCCAGAGGTAAACATCATTTGTAGCTGGAAGGAAGGTTTCCCCTGTCTGCACAGTGGTAGAGTCTCAGACAGCAAGGTCCCAGTAGGTCAGACTGGCACATTGAATTGCGTATCAAATGAAACTGGTATTCTGGAAAAAGGGTGGAAAGAGGAAGAGGGGTGTTAGTAAGGAGGTTGTTCAGGCCGAGAGGGTGGGCCACAGAAAGACAACAAGAAAAAAAATAAATAGGATTGATGATTTGTAGGACACCTAGGGTATTTCTTTCAGGGGGTATTACTTCCACTTTTAACCAGGAACAAGAGCTGGTAGAAAAAAAAAGCGGCAGGAGCTGACAGCTTTGTGCTGATCAAAGGGAAGTAGCACTGAATGCCTGCCTTTGCTAGCTATTTATTAGAAAGAGAGAAGGGCTCCTTTACCATTCTACTTGGGAGAGAAGGGATTAAAGATCAAAAAAGAAGGGAACTGACCTGACTTCTTTGTTCAGAAAATATTTCCCTTTTTTTCCTTTATGTTTTTTTCCCCTGCATGTCATGCTGTCCACTATAAGCCAAAAACACCCTTTCTTTTCAGTGTTGCCGCCTTTCTCTACTCATTAAACAAAATTTCTGGTGATGAACAATTCCTGAAGCATCTTTTTTTTTTTTTTAAAAAGGCCCCCCTTGAGAAAACTTAGTTAACTGTCTTTTAGCCTGATTAACCTAGGAAATAAAGTTTGAATGCACTGCTGGGATTCTATTTGGATCATCAGTTCACAGAGATAACAGCAAAAGGTGTTAAAATGCACTTCACTAGTGCAAGTGATCTCATGTTGTAAAAATGATTATCCCCAGCAGAACAGGGAAGGATTAAGGGGCCGTGTCTACATCTGGGAAACTCTGTGTTATACCATCTTTAATACATGTATTGATCACACGCACAAAATAAGCACATAAGGATAGTAGCAAATGGCACAATGCATTAAACCTGCTCTTAAGTCAGTGAAATGTGACCGTCTTTATTTCTAGAATTGTAACAAAGCTGTTAAGCAGTTTCAGTGAAACTGGGGAATACTTGCTTGTATGATTGTGGATCATTGTGGATTACCTGCCATGTAAAAGCTGTTATCAAAATAAGACTCTCTCATTGCAGAGATTTTGAAGAATTGTGGGGTAAGTTTGGTATTCTATCTCCAAACTGCCTGAACTGCACATTTCCCCTGAATTTCATCACAACTGCTCATCTGTATTCACCAAACATGTCTGTTACATGGACCAGAAGAGAACTGCTGCTTCTCATTGTAGGTAAGAGTGAGGCTAGATGACTGTGCAAGCAAGACTGACGTAGACACTTTAAAAAAAAAGAATGGTGTAGACCAGACATTTGAATAACTCGGCAGTGAAGTGGGTAGAACAAATAAAACAGACAGAATAGAATAAACAGAACAGAACAGAACAGTTGGAAAGGACCTTCAAAGATGATCTAGTCCAACTGCCTGATCACTTCAGGGCTGACCAAAAGTTAAAGCAGTGAGAACATTAAAAGTGGGTATATAAAGTATTGAAGGCGTTAGCCAGGAAGTCATGGGGCATCAACTGCCTTTCTAGGAAACATGTTCTAGTGTGCAACCACCTTCACAATGAAGAAATATTTACTAACATCCACTGAAACTCCCCAGTGCAAGCTTTATGTCACTCCCATGCATCCTGCTGAATTCAGCTGAATACTCCATTCTGTCTCAAGAACAGCCACAAGTATAGAAACGATACATAACTAAATATGCATTATTTTAAAGCCAAAGTTTTGATACTCTTTAATAACAAAATTAGGCTACCAGTTCAAATACATGGTGACAATCATCAGGGTCTTTTCTGATCTATGACCTTCATCAGTACCCAAACAAATCCTCAAATGGAATTTAAGAACGCACATCTCAAAAAAAGCTGTCATATTTGTGCCATAACCTTCTTTCAGCTACACTATTTATTGACAACCACCATACTAGCACAGTGTATAGGAAAGTTTTGGTAAAAACTACTTTAGCACCATGTTAGATGTGATAGTGAGACAAATCATTGACTTTTTTGCTAAAAATATTATAGTTACACATGTTCGAATCTTGTCAAGCAGTTGCCTCTTTCGTTCCTGTATTAAAGATTTCTTTTAGTGGATATTTGAAATATTGTATGTGTCTATCACCACAGCAGTGACATTTGTTATTTTGCTCATCAAAATGTCACCTGCCTATCAAGATAGCTAGAATAAGTAGGAGTGGGAACTCTCATGGAGTCATGCACAGGCTTTTTTCTGCCAGCAGATGTATTATGAAAGGCACTTACATTGGCAGGGAGTAGCAACAGAAGTTAGCTTTCCTGACTGCAAAATTAAAGGAATTAGCAGTTGCCTCAAAAAGATGTTTTAGAAATTGCTCCACAACATTAAGGGGGGAGTAGGGGGTCTGCTAGACCAGCCAGACTCTGACAGTAGAGGATTGTTCTTACAGTAGCTCATATTTGCAGAGGACTTTGAAGACGAAGAGGACTCTGTAAATGCTTTTTCAAGTACTATACCATTTTGAACATTCTTAGCTAGAACACTTGGTTGCTCTAAAAGCCTGAAGAAAAAATTAGCCAAGGGCCTAGTAAGGAGCCAGGTGACAAAAGAGACAGGAAATAAGGATGCTAGATAAGTGGAAAGCAAATTCTAAACAGTGAGGTAAAAGACAAAATGAAAAAGCCAAGCCTAGAAAAATACAGTGAGGTTTTCAGAAATGGCACCATTAAAACAAATGATCAACAGTGTTTAAAATACACTGTATTTCTCCACCTATCCATGAGTAGATCTTAAGTACCCTTCAATGCCTTGGAGTCAGATTTCATGCCAAATTGTCTGTGTTACCAGTTTTGCAAGTGCTACCACTAATTGAAACCACGAAATCTTGCAGTTCTAAAATAAGGCAGGCAGGGCATCCCCGGTGAAAAGCTACTCAGCAGGACAAACCCTTTGTTCTCTTCTAAAATGAACTAATTCAAGGAAATGTTGTCTGAATCATTACAACTAAATGTATGCAGATTTTCCTTCATACCATCCCCCCACCTATAATTTTCCTTGTTAGTTATCAAAGGATTTCACTTTTCTTGTCGACTGCAAAAATGGTTTTAATATGCATATTTCCAGGTGTATAAATTTTGCTTTTGCAGGGATCTTACATGGCACATATTGTGTTCACCTGTGGATAGGTTGGCTAATTAGCAGAGTCCAAGTCCTATTTTATTTCATTTAGACCAGAGTAATTTAAACCAGGAAGATGATCACAGCCACACTCAGTAATTTAACTCCCTCCTTTCAAGGCTGATTTAGTAATTACATTTTGGTTGTGTGTGTTCAGGGAGCTTTTAAACTGCTTGTTTTCCTCAAGCATGTAGGTGTCTTCCCCATTCCCAGCCCCCCTCCTCCTAAACCCTGTCTTTCTGAATAGTGCTAGCTGCATTCATTTAAGAAATTAGAAAGTTGCAGCTGTCGTTATTTTTTTTCATTATAAGATCTACAACATGCAAAAAGTTAGGTGGGCTGGGGTTTTGCATTCCCTCATACTTTCAGCAGTACTTCCATTTGACCTGAAAGAAAAAGGCAGCAGATAGGCCAGTGTTGTGAGGGCTGAGATATCCACGTGGATTACAGCAGTGTGTATACATAAACATTCCTTCACACCTGGTTTGGAAACCTCAAAAGCCATCCTCATCACTGTCATTAGCAGTCATTGAGCATCATGAACACCAGGGGAATGGGTGATATGGCTGTGGCCCACAACTGAAGTGCTTCAATTAATGAATGTTCCTAGTCATAGTGGACAGAGAAACAAATAGTTGTGTGTAAATGGTAACTTGCACAAACCTGATTTGCAAGCTGCATAATAAAGGCCTTGCTCACAGTGTACCTCTTTTAAATCTATCATTTTGGACACTGACTTCAAGATTTAGGAGCCTGTTTTGGAAGGTAATGACTTAAAGAACCCTTTTTTGTTTTCTCTTCTTTCTTTTTTTTTTTTCTCTGAAAAGACACTAGGAAAAAGAAGTCCGTAGTAATATCAAGATTCCAGGAAAGGACTGCACAGTTTTTCAGTTGAAATTGCAAAGTAGTAGACAAATAGGTAAGCATTTCCTTTCCAATAATTCCCAGGGTCTGACCTTTACTAATGCTAAACGATTTCCAATTAACCATGTTCTTATCACACACATAATACAATCAAATTATAAACTCCTACCAGTTTCTGTATATCTGCCACAGGTTATAAACCAAAGATCAAATTTTAAGATTTACTCATGTTGGAAAAATATTTTTGAATTTGCTTTTCCTTAACTAAAACTTTTTACTTCAGTATGTCAAACAATTTGGTATGCACAAGAAATTCTTTCCTAAAAATTAGTTACCTCCTTTGTGGGGAAGCACAAATCTCAACAATGACATCACTTGCAATTTTAGACTGCTGGTGGTGATGTAGTAATTTGTTTCCTTGAGTCCATGGCCTTTGGAGACACACTGTTTAGTCTTTGAGTAGTGGGAAAACTTTTGTGAAATCTGGGGCTTCAGAGGGGACGGGGATGGGGGGGGGATGGTTCTTTAAAATGAGAAAAATGTCTGTGGATTTTGTTTGAACTTACAAGCATGATTAATGATTCTCTGTTCATTGGAATACTGTGGCTCTCATTAAGTCATTAACTGAAAAAAATAAGAATTAGGCCTCAGAAAAACTAGGATCAACCTTTTTTCTGGTCAGTGAAAAACAAAAGCGAACTGTAGCAGTATTAGCCTCAAATTTAGGGAAAGAAGCCTGATATTTTGTTGCTTTTTCTCTGCTACACTAAAGACTGAACTCTGCCAAAGGTTGCACAGTGCTTGTCTAGGTTAATGGGTGAGTTATCAAAATGCAAGATATATGACAGCCATCAAAGAATTAACGAGCAGAATTTTGAAGGCTGAAGAAGCCTTTGCAAATCCCCAAAATAGAGAGAAATCTGTGCTTGAATCTTCTGGAGTGAATTGTTATGGCATCTGCTGCTATGAGTCTTAAAGCAGAATGAATAGACAAAGAGGTTCAGATGTACAAGCTATGCTTAATCACCAAATAATAACAAAAAGGAACTCCTTAAAAACCCTCTGTGAGATCACGCTCAAATTAGCTACACATTCAAGTTTTAGAGCAACAATTTCCTCACTTCTACTTATGGGAAAATTGTAGTATTTATACCAGCCACGGAACTTCCTGCATCACATAGCACGGATGATTTTCTAATTGACTCACCCTCTATATTGCTTCATCCACAGCCCCATCGCACATTTTTTCACTGTGGAGCTCAAAAAAGAGAATGTAAAGCTCTTCTCAAGGTCCACTCCTGGATGACATCTGGGTATGAAGAACAGAAAAATTAGCAGAGCTTTCCTGATGCCTAAAAAAAGTATTTTGTACAGTGAACAGTGACAGAAGGGTGGACAAGAGTTTGATTTTGATGTAGTTCTTTTCACACTGAATTTATATTCCACTGGATGTAGGCAAGCTATGTGCTTTGTCAGAGGCTGTTAAGTGTGTTTACCGGATAAGCAGAATAGAGAAGTAAATATGTGGTTAATGATCATTTGCACAAAGCTCCAGACAATGACGTCTTGTTTCAATAGGATAGTAGAAAAAAGTTGGCCAGTGACTCAAGAGGTAGCAGTATGTCCCTAATTTTTTTCCTTCCTTGCATTCCTCTCTCTCTCTCTCAAAAAAAAAAAAAAAAAAAAAAAAAAAAACAAAAAAAAAACCTTTAGTTTTTGGAATCAAGGGAGTAGCAACCTGAATTTTGCCTTTCATCTCCTCCTTAATGTGCCTTTTTCTCATTCAGTCAGACATAAAATAGTACGCTTTGCTGCATAAATGATGAAATATTGCAGGACTGTATTTCAAAGGTATTAGATGCCTAAACATGTAGTTAAGAGCACAGTGGGAATTTTCAAAGGTGAAAGCAAGAAAGTAGTCAGTGTGAATTAGGAGTGCTTCTGTTCTTTTTCAACTGTCCACATGACTTCAAAGAAACAGAACCAGAAACATCTTGCTGTATTTCCTCCTGAGGGTCACTAGACCAACAGCCATTTCTATAGGAGCAGGACTGAATCATTTCGGTTAAATGAAGAGAAAGCTAGAATACTAACTGGAAGCAGTAGAGCTTCTATTTCTGAAGAGGTACAGGGCCCATGCAAGTTTACATTGTTTACTGCAGAACACGACCTATCTCTGTCACTCGTGGTAGAAGTGCCTGAGTACACCACAGAAAGGTTACTGTGAGGCCCCAGATAACAATGAGCTAGTGATATACTCTTATATTCCTGGCGTTAATAAAAACACAGTTATGTTAAAAAAAAAAAACAAACTCAGACCAGCAGCAATTACTCTACAAATTCAAATAATGTTAGGTTGCTGCCTGAAATATCTCTGCCAAATAGTTTGAGATTAATTATCAATATTATATGGGTCTCTTCTGATAAAGCTATTGAGTTTGGATGGAGCTTGCTAGTAGCCATTGAGAAATAAGCATGTAGACACTTACCCAACATATGGAGCAACAGAGTGCTTGTCTCTTGATCAGAATAAACACTGATATAAAATCATTTGGCAAAGTCTGATCATCTACCCCGCAGCTCAGAATCACCCATAGTTTAGTGGTTAAAAGTTTCTCAGAAGGGAGAAGGCTCAAATAAAGTTCTGTTATCACACAGGTGAGTGATCTGGACATTGCTGAGTTTTCACTGCTGGGAAAGAACTTTTTCAATTTCTTGCATGTATAAATCATGCATTTCCCGTAGTTGGACTTAGACAAACACAAACACAATACAAATTGATGCCAGAAAGGAAAGGAATATGTTTTTTAGATGGCTTAGTGAAAACAAATGTTAGTTTTGGGTCAACAGATACATTTCATTCCACCTCACATCAATTGTTCACACAAAGTCTAAATAATTGCTGCTAGAACCATACCACAAAAGCTATAAGCAGGAGCACAGCCAAGCCTGAGCACAGATCTGTCCTGAGCACAGGACAGATGGTGTTCAGGCAATAGAGGAGAAATACATATATTTTCAACTGACTATATGAAAAACATTGTATTCTTTTGCCCTTTTTCTACTCACCTCCACTAAGGTGTCTTCTCTACCATGTACAATCCCACCCTCCCTTTTTGCTTTGAGTCACAATTAGTACATTTTCATTAAAAAATAAGCCTCTCCCTTCTGTCCTCCCAACTGTACTTCCCACCAAAATTCCATTGTGAAATATTATGAGCATGTATGTTAAAATGACCAAAAAAGTCTTCCCTCCCCAGCCCTGTCACCTTTTCCACCTATCACCTCAAGTTTCATTGAAATATTTCCTGTAGGGCTCCACTACTGCTGCTGAGCTGAAGATACCTAGTCCATACCATTTTTGCTTAAGAACTTTGAGAGCAATAAATGACCAGGAGACGAGTCAGTGCTGTCAGGAGTCTGTCATACTTGTTTAAAACAGGCACAATAGGAATAGGCAAGCTGGTTGGAGACCTAATGGGAAAACAGAAGGGTGAAGGTCATACTTCATGAATCTTAAGGAGTTTATACTATCAAGCTCATCTTGATGACAAACAGGCCATTGCAGTAGCACTCCTACTGTGAACATGGAAACCTTTGAAGTATGGAGGGGGAGGAAGAATATCCTAGCTGGGCAGATGTACATATCTTGTACTAGGAGCGTTAAAATATATATATACCTATATATGTCAATGAGTTATTCATTCACGAGTCCCTCCACTATTCCAACAGAAAATTACAGACTTTCAATAGATTGACATAGCATGCCCAGCAGTCTTTTCCTGCTGTGAGTATCCGTGGTTCAAAACATCACACATTTTTTCCCACGATACAAATTGTAATTACATTCAACACCTTTCTTCATGCCTCAGAAAAGTTTCTCTGGAATTCAATTGAGTCAGCTCTTACCCAACACCTAAGTACATACTGGAACATGGATATTTGTTTTCATAGGTTATTGATATAAAAACTGGAAACATTTGAGTAATGCCTCTTTACTGAGATTTTACTGTTCTGTTTCTGTTCAGTAACATTGCCTGACTTCCAAGTCTAACATTATGGTATCACCTCTTAAAATCTTTTTCAAACTAAAACTTACTTCCTACTTCTCTGCTTTCAGGCCCCGAGCTATTATTGAACCTTCATCTTACCGCTGAGCTTAAATTTAGTTTCCTTCCTTTAGCCTTTTAATGGCAGTCGGGGTAGCTACCCTAAAGACAAATGATATTCTAGCCAGGTTGGTTGCAAGGTCCAAAACTGGCTCTACCTGCACACTTCCCTGTAAAACTTTACTCACAAGGTAAGGTTGAGGATGTTCTCATTTCATGCAACCTGTCAACCAACAAGAACCATGACCACAAAATTTGGAGAGGCACTTGCTCCTTTAAACAAACTTGACAGACAGATACAGAAATAAAGTGATTTTGAGCTCACCTAACCCAGGGGACTGCATTAATAAGCACCAGGCCACAGACACTGGCTCAGTTTGCTGCTGGCTGAAATGGCATGTTATGTACAAAATTGCTTCATATGGAGTTCCCTTTTTCCATTGTCCTACATTAGCACATAGAATTTCAGATAAGGCTGATACTCTTTCCCATGGGCAAAGCATAAGCTCCATTTGGAAAGCAGCCCTATCCTCTGTCTGAGTCAAACATACGGACAGGCAGGTGCAGAAGCGTTTCCTTCCTTAAAAAAACCAAAACAAACAAACAAACAAAAAAAAAAAGGCCAAAATAATACATTGTCACTAGGAAAAATTTAGCTCTGATCTTACTGTTAATTACAGCTATTCATAAGACATTATCCAGCAGTTCAAAGGGGACTAATGAAGGACCTATAGCAGCTATTCTTGTACATATGTCACTACTGTATTGCCTATTTCCATTGCTTTGTGTGTACTGTAGATAATTTGTATTACATTGCTCAGACTTCTGCTGGCTGCAAAGACAAGGGTAAATAAGCTTGCCACAGGTAGGCATCACTACTGTATGGTGAACAATTAAGCAATGGAAAACTGGGATGCATATGATGAATCTCACAACCTGTCTATCATCTTAGCAGTCCTAAGTCTACCAAAAAGTTTGTCGAACAAGGACAGTTTGATCTTTAAAAAAGAATAGCAGATGGCAGCTTGGATAGGAATGAGTGTTCTTGTGTACCCTGCATTTGTGTTTCAGAAGGGTGAATCTTGGAGATGTAACTACTCCCTTGAGAGAGCTCAGTCTCCTTCATCAACAGCCATTGCTAATGGAAGTCTTGCAGCTCTTGATGGAGAACACCAACATGGAGGCATCTTTCTGACTGGTAGACCTCTCCCTGCAGCAAGCCACACCACAGCTGGTATTGGAGCCAATAATCATGGATTTAGATTTCCATCTAAGATCACTGTATATTATCTACTCATAGGCCAAAACAGCTCTTCAGTCCTTGGCACAGCTTTTAGTCTTCCCAAAACACAGCCTGTCTCATCACAGCTTTCTGTCCCTGGAGGATGAGGTGTCTTTGGAAGATCCCTGTCTTTCAGTTTGAGTTAATCCCTACCCTGGACATGTCAGCTTGGAGACAGTGCAAGCCAAGTAGCAGTTGAGAGCAGGGGGCAGCATGGCAATTGGCCAGCAAGATGGGCTTGAATGGAGAGGTGGAAAGGACTATAGGCTCTCTATAGTTGTGCAGATAGCATGCTCTCAGAGTCAGCTCCAGATGATATAAATGCTTTGGAGTGAGATTGCTAATAGATCTTTTACTGCAGCCAATATTCTGAACTATTGGTACAACAGACAACTCTTGCTTTTCAAAAACTCCTTTGGAAGGAAGCCCTGTCCCAACATTTCTATGTCAGACACAAGGTGATGCACTTAAGGTAGGATGAATGTATGCACAAACTTTCTTCATCCTGATGCTATGAAGAATGTTTAGTGATGGGAGTGACCCAGCGAAGAGTATGAATCCTAAAGTTGAAAGTATTTGGCTATCACCTCTTAGGAGCGGGGATCTATATATACAATTGCTTTTCCACCTGTGTTCAGCACACAGGAGTGCTAAGTCTTAGGTAAAACTTCTTGGTATTTCTGTAAATGCGAGAAGAGATCTGCATGCTCAACTCATCATGAAGAAAATAATATTTGTATTTGTACCTGTTATAACTGCTCAGGGATAATGGTTTTACAGTTTGCCAGCATAAAATTAATTCTAAGCTCAGATCGTACCTTGGAAAGATAAGGCAGTAGAATTTCTCCTTCTATTTGGTTGTTAATTTTTCATTTCGGCAATGCTGAAAGCACACTGGATGCTGTACAAGCATGCCCATGGGGAAAAAAAAAAGATATATTGAATCATTTACAGAGAACAGGTTGGTGCAGACTTTCTGCTAGGGTAATCAGGCAGGGGAGAAAGGATTAATGTCTCTTCATTATTACACTTTGGTATGCTTGTCATAACCTTCCACCAGCTTTTGCATTTGCTGATTAAAACCTGGCTACCAGATGGCATTATTTGGCTTTGCCTATGCTTCTGAGACACCCCAGTATCTTCTTGTATTCTCTCCAGAACCCCTTGGTGCGTTGTTATACAGTAAGAAGAGTGAGTCTGGCACCTTTCATTAGCAAACCATGCAATAAATAGCACAAGATCCACAGGAACAAGCTGATGCTGTTTTGATGCTCACTTAAGTCTATCATTTTTCTGGCTGATCTTCTCTGGATTTTAATTTATATAAGCGTTTCATATGTCTATTTTAGTTTCTGAATTTGTTTTTCTTTTTACCTTCCTGCACCAGGAAACGCAGGCATAAAAGCTTCAGTCGTCTCATTTCTCTCCCATTAGTTTTCTGTATTTATAATTCTAATGCCAGTATTAATTGTCATTAAACTCCAAATTTGCTGATAAAAATAGAAGGCAAATTGGCCCCAATACATATCTCATCTTCCAAATATTTATACCCTGCAGTGTTTTTGGTCCTGTGCCTCACCCCAGTGATACCTGTCAATATTTAACTTTTTACCCATATTATCAAAAATCATTCAACAAAACTGACTTTTGTAAATAAATTTTCCCTTATTAAGCTCTTATGAAGCAAATTATGGGGTTAAGATGTTGTAGTGTTTCATAACCAGTTGAACAATCAACCTTACATGCAACTGATAGCTAAATTTTAGTTCTATATTCTTCTTATGTTCTCTATTCTTCTCAGTCCAGGACAACTCTTTATAGCATTAAGTGCTGCTGTGAGCTTTGCCTTCCATCTCCTATCTAGCTGAAGTAACTATGGCAGCTATCTCCAGCCTTAGGCAGTGCAGAGCTGTGCTTTCTAGACTACACAGTTGTCTTTAACAGTTCTGTGGAACAATCACACCTGTTAAAAGTTCCAGAAGATCTTTTAAAACAGGAGGTTAGTGAGCCCCTAGCTATGAATTTTTATCAGTCAAGACTGAAATAAAAATCCCTTGTTGTAAAAAGAAGTTCAGTCCTTCCGCTGCAGCTTCATTGAGGAAAACATTACCAGGGCTCCAAGATTCCCAGCTCACTGCAGCAGTGACTGAAGGACAACTTCATACCTGATATTTCCAAGGGCTCGGGCCAGGCAGTGAACAACTCAATTGCTTCTGGCTGAGCCCTGGGGCCCCACAGCCTCTCCAGCTCTTCAGAGGCTGCTCCTTTGGAGCCAGACCAGGAATCCTGCAAATGTTGGTTGCACTCAAAGAAGTGTGTGCAGGGAACACAGACTATGCACTAGGAAATCCCCTTGGTAGGATCTGTTTAAGATTATTACATGGTGGCTTGTTATTACCTAATGTTAAAGGTATAAAAGGAAAATCTACAGCCTTTCGCTTGTACATATCAGGAAAGACCTTGAAACCCCATGGGCTGGGTTATCTCTTGCAATAAGCATCTTGCAGTAAGACAGGAGTTGGTGCAAACTACAGTGCACTTCCACACACATTTGCCTCCAATCTCAGTTCTGCTTTTTGTAGCTAAAACTCAAGGTGCTAGTTACAAAACTTTGGGACTGTGTGGTTCCATTTGGCAGCTCCTCCCAGTAATGTCTTTCGCTCTACCAGGCTTGAAAAGTCTTACAGCTAAATTGCACATGGCCATCTGAAGATGAAGCAGTGATTTCAGGATCTATAGCTGTTCAATTATTGTATTTCTAGAATGCAATTGCTTGTTCATTTAGGTAAATAACGCATCTAAGCACAATAAATCTCTGCAGCAAAAACATATTCTACATGCAAAGCTATATCTGTCACCCACTTTTGAATTCTACTAGTAATATTAGAGAAATCTAGTGACATGAAGAGTAGGAATAAACTTTACTAACTTGGTCCCTCAGTATTCCTATAGGACCAGGTTCTGCCATCATCTCTGCTTGAATATTTGTTTTTTTTTCTCTTTGTAATCCAAGATGGATTCTCTTTTTCATCTTTCACCTGATAATTCAGTGCTGCATTGTTTCTTTCTTCTCAATAAATACACAATAAATTCTCCATCTGTTGTACTTCTTAGGTCATTTATACTGAAATCTTGTTGAAACCCAATAATAAATAAGACTAACCTCAGATATTTGTGTTGGCACATGAGCAGTATGAGAGACTTCTTGCAGCCATTGTTTACTAGTTTCTCTAAAGCCCACAAGTTAGGGTCTGCAGTGACAGAACTGAGAACTGCAGGTAAATTTTCTTCATCCCTTGTCTTCCTTACAGGAAAGAACTAGGTAGCAACAGAGCCTGGTATGAAGAGTAACATAGTTGAAATAAAGAGACATTTGTTGCTGCTGGAGACTCTTTGCTAGAAACCAAGAAATGGTTTCTTGGTTGCATTACTCAGTGTAGCAGTGGAGAGGCTTTCATTTTTTTTTTTTTTATAGATTTTGTATATTTACACAACTAATATCAGTAATGAAATCTGCCATATAGGATTTCTCATGAAACTATGAAAAAATAGCATTAACTGAAGTCAGTGAGCTTAGCAAAGACCTGGTGAGACACTCCTCCCAGTGGAGAACTTAACTCACACAAGCAGGAACAAATGTGTGTGATCAGGCCTTGGGCTGAGCCCCTTTGTGATACAAAGATTAGTGCAGCAGCCCTCACTCTTTAGAGGCCTCTGTGCCATTGCCTTGGAGTGCCGTTATATGATTCACAGTGGCAGTGTCTCATGCTAACACAGCTCACTTTAAAAATGCATAAGTCTTCTTCGCTGAAGAGGCACATGCAAACCTCTTAGCTGCTTAAAAGAGCTAAGAAAACTTCTCTTAGTGAACATAAAAGGGGTTTACCAGTGATGTCAGTGAGATCAGGTTCCCACCTCTGGTTCAAGCAAGACTGAAAACACTAAGATCAGGTGACTGGGGAGTCGTGCAAGAATTACAGCCACCAGACAGAAACACAGTAGGCTGCCATGTAAATCTTCGGTGTAGCAGGGGATCAATGACTATCAATTCATTTTTATGAGCATATATTTATTTATTGATGCCATCATTTCGAGGCAGAGCTTACGTGTTCTAGGGAAGTACTGCAAAGCTTCCACACCTTGTTATATAGATGCATGTAAATCTGTCATGCCTAGTAAATGAACTCAGAAAGATTTATTTTGGAAGCTGCCTTTCCAAACTCTTCTAATGTTAGCTCCAAGCAAACATGCAAACAAAAGCCTCACAACCACACGTGGAGAAGCAAGTTGTTAGTAGCATTTATACCACCTGTCCTAGGGAGCTACTTTGAGCCCACATGATGTGCCAGCAATGGAAAGGTCAGAATGAAGATGCTGGCAAGTGGAACAGCAGGGTCATATTTTAGCAAAGAGTGCAACTGTGCTAGTGCATCAACCCTTTGGCTCCCCTGTCTGTCTGAGTCCTGGGACTGCTGCTTGGCTTGGGCATGGCACACAGGAGCGGTACTGCACCCTCCTGTAAGCAGGCCTGTGCCTGACATCCCGCAGAGAGGACCAGGAGGGGGTCTGATGAAGAGAAACGAGCAAGCTGTGCTCAGCTTCTAGAGCAGAAAACATAGGGACAAAGAGCCAGAGCAGGTCACCTGCTTCAGCAACTCTGATGGCATCCCAAAACAACAGAGCTTGGAAGTCCACACAGAACCTGAGCAAAGCCAGAAGCATATACAACCAAGTGCAGGGCCTGGAGAGCTCAACCTCAGGCAGCACACAGGAGAGAAATCTCAGAATAAGTTACTCTGGAGTTACTCTTCCTAGCATACAGCAGGTTGAATGAATAAGCTGACAATTCCCTCATTAATGTCTAGGGAAAGGCTCTTTCTGGCGAGCCCTGGGCTGCCTTAATTTGCAGGATGACATTCATCCATGGCACAATGACTTCACTGTGGAATATGATTAATAAAACAGAGAGAGATCACGCTTGACAGATGCATCAGCAAATACGAAAAGATCTTCCCTATCACCAGACCTGCCCCAATGTTGAAAAGAGAGATATTACCAAAATTTTTTGACTAAATGTATTTCCGTGGGTTACTCTGCACTGTCAAAACATTAATATATGAATAAGTACAGATTCAGTACATTTTAAATGTGAGTATTCCTGTGGTACAAACCACTTCCAATCAGAGAGAGAAACGAAAAAATAGTGAATAAAAAAAATGTGACTTTTTTCCAATTTAAAATAGCAAAATGTAACAGTTCTGTTTTGTGATATTTTCCAAAGACAATAATTTGTGTTCCAGGGTGGAAAAAAATGAATTTGAAATCTGTAAAGTTATCACAGAACAGATATTGTTGTTGTTCTCCTGCAATCTATAGTAAGCAGGGAAATACCCTAAGAAATGAGAAATGTAAAGAAGAGAGATACAGGCAGCTGACAAACAATTGCTGTATGCTTAATTTGGGAGAACAATGGTCTGTTGTCATCTCCCTGATTCCAAAGACAGTAATACCTTAAGTACAACACATTAGATCTTTGGAATGAAATAAATTCAGACAAGTGAGAGCCCATCCATAGAGCATCTAATAATATCACAGTGGAGAGAAAGAGCTTTTTTATATACATATATATATATATTTTTTTTTAAGTTGCCTTTATCTCTCTCCAAATAGCTGTGCAGATGCATAGCCCAGCCAAGCAACTCTTCAACCATTTACACTTGTGAATAGTTGATAAATTCTGCAAAAGCCAATGTATCTTCTAGCTCTGCAATAAACAGAGACTGGAATTTAACAGATTAATAGTTGCAGTGCTGCAGTCTAAAGCCAAAAGCCAGAGACTTTTTACAATGGCAAAAAAATGTAAGACGGCACCTTTTAAACATTTTCATATTTCTGAAGAGAACTTTCATGCTGTTTCTCAGCTCACGAAATGATTATTTCTGGGGGAGTTATCATCACCTAGCTTACCAGCTGGCAGGCGGGCCAGCCTTCACTGTTGGCTTGTCTTTAAAGGATGGCATCAAAATCAGTGAAGAAAGCAGCAGTGATTGCTACTACAATTTCCTGCTTTAAATACAATGAATAAATCAGAATACAGAGTTAACTAAAACAGAATGGTAATCAGGATAGATGGTGAGCTTGCTGCCTGTCTTTCCATGCTTGTCCTAAGCTGTTCCATTGGCCAGTGAAGCTGAAAGCCCTTTGGGACCCAGGATGTATACTGCTGATGACTGTGAAGTCCTTGTCTGCATTATTACTAAAGCCAAGTTGCAAATTCCAGTGCTGTATGGAAAATTAAATGCTCAAACACAGTGCCTCTCTGCTTTGTTCCATTTTTGAGAGTATGTCCTCATCACTTGTTTGTACAGCACAGAGTACCCCCAATCTGCAGCTGAACAGTCTTTGCAATTGCTACAAAAAACATTTTACTGCATATACATAGGAGACAAACTGTGAGTCTATAAATGCGTTGTAGTATATCAAGAGATAAAAACATGCAGTATGTATTTATTTTTGATAACAGTCTGAGAAATAATGCTAGTTATTTCAACTTGCCCTTGCAGTTACTCCTCCAAAGGAATGTTCTAAATCCCATCCATTTCTCGTGTGTCTATTTGAATATGAAGATTCAACAGCATGAGGCTACATCTGTTCTAAGAAAAATAGGATCAGGGCTTGGCATATTGGTGCACGCTGTGCTTCAATTCATTGGGTTCCTTGTAATGTTGCTAAGATCTATGCTTTTAATATTGGCTAGCAATACTGCCATTTTTGGATTGTAAGCTTAAATTGCCTTACAGATGAGGCTGGATGTTGTGAGAGTGAGTGCTCTGCGCTGCTTTGAAAGGCTTTAAATGAAAAATCCAATAATATTTTGGGAGGCACTCTAGAATTATAAACTGCCTAAAGATATGAGTATTTCAAGTGCTCCTGAAGATAATAGTGCTTGAAGACCTCATGCAATAGTGTTCTGAGAAGCAGAACTAACCTCCCATTATATCTCTCTTCTAGAGCTGATAAAATATTATCTGCTACTTCTTTCAGAATTCATGAGAGGCTCTATGAGACTTTATAATATCATGAACTTGGAGTTGCTGAGCTGAGTCAGACACCCTGTTGCTCCACTGAGAAGTCTGAATATATATCAAGATCAGATTTTTTTCAAAGGTAAAAAGCACTCAATTTTTTTTCCATGCATATGAATTTTGCAAGTCATCCCAGTACTTTTGGATAATGCTACATGATCTGAACCAAAAAGGGGCCTACGATTGTCTGGACAAGCGGAGTTTAGTTCCAAGCAGAATTAAATTAGGGATTCATGGAAATGGCTTCATTTGTACTTTAAAACCTGTTAAAAACAACATCAAAACAAAACAAAGCAAACAAAAAAAATGCTCCCAGTGAGCTCAAATTTAATACAAAAGGAGAGAAGCAGTTGCTGCTAATTGCTGTTAAGCCATACTTTTTGTCACTGGCTTCACTTTCAGATGGCAGTGGATGCAACAAGCAGCCAATGAAACGTCTGAGCCTTGCACTGTTCAGCTCCATCCACTTCACCTACTACTCACCATCTGAAACCACCACATCCAAGCTGATTGCCCGTGCAGCCTTGCTACTCATTCTTAAATGACTGATATGTCTAGAGAGGGTAAAATTAATACCCTTGGAGGTACTAAAGATTTTGAAGTAATTCTCTCCCTAGATGTGATGAAAAGCTGAGTATCATTCAAATTCAAACACAAGCAACCACCTTGGAAGGTGTGCATTACTATTACTTTCTTCTATTTTAGGTCATTCCCAAGCACGAATAATTTCATTTGGTAGAATCTGCATTGTTGCAAACAAGAGAATGAATTCTTTTCCAAATGCACAAATTTCACTGATTTTAAAATTAGTGAATAACTCTTTAAAAAATATATATATATATTTAAATTTCAAAGCAGCAAAATGGAGAATTTGTTGAAATTGGCACACATGAGGATCTTCTTTGTAAGTGTTGGATATGTAGAAAGTATTGTGTGACTTCTCTGATGAATAACAACCAAACAGCACAGCTTGACTTTCAAATATTCATAATCAGTTCATTAAATAAGGAATGAATGGGAGAAAATTATGATCACAGATATCCCACAAACAGAGGGGAAAGCTAAATGACAATTCTGATGTGTCCTCTGAATATTTTCATGAGAAAACTGTATTAATATTTAATGCCTTTATTACCTTTTTCAGTCTGGTCTAATTTAAGTGAATTTCATTCCCTGTGAAATGTCTGCTAATAGAATACTAATGCTACTGGTAGTTGCTCGCCATACAATACCAATGTCACTAATAGTGGCTTGCTATACTGGGGAAGGCAGGAGTTAATGTTGCTAACATCTGCATCTGAAGATGTTATTCTTAACACTGAATTAGGGAATGTTGTAACTATGTAAATTTATACTCCAGCACATTAGAAATGGAAGCAGAGTGTCAGAGTGAGCTATTTAATCTATCTACATCAGTACTTAATCTCACAGATGGCAAACAAGCCCAGATTTGAGAAACAGACTGTGAGCAACACTGATACTAGAGAAAAGCATGTCCCTAAAATGGCAGATGCTGGGGTGTCTAACAGTAATATCAATACACCAAGACTGTATTTAGCTCAAGTTGCCAGAGCTGTGCGCTAAGCTGCTAGTTGCTTTTCCCAGGTCTGTGACCCACTCTGGGATCAGATGTGCTGTTCCTTCCCTCTGAGCACATAGTGACTATGGGCTTCTGAGCATTTCCTGCCAAGGGTCCCCTGCACAGTGAGCAGGTGAAGCTTGCCCATTGTAGGAGGTTCCTGAAGGAACCCATCTCTCCTTCTCTGAGACACCTGGGTCTTACTGGTGGCCAGGTCTTCTAGGACTGCCAGCAGAACGGGGCCTTGGCCTTTACTGCCTTCAGCAATATGTTTCAAGAGCAGATACTTGCCACCTTGGATTGTTTTAGCTCAGTCCAGAACAATATTACCAAATCCTAAAGGATCAACTCACTTCTATACCTTTGGAAAACTAAAACTAAACTGCCTTTAGGATTTGATGCACTCACTTGACACTAGGGAACATTTTATTCTGCTTCATGCCACTTCTTTGCAGCTTACTATTTTCCTTCTGAGATGTCCAGGCAAATAAAAAACATTTAGAGTTACCAAGAAGTTCATGAAGAAACAAAGAGCACCACCTCATATTCACATGCAAATATCATATTTACAGTTAAAGGAAATGAAGGCTTAATGAATGCATTAAAGGTTATTTTAAGTGCCTGATACAAATGATTCCTCAGACCACTTTCTGATCACTGTAGAAATCGCTGACTTCAAAAAGAATGCTTCTATACAAAGATGTTTAAAAACAAACTTCAATACGGTGTTATAAGGGCAGCACAGAAGACAATGTGCCTGAAGATCTAACTGCAAGAAGAAATGCCAGCTACGGGAGAAAAAGAAAGATCCTAAAAAAGTTCAAGTAAAAGACAAAGTAAGACCAAACTTGGTGTTCCAGTATGCTCAGGACTTCCTTGAACTCTAAGTTGAGTTCTCGCTAAATTTGTTTGATAAATCCAGTTTATCAATCAAAGTAAGCTGTAAAAAAATCATGTAAAGAAATGTAAAGATCATGTAAATAATACTGAATGAGATCTACTCTCTGTTGGTGTTCAGATGAACGACATCAATTAATTCCAGCCAGCTCTGAAAAACTGTGAGAATCAACTTGAATGCACAGAAAGGTGGGCGTTTTGATTTTTGTGCATTTGATGCAGGGTGGTGTTAAATGCAGACTCCTTCCTTGGGGAGGATATTCCTCAGAGGAAGGCAGAAACATTGCTGGCTGCCTAAAAAATAGATTTAGGCATTTTCTTACTTTTTATCTCATTCTAATACTTTTCAAGCATAGGAGTGCAGTACACCAGTGCAGCGTGAGGTGGGAAGGCATGCTGGGTTAATCTTGATGTCTGCTCCAACAGTAGACTTAGCTGACAGTGCTAAGCCTTCTTTTTAGCTTATCTGTGCAACTGATTCTTAAATCTGAAGATACACTAAGTTACAGGCTGAGCCGCCTCAGACACCAGATTTAACAGAGGCACACATACAAATTCTAGAGGATTTTAGAAGATCCTAGAAATGTTTCCTGTCCAAATACTTCCAAATTCCTCTAGAACTGAGAAGTGTTTTCACAGTGTTGCCCTGCCTAACTGTTCCCTTTTACATAGGAACGAGGTCATATCCAGATATTAATAACGTAGCGAGAATATCAGTTGCTAAACAGGCACTGTATTGTAACCCAACCCCTTTACAAAAGCACAATCTTTCTGTACACATTATTGCCTCTACGGGATCAGTGGCAGTGGCTACAGTGAAGGCTAATCATCTTCATAGCTGTAGAAAAGGAAGGGCTTTCTGCACAAGCGCTCAGAGAATGACACTGAGCACTTCATTCATCATGCTAGGACACTGCTCAAAAAGCTGTGCCTTTTTCTCTCCTCTTTCTGGAGCACATGAAGCGCTCTGAGAGCAAAAAACAAATTAGGTCATTGACCTTTCCCATGACCTTGACACAAATTCCAGCTTGCATTGACCAGCAGAGCGCCTGCTTGAATGGGATCTGTCCTGTCCTCTTTCTCACCATGCCTCACCCATTTCAAAGCAGCAGAAACAGAATAGAAAACCAGAGTTCAGTAGAAAGGAGGATTTTTCTTTAATAACAAAACCCTCTGTGGCCTCCTTCCCATCCTGCTTTAAGGGAAGTAAGTTATTTCATTCTAATTCTGATATTTAGTAATGTTGACAGTTTTAATGCATTGTAGATCCTTCAGATCATATTGTTAAGCCAACTCACTTTTACAAGTTAAGCTGAAAAAAAAGACAGATGCCATAACTTGTGAGGCTGATAGGTAATGACAGTTGTGCTTGCATTTAAACACAAAGTACATTTCATTCCCTCTTGTGCAGCATCCGCTCATCATAGATCACCCATTTTCACAGCAAGAATTATCTCTTATCTGATGGCTTTGTGGGCCACTTCTGTCATGGGAGAGCAACACAGGTCATTTCTCCACCCTCTTGGCTGACTAACAGTAGTACAGGAACTGCAGTTGTTTATATAAAGTTCCCTATAAGAAAAAATTACATGAGTGCAGTTTTCAAAATGGCTTACATTTAACTCACATTTCCCATGGTTAACTTCTACGCAATGCTATAGGAATGTATATGTACAACTTCTTCAAACAGTGCCTGCTAAACGATATGGCTGCATAGTGTATCCAGGTGTGTAAGCAAACATCCAGCTTTGGCCAGAACTGTGTACTCATTTAGAGGGGGGCCTGCAAGATTCAAGGGGCAGGCAACAGAAGGATTTACTTTCTGCAGCTCTTTAAACACTCCCATGTTAGATCCCTTCAACTGGAAAATCCCCTGCATGGTCCCTGACCTGCTCCTGGTGCAGGCTGGGGGTAAACAAGTGTGGAGAGGGATTTTTCAGGAGTAGGCATTGCACTGGTGCTAATGAGAAGATAAAACCCATTCAGCTCCACTCCTTCCCTAATGAATCCATGCTTTTGTGGGCCCAGACTTCATGCCAGTGAGTTCTCCTCCGCCAGGAAGGGGACTTGAAAAGAACTGGGAGTGTGATGTGAGGTCATTGAATGATGAGTAGAAAAATGCTGTAGCAAATCATAATGCAGTTCAACTGGCACCAAGTGAAGAGGAGGATCCAGATCCATGTGCATAGCTACATCATTCCACACACTTTAGGCTACTAGTCATTTTTGGATCATAGTTTGAATATGCATTATGACCAATAAATTGTTTTTCAGAGCATTCATCACAGGCCTAATTTGGCCTCTTGGAAATCAATAATGAATTCGTGGATTTCTGTCAACTGAAGCAAAGTTACGCCAGTGCAAAACAGGTTTGGAAAAGTCACCTAAAAATTGCTTCCAGCCATTCGATTCCCATTAAGGATTTGCCCCTAAAAAGTTGCAAGCAATCCAGATGCACAGTTCCAATGTGCTGTGCCTCTCTCTGTATAACCAGGACAGAGTGGTTTATACATGGTTACCAAACTGGACACATCCGTGACATCTGTAGGCATTTGATTTCTTGCTTGAGAAATTCAAGCGTGTGCTCAGCACATGTATGAGTTATTGCCCAGATACGTTTGCAGAGAGGCAGAGGGCTAGAATGTTTTAGTTTTAGGTGACTTTTCTGTTAAAGAAGAAATCTTTTTTTTTTCCTTCAGCTATGCAGCCTTAAAGAAGAAAGAAGGCTTTAGTTCAAAGAATCTTAAACAATCCCCAAAGCTTTTATCTTGAAACTTGCTTGGTGTTTTGTTGCTCTAAATAATTATGCCAGCTGCAAACCATAAAGATTAAATATCTGATCCCAGCAGAAGGCTAATCTCCCACAAAGGGAGATGAGCCAAAGACTACATCAACTCAAGCAGGGATTTCAGTATCACTCCTGCGCTTTGTAAGAAAGGTGTCCATATACAGTCCTGGCAGAAAGACAGACAGATGAGGAAGGGGGAAACATGCAAGTTCTGCCTTGGGAATTTTGGATGAACTGCATGATTTTTGTTTTTTTTTTTTTAAGCAACAGGAAAGGAAAACTTGATTAGGAGGATGTTGGAAATCAAACCAGCAACTTTTTACAGAAGGGATGATGACTTTTCCAAATTACTTCAGTAGAAATCATCACAGCTATTAATATTCAATAGGTAAGAAAGCTCTTTAGAATTGAGAAAACAGAAGGAAGCAGTTGCATATCCAAAGTAGAAATCACTTATCTGTCTGAAGGGTGTCCCTGGGGACCTGTGCGCTTCTTCTCTGTGACAAACTCTACAGTTTAAATTGGGGTTATCTGAGCTTGGTAGTCAGCTGTCATCAGAAGCTTAGAGAGGGCCTTGATTTCATTTCTCATCTGTGAGTTACCCTTACCTCTTCACACAGAAGAGGAGCTGCATTTCTTGCTCATTGCCTGAGAGGCTGCTTCCTCCTTGACCCCAGGCTGGGGCTGATTTTGGAAAGGCTGTGTGATACGGCTGGAGGACAGCCCTGGCTCTCAGCTCTCAGCCCAGTTCCCCACACGCAACACAAAGTTGCTGCCAGTCAGAACACGTTCTGCAGCCTTCTTCCTCTGCCACCACTGTACCATGCATGCTGCGTAAACATTCTCAATCATCATAGCTATAAAAAAGTGAAGCTTTATCGTAACAAAATACTTATTTGTCTCCTTAAGTGCTTGTCTGTAATTCAGTTTAATGATGCTGCACTTTCTTGTGGTGTCTCATTGCCTAGAAGGTAGTTTGTATTGATTTAGTCATTGTGTAGATCTCAGTAACAAACAGCCACATAAAACACAGACTGGAAGAGGAAAAACCTTCCTCAGGTGGAAAAACACATTTATCAAAGTAATGAAACTTTTGATTCAGAGAATCATTTAAAAGAAATACAAAGAAGAAATATAGCGCTTACATAGAAACCTTAATGGAGAGGACAGAGAGATACCCGCTCACTTAGCAGCGCTCTGCCCTCTCCTAAGCAAAGTGACCAGGATGAAATTCCCATCATAGAATGTGAAATACTGCTCTGTATGCACTGCATCAAGTCCCAGTGGGTATACCTAACATGCACAATACTTTCTAGATTCTAAAGTAATATTTTTATCTCAGGTTTGGCCATTAACAAATACAAACTCTATTCAGTTAATTTTTTTCAGAGAAGATAAGTTGTGACTAACAACCAAATGTTGTAAAACAAACAGTTTGTTATACAGTAAACAAACTATTATGCCAATGTCTTTAACCAATAGTCTGAGAAATAGGACCCATCATCTGCATTGCTGACACTGCAAGAAAACTCTTCTGAGTCTGGGAACACCACATAGTCTGTCCATCTCCATTTAGCTATGAGTGATGCCATAATCCCAATGCAGGTAGTAGCACACCATCCCAAAAGACTTTTAAATGCTTTGAATAGATAAGAGTAAAGCAAATCCTTCCCTTCCAACTCCAACACGAAGAAGACCCTTGCAGTCCTATCGATTTTTTTTCCCAGAGAACAAATCTGCTAACGTGCATGGGGCAGTTGTGTAAGAAAAAAGTAGTTAAAGAAATTTGAGGAGTCCCAGGAAAGCATGGACAGCATCACTCAGGGGCCCTACCATTCCCTCCTGCCAGAGGGGCCAGGCTGCATGTGGCTGCTAGACTGCCCACACTGAGCCTGGACACTGCAGGCAGCCCCACTGGGGTATGGGATGCCAGGCAGGGAGCTGCTGTGCACAGCCAGAGAGAAGCCACAGAGAAGCCACAGAGACAGTTTGGGGAAAAGTACTGCCTCTCATGTACTACTCTACAGGCTGGTGCTCTCCACTGAAAAGCAATGGCAGTTTCAACTTCTCATCCTTTGATTGTCATTCCATGAAACAAGCTGTGACTGAGAGACGTGGCTATTTTTTAGATCACACCAGTGTCCTCCTCTCCTACAGCTGTCACACTGCACCCTTCCTGCTTTTGCTACTCTGCATATCACATAAGCCAGCAGACAATATCCTGAGTTCCTCTCACTCATGGGGAAGTATTATGGTTACAGTTACTTGGCAGCACTGAGTTCTAGGTATAGTTATCTTTTGTCAACAGAAGAAATGATGCTGAAAGACTGTACACACCCCATGAAGATGTTCAGAAGACACAAATGTTCTGCTAAGAATTTTACCTTACATGGTGGCCCTATGCAGGACTTAGAAAAGCTAAGCCTTGGGGTCTTGATGCAAACCCCAGCACAGAGAGCTCCCAGACTGAGCAATGGATCTCAGCCAAGTAGTAAAACCTTTGTGTTCCCTCAGTCTCTCTGTAATTCACCACTGTTCACACTCACTGGTGAGTAGCCTCCAAGCAGTCATAACCGAGGGGCTCTGTAAGCATTTGTCACCGGAAACATTTTGTGCCAACTTACAGCTCTCACACTACTAATTATCTGACTGGCACAAACCAAAAAAAAAAGGTATTTAGAACTGTTTTTAGATGATGTCTAAGTTCCTGATTTCTTATGCCCTGGTGAGAAGGACATGCTTTTTGTGTAGCACACAGCTGTAGACAAGCAAAGCTAATTTTTGTGGCTGCACCACTTTCTTATTGGTGTTCATATGTAATGCTCTTATCATATGGTAATATTCATGAAGGACTGCAAAACAAGTGAAATAAGACTTACCATTTCAATAACGTTGGGAATAACTGCATAGATGGCTTCCCCAGAAGAGTAATCTAGCACTAATTGCCTTGGTTGTACAAGAGGAAGCAGAGACTTGGTTAAAGGCCTGGAATTCTCTTTTTCAAAAGATGCATGGGCTTGGAAACATATTTGTGTTCCTAACTGTAAGCATGTGAATAATCCCATTAGAGAGATTTTCTGACTGGTTTTGTGCTTGAAGTTAAAATCACAGTAAGTGTTTAGAGGATCCATGCCTAAGGCAGGCGTCAATATTGAAAGAGAAAAGCTGGTTCATACAGAGTGTTTCTTTTTTAGTAATATCATTTTCTGTCTTGTCTTTTTCTGCAAATTGCAAGAACTGAAAAATCAATTTTGTTTTTAATAAATAATTCATTACACTGCTGATGTTTTGTACTTGCTCTGTGAAATCACCAGAACTGGGAATTTCTACCAGTGTATTTTGTGTCATTTTGCACGGAGCCCCAGTGAGGAATAAATGCTGTGAAATAATTGTTACTGAGCACTGCATTTAAAAATTTAATTTTTGGTCACAGACTCTGCCTTCTTGTTATCTATTTATTGACACCTAAGCCATATTTAAAAATATCTAAAGTAGAAACTTTAAGTTAATTAATAGATTCCGAAAATAAAAGATATCTTTGAAAGACGCTGCAGTTTTTGAATGCATTACTTCTATTCAAAGATACTAGCAATAAATATTTATTCAAAAATATTGCATGGAACATTAATACTACACCACTAGTAAAAGTGCTTGAAATAATTTATAGCAGATAAACAGCACTTCAGGCATTTTCTTTGGTAATCCTAAATACATCATGAACTTCCTTTAAGTCCTTATTGGTCGTGTACAATACTACACAGTGTTGTATCTCATTCACAACAGACTAGGAAAGCTTCCCCACTCCCTATGGCACAGATGAGTCAGGAACAGTTAAAGTGAGCAACTTTCAACTTGCAGCTGTTCAGCAGTGTAACCCAGGGTTTGTGGGTACAAACTATTGATCCTGACCCATGGGATTGCTATGCAGGTCAGGGTAGTAGAACCAAAACCCAGCAACTTGTCTTGTGTCACCATGCATTCAACATGTTTTCCAGATTTTAATAATACAAGCACTATAATTTGAAGCTAAGGATCTTAAGCAAGAATCACACTTCACTTCAGGAAATTCAAGAAAGCATCAGAAATAATCTAATCTAGCCTAAGTAAACAGGCAACACAGTAGAAATCCAGTTCCTCTGATGAAACTTTCTATACACACTTAAAATTTGGATAATTCACAGCACAAGAAATGACGGTATGTCCACAGGATCTGCCTGCTCCTCACACAGGGTTCACAAACTAGGTAATTACATTTTGCTAGGTGTATAGTACAAGAGTGGGGACGGAAGCTGTTGAAAACAGCACTTGATACTAAAAATAAGTCTTTTTCAGAGAGAAGCTAGAGGATGCTTCCAAAAGCCCCAAGAAAAAAAGTAGATACATCTAACATAGTCTGTAAGATTATCTTCATTCAGCTTTCCAAATAGATATTCAAGGTGTGGCAGGTGTAAAGGCAGTGTAATGACGGAAAAGAAGCAACAATTCTCTGGTAAACAAATCCCAAGAGAAGCTGCAGACATGGATCTTTATCATGCAAATCTATGACCTTCCCGAGTTCTATTCAGAAGCAATCAAGATTTCATTATAAACAACATTCCCCTCACTTCCACATAAAATAAATCCAGCCTCTAGAACAAAATGAAAAAAGAACACAGAGTAATGTGATCAAACATCCCAGAGTTACTATGTTTGAAGGGGCAATCTGTCTACATTACACACCCATACTTTCAGTCATGAATAAAATGCTATCTGTTAAACACACCACTCCCTTATTTTCATAGTCAGCAAAGAAAATGGCATGTTGAAGAAACTCTCAGAAATTAGTCTCTTCAGCCTTTTCAAAAGACTTTTTTAAAACCCTACATCAGTTGCCATCTGGGCATAATACAGTCCTGGCTCATCACCTTCTATCCTACATATGTACTTGTTTTTAATGCAAACTCTCAACAACTGGTTGTAACTTGTGCAAGGGTGAGACTGTAGGAGGTTACAGCAGCACCTTGCCCACATCCCATTGGTGATTTTTCCACTATAAGACGGCTTCTTACTTCTTTGTCAATAGGATTAGCTACATACTTTTTCTACCAAGAATAAGTCACATGTGGGCATCTGACATAAAGGAGCCTTGTCTACAGGGATGGTGTCCCTAACAACAGGCTCCTGCTCTAAGGCATTCTTTGGAGCTTTCTCTTCTCTCCTGCACAAAGGACCTCCAAGGATGAGCAGTGCTTCAGGCAAAGTGTCACAAATCTCCCACACAGTCTCATCAGTGACAGTAACGTTGGCAAACAGTATTAAAAAAAAATCTCTAAAGAGCAGTAGCAGCTGATTATCTCTTATGTCTTTGAGTTTCTAATTTGTGAAACAGATGACAGCACCAACAATCTACTCTTTTAAAAGTCAAAAGTGCCCTACTTTTACTTCAATGCACCTGTCTCCAGAATTTCTCTAGTTGGGAAGTACAAGGAAGAATCACATTAGGTTCTTTCTTATAGAATTTGCCAGATAATTCTTTTCTTTCTCAATACATGCTGTGCTTGCATCTGGTAAGCATTTCTAGGTGCCAGTATAATAAAGAGCAGGTATGTAGAAAGGAAGCCAAGTGTGGCTGCTGAAGATACAGAAGTGATTTTAAAAACCATGTGGAATGTGTCACAGCTCTAAGCATCCTCTGGCCCAAAGAGAAACCAACACATGCATAAGAAATTAGTACCTGATTAAATGAACTTTACCACATAGCTCTAGAGAAGTTAACAGATGAACCTGTGAATCTTGACATGCCTTCTCTGATAGAGACAGGCCATCTTTTTGCACATTTGGGTCACAAAAGAAGATCCTTTACTCAGTGTATAATATAAGATAATTAAAGTGTATGAGGATGACGATTTAATAACAATCCACTGGAGCTGTAAAATGCCATGGAGATGCATGTGGATCAGAGGGTTCTGACCTGCTCATTCCTAGAGGCTGGAAGACTGCATCACTGATGTGTGCCTGCCTTGTTCCCTACTCCCAGTGAGGTTGTTTGTCACTGTCAGAACAGGAAATGAGCTCAAGAGGCTTTGGTCTGGTTCAGTATTGTAATTATAATGGTTTTTTTTTGTTTGTTTGTTTGTTTTTAAGTTGGTTTGATTCTGTTTTTTAGAGACAACAACTAAAACCCTCCCTGAAGACAATGGGAATTGTAGGTGTTCAAATCTTTCAAATTTTTCAAATCTATCAAACTTCACCTGTTTCATTTGCTGTGACTAACAACGAATTTTGAAATTAACATCTGTTCTGAATATTACCACTGTAGACTGCACAGCATTCTCAGCACAGTCCTCCTTTCCAGGAAAACCATCCTGCAACTCGTACTCATAAAGCAGAGAAACTCCAAATTAAGGAGCACTTCCAGCTCTTGTGACCCTATCATAAAATTGTTACTTTTTTTAAGGATAAAAAACCATAAGTCAATTTCTCAGTTTTTGAGAACCACAGAATTCAAATGCTTTCATTTGGTATTATTGCTTCACAAGACAGTCTTCATCTTAATGTCTAAGCCTTCATGTTTTCCATATGAAACTGGCAGGCTTACATGATTTTTTGTTTGTTTTTCTTTATGAATGGTTAATACAAGTTTGCGAAAACCATAAACACAATTTTTAAATGTATTGAGCAATTCCTTTTTCTCACATTATTTCTGTATCATGACCCATGTATTATATTTCCATGCCTAAAAAAAAAAAAAAAAGTGTGGTTGATTTTTGTTGCTGCAGACGTTAGGAAAACCCATTTGGAAGGAGGGTACAGAGATTTAAACCTTGCTGAGAAATGGTCTTCCTGTGTCTCATTACAGCTACCTTGACTTTTCCCTTCAAGTCTTGCTACATAACTGCTTTATAAGCTTCTTAGGTACAACTGGCAATGTCCTCGTATTGTATGCCTTCCTGACAGGTCAGAGAGGGCAAGCAGAGCTGGATACATTATAAACCACTTTCTCAAACAAGGATCCTCTGATCCTGTGTTGGATTCACTCATGGCACTCCCTACATCTGCCTTCCTTGGCAGGATTAACATTGGTACAGAGACAATAAGTACCACAGTATCAGAGATCAGAGTGCAGTTTTTAGGAACACAGTTAAAAGATAGATTGTTGAATTCCCCCGTGATGCTGTGCCAAGGGATTTTCCTGTCTTCTTATCTGCAAAGCTTCTGCAGGAAGTTGCCTTCCCTGAGCTCCTTGGCATGCCTAGTTTTCCAGAGGTTTTCTGTGATGTTTAGTATTAATTTCGCTGGGATATACAAGGAGAGTTTAGGTACTGCTCTCTACTCTCTTGAGATAGGAAATTAGTATAAGAAGGCAATTTTTTCTAATGTTTGCTGAAAGTTTCACAGGAAGAGATAACTTGAAAACAGTCCTCTGAGTAGTGCAGTAGAGAATGGAGCCTGGTGAAATGCAGGTTTCCCATTTACCTGAAGAATTAGCTCCAGTAAAGACTCTGCATGTCATTACCTCCATCTGCTGAAAGCAAATGACTTAGCAGAGGTCAGTCACAAGAGGGTTTCGTCATAAACAGAGTTTGACCACCTACATTCACACCTTTTGCAAGTGACAGAAAGACAACCTCTAAAGGATGCTAAAGACAGATGACTGAAAGTAAGCCTAAGGGCTGCTTTGGGTTTCACAGCTTCCTCCATGGCCAGAAGGTTTCCAATGCTGGGTGCTTCCCTTGGGGGCCCAGTTGGGAGATAGCTACTGCCCACTGGAAGCTGCCAGCCCATCTGGGCTGGCACCAATCTGTTTCTCCCATATGGCCATGAGGACCACCACTCTGCAGCCGGGGTATTCTTTATCCCAAACACAGCTATTAAATACAAGCCCTGCAAAAGTATTCTTTCACCAACATGCAATTCAGTTCTGGTGCCCACCTCTATACATACAGATTTCAATAGATACTGATGACATTTTGTGTCAGATTAAAAAAAAGAAAAGTCAGTGAGAATAATATTGAAACTCATCTCCGACGTGTCTGACGTATAGAATATTTATTTTTTGAAAACTGCTTATTGGTTCACGAAGAGTGACTTTCATCTAAAATACAGTCCTCTTTATTCCCAGCAGAAAAAGAATATTTCATATTTGCCTTTTTTTTTCCAAAGTGAAAATTAATACTCTGCATTAAACTGTCCTGCCTTAGGGTGCCTATAATGCAAGACAGCACAGTCCATACAAATATTTTTGGTATTTTGTCACAAAAAATTTTGAGGGGGTTGGGAGAGAAGGAGAAGGGTAGAGACAACTTCTGATCCCCACGCACTTCTAGACATCAGGAAGGTCTAAATGGAGCTTAGTAGTGAAGAACACAAGTAAGCCTTAAGAAATAAATTGTTTTAAATGTAATGAATACCTCTAAAAAAACTAGCAACTTCAGTGCTGGGCTTTTTGAAAGAAATAGGTAATAATTGTATCTTTAATTGCAATCTAAATAGCAAGAACTTAGCCTGTAATGAAAAGTTATGTGATGAAATAATGGAGAAACACCCTTATAAACACATGTGGCCCTTGTATGCTTTCAAAAAATCCTACTTTATCAGTCTCAGTTGTTTAACATTAAGTAGGAATTTACTCTATCTTTAAGCAGCCTGAAGTTATCAGGGCTCCCGTATCACTGTGTCTGCCCACTCCAGATTCTACATGACGTTTACTCATCTCTTGGGGCAAGAGAAGAAATTGCACAGTCCAACACATAACACTGCCAAAATCCTGCGACGAGCCCATTGCTATGAACCAGTTAATAAAGTAATTCTAGAAGTCTGAGTTTGTTTCCGTAGCTACATAACACTACACAAACATTTTGGTTGCAATTTTGTGGCAATGGTTTCTGTTATTTGATTAAAATACAGCGCCCTGCTCCTTGGAGCCTGGGACTATCTGACATCAGTGAAAGCCCTTTAGATGTGTTACAATTTAAAATTACATCTTACCCTGTTTGAAGGGATATTTTTAGTCTATTTATTCCAAGTATAAATATAGTTCTATACATCACTGGTTTAATGTCTCTCTCTCGGGCTGGTCAGAAAGACACTATGCCCAGCACCAAACATCAACAAACAGGTATCCTTTTTCCCCTCTTTTATTCATTTATTTATTTTAAGGCAGCATTAAATGCTTCATAAAACAAAGTATCGTGTCAGCAAAGGCTGTACATCTAACCCCTTTACTGCAGTGACCTACTTATAGGAAACACTCCAATTGAGAAAGGCTTTTTCCAAGATCTAACATTTCAAACAAAACCATATCTAAAATTAGGTGGAAAGCATTTAAGGGATCCCTGAGCAGAGATAATCAAAAGAATAAAAGGCAAGAAAAGGGAAGTGGTGATGAATCACCATGTAGTCAGGAGGAGTGATGTAGTGCATATTTCTATGAATGGCCATTCTCTGGCTTTATTATCAACAGCTTCATGCGTTATTTATTTCTGATTACTTGTTTGGGTGTCAGGGGGATGCCTGTGCCTTCAAACCCCTAGAAACCAAAGTTTTATGTACATACAAAAGGCACGGCAGTGACAGTGCAGGCAGCCACATTCCTGTTCAGCTGTTGTCCTTGACCTAAAGGGACCCTCCCTTCCACACAACAATCCGACAGCACGCATTTGGTTTCTGTGTTAATGTAGCTCTGGGCTTTTCTTGAGCTGGGTTTGCCAGTTGTACTGAGCTGTGACAAATGCTTTGAATAGCAGAGGGCTGGGCTGATTTTGGATTTGAAGTAATGCTGGAGGACTGTGGGAAGAGGTCACATTTTTCTCCTCAACACATCAGTCTTCCAGTTGGAGCCTACCTGAGTCTTCCCATAACTTACACACCTGAGCAGGTAGGGAAGATAACAAGGTCTGCAGGTCTCTTTTCCAATAGAAAACAAAACAGAACCGCAGAGACACTTCTGGGTGGTGTTTCTCAGCATTTCACGTTTGGGAGACACAAAAAACTAACATCTTTTATATCATGGACTGAAGACTGAAATGTATGCATGGGGAAATACATGTTATAACTCCTCGTTGAGGTAGAGGTGACAGTTAATTCTAAATGACAATGAGCAGAGGATCTCAAGGTCCAGAATCTGAGGAAGGAAGATGAGATCTCTGTGTATGCAAAGAAGGACCTGTGGCCAGGTGGTATGACACAAGCAGACAGGTGCATGTGATGGGACCACCCTGAGAAATGCATGCTATTTCTAGAGACACACATTTCTAACAGTTCATAATAGTTATTTACACTCAACTTCTTTTAACACTTAATTCTGGGGTTGAACTTATTAGCATACCACAAATAAGTACTTTAAATGAGATGGGACTGCGTTTCAGCGAGGAATGTCACGAGATTTTTTTTTCTTTTTTATTTTCACCTTCAGTTTTGTCTATGTATTAACAAAATTCTCCCCAATAATCACGCACCAGAGAGAATTTTCAAGACAATTGAGACCTGTTCACTGTAAGGCCTTGCAAATCTGGGCACACTCCATGACTTTTGTGTGTCCCAGTTCTTCCCTCACAGAGTCTGATGAATCTCCCTGTCACATAAATGCAATCTGAGGCTACATTCTTTACATTTCAGATATCACTCAGATGTTCATGTCACAGAACAGCAGAACTATAAAAAATAACGCACATATTACAACAGGATCAGATGAGTTAAATCCCTACTGCATTGCCTGACCTTCCCTTTTATTCCTTTATTTATTCTCTCCATTTCAGAAAATGGAGATTTCCACTTTCTCTCAACTATTAAAATGCAAGGGGCAATGTGGAGAGCTGTGCTGCTCCCCAGGCTGCAGCACAGAGGGCTGCAATCGGCTGCTCCGCACTCGCCTGGTGTGTGGAATACATATCTGCATCAAAGGGAGTTCCTCCCGAGAACAAAGGTGGAATGCACACAGGAGTGGCACGGCCTGCCACTGAAGAGAGTGGGCTGCTCCTGTTGGGCAGAGGATAAATACAGTCTCTGCTGCAGTCAGGAGAATGGTGTGATGCAAATGGCTTTCCTGATGATTTTTATCTCGCTGTCAAGAAAGCACTAAAAAAAATCCTAAACCACCCCACAGTTTATCAGATAAAAATATTGTGAAAGCAATTACCCACTCCTGTGATGCATGTGGGAGCCCCAGGAGCAGGGCATTTGCTTCTGTGTGGTTGGCAGAGCTTTTTGTCCCCTGAGCACTCTGAATCAAATTCCCAGCATCTGTGCACCGCTCCCCTCCACCCTGCAGTTCTCGCAACACAAAGCTGGGAGCTCTGATCTGCACAGCCCTTTCTGAATTCAGGGTGGGTTTCACTGTACTTTGTCACCAGCTTCCAGCTGTCCTCTTTCATTCCTTCATGGATGTAATGAGAAATATGTACCTTCGTACAGATCTTCACAAAACCATATGAATCATATTATTAAGAGAAGTAAAACTTGTTAGCTCTTTCCTTAAGTGCTATTGTGGTTTTTAATTGCTGTTAGGTTAAACACCCGTTTTCATGATTATTTTTTACATTACTTGAAGCCTTCATACTACACACAGTAGCCTGCACCCTAACCCACTGTGAAAAATGACACTTCTTACTTACAGGGCAGAAATAAGACTGATGAGAAGGTGATCACTGTCTAACATATCACCTACCCAAAGCAAGGATTGCACCTGGTTAAGTGTTTATTATACCCAGAAAGACAGTCCTCCCTAAGATATTTTAGGATGTGACTCATGATAATGACTAATAGAAAGTTGCTTTACTCATAAATCTGCTCTGTCCTTAATCCATCTGTTATTCTTGTTCTTACAAAAGGCAAAACAATTTGGCAGGATGTTTTTACACAGATATAATACATTTACATGATTGAATCTACGTTATTGCTGGAAAAGCAAGCTATTGTTACATGAGAATATATTGTAGGAATTCCTTTTTGGTTAACAGTTTTGCAATTGGCAGTTCCAGGTGAGCCATCTAGAGGCAAAAGCAAGGCAGTCTTAAGAATACACTAACAGCGTAATGAATTCCTTTCAAATAAACATCCTAAAAAACCTCATAGCATCGTATGTACCAAGAGCTGAGAGAGATTGCCATCTGTTAAATTCATACACCTCTTAAATGCTTTAATTTCCTGTATGCTTGAGCTATGAGTTTAACAGTTTCCTCTGCTTTTTAAAATGACTTCTGAGAGTGGCTTGGATTGCTTTATGCTAATGTAGTATCAAGAAAAGCCTATATTAATTATAACAAATAACATGCTAATTAAAGGGGGGAGCATAAGGTTCGAGAAAAACTTTAAATCTCTTCCTGCTCTTGACTGACTGTGTGACACAGGGCTATTCTCTTAGTTGGAGTCTGTTTTACCACCCATAAAGTAAGACTCATAATTTTACTTTCTAGTCTTTGGAAGACATACCAAAACACTGTGATAAAGATGCACACGCAATAAATACAGGAGTTGGACACGTTTGCTTTTGCTTCCCTTTTGCTCAGTCCTTTTAAAATCAGAACTACATGGTGCATAAACCAGAGCACAGCAAACAGCTGCCTTTGCACTTAGCAGTAGCAGCATCACAATGCAGCTATGAAAGGAGGATGAAAGTCACCAACCTAAAACACAGCTGGGGAGGTCTTAGATGAGGGGTGCACCTGGTGCACCCTGTGGGAGAGTTTAAAGTAGGTAGTCATCAAAGACTTATTTACTCTTAAAACTGCTAAATTCCTTTGAAAATATTGCTATTCACACAATATTTCCCTGTACCATCTAATTGAAACCAATGAAATATGAGATTTTCTTCTCAACATACTGGCTAAAGCAAGGCAGCCAGAAGCCTGACCACCTCTGCAGGCACAGCGCTTGCAGCTGATGACATGGTGCAGTGGGAGGTTTTGCTTCAGCCCCAGGGACTGAGTCCCAAATACCCTGATTTAGAAATTGCTGGTGTCCAATGAAGCCACAGCTACACCAGTTGCTAAATGTAGACAAGGTTGCTCTGCCTTCATACCAATTACAACAACTGCAAAGGGAAATAGAAGCGAAAAACTACACTCAGGGCATCACTCCAAGCCTACACATGGGTGTCTCTTCTACACACAAGCTACCCTGCTCTGGAGCTGGCAGGGCTCTTCCTGGACTACTGACAGGGTCTGAATGACCATTTAAACAATTCTGTATGAAGCCTGTGCTGTAATCAGTCTGCCATTTAGCTTTTCCCTGTAGTATAAAATATGAAACCTTCATGAGCATATGTCAGGCAGATCACACACTGTGCGAGCACTGGAGTGTGATCTGGCTCACCAAGGGTAGAGGCTGTCCACATGGTGGTCAGCATGAGCAGGAGCCTTGGAAAAGCAAAGAACAATGGGGTGATGGTGATCTCTCCCTTCCCCAGATTCACAGGGCATGTTAGGATAGCTGCTCTGGAGGAAAACAAACAAACAAAAAAACTTATTCACAGAAAACAAAGTGAAATGTGTAAGGACAAGAAGCCACTGCAGTAATGGTTACCACCGGCAGCTGGAATGAAACAGAAAATGGCATCTAGCCAAGAAATGTAGGCTTCTCATGTAACGCAATACTGCACACGGATGGGGATGGTTGAGATGCACGGACAACAGTGAAAACTGTACCTAGCATGTGAGTGGATCACTACCCTTGTGCCATACAGTGACAACTAACAGTACGTACTATCAATCAGGATGCAAAGCATATACACTTCCACACCTGCCCACTCTTCTCCCACAGAAGCTGGTGTTGTACAGATCTGCCTGCATTCAGAAACTCACTGGTTGGGCAGTTCTGCCCCCATGCCACTTTTGGTTTCACAGAGCCAAGGGCAGCCCCTGCCTGGCTCACAGCATGCTGCATCTCCTGCGGAGAGGCCAGCTGGACTCCAGGCCCCTCTTACTTCCAACAGCTCTGGTCTCCTGAGGCTTCTATCTCTGACCCAAAATCTCATATGCTTGATAACATATTTAAACAGTTCCTCCTTCACCCTTTTCTTGCAGGAATTACAGGTAATTTTTGTTAATTGTTTAAACAGTGCTGATAAATGCCCTTATGTAGGTGTGGATAGCTGATATCAGCCTACTAGCACATAAAAGCATTCACTAATTTCCCACAGACACGAGCAGGATAAGCCTTGTGTGTATATCACAGACACATATTCAGACAGAATAAATAAATTCCATCCTACAGCTGTTTCCTAGGTAACTGAACCAGGACCACAGCAACAGACTGTGCACAGCTTAAGGAGTCTGAACAATGAGCTACAGCATTTCTTCCTGTCTCTGAACTTTTGATTATGCAGGGCTACAAATATGAGAGAAATAAGAACTATTCAAGAATGAAATATACCACCAAGAAATCTGTACCCATTTTCACATAGCCAAAACATGCAATCTCAAGAACTCTGTGATATATCACTTCTGCAATCCACTCGGAGCTACCCTGCCTGTGCTTGGATGTCCTCCAGTGCCCAAACCTCTGCAAAGCTTCAGAAAGCCAGCACCAAAATCCGTGTGCTTGACAGGCATTTCTCAAATGTGAAATATAATCACCTTAGGCAAATCATAGTATCATTAAGGTTGGAAAAGACCTCCAAGATCATCCAGACCAACTGTCCACTTACCACCACTACAGCCCACTAAACCATGTCCGTAAGTACCATAAGAGGCTTTAATAAGTATGCTCAGAGGAAACGGATCCTTTGCAGGACACTGGCCAGCATTCTGGTCTTCTGAAGAAATGCAAGAATCTCATCAACCAAACTGGAAGATTCCAGCAAATGGTAGCACTTTGCATCAGCTAGAAGCAAATAAATATTTTCCTTAGCAGAAGTGCTTGCACCTGCAATGCTGACGTGCTACAGGAAAATACAATCAGGTCCTTTGAAACCCCTACTCTGCTTTATTTTGTGCACAACATGGACTGACACGTTGGCTTCTTTATTCTATCTAATCATGTGTTTCCTACCTGTGGATGTGACTATCCATGCTTTCAGTAAACTTGACAGTCAGTTTTTGTGGGACACAACGTCCTTTTTAAGTGCTCGCATCTCTATTGGATTAATTACACTTGGTAATGTCTGTTTCTCTTGTGGCTTGCTTCTTTTTGCTGCCCAGAGCTGCCAGGGCACATTAGCTCACTGGCATCATCCCTGGGTCGCTGTGTTAGGGAGCCAGGACAGGGGCAGGGCCTTGGGCCAAGCACTCCCCTCCTGGGCCCACCAGGAAGGGATAACAGCCTGTGTGAAGTGCTCTGCTGTCACACTGGGAACTACAGGATGCAAATAAATCCCCACGGTCTTAAGCAGGGATACAAGCAGGTGCAACTTGACATCTACAACGCAAACAAAGGCAGAGCTGTTGTGAAAAATCTGTGTAGACAGACAAAGGTAAAATTATTTGGCTTCACAAAGTCTGAAATACTTTCTGTGAGGGTCTCTCATTCAGTCAGAAAAATTAGAGAAAACAGATTACACAGGATATCATCTCAATCTATGGAAAGAGTAACATGCAAGTCATCATCTGATAAGTGATGTTCATTAGTGACCTAGCAATTGCTTTCAAGTATATTCTGCACTGGTTGAAATAAATGCATTTGTTTTGCAATGCAGAGCAATGGAACAGTATTTCTGCCTTAAGGAGCAGCACCTTTTAGTGGATTAGAATTACTATAAATATGTTGCTCTAATGAAAAACAGCCTGATAAATAAATATTTAACTGAGCTCTTTTCTGTTAGCTGTAGGGCCCTGGTAGGCCAGGTACATTTGATTGTCATAAGAATTGGTCTGATCTAGTTCTTGTCTCCAAAGTGAATGTCAATCTAACACTGAGGATAATCAATAAAATCAGAAACTTTACTTAAAAAAGACTACCTTCTTCAGCTGTGCTATCACATCTGGCTGTCTTTTTTATTTCAAGATGCAAAATGTGCCTGCCACTGTGAGGAAGGAAGTTTTTTAAGTAGTGACACCAAGGCAAATTCATACTCCTGTGTAAAAGGGTCAGAGGTTCTAAATACCATTGAGGAAAAATAGGCCTTCTGTTCTCATGATGAATTACAGGCAATTTTTAGAAGAGGAATTAGAATACGTGCTTATCCACCCAGAAACTGGAGTCCACAGTCTGGATTTCAGGAAATGTGGTGCCAGTTTTTCCCTGAAATACATTTATGTGGTCCCAGTGAATATAATGGGGTTATATGAGGTAAAAGTCTATGCAAAAATGGGCTCAGCCAGACTCTCCAGAGGTACATAGAAACCCTAGGGCCTGAGTCTGATTGGCAGTGATTTGAGTTTCATTTATATTAAAGCCTATTGATTTCAGTGGATGAACCATGAATGTATACCTATGTAAATGTAGCCAGGAATCAGATCACCCACAGCTATATCTGGCCCTGCAGATATGGAACAGAGTCAACTTATGATAATACAGGTTCAATGCTTCTGGTCTGTTTGACTTCCATATGCAAATTCTCAGTCCACAGGGAAACAAACTCCCATCTCATCTGCTCCCTGTTTCAGCTCAGCAGCTCTTTGAAAATTGCTTATTCTGCCTTTTTGCTGTTCATAAGCAAATGGAACTTGCAATAGTTACTGTACAGTTCCAAATGCATCAAGGAAAACACATCTTCATCTGAACTTCAATGGGAACATCCTCTAATGACAAGAAAAAGACTTTACTTCTCACAGTTTGCTGTGTTTGAGTTTGCTGGTCAGAAACAACAACTAAAAACCAAACTGCAAACACATTTAGTCACCAAAAAAGAGATCTAATTTCAATTCCAGAGATTTTTTTTTCTTTTTTTATCAATACATCTTGTAGTTGCTGTAGTCTTTTGGCTGAATACACCTACTTTAAAGTCTGATCACCTACACAAAAACAACTAAAACCATCATCACTGGCTGCAAGTCATAGCCTTTCTTTAAAGCTGTACACTACCTTAAGGTCTTGTGAATACTGGAAGCAGTAAAATCCTGATGTGATCCATATTCCATCCAGCTAGAAACAAGAGACTTCTCCAGAGGTGAAGCTCTTTAATAAACATGTCAGCTCCAGGATTTTGCCATCCAGCTAGTTCAGCTAACCTCTGGGTAACAGGGAGGCACTTGATGCCAGGCTGGGTACACAGCACATGGCTTTCTCCCACGGTAGAGCTGGCAAGCACCAGGACACGGCTGGCTGGCATCCCTGGCACTGGCATTTCAGGTGCAAGGGTGCTCATTTGAAATTAAAAAGTTAGGGATGTCTCTCTTCCAAGGACTTTGCCCCTAATCAATGTTCATTATCACCTAATGTGAATAGAAGGGGGAGAGCAGTTGATCTGCTGACTGCCTCACCCAGGATGTTGCTTCCAAATGCATTTTGAACTGTGCCTCTTATTAGGTAGTCTTATTTCTTCACAAACATGAATCAAAGGCAGCCTGCAGAACTGCTAAACCAATGAATCAGTATGTGAGATGGCCAGAATGTGAAAATGTAGAAGTGAACTTAAAAAAAGACAAGAGAACACAGAGGGGTCAACCTTACTGCCATGCTCACAAATGACTCCAGGAGAATCATCTGTTAGTATCGCCTGGTGACCTGGCTCAACCAATTCATTGTGAAGTACATCCAAAGATTAACTGAAAACTCTACTACAGCTAAGTTTAGAACAGAGCCAACACACACACATCTAGTTCTGTAATACAAGCTGCATACAACTTTAAGATTGTAAAATGAAATATATCCATGACTTTGTTTATATCTTCCATTCAATCTTATTTCTCCCACAACTGTAAATAATGCTACACTGAAGAACAGCTTTGTCTCAGCCTCCTACTTCTAGCAGGCTGCTCCTGCCTCAGGGCTTGTTCCAGGGGCTCTCCTTAGATTTTGTACCTTAATTCAAATGAGTAACCACTCATGACAAGGGCTTATAGAAAGACCATATGGCAGTCTGAACAAACTACCCCTTTTAACTAGCACAGACCACTGGGAAAAGGTCATCTTTCCCATATAATAAGTAGTTCTCTGTTCAGTACACTAGGCTCAGTGCAGAACCTAAAGAGCATCATGTAAGGTATGAAGAATCATCCTTTCTCCCCATCAGCTTTTTGAACCCAGCAGCATTTTCATTTCCTTTTGATTATTTGCTGATTTGTTTCAGCCATTCTCTTTTAGCTCCCTTCTAGCCTAGAAGACTTTTAAAGTATGAGTAGAAGAATAAATTAGGTGTAATAAGTTCAGCTTTGTAAAGTTGCACCATATATGCACATACTTAAGTAGAAAACATATACTAATTGAAAGGAAGCAGGCCTCAAGTATTAGCCTCAAATACTGTAATTATCAGTGTTTCTTTTCCTCTAGACTCTCAAGAAATCACTTCAACATCTATTTTGTTATTATGGATACCACTTAATACGAAACATCTCAGGTTAGAAATGTTAATAGGAAATGATCTTATGTAATCACAGGTCTCCTAGTGATAGATCAGTAAAAATGCAGTAACTCGCAAGCAGCCACCAGCTCAGTTCTTCACTGTTATTGTTTTGGTTTTAGAGCAATTTCTGGCCAAATCTGCCAAACTCATAGATCTCACTTTCTTATCAAACGAAACAGAAAAACAGTGGTGTGCTTTCTTTAGGTTTACTCAGTGCAGTATTTCTTCACTGAAGCAGCAGTTGGTTTTGGTCACAAATACAAGAAGTTTCAATGTTCTCACTGCCCAGATGAAACAAAATATGCCCTCGTTTCACACTCCAGCATAGACTAACTTTGTAGACAGCTTGTACATAATAACACAGTTTCTGTGACTCTAGTTCTCTCCTGTACCCTTCCTCATTTTTCTTAATCCGCCTCAAATGCCACTTTCAATGAAACAAAGTTGAGGAAAAGAAAAAAATAGTTTGACGAGTGCTATTACCAAAATTGCCATTACTGTGTTGAAAGGTCAGGGAACCATTCTTCTGGACTGGGCTTTCAGTCTTTAAAGGAAACTAGTGAGATTTAGATGCTACAAGCACAGTGCAGGCATTTTGCTTGTCTCCGGCTATAAGGGACTTTTCTGGCTGGGGATTGTCCATTTTCATGGAGGGTACTGTGGACATCAAGCCTTTTTGGCATGGATAGATCAACAAAGAGAGCTGGATCAGTGCTTCTGGGGTCACTTCAGAGCAGTTACTCTTCCAGCCTTTCTCACATGTAGGCTTTCAAAGATACTGAACCAGATGAAATGAAAAATTAAAAATTAACATTGAAAACTGCTAGAAACACACTTAACAGGTAACATGGAAGATTATACTGGCAGGATGTGGCTGATACACCCATGTGAAGGTATGAACTGTAATATTCTCATTTTGACTTTGAAGGGTGAAAATAAAAGGAAAAAAAAAACACTACTGACAGAGTAGAATAGAATATGTTGGTTCCACCTTGATAACAGTCTTCTGCTACCACACCAGAATCATCTGCATTCTTAATTCTCCATGCCTCAGGCTGAAAAATGCCTTTTTTCAATGCATCATATAATCATTAATAGCAATCATTTAATTAATTTATTGTAATGACAAGCAACCCTGACATTGAACCCATCAGGGAACTGTACAAGCAATTAGAAATACAATCCTGCAGAAAGCATTACAAAACTGATAACATAAAATGAAATAAGTTATTAAAAGTCCCTCTTAGAAGTCTTATGAACCTATAAATATGGAGTGCTGAAACATATGAAGTTTCTTTTCCCAAATGTAAATAGCCAGTGCTGAGATATGTTGAAAAATAAATGGTATATAGTGGGAAACAAGGGACACAGGTTTCATTTTTAGGTCTGAATAACTTATGTTTATAACACTGCAAAATGAATTATGCAAAAATGTTTCACATACTAATAAAAGAACTCTTTGCCCTTAGGGATTATGTATTCCTGGGACTGAAGCTGTGTGTCCATTCCTTGATTTTTTTGGACCTAGAGTATAATATTGTAAATCTTGATACTGCAATGAAAATGCTAACAATATTGTTAACTTTGACTTCCTTTCCCAATTTCTGTTGCTAATGCAGTAATTTTTCCACCTCCAGGATTATATTACCTGCCAACACAACCACAGATGTCCTGAAAAAGAAGAGAATGTTATTGCATTGCTTTGGGCCATGTCTACATTGGGTTGCAGAACCACTTTAACTGTGGTTAGCTTGCATTAAAGTAGCTAGTGCGTGCAGTAATCCATTTTTCAGGGAGCTTGCTCCCTGTGGAGCCTAGCTGTTCTGCTGCCATAAGCCCTTTGCTTAATAATGCCTTCTGTCCTAGGCCGCTTTGATACTTCAGCATCCCTATTGTTTTGAGGTTGCTCTGGCCCAACAGACTTCTCTGTTTAAGTACCAGTCCCCCAGCAGACATTAACACATCCTGTTCCACATAGCAGCTCCAGGACATGTCTCTCTCTGAGTTTCTTCATAGATCCGTGCCTAGTTCTCAGACCTGACTGCTCCTCACAGAGACCCAAAACTCAGCCTTAACACAGTAAGATATCCCACACCATCAATACTTTCAGGGAATTACTACAGAAAAAGACAAAAGGCTGACCAAGGTTTGACTGAAAGCCGAGTCAAAGACAAGGACCCTGACAAAAGTGCTTTAATGAGAAAGGCCATGATGGAAACACAAGAAGGAGTCCTGTACACATGAAGATGGATGCAATTTTGTACCCAAGACAAAAATGGAGCACTGTGATAAGTATCTGATACAGAACTCTGGGAAACCACTGAGAGCACACAGTACCCCATGCATACATGAGGTCTGACCTGAAGGAGACACACAGCGTGCATGGAACTTAGCAGATGCTTTGGAGATTCACAGAACCCCAGAACAGCCCCACTGAAACACAAACTCAGTGGCCACTCCAAAGCCACTGCTGGGTCCTGTTGTCAAGCATGATGCCTATGCTTTTACACAGGCAGTTGTGCTGATTTCAAAGCTTTTTGTTCTTATTTTTATTACAAGCTAAGTTGCTTCTGCCTTTTGGCACCCCTTGTCCTTCCCCCCCCTGCACACCTCCTTTGCTCATTTGAACATGATATTCACAGTTTTCTTCACACTGTCTCTCTCATGCTCCAAAACCTGCAAATCTCCTCCTCACAAATCCTGTCGCCACATTAAAGATATCAATATTTTTAATTTCTGGTATAAAAATATTTTTTTGTGTTTGGGGCATAATCCTCCTCATCCAACACATTACAGTGTCTCTAAGAAGAGCATGACCAATCAGTAATAAGAGGAACAGGAATAATCACCTGTAGGATCACTTCTCCAAGTCCCTACATAAACCCAGAGGTGCAAAGGGTGTTCAATTACTCCATTCAGCAACCCTGCAAAGCTTGCCACATTGAGGTCTTTAGGGAAGACACTTTTATTCCAGCAGTCGCAGGGCCAGGACTCTTTATGTTTCTCTGGTAGAGAAAGAGATTGAATGTTTAGCATTTCAGACAAGGAAATAGCTTGCAAAGCCTCCTGAGCCCCTCATTAAAACTTTTGAATTTAAATTGTCTCAATGTTCACATTTCAGATTCCTGATTCTCACTGCAATTCTGTTGCAAGTCAGAAAATTCTCTCTCTTTTCAAATAGAAAAGAAGATAGTAAATTTCACTTGTTTCAACCTTTTGTATGAATAAAGGAGGGCTATAATTCCTGAGGAAATGAATGTATCACAGTGCTGCCTTTGTATTTCTCTTCCATACTGCAAGTTCTTTCCTTTAGTTTTGAAGTAGCTATGAGGCAAGGGAGAGAAGAGTGTTGCAAATGTAATCATCTGACCTCTACATGCAAAGGTATGAATGTTAGTGATTACTGATGATGAACATCTACTGCCAGCTAGGGACCCAGAGCAACCCGCCTTGCTGCCACACTGCTCCAGAAAGCTGTGGGTTTGCCCGGTGCCCTGCACTACACCTCCTCTCTTACACCCCCCATTCTCCATAAACAACTGCCTTAAAACTGGCCTTGGTATTTTCATTTGTTCAGCGTACCTAAATCAATCTGACTGGTGCTCCCACAACCCTTAATTTCTAAGCTGCATTATATAACAGTATACAGGAAAAGTCTCAGTTTGTGTTGCACAATGAAAGGCTTGTCCTGAATCAAGCCACAAAGTACACATAAATACAGGTCACTATCCGCTGGACATTTTGCACCTTGTTGTGAGATAGCACCAAATGATTTGGGCTCTGACTGGTCATCTCTAATACTTCCTTTTTGTTCTAAAGACAAGCACTGATTTCACATAAGAAATTAATGAATTTGAGCTAGCTAGTGTTACAGTGTTCAATATCTTACACACCTATCAAACACCAAAACTGTTCTAAGCATAATGTTCTGCAGCAAAACAGATCCTGATACAAAACAGCAAGACTCTCACACCAGCCTACACTAAGCCTTGCCCTGTACTGATTGTTAAAAGTGCAGTTGTTTTTTTTTTCCACATTAATTTCAGCCTTATTTCCTAAGGGAATGAAATTTATGCAATCATCTTGTGTGCATAAGCATGTCAGTCTACCCCAGTAACATTTGTACCTACATTTGGATCATTTCAAAAGCGAGGCCAAAGACATTGAGTTTCCATGAATTCAGTAAAAATAAGCAGATGGGTGCAGGAGAGAGACCCTATCAGGACCCAGCAATGGCTATGTGGCAAACAGCTCACCCTTTGTTGCACATCAAAGAATACACACAGGAGACAGGGGTAGGACACCAGATTTCCGTAGACATGTGCTCACAAGGCAGTTCAGTTCTGCCCCTCTTTATCATTCTATATTTAAGATTCACAACCAAAATCATTTAGATTGTTTTGTCTGTTTAAACAGAAGACACAGCACCAATGGCTGCACAAGGGACAGAAGCAATTGCATCAACAAATATAAGAATTATGTTTGAGGTGGAAGGGATTCAAAAATCATCCATACAACTACCCACCCCTTAGCATGGGCAGGGACATCTTTCATTAGATCTTGTTCCTCTAAGTGTTTTCCAACACAGCTTTAAATGCTTCAAATGAAAGAACATAACTTCTCTGTACAGTCTGATCAGGTGTATCATCATAATAAAAAAAATATTCATTTTATCAAATCTAAGCCTCCTCTTCTTCAGTTCAAATGCAAGCTCTGGTTTAGTAGTGTTTAAAAAAAAAACCAAACCAAAACAAACAAAAAAAAAAAGTGATATGGAAAAACACCCTGATCAGTAAGGTTTTGCAAAAGTCAAATTATCCTCTAACCTTCTCATCCTTAATTCTTGGGCAGTCACCAACGCAGTGCATTAAGTGACTCTCACACTGTATTCAGAGAATTTCCTTAAAATAATTTAGTTCAAAATTTAGCTTTTAAATATTATTTTTAGTGATTTTGGAAAAAAAAATAAAATTAGTAGCCAGGTTCAACTATAATCCAGGGGTAGGGACAGACATTGCCAGGTAAAGATCTGCAATTTATAATTACAGTTTTACATTTTCAATAGCTTTTGTACTGAGATAACACTAAACTAAGTATGGGTCAACATCTCTGTGGCTAGAAATTGCACCTAGTTTATGAATTCAGTGCCCAGGAAAGTTTCTGTCTGATAATTTTTTGATAGGGTTGAACTCATCAAGATCCACATGAATTATAACTACAGCAGAAAAATCAGCCACACATTTCTTTTACTTTCTGCTGTGCATCCCTCATACTCGAAGAGCCACCAGCACGTGCAGAAAAATAGCATTTTTCTAGCTATGTTTTTAATTTTATTAGGAAAACTGTAACTACAAATACATTCACTTAAACTCATAGATACTAACAGGTCACTAAAAACATTTTCCACTGGAAAAATAACACTGAACACATGTTTCTGGGTAAGAGATGATACTCTACAGAAGAATTAATGATTTATTCTGGATTGGAACCATGATAATGCTTTATCCCTGTGTCAATACATTCTCACAAAAAAAAAAAAAAAAAAAAAAGGAAAAACTCACTGACTCACAGAACCATCCCCTCTCATTGTATGCAATTCAGGAAATAGGAAAAATACTCCAGAATGAGAGAAAACTTAGTGGCAACTGAGGAGTGAAAATCTTTAACTAAATCATTCTGCAGATTTTTTTATTTTCTCATTACACAGTTTCCTGTATATACTACCTGGTGCTGACAACTTCCACTGAGTACAGATGAATTCATGCCTATATGAACATGCACGTCCATACACACTTTCATGATCCTGCATGCACACACACAAAACCTTGAATTCTTTACTGCATTGCAGTGTGAGGACATTTTGGCACTACCTCCAGTTGTACCAAGTTGTCGCACCTCTTACATAAAGATTTACTTGTAAACCTAAAGACATTTTATTCATATTTATGTTTTTCTAGGGCTTAGTGCTTCGCTTCTGACAAATATAAAGCAGCTGCGAGTCTCACCAAGAGTTACAACCCTAATAGCTAGAAAGGCACCTTCCTTATGTTACAAGAGTCTGCCTAAAAGTTATTGTGAAACAATTAGTTTCCTTAGCAGATTATATAAGGTAATGTGTTACTTTGAAGTAATGTTGTTTTATAAACCAGAATAGCAATTTCCTGGCAGATGCCAGGAAAAACAAGAGAAAAAACATCTGACAAAACTCCTAAACAGTTTATGATAAAAGGATTCAAAATTAGAATTTACCATTCTCTAGGAAGAACAATTGCGATTACAGTAGTTATACAATAACTGAAAATGTTGTTATTGTACTAATACTACTGCCTGTCTTCAAGCGAGATGTTGATACTGTGATGCAAACAGCTCGGCTTGTTAGGGAGAACTCTGTAGAACTTGGAATTCAACCAAAAGAGCAACACTATTTCTCAGTTTTCTGGAGACTATTTATACCAGTTGCAACTAATAGTCCTTAAAGACCTTCCATACTTGCTGTAAGGAATTGTAACCTTGAAAAATAAAAGATCTAGGTGATTTCACAGCTGTAGTAAGTCAGGATGTGATCAAGATTTCCCAACAGTTGAATTTAAGTATTTTAATGGAAGTACAATAATTGATTGAAGACGTGTAGTATTCACGGGTACAGAGAAAGGACATTCAGAACCCTTACACTGTCCATAAAACACTAATGGGGACCCACGAGTATGCTATAGCCAATTTACTTTAGTTTAAGTGAATTCTGGAACCTTAAATTATTAGATACAATCACATTTCTTGCAACACTTAATTTCACTTTTGCCTTGTAACCCGATGGCTGAAACTCAGATTCTTCATTCCCACGTGCTTTATAAGCCACACAATTACTACAGCTGATTTTGGGTTTGATGGTCTGGTTTGTATCCAGGGCTCTGTGTCATGTAGACCAGAAATTATAGAGAGATTTTCTAAAGGAAGTATAAGAAAAATAGCAGCTGTTCTGTGCAATGCCTTCACAATGATTTCTGAGGCCAGCAGTATGAGCCACACATAGAAAGGTGGCTCTGTCAGAGCTTCCAAGTCTTTACTCAGCAACAGAATCATATAGTTGAAGACTCCAGTGTGAACTTACAAATATACAAGATGCAGTATGAATTTATTTTCCCTGGTTGGAAAATAAGGTTAACTTTCTACAGAGAAATTATCAAAGGAATAACTACATAAATAACATAGTCACACGTCCCAAGCGTGAGCCTGGAAGGCTAAAATTTCAAAGAGCCAGAAGCCTTCAATATCTAACTTTTACTGAGTTCCTAAGTCCCTGTCAGAAAGATCTGCCTTTCTGAAGGCCAAGGCTGTAAGATTATTTCTAAAGAACTTCAACAGGGTCAGGGCTGCATGCTGGCTGTTACTCTAAACCATACCCACAGCTCCAGCCACAGCCAGAGGAGCTGCAGTGATGCGTGAGCATTATGTAAGAGGCTGGCCCCAATAACAAGCACTGGTCCCTGTGGCCTTACAAAACAATCAGACTTCGCGTGCCAGAAACATTATCACTTGAGGAAAACAAAACCTCTGCAAAGTCAGATCTTTTGGATTTATGGACATACCTAAGTACTCTGCCAAATCCAGCTTCTCTGCATTATTATTTTGAAAATCAAATTTTTGTTGGCTGAAGAGCTTCTTAATTGTGGTTATTTGCTTTACTGCAAACAACTAGTAATTGGGAATGTGACTTGAAGAGTTCACAGTATTAGCTAGAAGTGTTTCAGTGTTATAAAACTGCGCACAAGGGGACAGTGCAGCATCTTGGGGCTGCAGACAGGGGAGAAGGTCACTCCTATCAAAAGCTGTCTCTCCACTTCTCTTTCCTTTATCCAGTTTGATCTCACTATGGGCAAGACCCTTCCCAGGAAGTGGACAAGCTGGGAGGATGTGTGGAACCACCCCTTTGATCCCTCAGAGACAAAGGGCTCCTGTTGGCTGCACAGCCTTGAACTGAGGAAGGGTGATGCTAGAGATGTTCTTGTGGAAAAAAGTGGAGTAGAAATTGATCCAAGGTGAGTTTTTGAACTGTTCAAGAATTATTTCCCTAGCCCCTTTACAGGGAGGAGGTGACATTTCTGAAATGACACCAGCTACCTCTTTAGTTCACACTCTCACTCCTCAGACTCTAGTCTCCCTGTGAGCTTTCTGCTCCTGCTTTCTGCATTGCCCTGCTTCTCACACTGTCTGCGAGCCTTGGCTGCTACCAAGTTAGCAAGGATATTGTATAAAGGATCATTATTCAGGCTAAAGTCAAATCTTTCATCTGTTATCAGAAGGGGAGAAAAGTGGATAAAGCTAAATACAGACTCCATAAAGCTGGTTAATATTTTGCCAGTATAGTTTCTGCCCAGATACTCTAGGGTAGCCTGGCCACTCAGCCTCATTTCCTGTGAGTGCTGCTCTGAGAGCCTGCAACATCCATAAGCAGGCATAACACTGCGCCGCTTCAAAGCTATAGTACTTGTAGGTCACGTCTGCAAAGATCTGAGTTTAGAAGAACAGGGGGATAACTTCATATTTATGAGAATAGTATGTAAATATCTTACATGTGCATACACAAGAAATTCCCATTTGAATGAAATAATAAATCCTCAACTTAGCCATTTATTGTAAATTCTTATTAATTAGTTCTATCAGATATTAGAAGTTTGACTTAAGTAGAATGAAACAGATAACATAAGAATCAATCATGTAAAAATCAAAAGCTGTAGATGTCCCTGTTCATTGCAGTGGAGTTGGACTAGATGACCTTGAAAGGTCCCTTCCAACTCATATGATCCTATGATTCTGTCATTCAATGTTGTAGGTCATTTATCCATGTCCTGAACATTTAAAACAATAAACAAAAGGCATTTTGTTTATGATGCAGTTACTCAGCAACGCACATACTGAAGTGCACGTGTTGGTTTCACCAGCATCCCAGGGAGACATTTTTTCTTTACGTGTGCTTCTACAGTTTATGTAAAATTAAATTAATAAATACATTTTTTTTTCCAGTTTCAGAAGCATAAAGCAAGGGTAAGGATGCTAGCCATGCTACATGGAGATAAGTGTTTCCAAACACATTAAAGTAAGCATTATACCTGATAAGCACAGATTTCACCTTCAAATTAATTATGAGACCAAATACAGCTCACAGCAGCTTAAGTGTTCAGGAAAGAGGCAAAAAAGGAAACATCAGGATTGAAGTGCTTTATTGTATGTAAAAAGCATGCTTTCCCCTAGGACCACAGGAAGGAGAAATAAGAAAGATACCAGTGTCTTCGTGTTCTCTACACTACCATAGAAGAGATTACTTTAATTCTTTAGGGTTTGAGGACAAAGGGGGAAGAGAACAGATTTGTGCACATTCTCTAGAGCTGAATGCTCAAATACAGACCTCAACTGAAATAAAATTGGGTCTGAAATTTTTAATGAAATTAATTTAGTCCCCAAGTATCAACATATCAACCTTACAAGGTAGGTTTCAGCTGATACCTCACATATTGGAGCTATCACACTTTTTATTATTAACTACCAAAGCTGATGACATTGTTGCATACATTTGTCCTGATGGCCTAATGCAAGTGAATCAATTTTCTTCTTTAAAATAACATACAAAAATATTTCCAAACAACAAGTCATACTGGCTATTTACTTACTTTCTCTTTTCATAAGGCCAAAAATAGCCCTAAGTGCAACAACAGGTAGGTGCTATGCAGAAAACAAGCATAAGCAAATGGATTCTTAGATGGACAACAGCTTTATATGTTTCCCAAAACATCTATGAATAATTGTTAGAAATTATTATGACTGCATGTCATCATAATTAAAAACATGTTTTGAATCTTAGTGCTAAGCAGGCTTTCTGATAAAGTACTTTTGTATCTGAACAGAATCCAATTCTTATATTTCAGACCACCATGCACAGCTGTCACACCAAAAAAAAGAATAGCATCTTGATCAGCTCATCTGCATCAATCAGCTAATGATAGCAACTATATTGAAAAGTAGTGTTTTGTAGCTGAGAATTTGCTCATCAAATATTGTTATTGTGTTCTTTATATCTGTTGTAGCTTTCATGGAAATAAAAAGGAGGCATTACTTTCAGAGCAGCCAAATATAAATACACAGAAATCAGTTTCCATGGAAATACCACTGTCAGCCTCTCTATAGCCAACATAAGATACAGCTGTTAGTTTTGAATTCCATATTTCATATCTAATGATGAAATATTTTAACACGGGAGACCGTATTAAAACTCTGCTTTCAGTTCTTGCCATCACTTTTCATTTCTGAACTGATATTCAGAAAACTGATCACCTGTTAATTTGTGTCCTACCATACTGGACTATTTTTACTAAATTAAGTGTTAGGGAAGAAGAAAGCCCTGAACAGTCTCAAATCAGATGATTTATTTGTGTAAGTGTAAGCTTGGAATAAGCACTGGCAGGCAATGCTTGCCAGGCTGTGAAATGGTTTCTACTGACTCACATTTAGCTCTTGGGTAGGCTCTGTTACAAAGGCCCCAATTGTAGCTATTGTCTGCTGCTTCTGAGGAAAACTGTACTCTTCTGTTGGTGTCAGTAAGGCCAGGTCCTTGCAAAAAAATTTTACACTGCCACAACCACATCAGTTGGTTTAATGATTCATATAATCAGCTGTGAAGCTTCTAGATGCTTTCTATCATGAAATATATACTTTTGCAAGTATACAAAACATCAGTGGATGTTTTAACGGAGACAGAAGACTGAAGGAATATATACCAGCCTGCCTAACTTCACCACCTGGCAAAATACTTGCAGCCTTTAGAAATACCTAGAAGAAACAGAAAGGACCTGGGCTGATTTGACACGATTTGTCTTAGATAGCAGATGGGCAGCACAGAAGCAGTAGATGTCATGCTCTGATTTTTGTAAGGATTTTGAAAGTGGTTGGAAGATCACATCTGGAGAGCATCTATCAGATACTTTCTGTCAGGCAAGAAAGATATGTCAAAGGGAAGTTCTGCAAGAGGCTGCACTGGCTCTGGTACTGCTTGCTATGCTGGATAGTGGAAATTTAATTTGAATTCTAAACAAACAAAAGCAAGCACACGTGTAGGTTACTTCCAACCTTGGTAATTCTATGATTCTAAGTCAGTAAGAGACTGAGTATTCTTCCTAGGCAAGAGGAATTAGCAGCTCCAAATAGAATCATACAAGTAACTGATTTATAAAAAAAGAACCAAGGAGTTATAGAGGCTTGTAAGCATGAATTACATGAAGTAGTCCTTTGCTCTATTGATCTGGTTCCACAGGGGAAGGACAACCTCCATTTGTGGACACCAGGCTATAATAATTCAGACCAACTACAAAGAGCATGGGAAAGCAGAAAAATACTCAAAGCCTAGAAAGAATGACATAGGAGGAAAGAATGAGCAAACTAGTGTTGTTTAATCTTAAAGAGGCTAAAGAAGAGACAACCACAAGGAAAACAAATCATTCTAGTCCCATAGCAGATAGGCATAGGGGTTAACAGGCTTCACCTAATGGAAATGACAGCAGAGGACACAGAAGTCATCTCAAAGCAGAGTTCAGAAAGTGCAGGAGTGGTTAGAATGGATAGCAAGGGACAAAAGTAGCCATCTTCATAAGTCTTTGCAGCAAAGAATCAAGCAGAGCAGTGAAAGCAAAAATTACCTCAGCTTGGGAAAATGAGTTAATCTCACAAATAGCAAACAACAGAGCAGGTGAGTTTTTAATACTAGTCTTCTTGCATTTATGCTGCTTTTCTGAAAATTATACCTACAGTAGTTATCTATACAGTAGCAATACTTTCCTTCCAAATATTTAAAAAATTTTCATTGTGCTACTGCTTGAACCCCAGTTCCTCACGTTTTCTAGTCCACCTTTCAAAAAAAAAAAAAAAAAATCACTGCAACTGCTCATTACTGGCCTGGAAACTACAATGTGTTCAGCTACACGGTACAGATCTGCAAGATTACAAACCAGTCACAAGAGATCCCCATGCCCATCTGGGCAAACTTCCATTTGGGATTATACAGAGTGTTTCAGCTGTTGCCATGTGAGCTAAACCAGAAGAATATAAGCTCTGCAATTCAGAGTGTAAGAAGAGTTTATTTCACAGTAGACATTATTATAATAGGCCAGTTCTGTGAATTCAGTTTAAAATTAACCAATAATAAGTAAGCAAGATAAAGTCTGCTACTTAAGCACGTTAAAACATGTAGAGTTTGTAAAAGTAAGTTAATTTTTTAAAAAAGTTTTAATGGGAAAACTAGGCTGTTTGCTTGCCTTTTTTTTTTCCTGGAAAAAAAAACATGCACTCTAAAGTACCTCTACTATATTGATGGTATCTCAATTTCAGACAAACATTTTGAAATTACTTTAAATACCACATTATCACGTCATTTATGGCAAAAATGACACCTGCCCCCATTTTGCACAGAAATTGCGCATCACACATCATGGTTAAGTCCAGGAACTGAACTTAATAAACTCATCTGACCCTCCTCCCCCCAGTGCTTAATTTCTGGTTTTCCAAGAAGATTCACATCATCAACACTTCTCTACAGTCAAAATTTTTCAATGAAAACTACTTTCATTACTGTCATCACATCTTTTCCACAGCATTTTCCATGGATTTTTCTTATGTATTATATTCATAAAAATCTCAGATTTACCTACAGATTAATTAGGAGACAGGCTGACAGGTGATGTTCTGCAAAATCTCTCCTAACTACAGGAGTAGATCAAGCCTGAGAGTGTCTCAGGGGCTGAACATGTACAAGTCTATTGAAGAGAATGACACGCAACTCAGGATATTGAAGGGATTGGATGATGTGGTTGTCGAGCTTCCCACCATTTAAAAATTCATGGCTGACAGGCAAAATCTCTGTTGACTGGAAAATGGGAAACATCATTCCCATTTTCAAAAAAGGGAGAAAGAAAAGTACAGGCCTGTGAGCCTCGTGTCCTCGCGTAGGAAGATTATGGAACAGATACTACTGGAAGAGAGTCTTAAAGCACAAGTGAGACAGGGAAGTGATATGATACAGCCAAAGGCAGATCATGCCTGACCAGTGTGGTGGCTTTCTGAAATGAAGGTAGTGATGGCATGAGCGAACACAGGAAAGGCAGTAAGTCATCTACCTGGGCTTGTGCAAGACCTTTTCTGCGGTCTCACACCAAATCCTTATCTGTAAATTGGAGAAATAAAGAGTTTGAAGTGTGGGATAATCTGTGGATAAAGAATTGGTTGGATGGTCACATCCAGAGGGTTGTGGTCAATGGTTTCACATCCAGGTGGAGGTCAGTGAAGAGTGGTGTCCCTCAAGCGTCTGTCATAGAACCTGCTCGCATTAACATCCTTATGAATGACACAGATGACAGGACTGAGCGTACCCTCAGCAAGTCTGCAGATGACCCTGGGTAGTGCAGTTGATACAGCAGAAAGAAGGGATGCCATCCAGAGGGACCTTAGCAGACTCAATAGGAGGGTCCATGTAAACCTAATGACGTTCAACAAAGCAAAGCACAATGTGTTGCACATAAGTCAGGAAATTCCCAGGTATGTCTACAGATTGGAAGAACTCCTGGAGAGTAGCCCTGCCAAGAATGACTTAGGGGTTCTGGCAGATGGGAGACAATGAGGCAGCAGTGCACTCTTGCAGCCCAGAAAGCCAAATATACATTGGGCTGCATCAGAAGAGGAACGGTAGCAGTGGGAGCGTGGGGATTGCCCCCTTTGCTCTGCCCTTGTGAGGCTCCATCTAGAGTTTTGCATCCTGACCTGGGGCCCCTGGAACAAGAAAGATGTGGAGCTGTTGAAGAAGGTCCAGAGGAGGGTCTACAAAGATGCTCAAAGTGCTAGAACACCTCAGCTATGAAGACAGGCTGAGGAAACTGGGCTTTGTCAGCCTGGAGAAGAGAAGGCTCAGGGGAAACCTCACTGCAGCCTTCCAGTACTTAAAGGGAGTTTATAAACAGGAAAGAAATCAACTTTTTACACAGGGAAATATTAATAGGACAAAGCAGAATGATTTAAAACTAAGGGAAAGAAGATTTAGAGTAGATGTCAAGGAAAAACTTTTCTCTGATAAGGTGATGAGTTGTCAGCACAGGCTGCCTAGTGAAGTTGTGGGTGCCCCATCCCCCAAAAGGCATTCAAGGCCAGGTCAGATGGAGCCTGGGCTGCCCAATCCAGTGTCTGATAACACTGAGCACAGTCTGGAACCTGGAATGAGTTTATCTTTAAGATATATTTCAAACCAAGTCGTTCTGTTATTCAGGAGACAAAAGTAAGGAATCCAAATCATCTATACAAGACTTAAAACAGCTTTTTGAAGTACAAAAGGATGAACCATATTTCCGAAGTGCTTAATCTAATTACATAGATAACTGAGTTTAGAGAAGAAACAAACTTCTCACCTGTGGTGGTACATTTAATTTATATATTTTTTAACTTTTAAAAAATAACACACCCCTCACTCTTGCCATTCCATTCTGAAAATACCAACTTGTAGTCTGGTGAACTCTTGTACAGATCTTCCATATCCCTTCTCTAAAAACTGCATAAGCAATTACCTTCTGCCACAGTTTCACCCATAAATTGTTCCATTTACACAATACAGGCTGGTTACTTAAGCTTTAGATCAACACCACAAAACTCATTCTTGAGGCAAAAACAGTCTGAAATGAAACAGAAGTAGATATGGGTAATACTTTTTTCCACCTAATGTCAGTTATGCAACACTGACTCAGCAACAAAATTTTTACTAAATAGGAAATGATTTTAAAATCGTAACTTTTAGCTTAATTTATGTTAAAAGATTCAAATAAGAACATTTATTCCTCCAAACATTTATCCAGAGAAAAACTTTCTGCATGGGTATGGATGTTAAGTGGGAAGATTCCTTCTAAGTCATCAAGCAAATAGTGCTGAACAGTTTTTTAAAAAAGTAGTAAATAACTTTGAGTAAAAATGACAACTTTTGATTATCTGCTCTCAGTAACTTGGCAGCTTAAACCTCCATCTTATTCTCACTGTATTTCTACATAGCCGCAGTTACGCAAAACCAACTTTCTACACTGAAATTAAGTAATTTTTTCTTTAAATCACTTGTTTTACTGTCATTCACCTTAACATTGCAAACCTGCCCTGTCTTTCTGCTCTATATTTTGTAAAAAAATTATTGTAAAGGACCACGTCTTCTAAAAACATAATACAAAAGTGGACATTATTAAGTATGCTTCTGATACCATCTCTTCAGAGAATTATTATATACCATGCAAAGCTTTTATCTTTATCTGTAAGAATGAGTTTAGTAAAAATTATTTTAAAATGAGGCTGGATAATTGCTTTTTCCTGAAATAGCTCATTTATGTCAAATGTCATTCCATTTACCTCAAATGCCACGACAATACTTTGTTTGCCTCAAGCTGGCTTGAATTTCTGAACATGCATTTGTGTCTGCAGGTAATTATTTCAGTTACATGAAAAGATATCAGATCCACATCAGCCATTTTTCTTCAAATACTATTTAAATCCTTCTTACAATGTTTGACCAGGATTTTAAATAATAAACACAGTATTTTCTTAATAAAGTTCTCACTGAAAACTGGAGCATACTTAAAGAATTACAGCCAAACCCTTCTTACTGTCTTGGGACTTACAGATAATTTCCATCCTATAGCAAAAAGCTAATCCACAATAAAACTACTTGGACTGTTCCAATAAACAACTTCAGCATGACAAAGCTACCCATCTGAGCATTGACACGAGCCATGATCAGGTTCCCACTGTACGCTTCAGAGATGAGAGGTGATTAGGAAACTCGACCTTCAATAGCAACATCTCCATTCTCAAATACCACTTTCCACAATGAATTAAAGGACCTCACAGTCCCATCCAGGAATACACTGTTCTTCAATAAAAAGCCCTGTCCAACATTCTGACACTGCTCCAGGAACTGGTCATTCTCCCTAAACTCTTCAAGAACATTTGAACGCCACCTAGCAGTGGAGTTACAGCTTTCAAAATAGCCCCAGGATATTTCACAATTGCTCTTGAAGGAAGTTCAAATGTGCTAGAAATACATTTAGAATAAGTTCTACACAGATATAAATTGGGCTCAGCTATAAATGAGATTAGCTCCACATTACAGATCATCCTGCAGGATCACGAATTACTTCATATTAAATAAGTGTTCCCTTACTTACAAGGGGACTTACAAAAGGGAGCTGGGACAATGGGAACCATGGGTATACTCACACTTGCAGTCCTCCAGGCAAGGAAGTTTCAGACATGCCAATGAGCAGCCACACAAACGTTGCTCATCCCACCTGTGGTGCTCCTAGCACTCTCAGTTTCCCCAGTCTTCTCCTCCTTGCCCAGAAATGCTATCTGAGCACAATGCAGGAACGGGGACTCCCACAGGCCATACACATGTACAGCAGACAAGACAGTCCTTGAGCCACACAAGCCCTGACAACATCTGAACAATGTTCGCGCCCAACCATGCCCAGGGGACCATCCCTGCCATGTGCATGATGTGATGCAGGGACTCACAGGCACTGCTAATTCTACCTTGCCTCCCCCACCGCCCAGCACTGGATCTCATCGCTCAGGCACCACAGACAAGAGAGGCTAAACTCTGCTGGAGTCCAGTGTTCACCCTGTGAGGAGGGACAGCTGGGCCCCAACAGTTTTCTTGGGAATTTTCCCTTAGAAGAAAAATCTAGACCAAGAACGTTCCATGACCTGCGTGGCCACAATATGTTCAGTTACCAAATAGAGAATTAAGCTAGTCATAAATTAAAATTTCTGCTGCTGTTTAGACTGCAGTAGTTTTAGAGATGTATATACCTATTTTAAGTGGACTTGGATAATCAAAATATATTGGATTAGTAGGATTTAACAGTTTTCAGTGAGATCTAATGAATACTGAAGTATGTTCTCAGATTTTGCTATAGAGACAGCTCAACCTCAACAGATCTCATGATAAAAATCTTTTAGGGGCATTATGTACTTAGCTGACACAAATAACATTTTAATTACAGTTAACAAGAGTCAGATTTTGTTTTGAATTCCATGATGTCAAACCTGGCATGCTCCTTTAAGGAATCTGTACAGAGAGCACAATAGATTTTTCTGTAACTCATCTAGACTTTTTTAACTCATGTCAGTTTGACCTTAAAGAGAACACGATGTCCTCTGAGATTCTTATTTTAAAGAAAAAAAAAAAAATCATGCTCAAGGCCAACCCTTTTACCAAAGAAACCTCTATCTGTAGCTGGTGAAATCTGTTGCTCTATCAAGGACAAATAAGTAGCATTTCCTGTACTCCTGGTTTACAACAGACTAAGGATTACAAATGAACTCCAATTTCAGAAGCATCACCAGTAATTCCAGTGCTGATTTTTTGCTCTTTTTGTGTGTGTTGAGAGTCTGATGAGGTAGACTGTTAAATACATCAAGAGAAGGCTTATTAAAAGTCTGGTCTTTAAATTATTTAGAAAGAAACAAGTCTCAAGTTACTGCACAGTGTGAATAGTCCAATTGATTTCAGTAAGGATTTTTACGCATTATCCATTATTAAAGTATCTGCAAATTGAGGCTATTATGCTAACAATCAATTTTAACTTATGTCAGTTAATTCATTACATTTGCCTTCGTATACCATCTGGTTTTACTGATATCATAAGTTGTCCTTCAAATTTCATTATCCTGCAGTATTTTAGCAGATAGCCTTGAACACGGCAGCAGCCTCACTAGAATTTCACTAAGCAGTTCAGTGGAAGCCAGGAAACAATACTGACAGCATTGGAGACATCTTCCCACCATTATTGTTCCAGAGAACTGAAAGCAACTGCAAGAGGAGTTTAGACAGCTCACAGGACCAAGTTTCTCTATGTGCTACGTCACTGAAATGCACATATACCCTGCTTTATTTGACTGACCCATAAAGCACATACACAAAATTCATCGAGTTTTATGGAAATATTCTCATAAGACAAATAGGTGACCTCTTGTGCTCAAAGACCCTAATTTGTATTTGAGTTGTAATATCTTTTAGAATGATATTCATTTAGAGCATTCAAAGTGATGAAGAAACAACTACATGTCTAGGTAACTTGTTCCTCTGATAATTTTGCTTGATGATAAGGAACTGCCTTTTCTAATCTGAATTCACTTAACTTCACTTTTTGTCATTGGATTTCTCTGTGGCTCTTCCTACTAAGCACAAGAGCAGACTTTTTCCCCCTACAACACTTCTTAAAATTCATCTCAATAAATTAAATAGACCAAGTGGAAATCTTTCAATATACAGCACTTCCTTGTACTATCATTTTGTAGTTATCTGAGCATGTTTTTATTTTGATGCATTCTTTCTGAAATTTCAAGCAAAAAGGGGCCTTGTTGTTTCTACGTTTCTTGCTTCGTGGGTATTTGTTCAGTACACATGGGAATCCATGAACTTGTGTCCCATGAAACTTGAAGCATTACTTAAGTATGGCAGCTTTATAACAATAAACTAAAAATATAAAAGCAATAAAAGAAGCATATAGATATATTGGTACTAATTCCCACTGACAGGAAGAAGAATAGCTAGTCTTAGATTTTAAGGAATGCAACTTTTAAAACTACAGCCTTCATCTACTCTGAAGTTTGATTATTTTCTTCCTCCCCAGGATCAATAGAATTCATAGATCTTTAAAAACAAAGTATGGAAAAGTTTATTACATTTTTCTTCATCAGGATTCAATGGTACTTTGACTAATTCTAGTAATGAACATGACTGAAGTCAGGATTCAGTTTACCAAATATGAATATCTTATAACTAATTATGCCTCACTTAAAAGAAGCTAGAACAACTTCAAGTATTTTTAGAATGCCTGATTTTATCTGAACTTCATATATGGGTGTGTCATTTTTGGCTTTAGACTGAATTTCAGTTCCCAGAACCCTAAAAAGAAATCCACAAACTTTTGACATTTTTCATCCATATTTAAAAAGTCACTTTTGACAAGGAAAGATGTTTTCCAGTAAGGTCTACATTGTTGGAAAATAAATATAAGGAAGTATTTAGTTCTACTTGGTGCTGTTTAGAAATGACAAACAGTTAACTAAGCCTCTAAACTTCTGCATGGGAGCAAGCAATATAAACAGCACTTATTAACCCATTCCTTAGCTTGAGCCAGCTTCTGTTACGGTGTCTCCCAGGATATTGCAGAAAGCAATCTCTTCCCAGCTCTCCACAGACTTGTTATAGCCTCAACACAGTATCATCACATTTTATGTTTACGGCCTTGCAATTTAGTTGGTTGCTTTACTAATAAGAGGAATACTAGATTAAAAAGGAGGTAGAGAATTTCTGTTCTTTTAAAAAAGAAACACTTCAGGATCAAAATCCAGGGCAGTTAAGTTCAAGGCTCTCATTAAAAATCTGGATGACTTAATTACCAGAATTAAGAATTAGAAGCTAGGCACACTGTGAAGATATGATTAACGAAACCCATGCCTCAGGCATCAGAGATGACAAGGCCTTCTTCGTTTAACACAATGCACAATTATCATGGAAGATTTTGGCTTTCTTCTAAATAGCATCCCAGAGAGGACTAGGAAACATACAGGAAAGAGGCCTCCTATAGCTACCTCTGTGGGTACCTTTGTCCCTCTGAAATAGTGACATCTAGGGGAAAGCAAAAGGGACCAGTACAAAAGAAATCTGGTCCTCCTCCTCTGTTCAAGCCCTCTCAGCTTATGGCTATACTGTGGCCCAAAGTTACTGTGCAGGTCAGCATAGAAACAGGAACCCTGCTTAATTAGCTTAGTTCAAAGTTTAAAAACTGAGATTTGAAAATAACACTAAGTAATGATATTGAAAAAAAAACTTAGGTTCCATAAAATTCAAAAGACTGGTAGGCAAACCATAAGAACCTATATAAATTTAGAAGATAACATTCTTGTGTAAACCTTAAGCTTCCAACAAAGTAATATAAAGCTTGACTCTACAGGAAAAAAAAATCATATTTCTGTAAAATTTCTTTTGAACAAAGTTTCTTTTTTTTTTTTTTTTTTCCTAATTAACATGTATTATGAGATACTTAAAAGAAGAAAATAGGTATGCCTGGCCATATGCTAAACTGAATAAAAACAATTCAGCGACCTTTAAGAATTATTAATGGTGTAAGTAACCACAGCAGTGTAATGGTGTACAAAGTAATACTTCCTTGAGAAATGACATGGAAACCACCAGAAATCTGACAGTTACAAGATCACTCAATAGTATAAACAGTTGTAACATTAGTAATTCACTTTCAACTACATCAAATAAGAATATTGGTTTCCTGAAATACCATGGTATGCTCATGCGGTTGAACAATGAAGATTCAGTGAGAGACCTTGTTTTTCAGAGTTTATTCCTTTATTCCTCTTCATTGCATGCCAGCCTTCAGGGCTGCTCTTATTTTGGAAAACTATCAGCATACTCCACAGAAAAAAAGGCGTTTTGGCTTTGTTTTCTTTTTGTCTGTCAGTCACGACCACTACCTTTCCTCCTCCAACATCGAAGCACAAAAATTTCCAGAATTTTCTATTTGTGATAAGTGATGTTAGATAGACACACCTTAACTAAAAAATACATGGTTTTCCGAGTTCTTTACATCCTGATCCAAAAATAAAGGGATCTAAACCAACATGAGCCAGAAGCAAGTATAGTTTGTCCAAGAAAGTTGCAAGACAAGTTAAAATAAACTCTAAGAAGAGGCAACAGTGATGAAAACTGTTTCCCTAGGAGACTTCATGTATCACTGATAGTCTGAGAAAAAGCCACAAAAAAGGATGATCACAAACGGTCCCCAATTCACACTGAATCCAAAACACATTTATATAACACTCAAGATAACCATTTAAAAAAAAAAACAAGTGCCTGAAGTGAGTCACAACAACATATTTTTGACTTACCTTCACTCAGCCTTGCAGGAACTCAATGGTAAGCCTCTGTAGCTCCAGAGAAAAACAACTTGCTTCTTCCCATATCCACTGTCTTCCCTAACAGGAGAAGAGATCTGCATTAGCAACACATCCACAACTTCCAGAACCTGTAAACAGGCTGTTTCCCTGCATTGTAGTAAGCTTTTGTACCATGCCACCTTGTACCCCTTGTGGAGGAGCTCTCCCCAGGAGGAAGAAACTTGGGATTTTCATCCAAACCCCAGCTGCTTAAGAGCAACTGATTCAACAACCATACTCAGACCCTTTCAGATATCTGTCACCTGTTCTGTATTGCAGCTGGCTCACCTAAAAGTTTAGATTTCAACATAATCCTTCAGTATTAGTGCCAACCTTGAATAGTTTTCTCAGTTGGCCCTCAGGCTTTATTCAAGTCAAAAGAGAACATCCTTCTAAGAACCCAGCACACACTAAGTAAGAGCTTAACTCATCTTCCAGGAGATTTTTAACTTGCTGCACAAGAGAGAAACACCTCAGCAGTACCACTAAGCTACAGTGCAACCCTTCCACAGGCTTCACCCCTCCAAGGGGCTTAAAGGGGCTGCACGTGCCCCAAGTCACAGCACTTTCTTCCACAGTTTTTCTTCCATGCACATGACCAGAAAGGGGCAGGACAGCTGAGCCTCGTTGCCCATAATGACACCAGGTTGCAAGGGAGGCCCAGGCAGTGAGACTGGCACTTCATCACACCTGGGTGTGGTTGATTGGGCAACAACCTGTGGGTGTACTTAAATAATGCACACAAAGTAAAACTTTTCACTCTAACGTGAACAAAGCAGGCTTTGATACTGATACACTCAGATATCCTTGTGAGAATCTGTTTTATTTGGCAGAACATTTTACAGGTGTATATTCTGTAATTCAATAGGATTGCATGACTCATTCTGTAATTAGTGAGAGGCCTTTTAACAGGCACAAACAAGAGCCCAGAAAACTAATACCTTCCAGGAAACTTCCTTCTCACCTCCTAAGGGTAACATATCAGAGCAGGGAGTGGCTGCCCAGGCTGCCACTGCAAGGTTCTGCAGAACCTGATTAGAAACACCAGCAAGAATTCATTTCATCCTATTTAGAAACAAACATAAGGAAAAACAGGCAATAATAATGATTCCACCTACACTTGGTGAATATATTTTTGTCTGGATATTCGTATGCAGAAGTTAAAAAGCCATAGCAATAAGTCTATCAGAGTTTCTAATATCTATTAAGTTATACAGAGCTTTAGGAGAAAGATGCTCAAATCATCACTCTTATAACAAGTCTCATCATTTTTCAGCTGCAGTATAACTGGGCAAAGTATCAACAAGGGGACCTGCTACAAAACAGCTAGTGTCAAGAGGAAGAAAATATCTGTGTAGAAATCCACAGGCAGCTTCCTTAGAAAACACCGTGTTAGCAAACCTCTTGGTATTGCTTTTGTTCTTCGACTCCCGTTTTTCCTCTCCCTGCAGGGTTGTTATAAACAGGCAAAGCATGCAGGGAGAAATAAGTTCTGGACTTACTCAGGTAACCAGAAACACGTTCCTTACAATATGGGTCACCTCTGACCCACCTCATGTTTGTGATCAAAGTAATCTAGATTAGTTTAGCTTCTGCCACCTGCTGAAGTCTTGACACTATCTGAACGGTCAAGTCAGCAATTGTAGGGAGAGGTAATAGCCTTGATTAGAAGAAAAAACAATAATGAAAGTTGGAAAAAAGCAGAGTAGCTTACAGGCACTGTCATCTCTCAGCCCAGGTCAAGCTAGGCAGACAGGAAGCAAATTTCAGTCCTGAAGACAGACTTAGTGTCTGAAAGACCATGCTTTTCCAGGAATATCAATGCAATAAAAACGATTACTTCTTCCCACAGATCTTGCCTCCCTCACACATTTAAGACTATCACTGTTTCAGAAATGATCTTACAAGCATCCAGCAGTCATCGCTGGTGGGGACGGCAGAGTTCCAGCAGCTTTGCTCCTGCCAGACCATCCCTCTCATTTGCCAGCCAGAAATAAAAAGATGTGCTCCCTGTTAGAGTATCTTGAAGGAAGGGTAGTCATCACACTCACCACAATTAGAGAGAAGACTTGTAAAAAGTATGCTATGGGATTATAAAAGAACAACTTTGCTGCTTTTTATGTCTCCAGTTCAAAGGTGCCAAGCCTCTCACTGCTGGATTAAGGCTTAGACCACAAGATACAGATTGTTACAGATAAACTGCCAACTCCAGGCAAAAGTAACAAAAAATATATACTTTTAAAGAGGCAGGTAGAGCTCAGAGAGACGGGAATCAACCCTTCTCATTCACTGCTGACCTTTTTCTGTACATGAAAACTCATTCAATTAAAGAAAAACAAAACTAAAAATGCCAAATCGAAAACCTCAAGCCAACTCCAAACTTGTTTTGTTTTTTTTTTTCCAACTAAACACTAGAGCTGGACTTACTTAAAATTACAGTCAAGATCACTGCAAAAATTGCTAGGGTGATAAAACAGCTTGTATCGTAACCACTACTTTCATTCTGCTGTGTGGTTTGAGAACTCATCTGATTTACTATCCAGCATTTTTCTCATCTGAAAATATGTTGCTACATGATCCTTAGTGGTAAAAACTATGGCTGAGTCACTACACTCTGCTACAGTCAACTTACCCTTCAGAAAGCCCACTTCCACCGCAGTGTTTGGAGAGCAATTGGACATGCTTTGGTTTCTGCTTACCCCTCCCATTGAAAAAGGGTGCAGATCCACAGCCCGCCACTCAACAGGAATTTTTTTTTTTTTAAGTAAGGCATTAGCCAAGAAAATGCACGTGAGGAAAGCATCTCAACACACTAAGAGCAAATGTAGCAAAGCATATTTCAGCAGTTGGCCTTTTCCACATCTTGGCATTCTGGAAAAAAGTTTTTCCTGAACACCTCATCTCCCCACTTGTAGGTGCTCAGCAAGATCACTTTCCATCGTTTTCTGCTTGCCAATGCTGCATGGGCATTTCATGCAGGTTTGCAAACCCAGTAGACCCTGTTATTCCTCTTGCTTTTGTCAGCACATGCTATAAATATACCAACTTCGAACACTGAAGATGTGGCAAGTACCCACTGTAGATTTGCCAGGTTTTCACTGCATATGTTACCCATGAATTGAGACCCTGATTCCTTCTTTACAAGTAGTAATTTCCCCCTTCCCAGCAATGAAATTTTAAAAGTCACTGACTGTGCTGAACTGTCACATTCTACCCCCAAAGGTAGCATCTGTTTCATTTACTATTTTGGTACCATTGGTTTGCCACAAGAAAAGATGAAAAACAGCCACAACAAAAGCCTTTATTGAAAACAATGGTGAAAAACTGTTGTTGAGCTCCCATCCCTAGAAACCATACTGGAAGCTTAAGTTCAGTTACTTTCTCTAATCACTGAAGATGCAATCAGCACTGTGTTTTCAGACTGTTCACAAAGAAACCAAGTTAAATAACATTTACTGCAACCTGTTGTCACCAATCATTTCCTCAAATGTCTTCCGACTCAAATGCAGGCAGACCTTGAGACTATGTTGGACATTCTGCAGCTAACTTCAGCAAGTGCTGCAGTTACAGTGGCAGGTGCCACATGTAGCACTGGCAACTCTGATCATTCCTGAATATAGATACATTTATTTATTTATTTTTAAGGCAACCAGCCTTTATCCTGAAACACACAGGTGGTCACAACAGTATTTTGTCTGAGACTTCTTAGGGCCACATTCCAAGTATTGGCAAGAACTGAGAGTCAGGGAGAAAGTAGGACGTGATAGTATGCCCTCACTGCCACACAGTGGACTTTGCTGGGGTGGGCTCCTCCATCACCTTCAGACTCTTCACAGAATTTTGAAAATTTTCAGACTGTTCAAGACGGAATAAGAAAGTTGTAGATCTATAAATAAAAGAAGTAATTTCTAGTATAGACACATCACGTGCTGTCATAAATGAGCCCATAACAATAACACATAATAGCAGTGTTAAAAAAATGTCTCCTATTGCAATCTAAAGACTATGCTATCAAGACTATACAATGTCAGCACACAAAGTTAGGTCAAACCTCAATGCTATCTTCTCCTGATTCCTGGGCACATAACAATCCAGTTGCAAAGTTCCCTCAACGCAGAATTTTCAGTTAGCATCTTTTTAATCCCAGGAAGTATTAAGTGAATATAAAGCCACTGAAGCCTAAAATTGTCAATGCTTAAAATGCTATATATTTAGAAATACTTAGGCTTATTTTGTTTAATACTTTATTTTCCCTCCAGTAACCCTCAAGAACTCTTCATTATTACTAACAATATATCAGAGTAGAAGCTCATAATAGAAAAAAATTAAAAAAAAAAGAAAAAGCAACTTTGATAGTAGATAAGGATAGCACAAGAAGAAACATTAACTTAGTCCCTAAAGAAATGAGTAGCTTTATCTACAGTAAAGATTTGTCAGTAAAAGCCTGACTATTTTCATCATTATGGTTCATCATGTACAGAAACATGCACAAATCACGTTTGTAGATAAGCCACAAAGCTATTGTCCATCTGCCATAGTCTAAGCTTATATCTCAGATCCAGGAAAAAGTCTATTAAGGAAAAAAATCTCAAGATCTAAAGTGCAGATCATTTTTGCAATATGATGCCAGGATTGGCATTAGTTACAGTGGTATGCGGCTAACATCTAGAGCTCAGGAATTTGTCTGTTTTCCAGGATTAATCAGTTCAAATACAAAGAAAAGCAAACTACAGAAAGCCTCCAAAGCAGACCTCGGTTGCTTTAGAGTTTGCTTTGATTGTAATCCTCTAGAGTGCCCACTGTCATTACACAGCTTCTATCAGGATGGACCATGAGATCAAATTCATCCTGAATTTTATGATTAATCCAAAAGCTGAAGCCAACAGGTACGATGCCACTGTTTCCCAAAACAGGGATATTGGTTTCTAGTTCTGCTTTCGTAACCTAAGTGTAAATGAAGGCATTTATCTGCTGTCCTTTAATGAACATATTTATCACAATTATATATACGTATGCACACACACACCAATTTACATCTGAGCCTTGGATCAATTTAGACCATTTCAGCCTCTGAATAAAGTTATTCTGCCAGTGATAGACAGTTATACTCCACTCACTAATAAACTGAAAAGTGAAGTGCGGCATGGAAGCAACTACACAAGTGTAAGCCTGCCTGGGTCACAGAACACTCCCCCCCCCCTTCCCTGTCAATTTTCTGACAGTTTATGGATTCCGGTGGGGGGGTTAGAGGCATTGCTTCCATTTCATCAACCAAATCAGCTTCTTTTTTTGTTAGGCTACCTATTGCTGAGGACTATGAAATTATTTTTTTTTCTTAAGTTACAAGAAAACTTTCTTAACAGTTAAAAAAAATCAACTTGGCACCTACCTCATTTTGATCACTAACATTTGATTCAACTCAGCTGTTATTTTTTTTTTTTTTTTTATATTCCTGCTTATATCATAAGTTAACGGGCTGTAAACTTACAGTGGTCTGAAAGAAACTGAGGAAGCAAACTTGACCCATGAAGTACCTTTCATGACCATGCTTTGACCAAACTAAAACAATTTAAAATTTAGTTTTACACTCAAACATACAAGCACATTCCAAATAGCAGCTCAACTTGTATCTTCCTTTAGAGGTCAGAAATTAACTTCATAGTAAACAATAGTGGAGCACCAAATTTCTGTACACAAACATGAAACATAAAGCCTTGAAGTGACTATGAGATAGAGAAAGGCAGATCTCTAAAGCAAATTAAGCTAAGCCTTTTTCACTTAGACCCAGATCCAGAACTCTCAGTCAGCATTTAACTCGCATTTGTTTCAGTGTCCCTCGGAGCATTAGGCAAATATGTGCAAAGACTGGCTTAAAATAACCTTGTGAACTCAGGACCTAATTTACAAATTGCTTAAGAGAAGTTAAGGATAGTTTATGAACATTCACTCCAGAATCTGGGGCTGGCATTAAGTTAGCTCTCGGAAACTGCTTTGATGAAATATAGTCTCATGATCTAGGGTAAATTAGCACCTGTTTGTGCTTGCAAAAAGGTGTTGAGCTCATGTGAAAACAAGGTTATGTCTAACAGCCAGAGCAAATAACACTGAACTTCTAGTTCATGCTTATTTAGAGAATACTCCAGTTAACATTCACAGTAATCACAGAGAGGGGAAAAGAGGGTAGAACTGCATCTTTTAAGTCAGAAAAGCAATTGCAGAGGCAGTGAGACCTTTACAGGACTGCATATGGAAGTAAGATCATCATTTTTGGAAGCACAGGCTATATTGAACTCTTATGATACCATCACAGTCCGACCTCATAGGAGAACATTCGCTAATTGTTAGGGGATTCTGCTTCCCTCCAAAGTATCTTACTGCCAGCAATCAAAGCCAGCTCTGACGTGGAGCAGCTGTGACCCCTCTCTCAGACTGGTATGAAAAGCTGTAAGATGTCCAAGAAGCTCATCGGTAGCCTTTCTCTTCTCAGCAACTACTTGTAAGCTCAAACTCTCCACCTGGTCCCTGCCCAAGCCACATTACCTCTGTGCCTGGCCACACAGATCTAATCAGAACCTCAGCTTGTTGTCTGGACTCATTGGCACAGATGATGGTGTTTAACACTTTAAACCCCTTTTTCTCAGTGGGAAAGTCAGATGTTGCCACTCCATGAATTGCCATTTTGACTCCGGCTCCTAGTGGTGACACCATGTCTTGTCACTACTGATCATGCAATGCAAGAAACTTATGCTTTCAGACACAGATCAGTTCAATAGGTCCTGCAGACTCCAATCTTTCCTGTGTGAGCATTCATGGGACCCACATGGCACACACTTTGTGATGTTCCAACACATTCACCACTGTTTCCAATGCATTGAAGCTGACACTCAGCTCAGTAGACAGTTCCCTGGTTTTAATCCACCAATTTACATAGACCTGCAAATCAAGATGCTCTTCATTTTGTGGTGCAATAGCTGTGTATGTGGCTTGTCTTTCACATCACTATCATCACTGCTGAAACATGCCACCCAGCGCCTCACTGTGCTCACATCCACTGTTGGATCTCCATAAATGTTCAATAGTATTGATGAGTGTCAATGGGTGCCATTTTTTCCTGAATAAAGGAATTCAGTTCCACACCTTTACTTTATAAGCACCTCCATGTCAAACATCATTCTGTCACACTGCCTCCCTGCTGATGTTTTGTTGCTGTGTGACAGACAGAAGGGGGTATTGGTGGTAAGGTTCAAACTCTACTGCTGTACCATCAACACTCTGACCCTGTGGGTCAACTTATAAGACAGGAGGTAGTAGTTTCAGAGCAGACATCACGTTAGACGCTTAAAGTCCAATATGAGATACTGAAATAGTTATATAACAGTCAAAGTTCCTCAACTTTTTCCTAAATTTTTAGCTTTGAAAAGAAGCAGAAAATTTTACACTAGCCATGCCTTATTTTGAAATTTTGTTTTGATTTTTAAGTGTAATTTAGCATTGGAATACTCAGTTCCCAGTCAGAAAATTATCTGTTAGATCCAGTGCAATATGAAACTAATAAATTACAGTAGTGTAGGTAGAATTAAATCACTTGGTGACTGAACGTTGGTTTAAAACTGGTTCATTCATTACTCTTTTAAAATGGAGATGAAAGTACTATGAATCGCAGCAATCAAATGCATCCTTGAAATCTTTGTTCTTGGGAACTCTTGGAAACTCAACTATCATCTCTCCTTTATTTAAAGTTAGTATGTGGAAGGAAGATGAGATGGGATGTGAAATAAACTAGGATAAGAAAAAAAACAAAACATGAGAAACAGGAGGTTAAAAACAACACTTTAACTGTGGTCAGTTCTCAGTTCAGGAACATATACCTCCTTATCTGAGAGAAGACCATGAAAGGATATTAACACTGAGGAAACACTGACCCTAAACAGCAACACGAGGAACAGACAGAGGGGAGTGCAAAACACAGTAGTCTACCATTACCCAGCACTAGCCCTGGAGGTTGCTGCAGAAAAGGATCAGAACTAAAGCCCTTCACACAAAGTGATCAGCTGGGCAGGGTGCTGTGGAAGGAAAGCAGGCCACAAATTGTGGCATGCACGGCTCAGCCAGAAAATGTTTTCTCTAATCATCAGACAAGGCTAAAATGGGTCTTAAAGGTTCAGGCTTGAGCTTTTCCAGTGAACAGAACTGCAGGGGATCAGAAGTTGGCACCACGCTGCAATTCCTGGGCATTGCCTTAACCTAACTAACCAGTTCAGCATCAAAAAAAACTTAAAAGGTTAAACGTGGTGTTGCTGGCTTTCTTTTCCTTGCCACAACTTTTGGGTGCTGTTTTTGCTATTTACTGTTCATTGAAAAATAGGAGTTGCTATAGCTACATAACACGAGTCTGAATGACTCTTGAGGAATTGACATACCATGCCCATTCCTCCCTTCAAGGAAAAGAAAGAGTTAATTGCTATTTGTAGTTTCAGCAAAATAAACAATGCAAGCCTTTATATCATAGGCTTAATATCTTTGAAAGGTAGAATGGGCCTCCAAATATTTCACTTGTCTGTTTGCAGTACTATCTAGAGCTAGAGAGGTCAGGGCAAGATTAGCATCTCATCAGTACTGCCTGCTGACCCAAGACATACAATTAATTAACTTTCAAACATCCTAGTTAATTAAATGAACACTAGAACAGTGAATTAGGATATCATGAAAAACTAATTGTTTTGCAAACCATAAAACTAGAGGCAGTGGCAACGTAACATGTATTTTCTCCTTCCTAAAATATTGCCTCCAACAGATATTTTCAGAAGAAAAATTGATTGCTCGAAGACTTAATTCAAGGTGAAGTTTTCCAGTTTCTGCAGAAATACTTGGAAATCTTTCTGAATAAATATATAAGCATGATTCACAGAAATTTGCCTCAAGCAGATGTTACCGTTTTCAGATATAATTGACAAAATACAAGGTAAAACAACTCCTTGGCAGGAAGCCCAGTCCAACTATCAATCAAAATAAAAATGAAAAATCTAAGAGGGTTGTTTTACTGCAACAGTTGATCCCTGTCTCAACACTGAGGCTCACCAATTTCAGCATGGCTTCTCACGTGCATGTGAACATCTCTGTGGTTTTGTGCACAATTAAGTCATAAAAAATACAGATGAGCACAATACCTGGATGTTTCACAGTCTCTATGAAATACAAGAGATCTGTGTTCCTATTATAACCTGTTTTGAAGCTTCAGCTCAAATGCTGCTAATAAGGGACTGAAAAGTGTTCTTCTAGCATGTAATTCCCACTACTCAAGTATAGCCTGTTTAGCAATCAAATATGGAGAAAGTGATAACAAGACAGAATTGTTGCTGTTGCAGGTTTGCATGCACAACATCTCAAAGAATGACAAAATAAATGTTTTGGCAGGTCTAAATAAAAGCATTCCAGGTGCTGAATGAAAAAGCAGAATGTCCTCTTGTTACATCTTTCTGACAAATGGAATCGGACAAAGTGTTGTTATAAATATTGTATTGTGATTTGACAGCACTTAGAAAGGAGAAAAAATTCTATTTCAAACAAAAAGAATTTGAGTAAAACTAAGCTTAAAATTCTTGCTGCTAATACTTGAAGTTACTCAACCCAAAGTAATTTTAAATTTAGCAGATGGAACTTTCTAATAGCAAAACCCAACATGATTAGATATTAATTTAAATACTATTTATCTCCAAAGTGTTCAAAAAGCTGAGGCCAAATATTGTAACCATGACTAAGCTCAAAACAAAAGAGTATTTCAACATATGATTCAAACCAAGACAGAAAGCAAACATTAAACATGGTATAGAAGAAAAAGTCATAATTTAAAAGTGCCATTTCTTTAAATACATAGACACAAAAAGCAGTTTTACTTAAGGATTCTATTTAGAAAAGGTAAACAACCATTCTCATATAATAGAATGCTTGGAGTTCCACATGACGCCTGAAGTGCTAAACTGCATAACTGAGGGGCAAGAGTCAAAAGCTATTTCAGTACCATGATCTATGCTAAACTTGAACATAGATCAAAATTGAAAGGCAAATCAATATTTCTTTGAAGCTCTCAGTCATCTTAGCACATAATGAGTCAAAGAATATGGTAACTCTCTCAGCAGAAGTACATTAAAACAGAAGAATGGATTGCCAATTGCACTAAAGAAATATTTTTTCCTCACATTTATGAGTTGGAAATAAATGTGGTTACTTTTTCTGATGGAAAATGTTTACAATTACAGGAAAATACGTTGAAAGAAATACTGTTCAAGAAATTATTTGACAGACAATCACAAAAAATAGATATATTTAAAACTGAGGAGATTCTCAGGAATACTTAAAGAAAATGTGTACCTGCTAAGCAGGGGTGCAGACAGACAAATGCATACACACCACAATTCTGAGTTTATCACCTACAGTCTCACCTACTCATCTGTGGACCAAGAACTAGTTTGTCAGTTGGAAAGCGCTACTGAAATCTCTTCTTGTTCCTGGAAAGGAAAGGTGAACAACACAAGTGCAGTCCTGCTTTGTAAGTATTGATGAGTGAAAGTTCTGATAAGGTACTTAACAGCCAGAAACTCTTAGACCTATAATCATCTTCAGGGTACTTAACAGACTTAACTAATGCCTTTAAATATCAGCTTCATACAAACCATTAGCTGAGTCATAGATCTCTGTGTAAATGAGCGCCCAGGAGATCTGAACAACTCTTGCATGATATTTTTGAAAGCTAAAACGTGCCTTTTGGAACAAATTTAATTCCCTAATGTTAGAGTCATTGCAGGCAGGTGCTGAAGACAGTAACTATCAGCCTCCTAAAACTAAACAGAATGGCTTACACATACAGTCAGGAACGATCCAAAATAGTCACACACACCATTAACGGGGGGTAACCATAAGTGCAGATAGCTGAAATGTGATGCAAAGTGACTGTTGCTGGCTCTAGGACAACATATGACCTACTTAGCCTAAGAACGAGAGGCCAGCAAACTCTTCTTTGGAGCAAGCTTCTGTACAACTTGCAGCTGCACACCTGCGAAACAGCCTAGTAGGTTACAATGTTTTTGCTACTGCTTAGGGAGGCAGATGTAATTCCATTCTTGCCCATAGAGCACTTGTGGTAAACATACAACACATTCAACCTTGTATTCAGACACAGTTTCCTAGACTTAAAAACTGGCTGAAAATGAGGGAAATGCAAGTTAAAGGGGGGAATGTATTGTTTCCCTGTAGATCTAACCACACTCCAAACATCAGTTGCACTTCTGGTACTACAATATTTTTCTTGTCTTGAAATTTCTTGAAGGTATTCATTTCTAGAGATGCTCTTTATATCTTTCATTTTAATTATAGTTTCAAGGTACTTGTTAACCCACAATTAGCACAGTGTGAAGCTGAAGGGGAGTATCACTCGGGCCCAGAATAACCTTGTAATTTTCTCCTTATTCTCAGCTTTCTCAACTCAGAGGCTCCAGATTGTTTGATTCCATTTGATTTTTAGCCCATCGTGAACTTGACACAGTTGCTAAGATACAGATCAGTCTGCGCCATGTTGATACAATATTATTTAAACACTTGAAAGGGCAGCCTAACAGATCTCTATAAACACACATCCCCACTGTAAACTGCCGAAACAATAAGCCTGACAGAAAAATTAAATCCAGGGTATTTGAGAGATTTCCACGGATGGCTTCACAAGCATCCACCCACCACAGCACCTCACACCACACAGCAGTGTTGCCACCTTGATCTAGACTCAGTGTACACACACAGCCCCTGGTGTGATGCCAGCAGCTTTGTACGGAGTGAGATTCCTCTCCTGCGGCCAGCGTCAGAAACGTGCAGGGAATCTGATGCAATGTTACTTGCATCTGGGTCAGAGCTGGGGTTCCCATCTCATTGCTGGAAGCCCCATGCCTTCATTGGTGCAGCAGCCAGCCCTGCTTATCACCAGAGCCTTGCTGCACCACACACTGGTCAAATAAAAATTAGAAGTTTGCCCATTTACAAAGAAAGACAAGAGAATCACACAGTCAGCATAAAAATAACAGGAGGTACTGCAGTATGCCCTTATGTAATTAACATTTGTCTTCCAAGACACTTTTTAGCTTGCACAATAACTGTATGGTAGAAAGGCTACAGGCTTTCTCAGATGCTGCTAAGCTGCCTCCACCGAGGTACTCAGAAGTACAAAGCAGCCCTTTTTCACTGCAGACTCCATGACAAGTTCCTCAGTGACTTTTGCTGCTCAACCCCAGCCTAGTTACACTAGTTACCCCTGCTGAGTTACACATTACCCAACATGGCAACCTCTGCGTCCAACAGCATCCCGCAAGCATCCAATGAACTTCAGCAGCTATATCACCACAGGACAATCTTACAACGTTTTGATTTAGTGGGTGACAAGAAACAGTGACTTGCATGGCAATTGCCAACTTCCTGAAGCTAGCGAGGAGTGTTTTGAGGGCAAGATGTGAAGACATTCAAAACACCAAGGCTCCAAGGGTCAGAACATCTCACGCTGGGTGCCAAAGGCACTGGCCTGGTGCAGCCACTTCCTGCAACAAACCCAATATCCACAACACAAATTTTCAAAACCACAGAATAAGATAAAAACATCTCAGAACAATATATGGCCTTCAGAATAAATATATACATATTTGTGTTTGCAACATACCTGGGAAAATCCAGAATATTGAAAGCTTCAGGGCTGCTCAGGGCAAGGCATGAGTGAGAGCAATGCAGGTGCTCCAACTACTTGAAAATCATTTGCTATTTACTTAGCTAATGCCTCTTTAAACCCCTCTTCTGGAAAAGTATACTAATTATGCCAAGTTTCTTTGCATCAGCTTTAAATTATAACAGTATCTTTGGCTGTTTTCCTGGTGTTATTTAGCTGTATTATTTACAATACTGGTAAATATTTATTGTCTCCCTTTTATTATTACTTTCTCCACTAGAGCATATCCAGCCTATTTAAAAATTTCCTATTTTTGGATCAAGCTGCAGTTTTTTTTTAGTGCTTTATCTTCTCTATCCTATAATTGTTCAGAATGTCACATTGATTCAGCTTCTACCTGTCTCCATCTTTGTCTAGCTAATTCTGTCCATTCTGCAAAGCATTACATCTCTGGTAAGAATTCTCTAGTTAAATGTATAGGTAGGGAAGTACAGTTATCTTTCTGATCCTAACAGCCACAACATCTAGAGAAGTTTTTCCATGGCTACATGTCTTTTCATTCAATCACTGAAACCATGCCCCTCCACCAGCAAAAGTAGAAAGCAATCCAAGTAATACTGTCCTTAGAGACTGGGTGATATGACAACATCAAACCATCCAAGATACTCATGCCCAAACTGCTGTACTGACTGAACTGCCTCATGCTTCTAAGCTGCTGTGGGCACCTCTCTTCTCAAATACTGACTGTATTTAAAAATAATAAAATAAAATCATTTGCTTCAGTAACTATGGAATGAAAAGCATCACCCAGCTATGCAGGCATTCTCTGTTGTCTTCTCCCCAGCAACATCTCTGAACTGAAAATCACTCTGTGAGCCAGAAGAGTAGAAAGATGCAGAATAATTTTTAATGAACTGCTAATTGACAGAAGACATTACCAACTTCTGAAGCTCAAAGCATTGGGGTGTCTTTGTTTCTTCTATGTCAGTGGGCTGTGACAATTGCCAGGTCTCTTGTGTCAGGAATAAATAACCACAGAGAAGCCACTGAAGGGGAGCACAGAGAAGGCATGCAGTCACAGCAAAGAAGGCAGTGGTCACTGGTACAAGGACCTTCAGCAGAAGCACAGAGAACAGAAAGTATTCTCTAGTCCTGCCCTGATCTCAGCAAAGTGTGGAAACCTCAGTAAATGAGAACCTTACAGAGACACAGAATGTCCCAATCAACCCATTCTAGGATCTGTGTCACACTACTTCATATTTTTCACCACTTCTGAAGCAAATAAAGCACTAAGATCCCAGTGCTCAAAAGAACACTGCACTCAGCAGACACTCTTCATGCTGAATTTATCATTAGTAAGTACCCCCACATGTTGATAGTCCACAATGACACACTTTAGTGAGGAGTTATGAGCAGAGCTATAATGTGAGAAAAATCAATAGCGTTATATTAAAACGTTCAGCCATGAAGGAACAATCAACACTTGAAAATAGCAGAAACAATCAATTCCAATAAGCAGTTAATATTAGGTAACAAGGCAGCAAAGCAATAGATACAGATTAAGCTGATAGGAAAGAATATTTAAAGCATTAATTAAATACTCTAGAGTCAAATGCCCCTCAAATGTTTTTACAAAAAAAAGGCTCTATCTTAAGCTTCACCATCCTTTGCAAAACTGCAAATTGCACATAAACATGGGGTTTAAGTATTTTCAACACATTATAATTTAAATAAGTGTATACGGCAGGATTCTTCAGGAGTAGGTGATGATGTTCCTCCCCAAAGTGAAGGTAACATTGTACTCCCAGAACGAGGCTACCAACATGAGTAAGTCAGTAAGTGCCTCAATATATACAAATTACATTGTTAATTTAGGATTTTGAGCTGGAGTTTCTGTAACAACTTCCAAAAAAGCAAATAATTCAGTTTTCTTACTCTTTTCAGAGGCACTTGGAATCTGGCATCCATTTTCTTGCAACATGTACATACAAGTGATGGCAAACTAAGTGGTGCCTTTTTTGTCTGCAAGTTGCAGATAGTAGAAAATGAGACTACATTTAAAAATGTGCTGGAGAAATATCAAGGCTGAGGTCTCCAGAGTTTTAAAACACACTAAGACAAGTTGATACTGGGCTCTCATTAAGGCTTTGCTTTACCCTTGACAGTATCAGGCAGCCAATAATAGCCTACCCAAAGATAAATCAAACTGGCATAAAATAACTTCTGTCTAAGGTAGATCTAAAAGTGCACTTTTCTAAGTCAGTGCAGCAGTAAGTGCAGCACTAATTATTCTTCTGTTATATTATCAAGTGCTCTTCAGTGGAGATGCAATTTGAAGGACAAAAGATTGCCACAAGCAAAAATCCCAAGTCAGCATTTTGCCTGATTTCCTATTAGTTTGTCACGGAAACAGTATAAAACTTCCCAAGACATGCCTTGAACTATCAGAATATGCAAGTGTTATATTTCACCATACTGAGACACCAAACAACTCTCCCCTCCTAGAAACCCACTAACCTCACCCCACAGAGCACCCATTCGTCTTGTGGAAACACAGAGAAAGGAAAACCCAAGCAAAAAGTACTACATATTAATTGTTTCTCAGAGAGAGAGAATGACAGAAAGATGACTTATATGCAGCAGAAGTCTGTTAACAAAAAGTTATGTCCCTGTGGAAATGCAATAGGCAGCAAGAAAACTTTCTTACAGGAGCACAGAAAGCTGACACTCAGATTTGCTTTTTTATGTTCCTGAAGGTGAAACTATGCACGGATTATGCTCACTTGGATTAAAGCTTGTCAAAATGCGATTTTTTTTTTTTGATAGCAAGTCTCAAAATATAATGTGCTTAAGCGCCCAAACCAGATGGAAAGTAATCTGATTATTTAACAAATAATAATAATCAGAAGTACTGGTTCATTCCAAAAGACATGAAGGGTTTTCATCATTTCTCAAACAGACATTGAGAGCACTAATGTAGACAGCTTACTAGAGATTTATACATCTCTATCTACAGATATAGTCATAAGTGATGAAACAGAGGGAGCTGCTGAGTGTAAATGAAATGTCAGCAAGAGTATGAGGAAGAATTGTGAGTTAACTGGTCAAATTCACAGCTCCTGGCTGTCTACGGTACTAAATCATTGACAACTGTTGGCAAAAAATTCCAGCATCAATTTTGGGAACTACATACAGTACCTGTTTCTGAAATGCTTTCACAGATATTGTGGTCACACATGAAGGCACACACTCAGTGCCAGAGCAGCCCCGACTCAGTTCTTCTGAGATGCTTTTCTCTGATACATTCATTCTTTCGATGCTGTCTCTAGCATTTACCCCTGCTTGACTTGCTTACACTGCTTGAAAACGCACAAAGGAGGCCCCATAGCTTTATTGTTCTGAAGCCAGCTGATCTTCCCGTCAGCCTGGAACAGCATCTGCTCCTGCCTAGATCAGAAACCAGCACCCAGGGATGGCTGGCGCAGAGAACCTCGCAGCCTGCGCAAATCAGTCGAGACCGAAATTTTGCACGGATACCACCGTCGCAGCCCCACTTCCCAAAACTTGTTCCCGGTGCCACCACGTGCCAGCAGACCTCAGCTCACGACAGCCATCTGTGGGCAGACGCTGCAGTGCCACTGACCCTCCCGGAGCTCACGGCTGTGCTCACTGCTCACCCAGCAGGCACTGCCCAGGCCAGGCACGCATTTGCCGTAAGGAATAAGTCATCCTGTCAGTCTTTTGCTGAATCTAACTTGTCACCACATCACGAGCTCCTCACGGGCAGGGTAAGAGCCAGGAAAGAGATAGCATTGGTTTCAGATGTCTCAGGCAGATAACACGGAAACTCTGAGACATCTGAACACGGGCAGAAAATAAAGACCTCCGCCTGCTCGGTAAAGAACACCTCAGCCTCTTCACAGGATAAAAATAAACGCTCGGGAGTTTCAATTGTTGCGTTTACCTAACAATGGACAAAACCCTGAATTGCTCGGGAAGGCAAAGATGTCTTCGGTGGGAGCTGAATTCCACCGGAGTTGCTCTGAATTACACCAGCCAGCTGGAGAGCAGCAAAGGCTGAGTTTCCACCGCCCCATACCTCGTAGAACCATTTACACTCTTCAAGCGGACATAAAAAAAAGCGTTACCAACCATAACAGCACCATTATCACCCACTTCGCAGAGGTGCTAATGCCTAAACAAAGTATAAGGTCACAGAGCACGCGGCCAGAGAAATTCGATTAGGAGCGATGCTGAGGAAGTGCAGCTCTCCCCTCCTGCACCGACTGCCCGGGCACGCTTCCCCTGCCCCAATGCACGGCAGGAAATAGGGTTATGTAGCTGCCCCGACCAGTTCTCAGATAACCCAGGGAAGGGATTATTCACAACTGAAGAATAAAACTTACCCCACTTTGAAGAAAAGGGCTCCCTGGAAAACTCTAGAAAGAAGCAACCTGCAAGCAGAAGTGTTCCACCCTCGGCTGCCAGCCCTTATCTGAGGTCAGGACCCGGGTCCACCCCTCCCAGCTGCACAGGGGGGATTGCTTGCACCTGTGCTGGCCACACCTCCCCACCAGGTGCTCAATCAGTGGCTCCGGCCATGACCTAACGGTTCCCATACACAGCGCACCACATTTAGGTGGGAACACCAAAGGATTTTTCAGAACTTACCCTTCGGTGGGTGGCAGACATGCTGTAGAGCCGCATCTCTCTGGCCTCCCCTCGGCTGGGGCAGTCTGTAGCACTCTGCCATTCCCCGCAGGAATCCACCGTGCCCCTGCAGTCCTCTGAAATGGCAGCACAGATTGAGGCTGAGCGTATCCTGCAGACAGCAGTGTGTCCCACGCAATTCCCATCAGCACAAAGCTTAGTGGGTGATGCTGCCGACACCCAAAGAGCTGGGCCCTGATGGCCCTGCCGGCCACATGCCACAGCTCTGGCTGTGGGCTCTTCTCGGTAACTTTTTGCACTGGTGCCTGAAGCGTAGCACTGACTACCAAGTTCACTACCATCTCTCACCCTGGGGCACATGGCTCAGACTTGGGCACAGCACAAGTGCCTGCCCTCCTGAAGACAGGAGCACTCTGCTGCAGCCAGCTCACACAGGCAGGAAAGCATCCCTGAGGCAGCAGCTGCCTCCCACCCAGCAGCACTGAGGCAATGCATCCAGCCCCCACCAGCCTCTCTTCCTCACACAGGGCTCTGCAGGCCTTCCACACCCAGCCACTGCCACCAGAGGCAACGGGCAATCAAGGGCTGATCTCCCTTTCACTGTTCCTGAAATGCATGCTGTTTTTTTTTTTTTTAAATTAATCTCATTTTTCTTTTCTTCATGCACGCACCTGTAAATCTGTACAAGCATAGAGCAGCTTAATCCAAAGCACTTCACGTTTCTTTCAAGCTTAGGAAGCATTGCTACTACATTCATATTGCATCTCCTGGCATGAACATCTAGTCAGGTAGTCTGGAAACCAAGCAAGAAGCCCTGCTACCAGAAGGAGAAGCTGCCCCAGACCCCCACTTCTCATTTCACTGCTCCCAATCTAAGGGCCAGGCAGAGTGCAGGTACCCACCAGAAGAAAGTGAAGCTCCTGCACTCCTCTGCCATCTCCCTTGGGGATGGGAGAGGCCAGCGCTGCTCCTGAGCTGTAGTGGCCTGCTCAGGAGGCAGAGCTGAGAGCTGGGGAAGGAAAGCTATGGGAAAAGTGGTCCTTCGTTTTAATACACACCATTACATTGCCTCCTGGCCCACGCTGATTCCTGCCAGCTGCAGCCAGAGAACCTCTCCCCTCACACCTGTTTTTAATATGCCTCCACTTGGGGATGGTTGAGCCCAGCAGACACTTGACCACCAGCCCTGGGCTGTCTGCTGACCGGCTGCAACTGTGGGCACATTTGCAGCTTCTCAGTGCCCCTTGGTTTCATCCAGTCTTTGCAGCCACTTCTGAATCCCTTCATGAATCTCTCTGTATATACACTCAGTGACACTGGTAAAGGCTATTATTTAAAAGGGAATTGATGGTGTCTCCTGTTTTCTTTGCATGTTTCCATAAAGGGTTAAGGAGAGCAAGCTGAGAACAAGGGAGGGAGAGCACAACGTTAAAAGGAACAGAAGAGGGGAGGGGAACTGTCGTTGGTATCTACAAATATATTTCCCCAAGAACATCGTTAAATAAATGATTGGGAAGTAAAGGGAGCAGAGGTCAAAGAGAGGTGAAAATATGCCACAGGTGGAGAGAGCACTAAAACCACCACTCATCACCACACCCAAATCGCAATTAAGAGGCGACAGGTGTGTAATTTTGCTTTAAAGGTAAAACTGAACTGAAAAAGAGTTGTTGGCAGGTTTAGAAAATAAATGCCAAATGTACTCAGTCTTGTCTCTGAGCAGTGTTTTTCAGTTGTCTTTAGTTTCTGCAAATTTTATTTTGTTTCCTGCAGTTTCCCTGTCAGCTTTGGCCATAGATCTGAGCAATGTTGACCCATTGCTTTTCTGATGGCTGCTCAGCTTCTCAGCTGTGCTCAGGGCAGGTTACTGGTTCCCTAGCAAGACAGGCCCCTGCCTGCTTTCACTGCTTCGCAGCCACTCTGGCACCAGCTAAGGTCGCTCTGAATGACTGTGGCAGGGAAACAGCAGTAACTCCTGCCAGTGTTATTCTGATGGATTTTAAAATGCAAAAGGAGCAGAAACCCAAGATATAGCACTGCAGGCACCTTTCAGCTTTCAAATAAACTTAGAGCAAATGCAAGTGTAAAACTCAACCGCTGCTTTTTATGGTCTTGTCTCCTTTTAATTCAAACCTCTTCTGTTTAAGAAACAATGGCACATAGAAAATGTCTCTGCAGTGGCAAAGCAAGCCAATAAACATATTCTAAAACGGAAAAAAAAAAATCTGATTTTCCCACAATTCATGCTTCCTGCTGTATTTGGCAATTTTTCCCCTTCATTCCTTCAGGTGCTAATGTCTCCAGCAGTGGTCATGTGTTACATGGGGAGGGGGTGGATGTGGGGAGTCATGCTGGAAAGCCTTTAGAAAGGAGCTGGGAGGCTACAATATCATTAAATATCCCACTGAATAGAACAGGCCACAGTTTGTCCCTTCAACTGACAGACAATCTATTTTCCTCCTTTAAGTCTGGAGGTCCTTGGGAAAAAAAAAAAACTCCCAACAGAATGTGGTTCCATTCATTTCTAGACATCCCTATAGGGTATCACTGCAAAATAAGGAGCCTGGGACAGAAGGCTGGAGTTTGCTTTGGAGGGTGGGTCACTTTTAATGTTGGTGGCAGGGGCTGAGGAGGAGTGGAAGCAGGTAGCAAGGCTTAGCAATGGGATCGTTACTGAGGAGAGAGGCTGTGCCACAGGAAAGCACGTGGCTCCTGGATGGAAGCTCTTGGAAAGCATTTTTGGGTCATCTGCAACGTGACTCAGAATCAGCTCCTGCAAAGAGCAACCAAAAGATTCCCAGCGAATCAGTTCTACATAGACATCTACACAAACGTGGATAATATCTTTTCGGCATATTCGAAGAAGATTTTTCCATGAAGAGAAAGAAATGAGGTCTCTGTGCTATAGCAAGAATGTTACTGTTTTATTTTGTTTGTTTGTTTGTTTGTTTGTCTTTACTTTGTTCTTTTTTAAATCGTTGCTTACTTGCTCTTGATAATTTTATATTACAAAATCTCATCTTAAAAATTCGGACAGAAGATTCTCAGACAGAGAGTCCATGCCAGAAAACTGAAACAACAACTGAAGACACAGTAACAAATGGTCACAAAGAAGATCAGCATCATTTGTGGGGCTTTCCAGGAGCTCTCCTTTCCCCACAGCTCTGTCCTGTCCCCTGCTGCCCCATGTAATTCCGTCGGCAGGACATCTGCTGGTTGGTTTTACATCTCAATGGAAATAAAGCTTCTGTTGGGAAACACATAAAATTATTCTGACTTTTTGAGCAGATTTTTTGGAGCCTGTCGGATGGTGGATAGGCCCTTCTTCCATCAGAGAGCGTTCTGCTCACAGGGAGATCTTTGAAGAAGGGTCTTTGATGTGACCATCTTCATTACCAAACTCTGAGAGGCACTTAGAAAAACCAAGCTTCTGGTTGCACTACTGATAAATCTTATCCAGAGGATTCAGTTGAGGATAACAGTTGTGGCATTAGATGCAACTAGGCATGCAAATATTAACCCATTAAAGCAATTTGCTCATTTCCCCAAAATATGATGCGATCACAGATGTGCCTAGGGAATGCTGGAAATATACATCTGTGAGTTGACTTTTCATCCAAGCAATCTCTGGCTAATTCCTAGCGAACAACCCAGCTTTAGACTGAAACCACCACATGAAAATGAACAGCCAAATATTTTAAACTATTGCTTTTTATTATAATTACACTGGAGCACAAATAAATAAGCACTAAATTATTGTAAAATGTTGTCAATGCACTAAAGAAAGCAGAATTGATCTTCAAACAACATCTTATTACTTCAGAAGTATCAAAGTACATTTAATTACATCTTACCTAAAAAAATCAAGTACAAAAATGAAAAGAAAATTAATATGTATTTATACTGTGTATATAGAAACGGATAGTCATATATTATTACAGTTAGCCTCTAGCTACTCCTTACTCCTACACAATCCCAGGCACATACCTGACAATTTCTAATGAAATATGAAAAAAAAAGCAATATGACATTCAATTTTAAGATATTGGTAAATGTATTACACTGGAATGAACACAGAATGACTTCATTTTATTTAAAAACCCTGTCATTTAAAAACATAGTGCCGTTGTCCACTTAAAAATAAATAAACAACCCGAACAAAAAAGAACCCATACCATTGTATACCATTTGCTTTGTCAAAAGGAGCAATTAAGTAGACATACATTGGCTAATATACGTAAACACATTTTTAGTGCAAGAATAACAAGACCTGTGACTTTACTGTGCTTTCTTGAAATCACAGTGCACTTTACACAAATTGCTACACAATAATGTTTAACCTCAGGAGTTTAAAGCAAAATAAGTGCATACCAAACAATTTCATATATACAGTCGTCGTTAAGTGTGTGTATATATGTGATCTGTATGTATATACAGATTGCATATTTATACAGACTACAGCTTCAATGACTGTGCGTAACTAAGCACTGTCATTCACCCTGTGACACAGAAACTGCTGAGACAATAGGTAACGTGGAGAACATCTGAACAGCATTCTGATGGGATGGGGTGGGCCAGCCATCACAGGACATCAGGCAGCAGGTGTCGTGCCCTGGCTGTGTCCGTGACCTTGGGAAACTCCTCAGCCTGAGCCTCACTCCCTCCTCCGTAAAACGATTCTCACGAGCGTGAGGTTCAGTCCACATTTCTAAAGTGCTTGGAAGGTAAGTGCTAAGTTCTATTTTACTTTTTTATGTAGTGTTGCACTTTAAAACAAAATGCCATTGTTTCCATGGGATACAATGGAGGTCTGGAAGCACACGGGCAGTTATTTAAGGGCAACATAAATAGCGTTGAGCAATAAAAGCAAAACAAGGGGTGGCTTTTATGGCAGGCTGAATATACAAGCAAGTCTGTGACAAGAACTCTTCAATCCCCTGATCGTTATTCCTATTACGCACTGATACGGAAAGGCAACAATATGAAGGAACGCTACTGAAGACGGTACTGAACTGCTTTCTTTCATGTTTGCCGTCCTCCAGAGGCTCTGACAGCGCAGCACCCGGCTCACCCGCATGGGTCACGACTGCAAAGCCAGCACTTGGTGCATGGCAGTACTGCCAGACGGCAGCGTTTGCTTCGTCACCGCACGTTTAGTGCAGGTGGGGAAAGAGCTGAGCTGAGCATTTCACACGTGGTTATGAGAAGTTCTTCTCTTGCCACCTAACAAGGAAGACAAAACACTTCTGAATAATGAACCTGTTATCTCAACAGATTTCTCATGACCAACAAGTCGTCTTCTTTCCATCAGATTCTGGAACTCTGCAACATCTCTGGAGTTTTTCTTCTGCCATTTTCTTTCTTTAAGGAAAAAGAATAAGCAGAATGTACACTTGGTGTAGTGGATGTAACATGTATTCAAAGATTCCTTCACAGCCTCTGGAGTTTGTCGCTTCTTCGGTCACTTGGGCTGTGAGGGTGTCTTTAAATCTGCATTTCAATTGTGTACCCATTCCTGTCACCGTATATCCTTAACGTACAAATACTTAATGCACACATCTATGAGTATATAGAGAGATCATGCATATATACATATATATGTGTGTATACATATGCATATATACATACACAATAATGCTAATATACATACACACATATAAACACACACTTTATCTTTTACAGAAATCTCAGTTTGGACATCAAAATATACATTAGTTAGTTATAAAATATTTAAAAACTTTATTTCAGAGGCTGAAAAGAAACTGCTACCGATAAAGCATTACTCAAACTCAAACTTTAGCAATATAGATTACAAAAACCTTCTAAAATTTGTTATTTTTGGTTTTTTGATCAGCAATTACAGCTGTGGCAATGCTGTCAATAGAACTCCAAAGAAAAGCTGATATAACAAGAAGTTTCAAACAACACAACTTTTCTCCTCACAGAATATAATACTAAAATGATTGTTTTAAAGAGGGATTTTGTGCTACCAAATTTCAGACACATAGAAATTTAAATATACAAAATATATGCCATAGATCATTTTTTTCCCACTCCACAGCAGTACAAGCTTCCCTCGTTCTCAACAGCTTCTTCCGGAAGATATTTCACCGCATGGATTTCACCCTCATTATCAGCTTAAACCATCTCTTTCTCCCGTTAAAACCAGGAGGTCGTAATTCTTTGGTCATGACGTAATATTCTGTCAAAATGTGTGTGACATCATACAGGATTGTAAGCTAATTACAGAGGCAGCCAGGAAGGTGGCACGGCAGAGCTGGGGGAACATGTTCCATGGCCTCTGCTTCAAACCCATGTGAAATCGAGGGAGATCTCTGTACCAGCTATTGGGGGACTGAATGCCAACCTCCATAGGTAACACACGGTAATCTGACACAGGACATGCTGCTGGATTCAAAACTAATAAACATGTAAACAGGTTTTGTCACCCTTCTTTTCTGGACCAAAGACAAATGCAGACAGGAGCCGTGGCTGCAGTGGCACGGCTGTAACCTGCTAACGAGCGGGCTCCTCGCCACGGGCTGTACATCGCTCAGTCACAGTGAACCATGGTCTCCACTAGCTGGCTGGATGGCACAGGGAGGAGTTTCTGTTTCAGGCTTTTCTTCAGAAAATTTAGTTTCCCTTGTTGGCAAGCAGCTATAGCTGGAGATTAACCAATTAGGATAAAACCAAGAGCAATCTATGTGATTAACTCTGAGAAAACTGTTGCAGAGATATTTGTGTTGCAACTGGGGCATCCACATTGAGTGCTCCTATTTGTGTGGCCTGCAGTTCTGCTGTTTCACGCCAAAACTCTCTCCCTTGTCCAGCCCTCCCTCCATAAAAGCTAAGGACATCTAACAAGCACACCTACAGGTAACTTCTACAGCCCTAGCACCGAGTTGTTTTGTACATCGTCCTGTTAAATATAACGTACAACCACATGCTTTTGTACAGAGGCCAAATCTAGGCAGGTAGGAGAAATAAAATGGTGGTGGAGGTTGAGAGGGAACATTAGAATACCACATAGAAAATAGTTAATAAAACCATATGACAGTAACATTATATAGTAAAATTCTTCATAAATTTTTGAATATATATATATATATATTTCAGCAGTGTTATTAGTTTGGGTGTTTTTAATATACTGGCAAAATATTTACATTCTAATATCTTCTGGATCCAAAAAAATCCTGGATAAATATATATGCCTTAATCCAGTTGGGAACTCTCTTTCGCTTGACAGGTGAGCACTGTACGGGTGTGTTTGTTCCTAGGAAGTTCACCACCTGCAGGTAAGTCTTAGTTAGAGCCTTTGCCTCATAAAGAAAGCTGGCTACCTTTGCACGGTGCAATGCAGTGGAGAGAGCATCCTCCACACAGCTCTCAGATTGCAGTGTCCCAGAAAACAGTCTGTTGTTTGGAATAAGGAGGAGGGCTATATTTCTTGGTCCCAGTATTCTTTTTCCAACTCGGCAAAATAGGCATGCTGTCCTGTTTGCAGAGTCCTTTCTCTGATTTCTGTCGAGCTTTTATTTCTTTGCAGAGGCAACGTTTTTTCTCAATCATATCCAGCATTGTATGGTCCCCTTGCAACCACTGCATACACGTCACCTGTTAGGGGGAGAAAAAGAGAGGAAGAAAGGAAAAAGAAGAAAAAAAGTATACAAATAACTATGTGGCTATAGATCGAAGGCATCGTTTCTTTTCAAGGTTAACATTACTCTTGAAATACTCATTTGTATCATGAACAAAAAATCTCTATGCCAACCAAAGAAACAAAGTCAGTCGTTGCTTCTTGCTACTACTCTAAAGAAAAATAAGGGTAATAAACAGTCCCCTTTTTAACTTTTCCAGAGCACTGAAAGCTAATAAAGACAAATGTTTTTGGCAAACTAGCATTAGCTGAATTTTAAATGATGGAAAGGATCTTAAAAATGCACTTGGATCTTAACAATGTCCTTCAGTTGTAGAAATAAAAAATTCTATACGCTCAAACCCATGTTTTATATTGCTTTACAAATCCAATCTGTCACATTAAAAGCACGCTACTAACACTTCTGAGGATCAAGCTAAATATAACTCTTGTGTTTAGTCGGTATTTTTAACATGATTTAATGAACTCCATGTGAATTATGTGGATTAACCTATCCTTCTCTATGATGATATTTCATTAACTAGAAGGCTTCAGCAGTTTAGAAACTCCATGTCTTCACACATGTAGAATATTTCAAAACAGGATCCTGATCCAAAAAAAGAGGTTAGCATATGTTTAGTTGTAAGTATATGTCACAGCCCCGCCAAAGCCTGAGAAAACGGCTTCATTTGAGTAAAGCAGGGTGCTCATGTGGTGTGTGTGCCTTCAAATGCTTCAGACTGGAACTGAAACCCCAAATACTAAACTCTCTTGAAAGGACTCATCATATTTGGATCACATACTGTGTACCTGCAAACCAGATCCTCTGAGCACATACCTGCAAGTCTTGTGCCATTTCCTAAAGACTCTCAAAATCTATTTTCCCCAGTGGCCATAAATTTGTAAGTGAATGCATGCTATACACTTGCAGGGGCTGTCCAAGCACATTTCTGATCTTGTCATGCAAATGTACATGTACACTAATACTTTGGCAGCATTTTATGATTCATGAAGGAAATGTGTGTTCTTATTATTAGTACTCAATAATTCATCGGCATTTCATTCACAAATATCAAAATGCAAAATGTGAGCATGCACTGAGCTCCTTGCTCTGGGAATGGTCCTCCTAGAAGCCAACAAAGAGAATGCCATTGACCTCTGTAGTTGTTGCTGTCTGCATGAAGTGCAACTCTGCATAAATGGATAATGTTCAGAATCATAGCAGGAAATGAAACTAAACGAATAAAAATGAGAAAACCTAACAGAAAAAGTAATAAAGAATGCAATCAAATAGAAAAATAAACAGGGTACAGAAAAGCCTTTTTTTTTTTTTTTCACAAACTGCTGTAACAAATGGTTTTTAATGGCTGATAAAAGAATTTCAGATAAAACATCCTTTCTTTATACTGAAACAAAAATATGCTTACCTTGTGTTACACATTAAATAGTACTTTGAGTGGCCCACAATAAGTGTTTTGCTCTTGAGCGTTCTGATGAATTTACAGTTACATGGGTAATGTATCAGCAGTGCACGCACTCTCCTTACAGCTGAACTGAACATCCTTGTGAATACCACCACGCCTGCTCTTTCTAATCCAATGCTCAGTTTATCCCCAGGAGAGGTTTAACAGTGCAGGCATGAAGCAGGTCACCTGTCCCAACCCAGGACCTTCTCTCTTTGTCTGTCTCTTTAGCCTGGTCCCCAACTCATCCCAATAGCAGTACTCACTCCTCCCACCCCTGGTGACTCCGTGGGCTGTGGATGAGGCTCTAACAGAGGCAGTTTTCCTGCCACACTCTTCATTGATGACGCATCACTACTTACGCAGCAGTGTCTTCATTTGGGCTGGCTCCTCCTATGTGGGTCAGGACATGGACAACGCAGTCTGCACACAATTCAATAAGCAACACATGGACAACACATGGCGGCACACCAACTTCTGGACTGAACTTGAAGGCAGCAGTGCGTGAATGCAGGTGTCCCCTTTCAAGCATGGAGAGCCCTTTTCTTTCTGTGACCATCCCATGAGCTAACAGCCCACACTGGCACCAAGCCCTGGCAGCCTATGGCCAAGCATCAACACTGCACATCCAAAGGAGTGTGCCATGGCCACACCACCACACCCTCACCATCACACCACGCAGTGCTGGAGCCAGCACAGCATCTTCTGTTAGCTAATCCACTCAGGGGACTCGAGTGGACTGGAGCGTGATTTTGACATGCTAAGCTCTGAAATACCAATTGCAACTTCACAAAGACTGAAAAGGTGCTGCAGAATGTATCAGTTACACAGACACTCTGCCACCTACTGCAAAACAGCCCCTAAAATAAACCTAAGTGTAGACAGCTCCAGAATCCCTCTTTATACTGTCCACCATATTGTGAAGCAGTTAGAGAGTCGTTTACTATGAAGTATTCAAGTATTTCCCTTTTCCAGGACACAGGATTTCAACACTACTTGTGATGGTTTAAACACTATGTCTGTTTGAGGGCTGTTCCTTTCACATAGCACCTTCCCCCAGGGCACCTTCCTCTCCCATCACTGCACTCAGAAAATGTGTGTGCAGCATGAAGTGCAGAAAGGAGATGCGGAAAATCATTTGCCAGAATGGACTAAGTGAGCACATAGACTGCTGCTGTGTTTGAGGTATAAGGGGAAAAAGTTTAATAGAGGGAACAAATGTTCATGGTCTTTGTTATTATAATTATTATTGCCCTATTCTAGTGTTAACATGCAGCAAAATAGATTTAAGCAAGTGCATGCCTCCTGAAGTTGCAAGAGGGACCTAAGAGAATCATGACAACGATTGTTGCTAACACAAAATCTCCAACTGCAGCGAGTCCTACACAACTGTGGGCAGCGGGGCTCCCAGGCCAGCACAGCACCTGGCAGAGATGCTGAATCCCAGCAGTAACCCACGATGACTTCCACAGGGCTGCTGAGGTGCTTGAAGCCAATGTGTGTAGCACTAGGACTTAGACCTAATCCTTTCTGTGTCTGCTGAAACAATGGTGCTCTCAGTTCGTGCCAGAACTAATTCTTCTCATACTCTCCCTCCTTTCTGGCCTCAGTCATGCACAAGGTTGCTAATATCACTTCTGCAAGGGATATATTAAATGCAAGGGACACACAAAAAAAATAACAGTTACAAGTTAATGTAAAGAAGTAAAGCATTCCTAACACTACGCAACTATACGGCCACCCTGTTCCTAAAGGATCCCAAAGTTCCAAAATTGGACATCCACCAAAAAAAGCAAGAAATCTCTCTCACCATGCAAAACTGTGTTCTTCTGCACAGTTAATTCATCAGCTTAGGAGAGATCAATGTGCTGTCACCTTACTTTCACTATCTGTCCTAACTGTAATATTTTATTCTCAAAATATTAGCAGTGAATCCTATAATGATCTGTCGAATATTCTCAGATTTTATTCTGGCAGTGCCACAGAACAAGAAGTCACATTATAAAACCATCTTTCAACAATGAAAAAACAGTAACTCTGGGAACTTTAACATTCTCAAAATATTGTGCAAAATGTTTTGTCTAAGAAAATCTGTCTGAGTAAAAGGCAGAGTCCGAAACTTCACTACTGGTGAGTGTTTCAAAGATTTACGAAGGTCTGAGACAAATTAGCTGAACAAAATCCCTCCGTTACAAAGTGGGACTGGTGTATTTTTGTGTGTAGGTGCCTCCAGGAGTCTTGGGGCAGACTTTTGTTGGGCAGAACATCTACAGGACAGGTCCTCTAACCAGAGGTCAGTACCCTCCATAGCTCTCATAGGTCTCTGTGAGTTGCCAGACACACGCATGCTACTGAAGAAGAGTAAAACAAAATGTTCATGATGCATACAAACCAAACAATCCTACGTTGCAAAGCCTTTCTAAATGAAAAATACGAGAGCTGTGAGAAGGAAAACGTGGGAGCCAGACTGAAAATAGAGTGAACAATCTCTGAAGCCAGGATGTAAGTGTGAAGCGTGGGCTGGATAAGTCCATGCTAATTCTCACTCCTGGGAGGCATTTCAGGAAATGTTAAAAATCCCATGTTGGAGAAGAGTATTTCTAGTCATAAAGTTTGGAAATGTTGTCCATTTTCATCAATTTTTGAGCAAACTTTTCTAATATTTGGATTGACCATGCAACATTTTATGCTCTATAACTTTCCTGAGTGTTTTCTTTTATGTTGTATGAACTTCTAATGACAAAAAAATAAAATAAAAAAAGCCATGGATCACCATATGAGGGCTTAGACAGAACCATAACCTGTGCTTTCTGTGTGACATCTTGGCTGACAAGTTCTTGTTTTTCTTTTTTTTTTAATGCTGCTGTCTTTTTGGAAGTTAAATCAGAAGCAATAAGAGTCCCATGATTCAGAGGTGCTTCTGTAATTTTTTTTCCGAGTACAATGGGCTCCCACTTACTGTACTGAAATTGCACGTTATGGGGGCTGAGGAAAATGCTCATCTCTTCTGGCCCTTGTGAGTGTCCTCTCTCTACTGTGGGAGGGGCAGAGGGGCTGGCTTCATTTACATGAAGGATGAGGAACACCACAACTCACACATGTGATCGTGGATGTTGTACAAACACTCTTCATGATGACGGCATATCATAAATAAAATGGAAGCCCAACCACTGATGTGAGGCTGTAACAAAGTGATCTCAAATCAACTCAAACTGGAATGAAATAAAAACGTCATTGACATTCGGAGATCAGTAGCAGTGCCTCCTGCATCTGAAAACAAAGTGATCCATGAGCAGTGCAAGCTGTGAGCAGTGCTAACCAACACTCAGCAGAGCCAAGCATGCTGGATTGTCTGGGCAGGCTACAAGGGGTAAAGCAAAAAGGCTTTCTGAAAGCCACTTACCATCCTCTGGGAGGAAAAGGTACTGCCTCCCTCTTTCCTCTTGCCTGTGCTCATTCAGGAGCCTCCAAACTCTCTTTCCCACTGAAACACTCGATGGTGCCTTCTCTCACGCACACGGGTCCCAGCGTACTCCCACTCGGGAGGGTGGCTCCTAGGTGGCAGCTGTGTGCCACTGCTGTGGGTGGCAGTGGGCTATGCTAAGTAGCAAGAGTTAGCTCATGATACGTTCTCTGAAAGTCTCAGCTCGACACGGAGACCTGTTAGCACGCCTTCACAAAAGGGGAGTTGTCCAATGTAAGAGTTCAGCAGGAGTCAAGTTTCTAAGGCTCTGGGCACCAAGATCCTTGCCCATCTGAAGACAGCAGGAGTATACCCACCAACTTCATGGGTCCGAGAGCTTGACTACAGTTTATTCAAACAGATAAACACTCCTCAAACGTTTTAAAAGCATTTGGAAAATAACAAGGCTTCTGTTGCTAACTGTTGGCTATAACCGCTCTACTGCAATTAAATATTGTTACTTCCAGTGGCTGTAAATGCTGGGAAGTGAGCATAAAGCTACAGGCTACACCTGCAGCCATTCCTCTGGCTCAGTATTGACATGAAAGGTGGTGTAATTTGACCCAGCCCAGTTAGTCATTCACACAGCTCTGAACTGCTACCCAGCTCTTGTGTTACCGCTATATTCAAAACAGCAATTGGTTATTAATACAGAGGTGATTAAAAGTAACAGCATGTTCAGGAACACAAAGCATGTGCAAGGTGAGCTGTGAAAGCAGACGCTCGCCATGCAATCCGTGCATGGTAGCGCTCCCAGGAGCACCTGAGAACACAATTGCAAATTTGCCTCCAGAAGTGCCCAAGGTGTTTTCTGAAGGTGCTCCCCAGCCCCGCAGCCACACCGCCGTGAGCTCTGCGTTCCCGTACCCGCATCGCAAGCACAGGCACACACAGTGCTGAGCACCACGCAGTGCTGAGCACCACGCATGCTGCACTCTCTCTTCCTTCACACAAGGAAACCTTCATTTTTGCCTTGTACTGGGAGGAATTTTAACTGAAAAAAAAAAAAAAAAAGGCATAGAAACATGTATGGAAGGTCTGCACTAAGCACTTGTTTCTATAAACTTTGCTAGCAGTACATTTCTGATTGACATACACAGCACACCAGAAGTGGAAGAAAACATGCACTTTCAGCTTTCTCAAGAATTTCCCCCTTTCTATTTCTAATTCAATTCAAGACACTAAAAGCCAATTTTCTGTTTGTATAGAAACATCTCTAATGCTACTGGCACAGATCTGGAAATGAACATTTGCCAGTCAACCTGTCATTTCTGCTGTGGCAGAAATAATGTAGGTGTTATCACACAGTTGTTGGCATCTCAGTGCTAGAATCCAGGTGATAATATTTTTAAGGATTGAGAAAATTCCATTCGCACAACAGTTTTAACAAAATATTTATAATCTTGCACCGCATATTTAAAGGATTTCACTGACACCTGCTATTTCAACTTCTAAAATCACATATGCATCGCATTTCAAGGCCATCTTACCATTTGGAATTGCTGAGTTTAATGTTTTGATTTCCATTATTCCGTATTTCTAAACTTCTGGGAATGTGTTTTCTTACAAATGATACTGCTACAGGAAAACAAAACAAAACAAAACGAGACTCCCTGTAAAAACTCTTCTACCACTTCATGCAGTTCCTGTAATTACACGGTGCAATACACTAAGAGAAGTCTGGGCACCTTTTCTAAATACTGGACTCGCCAAAAGATTTATTGCATTACGCTCTGTGGTCTGACTAATTCACTTCTTAAAAGCAGTTAACAAGAATCTTTGGAACTCCATGAATTCCCGAAGATTCAAGATTATGAACAATTAACACTTACCTAAAAATTTTATTAGCAAATAGTAAATCGTCAGCACCTCTGACTGCAGACCTCCTGTGCCATGATTACAAAATGGCACAGCTACTTTGTACAGAATCAGCATTGCACATACACCTATGCCTCAAGTTTTCTGGCTACCCTCAGAGTATTGCTGTGGCTATCGATAACAAAAACGTCAAAGGATAAATTCACCATCCTGCACTTTGTTTTCATGCTGGCAGTCTCACTATAGATCTTCTTGACTTTGCATCAGTAACAGATTTGTAAACCTCAATCCTTCTAATCTAAGCTGATTTTTTTTACGCCAAACAACTGTCTGAAATGTACTGCTGGATTCGCTGTTACGTAACACATCCTGCTAATGCTGGAACGTTTAAAGTAAGAGGCCGTAGAGCAACTGCATATATTGTGTAAAGCTGTCTCATGCATCTCATTTACGCAGTGGATCATCACAAAGTGCACTTCTATTGAGATTACTTATGAAAAATCAAAGCTTAAAGTATGCCTTTGCTAAGCAATAAATGTAGAACTCAAGCAACCCACCATGACACATCCTCTCGTTCACTGCAAAATAGAAAGGAAAATTCAATACTGTATTAGGTCAATCATAGGAGGCACAAAGGACAGAATACCCAGTCTTTGTGAGAGCTCAGTGGTACAGAGACCTCGTGCTAAGTGCACAGCAGCGTAACACTTGAAAGTCCTCGACTCCATAGGTTGCTAACCCTATCTCCCCACCTCTTCCTCTTGCTGAGAGTTGCTACCCCAACACGTGTGCCTTAGCTGCACATCTACCAATCTTCAAAAAGCAGGGTGTTTTGAAGCAGTGACCTCAATGACTACTGTACCCAGCCCAGCCTATGGCCAAGCATGTCCACAGCACAGAACACCTGTAATTAGTGTCTCTTGCTCTAAATCATGGTAGTGTTGGAAAATAGTCAGGTTTTAAATCTCATGATGAGATGAACAACACCTCCTCCTTTGAGTTAAGATGTGGCACAGAGCAAGGAGAGCAGCTGGTGGGCACGATCCTTATCTCTTCTAGATCCAACCCTTGCAGATTGCAAGAGCTTTTGTGTACAAAGGAGCTGAAGGCAGCAGAGTACAGACTCTAGGTCACTGTTTCTTGTCATCCACTAGTGACCAAGATAGGCAGAAAAACTGAACTAGGAATAAAATGAGTGAAAACAGTACCAACATTTGAACTGAGAGAAAGTGGACATTGTGGCCTGGTCTAAAGATATGAAAATATGACATGGAGAAATCTCAAAATTAATTAGTATCCTCACTTTATTGGACACCATTTTACACAAGCCAGAAATAAATGCATGAGCTTCAGTACTCTTCCTCCTGATGCCAGGAGATTTAACTGAAGATTTAACTAACCTTTACTGCCGTGACAGTTGAGCAATTTTACCAATTTTTCAGCTAAGCCACTAAGTCTTTGCATTTTTCTAGTATTTTCAAGAAAATGGTTGTAAGAATCATTTAAAATATAACAATAATAGTATATAATAATAATAGTAAATAATAATAATATTAATCCATTAAGGGACAATGCCTCAGCTCTGAAAGGGCTTTTCCTTCCAGATCTTCTTGTTTAGTATTTGGTGATCTAAACACACTAACCCCAGTTTGAAATGCAGTTAATGAACAGATACTGGACTTACAAACTGTACTGACAGCTTCAAAGAATCCAAATGTGAGAGTCTTTTCTGGTACGCAATACTATATCTACTCTAACCTCAGAGCAACATCATGCAATCTCATATATATGAGGAATTTCTTAATAATTTATTACCCAAATCTGATTTAATCATGATTTACTGACAGAGCTGAAGTACAAGCAACAAACTTAGACTGGCATATGAAGATTTTAGAAAGCGGGATTCACTAGGTGCAGTGGTTGCCATATGTTACTTCTGCTTTTCTGTTTTAAAGGCAATCTCCTACTGGATGGCATCTGCTGATGTAGCAGGATGCCAGTTTAGCATTAATTCACTGAGAAGATTGCAACAGACAAAACCTCTAACAATGACGTGCTGAACCACAGCTCCACTCATGTGAATCTGTGAACCATCAGGCAGCATGGCTCCAGCCAATGGAAGCAGCTTGGGTTGAACTCCAGTTCAGGTCTCCGCAGGAAATTTAAACACCCATCTTGTAAGGAATGGCTGAAGACAATCAGTTATACACCAAACATTCTAATGCATGTTAGACTATGCACATGTATCCCATGCAACATAAGGGAACAAACCGCCAACTGGCAAAAACCTGTTGTTTTGCTCTGCTTTGTGTTTTAAAGACTGGTGCAGAAATCAAGCAAGAGCCGTCATTTATTAATATTATTATTATTTTAAATAATAATATTGCCGTTGCCTTTTCTCATGTTTTACTCTGTTCTCTTGTGATCCAGTTGTAAATTATACAGTAGATATTATGAACCCCAAATACTAATCATGCTTTTCCAGACTGTAAAAAAGAGATGGGTCAACAGGACCCAAGAGACCATTAATCACCTTTGTCTTGAGGAGGCTTAAGATTGTCCTGGACCATGCACACAAAGCTCACCTAACGGAATGTATCCTTTCCCCATCCTATCTTTTGTTGCCAAAAAACATTCCTCGGACATTCCAGTTGTAGATGATTGAAATAGGAATTTGCTCTTGATGTGAGTGAGGTCAGAATTTAACCTTGTAACTGAATAGAAAAAAAATGAAAAGGGTTTTCTATGACGCGGTTTTGTTTGGGGTGAAGGTTCTTCATAACAGTGTCTCTGTCATGCTACAGATTCTGTACTATTTTCTGCACAAATATTTGTCTTCTAAGATTTTTTTCTGAGTAGCTGCTGCCACTCTGCTGCAGTAACATACTATGCATGGAGACTGGTCTGTCTGGACAAGATAATACGATGATAAGATTAACGTTAAAGGGAGTGAATCGATCACTCTCAGGACTCAGACAGAAACACATATGACTGTCACTGAAGCTCTGATTCAGTGAAGAACAAACACAAGCTCATCTGGAAAATATTGTCCCTTTGATTTACAGGGATGTTCTGCTACTCAAGATAAGCCCATGCCCTTCTGGCTCAAGGCAAGTTAACTGTGCCTATATTCAGTTGCGTGGTGATTCAAGGGCTAGTAGGGGATGGTTAGCTGCTTCAATAAATGCCTAATCAATGGGCATTGTATGCTACTGGAGACTGTAAAGCATAAGAGGCAGCTTGAAACCATAGCTAACAAACCCTTTCCAAAATGTTCCCATTAGATTGATTAATAACGTACAATGTCAAAATCTGCTCCTAGAGCTCACCTACACTGCAGACACTTTTCTTTCCAGGCTGAGTAAGGCCATTCTCTATCCAGTATTTATATGTGCAAGTCCTCCTTGTGTACAGCGCTGGGATTTGCTGCATGAAAAGCCCAACTGGGTGAGGGCATTTCTACACCGAGGGATACCAGGCCAGCGTTAAGATACAGTGAATCGAGCCTTTTTCCTCCAAGCCTCCAAGATTTTTCAACCATAAAAAGCTGTCATGAAAAATAGGTGTCTTGGCAATTTATATATATATATATATTTACTGAAGACCTGGAAACTTTAAATTAATAAAATAATTAATAAAAATAATATTTTAAGGATCTCATTTAAAATACATGACATTTTTATTTTCATTGTTTAACAAGACAAAATGAGAATAAAAGTAAGTTATCAAAAGTGGGTGCTGGCATTCATACTTCTCCATAGTTGGCATACATAGGATGTATATGAATAGCCACACATTTCTAGTGAAAGACTATGAACAAACACACATACATATACATAGGTATATAAACATACTATACATACATACATGAGTGAATATACATATTTATGTGCATACAGTATACAGACGAGAAACTATACAGGTACAGTAAGTGCAATATACTGTATAAGGCTATACAAACATCGAAAGACTCTGGTGAAATGGCAACAACCATGAGAACAAAGCTTGATGGTTTGTGACATTGCAGATGGTGGGGAAAACCTTGCTGTTCTGTGTCGTGTTTTATGCATCAGGCACACACAGTTCCAACAGAAAACATGGTACAATACATCCCGTTCATATACATAAAAGGTAAGACAGGTGGGAATGCATGAAGATAACTGAAATGTGCACAAGCAGACAGATCAGGTTGTTCTACCTAGAATACAGAATGGTTGGTACAGAGAATGCTTATATATAAACCCATGCTTTCATGAATCCATGCCACCTTTATTTCTATTTTTTTTTCTTTAAGAATATTATAAAATTCTTCCCCTGAGTTAAACATAAATACACACAGAAAAGGGAAAAAAAGGAAATTGCATGCTTCTGTTTTTATTTTTTAATTTTTTTTTAACCAAGGCACAATGTCTTTAATAGTGGTTGCAACAGCGTTTGAAATAAACTTTACAATTGTTATTGTTCTGGTACTGTATCCTTCTTAATGTGACTACGCTAATTGTCTGCACACAAAAGCCTCAGCACAAGTTTTGAAGTGAATATACAAATTTCAGAAGAGAATAAGCAAATTTATGAGAAATGCCTTAAAGAGAGATTCCCTAAAGAGGAAGGAATGCTACCAAATGAAATCCTTTCTAGGCAACTTATGGATACTTAGATTGAAATAATTTCACATGACTACATTATATATTTGTTTAATATTATGGTAAGGTTTTAATTATTTTCAGTAGAACCATGTGCAGTGCTGTAGGAGCTGGACACAAAGAACTTCCAATATTTTTTTCTTGTCATAGGCAGGATGGAACAGTGATCTCACTAATTCTGTTTCATAAGCTGCAAGAGGTATATCTTAGTAACATTTGTTCTGTCAGACATTCAGATTTTTAAGGCATACATCTCTCTATCTCATGCACTGCCCTTTATTGGGAATACTACTGCTCAATTTCTGAAGACATCACATTCATTTCTGCACCCTCATGCACAACTCTGACCGTCAAAAATTGGGACTGGCTGGGAGGGCTCTGCTTCAGCTGCTGTCCCCATGTCTGAGCCCTCATTGCAGGGCTCCAGAGGCACACAGACATAAAAAAAGTCCTAAAAGAAAAGGCATAAATGTGAGCCCTTCGGTTATTGCCCTTTACTGCTTCCTTTTTTCTCATCTCCTTGTAATTTCTTCTCTTTTTGTTGATAAAAGCATTGCTTGTGACACAGTTGGCCTTGCCTTTAAGTACGCTGAGAACCTCCTTCCTTTCCCCCACAATCTAGGATGCACAGTGGGTTAGACCTGCCAGTTTCCTTGCCCTCCTGCCCTCCTGCTGATGTTCTGCACATCTCAGCAGCTTCCAGGGGCTGTGTCAGTCACTTTCCAGGGAGCAGCCACCTGCATTGTGCTGCTTCGGCCGCCACATCCTTCCCCACACATATCCCTGTTAAGCTAAGACCTGAAACATACTGTCCCGACACAACATGCAGACGAAATCTTCTCACAACTGCTCTCTTTAAAAAAGTAAATGCTTACAGCTGAAATAGGACCAGGTAAATAGGTCTGAAGCAGCCCCAGGCTGTGGGGTAGCACTGAGCACAGCCACCAAATCCCGCTCAGGCCTTGGGGCCTGCTGAGGCCGCAGCGTGTGCCCGGGCTGCACAGCACGCGTTTTCCCATGCTCTTCTATCAGTGCTTGGCAGCACAGGACCCAGCAATGCAGTGACCTGCTTCTGCTGCATGACCACACCAGCCAAACGCCGAGGAAAACGTTTTGGGACAGCAGCAGCAGGGCTGTCTGCCAACAGAAGGGAGCTCTGACACACTGGCTTCTCATGCCAATCAGTCAGGCGTGCCTGGGAGGTGAGGGATGATGGATGCGGCAGTCCCACCCCCTTCAAGGTCTGCATTTTCCTTCCTTTCTTTTTTTAATAAGCGTTCTCTGTTTGCAATCTGTATATTTAGAAACAATCTGTGTGGCTTTGGACCCACGGACTGATTATGTAAGACCAGATCCAGGCTGCAACGCACCATAATGCGATGTGGAGCCGTCCCTACAACATTAACATTCCTGTTGCTGCTCTCATCCAACATGTTGTCAGTGCATTTAGCTGGACTGACGACAGCAGAATTTTGCCATCGTGTGCGCAGAATATTTGTCCTTGCAGACAGGAAAGGAGGACCTAAAGTAATCCACGCGCTCCCTCTGGTGGGCACGGGGCTCTGCTGCGCTTGTGAAAGCACGGGCACAAACCCAGCACACCCGAGTCCCCAAGGTCCTTAGCAGGCAGACTCCCTTGGCTCGGAATGACTCGGATTTTCACATTCTCTCAGGCCAAACTCTGGTCAAATCCAGCATCTCAAAGTAGAAGCAGGAACACCTCGCGTCCCATCAGAGAGAGGCTGTGCCAGGGGTTTCTTTGCACTCTGCTCTGGGTTCTTCCACAGCTGCCCATCCACCCAGGTGGGACGTGGGGGCTTCTTCCTCCCAGTCAGTTGCAAAATTGCCCTCACAAAACTCTGTCTGTGTCTGTATTTGGTTTCTCCTACACAGATCCTCATGACTTCTCCACGAGTGGAGCAGGGTCCCTCCATGGGAGGGACATTGAGAAATAGAAACCATTTGTGAATTTTTTCTAACTAAATTTACCTTGTTTTCTGGTGTAAGTCAGGCAAATACATTTCATTATGTTCGTGGCTTATAAAACTGAATAAATCACTGTCAAAGATACCGTGGATTTTATTCCATATACATTTTGCACTTTCTAATTTCACATTAAACCAAGGCTTAAGCTTTTCCTGACAGTCATATATGTACCAGTCTCTGCAGCTGTTTACTCTATCTGTGACGCTGGGCTTACAAATCCGCGAGGTAAGGACAGGATTTGTTCTGCATATTATCTACACACATAGAGACTTTATTTATAACACGGAGACAAATTTACTACGGACATCATTTATGATTCTTAGATGTTATTACGGTAAATTCTACTGGTGAACATGTGGCAGATTTTAGATCCAGTGACTATCCCGAGCCTTACTAAAAGTGATGGTTAAGCAGAAGGAGTAATTAAGTTCCTTCAAGTAAACAGCTTCATAAGCTACCATTCAAAGCAAAAAATGGCATATAGAAAGTGCAGACCAAAAACCCACAGGACTTCTGATTACAGAGAGAGGGGCTAAGGGACTGCTCCCCACAGCATGGACACACATTTTCAATAAAGAAAAACATCAAGTAGCAAAAAGGGAAAACCATGATCCTGGCTCCAGGAGCACAGAGACAGATCTCAGAGGCACTACACAGTCCGAAGGGGAACATTTGGGATCTAAATTGTGAGAGGAAAACAATCATCATCATTTGATGAATTGTTCTAAACATTTTGCTATCCTACATCCAAAATGCATGGTATAGTTTCAGAAATTTTGAAAATGAAATGAGACAGAAGAGCCATACCAGAGTGGTAATTAGCACTGTAGCATGACACTTCTTTTCAGTAGGAACTTGATACTGTGTCTCATCTGAGATCTTTAACAAGCAGCCCAGGGGGGGTCCTTAATTTCCCTCTGGCTCAGGGAACAGGTGTGACAGAGATTGGTTCTTTCATTGCAAAACCCCTGCACTACTAAAACCATAAAATAAGAATCATTTGGGTTTTGTGTAGGTTTCAGATGGTGACTCTCAAGGACTGCATCCAGCAAGGATTTACAGTAGTGAGCAATGGCACTCATTTATGCTATTAGCAGGTATTAATTCTCTTACTAGTGCACTTTTTTCTTCTATTGCCATTTTGCTGGTATTCAGACAGGATGAAGGTCTACCAAGCTCTCCATCTACCAGCAATTACTGTGTTTTTCATAGACTGGAAGTTGAAAAAAAAACCAAACAACTGCAGTGATCAGACAGGGAACAGCGCAGAACACCATTTGTGGACGCTCATTTTTCAGCAGCAGAACCTGTTAAATGGGGCAGTCAGGCACCTGGCCCTGCTAAGGGGCTGACAAGCACAGGGTGTTCGGTGATTGCTTTGAACTCTGGTACAGTGGTGCTGGGAAAATTGCAACTTTAAGCTGAGAATAATGGAAGAGCACAGATGCATTGTTTGTGCATGGAGTAATAGAGAGCCCATATGCTTTCAGGCACAATTTGCCAAATAAAGCATGATAATGCCAAGTTATCGGGGAAGTTTTTTGTCTAGGCGCCTTCAAAAATAATTACGGCAGTAATAGCAACAATTTAAGCTTCTTGTATTCATTCATTAAAGGGTGAACACAATGCTTACCAAGCGTATAAGGACTACAATATATTTTGTGTACTATAATATGCTTTGTATACACAGCTAAGGCCTGAGACATTCAGAACTGGGTTTGTGACACTTAGCTGACCCAGAACAGCATTATCCACGCACCGAGGCACGAGACAAATACTGAGCTGCATCGCTTGGGAGCGCTCTGGAACTGTCAAGTTTCAACTCTTAAATTACTTCTCCTAAGTCTCGTGAATTCCTTTCTACGGGCTCACACTGCGCTTAAACTACAGAGCATTGCTCTAGGAACGTTTCCTCACGAATGGTTCCCCAGGCTGCTCAAGTAACCAACCCCACGTTGGGCCTCGCCGCTGCCAGCGCCGAGAGGGCCGAGCGGCCCCGCGCAGCGTGGGGAGGGACGCGGCTGAGGGCCGCCAGGCGGCGCCATGAGCGCGCCCAGCGCCGGGCCGGGCAGCGCCTCGCTCGGCTGCCGCGCCTCGGGGCCGGGAAAGCCGCGGCCCTCCGGAGCCGGGCCCGAGGAGGGTGACCTGTCGTGTTACAGAGGTGTAACCTCTGCCTGAACAATAAACAGTGAGATGCAAGCCGCACAAGCGTAAAAATGCACCAACGTGTCTCCCTGAAGATTGAGAAACGTTCAAAAACGTCTTTCAGCTGCAGATTTAAAGCAGTCATTGTGCTTTCTGTCTCCTTCCTCGTTTAAAGCGCAGAAAACCAAAACAGAAAAATCCTGGTCCTTTGCTTTCAGGACTCTACAAAGCTTGGATTTTCATTTCCTGGAAACAGCTTTGTTAGTGGGTTCAAACACCAAACATGAGCATCCAAATTGTTGCCCAAAAGACGTAAGCGTTACGGAGCGCCTTCATTTGGTGCAAGATGGTGATTACACAGTGGGGTCGGTGCTGTGAAGGGGCCCCTCTCCCCAGTGCAGCACTGGGCTGGGGCAGAGCACAGACGGTGAAGTCCTGTGCCATGCTCCCTGCTGGGGCTGCCAGGGCAGAGAAACACAGCCCCATCCTGCTGCAGGCCGAGGCAGACACCATGCAAGGAGTGAGCTAAGCCACATTCAGGGGGAAAGGCCACAAAAAGCTCGGCGTTGATTTTGATGTCTTCTAGCTTTTTCCTCAGTACAAGTTGAGATTCCATCATTCATAGTGCTCTGTGTATTTTTATTCCTTCTGCTAACTTATTCCTTTTAATCTCAGGATGGTGTCTGGATTTAATTTTCATCATCACTTTAAAGCTTAGATCTTCCTTCCTTGCTAAATTTGGAGATAGGTATCATTGGCCAGACCTCCCCACAGGAAGGCACCAGGGCTTGCAGGCATGCTAACCTTCCAGAGGTAGGGACAGCATGCCGCAAGGAGACAGCAGGAGGGGAACTAGAGTGTTGCCTTCCCACTGAAAAGCAAGGAACTAAGGGGCAGCATGGGAAGAAGCTGCATGTTTGCAGATAAGTACGCAGCTCTGTGGAAACACCTGAAAAGAGGCAGAAAAGCTGAAATATTGCCATCTGACTACCAGTAGTTTTGTTATCAGAGGGTGTATATTCTCTCAGGTTGCAGATCTCATAAACACAGGGATCATTCCTTTAGGATGTGTTGTTATAACATGCCCTGCTCGGCTCATATACAGCTTAATACACATGACTTTCCAACAGCTGTTTACATCTTAATGAAAATAAATTTCACTTTGCAAAATTCATTTGCAGCAAAGACTAGAGATAGTTACATTGGTTCCTTTTCCTTAGAATGGAATTAAGCCGTAGCAGTAACCTAGAGATGGCTTTTATGTGTGTTGAGAATATAGATTTGAGATGCTCTACTATCCAGCAGAGGGACTTCCACAGAGAAGATTGTTTGAAACATTTTCCAGTTTACTAATGAGCATGCTTGATACACACATATTCTGCATGTGACAGGGACTTTTGAGCCCATCCATAGCATGTAATCGTTCCTTACTCTGAGAAGATATGGAGAATGATAGGGGGTGGGAAAACATCACTGTACTGCAGTAGTATCTATGGCTCCAAATCCTGTTTACTTTGTACATGTGAACATTTTTTCACTACTGGTGTGTTTTGACATGCCTGAGCGTCTGCCATTGCAGAGTGGAACACCTCAGCATGCCTGATACAGAAGTCATAGGCACGAGGCTCAGAGGTTGCAGCAGTAAGGGAGAACATTTATTTACTGAGGCATCCTGAGACTGTATTTAATTTCTACCTTAGAATCTTCACATAATGGTTAACTTCTATTGTCCTCTGTCTCTTTGGGTAGAAACAGAAGACTGGTACTTGTTTGCACTTCAGTATAAAGGCCAAACACAGATGGACTTCCACAGTTTCTAGTTTTATCCACACATTTCTTTATCTCTAAGATCAAGATGTAACTTTCTTTACTTTCTAGAACATTTTCCCCTTCCCTGTTGCTCTCTTTCCAGGTGATCACACTCTATGAAGTGTAGAACACTTCTCAACTACTTACATTCCCCTCTTTAGGATACATATTTATATCATGATATGTATTCAGCATATATAGCTATTTTTCACTTGTGTTGCTCAAAAATATTCTATGCTACTGCCATATTTCAGTTTTATACTCTCCAGTTGTCTTCCTTTTCTACTTCCTTAATTTCTTACATTTTATTCTTACACAATGAATAACTTCAGTTTCAAGATGGTAAACATTTTATCCTTCAATTTAAATGGAGTCAATTTTTTTACATAATCCAAGGTTGCTTCCAGCAGCCACCTTTCAAAATACCCTTGCCACTTACCAGACATAATATAGAACAGCATGCTTCCTGTCTGCCTCTGCTTGTCTGTAACTGCTGGTGACCACTGCAGTACAGATTTCTAAATGTTCTCCAACAGAGATCAGCCACCTCATTCACCTCTGCTTATAAGCCCTTTCTTTTTATTTATAAGTAGTGTAATGTTTACCATCCATATGCCATAAGTATGTTTCATAAATACTAGCTAGTTAATCCTCTCAACTCCTACACCAATAAACAAGCAAGAATTTAAGGCACAGAGGAGTTAAATGTCAGCAGTTACACAATTAACCAGTATTTGACTGGAATTAAAATTTAGTTTTTCTTAAATTAGACCTTTCTTGAATTACTAAGCATTCTAACAAGTTAAATGTTTTGGAAAAATAGTTTGGGATCCTGGATTTGAGAAAACCCATCAATCCAATAAACTCCCCTTTCCCAGATAGACTCCTCAATCTTGTATCCCCATGTGAGCATCATCTGTGTCCATGTCAGAACAGAGGTGAACAACAGAAAGCATTCTCTTCTTTCAGAAGGACTAACTGCTGCTTATGATGTATTTAGGGAGCCAGTATCAATACAATCAATATCCGCAGCACATGGAAATAAATACCCTGTATGCCACAATCTGTCAGACTCGGAATGGGCTAACGACCCAGGCGTTTCCAAACACATTTCACCCATCATAGATTAACTGCACATTAAGATAGAGTGGGTGTATAAAGAAAACAACTGAAGTAATGTCTGTATATGCCAAAGAGATAATGAGACTTCTGTCTTTCCCCAGAATCGGGGTCAAACCACACCTTTACAAAATAATGCATTCATAATAAATGGCAAATTAATAGATGGATAGTAAGCAGTTGACAACTGGAGGGGAATTCTTGAGGGCAGAGAGAGATTTTACCATATTTGTGGTTTTTCATAAAGATGTGCCCATACCATACACACACTGTTCAATTAACAAGAACACCCTCTACAGTCACTTGAAAATTCCTCTTATCATCTTTGTTCTTTTCTTCTGTATGAAGTGAGGTGGAATTTTCCTCCACGGTTTCAGTGAACCCTGGCTGCAGCTTCTAAGAGGCTCATTATCTCTTCTATCACATCAGCTTCTGCTTTCAAGACTTATTGTTTAGCTCTTAATATAAACTGAGAGTCTAAAATGCCTTCAAAACACCCAAGGTGCCTTTGCACTGAGTAACCAGCGAAACATCATGTCTGCTGTGAGACCTGTTTTATGAAAAACACACACTACTTGAGCACTGGGATACTCAAAACCTTTGGAAGTACAATTACCTTAATTTCTTCCTTAGATTGAAACAAACAAACAAACAAGCAAACAAACAAAAAAAAAACTTTTTTTTTTTTTTGTATTTAAATGGGTTATCATTTTGAATCTCTGTTATGAATTTGGCTTTATGTAAAATACGTTTCAGAAATGTGCAGTGCATTGCATCCAGCAGGAGGACTCCAAACCAATACAGTTTTGCCAGTCAAATAATATCGACAAGTATGGACTAGGCTATGCAAATAGAACCTTCCTAACAGGAACATGACCTTACTCTCCTGGTTTCTGCTTTGGGCAGGAGCTTCTCACCAAGGAGCAACAATAAACTTACATAGGGAATTAATTGCTAAGTATTCCCGAGGGAGTTAACTACTGAGATCTCATTGAAGTTCAATAGGATTACGGGGACTAATTCCTTGAAAGCCAATCAAAAATTCCCCATCTAAATAAGGATGCTTGTGTGTGTTAGCATACATATATGAATGTGCACATACATACAAGTTTGTTTATGTCTGTAAATATGCACATCCGCACCCATACACAGCGATGAGCAGTCCCACACATGTACAAACAAGTGACACGATACCAGAGTGCTTTGAGCTTGACAGAAGGTATTCAAATTATGTTTAAGTGATGCCTTTTCTCTCAATTACTACTCTCAGCTGTTAGTTCTGTCAAACTAATAATACAGGTCTGAACAGTGAAATGATACAGTATCAGTATTAGCATATAAAATAAAGGTAAGTAGAGGTTTCTCGTGTCTTTAATTCTTTTCTGTTTTCTCTCTATCGGATAAATTTGCCAAACATTTCAATTTCTTTTTCAATGGTCTCTGTAGCATCACTGTTTTTGTTGGGGGGAAAAAGGGTATATCTGTTTAAAATACACAGAAGATTTACCCCTCTGGTTCAGTTTTTGGTTCCTAACAATACACAGTAAATCTAACTACAGCAGACTATTTAATAGTCCTGTAAGTATTACATGGCCTCTAGCTAAAGAGAGTCTAGCTGCCTTTACCAAACAAAACAACTTGCTGCAAGAGCAGTTTTCAGGACAGTGATAAATCACAGTGTAATACAATCATGCACTGAGCTCAAAACAAATATAAGACTGGCACGAATATTATAGTACAAGTGGGAGAAGTCTGTACAAGTCACTGATAAACATTGGTGCAAGTGCTTTAGACAAGACATTCAAAATAAATTTACACTTAAACATAGATTAAATTTATCAAAGTTTGATAAATTTTAAAGACAGTAAAAAAGTACAGAAGACATGAAAAAATAAAAAAATCCATCAAATTCATACAGTACAGTTTTACTACATTTATATTACAGAATGAAGACAGAAAAGGATACAAGGAATTGAGGGCAAAGAAAATTCCACTGGCCATAGCCAGCGGAATTTCATTGCCAGTGAGAGATGCGCACACACAAATGCACGCACACACACAGAAAATAAAGACAAGAAAACAAGAAATCATCTACTGTAACAAATGACAGACACAGAGGTGAGGAACATTTGGCATGTTGCAGCACATGAAGTCATTCCCGATTGGCTAACGATGGTACCTGGCTCGGCTGAAGATCACTGGCTTGCCTGAGCGGAGTAACGGACGGAGGAGGCACACCTGACGTGGATGCAGATCGACCTAATCTGCAACTTGCTTTAGGCTCTGGAAAAGAAAAGACAATGAATGTGAAGCCGGTTACTGCTGCATTAACTGAAGCGTGGTGCACCCAGGATTCCCTTGACATGGAGGCTCCAGCCTTGGATTCCACTTGGTCTTGGGCATTTTGCTGGATCACGAAAAGCCGGGCTTTGGAGAAGGGGGACTAGGATGGAAACCATTGCATGTCCCAACTTCTTCACTCTAGTGTTTCTGAAACTGAAGTATTAATTATAAAACAGCAAACAGCCTGGAGGCATATCAAGAAGACTCTGTTGCCCTCCTTTTAAGGAAACAGTATTTAAAAGCAGTGTGGATACTTTTGTACCTGGGGATTTGGAATGACACCAGAAGCTCTAGGAAATGTGATGGCAGTGACCTGACAGACAACACGAGAAGAAAGGAGAGAAATCAGAACTTGAACAGTGGCAAATGCTGAACTCGTTTCCCAGAACCGAGGTGATTACAATAGCTTTCAATTAGAAAAGAAAGTTTAATTCCAGAGAAAAACTGAACAGAATCTATCTACATGGTTATTTCATTTTCCTTCTGTTGTACATGAAAGCAATTCTGAGGGCTCTCCACTGGTCTCCAGTGCAGGTTACTTCTGTTAACATACTGACATGAAGCTGATCGTGCAGCTCAGGAGTCTTGGAAGGTTTGCGCCTGAGCTATGCTGACACTAGCATGCTACCCAACAGTGCGCAGGATCCTAAACCTTGTCCAGAAGAAACCATCTTTTTCTGAGAAAAGAGTCTGCCTGTTTCTGCTTGAGGAAAGCTGTTGTCCCTGTGCTTCCTGTTTATGACTGAGGAGACAAATCCTTGCAACCATGACTTTTGGATCAGATGAATGTGTTCATTCTCCTCACGTTTATAAGCCATTCTCCTAACCCTACACCTGTGTTTTCTGTTTAGTGGGTAAATACTGAGACCTAGGACACTTACACTCAGCAGATATTCTTTCTACAATTGTGGACTTTCAGTTTTGAGCAGAAATGATAGTGCTTTAACATGAATAACAAGTAACTATAATACCATGCCTCCTCACAATGGGTTGAAAGAATTTCTCCTATTCAATCTCATGTTTTCAAGAAGAAAGAAAAGATTTATGCCTTCTGCAATCCAGGTTTAGGCAGTTTGCCTTTGAAGACCATCATTTGCTTCTGTCTCTCTGAGACATATTTTCTCATGCCATATTTAAACTGCTGCTTTGTCTCGGTGTGTTTTGTGTTAATATCTCTCTCCTGTGTAGATCTGTAGGATCATCATTAGCCAGTGGTTGGGCCAGTGTCTGAAAGGAATAAAACTGTCCACCACTAGCATGTCTTTAAGGTCACTTGGTGCGTGTTGGAAACTTGAGGGCAGCGGACAGGTCACAGCACATACCCGCAGTGTGCTGAAATGTGTCCTTCCAGTCTCACTGATGCTTTTTCATTGTTGTCTTAAATGCTTATCTTTATAGGAATTCAGAATTCAATAGAGTGTGGAGAAGAGCTATCCACTTAAGCTGAAGCACTTAGACCAGTGAAAGCATCTGTATGGGTGAATATTCATCAACTAAATATTAATAGGTTGGTTAACATCCAGCTGGCTGAGCAGCAAAAATATTTATGCTGTTTGACAAATGCATTATTCAGTTCACTCATTCCTAGTCAGTCTGTAAACACACCACGAGTCAACACGGCAAGAAGCACACGGAAAGGAGCACAAAGATCTCCCCCATAACCTTACATTTTGTATATAATCTGTTGTTCTGCTTTTTTTTTGATTTGGGTAGTTATTTCAAGAGTTTGATTCTATTTTTGTTCAGATTTCACACCGTCTGTGTGCCAGATAGTTGTTTTTTTTCCAGTAATATAAAGATAATAATGGGTCTCTCTTCCCTCCTTGAATTTTTCAGGGGTTTCAAAGAGAGCAGTAAGAGAGCTTTTTTGGTCATTACTCCCCTATTGCTAAGTAGAGGCTCTGTTTTTGCCATGACAAGCAAAATCAGACGCTCTACACGTCAAAAACTCCATGGCATTGTTTGCCATTGCTTCTGAGTTTTTTTTTACTTTGGAAAAGCAGAGAGAAGTGTCATAATTTCCTATTTGGGTACACGTGCAACAGTAAGGGATTACCATTTCCTTGCCAAAGAGATTCCTTTTATCTGGCATCAAAGAAATAAAATCTATCACACAGAGATGAAGGATTACTTCCTTTATCTCCCTGTAATATATTTTAGTGTATGAAGGAAACTATTGCAATCTCCATGGTGATCCTCATCAAGAGCAGTTTCTGAGGCTGTTCTATCTAGATACGTATTTTTTTTTTCAGTTCAAGAAGTTAGGTTATGCAGTGAAAGGGAAATGGTTTCTTTAATTGCCATTCCACAGGTCTCTCTGGGAATATGTTTAGACCAAATAAATACTTTATTCTACTCTAATTAGTGCTCTGAGTAATGTCTTCCCACTGCACACTACTATAGAAAAAAATCCTTAAACACTGTTTATCGGTAGCAGTGATGCCCACCTCACTATTCTGCATTCTGCAGCATTAGTTATTTTGCAACTGGACATTATGGTACCAAATTTAACTGGATTTTGAATACAATGCTCATTTCAAATCACTTCTACTTTAGGCTGCTTAAAAAACAGAAAGAGGTTTTCTAAGTCATTTTGTCCACTGTCCAGTCACTCGCAGTATCTTCAGCTCTTTGTGTGCTTTAAACGGCCAGTTCAGCTTGCCTGCAAGGTCTGCATATCAGTACAGATGCTGATTCTGGAATGAAAATGAGTTTTAGTATTTCCTGCTGAGAATGTTGAAGGTAGAACAATTCTGCCAGCACATCTCAGGCATGGTGTCTAGCATTTGGTTTGTGTATATCACGTGGACAGTACTCAGACAGGTCGTTCTTCACAGCTGAAATGAGTAATCCTGAGAACATGTGAGAAGTCCCTTCTGGGATTGCAGTACATGGTGTGGAGCAGGGCATTTAAGAGTCAGCCTGATGAGCATGTGGGGAAGGTTCTGCAGACATCTGTACTCCATGATGGACCCATTTGCTCAGGTTCCACGACACTGTAAGCTAGAGCACGTCTGGTTCCACACTGATAAATCTGGTGTGGCACCTCAGCTCTGTGCTGCACTTCACTTCACTGTGAGGATGTATCTTCTGGTTCTAAAGCAAAACTGCCTGAAAGAGTTCCACCGACTCCACTCTGAACACAAGTCCTGCTCTGCATTCACAACCAGGGGCCTTCTGCCATCGCTGTAAAGTCACTCAACGCTGACAAGGGCTAGCAGCCTACCGCCAACGCGGGGAACTCATGGGCATACGTCTGAGTGCTTTACTGGATTGGAGCCAAGGATGCAGTGCACTTCAGCAACCATTAAAGATGCTCGTTGCAATGAGTGGGCAGCACAAAGATTGAATTCAGCAGATTATTCAGGCCAGCTACCTAGCTTCTCTGGCAGATTTTATTTTGTTAGGTTATGCACGAAAGATTCAACCGCTTTATCTCACTGAAGAAACCTCTGTGGTATTATTCCGCACAGCTTCAAATGACAGTTCCCTCAGACTGTACCATTTTCTGAAGAAAACACTGCTAAGAGCCTGGTCAAGGAGCCAGGTGCTGAGGCAGCACAGTGCTACTAGTGGGTGCCTGACGAGCTAGCTGTGTGACAGCCCTAGGTCACGTCCCCTTATATGTCACCCACAGAAGCCACGAGACACCCAGCAATCCCAATGGTAGGGAATGAGCAAATGTGGCCAGGTGCACTGGGAACAGCATTCCCGGAATCTCATGTTTAAAGCTGAGTCCTGACACTGCCAGCAAGATTACGTGGACATAAGCAAGCAGAAACAACATTAAGGGTAACCATTTTAGGAGAAAATACCTAACATAGAAATACAGACTTTCTAGTAACAAATATGGCTGCCTTAAAATTGTGTACTTAATTCTTTAAGAACTCACATAAATGGCCTGTTTTCCAAAATCTTGACAAACTGCTGTCATCTCAGCTGAAGATGCAGAAGCTTGGTTGGCTGCATTTGGGGCAGAGAGAGTTGCTGGATTTCACTCAACAAAGCAGAATGCTTAGAAGAGACAAGATTTTATGGAAATATTTTCTATCAGTTTTATACCAATGTGTTATGGCTTTCTATATTCTTCAGAAATACAACAGCTCTGCACAATTTTTATTTTTGGATCTTAACGGGAAGAGTTCTTTTATTCATCCAAGGAAGACTCCATTCTGCCTATCCTAATCTTAATTCAAAAAAATACTCTGGCTGTCACTTACATTGGAGAAGCTTCTTATCCTGTCACAGTCTCTTCTTTGCACATGAAAAGAGAAATATTGCTTATTTGCTACAGCTGCCAAGAAGCACGTTTTGAATTAAACAGGGCAATGTGACAGGCTGAGAGTAATCACATGCAAAAAAAGAAAAGAAAAAGAAAAAAGAAAAAGAAAACATGCATATTGGAATAATAAATCCTGTTATCGTCATAGTGTCCTGGCTGCATTGGTCTCCTAAAAAAGAAGAGTAAGCTGAAATATAATTTGAAATTATGAAACCTTAAAAGTGGAATAAACTATATATTATTCTTTCACTTGCAGAAAATATTCAGGGCTTCATGTGCAGAAGCCACTCAGTGCCAAAATAGCACATCAAACTGAACAGCTTTCATGAAGGAAGCACTGAACCCATGCAACTCAGTGCTGCCAGGTACTAAGAGGCCAAAAGCTTAGCAGTACTCGAAACCAAACAAGATGAGAAAAAAACATCTGCATTAGATGGGGTATGTTTTAAATTAGGATTTGTTCTGAACCATCATGTTTCAGGTCCATGTCAACAGCCGAGGCAATGAGGGAAGAAATAAACAATGGCAATGCTTTTTCCTTTAGCAATTCTTTCTGTTTTTCTCTGAAGCTTCTGGCACTGATAGCCATGAGTCTTAGGGCCCAGGACCAAAAGGACAATTTGGCAACCACGTTGTTCCACATGGCTGTAATGCTGCCACTGTGCAGAGCAGTGTGTGCGTCTGCAGTCAGGCTCTGCGATGAGGTGGAGAAGCACACTAGAGATCACACACCTGGCTCACGGCGCAGTGGCTCGGTCCCCTCAGTGCACAGTGCCCAGTACTGCTCCAGGCACTGCCTGCGCACAGCTTGTGTGCAAAGAACACGGATAACCAGTGTAGGTAAGCTCTGAAAGCATTGTGTCCTCGCCTGGATTCCTTGGGCTGACTACCCAGTACTGTACACTTCTAGCATCACCTCTAGTTATCTTAGCTTGGAGAATCCTTGAGGATTTAGTAACGCTGATATTGCCTGAGAAGAACAATTAGAGTTTGGTGGGAGTATTGAGTCTGGGAGTCTTCTCTGTGCGAAGTAGCCCTACCCAGTGTAAAGTGTTGCTGTGCCACTACTCCCTTCTTGTACCAATGAATGTGACCTCGGGCTTTGCAAGAATCTCTTCATTCCCTAACAGCATGAACTTAACAATTCATTACTTCTGCAAATCCACACAATACTAACCAGTAATTCCAATGAAGGGCAGATATTTACTCCCTTCATGATTATCTGCAGTGTTTTCAGCTTGAATACAAAATGAACTGGCTGAATGACAGGCTAATGGTGATTCAAAAACAGCGTGCAAGTGAATAGCCTCTATGAGATATAAAAGGCAGTGCAGTGCCTGTCTGTAGCAGCAGGTGGCAATGCAAAATACTGCTTCATAGATGCAGTTAGAAAAAAAAGAGGCAACATTCCAGAAAATACTCTTCAAAGCTCCTGGAGTGAAGTTATCACAAACCTTCTGTTTCACAGATCTCATTTGGCTGTTTGCTAGAATTGCAATGACTTTCTTAAAGGGCAGCATTCCCCCAAAGCACTTACACTGCTTTCCAAACAATAGGATGACAAGAAACAAAAATTTGCCTTAACAAAGTGTGGGGCAGATGAGAGAAGATCAGCCATTATGTTCAGCGATACCCTTGAGCTTCCAACAGGCTGTGCTCATTCAAACAGACTGACCAAGATTTCAAGATCTGGTTTGGAGATGACTCATTTCCCTGCAGACCTTACCAGTAGGTGCAGAAAGAGAATCCACAAAAAATAGATACTCATTCAGACTCTCTCCAGTTCCTCAGCTGAGCTGTCTATTGAACACACATGGAAAGTCCTTTCAGATCATTTTTGTTTCACCACAGAGCAATTCAACCTCATTTTCTTTATTTCAGCAGTGCCTTAACAAGTGCCTGGACCACTACAACCTAGGAGACAGGCAGGAAACTGTGGTACTGTGGTCTTTAAAGTACACGACTACACAAAAAATAGGCCCTTTTTTTCTTCTATCTATGCTGTTGGAAAGAGAACACTGATGATGATGACAACAGTGGGGACTGCCCTCATTTTACCTGATCTTGTGGTAAATCTAAGTTCCAGATTCCTAGCACAGCTGAAATCGGGACACACAGAAACACTTTCTCGTTGATTCCAGAAAGCCTTTGTACCCATACAGATGTACAGAATCTCTTTTCTTGCATTCTGTTACACTTCTAATTTAATTGCAAGGAATGACCTGTTATAGTTTATGTATCAGTACATTGATGAGAACTATACAGAGCGTTTGGAATGCAATGCTCCACCGACTAAAGGTAAGCCACGTTGCTCAGGCAACAGCCAGAGACACAGGGAAAATATTCATGGCAGATGAGAGGCAATATTCACCAAATTCATCAAATGAAATGTCATAAAAACTGTGGGGAGGGGAAAATCATGATCAGCTCACAAATTTTCACCACAAAAGAGGAGTCAATTCAGCCAATAAATATTTCTGTAACATTTATTACCATGAGTCTTTGAAAGTCTTAGTTATGCAGCAGAAAGTCACAGCAAACTAAATCAAGGCATGATTCAACAACTATTACAGTTTGCAGATGCCAGATCAAGATTGAGGCCAAAACGTTTTGTCTGCTTTTGGAGATCGACCAAGTCTTTAAAATAAAACTTATGTAGAAAGGCTGAGCAGAAGTGCTGTGTTTTGCTAAGAACTCACTTTTTAATTCTCATTTCCCTTCTGTTCTGCTTCATAGTGTCATCCAGCAGAACAGAAAAGACTGCTAGACACCTTTGTTTTAGTGATGAGATGTCCTGATATTTTGATGTGGTACCTGTAAACCCAGTCTCTCACCTGTTTCAGCACTGATGATGCTATAATACACTGGGAAAAGAATTCTTAACAAAGCTATGAGCTAACCTGGAAAATTTCTAGCTTCCAGAATGCTTTATGAGAACAGAAGAGTAAAGAAGATAAAACAACCTGTGATGGAGTCATGACATTTGCAGAAGTCTTTTTTGCTTCTGCAGACAGGACTGTTTGGGGAGCATCCTGCAGCACGAAAAGCAGGACTGCACAGCTGGTGCAAATGCTACCTCATATCAGTAAAAGCTGCTCAAGTTACCTACTGAGATTCTGGTGTAATTTCCAGCAAGGAAGGGAAAATGAGAGTTCCATTATCTCACAGGAAAGCAATGCCCTGGGTGAGGGCTGGGTACCTCTTCTATCAGCAGTGTAAAGACTGATGACTGCCACTGAAAGCTCATCAGACCACTCCTGAAGGAATGATTTCTTGTTTGAGTAGCTCCTTCATTGCCTTATTTTTACTGAAGCCACAAGGCTTTAGTACTATACATGGCAAGTATTTTTGAAGTGGGTGTTTTTCACAGTCCAAGCAATAAGCAATGAAGTTATTTTTCTAAGGGAACTGTCAAATCTCAAAAAGTGACAATGCAGTCCTTATCCAAGAGTTATATGTATCGATTTAGATGTACACTCATTCAGCAGTTGTGCTTGTCTTAGACAATTTACAGAATGGGATGCACTGTTTTGCACAGCTAATGACAATTCACTATATTATATATCTGAAATACGATTGATAAAATGGATAGATATGAATTTGAGACTTCTGAAATCCACTGTCACTTTTCTAGACATTTATAAATAGGTGTAAAAAAAAAGCTGCTGTGTCCACTCACTTAGCATATCAAGAAGACAGCAATGTTTCTGTAAAGTACATTTTTGTTACTGTATGTGACATCTCAATTTATAAACTCTCTGAGTTGTCATCTGGGGAGTGAGAAGGATTTTTGTTACAGCATCCATCTTCAACGTCAAACAGAATTTTTCTTCTTCTTTTAAAATAGCTGAATGGCAAATGTGCATGTTTATATTTCCTGCCACCATTCAATCCTGTTCAGTAGAGCGCACAAGTAGATAGCACAATACTTACTATTGCAGTAGCTACTCGGCATATTCTACAAGAAATTTGGAAGTCTGAAGAATCCAGATGCTTGCTTACCTCTCTAGAGATCCCTCAGCTCATAAGGAGATTCGTGAGGCCTTCCCTGCTCTGCTGTTTGACATACCTGAGCTGTTGCTTCCAGCCAACATGGTTGGGCTGACAGAGGATCTCCCCAGCCTGCTGGAGACCACGGGTGGGCCCGGCGTTCCATCCCATTCCTGAGCTTTCCCTGGCTCCCTGGAAGAAGCTGTCCCATGATGGCCTCCCCTCTCTTTGTTTTCCAGCTTTGGTAGTGGTTCAGTGCTGTGACTTCTGATCTTCAGTTCGTCTAGTGGCTCTACAAAAATACAAAATGTCCGTTTCATTATGGAGTGCCTGCTAATTTCCCATGCTATAGAACAATCCTTTGTTCAATATTATAATTGCAATCTACAAACCATACACCTTTTAGGGGCAATTTATATCATTACTTTTACCATTTAGGCCAAAAATCATGTTCATGTTCACGTTGGTTTCAACACACTTTTAAATTAAAACAGTACACAATGTAGGAGATAAGTAGAATGTGACTTTTCTCTAAGAGCTTTTACATGCCAGGAAAATATTTCTGAAAATGATATCCTATCAAAACCTCTTTTTATCAACAATTTGGGAAAGTCATTCAATTCTTTTCAGATGTCATTTCTTAGCGAACAAGTTCTTCTCCAGGCACTTTCTAAGGAAGTTGCCTCCTAAGGCAGTACTGTACAAGCAGTGTATGTGCACTCCTCCATAAGCACCAGTACAAAGTACACAATCCACAACTGTCCAGTGCTAGTATTTCAGGTGTGCCCAACACTGTAACCTACGGAATAAAATGCCACTTGGTTGAAAAATCCTTGAAATCATAAAATGACTTTCTGCTTGAAATACCATGAGTCAACATAAGGAGAAGAAATTAAAAAAAACAATGGAATGTTTTTTCAAGTGAAGCAGTACTGTCTGGTTTCTTCATGGCTGCTGATTTTCTGTTTCTTTCTTGAGACCCTCAATTCTTTTCTTGTTGGTTGAGCAATGCAGTGGAGAAACAATTAATTCCTGATCTATTCCATCTGTAGCTGTGAAAGTTTCAAAAGAAAAACTATACACAGAAGAAACATTAGATCACCAAGTCGTAACAGCTAACTATTGCATCAGTACTGAAAGACTGCTTAGCTGTTTAATTTCTTTTACTATAAAATATTAGTATGAGTTGAGGATTTTACATGTCATATATAAACCCAAAGACTTCCTTACATGATACACTCAGTTCTATTCATCCATGTTTATAAATCTACCCCTTGATGTACCTTTATTTCAGCATGTATCCACAGTCTTGGAATTTACAATTGATACAGATAGAAGAACTTCCCTTGAGCCTTGTCTCAAAATCTTTTTGTGGCTACAGAAGGCATTCTTCTAAGACTGGGGAAAATCAAATGGAGGGAAAAAGCCAGAAGCCATTCACAAGCAAGAGGTGCCAACAGGCCCCAGGGGATGCATGCCCCTCCAGTACTGGAGCGGGTGTGCAGCACTGCCAGAGATGCAGTGCCAAAGCTTGCCTCACTAGCCCCTTCCTCACCTGATCGACCCCCTGGCCAGAAGCTGAGACTGCCCAACAGGATCTGTCATTCAGATGGTACCACCACAGAAAAGCGAGCCATGTTCCTCCCCGCACCGTTTAGCTTTGCTACAGGAAACAGCTGTAGAGGCGTATTTGATATCTGTGGTGGATGACAGAGACCTCACCCATGCACAACAGCAACAAAATCTCCTATTTTGATGCTGAGGTTTTTGTCATTCCAGTCCGTGGATGAAATTGCTGATGAGCAACAACAGTCATTCTGGAGTTTCCTCAAGGAAAGCAAACAACATAACTGCCTATATAGCGCAAAATGTAATTGCTAGTGCATTTAATGGGTTACTATCAGTTGGAACTGAAAATATGTGACAAGGATATCGCAACCTCATAGGGATATCACAACCTCCAGGATTTTTTTAATTACAGTAGCAACATTCCATCAGAAAACTGAAAAATGACTCCAGTTTAGCAAGTCCCACAAGCAGCACTCAGTGACATTATACGAAAAAAGGCCTTCAAAAATCAAACTACTTCCTTGAACTTTTAGGGCACTTACCTACTTTAATGTATGCAAACAGACAACAAAATGAAAATCCAAAGTGTTTGTTTTTCCTGTTTGGTAACCCCAGCAGGGTACAAGGCTGAATAACATTCTGTACCAATATAACATGACATCTGCCCCTTCAGGAACCTTTGCTATGAGCTGTCTGTAACACAGCTCTGTGACAGCATAAAGGGAGTTTCAAACACAAAGAGTTGTGCCCACATTACAACTAGATTTTAACTGTTTTAGTTACCAACAAAAGCACTCTCATATTGTTATGAACCTTTATCAAAAATAATGATGCACTTTTTCACATGAAAGACGCACGCATTCTCGATTTTTTTCTTCTTCTCAATAAAACACACTTTTCTTAGGTACCGTGCATGTGGGAAAAGGAGACATCAGAACACAGTTTCAAAATATTTTGGAACTACACACAACCATCTCCTCACCAATACACGACTCCATTTAGCCTGCATACCATCCAGCAAAACTAAGAGAAAGCTGATAGAAGATGCTTTCAAAAATACTGAATCTGGCCTTAGACGTACCCACCAGCTCAGAGCATCATTCAACAGAAACAATTCACTATGTCACTCAGCTGCAACTGAGTACGCTGTGATTACCTCAGTGAAAACCTTCCCTGTGTGCTTCCCATTGATAATACTCGAGCACCAGCCCTTGAAATCTCACGTGCTCGTGCAGCCAACCCTTAGCTACAATGGAAACACTCAGGTTAAGTGTGGAGCTAAGGATGTGTCCACTTCAGCTTACTCAACAAGAGAAGCATTTGTACTCGGTGCTTGATAAAAATGATTTGTGCATGCTTAGCTTTATTATCAGCTGAATCAAAGTACAGCAGTTCTCTGCAAACAGCTGCAAAGTATGGGAGTACTCAGGCTAAATAAAGAGTTGGCTTATAGTCTGTTTCTTTATAAGGTGCAGAAAATCAGTCTTCAGCTGGCTGTCTAGACTTTGTAAATTTAAATTCTTTCGGGGATTTTCAGTTCTCAGTTTATCTGAAAAGTAATATATTCTAAAAATGAAAAGCAGATTTAATCAGATTATAATGTCAAGCAACGTGTCACCGAGCCTGAATCATTATTATTTGGTGATCATTATCAATAACACTGATACACACAGCCTGTCAGTGTTTTGTATAGTTTTCTGTAACATTACTTTCCTGCTCGCTTCAGAATATATTAAAAATTTTTCAAAAATTGCAATGTTTCCCTTTTACTCAAATCATTTGTGGGTGATTTTACAAGAATTTCAGCTTCCTCAATAATTGTCAGTGGAAATCACCCTTTGAACTCAATAAAAAAATCCCAGTGCTAGTTCTCACTTGATTGAAACCGTATTTCACTTCCATCACGCCTGTGGCAGCTCCAGAATGCAAAAAGCTGCTCTTCAGGTCATGGAGCAACACTGGGACCTTTGGGTGACTCTTCTCATCACTTGGCTGCTTGGGTGTTTCCATGCTGTTGACAACTCCCCGCTGCAGAAGCAGTCCTACAGAGCAAGCTCGGTGGCACGAATTACTGTTTCTCATAAAAACATGTTCATTACTTTCTATTTTTGCTCACACGGACAGGTGCGAGGCACTGGCGGAAAGCAGAACGTGGATGTAGCTCCTGGCTGTTGTGACCTTATCACAGTCTGAAATGAAACTCGTACATTTTCAAAGGATCAACCCTCTAACATAACTACAACGAGATTTAAAAGGCCACTTTCTCCACACTGATTCCTTACTACAAACACGAACTCTAACCAGTCCCCTATACGCTTGTGTTCTGGATGATAACTGCAGCTGCCACACAACTTTTTATTTTATTTATTTTTTATTCAAAAAGCGCAGCAACACAGATGGGATGGAAGTTACTTCATGCTGTTAAAAGCCTTAATTTGGAGTTAGGAGATACTGAAGCTTGGTGTTATGCTGGGAATTCACGTGTCATATGATGGCCGCAGGCAAATCTTTTTACAGTCAAGTGCTGTATTTTGAAAGCCGAAATTATTATGGAAAGCATCTTTATTGTTCAATAATTCGTAAGCTGAAATGGTACATAAAAATGTAAATTTCAAGAAATAATTCACTGCTTTAAATATTTATGGATACAGTTGGTTGAACTGCCATAAAGGCATTCAAATGTTTCAAGCATTTCCAGGTGCCACTGTATTTCAATATTCAAAGACATGCATTTTCTTTATTTATTTCACCTAAGTCTCAGGCTTTTCAACTTCAAGAATAAGACAGTGACTAACGTTATGTACAAGAACATTTTTTATTTATTATTGATGCGCACAATTTCCCCTCTATGAAGGATCCCCTAATAGCTGCCACACCTGGCAATGCTGGTGTGAGAGCTGTGGGACTGAAAGTCTCATAAATGATAAAGAAAGGCAGAAACAATCTGGGTTAATCAGCTGTAACTTAGACCAAAACAAACTAAAAAGCACAGCTAAGGAAAACATCTTACCTGAGAAGCAATCATTCAAATGAATATACTCTCTGTGGCCAGTCTGCCACTAAGCTCTTATACACAAATTAATTGCAGGTCCTGATGGCCTCTAAGCACAAGGCTGGGTAATAAACAGCACAACCTGCATTACTGTTTGGGGCTTTTGCGGGGGAAAGGAAGGAGAGAACTGTCTTAAGAAACTTTAAATGAGGGTTGCTGTCTGCCATCTTTGTCAGTTGTGAGATGAAATGTATAAGCTATTCATCCATGCATTATTCATTTATTCTTTTTCTGTGTGTTTGTTATAAACCTAAATAAATAATACATCACTCTAGGCAGAATTCATATAGCTGGGGAAGTAAATGGTACTGCTCACAAGGAATACAATTCAGCACATGCAAACAAGTACGATCACTAGGGATGGGAGTAGATGCAGGGACTGAGAAGTCCCAGACATTCCCAGCTCATCTCACTTCACAACCTACAGGGTGGCATGACCTGGCTGGGGAGCATCCCCAAGGGCACAGTTGGCCATAGCAGGGATGGAGACGTGGGATTAGGCTGTAACCAGCATGTTCACAATGACTGGAGCCACCAGAGAAGTGTTTCAGGCTTCTACCCCTTTCCTTGTTTCATCCCCCAACTCCTGCCACAGGGAATTAGACACCATGGCTCCAGCAGTGCTCCACGCAGTACAGCCAGCGTGACAGCAGGACCTGCCCATCTGCTGTGGACATGGTGTGTCAAGCAGTGCTAAGGCCTTGAGGAAATCCCAGTGTTGCAGTTCATTCTTTCTACACACCAGGAACTTCTATTTACCTGTATTACTCATTTAAAAATAGGTTCTGCCTCTTAATGGTTTTCTTGATGTGTGGTTGTCTGAGCAGTACAGTTGTAAATCTATCACAACCTCTGGCAAAGAAAACAAGCAGCTATTAACACCACACACAAAGAACATGGGCGATGCTCAGTGCATAAGCCATTAAAAAAACCAACAAAAAACAAAAACAACAGGAGCATATTATACAGTCAATGAAAGACATTTCCTCATCTTTATTATCTACAGTGGTTTGTCTGTTCTGACTTCATCTGCCTGCTAATTAGGCAGAAGTTTGCTTTGCATATCAATTTTTAATACCCCTTTTTACAGTTAAGTGAGAGTTGCAGCAGCCAGCTTGTTCAATTAAAAGCAGCTCTGACCTAGTTCCATGCAAAATCAATAGAAAGCCTGAAACAGTCTCACAAACCATCTAACATTTGAGGAGACATGGCTGAAATGTGTCCCAGAGCTTACTGAGCACACGCTCCTGTGAGAAGTGTGGCTTTTGTTTTTACGCAGTGAAATACATATGAGAGCACATCTGGCTGGCACAGACCTGCAGAGATCAGCCCTGCCTGCTGCGGGCCTCAAAGGGAGGGAAGGAGGGACTGCTGAGGAAACTTGGCTGATACTCTGGCTATCCCAGGGCTGGGAAGTGGGCAATCCTGGTTAGACCAGAAGAGACAAAGCCCACACTGCAAGTAACTGGAGACTGGGAAAAGAAGGAATAGATTTACGAGAAAATGTCACCCAAAGCTTTGGAATGCAAAACATAAAATATTACAATTTAAATACAAAAAGGAGATTTGGAAAAACAGAAAAGTGTTACTAAGGGAGACAGAGATATTTCTCACACATTACTTATATTCACTAAACAAACTGCTTCCCAATGAGTCCCAGGATTTTCAGAAAAACAGTTAGGGAAGCAAGTAATCATAGAATTGTTAAGGCTGGAAAAGACCAGCTGCCTGCCCAGCCCCACCATGTCCACGGAGCCCTGTCCTGAGTGCCACAATTCATGTGTCTTGAAACCTCCAGGGAAGGTGACTCCAGCACCTCCCTGGGCAGCCTGTGCCAGTGCCTCACCAGTATTTCCAAGAATAGTTATTCCTAATACCCAACCTAAATCTCCCCTGCTGCAACTTGAGGGTATCCCCCCCTTATCCTAATATTTGATGAAAATTAAGATTACCAGAATCTAGTTTAAAAAAACCCAACCCTCTAAGTTTCAACAAGTAGCATTATCTGCCACTTAAAAGATGTAGTTTTAGAAATTCCTTAAGACATACATTTAACACTGATGTCATACAGTAAGAGGAGAAATCATCTCATGATTTAATCGATCATCCTTGTGAATAAAATACAGGAAAAGCTGTTTTTAATTTTACATAAGGAGAGTCATTTAAACAGGTTTTATTTTGCCACACATTATAGAAGCGATGACAATATAATGCCTCCTGTTTCCAATGGGGTTATCGCTGTGGTTTGTTCTGAACCTGCCCTTGATCCACCATGTGTGCCTATTCTGATTCCGTTCACATCCACCTCACTCCTTTAACTAAGAAGGCAATATCTGGAGTATACACATTGTTTTACAACTGTGTTACCAAGACAATTAAAAATCCATGTCCTGGGATTCTCGTCATTAAATCAAATAGCGTTCTTGGACGTTATTTCAGCACTCAATTAATGGGTTTACTATTTACCTCAGAGCAGTCACAATTACATAATTAAGCAGAAGTTAATCTGATATTCACTGAGTGTGTGTCCTTTTTTTTGCAGCTGTCAGAGCTGGCTGTGCTATGAACTGATGGCTTATACTCAGGAGAACCTCAACACAAACCTGTTCCCCAATGCTTTCTTGGGCAAAAACCTAACAGAAGCACATCTTGCCATTCCCACCATAGAAAAAAAGCTGTCAGACCAAACAGGCAGTTAAACTGTGAACATTTGCTCTAAAAAAATTGCTCAACTGTTGTTAACCCTCAGTCTGAAGAGACGGTGGAGTCAACCCTTACTTAACAATTTCCTTCCCAACCCTGTTCATCTCACTGCTTGCTCATCCCGTTACTCAGGTTCTTAGATATACAGCCTTCATGTTTTGGAGAGGAACTGATGGTTCAATGGTCACTGCACATGTCCTGTCATAGTATGACAAGAAATCAGAAGGCAAGGGTCAGCCAAGAAGCTAAAATATGCAGACACTTTCAGAAAAATGTTTTTGAAGGAAGTTCAAGACCTAAGTTTCAAAGCATTCCTACAAAAGTATCAATCTTTAGTAGAAGTGCTGACTATATCAAACATGTCAACACTTTTTTTGTCAGTTTTCCGCGGAAAACAGCCTCCGAACTGTACCAGCAGTTCAAATGCAGTTTTCCCTTTGCTTGACTACTTTAATTCTAGAGCATAGCTTTCATCCACATTCAGCAGGAAATGAAAATTACAGAATGAAACTTCTATGCCATTCTGTCTTTGCAAGCCTTTTAACAGAGTTAATCATTTGAGGCTCTCCTCCCTTTCTAATTAGAGGTTTCATTTTGTGATCTGGTTTTTACTCTTGCTAGCTAAGCTACTGTTAAGCCATGGCAGCACAGACTTCACATCACAAGGAAATAAGCAGAACCACAGATGGCCTTACACAGCTCCGGACGAAGCCCGTGCTTGCAAGACATTACTATTATTACTTTAGCAGTTGCACAGCAAGTGTGCCTGTATACATTATGGTGTGTTACAGTCCTTCTTTTTCACGTGAATAGCTGAAAGAACAACAGTTCTCTGTATGCATTCTTCAATGCCAGAAGAAGTGCTAATTGCACATTACTGTTCTAATTAAATTAAAAAAAAATTACTAGGGATGGATCATTCTGCTCAGAGGAATAAAAGTAACCTGAGCCTTGGCATAAAAAGGAATGTAAGCGAATCTTTTTTATGTGCATTATCATTTTGACAACTATTTCATCAGTGTTTCTACACTTCGTACTTTACCTACACCTAGACTGTTTATATGCTCCTACAGTTTAAGGGTTCAATATTTGAATATTTATGTGTAAACCCAAAGAAAGCAATTCCCAACTCTGCAATTTCTCTCATTATTGACAGACTAGACCCAGAGAAAATTACGGAGAGTACAACCACCCTTTTCTCAGTTCAGAGTTTAAAATCTGTTAACACACTTCTGTGGGTAGATGAGATAATACACTGACAAAAAATGTGTAGCACAGGCAGTCCATACACTATTTTTTCTTAGTTCTTGCATTATTCAGTGCTTCACACTGGATGTACAAATGCCTTGATTTGCACAGTGGTTTTGCAAGGAACCTAATATATAGGATCTCTCTTGCCATAATGTATAATGGGATCCCCTGAAGTATGTCTCATCTCATACTTCAAGGACCTTTGTATAAGACCATAAATGACGGGGTTTTAGAACTTAGCTCACTCTGCCAGGAATCAAATCAGACAGACATGCTAGAAAATCTGTGTTTTAAAAAATGGATATATAAACCATTTAGTCCAAGAAATTGTCAGTCTTTGTCACTCAGATCAGCACTGTAACCACTTTAAGAAACACCAATAAAAGCAGGCAACAGTACTAGAGGATTTTAGAACTGAGGGATGAAACCTTGTTCTTTCCTTTATCTCCCCCCCCCCCCCCAGCCCCCCAGCCCCCCTCTGCAGTTTCACACTATCTTCTCTTAAAATTACATAGCTTCTAGAAGAAGAATTGTTACACCGTAAGTGAAGATAAAGCATTTAATTAGACTTCCTCTGTTATAACGGGACAATGGTGGCAGCTCAAAAGACCATGAAACCAGGTTTCTGATCACAAGCTATCATGCAAAGAATTTTCATTTAACAGTGATCCTGAGCAGCTACCCTAGCTATGATGTAGATATTCCAATTTCTGGGGCAGAGGGGAAGGATTTTTGTTAGGAAAACTGATTTTTTAGTTCATGGTGTGGAACTGTTAAGCTCTACTCTCTGAAACGTGCACGATACTTTACCACCCTCACAGTCCTCAGCATGGTGGTGGTGGGTTTCTGTAGGGGATTTAGGGAAATAAACTTTTTACAAGGGCAGATAGCAACAGGACAGTGCAGAACAAGTTTAAACTAAAGGAGGGAGTAGATGTCTGTCATGGTTTTGTGGTTTTTGTTGCGTTGTCAGAGGGTAATTTTTCACTGAGAGGGTTGCACGGTGGCACAGTGCATTTATCAATGGCAATCCAAAATCTGTTACATCTGATGCTTCAAAAATCATTTATTGTTCAGTGTTTGTGAAACTGCCCCTGTGAAAGTCCTTGGGTGGACTCTGGCATGAAAACAGCAAAGCTATTAACGTAACAAGGACCAGAATGCAAATCTGCATCTACCTGTGTGCCCTGTGATGTCACCGGAGAGTCACAGCCAGCCCGTGACCTCACAGTAGGGTGAGTGCCTATGAACGTAGTGAGCACCCAGCCCACCTTCAATCTGCTGGCGACTGTTGAAGCGTCAACATCTTCCTGCTGGAAGAAGAGACGTTGAGACCTTGCCAGGTTTAAGTGAGACGTCAAGAGTCCTGCGAGTGGATTACCAGTCACCGAGGATCCGCTCCAGGAACGCCGGACGTCAGAGGTCCTGCCAGAGACGCACGAGGAGTCCGTCACTGGTGGGACAAGCGAGAGGTGCTGAGGGCCGGAGGCCGCTGACGGCTCTGCCACAGGCAGCCTCCAGACTCAGTCCTCTGAGCACCTCCGTGCCAGGGCAGCTGCGGCCATGAGCCAGGAGGCAGCTGCCAACGGGAGCCGGGAGGCACAGGCGCGGCCGGTGGAGGCCCAAGAGGAGGGCACGTGCTCCATCTGCCTCGGCCCGCTGTCCAACAGCGCTCACGTTATCCCCTGCAGGCACACCTTCTGCGGGGGCTGCATTGAGCGCTGGGCCGCTGAGAGGGCCAACTGCCCACTGTGCCGCAGAGTGATACTGAACATCGTGCCACAGCTCCCTGAGAACGCCGCCGCCCACCGACCACGGGGAAGGCTCCCGAGGCGCCAACGGCAGCGGGAAAGAAGATCTCCGCACCGGTCCCGGAGCGCCTCACCCCGACGCCGACGGCGCAGCCCCTCCAGGCCTCGCCGCCAGCCTGTCCAGCGTCGCCCCAGCTGGAACTGGGTGCTGAGTGGGCCCGTCCGGGTCCAGCTACGGTGGGGAACCGAGCAGGCCGAACAGCTGAGACGGGCCCAAGAGGAGCAGAGGGGCTCCGAGGACCACGCGTAGCCCTGCGCCAGGCCCCACTTCTGAGCGGGCGGCCCGAGCTCACCTGGGGACAGCGCGGCAGGGCCTCGACCATCTGAAGTTGGTCCTTTTTAACAAGTTAGGTCATTTGTTTCTCTCTCAGTTCATTTACACACTATTTGACAGTTTATAATAAAAACTCTTAAGCTCCGCTCTATTTGAATCATGCAGAGTGTTTTCCTTTCCTAGAGCTCGCGGTCTTCAGTTTGGTGGTGGTAGATTTGTCTGGGGGATTTAGGTCGTTTTTCTAAACAAAACTCCAACCCCATTCCTTGAATTTAGTTTATGCAAACAGACTGACCTGCTCTCCGCACATCTACCTGAGGAGCATGTCCAAAGTGGTTAAAAATGCTTTATGAACACTGTGCTTCTTAAAAGACAAGCATAAAAAATGCTGGCCTTCCTATTAAAGGTCTCTAGTTTTACAGTTTAACAATTAAAATGTACTTGAGTCCTAGATTAAAAAAAAACAAAACAACTGGTTCTTAAATTCAGAAAGAAAATGCAATTCATTTAATACCAGCACCTTTTTATATTAAAAAACAAACGAATATCTACAAGATGCAGCAGATACCATCTCCAACTCACACCAGTTTAAAGATCATCAGACAATCTTGTAGCAGATTCCTTGAGTATAGTTTCAACATGTCTCTGTTCAGTAGAACCATTCACTGTTTCAGCAGACAGAAATGAAACAAGGCAAACAAACTCAGAAGCCCCAGGTAGGAGGATGTTGATGAGCTTATAGAGCAAGGACAACCACCTGCCCAGCAGCTCTGGGCACGTCCTCTGCATCATGCGGTGCTGCCCACTCGGGGAGCTGCAATGCTGTGCTGCTGGGCTGGCTGCTGCTTTTCAGCACGGCGACGCCAACTCTTAAATACAGGCTATGCAAATCAACCAGCATAATTCCTCCACGCTGAAGCAGTTAGCCTCCTACCTCTTCTGTTCCCTCATTTCCACCAGAAAATGGGTACCCAAATATCCTATATGGATACTGCCCTTACTAAATATGCAGTGAAAAAAAATTAACAAGTTCTATTTTTCAGTTTCACTGAAGGTAATATCTACTTATGGAAAACATCACTAGATCGAATGTCTTTTACCACTGAGATGAGCACCCATGAATGGGTCCTGAATTGTGTACTCCCACTTGAAACAAAAAGACAATAAATTCTCCACCGTTCTGCTGTATGACTATCCCATTTCGAATACAAGCTGTTCTAGTCACAAAGGACAAATCTATTTTCTTGAAGTCAGAGACACAGATGGTGTAACGTGGAGTAGCTCTTATGATTTCAAATATGAAGTAGTGATTTATAACAGCTGAAAATTTGGCCTAAAGGTCAAGATATCTCTCTGGCTTAAAAAGCTTTGTTAGGGAAAAAGAAAAAAAAAATCAATGGCACTCAAAACTCAGAATCTATTATCGTTATCCACGTCTTTAAGTGCAGAATATGTTGCTTTGCCTATCAGTGACACAGTAAGTGGGTGCCAGTAACCAAATTAAAAGCATCTTTTCCCTTTCTTTTTAACAACTTCTAGACAACCCACATTGTTTGGTACGTTAAGAAAAACTAGATAAGCTGTGTTTTTTTTTCAGTATTTTACCTGAAACTATGTTTTACTTGGAATCTAATAAACAGAAAGAAGCTATTAATTTTTCTTTTTTACTCTTTCCAAGTTGATTTCTTCTTCATTAAAAAAAAAAAAATAGTAATGCTGATTAAACTGCTATGCAGAAACTGTTCATGCAGTCAAGTAACATAAACAGAAGGAATAAATAAGTCCATATACATCAATCAGAAACAGCAGCTGTTTCCAAAAATCCTGAGCAATTATTTATGAAATTATGTCCTCTTCAGTGACTCTGTATATGGCCACAATCCCAGGAGGACCTGATTTTCTGCTGAGCCTAAATTGCTGAATTAGAAGTGGAGACTATGTCACAGTAACAATTATTAAACCACTACGTATCATCTCAAAACACCCTTTTTTTTTTTTTTTTTTTTTTTTTTAATAACCATGAGTAACAAAGAAACTCGTTCCTCTCAAAAACAGAGGGGACATCCCACCTTTCAGTGATTTGAATGACTAAAGGCCCCTTAAATAGATAACTGACTTTTGAGGGAAAGCAACAAGACAACAAATGGCACAGCCTGCATTTCAGCCATGGAATGGTACCTGCCGATTTAGTCATTCAAAACAGAAGATCCCAAACCTTGTATTATCCCTTGTGCTGAGAAAGGACTGAATCACTGGCATGCCATGCTCAGTGAGGCAGTAACAGTGTACTTGAAGGCGCCCAGAGACACAATCTGTTGCAGAGCTGCCATGCATCCTTTCACACATTACATTTCTTCTTAGTATCCTTGTTCTTCAGCTCAATCCTTCACATTTGGCATAAACCTTGGAAACGTCACCGTCCTGCTTCTGAGTGGTTAGCTGAATGACCTTACTGACATCTAACAACTTTCCTTACCCCTTATTTCTTGCGACTGCTAACTGGTTGAACACATTTCAACTTCACAAGTAAGAGGCTCCAGCCTGCCAGACTGGATGATGTGTATCAAGGCATTTAATCTATTACCCACATTTTTATACTTGGGAATATACAGATTAGTTGTAGAGAACAACAAGTATAGCTGAAACAGCACTCATGACTCCTCATCTGCAAAATTAATCTCTTCTAATTTTTTCCCCTACAAAAGCCTGGTTCCTCAAGGATGTTGACAAAAGAACTGGTCATTCCCATGTTTACACATCCATTATTTTCAGAACTGTCTCATAACAGTAATTACTGGCACTCATGCATCAAAACAGGCACATTCTTTAGCGATGGGCACTGTATTAAAGAGTTGACACCAGCAGATCACACAGTTCAAGACTTCTGAATCTGCAGACACACGTAGCTCTTTTTTTCATTATGCGCACTTACAAGCCACCATCTGAGGAGAGCACTTTATTCCTATGTTTCTTAATAACTCGATAAACAGGAGCAAGAACAGAGAATTATTCAGGCTTTGACTAAGAAGGCTGAAGCACTGCACAGCTCTTCTGCCTCACTCAGCCCTACGGACATCGCCTCCCCGCACTGTCAGTAGAAGCGCTGCCAGCGGCTCGAGCTCATTGCTCCATTCCCCTCTGCTCTGCCCCGGTGAGACTGAGCGTCCAGGTCTGGGCTCCTCATTACACCAGAGACCTGGGCACGCTGCAAGGAGCCCAAAGAACAGCAGCCAAGCTGCTGGAGGACAGAAGCATCTCTCTCCTACGAGGAGAGAGCGGGGACTGAATGCTCCTCCCGCCGAAGAGAAGCACGGGGGGGGGGGGGGGGGGGGGGAAATCTTTCGATAGCCATAAATCATGGGAAATCCCAAAACTGGGGGTAGAGCAGTTGCTTCTGTTTCATTATGGCCGACTCGGAGGAACTTTGAGACGGTGCCTGTGGGGCGGGGAAGCCATGGATGCCGCTGCGTGCCCTCCTCCGGAGCTGCAGCACACAGCCCGCTCCTGCCCGGCTGCAGCCGCCCACCCGGGCTGAGCCGCGTCACCGCTCCTGGGGCAGCTTCCTTCAGCCCCACCTCCACAGCAGGGGCCGCTCGGCCTCTCCTCCTCGGGCCAGCTCTGCGCTTGCGCAGTTCGAGCGGGTGGGGCCAGTTTCCCGCCAAGGAGGCGTCGTCGTGAAGAAGCTGGAGGGAGTGCGAAGAGTCGCCGCTGTTGAAGAGAGGGGAACTGAGGCTTCTAAGTGCAGAAGCTGAACACAGACATGAAAAATATCTCTCAGTCAGTTTAGGCTGACCACAGCGTTGTGATGCAGCTGCATTACCTCATAACCACCCTGGTGTCCCCCGTCCGGGAGCAGAGCATTATAAGATTGTCAAAAAGAAAACAGTGTAGAGGTGGAGGTTTAATAACAAATCGAACTACATGGGGAAAATTTTCACTTGACTCATTTCCCAGGCTCTTTTTTCCAACATCCTTCTCCACCTAACATGGACCCATGGGGAGTTTTCTGTCTCTCTGGAAAACACCAACAGAAAATAATAGTAATAATAAACGATAATGAAAAGTTTTTTCCACTTCGATTCCATGAATGGCAGGGCCTCAGACATATGAAGTTGGTCCTTTTTACCACGTTATGTCATTTGTTTCTCTCCCTCAGTCCATTTACACGCTACTTGACAGTTTATAATATTTTAGATTCCTAATGCAGTGAGGACCAGCCTGGCACAAAAATATCTTAACAATCATCCCCATTTGTAATCATTTCAACTGAACTTTCAAAGTAGCACGTTCACAAATTACCCCCCCTCTCTGTGACTAAAGCTCAAGATTGAAACTCTCTGTAGGTGAAGTCTAAAATGAGGTGTAAAGCCCTTCAGAGCAGCTAATGAAACAGCACCAAGCTGTTGTGAGCTGTGTGAGCTAATCTTGTATGTCATGGACAGACAAAGAGCACACAACAGAGGTAACAATTATGTTCTGCAATTCAGTGGAAGGAACACTTGAAAATTGGCTCAAAACAGGCCTGAAGTTCCAAGGAAGTTTGGAGGAGACTGAAGCCTTAAGAAATGAAACCAGCCAACACACAAACAGAAAGGGTTAGTCACCCCTGGAAAGGGTTCGCAGATCATTTCACCCAGAAAACTGTATTGCCTTGGGGTAAGTGCAGTTTAGACACACACCAGCAGCTTCCCCGTGTGTTGCTTTTCAGAGTGTGGGAATGCCTACATGCAAAAGCATCAGTTTGAAACTTTCACACAGTGATTCTCATCTCTGTGGTGCAGAAAAGACAGCAAATATCCCCAGAAAATCTGAACAGCCTTCTCTGCCTCTCTCCCTCATTCCATCTTTATGAAGGACACTTAGTGCATACGCTGCAAATATAGGAAACTTGTCTTTCAACAGAGCAGGTGACAGTGGTCGCACACCTTCCAAATGCATTAGGAAAGTTCATTGTGTACCACAAGGAAAGCAGATGATGGTGATACCTTTTCTGCAGCTTCCCTTTAGACTTTGAGGCTGACATCATGTTCTTAGATTCATAGATTCATAGATTCATTAGGTTGGAAAGGACCTACAAGATCATCTAGTCCAACCATCCTCACACCACCATCCCTACCCTTCAAGCTACTAAATCAAATCCCTTAGCACCTCATCTAAACGCTTCTTGAACAGCGCTAGGGACGGTGCCTCAACCACCTCCCTTGGCAGGCCATTCCAGTGCCAGACCACTCTCTCAGAGAAAAAATTTTTCCTCAAATCTAATCTAAATCTTCCCCGGCGCAACTTGTGGCCATTCCCTCTTGTCCTGTCATTAGTTACCTGGGAGAAGAGGCTGACCCCCTCCTCACCACAGCCTCCCTTCAGGAGGTGGTAGAGTGCAATGAGGTCTCCTCTAAGCCTCCTTTTCTCCAGACTAAACAATCCCAGCTCCCTCAGCCGCTCCTCGTAAGACTTGTGCTCCAGATCCCTCACCAGTTTTGTTGCCCTTCTCTGAACACGCTCCAGGGCCTCGATGTCTTTCTTGTAGTGAGGGGCCCAAAACTGAACACAGTACTCGAGGTGCGGCCGCACCAGAGCTGAGTACAGGGGGATGATCACCTCCCTGCTCCTGCTGGCCACACTATTCCTGATACAGGCCAGGATGCCATTGGCCTTCTTGGCCACCTGGGCACACTGCCGGCTCATGTTGAGCCGAGCATCAACCAACACCCCCAGGTCCTTTTCCTCTATACACTCCTCAAGCCATTCTGCCCCAAGCCTATAGCATTGCATGGGGTTATTGTGGCCAAAGTGCAGGACCCGGCACTTGGCCTTATTGAACCTCATCCCGTTGACCTCAGCCCAACTGTCCAGCCTATCCAGATCCCGCTGAAGGGCCTCCCTACCCTCAGGCAGATCGACACATCCTCCCAACTTGGTGTCATCCGCAAACTTACTGAGGGTACACTCAATCCCCTCATCCAGGTCATCAATAAAGATATTAAACAAGATGGGCCCCAATACCGACCCCTGGGGGACACCACTTGTGACAGGACGCCAGCTGGACTTGACTCCATTAACCACTACCCGCTGGGCACGGCCCTCTAGCCAATTCTCAACCCAGTGAAGAGTGAACCTGTCCACACCACGGGCTGCCAGTTTCCCCAGGAGAATACTGTGGGAGACCGTGTCAAAGGCTTTGCTGAAGTCCAGGTAGACTACATCAACAGCCTTTCCCTCATCTACCAGTCTGGTCACCCAGTTGTAGAAGGAGATGAGGTTGGACAGGCACGACCTGCCCTTTGTGAACCCGTGCTGGCTGGGTCTGATCCCCTGATTGCCATGCACGTGCCATGTGATCTCCCTCAAGATCAATTGCTCCATAACTTTCCCTGATACCGAGGTCAGGCTGACAGGCCTGTAGTTCCCCGGATCTTCCTTATGGCCTTTCTTGTAGATGGGAGTCACATTGGCAAGCCTCCAATCTTGTGGGACCTCTCCAGATGACCAGGAATGCTGATAGATGGCAGAAAGCGGCTTGGCAGTCACCTCTGCCAGCTCCCTCAGCACCCTTGGGTGGATCCCATCTGGCCCCATGGACTTGTGGCAGTTCAGATGGAGGAGCAGGTCTCTGACTGTCTCTGCTGGGATCACAGGGGGTGTATGATGCGCTTTGTCCCAGACTTCTGGGTCAGGGCGAAAAGTATCCTGAGGATAACTGGTCTGTCTATTAAAGACAGACGTGAAGAAGGCATTGAGAACCTCAGCCTTTTCCTTATCCTCTGTGGTTACATTCCCTGCCGCATCAAGTAAAGTAGGGAAATTCTCCTTGGTTCTTCTTTTACTGTTTATATATTTATAAAAGGATTTTTTGTTCTCCTTTACTGCAGTAGCCAGTCTAAGTTCAAGCAGGGCTTTGGCATTTCTAACTTCCTGCCTGCAAATCTTGGCAAGTTCCCTGTAGTCTCCCCAAGTAGCCTGTCCCATCTTCCAGAGGACATAGACTCTCTTTTTCTCCCGGAGTCTCAACAAAAGATCCCGGTTCATCCACACTGGCCTTTTTCCCCTCCGACTTGACTTACGGGACTCAGGGACAGCCTGCATCTGTGCCTTTAAGATTTCCCTCTTGAGGAGGACCCAGGCTTCCTGGACCCCTTTACCCCTCAGGAGCGAGTCCCAAGGGACCCTTGCAACAAGCGTCCTGAACAGGTCAAAGTCTGCCCTCCGGAAGTCCAAGGTAGCAGTTTTGCTAGTCACCCTCTTGACGTCACCAAGAATAGCAAACTCTACCATTTCATGGTCACTCTGGCCAAGACAATCCCCAACCTTCACATCTCCTACTAGTCCTTCTCTGTTAGTGAAGAGCAGGTCTAGCAGGGCACCTCCCCTGGTAGGTTCTTGCACCAGCTGTGTCAGGAAGCAATCTTCCACACACTCCAGAAATCTCATGGACTGCTTCCTCTGCGCGGTATTATATTTCCAGCATATATCAGGGAAGTTGAAGTCCCCTATGAGAACTAGTGCTGGCCATCGTGCAACATCTACTAGTTGCTTGTAGAACACCTCATCTATCTCTTCATCTTGGATAGGCGGTCTATAACAGAGCCCCACCACGATGTCACTCCTACAGAAGTGAAGTTCTGTAGGGCTCTGCAAGCTGCTCAGGCGTGCTCCCATGTTACCTCACACAGGCACAATATTTCTCTTTTCTACTCCTTCACGATTTTCATGCTTGAAATCTTTCTTCAGTTTTCAGTAGGTTTCTGTCCATCTTTCTGCCTTTCTTTGTGATCATCTTCCACATTTTCATTTCTGATTTGGCCTTACAGTTTATTTTCCTTTGTTCTTCTCTCTCTACCTTCATAATTGTGCCTCAGTGCATATTTAAGATGCTAAAAGCACACAAGAGAACTTTTACTGGAACACAGCACAGTAAGTGAACAGCCTATAAAATGTAGATATGCACATCACAACTGCAGCCAGTGGATGCTGAGTGAGCTCAGCGACAGGGCGGAGGCTTCAGCAGAAGCTCCCATCTTCAGAAAATGTGGGCCTCAGATGACAGTCTCCTTTGTATCACTGATTTATCCCAATTTCCCACCAATCTAATTCCAGTGATCTCTACAATAATAAAATGGAAGGGGAAAAGAAGGGAAAAATGCCAGAAGAGCAAATAAAATAATACACAAAGGAGGAATAGGGCAGCTTAAACTCATGGGAAATAAGCTTTGTGCGGTCTCCTTCCTCAGAAAGAAACCCACTCAATATTCCTACAAACAAAAAGACGGTGAATAAAATCTGAATTTGGACTCAGGTGCAAAATTTCCACAAAGTCAGTTGCAGTAATAACAATAAAGATGAGAGAGAATTTTCTCTGTAACTGCTGCAATATTTTCCAAATACACTCTGCTGAATATAAAATGTAGGATTGGGCTTTTGGGGGGACTAGCATATGGCAGTGAGAGCTTCAGACAAGTCACAGGGGGCTGAGTCTTAGAGGATTCAATGAGAAAGTTACTTGAGATGTGCTCAGAATAATTTCGTAGTTTAGAAGCACGTATTCTTAGTTTCCTAACACAATTTCATAAAAAACACTTCTGCTTTGTTTCTTTATTAGCCTCTAGATTCTGGAATTCATTCTTTATGATGAAACCAAATTACACTGAAGTGACAAATAAAGAAACATGGCAGTCCCCACAAGTCCCATGCTATGCATTTGCTCTCCCGTAGCTTAAAAAACTAATTCAAAACTGAATTACTTTAAGCTTCCAATGTGATTTACAGGAGCAAGATTTCTTCAGCACATCTTATGATTAGTCCAGTCTCAGCTCGCTATCACTACATATTATCACAGTATATAAACGTGACAGTTCGGTAGATTCTACTTTCAAATCCCTCAATTTAGTTTTTTTTTTTTCTGTTTTTTTTTTTTTTTTAATGGTGGATCGTTACAATGCAGAATTGCAGAACACGAAATGTTAGCCCTACGTGTGTTTTCAGTGCATTTTAAAGGGGCTTCTACCACTGCAATATCTGAACACAAACCTGATCCTTCCTCAGAGCAGTAATCCCGTGAGATTAAGTCATACTGTAAATACCAGATGAATTACAATCGGATTAGATGGGCAGTCTGTTCGTTTACTCGACACAGCTGCGCTCCACAGTCTTCTCAGCACTAGTCTACATTTATAAAATGAATGCTTTGTCCCTAAAATAAATGTGCGCTGTTTCTATTTCACAACTCTTTTGTATTACCATTACCAATTACATCACTATTACTAGTGACAAGGACATTTCTACCTCCTAAGGAGGAAGTAGTATGCCCCTTGAGAGACCAATAAGAAAGTTGTTCTTGATACAGAAGCACAGGGCAAGATTTATTAGAAATATGTCACTGAAATATCCTTTGATAGTGTGCATTCTGTTTAAGTCAGCTGGAATATAGAGAAGATCGTTCTGGAGTTAGGTATGAGAAAGGCACACGTTGATTTCCTGAAATTTCCCAGGACTTGGCAGATTCATCACAAGTATTTCCATAATTTCTAAACCTGGTACTTCTGCCTACATCAGAAAGCATGAAATCGTCACACTTCTGAGACTCAGTGCTAGCTCTGGCATAGCTTGGGATTCAGAGAGAGCTTTTATTCACGTATCAGTAAGAACTGTGTTTAATAATGTTCCATCTTGTCTGCACTTTGTCAGAATCTCTCTACCACTTCACTACAATTATTTATAAATGTCAGAACACATCCCTCATAATTGTTCCCAATTACAGAAATCACCTTGCGATTTAGGCTCAGATTTGCTTCCATCCAGCACACAAATCTGGTGTTATTGTCATTTAATAAAAATCACTTCATAAACCCCACTGAATAATGGAGGAAAGGCTTTCATATAACAGTCTTTGGTTGCAGGCCACAAAAGTATTAAAGCAAGATAAAACCAATATCTGCCCTGACTCACATTCTCAGTATTCTGTTGACTCCACTCTCACCTCTACCTTCTGATTTGAGTTATTATTTCTGATTTTCAGAGCGCTGCAAGAGTAAACGTCTGAGGGTGGAGCGGTGGAGCCAACCCAACTGAAGCCTTCTCAACAAGCTCCTCCATACTTGTGTGTCTGCACATGTTCAACAGCTGCAGACAATGCTGTCAGAGCCCCTTGAGCTGGTGGGGATCACAGGCACACAGGACTCAAGTGAGTTGCTTACCAAGGAGATGTGTTAGAAGGACACCAGTGTACTGGTACCACAGGCACCCTGTGATCAATTGCTGCTCACCTGAGCTTCTGCTCTACCAGCATTAGGTAAGCTGGCCACACCAGCCTGGAGTGTCTGTGATCAGAAAGCAGAGGTGAAAGGCAGACAACCACTGTCCATGAATACCCAGAGCAGTGTTCTTGCGAGTTCCCTGAGTATGCTCCAAAGTGATGAGACTAAGAAGTTCAGCCTGACCTCACTGCTGTCAGTAATGCAACAGAGCAGTGTAAACCCAATCAGTGGAAAATTCACCTCCCATCTCTGTTAATTTATTAGCCTGGAAACAAGAATACCTTCTCTTAACAGACAGAAGCCACTACGGACTGCCATGTTACAGCTGCCAAATAGGTAAAAGGTAGCACTTGCACAAACACAAAATTGGTTGTTCTCTGAAAAGAGCTTTTCTGTTAGGCAGGCATTAAGATTTCAAAGTCATAAAGTGATTTTATGGAAGTCACAGGAGAAAGCATACTGAACACCCCTCGCACTCAGACCAAAGCATCTGAGAGTCAAAAAAGTCAAAAGGTTTTATGGCTGAATCCCATTGCAAGACACTGTCTTTGTGACCACTGAACAGAAACACCTATTCTCAAGAGAAATATTGGCACCAGGTGCTGCTTTCACTCACACCTGTGACTCCTGTTGATTTCGTTAGGAGCTTCCATATTTCACTAACTCAGAAGAAGTGCCTTCTGTGAACCTGAGTGCACATGGAACAGTGGTTTTATGATACAGTGTAATCAAAGTCAGTATTGGCTGAAGCTTTTTCTACACAATTTCCTCCCATCTTTTCCTCTGTGTGTGGGTAATGTGCTTTAGGTCATGCTGATTTTCATATTGATTGTCAGTATGGCCTCACAACCAGTCTCACAGGCACAGATGAATGAGATACTCTGTGGCACAGTGTAGATGGAGGCAGTGGAAAGGAGAGGAATGCTTTTAGCTGTTACCTCTGGTTTCTACCGTACACACAGTGATTACAGGCAAAGTTGAGCGTGATCAATGCAGGCCAAAAGAAACTAATGTCTGGATATTTCACTGCAAGTTGCTCAGACAATCATCTTAGCATCCATCGCAAAATTAAGAAGATATTGAGAAGACTCCAACTCACATGAGAACACTACAATTGTGGAAAAGTTAATGAAAACTGACTCCTACTGCAAGACCAAGCCATGAATTGTACTCCTGTCTGACAGGACTCTGTAGTATGGTTACATATGCTTAAAAATCTTTAAAACAAACAATACAAAAGCTAACCTTAATAACATTCACAGTTTTGATAATAATCATTTTCCTTCTAGAAGGAGGAATTGAATTCTAAGTAGAATTTAGAATTGAAATCTAAGATAATCATATACGGAATTCAGAGTTCTGCAGTATTTGTTTTTTTGCCAAGTGTTAGATTTGGGAAGTTGTTATTCTATGAGTAGGAATGAGAAAAAATGTATTAAGAACTTACTTTCTGCAGGTTCCTTAGATCTTCTGCCACTGGAGGACTTCCTCAGGAGACTTCGTCCTGAGGTAAAGAGGCTGGTTAGCTCCTCCAGGGGACTGGTAGGCGTTCGAGAACGGGAACTGCTCTGAGATGATGACCCGTAGGTACTGACTGAGACATTTACCATCTTTCCTCCTTCTTGCAATGTATTTCTGGCTGTAGAATGAGGCACTGATGGAGAGCTTCTTGAGAGACTTCCTGAATGTACAGAGTCATAAGGTGGAGGTCTTTTGAGACTTAAAGGGGTAAGAGACCTACCCATACTGACCGGTGAGGGTGAGGCAGAGTGACTTTTAGGATAACCATGTGGAGACTGTGTTCTGTATAAGGTAGATGGATGAGGAGGCGAGGAGGTGTGCCCAGGGGTGCTAGTTCCATGAGATACCATCTGCTCTTTCTCCAGTTTTTGATGGCCTGGTGTGTGAGGTGGCAGTGAAGACGGAGAAGCTCCAGCTTGTTGTTTTATGTAAGACACATTTTCTAAAACAGGAAGCTTTGTGACCTCTAGTGGAGTTAGAGGAGACTCGTCAGAATTTGGGGAACACTGCACTGGCGCTGGTGGGAACACCAGCAGTGGAGGTCTGTGAGAAAGCAGATTTGGAAATGGTGGGGGTATGTCACAAAGCAAGCCCTTGGGAGTAGATGGCACTGAAGTCTTAGTGAAATCGAGGTCAGGCACTGTGGGAGTAGCACACTGAGAAGAACAAGTGTGATGGTCATATTCACATTGACATTTTGAATCTTGGCCTACATCATCAAATATAGGGTATTTCATCTCCTCATAGACTGCTTCACTTTGGTCATCTTCATCTTTTTTGAAGTCTCTGAGTATATTCCCAACCATTTCAATATAAACAGGCTCTTCTTCCTCCGTATCTGGGGCCGGACTGCTGACTTGTGACAAGGACGCATCCCTAGTGAGTGGTGTCTTCATAGGGCCATGCTTTTTGATGTATGTTTCGTCAAAAGATGTGCTTAATTGAGTGTTCGGATTTCGTTTCGGTTTAGGAGGTGGAATCTTCTTTGTATATTCATCACTGTGAGGTCTTGGTTTGGCTGACACTGAAAACAAACAAGATACAAATTCATCAGAAATATTTAACAGTCTTTGTCAAATAGAGAATCTCTGTAACAGTACCATTGTTCTGCAATGGATTTCATGGGAGCAGCCTGCTGCCAGCTTTTTCTGGTAGTGTATCAGTAGATTGCTACAAAAAAAACCATCCTATTCAAAGCACCCCTAATCTTCCCCCAGGAGTTTGTGACTCTCCTATAGTCAGCAGCTAGTGAACATTTCCCCTCCTCTGAGAGAACTGTTCTCCACTAAACACTTTGGACAGGAGGACTTTCCATTTTTAATTATTATGCTTTTGAAATATCACTGTGAAAATTTTAAAACCCAAAAAGTTACCAAAGACATAAAATTACATATCCAAATGAACTCCTTGTGGCTGTAAGAGAACACTTAAGATCCTGGACATTCACACTGGAATGACAGTGATGCAACTCTGCAGTAACACACTGATGACTCAAGACTTTTTTGCTTACAGTAACATCTTGCCTAAAGTACAATTGTCTCAGCACTGAAAGGAAAAGGAAAAGCTAACATAAAAAAAAATACTGCAAAATGTCCTGTTGGGATAACCCTCATCATTTATCTGAACTCAGTCCTATACACAAGACTTCAGTGAAGTCAAAAGAAACAAAATACCTCATAGATTTAGATCCTTCTCAAACAGGCTTATTTAGAAACAACAGATCATTTTATCTGTGAAATTAGAAATCAAAGTATTATTATGAAATTCATTTGAAAAGGTTAAGGGTTTCTTAAAATTATCCTTGATGAATTAAAGACGAATGAAACTCATTTTGTTCTCTTTGCACAAACACTTAATACAATATCACATTAAACGTTGGGGTTAATAGAGTACCTCATTAAATATTTAGCTGAAATCAGTTTTTATCCTACACGGATTCAGCAAACTAATTCAGAAATGAAATTTGCTATGCATACTGAACCTGTTTTGTATTCCTGTAGGGTTAACAGTTCTTGCACTGGAGGCCTTGACACCTCATTGATAAGTTACTCAGTCTTCAAAAACTCCTGAACTTCATGCCAGCTCTGAATGGCAGCTTTCCGTTCTTACCAGGTAGTACTGCTCTTTGCAATTTGCTGCTACAGATCTATCACTGCAAACTCAGTGTGCAGAGTTTCCAGATACCATTTGCTGACCCAACAATCTGACAGCAGCTAGTGAATATCTGATGTGAAATTAACCAGGCAGCACTCATGGAGTTAAAAATCCTCTTTTTGAAACAGCCTCCAGTGTGTTCCCAAAGCCAGCAGCTCTGCCAGCTGCAAGGTGGTGTTCTGATGGCCTGCTAGGATGCTGGCTGCTGGGGAAGGCGTTTTCCTGATGAGCTCTGGTCAGCGTCAGAGTGAGCTTCAAACCCAGCATTTGTCATTCTTCCGCTTTGATCTGTTAAATAATTCTTTGCTACTTCTTAAAAAGCACAGTGATGTCAGCAGGTGTTAAACAAGATCCTAGGTTTGCTTCGGACTAAGGAGACTTGGATATATGTGTGGGCTTACAAATGAAGTAGCAGGACCAGTCCTCATCAATAACATGTGTCTAACATACGTACATGTACGTAACTAATGACAAGAGAGCAAAAGCAAAAAGAAAACTAGCAAGAAATTAGAAGCAAAAAAAGAAAAAAACCCACAAAGAATGAGATTATACTTTCATGATGGCTCCAATTAATGTGTTCCACTTTGCAGCAGGCTAGGGACATGCAAAAGCTACTGCAGATAAGCGTATTTGGTAGCTTGATAGTTTTCACTCTGTGGATACATCCTAATGTACTTTAAATTTGTCTTTTTAATTAACCCAAATTAATTTTCTTGAATGTCTTACAATAGACTTTGGGGAATGAGATGTAGGCTATGTGAATCATTTGGGCTTTGCAGAAAATGTTACTCCTGAAGTATTTGACAATACAATCAGATTTTTCTTGCTCTGCTTCCAGCTAAATCACCATTCCCTTTCTATTTAGTATGTTATTTGTATATCACATTCATACAAGTTCTACTGACATCAACTTGAGCTCAGTCTGGTTTCCAACTCTGGCAAGTGCAACCTCCTTCGGATTGGTGTCATTAAAATTAAGAAACAGTAAGACAGGTACGAAATGCCTGAGTGCTTCAGAGCATTCTGCCCAGGGCCTGAACTCTGCTTCGTACCAGCTAACAGGTGACAGATTTGGCTGCATTTGGAAATCACCTATTTTGGAAGAAGAGGCTCTCTGCAGATTTCAGCTCTCCATGTACCGTGCACATCCTTAACGTATACCTGCGATGGTTTCCCATTCCTCTGCCATCCTTAAGTCCTCGTTCCCTGGTCTGTCTTGTACATGTACAGGTGTCACACGCAGAGCTCTGTCTCACAGCTGTATCCCCACCTTTCCATCCTTTATCTGGAGTGATGTTAATGACAGCATAGTAATAAAAAAATGCTCTTGTGCTGGTAGTCATTCAGTGAGAGTTTCAACTGATTTGTTTACTTAAAAATAACTAAAAGTGTCCAACAACATCATGTTTTCTGAGGAATTGATAGAAATAGCATTTGCCTCTTTTCTCCTACTTTCACAATCTTTATGCAAGCGGATGAGGTTCTGCCACACCGTGTATGCCCCTCCCGAAGCGCTGGGGTTTACACACACAACATTCAGACATTATTACATTATAGACAAGGAAATGAGAAATGTCATGGAAAAGTGAGTGACATTCTGCCATCTCATCTCGTATTTTTGCATGGGTTGAAATTAACTGCTGCACTGATACACACAGCAATCTCATCTGCCATCACACGGTATGTGGCATTAGCCTAAAATATCTCGGTGACATTATCAACACAAAGGTCAAATGATCTGGCCCTGCCACATGATCCACAGCATAAAACACGACAAGGTGAAAGATTTGCTTTCCTCTTTCTATTCAAAGCATTCTTTCTCTGCCAGTTTCCTTTACTAAAGCATCTATTTCCAGGAGATGGTATGTTACGAAGAACCTTTTCTCTCCGTGATAAACTGCACTACTAAAACTAAAATTTAGAACTAAACACTTTAAATACTTGCTAAACCTTGTAGAGTTACCTCCTATCTGCTATTTGGTATCTACATTTGGTGCTGTAAGACTTTGTAGAGGGTACACAGAAGCAAAGAAATCTTTTATCATGATTGGGAATTAAGGAGCTGCACAACACCTACTGGGAACTTCCTTCAGCTGCAGCAGGGCATTCAGATGAGCAGAATTAGTTTTGAGAATGCTATGATGCAAGACACCATATTTATTGAACAAAGGTTTTTACTCTGAAATGCAGCTCCATAAGAAGGGCTGAATTCACAGCACCTGTGGTTATGGAACACCTGCACACAAACTCCTGCTCTACTCCCAAATATCGGAGGAAAAAAAATAGGAATCCTGAAACTGAACAGAGCTGTGCAAAGCTAGCAAAAGGAGCAGGGAGTATTTGTACAGCTCCTGTGTTACCAACATTTGGCAGGGATAAATGTGCACAAATGCTGAAGCCCTGGCAAGAGCTCATAGCCAATGAAAGGAGATTATTTGGCAATCTCCTGAGAGGAACAGGCAAGATTGCTTTAAGTACTTGACATTTATCAGGCAGAAAAAGCATTCGGTGCCTGCTGGGAACATAAACTCCTATGAAAAGCAAACCGTGCTGACATATTGGTGCTACACATACTGCAGTGTCATCTGCTCTAAATATGGGGTAATTAAGTGCTTTTCAAGGTGGATTACCACGTCCCCAGTTTGTTTGTCCCTGATAATCCACCCCGAGACCCTGCCACCAGCGCTTCATTGCGTGTGGGGCCTGATCCAAAGGGAAATGGAAGAAATACAAAAGTTTCTACAGACCTCTGTAGGCTCTGATCTGGGTCTTGCTTCCTCAAGGTGCTGCTCTGACAGCCGCTGCTGCCACTAAAGGATGCAGCTCTTCCGCTCCAGGTATTGTTTGTTTATCTACTCCAGCGAGCTGGGCACTCCTAGGAGTTGAGGGATGCCAAGGCATGGAGAAGTACCGCTGTTGTAATAGGCGGGGACAGCATACCACTGCTGGTCTGTAAACTGAGCTTTCCTTTGTGGAGAGTAGCAGAAATCTGCCACTGCTTTTTCAATTAGAAATAAGCTTGCTCTTTGTTAATTCCCACAGGCAAGAAGACCCAATTAATCGTGACATTCTCTGTCAATTTCTTGATCTACTTATAAACAGACAGTAAAGCTCAGTGGGCATTAGGACTGCTCACAGGGAGTTCCCAGGACCTGCGGACAGTGGCCGTGGGTTCCTCAAATACCTGCAGTCCCCATGCACTGCCTCAGCTGGGATGGGAAACAGAGGGCACCAGGCTGATGTGATCATCTGGAGGCTCCAGAGCCACCTAGATTCAGTATTTGGAGAGTTTCCCCTGAACTGGGTATTTTCAAGACCTCACAGTATAAAAGTTTGTGGATTTTTCTTTCCGTCTCCAGTCAGGGCAGTTCACTTCCATTCTCCCTTCCCTCTCCACAAATACCACATCTACTCCATAAAACAGCCCATGTTTCTCCCAAGAGAGATTTTTGTCTTTCAGCCAGCACTATTTTTCTCACCAGTTGTGAAGCCAGAGGGTAAGATGAAGGTGAGAACAATTTCTCTCTCTGCCGGGTGCCACTTCCCTAACTAGTCATGCAAAACTGCCTCACGAAGCCCCTATGGATGCATTTACTGCAGAGCACAAAGGCAATTTGCTGCTAGGGCTGCAGGGATCAGCACAGAAGTGCTTGGAGGTTCAGCAGTCACCACGGGAGCTGCCACTGCTGCCCAGGCTGAGGGAGCTCAGGTGTCACGCTAAGAGCTCTGCCTTTAGCATTCCAAACTGCCAAACCCACCACAGCTAAAGAACTGGGAGCACTACCATCCCTGCAAATAAAGCCCAGCTTCACTGAGTTTACACTTGTTGAGCAGCAGCTGCCCGTATTTATTGGCAATCTAGTACCAAGCAACGATCTGCCTCTAATAAACTTCAAGGAAAACCAAGCACACAGGCAGTAATAACTTCAGTTGTGATCTGGAAGCAAGAGGCAGAGTGCTTAAAATAGCCTTACGGAACCCCACTGAATAAGCAGAAGATGACATTTTTGAAATGAGATATTTGTAGCACAAAGGTTACGCATAGCTTTCAGACATGCCCAGATGATCCATCTTTCATAGTTAATTCTGGAAACACAGAATGCTGCTTGCCATCCTATCCTCTTGAAGCATTCTTTTTTTTTCTCTTTAAGGAGAGAATGAAATACGAAAATATGTTATCACATTGTTTTTTACTCTTTGCTTACTGCATATGGAATGAGTGAAAGCATCAGAAGACTAAAATGGGGTTTGTCATTTTCTGTTGTCTTTTAGGTGTTTCACCAGCTTTTGTGGTTTGGAGAACAAGCTGATTTATTGCACTGTTCTCTCAAACAGAATAAAAATACACGTAACAGTACAACTCTTCCTTTTCCATTCCTGCAAGACGCCACAGCATTCAATTTCTTTCTGAATGAAAGAATAATCTGAGGCCTGACTTTCTTTTTTTAATTCCTACAAATATTATTTTAAATGCGTAAGAAATTAACCGTGCTGCATTTTGAGGGATACCTCTATCAAAAATCTTCCAGGAGTGACAGGAAATGGAATTTCTTTAATTAAACCCTGAACTTGCTGGTTACTGAACCAAAAATGCACAGATCCTGATTTACAGTGCTCAACTGAATGGAGAAAATCCAACACTAAGGCAGCACAGAACCTATGTGTGTTATGCAGGTGTGTGGTGTAAGTTCAAAACCATAAGTAACCCCACTGGCTTTTACGAAATGAACTGCTTGTTCAAAAGTGCACCTGATCGAAAGAGCATTTGTGCACCAGTGCTTATACTGGGACTGATTTCATTATCTCTGAAGATGAATTTTGAATATTCTTAGTGGGACTGAATTTAAAAAGGCACAGTCCTCTGAACTGTGCAGAAGATTGGCACTCAGGAGACCTGAGTTTAATTTCTATCTCTGTCACAGGCCCCAGGGCCTCAGATGTCATTTCAGCCCTTAATGCCACGTATTCACATCTGTCTTCTGCCAGTTTGAACTCTAAAGTGTTTTAGGAAAGGTTTTTTTGTTGTTGTTTATATCAGCCTTTGCACAGTGGCTCCCATTATTGCAAAGTCACAGTAGAAAGCAAAAGCAAATCTAAATGTATTTACTGGAGATATCTTTTCTTCTCCAAGGAATTTTCAACAGCAAATGTTCTCACACTGTGAAAAGCCATAAAGTACATGCACAGACACAAACATCTGAGCACACAGGCACAGAAACATTATCAGTGGGCTGGAGTAACATCAAGGAATGAATCTCTGTCATGAAGGAAATCTGGCCTTCAAAACAGCACCATCCATATGGACATGAGTCTTTTCCCTGCAAGTTATGCTTTTCCTTTCTAAAACATGATTGTAGGAAAGAACAAAGAGGGAAAGAACACGGAAGGAATAAAAGAACCATCTGATTCACTGAAACACCTTTGCAAGAAGTAAGTGCCTTCAGCACAGTGATATCACGCTGGACATATCTCTTCCCCATCCTGGATCTGTGTCCTCTTACTGGAGGTTTTAAAGAGGAGAAAACACTAATCAAAATAAAAGGGCAAGAAGGTAGTGTCCTAAAATATTACTGATACTAAAATAACAATCCGCACTAATACTAAAGTAATCTTCAGAATTCTCGAGGCTGTGATTAAGTAGACTGCTCGAAAATTACTCAGGTCACTTTATTTTGACTTCTTCCATCTTTGAAAACGAATGATGTCTGCTCCAATACAAGTGACTTTGGTAGTGATATTCCAGAACTTAACGCCTGTGTAGCAGTAGAATTGGGCCCTGCAATTAAATTAAATTTTGCATTAATTCACCAATACAACTGAAGAAACCAATAGGCACCGGGGTTGGAAGACACACTGCTCCTGTAGTCTGCTTAGGCCTGTGTACCTGAGCCACAAAATCAAATTTGCAGCACCAGTGCCACACTCTTTACATGCTATAAATGCCAAGTGGCCCATATCTGCCAGGGAGCCACAAAAGCCCTCCTGCTGCCAGAGCCCTCACCCAGAGATCCTTTGCTCTGTGTTATCAAGATGAGGGCAGATCCAGAGATGCCAGGACACTTCAAAAATGTAGACATTCCAGAGTACCAGCATGCTGGAGGGAGTTTGTTCCAAACTGACAGGCTCCGGTGCAGAAAAATATCCTTGAATTAATCCACCTGAACACTAGAGGCCAGGATCTATTACAGTAGCTTTCATGGGTGTAACTGCAGCAGTTCTCATGGAAGCAGGCTCTGAGAGGAGAGGTGGGAGGATTACTGGCAAAATGGGAATCTGAGTAAAGGATCCTTACATTACCCACACAGGCAGCCACTGTTGCTGCTGAAGTGTTGTTTTGTTGTGTTTCGGATAGCCTGCAGTCTGCATGTGAAACTGCTTTTGCAGCCTGTGCAATGGCAGCACTAAGAAAAATAAAAATACTGAGACTGTGCATAATTTCAAGGATTTCTAGACGTAGAGAGGCAATTGGTATGGGAACTCATCATTGGACAAACTATGTTAAGAGCATGCAAATAAAACTTTGCAAATAAAACATGCAAATAAAATCACAACTGCAGATAAATTGCAGAGCATATTTGCCTGTTTGTTGGTGCTCATCTGCAGAAGACACAATGGAGTATGGAAAAGCATCTGCAGACTGACAGTGTGAGTAAAGCCCTTCAGTTTTAAAGTGACGTTTACGGCATATTGACTGTCACCTTGGAGATGGAACCTGAACAGCTTTCACAGTTTTCCTGTAAGTTAATTGGTATCACTCTGTACTTAGAGCTACCCACAAACTCACTGCTCTTCACAGGGACAGCTCAGCTGGAATCAGCCCTCGTTACCCTCCACCCAATATCTTCATTGTGCTACAGCTAATAGAGCCCAGTTCTAATGCAGCTGTTGGCTAGGGCTATCTGCTGCCTCTCTCTCTCTGCAGCTGTCCACCTTGCATCCTCCAAGTAACCATGGAAAAGGTGGGGAGGCTCTGCATTTTGTTACAGGATGTGCTGTGTGACGAACCAAATTCCATCAGCACACATGTCAGACACTAATGTCAGTTAGATATGTAGTGGGTACCACTCTGGTCAGCCCTTGTGAGTAGAGGCTTATTTGCATATTTTCTGCTGCCTGAAAGGCACTGATGGCCCTGCAGTGTCATTTGGCAACGTTCGCCTGAACAAAGGTATATTTCAGCCTGAATGGAACTCCGAGGGAACAAATTTGTACTGATTTCTAGTTATTGTAGCTGAGGGAGATAATGAGTGAAAGCATCCCTGGCTGAGCTTTGTGGACTTCTTGGAGAAGGTGCAGTGCAGCTGCTTTCCAACTCTGTGCTCCTGGAAACATTGAAAACCGACCTCGGCAAGAGCTCCTACCTCTGAGTGCTCTAATACACTACCTACGGCCAAACACTGCAGTCTGAAAGGACTCACAGAGAAAAGAAGAATTAAATCAGTCTAGAGAAACACCAACTACTTAATGAAATGGTAAGTTTAGCTCACCAACTCATGTGTTCAGAACAATGTTTTGCATTTGCTTAGTTGATTTAACTTTGCTTTGGTCCATAAATATCCCACCCAGAATATTCTCAATGACCATATGCAAATACTTGGATCGTTTGTCATGAGATATATGACTTTTCAGATCCACAGCAACACCTACCTTCTACTTACAGATACAATAAGTAGGTCAAGCCCATTATTTGCTTACACAAGTGGAAAGCTTAGAAAATAACTGCAGCCCATTAAATCAAGATGGCAGATCCACTGAGGTGATATTGTGTATAACACCGCATCCTGATTTCAGCTGGGACAGAGTTGATTTTTCCTTCCTAGTGTCTGGCATGATGCTATGCTTTAGTTTTAGGAGAAAAGCAGTGCTGATAACATACCATTGTTACAGTTGTTGCTGAGCAGTGCCATAGAGAGCCAAGGATATTTCCATTTCTCAGCTCCTTGTACTGTCCTGCCAGTGAGGGAGGACTGAAGGAGTACAAGGTGTTGGGATGGGAGAAAAACAGGACAGCTACCTAAACTACCCAAAGGGATATCCCATGGCATATGACATGATGGAAAACCTTGAAAAATGCTGTGGAGTTGGCTGGAGGAGCCGCCGCAGCTTGGGGACTAGCAGGGCATCAGTACAGCGGGTGATGTGCATCACTTGTTCTGTGTGTAGATATATAATTATAATTACTGCTATCTTCTTTTTTCTCTTTCTTTTCTTTCTCAGTAGTTTTTACCTCAGTCGAATTGTTTTTTTCAATTCTCTCTCCCATCCCACCAGGAGAGAGGGGTGAGGCTCCCACCAGGTCAAGAAACCAGCAGATTTCCCTGAGTCCCTCTTCCCCTGAAGTCCTGTGTCTTTTGAGCTGTTCTCTTCCTTAAGGCTACTGCATGAAAAGCCTCTCGCTGCCGCTGAATGACACATCCGACAGGCCTGTCTCTGATGAAGCTCACATTTCAAAACAAAGCACAGTGTTGATCGCAGAGGTCAGATGAGTCACCGCAGAAAGAGCAGCAGGAAAGCACATAACCCCTGCTGAAGCAGAGTTCATCTAGACAGGCACTCTTGCCTTCACTGAAAGGACACAAGGTGACCCTGCAGAAGCAGATTCTGCAGGTTGTCATTGAGCATCTTTTGGGGTGAATATAATGATAGCTGAAGCGGGCAGAGCGTTGTTAGAGCAGCTTCCAGCACACAGCAGTGCCTGGAGGCATCACACCTCTGCGGTCAGAGGCTGAGCAGTGCTGAAATGCTCTGTGTAATCGGCTTAGGAGAAGAGCCTCACAGCTACTCATTTTACTTCCTTCTCTACAGGGGTGACTTCTCTCTCCTCAACTTTAAAGAAAGCATTGACAAAATTACGGACAATTCACATGTTATCAACTGCCTCCCCCTCTGAGCTTCTCTGTGTGCCTGGCATCTACAATTTCGTCTTGCTTGTTTTTCCAGAGTGGTCTGCTGAAACTAGTAGAGTCAAGTGTTGATCTGCAGGAGTCCTGCCACCTAAATTCACCTGGTATATTTGCACAGTACTGTACCATATTGGCAGCACTGTACTCCAGATAAGCTTTAAGATAATTTTCTCCTTGCCAAGAGAAGACTTAACCTCATTGTACCACCTCAGAGGTTAGAAAGAGGATGAAAGAGAAACATGGAGCACAAAAAGGAACAGAGGAATTGCTGCCAGCAAATGTTCCAGAGCTGTGCCAGAAGTCACCCATGACTACGGAACCTGTTTAGCTCAGGCAGGACTACTAGAAACAGGGAGGAAACTTGATTGAAAATGAGAACCCTACAAAAGAGGGAAATGATGCCAGGAAGCAAAAAACAGAAGATGGAAGAATGAGTGAAAGATCAGCTCTAGCAAAAGTCTTCAAAAAGCTGAGGTAAATGAAAGGAAATTAAAGCAAGAGTATTTCTGCTGGTTAAAGACACTAAGCCAACATCAAAGCAAGTACCAACTATCAGAATATGACTGGAGTGGCATGAGTGTAGCCAGTATAATTTATTCCTATCTTATTCACCAAAATCCAGGTATTGAGAGACTTCACTTTCACAAGCAAATATGTATCCTATGAAAATTCTCCCATTTTAAGAAATAAATAATCTATATACCTGTAGCACTATCAAACTTATCCTACATCAAGATTTAGAGCAAAGTTATGCTTTTGTGTTCTACTAAGAATAGCTCTTTTTGCAGCCATGCATGAAGGAGAAGATGCTAGGAATCTTCTTCATCCCACAAAGCCCTGGTAGCCTGGGTTGCCTCAGATTATAATGCTCCTCACATCAGTACACCAGGAAATAACATTAAGTGATGCCTCTTGATGATGTGAAGTGTATGCTCCAGCATTTTACTTCCTGCATTCCAAGCAGGGTCTGAACCAGCAATGAGTTGACGGTGGCACCACGTTACATTTCAGAGTGTTTTTCTTGTCTGAGGTGCCAGAATTCCAAAGCTTTGGCCACTAAAATTAGCACCAAAAAAGTTGTTTGTGCTTCTTTTGCTTTTTAATGCTGTTACTTCACCCCATGGTGAAGATCTACAAAAAGTTGAGGCTGGTACACTGTGACCTGCAGGCAAGTTGATGGCAGTGCAAAAAAGGAAGCTGTGCCCTGCTGAGCTGTCACTGCTGTGCACGTTATTCCTACACAGCACTGTTTGCACACATACAAATTGAAAAGTATAAAGTGCCAAACGCAGTTGCAGTATGTCAGGCATATGTTGCTTGATGTCACCCAGTATTAAGCTAAATAGAAGAAATGAAAGCAGCAATCCAGCACACCAATCAAAACAATTAGACTCAAACAGTCATTAGAAAGAAATTACCAATGAAACAGAGGATAGCCATGACTCGATCTCACCTGGAGCCAGATTTAAATCTCTTATGACGTGATACCGCTAAGCACTGTGCATTCCCAGCAAAGCCAACATGAGCGTAGTGTTCTTGGCCTCTAGAATCAGCCTCTTGGAGGGAAATCTTTCAGTTCTCAGTTAGGTTTCACTCCATAGGGAATTGACTTTGTGAGGGCGGGGTTAGGGCACCAGTGAAAATAAAGTAAGATGAAGAGGTGGCAAGCCAACATATTTGTTGTGGAAAAGGAGCGCAGCTGTATTCTGTTCTTTAATTCCAAATGAGTTTTGCCAGACACCTCTGTTACAACAGACCTGCTCTAAGAGTAATCAGGGACTTCAGGTTTCAGCCTGATCCCTCAAGCCCTTACTCATCTGTCCACAGTGTCTTTAACAGACAATGCCATAGACAGTACGGAAAACAAATTATGTAGTACGAGAAACCCAGAATTATTTTTGTATTTTCATAGGCATTTCATTTTACTTAACATATTCTGAAGGGTTGTCGAAATGAGGCAAGAGATTTACCTGGATCTCTCTTCCCCCCCCCTCTCCTGGCCCTGTTTTCAGGGCTGTTCAGTGATGCAAAATAATGCAAGAATCCAGTGTTTCATAGTATTTCAGCTCACAGGTAGAAATGCTGAGAAGGCCCATTATTATGGTTCCCTGAGGTATAAATAAAATAATAAAAAAAGTAATATGGTCACAAATATTATGATTTATAGGAGTGTTGTGGTTTTGTTTGTTTTTTTTTTTTTTTTTGCAGTCTTGCAGGCTTGACAGTGACTTGACAATAATGGATGGATTTATTGACTTGACAACCTTCCAGTTACACAGGGGCTGTCTATCCAGGCTGCAAACTAACCACGCAGTGCCCAAGAGCACCTGTATGACAGCTTTCTGCAGGGACTCTTTCTTCACTGTGGTCTTTCTGGTAAGATTATTGACTCATACCTCAAGAGCATGGCTGAAGTATTTCCAGGGCTGAGCGAGCTCTAAAAGCAGCCTAGTGACTTCCATGTGATGTGAAATCTGTGATAATACTCTAAGCTACCTGTGTGAACAAGGCGCTCATGTTTCCTTGTCTGCTGACATGTGCAGAGGCTGCAGTGACCCTACATAGCCAGTGGAACTCATGATGAGAGCAACCTGGACTCTCCTACTCAGTACGTTATACCCAACAGTGATTTGCTAACTCTGGGGCAGAATGGTGTACCTTCAGAGCTGCAGTTTGGACCAGTGGTTGTAGCCGAGCCAATTAACTCCTTTGAGTTCTGACCCATTGGGAAACACACTACAGAAAAGCTGACATGCTCTATTGGAATCACCTCAGTTTGTCAGGGCTTTGTAGCCCAAGCTCAGGCCGAGCAGCCTTACCAACATGGTAAATAAGCTCAGCACTCCCTGTACTCACATTATTAAGGCTTTTCTATTACCAAGAATATCGCAGCTTCTGTCACCCTTGAGAGTGGAGAGATATCTGTACTACAGGGTGGCTGCACGTTTAATTTTGTGTTTGTTTCTTTTTTTTTGTTTTGTTTTTAAAGGTGCAGTGCTTTGAGCAAAGGAGTGACATCCCAATGTGAAAAGAGACACAAGAAATAAATGAAGCAATTTCGTTAAACTAAAAAGAAAAAAAGACACTAAGTACAGAGGATAGACCAGCGCAACATAACTGAAGTACCAACTGCCAAGTCTTGGGCGCAAGACAATTCCCAAGTCAGTATCTAGATCTTCATGTTTTTTACCACTGCTTGGTCTGTTTTCTGTTCAGTGCTTGCAACTTCCATTAACGTTAATGAGTATGCATATGTGCCTTGAGGGTAAGAATACACTCCCTCTGTGGCTTCAAAGCTTGTTTATAAATCCTTCCAAAAATCACATTGTGTTCATTGTTGAGTGCAGAAAGCTGTTATAACGGCTATTAGAACCATGGCTTTCATTCCTTCCTTCCCCTTGCCCTCCCTTATCTGAGGGACTAGAAAACAGACCTGAAAAGATGAAGTGCTATAGGAGATGGTACACACAGATAAGCAACTCAGCTTGGGGAGCTGCAATATGAAAATCTCTGCAGGAAGGGACAAACTGATGCCTTGGTAAAAATAAAGAAAACCAAAACCCAAAGCACCAAAAACACTACCAACTCCAACCCCAAGAGCAAAGCCTTTGAAAGTCTCAAAGCTATTATTAAGTGGTAGAGATGAGACAGAAATCTCTGCTTTGTGCTCCCTACTAGAGAGCAGCTCAGTGGGACCAAGCTGGTGTAAAGACTGGAGGCACTGTACCCGTTCTCTTGCCACTTGGACACGAGGGAAGACCTCTGGAGTCACATACAGAAGCTAAGAACCAACTCCACTCCAGTGACATCAGGGTACGTGCCTTCTGCCTCTGGCTTTGACTTTTCTTCCATGATCCCCAGCTCCTTTCTCCCACTGTGCACAGTTTAAGGTTAAGCCCTCTCAAGCCTCACAGTTTAGAAGAGATACTTTACAGTGCACAAAAAATAACATGCAGTGCAGCTCTGAGATCAAGAATCAGATGAGTAAGAAAACTGCTTTACATATGGCTGAATACTGGCTTGCCTTATCCCTGCATAGCCCATACCCACACCCTCATCCCACACAGCAGTGTTGTCTTCCCCAGCGCTCATGCCCCAGCTCCAGCTGCACACCAGCACCAACAGCCACGGTGATGCCCAGCACACGCTGCGAGGGAGCCTGAATTCCTCCACCCCACTATCTGGGCACTGTCTGGCAGGAGGAGGGAAACAAGTAGGCAGTGCAGGAGCAGTGACATCTGAAACCACCCGTGGCTGCACCCACCAGCGCTTATCAGTCACTCCCTTTGGACCTGTTAGGTCTCAGCAGGGCTCTGTAGCACTATTTCTTCCTTTAGCAGGCACAGATGAAAAGATGCAGGAGTAAGATCTGGCTGTAAGGAAGGATACAGCACAGTCCTACAGAGGACACAATTTCAAAATGCACATTAAATACATTATTAACTAATGAAGGAAATAAAAGGAAACCAGCACCTTTTTAAGACAGCAAAAGCTCTAAAGCGTTGAAGCTCTGTTTAATGAGAGTAACAAAAGTTCAAGTTTACAAGGCAGAGTCCCCAGTCTAGTTGACAGGAAACTAGATTTATGAGAGAGACCGGCTGGACTGCAACCCCAGTTACTGTTACGGTAATTGCTTTTCTCCAGAGGATAATTTTCCCCACAAGTCGCCCACTTTCAGAGATTGCTGGGCAACAGACAGAGGCTTCCTCTGCATGGGGTCAGAAGGCAGCGAGAAGGCTAACTCCTTCCACACTCAGCAGGAAAACCCTGAACAAATTGAATGGGTTCCAGAGCTGGGATCCCTGCAGTATTTTCAGTTACAGACCTAAACCTCCCGTGGGCTCTGGGAGGAACAGAATTACAGCAGCAGACAGGATTTCCAAAATCCCACTCTGGTTTGTGGGCAGGTTTATGTGTGCATGCGTGCACACACAATCAGCATTTACATTATATGTATGATAATAAGCAATATATATGTAATATATACATATATTAGGTATGCATGAATTATATTTTATGTGCATGTATGTTTATTTATATGTTAGGTAGACACCATCCAGATTACTGAACAAGCTCAGAAAATTTTAACCAAAAATATTTTTAAAACACAGTTTATTTATTTTCATTCATTTAGATGCTGCAGTAGGTCTGGAAACCTTTCTTGTGGATAGGCAACCATCACATCAGAAGGCAGCACTTGAGGTTGGTTACATTCGTCAATTACACTGTTCTATAACTTCCTTTTTCTATAAGCTTAGGCAATGAAAGTACCTCAACTAGTTAAACTGCGTTTTCTCATTAAAGAGCCCCTCGGGATCAAGGTTAGATGTGCCTTATTTGCTGAAGCAAGTTATTTAAAATCACGTTATCTAAAAATTCTGTTCAGTTCAATTCTCACTTCCAGTGTGTGATGTAAGGGGCACAGTATATTTGTCTGCTGTTCCTACCAGGGATTGAAAACCCTGCAGAAAGCCAGCCCACGTTTCTAAAAACAACCTTCTAGAAATCTGTCTCAGAGAAGTAAAGGATTTGGTGGAAGGCTCTCTGTGGGTGCATATGGGGAGGCAGCCGGAAGAATAAAAAAGGAATAGTGAAGTTTAAGAGAAGGCACAAAGCATGTGTGGCATCACACCAACAGAAATGAAGTGAAGGAGAGTCAGACCTTCACTTTGGAGACTGCTCATGCGGACACAGCCAAGGTAGACTTGATGAAACACAAACAGAAGTGTTATCACACTACTGCATAATGAGACAGGGTTAACAGGTGTCATGACAACGTAATAGATTTTCACACTCCCACAAATTTGGAAGCAAGAGCATTTATAGAAGAGTTTACAAAGCCTCTGTGGCTGTTATAATGTTACTCGTGTTTCAAGAGGAAAATGTCTTTCAAGCTCATGGCCAAATTTTTCCTGCAACTTATTTCTGCAGGGAAGTCAGACTCATACTCAAAACATAATCTCCCATTATGGTGGATGTTATGATGTGATGGATTTAGAGTTTTGACTTTACTGTAATTGGTAAAAGAATAAAAGTAACCATCAGCAACTGCTTTTGTTGGTACAAACTTGGATCAGTATTAAAAAGCTGAATAAAAATGAGTGGTGAGGCTGTGCCTGGTTGCCTAGGAAATGCAGCAAATTCCTTTTGAAAGTAGCTACTGGGTCAGGCAGTCAACACTGTAGTTTGAAATATTCTGCACTGCCATAAAAAATGAGTGTGGAACAATTTTTTCACAGCTTCTTTGTATTGATTCTACAATAGTTGATGGAGAAACAATGGAGTTTTTCACCATTGTTTTCCATAGCTTCTGGAAAGAGCTGTAGATATGTAGCCTGAAATTGCTGCAAGCGTATGCAAATGCGTGAGAGCTTATACAAATACTTATGTACAACACAGGCAAAAGTAACTAAAATTCAAATCTGCATGTTCTTGGACTTCAGCTCCGAAAAACCTCCCTAGGAGTGTATGAAAGGCATTTTAGAAGCCCAGCCTGTTCATCCAAACACAATACTCTAACACCTCTGTATCTCAAAATTTAAAGTTGTACTGCTTTCTTCAAAATAATCTTACAGTCTGATCTTAATTTTGATATAACACTTTAGTGAAACCCCTCTAAGTTTGGCGTGTATTAAACGAGACACATTAAACGAGGGCAGATGTTCTGAACACGGGAGTATGACAGTATGATTGAAAGGTTATGTCAGTTCAGAATCTCCAGGAACTTCTTCATGATAGTCTAAAGGTGCCCATAGCTGTACCACGTATAAATGAGCAGGATGGAAAGAATTCAGGTAATATATGAAGCATCACCGATGTTCTCAATATCATGTATCACTGAAAATCATCACATGGTGGGATAGATCACATACAACCTGCATGGTGTGGGAGGAGCAAAGTGGCCTTGGAAACAGAAATGTCAATCAATTTCAAACGTTCGAATCTATCAGCAGGAATGTGACCACATATTCTGTTCTAGGTATCAAATTTAAGATAGAAGGGAGAGATGTGGGAAAGGAAGGGAAATTTTCAGAACCTTGCATGATGATAATGCTGAAGAAAACTGTTTCATGAGGATACGGACTGCTTCAGGAACCTATCCCAGATTCTGTGAGATAGTCGAACACATGGGTGTATTTCAATTACTATTATCACTGTTAGTACTACCTTAAAGGCCGTCAAAGTTTCCTGTTTCTCAATAAAGGAGGAAAAGGGCTGTAGGGTAGATGTGAAACAGACCCCATCCCCAACCATCCCAGAGAGAATGGCAAGGCCAGATCGATCCAAGTGCTCAGTGATGTTGTGTGACTCAATACACACTTGCAAGAATATTCATTTAACAGGTTAGAAGATGTGGCACAAACTTGGATCAGTACCAGATCATCAAATCAGAGCCCATTTGTACTGCTCTCACTGCAAAATAAGCTTCCTTCAGCCTCTGTGATTCTTGTGCAGTTTCAGAGAGAAAAAGTGCTAGCAAATACTAAAGAAAAGTTAAAGTATTTCAAAATGCAGTATTTTTAAACTAGTTTTTGAGCAACTTTAAAGCACCTACCTTTACTCTTCACAGCCTATGTAACCAACGTTGTGCCATGCACTCTGTTTTGTTTTAAGTGAAATACTTTAAAGACTATCTGATATGAGATATTAAATCTGTTTGTGGCACAGATCTGAATATTTCTATATAAGCTTTAGTCCTACATAGTTGAACTGCTTTTATCAAGGGCAGCTACTCAGTGCTTAGATTTTTCTTGTTAATCTGATCCACAGAGTTGGTGTAGTGGTACTGCAGAGGACAAGATATGGAAAGTAATGATAAATGTCACATGCAAAATAACTGTGAACAGCAGCTTAAATATGCCAGGAGTTTTGTTCAACAAGTGTTCATCCTTGTAAGCATAGACGTATGTGCTACCAGCTGAAATAAGTATTCCTTTGCGTCTTTCTTATCACCAGTGACCTTACAGATTCAATTTACTTTAGGGTTTGTAGCATATGCATAACTAAGCAGTATTTCTGGCCACAACACAAACAAAAGGGATGTTCAGTAAGAGTCAAACATACTGCACAGGATGTCAAAAGTGATTCCTAACACTGCTGTGAGAAAGATCAGCTCCAGCCCAGAATACTTGTCCCTAAGGGTTCCTCCTTACAATTCACACTGCCAAGTAGTCATCCTGATCTCTCCTAGCAGGGAGTTCACCTGGTCCTACTGCTGCACAAAATGCACTTCCAGCATGAAAGAAAGGAAGAAGATCCCTATACAGTTAGCTCACCTTAGTAATTCAGAGTAAGGAAGGGACAGCCTTTAATTCTTCATTGAGGAAGAACCTCTCCAAACCATTAGTTTGCACAGTGCTAGTAATCACGGTGCTAAGTCCTTGGCTGGTGTACAAGTGACATTATTCTATATACCATCTGACAGCAATATCTTCCTCCCTCCATTTCGAATGTGTTCAGCTAATTCCCCCATTATGTAACAAGGCCAGCATGAGTGGTATGTTTCTGTGAGAAATGTTACTGGATATTTTTGCTGGCTCAGGGGAAACACGCATGCAATACTTAAACACAAGATTATCAACTGCCTAATCTGAACACTGGGTCTGTAAAACGTTTCTTCTAGACAATTACAGTGTTTACCTTCAGTCCTGTCCGGAAGTTTCCCACTCTTACTTGTTGTTCCAGTGTTGACTGTTTCAGATGAGGTGCTCAGTTTGGTGTTGGGATCTCGCTTAGGTTTTGGTGGTGGCTGTTTACGAGAGCTGCTACTTTCATCATCGGTTCCTCCAACAGAATGAAGAGACTGGGATCTCACGGCAAAGCCACTGGAACAAGGATGTGGCAGTCTGTCCTGAGGAGCAGGCATGGTCATAAATCCCATACGGAAATGCTTCCCCACGTAGCTTCCTTCATTTCCTCGCACTACTTCTCCACCTATGCTGTAACAGAAAACACACGCACAAGTAAATGATTCAGCTTTGTCTCAGCTTTACCTGAAGTCAGGGCCTCAGTTTGGTCTGTGCTGAGCAGACACTACCTTTTTGCCTAGTAAACAAGCTGTGTTCTTTCCTTAAATCAAGATGACTATTAGAATGTAGCTATCAGTTTTTCAATGCAAGCTGCCAACGAGTGAGATGTAGATAAGACTGCTATGCACTCACTCCAAATTTTACAAGAATAAAATTGAGAAATGCTTTTGTTCAGTTTTCCCAGCGCTGTGACTTGAAATTGCCGACAGAGCAAAATTCGAACATCAGAACTCCAAACCCAAGGTTTTTAGGATGACAAGAGATTGCCAGTAGGGCAAAGAATGCTACTTTAGAAATGCAACATTGTGCATTGATTTGCACTCATCTTTGACTACAGACACACACAAGTACCTTGGGAAACAAGGCTCTTGGGGCCCAATCAATCATTCCCCTTCAGACTAAACTTTGGGATATAAGAAACTGAAGATTAACACATGAAGCTGCAACACGAGCTCAATCAGACTAATAGGATGCAAGTGTAGACAATGAAAAGGCAATGTGCTGTGGAATTGCAGGAAGAAAATAACTTCCAACTGTTTAGAAACACAGATAAAGAAGAAGGAAAGCTCAGCTGAAACAAGCATTGTCATTTCAAGTACTACATTCTTTTGGGGATGGCACTACTGAGAACCTGGTGTTATTTCTGCTACGCTCATTCAAGCTTATCAGTTCTGAAACACAGTTCTTACTGATGCTTATACTGCTAACCTACAGCACATTTCAATTAAGGCCATTCAGTGACCATGTAAAGAAACGCAGTAACACACAGAAGGTCAGCACAGCCTTGTTTGCAAAGAGGTTTGAAATGGTACCACTGCAGGTATGTAGAGATGTCAGTATGAGAACTGTAAAGTCTCAGAAAGCCCTAATTACCTCCTGTTTCCCCTTCACACAGAATGAAGCTCTGAACAGGGTCAATCTGCTCCTCTGTAAGTTTCCTGCTTGATGTTGCCTAGGGCTGGTGTAATTTATTTTGTGCTGAAAACATCCCCTTCTCTGAAAGACAAGCACATTTCTCAATAGAAGAGTGAATAAGGTCAGTTCATTCCCTGATACAGCCCCTAGCAGATGGTAGATTTTCATCTTCTTTGTAGGTTACATAGAGACTGTGGTACCTAGTTGTCGTAAAGCACCAGATTGGCACTGCGGAGTTCGTAATTTTGTGTATGGTAAAGCAAAATCTTTATTGCTTTACTGAAGTCTCTGCGTTTGAATTTTAATTTCCGTTAATGGAGAGATCTGATTTCTAAATTGGTTGAACTGTGCAGTTCTATATAAAGATGCGTCCAGAGGTACTGACACACATCCGCATGCAGACACACAAACCTCCTGCACGCATGCATGCTGCATGTACACACACACTGGTCCATACTCAAAACCAAGTTATTACCAAATCCTAATTGGCATCAGCTCCACAGGGATTTGCAGCCAGAAAGATCAAAAGGTAGAACTCATTAATTTGAAGATTAATAAAAAACCTGCAGCCAATTTTAGTGATTAACTATGCCTCTACTAATCTTTCATAAATGGTTCTGAAAATAATATAATCCTCTAACGCTAGACTACAAAAAGTGCCCGACACATTATTTAAAGAAGATTATTATCCAGACATGCTGAGGAACACAGGTGGGGAGTCTGCTTCCTTCCTTAGGTCCATTGTATAAATTACATTTAGCAAACAAAATTTTAGATCACCATGTGCCTGACATTACAATTCTTACCGAGTTACTCTATTCACGGAGTGCATTTCCTGCACTTCTGCATGAAGGTGCTTAGCCTACACATCGTAGTGCAGATCCTGTTCTGGGTGCACTTTCATAAATTACACTGAAGTAAAAGGACTTGCGTCTTATAATCCAGAAATAAAAAGGCACCATCTCAAAAAACAATGAAATCCTGTATTCTTTTGTTCCTTCCCTCCCCATCATTTCTTTTTAAACTCTTTACCAAACTCCTTTTAATGTCATAGGTAAAATCCTGCCTCTCTTGCTCACTACACTTGAGAATAAACAGTCTGTAGCCAGAGAGAGGTGGCAGGCAGGGATGGAAACAGATCTTGCTCTTCTGTTTAATGGCTGGAGTGGATTTGGCCTTACTGCTCTGTACCATCTGCTCAGCACATCAAGATAGGAGAACACAATTTCCCTCTTCAGCCACATTTAAAGACAGTCCATTTCTCTTCAGCTAAAGGTTGGACATGGCAAACTCCAGGCTGAAGAAGATAAGCCTCTGATTCTCAGTCCTCAGCCTTACTCATTGACCAGGATCATGAAAGCTTAGGTTTTTGACTTATACTGGAGATGATGCCTGAAGCAGTAGGTATTTTCTAGCACAGTTTGACTAGTAACCACAACCATAATACCATGTGGAGCGCCAAGTGCACTTCTTAGTTCTGCAGACTGAATTCCACCACACTGCAAAGAACAGAGTCCCTCCAGGCTCATGCCCAGAGTATAAGTGCAAAAGCGGAATGGCACAAATCAAATGCTGCAACCTGTGCCTTTTGGCAGCAGCATGCCACAATTCAATTTGGACTTTTGCAGCTCGGCTTTGCAATGCACAGCGCTGCTGACGGTACAGCATGAAACCAGACAGTGCTAAAGGATTTATATCTACACTCCTCCTGCCTGCAACCACAGGAGCTGCCTGGAGCTGGTGGTGTATGCTCTGCTACTCCACAACAGGCTGAAAGAGATTTATATGCACCTTGCTGCATAAATGACTATGGAGACAGCTAGGGAAAATAATTGCAGAGATGATCTCACTCCATTATTTCTGACAGGAAAGAGCCTGGGCTCCTCACTGTACCGATAATGGGTTCTATCTCATTTCAAAACTGTATTATGTGAGTTGCTGCGAGTATTAAACAGTTTATTAATATATATGGAAATACAGATTTGGATTATTCCTCTGGGAAGTTTCAGTTTGAACTTGGCTGGGTTCAACTGCTTCTCTGACAAAGAATTATGTGCAGCGCTCAAATAAGTTAAAAACGCAGCAGACATTTGTCTACAAGAAAAGATGGTTTAAATAATAACAAAATTAATTGTGTGATCATTTGTGTCACACAACTAAAGTGGACCTTGCTGAAAATGCATCTTGGCATATGCCTAGGTCTAGAGACTGCAGCTGCAGTGGATGAAAAGAAAGGGCAGTGTGGTGGAGTTGTCTCCTGTCAGCATTAGAGTGTTCTGAAGCAATTTTTCTTTGAAGAACACATTACATGGCTTTCTCAGTGCCACCCTAAGAAACCCCTTGTAGAGCTCTGAGTGCTTCCAGACAACACAATTCCTCCTGGGTGCCATGGGGACTAGGTAAGCTTTCCATCCCTCAGGATGGAAATTATTACAACAAATATCAAAACAGTTGAACTTGCCTTAAATCATGACTGGTGTATTTTGCTTTCCATTTCTAAAATACAAACAAGCTGCTCCAGTTGATCTTATGAGTTTTGTTGCACCTCTGAAATATGTTTTAACTGTCACATGAGACTTCTGAGTTCAGAAATGGTCTAGAATAAAACCGTGGTAAGTTGCTGTTCACACCTGCACTATCAGCCTGCCTGCATGTAAGCTGCAAATGCTGCAGTTCTAGTTACATTCCAGTTCAGCCTATTGTGCTCTGCTTGCTCTGCTTTATCAAGCAGAAACTGGAGCGCTGAACAAACTGAAATACGGAATAACTTGAACTGTGCATGTTTTTCAACAACTACAGAGGGTTTTGCATTATTCATTTTAAGGCATAACACAAGGGGGTAAGTTGTGGAGGATGGCTAAACATAAGCGAACACAAAAACTACTCTAAATGGACAGAGCACTAAAAGGTCATTGACACCTTGCATTGCCATGAATCATAGCAGTCCTGTCAACTAGGAACGTACTTTCAAGTTTGTTAAAAACCTAAGAAAAACTTGTCATCACATTTCTGAAAAGTACACAGCAAGGAAAAAGCATGAGGAGACTGCCTGCCTTATCCAGTGTGGTCTTTTTAATTTGCATTGTTCCTACTTAGCATTGCAAATAATGGTTTTACTTTGCTGTGAAGTTTCTTTACTTGATCCAGGCAGAAATGGAATTATTTCCTGAAAAACAAATGAATAGTTATGTGAAAATTTGTTTTCCTAGGTCTTGCTTCCTTAACAGCAAACAATGTAGAATATTAAATCCCTCAGTCTAGTAGAAGAATTCTTGGGAATATCTATGTCCTGAAAAATGAGAATACCCTAGAGCTACATCCCAGCCATCTACTTTCCACTGTTGTTATTATTCATCCAGAAATTCTCTTATCAGTTCAGACTTACAAAGGATTAGTTTCATTCCTCAGGCAACAAGAACCACTTGGTATTTTCCATTATCTTCATATGGTTTCCTTTTTCTTCCTGTGCTCCTTACATGAGACTTTCTGACTTTCTATCCACGAGTTCAAAAATGGAACTAGACCTGAGTATGACTTGGATTCCTAAACAGGAGGAAAAGTACTCTGGCGTAGCATCTTTGAAGGTACTTTTGCCCTTTCTGTACTGAGATCCCCCAAAGGTGGGGACCACTGCGGGTCACCTTCTTTCTCTGTGCTGAAATTCCAGAGAACCAAAAACAGCTGTTTTAACAACAGCTCACTTGTCTTCCAAGCAAGGAGGAAGAATACAGGTCTATTATCCAGGGGTAGGTGAGCAGGGGACTCTCTGCAGACTCCTCTGCAGAAATGAGAACTGTATGTTACAAGGCAGATTATGTAAGTGGATGGCCAAGTCTCCTCCTGTCGAGACAGCAGCTCGTGAAGTACCACTATGACAAGGCAAGCCCCAAATTCATCAGGGATGCCGTCTGATCAGAGAGTGAAGAAAAGAGAAATCACAAACAAACAAACAATCCTACGATGCTGTAGGAAAATTTTTATAAATCTATCATGAAAATGACCAACAGAAACAACAAAAATAATAAAGGAATAAAAATACTTAACTCAAAGACTGTATCTGAGCTGGCTTGACCGAGCAAACAGCAGTTCATCACTCATTGCCTCTAGTCTTTTTCGGGTTAGGAGAATATCTGCTGTTATTTTGGTCTCTTTTTAACCATTTCCCTTCTCTTAGACCAGTGAACAGGCAGCTCCTCTGCTCATATCAAATGTTCTGCATGTAAAGGGCTGAAATGGCTTTGAAATGTCTATTCCCTGTCAGAATAAATTATACACATATATACCAAGGATGACACATTTTACTTTGTATCTGAGAAGCACTTTCAAGATTAGCATAAATTATATTTGTAAATTAGAGGTTGGATGCCAAAAAAACCAGAAGATATACTATTTTTATCCCCCAAACATGATTTCAGCAGACCATGAAATGTAATACTGAAGAAAGAAGGGCAGGATCACAACCATGGATTTAGGAACTGCACGGCATGTACAGTTTTACACAAAGCTGCATCAATTTTTATGATAGAAATTAAACATAGAAACAAATTGCACACATCTCTCCTCTATTCATTTTTTTTTTTTTTTTAAGAATCACATTTCAGAGGCTTCATTCCTTGTTCCCAAGGAGGGTATGTACATTATTTTTCCTGCATTACTTTGCTGAAAGACTCCAAATGACTCACAGTGATCTAACATCAAGATCCAGAGGATAATACATACTACCCTACCATCACTTTGAGATATAGGCTGCGGTGTAAATGAATCATGACAGAGGTCAAATTTAGAGTCGTTTCATGCACCTGGAGGAACAACAGCAGTGAGCAACTGACGTGTGTGTGCACATGAAACATCTTCACTCTACCACACACCTTTGCTTTTGAGGTAAGAGATCAGGTGCTGCTTAAGCAGTCAGGCCTCTCAGGACACAGGCTGTATTAGTGCTCTCAAATAAACTTTATTCTTCTATCATACCTGTTAAACCCAAGGTCCGAAGTTTGCTCCTGCAAACGTGCACCTGCCTATACGTGTTGTAATATCTAGGAAGCCTTGCAGAAACTGCTTGCAGCATGCCAATCTGCTCTAAGTACTGCTTGCAGAATGAGCCCATCTAGGCTGTCCGACCCCTGATTGTTTCCAGGAAATCATTTCTCCAAGCAGATATCTCAGCAGAACCCGCAGCACAGTGCACAGGGCACTCTCCTGGGGCCTTCCTGGCAGGCTGCAGCTCTCCCCATCAGCTCAGGCTGTGCTATGAGGGGAGCCAGGCACTGGAGGAACTGCCAAGAGACAGCTCCACATCCTACACTCTGCACAAGGGCCAAGAAAAACATAAGTAACCAAGACTGTCCACAGTCCCCTGGGCAGTCACACAACCCCAAAAGGCAAGCAGCCTCACAGTCTGCTATCTTGCAGGTCACCTGTCTGTGTAGTGCAGGAGGCTGGGAAAGGGAGCAATGACTGGAATTCTGAAAAATACTTCAGATGAAACACTGATGAATAAAACCTACACAGAGCGTGCTACTTCTACAACAAATACATTATCATCCAGTGAGCACGGAATAACGGACTGACTGAGAAGTAAGGACCCCTTGGATACAGAGTGCTTAGCGGAGCCAGATTTCAGGAGTGAACACAAGTGCCAGTACTACTTACCTGCCTCCACTGGCATTCCTTCTGTCCGTAACAGGCAGCCTCTCAAACAGGGCCTGACTTTGGGCTGAGCAACTGGAGCGCCCTGCTGCTTCCCTCCCAGCACCTGATGCAGTGCTGGGCACACCAGGCCCCCAGGCTCAGGACCCATGCACAGCCAATGGGAAATGATGCATATGGAAAGGGCTGCAAGCTGTGAAACCAGGGGATGCTTTTCAGGCAGGAGTGAAAAGCACTCTGCTTTTATCTGACTACAGATATTTTTAAGTTAGTTAATTTTGCAAGGGAGATGCACAGCTAAAAGCCAGTAAATGAAAGCTCATATGCTCAGAGTCACCTCAAATTAGATATGAACCATATGCAGTGCTTAAACTGAGTGTAAATGCATGTTCATGTTAATGGAGTGGGGTTTTGCATCATGTCAAAAATGGGTGGAGCTAAAATAAAGTTGTGTTTTTGTCACATTTGATAGCAAACCACATGGTGCAGACTCCATAATGCCTGAGCAACTGTGGCTAAGTAATTATTTCAGTAAGATGTGAATAATTCAACACAGAAAAAAAATTTTTTTGAATTTTTGTAAAAAAACATTTCTTTTTCGTTTCAAGATGTGATGGAAGAAAAATGAGTAAAAAGTGAAAAAGGGTAGAGGAATGAATGAAATGTGCTGATGCTCTACAAATGGTGATCTGTGAACCAAATGCACACAAACCATGCTCTGCTTGCCAACGTATTACACAGTGCTTAACCCTAACCCTGATTCAGACTTCTTTCAAACAGTGCAGGTGCAGATATTCTTCTGAGCCCCTCTGGGAAATACCACTCTACTTTCTTGTAAAAATCCAAGCTCAAATATAAGCAAATTAAAATTTTAAATAAGTGCTTCCTATGGCCTCCAGCCCCACAAAGGAAGGAGTAAAATATCCACATTTTACAGGTACAAAGTTATATAGTGTTTTCATAGATATTCTGAGTCATTTTGCAGTTACTACAAAAGCATCAATACATTAGAATTCAAATGAGACTAAATCTGTTCTAATTTACAAAATGTATCTTGAAATTTTTTATTTAAAAGGAATTTATAGTTTAAGGTCCTACAAAGTAGAACAGTGCTCACTTGAATACTTTCCCCACTTACAGTGTTCATGGGCTAAATTGGTCTTCCAAGTGCAGGGAACACTGCAGCTTATCCCATCCTAACTACAGAAACTTTCTGCTGGACACATCAGCTTACTGCCTCAGATGCGAACATAAAAATCCCTTTTTTTTTTTGGCCCTGAACAGCTCTGTTGGAGCCTTTTGACTTGAATTTACAGCCAGCACTATTAACCTTATGGTACCAAAAATACAGATTATCACACCTCTGTTCTTCCTCACTTTGGGAGGGAAGGCTTCAGCCCATGCCAGTCATCTCTGTTATTTAAATAGACAGCAGCCCATCGTTAGTATCTGTCTGCTCCTTGACAAATGAAATAGACTTTAAATCTAAGCACACTTTTCAGAAGTGTGATAAAATCAGGGAACAGGAAAGAGAATACTTCCACACTGACTTGTAGACAACTCTCTGTTCTTCTTCTTCCCTCGTCAGCCTCAGTCTGGTTAATAAAACTACTTGAAATCTTGTACATCAGTATTGACAGTTCTCAGCATCAAAGCCTGGAGAGGTTTGTTTTTTAAGAAGCAAAAATCCCATTGAAAATGTCTCTGCTTATGTCACATTTTATCTGTAACAAAATGACCATTATTGTCACATCAGAATATTAATGTGCTTCATACTTAGACTTAGAAATAATACTGTGAAAAAATATATTTTGATGTCTCGATGGATGTTAGTTACTTAGGCAGGGCTGTCAGAAGCTGGTTATTTGTCCAAGAAATAAATACAAAAGTACACTACAATGTCAGAAACACACTTTCTTTGACATTACATGTTAGAGTGTGTGGAAAGTAAGTTTAATGCATATATCGATGGCTAAAACCCAGTAATTTCAGTTAGCTCATTGGAAAAGCAGTGTAAAAGCACTGCTTATCCTATGTCCACTCTGCCCCTGAATCACGTCCATCCAGACTTGGGTCTTCAAATATGTTAGCTGCAGGTCTATGCACCTCTCTTCGAAATCACGAAGAATGGTCCAAATGCAAAGTGCAGAAGTTGTTTCCTCCTCTACCCACAGAGAGAGCTAATGGGACAAGCTCAGGGTATCCTAGTAGACTCCTAAAAGGTCTCTATGTATATGGAACACGACAACCAGCTGCAGTAAACACTACCAATAATCTGCCAAAGCTGCCAAAAATCACAGCATACTGATTTTCATCACTCAGTGGGGATGTTCAGCTAATTACTGTTCATTGGTTACTGACACCTTGTATTTTTTCCTTGCAGGAACAGCTTTGTGCCAAATAGTAGAACAAGAATTGATACGGAAGGAAGTTGATATTTAAGTGCTCCTTTAGTGGCATATTTACATTGCTCAAGGGATCATCAGGACAGCTTATGAAGCTACAGACACGTGAAATTTTGCTGTCAATAATGAAAATACTTTCCAAGCTGAAAAAATCTGCGTAGTTATTTTTAAGGACTTAAAATATTAAAAACTCATGCAACCTGCAGGAAAGGAGCATTCGTAAGTAGCTCATTGCACGAGGGGTGATCAGCTCAATGCTCTTCATACTACAGGTCTATAAACTCCCTTTATTTCTCCATTGCTCACTCTTAGAAATATTTGAGCTTTCAAGAAACAGCAGTTTCTGTGAGCTGAGGTGGTGAGCTGTGGCAGCTGGGGCTACAGAAAATGGCAGACCAGAGTAGTGGGTTGCTACTTTTCTTTGCACTACTAATTACTGTTGAAATCTACAAATCAGCTGTTAGCAGATGTTAGTGGATGTACATTTCTAGGTCACATAAGCCCCTTTGAAAAGTCTTCTATCTAGATATTTTAATCCTGACATAGTATGAACTGTTTTCTATTTCTCATTGCTGCTCTGCAGGCAGGAGTCTACTTTAAAACAAGACAGGAAAGGGATCAGAGACATCAAGCACTGTAGCCCAAATCAGTCTGGAGACTAGACAGCATTAAAGAACATCCCTGCATGTCTATAGCAGCAATTCAGCTCTGTTCTTTATTTACTTATTTTCTTTTAAAAACAAACAAACAAAAAATCCATTCCTCTACGCAGAATACTTCATGCCTTTTTCCATGCCTTCCCACCCAGAGAGCAACTGTGCTGCTGAAGCTCACTGCTCACACTGGCCCCCCAAGATTGCAAGTTTTGTAAAGCTGAGCCAAAAGCCCATTCCTTCAAGATAGTCTTGCAATAGAAAACCTTAAACCAGAGCAGCTTGAACTCGAGTATCTTGAGCTATTCTATATGCTTTTGGATCAAAATAGACTTTCAAGTCCTACAGAAAGCTCATGGCAATGCATATTTCAATTTGCACTGCCACCACTTACGCAGTCTGTACAGAGGTGCTGATTACTCTGATTCCTAGAAAGGATCAGCTGAAGCAGACACTGTGTGCACTTCTGTGCACCTGCCCTGAGAAATGCTCCATAGATTTCCTGGAATGATATGTAGAAGACTTCTGCTGAGGACCAGCTTATTATTCTGGTATCTAGAAACTCTTCAAACTTATTTTTCCTGAGTAATTGAAAGATAACCTTTGTTCAGAAACACTTATTGGTACCTAGCTATTTCACCATGGATTCATCGCTTTACCTCAAAAGCAAGTGGTTAATGAGGTGGGAAAAGAGGAGCACAGTTATGGTATTGTACCTGTGCAAAGTGTCCTTGCAAATAAATGTGAAGAAAGACAGCATATTTCACACTGGTATTTTTGGGTTTATATGTCTATTTGTGGTCACATTTTCAAGCTGTCCTTCACATCTATACGTAACAGATGCACTTAAAATCAGAGTCAGAGCTCTCTTATATCCTGCTGTAGGATTCTGAGAGGGCAAAGCAAGTCCAGTCTGAGCACTGTATTACACACAAAAAAAACCAGGGAAATATAAACTACGGAGCTTGGTAGATGTGATACAAGCTAAAGTTTTTATCTATCTTCAGATATTAAAAAGCAGTTCATACTTCACAGGTGTATCCAGTAAAATCTTTAGGACAGCTTTGATTCAAGACAAAGTTTAACTTCAGGAGGGCTCATGAAAGTCGTATCAAGCAAAGAAATACATCCCAGGGAGAGAATATTTCCTGCTACGCAAGTGACAAAACTGGGTCGTCTAATGGAGTTTCTCCAAAGCTAGTGCCTGTGATTCTTGAACTGAGGATAAAAAATGCAAATAATCTTTTAACACACATATGAGTTACTTAGGCATATGCTTATTAATCTGTGTTTATTACTCTTCAAACTGAATAGAGAAACAATTAGATCCCTTTTTAGCAGTAGTAGTACAGGGCAGGCAGATGTATAACTGATTTACAGAGTATGACAGGCAGTGTGCGTCAGAGAAAGCCTACATCAGCAAAGAGACATGTTAAAGCTGCATTTGAATTTTCTTTTTTAGGACTGAACAGGTGACGGTTTCCTTCACATTCTGAACACAATAAAAGTGGGAAATAGCCTGAATTTCAGGCTTGGGGAAAATATATTGCTTCAAATTAGTGGAAAATGAACAGTGGTAATTTCAGTCCTCTCTTTCAATTGAATATAGGAGTGCATATCAGATAAAAGAAAGCCAGACATATCTCGAAGTCTGTCATTAGACTTTTCCACTTCCACATGCCACAAGCAGTATGCAGAAATGACAGCTAGAAATCAACTGCTTTCCTACATTATCCTCTCAGGTGACATATACATTAATTGCAGCTGATGAACTGGAAAAGAAATTGCATTTATTTATTTATCTATTGTTTCCAATAAAACAAAACAAAAATACAGCCAGGAAATAAAAGACTGATTTCTTGTGTTAACTCAATGAGAGCAGATAAAGATCCTATTTAAAAGACATCATTATTACTTCCACAAAATGTTTACATCAGTTGTCAGAATAAGAACTGACTGCCTATTTCAGCTAGGAAGCATTTGAATGCAAAGTCATGAAGCTACCAAAGAGGGAAGCTTGTAGGAGGCAAACGTCTAAACTGATCAAATCATCAGCATCTTGCTTCTGAAACCAGAGGGCTGAATTCAACATAATGCCTCAAGCTTGAAAAAAAAACATTACAAAACCAGTAACCTGAGCAGGCTATGTTCCCAGTTCCTTCTGTCCCCATATCACAGACAGTCACATCACATCCTTTGTCAAAGCCAGGCTGGGACCCTTCCTGCCTCTACTTTAGATGCTTTGCCAGGACTACAAGTTGAGAAGTCACTCAGTACAGTTACAGTGCGTATGGATGTGAATGACTGGACAGACAATGCTGCCTGTGCCTGAGAGGAGCACTCTGCACCTGTGCCTCTTACACTGAGGAGTGAGTCAGATGGGTCCTCTGCATCACTCAGCCACCTCAGGGCTGTCCTTCTGTCCTGCCTTCAGCCACCAAGTGCTGAACAGTTCTGAAAGAAAAAACAGGACTAGCACAGTCACCCTCAAAACAAAGCTCTTGCTCTTTAAGTTTCCCAGGGCATACACATATACTGTCCTACATACAATTTACACACCTTGCACAGAAAGCATCAGTCTTGGCAAGCATTGTTTTCCAATGAGAATGCTCTGATACACAGTCAAATAGTTGCATGAGTATTCCTTGGAAATCATGGCTATTGTTGATCCTCCTCACTCTGTTACATTTTCTGTTTTCCATGCCAGCCTCTGTTCCCAGTGTTTTTTATTCTTGGTCCTTGCCAAGCCTGCCTGTTACCTGCTCATTAGCTCTTCTGTGGCAGAAAATGTTCCTAAAATAAACTAATTCTAGTAACTTCCAATTTATTTTCAGGCTGAGTGAGTCTATAATCTCAGGTATTATTTAGGTGAGCTCACAAATGTGTTCAATAGACTCTGAACCTTGTTGTATTAAGGCAAATGGAATTATATAGATTAATTTTATTTGGAAATCTGAATAAAACAAAAAAATCCACACAATTCCTAACCCCCTAGAAGACTTGCTTTGCTGGGTTTTTGCCTATACATAATAGAGGCATATACTAGCAGTAGCAGCACAGGTTTGTTCTGATGTCTTACACAAAGGAAACCCTGTCTGGTGTTCTCCAAAGCAACTTCAAAATTTTCCAAGAGCGGGTAGGCTGGAAACATATGTGCTTTTAGTTAATACTTTAATAAAACCATTGAGTAACACAATGAGCCAAACCTACAAAAAGCTCCACCAACACAGAGATTTTTATACAAAATTCAAAAGCCTGAGTTCCCTACTGAATAATTGTAGAGTTCTCGTTCCATTGCAGTTAAGATTACAAAATATTAGCAACCTTAAGGAAATCACAAGAGCTTATGTGAGAAAGGTCTTCAATCAGTTAACAACTGTTCCTCCAAGATATCCAAAACAGACCTCATTACTTTTCTCTGCATGTTTTTAAAATCAAAAAAAGTTATTTACTTGCATTTAACCTAAAAAGAAAAAAGAAAAAAATGCAAATCCCAAAAGTTCACATAACTGTGGATAAATGATTTACAGAATGCACACTTTTCCCCATTTATTACTAAAAATATCAGTGAAAATTGACTGTGATTTTGAAGGGCAGGAGAACAATAAGCAACTTATCTACAATTTCTGACTATATTGAAAGTACTTTGAGGCTTTTAATACACGTGACAATTTTACTGCAGGCATTAGAAGTATAGTCAGTTTGATCTTCAAAGGTCTTATAAAATATGGCCTACCACTTTCTGGGCAATTCAGTGGCATTTGTAAATACACAGCACCACCACAGTACCAGTAATATGCTTGCTCTGATATTTTACAACTCTTGATCTTAATCAGAGAATGAGGGAAAAGGAGCAATGGGGAAGCAGAGGCCACCCTCAAGCCTGCAGAGATAGAAGGATGCAGTTTGGTTTGGCAAAGAGGAGCTGCATGACTGAAGGATGTCAAGGACTTCAGAAGACCCCTCTCACTGAGAAACACAGTCTGTACAGCTGTCTTGTACAGTTTTATAGTCTTGTATGTCTGTAGTACCTGAGCATCTCTTCACCATTCACCTATCTCTATTGAATGCAGCATTGCTATATTGGATGCAGCATTGCTATAGCTCCATTTCAGAGGCTGGCAGATGGTGCAGAATATATAGCCAAGTAAAACCTGAGTCCATGCCTTAATTTCCAGGCTTCAGTCTCAAAACCAGAACCACTCTTCCCCTGTCAAGCTTCTCTTATTCACTACGTGGTTAGAATTTCATCTCTAAAATACACATAAATATTGGTCTGAGTTCACTGCAGAGTGCCAGAGAGCAGCCCTAAAGCCTTCTGAACAGGATGCATCACAAACCATCACAAAAGACTTGAATTCAGGAGGAAGCTTCTGACTCTACAAAGAACCCCACCACTTGATCTTGACAGACTCTCTGGGTAAGGAAAGCCTTTGTCCTGAGAGTGCATAAGGGCTTTGCAGTTAAGCCTCAGAAGTGTAAAGCAAGGGCACAATAAGCTTTTGGCATATCTACAGCTGTCACTTGTTCTTTTCCACAAAGCTCACCAGCATACTGGTAGGAGAAACGCAAGGCATATACAAAAAGGATAAAATAAAACACCTTAATCATAGAATCATAGAATCATAGGGGTTGGAAGGGACCTCAAGAGATCATCGAGTCCAACCCCCCTGCCAAAGCAGGTTCCCTACACCAGGTCACACAGGTCGGCATCCAGGCGGGTCTTGAATATCTCCAGAGAAGGAGATTCCACAACCCCCCTGGGCAGCCTGTTCCAGTGCTCCATCACCCTCACCGTAGAGAAGTTCTGACATTCGTGCGCAATACGCCGATATGATACACCCCTTGGCCAATTACCTGCAAACAGATCTGAGTTTGGGAGAAATATCTGGGCATTCTGGCGTAAAAGAAAGGCATGATGGACAGAAAGGCAGTGTGCAAGTGTGTCTAGTGAGCACAGTGAAGCACCAAGGTCACGGGACCCAGTAATGGCTAAGAAACACAGAGTCATGTTGCCTTTCAGAAAGCAAATAGACAAGAGGAAGAGGAAGATGAAAAGCAAAGGGAAAGTCCTGTCCTTAGTGCACTAAGATGCTTCATGGATGAACACACATTTCCTCTACTGTAGATACACTCACGCATAATAAACCTGAATTCATTAATACTAAATATTTATGCTCAGCTTGTAACTGGTCCAAAAAAGCAATTATGAAACATCATGTTGACGGCAAGTATAAAACCATTAAAACTTGGATCAGTCACACAATACAGTGTGTCTCTGCACTGTTAACAATAACAGGATAGTACAATTCCCAGTGCTTTCTATTAAAATAGTGCAAAACCCATGTTTTGCTGTTACACAGATCCGACAATGAGATCTCTGTAACTGACAATATGCTGCATTCAGAGCTATGAACACGATTTCAGCTGCCCACTAAATCTAGCATTGTTTATCGGGTAAACTCAGATGGAGCTCTTGGACTGCACTTTGGTTGTAACACATTGCTTGTACCCTAACACGTTACAGGTGCTGTTCATGGAAGAAAATGCTCCGCAGGGAAACAAATACAAGCTGATGACAGAAAATAGTTCTAGAGGAAGTAGCTGAGCAGTTTGGTACTGGGAATACATTATGACAAAAATATGACTTACACAAGTCTTGGCTGTCCCTTCATTCCATCTAACTCTTCTCTTTGGGTAACACTCTATGTAAATACATGGTGCCACTTAGTAAAACATTTGCTGCTAGGAAAGATGGTAAAAGACATGGTACTAAATAAGTATTTTATATGGACCACAACCCAAGACACTAATCCTTTCATCAGGATTCAAACTGGCATATATAAAAATACTTAAATATAAAAGGCCCAAGGAAGTCGCAGACAAAATGTTAAAATTAACGTCTACTTTTTATCCCAGGTAATTTATTCAACTACTATAAATAAATTCTTCCAATTCTAATGTTGACCATCTTATAATGTAATAAACAAAGGATCTCATACTGCAGATTAAGAGGAGTGTTTTCAATGTTGAGTATATTCTATTATTTAGTATGTGCTTATGAACCCTACAACGTTACAGCTGGTTCAGGCAGTTCAGCCTGAAAAGTGACTCGTTTTTGCTATACATACTTGTAATATTGAGTAAGAAATGCCGATAATAACTATGCTTTAAACATAGTTTTCTGTAACACAAAAATCAAACACATCTCAATAAACTGTGTTTTAGCAACTGCCTAAGAAGAAGACTGAATTATAAAATTATTGTGCTTCTATCAGCATAAAAAAACAGCAGCGCTGCTTAGCAGAAACAATCAGACAACTGTCCATTTCCCCAAAAACGTTTCAGAGTACTTTTTTGTACAATACATGCAAAGAAATATATGAATAACATCATCCATTGGTAGAATTCATAACATATGATTCAAAAAAAGCATTAAAAGCCACAACCCTTAAAACTTCCAATTCAATTCTAGCCTAGAGATGAGTCGTGGAAATATGGTAACAGAATGTTCTTTACTCTTTTTTCCAAGTCAATCTCCATCTCTTCAGTTGTTCCTCATGTTACTGTCTAAACAGAGTTACCTTGTCAACAAATTGTCATAATATTTCTTGAAGAATACTTCCTAAGTGCATTCTTTTAGGATAGATTAAGCACAGTAAGCCACACCAGTCCCTTGAATGAATTATAAGTAGCTTAAACCCACCTAAATATTGATTTAACTGCTAGAACAAAATAACTCTTTTGGGTAGCCTTAATAAAGGATTTAAAATACTTACTAAGCATGTTTGATCTACTGGGTAAACACAACTGTGAAGAATCCATTCCAGTCTCTCAAGTAACACTTTGCATATTTTATAACTTTCCTGGGAAAACTTTCAGAAGTTCAGTAGTTTATTACATATTTATTATTGAACTATACCTAGGGACCTAATTTAAACTCATATCATGTGAGAAGAAATTAAGACTGCTGTTCTTTCCCAAGCCTGTTCTGTTTGTCCTGGATCTGAGCACCGTGGAGCACATGTTGGTGCGCCTTGCATCAGCACTGTAGTAAAGACTGCTACTTCCAAGTAAAACAGCACTAGAATTTCATTCTCTGAATTAAGACTCCCTCTGTGTGGTCCCATTGCTGCTATTGGTTAGGATTGAAAGTTACCACTGAAATACCCTTTCAGTGGTGGAAAGAAACTGGGGAATGATAATGCTCCCAGTAATGTTGGCTAAAAAGCCAAAGGCAGAGCATGATTTTGCATTAGCAATACCAGCACTAGCAGATCAAACAGTAACCTACAAACCAAATCCTTAAAGTACCTCCATGTCAGGGTGGCTCTGAAGAGCAGACTCATCTGGCACTGCGAAGCGACCATCCCCTCACACATGATCCCTCAGAATAGAGATTAAGCTGCAGTCTATCTGCCACATAAAGCCCAGCATACAAACAGGAGGTAAGGTTGCATATCAAGGTGATTAGGGAGGAGTTGCATCCCTTATTCAATCAACTCCAGAAGAGATGCAAGGAGAATAGCTGGGAGAGGTGACTCCCTCAGTCTGCAAGCACAACCTACAGCCTTTACTTTACTTTTGTACAAATGTGCCCACTTCTAGTCCGCACAAAAAAAGACCTGGGAAAACTAGTCAGAGAGCAACATCAATGACATAAGCTAAACAAAGATGCAGACTTCTAAGGAATGACAAAAACATTTGCTCCATACAAGTGACTACTCCTTGAAAGTGAAAATGCTCTGCAGGAAGTGAGAGCTGGTGATGTATCACAGCTCTATGCAGTCCATGAAAGGCAGGAAAAGGCAGGGTAAGTGAGGACATAGAAAGAGCTGCAGAGCACACACAACTGATTGGGCAAGGTTAAGGATGGATGGCATCCTTATGCTTTTTACTCACTAGACTAGAAAGTTAATTTTGTTTTAGAACAAGAGGAAGTATGTTTGGATCTACAAACCATCACCAAATTTCCTGCTCTTGGCAATGCATTCTTCTAGACCAGCCTTCTGTCTTGCTCAAAGCCCTCACATAGCCCAGCTGCTTTCTGGTGATGTCTCTGGGGTAGCAAGATGAACCACATAGGGAGTGTCTCTCCTGACACAAAACAGGAGTTTATTGATTGGAAGTCAGGACTTTCTTCGCTCCTTCTCCTCAAACCAGTCTCCAAGGGAATTCTGTACCCAACTGCTGATTTCACAAACACCAGAACGATTCCACTACTCTTCGTAAATCAACTCCCACTGACCTGTGTACCACCTCAGGTAATTAGGTAGATTCCCAGATTGGCAAATACCCAAGGTTAGTCTTAAATCTCAAGGGAAAGAATAGTCACAGAGCTTTTGAAAGATTTTCAGGTATCTCACAGTGATACTACACCACTCATTACAGTCAACTTAAATGAAGTAGAATTGACTGAGTTGGAGTTTCTGAAATGAAATGAAATACAGCCTAAAGCATCCTGAACAGCCCTCTCCTGGGCATCCCCCCATTTACTTCTCACACTTCTCAGGTGATAAATGTAATCTCTCCATTTATTGGGCCATATTTTATCAAACACAAATGTATGTGTCACTACACATCTGTGCACTCCCTAGATGACCTCTCCAGGTTGTGCTAATGAGACTGCAGCATGACAGAACTAGGCTCAAGTCCCCACAGAGCAGAGCTCAGGACAAGGAAGGCTGACAAAGACAATCAGTTTCATTTGGGTATTTATTCAGGAACTGCAGAAAATAAATTATCTTATTTCTTCTGAAAAGCTTTCTAGTTTAACTCTTAGCTAAGCAGCATAGCAGTTTCTGTGCTTACTTGGACAAAGAAATGCTGGGGTAAAGAAACCCCCAAGTAAATAGCTGAGGTAACAGTTGCTGGTGGCCGTGGCTCCTGGGTGGGACATCTGATGTGCATCCATTAACCCTGCCTTGGACTGGCTCAATCCTGGCTCACCTTAAAGCTGTACATTACAGAATCCTCCCAGACAGCAAGATTCAAAGTGGGGTGTTCACAGCACGCACCCAACAAGCAGCTCTTCTACATCCTCCCTATTAAAGTCACTGTTACCGCTTTTCAAGAGAGATCACCAAGAATCACTGAAAGATAACTCTGGATTCAGAAGTTCTCACTGACAAAGGATGGAAGGCTGCAAGCTCACTAAATGTGACCCAATTAAAACTCAGCAAGGATTAGATCCAAAGCTAAACTTTGTTTCTGTTGTGACAATGCCCAGTGAATACTATTTCAGAATTCTAAATCCAAACCCATCTGATGTTTGGTTACGCAGGTTTGGGGCCCAATCATAAAGAGGTTATTCTAGAAAACTCTTGGGATAGAAATATAGAGCTGAAGCAATATTACAGGAGTGAATGTTTTGATGAACCTTGAATTTGGGGAAATGGATGGGGAACAACTGAGACATTACATCAAGAAGTAGCTGAGCTTCACTTAAAAAAGACGGATAATTGATTTCAAAGGAAGGGAGAATGGTAAAATGAACCATGTAGAGAAACCCTTGAGGTTCAGGATACCTTTCAGCATGTATGACTCAGTATCACTCACGGAGTCCATTGACTATAATATTTTGGCCCTACAAATTCCAGCTAATAAAAATTAATTATCAATGCATACTCACATGTAAAGTAGATAATAGCATGCCATTACTTTCAGAATACAGTCAGACCTACTTCTTGAATTCTGTTTCTTCTAAAATTGATGTGCTACAGATAATGCAGCAAGAAATAGGTGAACAGCTTTTAATAACAAAACAACTTAAAGTTTAAAATGTCTACTTTCTTATTAAGCTAATAGCATATAATAACCATAAGAATAAACCATAATGTTATCATCTTATTTGCATGGATATCATACTAGAGTCAATGAAATTATTAGAGATTTACACAGTCATTGGAAGAAACATCAAGCCCACAGTGTATAAACATTAAAAAATCCTAATTAGAATCAAGTATTTTTGACAATTTTATTTCCAGCTAATTAGTACTGATGTTTTAGTGCTAAGATCTAACTGTACTGTATTCTGCAATAAAGAATGATTCATACCTACATTCAAATAAATAATTCAGTAAAGAATGATGTGTAAAAGTGCTTTTGCTTATAGTGCTGTCAAAGTGAAACACTTGGACAAAAATGTTAGTAGTCATACGCTCTTAACAGGTTGAGATTAGACTAAGTGCTATTTACAGGGAATCAGAGAGCCAACCCACAGACTCAGGGTAATTAGTCAACAGAGCTGGCTTCTTGCAGTATGACATGCAGGGATCAATTTCTGGGGCTCATAAAGCCGCCCAAGTCTGTAACAGGAACAGTGTTCAACAGGGAGACCTCAGCTGCTGCAGTATTGTAACTAACACCTTGAGCAGCTTCCTTACTCAAGACCTTAAGGGTTTAATGGAGGCTGCTGACAGTGAATGGAGAAATTCAACCCTACGACCCTGAAGAGGAGCACAGTTCTATGCTTGCATAACCCAGTGCCCAAAGCCAGAGTCAAGATCTGGGACCATGCTCCATCCTGGAGCTTCTGCACACTTACATGCATGGCACAGAACTGCCAGAGAATCACATGCCTGCATTATTCCATGGGCACACCAAACTGGCAGGTACAAACCTGACAAAATGTGATCACTGCACTTGGAAACATGTATCTCAGTGTTTTCTGTACACATGCAAAACCATAAGGCTGCATGCACAAGCTTCAATACTTAATGAAGAACCTGTACGTGAAGTTACCTGGAAATACACTGAGAAGCTTCACATCTAAAACTCAGAAAGCCAAAGCGTTCTTGTGCACAAAAGCTTTACCCATGGTGATTTTAACAAATAAACCATCTCTAGGCAACGGTTGTATCAGAAATGATAGACAGTAAAAATACAGTGACAGAATGATTTCTACGAGATTGCTGTGAAGGAGAAAACATTCCTAAACTTGCACAACATTCAGAATTTGGAAGATCTCCATACATCTCTCTGCTTCACCACATCCTGCTTGAGCAGGAAGCTCCATGACACTTAAGGTCCCATCCAACCTAAGCCATTCTATGACTCCGAATGTGCCTCAGCTGTGACTCATCCTTTGGAGGCTCCTTCCTCAGCAGGTGCCCAGCAAGTTCCAGCAGGCAGTTCTGGTGATTTAAAGCATGAGACTGAAATGCGAAGGATCCAGTTTAACGCCCCATTTAAAATGAGGAATATAGAGATCAGCACACTGTGGATTGGAAGGTGCAGAGGTATTGCAACAAGCAATATGGAGAAGTTTAAGACACACTGAGGAGAAGAGGTGCACCTCTTTAGTATGTTAATAAAATCAGTTCACTGTGGAATGAGCAGCGAGTGAAAAAACAAACTGTATTTTTACTCCAAATTTCAATCACTGTGTATAAAACATCCAAACAAGGATAAATAGAGCTTATTTTGCTCTTCTGGCAGTGGAAATCACTGACTTCAGCCAGAGTAACTCTCCTGTACACTAATACCTTGCGAGGATTTGTTGTCTTCCCTTGCCTCAGTGCTGCATTGTGCTCAGCTGCTGTAGGCCAGCAAAACTTCACAACACCGAAGGAATGATGCCAACTTATGGCAGCTAAAGATCTCTTATTCTCAAGCATGAGGAGGAGGGAGTGGAGGAATTTATTAGTGCAGTTACTTTAAAAGGCCAATTACAATTTTATTAGAGGAAAAGCATCAGTAGTTTCACTTATTTACAGTGTAACAACCATGCTATGAATTGAATTTATACAGATAATTTTTTCAAAAAATAATTAACACTAAAACCAATAAAAATGAATTGACTGTTGTTCAAGACAGTTTGGAGTAGACTGGTGATATTTTCCATTTGGTGAAGCCTTTATTATTACCACTTTAATGTCCTGAGCTTAGACATTCTGCTTCCTTTTACCATATGTCACTCGTATTCTGCTCTTCTGGATACATGTGTGGGAAGGAGCAGGGCTGATGTATATTGGAAAAGTTAACTCTGTCAATTAATTAAAGCCTTTATTTTTACATAGCTAACATTCACGAAATGGGAAATAAATTAATTCTAAACCAATAATAAAGAATCACTATCATTAATTAGTCCCTTAACGATGACTGACAGTAATAACCCAAGAGAAAAAAAAATCCATTTTATCTCTGTAAATAAAAGCTGATGCAAAGGCTTATGGCTCTGGTTCTCTCACAGAAACAGTCCTGAGGACCATGGCATTCTTGTCTCAGACATGGTACTGGATTTGCACACAGTGACTTTTTCTGCTGCATGCCAGCATTCAGCTCACTCACCCTCCCAAGGAGCTGACACAAGTATCATAGAATGGCTTAAGGTGGAAGGGACCTCGAGGACGTTTAGTTCCCACATCCCTGCTGCAGGCAGAGCTGCCAACCACATCAGGCACCAGCTCAGGTTGCCCAGAGCCCCATCCAACCTGTCCTTGAACACCTCCAGGGATGGGGTGTGCCTCTCTGGGCACATAGCGTGACTGGTTTCACACAAGTTCAACATACGCCTGTAAAATTTCAGTGCAGTTCACTCTGTGTAGCTATGCCTTGTCTTACATGGATAGCTGGGCAAGCAGAAAAATCAGGCCACAGGAACATTCCAGAAGCAAGGCAGCTACTGCCTGGAGACAGAAACATACGCACCTCCCACATACCCATTCTCCACAGACTCATTTCAATCTATTCATCCAGAACAAAAAAACACGCTAATAGAAGAAATGAAGCGTTCTCCTTTGTGCTTGGAACCATAGCGTAAATAGCTGAGACCCATCTTGTGTGCCGTAAGCATGATAGCTAGCAGCTCCTACTGCCTCAAGGGAGCAAGGGAAAGGGGAACAAGGCAATGCCATCACTGCCCTTTGTGCTGCCCCAGGACCAGGGCACAGTGCTCCCACCAGCTCCACACAGACCGGAGGGCAATGTCCTGTTTTGGTTCTTCCCTAAAGCTCTTCCCAGGGTTCTACAGGGACACAGCTCCTTCCCTGGCAACACTGCACAAAGAAGGCTGATCCCTGAAGGGAAGAAGAGTTCATAATTCCCAGTTCTGAAAATAAGGCGTATTTAATTGAATCAGGTTGCAACTGCAGCAGGAGCTGCATCCTTTTTTTTTTCACAAGAATGAGTCAGTCATTAAAACTGGGCCTGGATGCCAGACTTTGCTAGCTTGCATTTTACAAGGCAGCCATGGCAGCTCCTTGTCTGCTTCTCTGTGCAAACAGTGGCAATTACTGCTCACTTGGACATGAAATGTGAGTACTTTGGACCTAATTAGAGCTAAAACAATTTAAAGACAAATATTTCCCTTAGAGAAAACCCCATCTGAAACCACACTTCATACACCTGCCTGGATGGATTCTTAGCGCTGGAGATACCCACATTACACTGTGCTGCCTTTAAGGAGAGCAAAATCAAGAGCTCAGAACAAGCTTTAATTTCAAGTGCACTGCTGATGTCTATATTGCTGTGATCCTGTGACACAGTTCTTTAACCAGCCAGCTGGGACTGCATCCAGGCCAGTAGCACTGCTTCGCTGTCAGGCTATAGGGAAAGCTATTTGTACATGCAGCCCTTTAACACAGATCAGCAGCACTAATAATTATCATTGAATTATACGTAACAACGAGTTAGAACTCAGACATAAACTAGCTTTTGAAAAGAAGATGCTATCATTAAACCATAATGCAGTGAGTTTGAAACCAAGTAAGAAGCTGTCATCTGTCTCATCTGGGTTGACTTCACTGTTCCATATCGTCAGCCTACTGTCTGTTACAGTAACAGGCGGTGATATTTTTAAACACCTTTGATCAAGCTTTTTCTTTTTTGTGGAAACAGCTGGAAGTTAGGAGTGTCTGGTGCCATGTCATCCTGTCTCCTCTCACACCACTGCCTGATTCCAGAGCTGTGAGTTCCTTGGCTGATGGCAGAAATCTCAGAACTTCATCAAAATCAGTGACACAATAGGAGTTTGCATGCTTGAATATTTGGCTCAGTGAGGATTCATCTATCACACCGAAATGCGGTCCTGGATAGCAATTTGCACCCTCCAGCTAAATTAAAAATCCAAAGTTAAATTTGTTTAAAACATTATAACAGAAAATCTATTTTCTTCTTGAACAGACCCCATGTGGAAACTTTAGAAGTCTGAATCTTCATAAGCAGATTAACTTTGGCATCTCCCACCATGAAGCTGGAATATTTAAATCTAAAAATAGCATGCTAAAGCTGTTTTAAGTTGGATAATTCAGCCGGAGGTGGCTCTCATTTCATCTAGCTCTACCTAATTTGCTACAGCTAAAACCTTTTTGAGACATGCTGAGCAAAAGGGACAAGCGAAGTGTCCCCTTGTCTGTAGCTTAAAACTCCTCATTAAATCTTGCAAGACGTAGCTCATACCCTGTCCTATATTTAAAAGGTCACTTTTGACCAAGCTGTCATTAATCACACATCTGCACAACTTAATCAATTGCTGAAAGCTTATATTAGGAGCTGCCTGTAGTGGCACGCAAATCTTTTTGCCTTAGTTCAGCTTCTTCCCAACTAAGCTAAGCCAGTTTACAGCAGAAAGGTGAAAAGCTAATGCTCATCTGTCAGATGAGACAAACACAGGAGATGCCTCTTCTTTTTGTTTTCATACTCAAAGATCAAGGAGAATGCGCACTGGCACAGGGAGGTTGTTGTTTAATTAAACAATAGCTATGGAGAGAGAACTATCTCTTTGAAGTGCTTTAACTTTTGTGCCACTTTCTCAAGTGAAAAAGATAGAAAGATCCTCATTGCTTTGAATGCTACCAGCTTAGATCTGGGGGAGGAGGCAAGGGGGGAGAAAGTCACACTGAGGAAACTATATATTCAAACTGATTAATAAATGTAAACACATCATTAGATTAAATAGCGGGTTAGTTTTCTGACAGCCTGGCTGTCAGGAATAAAGAAAAAAAAACAACAACAAAACCACAGAAAAACAAACAGCAGCTAAAATGCTAGAATTATTTGCAGCTTGATGCTGTTTTTGTTCGAGTGGGTGAGAATCCTTCCATCAACTTAATGCAGCAGGAGCTAGCCCTGGGCTGTTTTCTGCAACCCTTTTTATTAGAGGAAATTAACCATTTCCTACTTCATTCCGCTTATTCATAATTACAGTCTGATTTTTAGCCATGCAGAGATTCCTGCTTCCCTCTCCAAGATTGGAACCTGATGTTCTTTTGTGAAGGACTTCTTGTTTTAAGGAGGATATTCGGGGCTGGGATAGGTGGTTATACACCCACAAAAATTTAATTTCTCCTATGGAAATATTTAGGAATAGCTGAGAATAAGGAAAGTTCCACAAGTGCCTTGAACTGACCATATGTGGCAAAACGAAACAAAAATACATTTCAGATGGGAAATTTCTTGAATGGGGGAAGGCAGAGCACACTGATTGTTCTTGCCTTCCACTGAAATCCTTTGTGAGTGTGTATTCTCAGTGCACAATCTATACACTTTAAAACAAATCTTTAGAAAAGATGGAAAATCCTAAGCAAGAATATGAACAAGAAATAAAATGAATTCCACTGTCTGTTATTTACTGAGGGATCGAAAATCTCCAGCTGTGAATTTTTCTGTTCAAGAAATCCTATTTTTTAGATGTAAGGATGGCTGAATCCACTGAAAAATATGGACAGATAACATAAGCAGTGAAACTGTTGCCAATTCAATTACACAGCCGATTAGTACTCAGTAAAGCAGAGGGAAAAGGAAAAGATTATAATGTAAGCTCAATATGTGAGAGGACATAAAAAACCGATACCTTGCTTGTCTTGAGATCTCCAGATTTAATCAAATAATCTTCAGGTATTGCACACAGAATTTTGTCCCTTTCCACAACAAATATTTATTTTTTATAATAGATAAGCACCTATTTTAAAAAAATGAAATGATGTTTAATTAAGGACAGAATGCTTCTTATTAAATAGTACATCAGTTGTTTGTACCATATGACACACATAGTTAGATGATCATAGCAATAACTTACATTTATCTGTGTACTTGCAAATACTCCCAGGAGACAAATAAAAGGGCATATGGCGTCTCTTCAACTGTAATCATTACTAGTGGATCATATTAAACTTCTGAAGGTGAACTGAGTGCTTGTAACAGAGTTATGAGCCCTTTAATACAGATGACTTTTATTGTTTCACAGTACTACAAAAGGTGTTATGTTGTTCATCGTTTTAAAGAGCAAAGCTTTAGGAAATGCCAGTTTAGGAAGTTCTACCTACTCTTAACTTCTCTCAGAGTCCACAACCAGGCTCGCTTTACTGTTTAGGTTAAAACCAGCCCTGCTATTTGTAGACATTACAGCCATTTATTCCCAATAAACAAACAGTACCAAGTGTGCTCTGTTCCTATCTTGTGAGGCTTGCTTTCTGATGCAATGGTAGCAGCTCACCACATCACGTCTGACACAAGGTAGTATCAAAATCACAAAGTTATACCTTCATCTTGTACCAGAAAATCTCTAGCTTTCACCACAGCAGGTCAGATGTATCCAGACCTGAGCAAGTTGCCTGAACTCTCCTCTCAACATATTAAATGCAATATAGAAACAGAGCTGTTTGAGGAGTGCACCTTCAACCATGGCACACATCTCATGGGAATTCTGTGCTGTGTTATTTCTTTTTTGATTCTAATATTCAAATACAATCTCAAATAGTCTCAGATTTTCTCATGAACTATACACAATGTCAGGCTTTCAGAAATGTGAAATATGATGTTGTTTTTATCTTCCTTAGAGCTTCTGGATGATGCAATTGTGCAAATATCAGACCATCTTAATCTTTATTGCTTTCCAAATAGTGATAATTAAGATGTATATGATTGTTTTTCTCAGCACGAAGATGCATATTGGAAACTTCAAGGCTCTACCATGTGTACCTCTGTGTGTATTCACCAGAGATGGGGTCTGCTTATCACCCCAAATGTCTGCTGCACATTATGTCTGATGCCCACAAGAAACAACAAGCTGAGATAATAAATGAACAGCTATTGCTAGCAGCTTTACTATAGTCTGCTTCTCCTCACAGTAAGCAATTCAGTATCACTCTGAAACATGCCGTATTTCTTAGCAGAAATGACTGAAAATGATTGAAAATGATCTGTTGCCTTGAAATTTATACCACAACAGCTATTTAAGGAGTACATATCAATTTGTTTTGAGAATTCATCTGTACCCTGTAATGAAAACTGAAAACTTGTTTCCAGTTGTTCTCTTACAGAGTAATGGAATTAAATGGTACCTGAACTCCAGTATCCCTCAGAACCTCCAAGAGGAGTACCTCTTTTTCCTTTCCCAATTTCCTAGCATGGAAATTGGGTGCGTAACAGTTTTCATGAAGACATAAGCATCAAAGAGACATGAAAAAATTCTGTTGAAGGATTAAAAAACATAGAAAAGAAAAATGAGAGGCAGTTACTCATGAGAAGACCTTGGGAAAAAACCGTGCGGAACTGAAAGATACTAGAAGTTTGGACGTGCAGTTCATAGTGCACACTAGGCAGGATGGACATTACTGAAAAGTCTCCGTGGATTTCTGTTTGAAGATCTAAGCAGCTACACTCAACAATGCTGTTGTGTTTACAGTAGCAATCGCAAAGCATGACAGAAATATTCTTTGACTCACAAAGGAATGGTATTCCATTTGCTCTGGGAACTGTTCAATGTTATCTTCTATTCTCCTATTTAAAAGCTGCACACAATAAGAAAACAGAGCCAAGTGCCGTGATCACAATAAGAATAACAAATACAAAACTCATGGGTACTCTATAGGCTGAAATTTGTTTGCACAAATTATTCAGTGAGCACTTATGAATAATGAATACATTGTGGAAATCAGGATCAGTTTATGAATGATTTATGAACCGAAATATGGGCTGAATTTGTCAGATAACCTTATTTTCCACAAGTCACTCAACCATCTCTTGCATTAAATGGTACCAACTGGTTTCCAAATAGCTTTTTAAACCAAACTTTTCAAGACCTTCCATGTTATTATCTGTGAAAGCTTTGCTTAAAAAACAAGTAATTATTCAGAACTAATACTAATGCCCCATTCATAGGTTAATAACTGAAGGTTATAATGTGACAGTTTGCCTATCAATCCCACGTCTGCAAAGAGAATACGGGTAGAAATTATCTATCACACTTTATAGACTTGGAATAGTCCTGTCAGTCACAGTGCCTTTAAAGCAAATCATTATTTTTGAGTGATCTTGCTAAGAGGCTGGGAGAGAAAGAGTAACTAAAACAACCATAATGAGTGCATGAATACGACCAGAAATGTAAAATGTTTGATTCTGAAATATTTTAAAATGATGAAGAAATTAGCTCAAGTTTGATAGTTTATAACATTGCCTCAGTTCCTGAAGATTTCCGTAGTTGATTTAGCCAAAGAATCTGAAAGTAATGTATACAAAAGAATGGTACATAACATGAGCACACAGGAACTGTACTACCTGATTGGACTCAAAGCCTAGCTAACCTGCTCTCCTTGATAGCATCAAATGTTTAGAGAAAGCCGTAAAAAGTCTGCATTGCAAGCTGCTCCTCTTGGCCCAGTTTCTCCTTGGTGCCAGAGGCATAAGGAAGGTGTTACTGTCACATCCCTCTAGACCACAGGCACTGCTCACCTCTGGGCTTTCCACAGCAGTCATGAAGCAGAACGAGCCCCCACTTAGCACCCAATTTTCTTCCGCATCCCCACAGAGCCACAAAAATTTGGCTGGAGGTGAAGCAGGGAAAATATTTTCAAAAAGCATTGTGATTTTACAAGTTTAATGTACAGACAGCAGTGAGTTTAACACACCATTACTGTCAAATGGCATGTGGGGTCTGCTGCCTTAATTTAATACTCATGATTTGCTGAGTGAACACCGGGACGCAGGGAGCCTGCTAGCCATCGCACGCGATGTCAGCAGCCACTCGGCTTGCTCCTTCACACCTGTCACACCTTCAAAGAAAGGAGATGTGGAACAGCTGGCAAATGCATCAGCTGTAGAAGGAACAACTTCTCAGGTGGGATTTCATCTCCCTTGGGTTGGAACAACTCCACATGCTGGGAAGCCACTAATGATCATGCAGCACAGAGGTGAGAAAGGAAGCTTGATTGTACAGTATTTGTTGCTTGCTTATGCAATTATAAGGAAGGATTGCTGCAGCACTGCTAAAAGACCTGGAGTGCTCATGACCTTTTGTTTTGCTTACTGCAGTCCCTGACAGCTTCAGCAACATGATGGTTCACAGCAAACAGCAAGCACTGAACTATTTACTCCGAGTACAAATGAATAATGAATAGCAACTGAATCAGGACCCCTGCATAAGCATTTTTACTCTAATAGTGCCAAAATGCAACAGGCTACACAAAAATAAACCACATCAAATTAAAAAAAATATACCCCCTCATATCTGAATTCCCACCTTAAACTGGCATTACCTTTATTATCTGACCATCTACTGTTGGGTTTTATTTCTATTTATTTATCTATTTATTGGTAGTTCTGTTTTGTGGGGGTTTGTTTGTTTGTTTGCAGTATAGGTGTCTTAACCCCAGACTTATCACAACATATTAAAAAACAACTGGTCATTCCAGGAATTTCGACATCAAAGACATGCAACTCCCTAATTATGGTTAACCTGTATTATTTCCATGGTGCAATATTAGGGTAAAGATTTGGTAATTATGGAGAGCAAATTGGAAATCAAGTAGGATAGGCTGTGTGCCAAAGAAGCAGCAAGAAACACATTCCATCATCTCATTCATTGTCTAACATCATCACTGGAGTGTTTATCCCATTGTTTTACAAAGCACTTTTATGAGGTCCACAGTAAATATACAGTTCTCGTGACCTTGCCATTAAATAAAGACTGAAAAAAGCTTTTCCTGTCCCTCATTTGAACGAAGGGAACAAAGAAGGTCAAAAAATAACCAAACTCCCTTCATGCATTTTGTCATTCCATTTTATTTGTTCTCAAAGAACACCCGAAAGTGATTCTACATACAAAAGAAAGAAAATGAGTTAGGAGAGTCAAACTGCTGTTCAAACACATGGAAGAAGTTTCATGGTTTGTTTGGTTCGTTGTTTTTTTTTTTTCATCTTTACAGTTGTACATCTAGAATTTGAAATAGGTAAAGGAATACTAGTTAAATAATGTATTTTTGGTTTGTTTGTTTTTTTCCGACTACAAGTTTAACACAGAAAAAAATCATTCTATTAAAAATAATAATAAAGTTGCAGCAAATATACATTAATTGAATCCTTACTGCTAAGGCTTTCTGCATCCAAACACAGTACATAAATGGTGGTATTGCAGTCAGAACATCACCCAGGACAAGGCTTTATTTTTCCAGTTTCCAGCAGTCAAGTCTCAGCTATTTCTCTTATGGCAGCATGCCATTTGGTCTATCTGTCAGCTACACACTGGAGGAAACAGCAGATAGCTGGGTCCCCAAAGAAAAATGTAGCAACCATTAGAAAGTCCCTTCTGAGCTCATGTGATCTAAGAGAGCTTTCCAGAGCAGTCAGCAGGTGCTGTTTTTAATAGGCCAACTGGGACTCGATCCTTTGGTTTATCCAACACTGGGTTCCACTGTTGGATGGCTACCAGTGGAAGTTAAAAGGATGGCTGTAGGTGAAACAGGCCAATGTGCCTGCAGTTCTGTTGTTTCTGATGCAGCCTTCTAAAGATGAGCTTAGTCAGAACTTATTTAGGACTCATTTGGCAGCCACAAAGATCAGAGAATGAAAAAGAGGGATGCCAATATAAAGTGGTTTTTATTGTATCCCACTAAATTCTGTCAAGCTTTCTTGAAAAAGTAGCTACAAGGGAAGAAGTTACCTGCATCTGCCACAAAAATAAATAAATAAATAAATAAAGTTGTTTGGGGACTATTTCTCTGGTGAAGCGCCCTTTCTTTTGGCCATGCTAGTGCTTGGTGAAAATAAATTCTTCTATTCTGATGAACTTCAGTGAATGGATGGATTCAGAGCCTCTGCTGAACAAGATGCAGAAGGTCAAAGGAAACAAAACTCTTGAACAAGGCTCTCCCCCCATCTTCCCAGAACAGTGACCACAACACAGTAACGTGCCTGAATGGACATGTTTTTAGCACCACAATGTCACAGCTACAGACTGAATACAAATTCACATTTCAGTTTACTGTTAGGCTGGTCAGAAGTGCTCTAGTGTCATAGTGAGTTCTTCAGTTTTACAGCCAGTGTTTCACATTAGCTAAAAATGATTTTATTTTCAGTAAAGGAAAAACAATGGCAGATGTTACCATGCTGAAAACAGAGGGAGAAACCTCTGCTTCTCTTTTTACTGTCAATGCCTCATTTACCAGTTGCATGCCCTTAAAACCAAATAAATGCATAGCTTAGGATGGCATAAATCTTGTACTGTCTACATAACAGCCATGGTGACACAGAGAAATTTAACATTCTTGCAGCACAAACTTATTTTGCACGCAAAATAAATCGCAACACTTTGCAAGTGCAGCACAATGTTTTAGAAGGAAAGCAAAATGAGTCAATGACTCATGCTGGTCAACCTTAATTTAACATCAGAATACATCGATAATGTTATCACAACACAGGAACACTGAATGACTATTAAGAGTCAGACAGTCATTTTAAAGAAAGCGTAGCTGAAAGTCTTACTGGAAAAATTGTGCACTTCTATACCTTCATACTTTCTGTACTGTCAATAAAAATACATGCACTGAGCATACGCAGATTTGCAGAGCAAGAGGGAAACAGAAATAACTGATTCTACTCCTTGAGAAAAAATTCACAGGTCACAGTTAAAGCTCATGTCATTTTAAAATGCCCTTTAAAAAATGCATTTGATAAGAAAATGCATTTTGGATTATTTCACATTTAGTTTAGTGTTCGGGCAGTCCATAGCTCTCGCCCTTCTAAGTGTTTGGGAATGGTAAACATGTTGGCAGATAATTACATGCTGTCTCTTAGCAACCAGAACTGTCTTGCAATGAAGTTATTGGGCTTTTTTTCCTGATATATCCTGGTAATGGCACGATTTCCACAGATTTTACACCCAGCCTGGCAAACCCCTTGGTACAGGATCTCCCAGATGAGCCCATCATTACATGACAGGAAAGACCTGTTAGTGAAAGCTACTGCTTTCTTTGTCTTCCCAAGGGATTACAATTCACAATGAACATATACTGAGCACAAACAAATGAGTAACTAGGAAGAGGGTAGTCAAAATATTTTGTCATGAGACTAAATAGCCTTTTCCACTGCTATAACTACAAGCAAACACAGTATAGAAACCTATGGTGGTTTAAATAAACCTTTAGAAAGCAAAACCTCCCAATTGTTTAGCATTAAAAAGAGAATATTGAAATTCTGATATAGAGAGGCTTAGGCCAGTTTTTCAGAAAAGCTCCAATTTTGGCAACCTCTGAAAATGCAGTCCCACTTGCAGGCACAAAGGAATTTTGGAATGCCTGCTCTTTGACTGCACACAAAGGGGAAATATTACTGCCACTGCTTCATTCTGCAGACCTAGGACATTTCAGTGGTGCAGACAGAGCCTTTATTTAGTGCCTTCCTGCAAAATCCATGATCTTTAAGTTCTCTTTCCCTCTTAATAATATTAGAGCAGCTATTAATAACGAAGTAGTTCTTGCACATCTTGAAAAAGATCAATACTGTCATAAAAAGCAATTGAAACTATAACCTAAAATACGTTATCCTGCCAAAAGACTTCTTTATGACACCACATTTTAAAACATCTCCTTATCAAAGGAGGATTTTGCATTAGAAACTGTCTATGCTCACTGGCAGAGATGGATGCATGCTTCAGAAGACAGCACCTTCCTCATCCGTATCCCTCAACACACGTAACACTATTTCTCTGCTTAATGATCAGTTTGTGTACAAGTACCTCCAAATTAATTCTCAGAGTATGCTACTGTTCCCTGTTATGGGTCATCTCCAAAGTGGTGACCAAACAATAAACTCATAAAAAACAGAATGCATGAAAACAACACTCACCATGAGCAGCATTAATTATGTGCACTTGCACCTTGAGTGACAACATGGAAAATGAAGATGAAAATTTGTATGACTGGAACTGAAAATTGAAAATAGATTTTCCTTAAGTCGCAAAGCAACACCATGAATCACTAAAATTATTCATTTCAGCACACAGACCTGAGAAATTGTCTAACTCTTGTTACGCTGCAGCTGCATAACAGACATTTGCAGCACATTGCTGTGCTGCGGCACAGAGTGGATCTCCATTTTAGTCGGGTGCCTGGAGAAGCACCTGGGCTCAAATGAATGCTTGCTACAAAAGCTCAGGTTCCAACTAAACAGGAAAGAGAAACCATGCCATTTCAGTCAGGGATCTAGGAGAGGAAAGGAAAACAATAAGAAAGGAATTCCATAGTACACTGTTTCAGTAAATAATTAGTTTTCCAGCAGCTTCTATGCTGATGAAACCAGCTAATAGGTGGCAGAAAAGCTGATGACACCAACCCAGCATGCACAGCACCTACCCTGTAGCAATGGAACTGGGGAAAGTTTGCGTTTCTGTCACTCTCCTTTCCTTTAAGGGCATTTAAGTGCAGACAGACATTTCCCACTCCAGCTATCCTTAATCCAGCCCACCTCTAGGTTGCCCATCACAAACTCTGCTCCCTCTGTTGTGCTGCTGTCCCCCTGATTTGCTCAAGCACCCTGTGTAACTTAAACCAGCTGAGCTCTATCTGGCTGCACTTTGCAGGAGAGGAGTTCAGAGCTCATCACCCTCACGTCTCTGAGGGGAGGTAGGAATGGACAAGGAGCAAAGGTTTTCTTGTAAGCATTTTGGCAATGCACAGTCAGTGCTAAGATGGATTAGTTATATTTATTCTGTCCTCCTTCACTCCTGAAGTACAATAAAAGTTCATAGGAAGTGACAGCAGAAGATGCTTCGAGAAAAGAGTACATTTTCCCAACTACAAAGAGAGCCTTAATTTCTGAATAACTAAGTCAAAACCCAGGGTTTTACCTTCTCACACAGATTTTTTTTTAAATTAAAGAAAAAAATTCTTAGTAAGTTTATTTGGATTTTTTTTTTTTACTTTTTTTTTTTTTTAACTCATCAGAATCCATCAGAATGAGTTTTTTTTAACTCATCAGAATTCCTATCCATCAGAGGATAGGAAGGAACTCCAGCATAGTAATGCTGATGAGATCACTATGATGTTCTAATACAGTTTCCTTTTAGAAAACTGGCAGGGCCAGAGCAGTCACAAGGCAAAATGGTGTGTGTATGGGTCTGTGCGTGCCTGTTTAATAAGCCATGAAGCTTTGGCTGAACTAGCATATATGTCATGTGATGCAGGGGTTGCCATGGCAAGTATATATGCAGTTTTTGATCTACTTCATCACAGACTTAGCAGAATTTAGGTTAACAATGCAGGAATATGATTTTCCAGAAGCTGTACTTTCCTTAGCCTAACAGTTTGAATGTGAAGTTGAAACAATCTAAAATACTTGCTAAATGGTATTTCCGATATACTGATCAAAAATTTTTACCACAGTAGTCATTTAGCATGAATGCTATCAGTTCTGTCTTCGAAAACATCTCTATACTTGCCTCATGTATGCTTTTTCATTTAAATAATCAGATGGCTACAGCCAAGAGATTCTTGTGAAAGCTGTTCCTGCCACTAAGGTAGACAATGACTTGAAGTTTTAATACCTAGTACCAAGAATAAGAAGCTTGCTAATACAACAGGCTGATGAAAAGCCACATCATACAGGCTTCTGTTTCTGATTCAGTGAGGGAACATGGCTGAAGCTACTAGCAGCTCAAAGCCAGATTTTGGGAAGGCAACTGCTCCTGTAGGAGCCATCAGGGAGCAGTTCTGAGATCAGTTCCAGGAGGTACACCATTCCTGTACTTCTGGAAACCTCACCGTGGTGCCAGAAGACCTTTTGCACACACTGACCTGGGGATGTCAATGTTTAATACACATGCAGGTCCTTTTCACACGTGCCAGTGCTATAGAACAAAAAATTTCCACATTCTGAAATGATTTTGGACAGTACTAAACAAGCTTCCAGGAAAAATACTTCAATGAATCTAAGCATACAGAAGCACTTGAGCCTCTAAGCCATCAATCAAGTAAAGGCAGGCAGACCTCAATACAACCGAATTTTTAATAAAAGTTAGCCCTTTGTTTCCTTACTCTTCATAGAATTCCTTGAAAAGTGTTAACCTGTGTTGAAAATTGCCCTCTCTGAATTTTTCCCCCTAGCAGGAAAACCAAATAAATTCTAAATCTGAGGTAAAGCCAAAAGGATCCCTCCCTTCTTCCCACACTGACTTCGGAACTCTTCAGGCACTTAAAGAGCATTGACAGAATCACTCCTGCTTCTAGGAAGCACAGAATCTTCCCACCACACAGAACACAAGATATTGCTTTGTTCTTTCCCCTTCTTAGTCCATATGTTATTTGGTTTCACAGGTTAATTTCAGATCCTTCTCTTTAACCTCATGCTACTCACTCCTTCCATTCTTCACGTCCCCATACACATCTCACTTCCACCGCGCATCACATCCTTCTCTCCGATAGCAACAAAAAGGAAAATCTCCATTGCAGATCACTTGCTGATTTAAAGGAATTTGAACACTAGACCACAAAGTGATGCTCCAGGACTTCCTCTCCACTAGAGTGGGCTATATTTAATGTTGATTGTGAATCTGATATGCATTAAATTGGATATCTACATCACTACTGGCAAAATTTAGACTTTTCCTCATATCAAAACTGCATAATATATTATATAGATTTTCAGTGAAACTATTTTGAATCTCTGTTTATTGAAGGTAGTTATCAAAATACAGTCACTGAAGTATTGGATGCAGATTCAAGATGCAAATCTTCAATTTTGTCATGCAACTGTTTTTTGTTTATTACAAAATTGCTGGCATATCTCTCAAGTTCATCTCATTACCAGAAATTAAAGAAATGAGATCACTAAGCAGAGCTCCTACTAATGTGATTTTGGTGTTAGCAGTCTAATTTTTTTAATTAGCCTCTCTTTGTTTCCTGATTCAGACTGTGGAAGGCTGCAGGATCTGCTCTGTCAGATTTACAAGGTTGGGGCATAAAACAGACTATATAACTTCCCATGCTCCCCAATACTTTTTCCAGCCCTGAGCTTTGTGCAGACAGCAGGAATTTGCTTCTCCATAACTGCATGCAGAAAAGCAAAACAAACTTTACATTTAATTATAGAAGATTATTCCCTAGATGGGTTACATTTTTAAACAATCCTTTTTTTTTTTTTTTTTGCAGTACTAAAGGACTCAGCAGTTTCCTTTTGTCTTTAAAGATTCAATTAAAAGTATGTTTCAGAAATTAAATTACAGCATGAAATTAGCTAAGGGTATGAAATACTGCATTTGCCCTAGCATACAGGGAAAGGCTGTACAAAGCAATTCACTTAATGGCTCCTAACATGTGATCTCAACTTAATAACTAAAGTGCCCTCAGCTAGCAGAGGATCTACTAGTGAGATATGCCCTACATAACCCACTGAAAAGAGGAATGGATTTAACACAGGTAAATTTTGTTAATTTATGGTAAACCCCTACAGTTACTTTCATTTTTGATCTTTTAAAACATTTCAATTTTGTCATATAACATGTTTGTTGGCAGGAGTATCCCTGTGTCGGTTTTGGCTGGCTGAGGCCCTTCAATCTTGACATGTTCCAGAAGCATCTGCTCATGTCTGTTGGAAGCATTTCTCTCTCACCAGCTTTCAGAGTGTACTGCTGGATGTAATTCATCACAGCCACCATGGATACACTTCAATTTAATCTGCACTGTACTAATATAGGGAAAGAAGAAAGCAGTCCCCCAACTCTTCAGCTCTCCCCCCTTAGTCACTGGTTGGGTTTCATTTTGACTCGTGCCCTGCTGTACACATAGTGTTAATTACAGAGGAATCTAATTTCCATTTGGGATGCTTGGGTACTGTGTGACAACAAAATAGGAAACAATTCCTCTTAGACTGTCTCCTGTGGGTCCAAAACAGCTCACCCAGCTCATCTGCAGGCTCCTGGCAGTGCCAGAGCCCAGTGGGGCTGTCCTCAGGGCTAAGCAGGTCCTGCCCCACATCACTTGCCCCAGTGGGTGTTGCTGAGTACCACGCTCTGTGGGCACTTTCCACACTTCTTTTTAATTATTTTTTTTAAATTGATTTAACTTAGGATTACAAGAGACGTTAGAATGGAAAGTCAGAAGTAAACAGACTATCAAATTAACTATAAAATCTAAAACTAGTAATGTCTCTGCAATCCATTTCTTCTTTAAATCTACCCTTTCTCCCATTTAAATCCAACACATAGAAGTCTAACCAGTGCACATGAACATTCCTATTTTCATATGAATTTTAGCCACAGATCTAGCACAGCTCAGCAGCAAGATGCCCATCACAATGCTTCTGTTGCAGAGGCAGTCTATACTGAAATCCTGCGGCTTACCCAGCAGATGACTCTCCTCTTCAAGCTAAAAAAAATAAAGATTTAGATTAAACTGTCATGCACCATAGCATGTTTGTGTTTTCATGTGGAGGAAAGTGAATAAATAAGAAGCATGTGTATCCTGTCAGAAGGGTGCTGAGAAGGAGAACAGGCAATGGCAACAAACGCCTGCCAGCTGGGTGGGGTATGAAGTAATCTGTATTATTATTAACAACAGCAAAATGCAGCTGTGATTTATGGCACTGTAAGGAGCAGAGGACTGAGCTGTTTTGCTCAAAGCACGCAGTTTTCTTCAACTTTTTGAACTGCTATCGTTAAACAATGAGTTTCCTGAAGGTACTGAAAGATTCAATCATGTTACTCTAGTGCTAGCTCAGATAGTCAGTTCTTCTGTGTCATCTGAAGGGTGTTCATTAGAGACAGTTTTGGCATAATATCCTACACTCATGTGGGTGAATGTGATTCTGTGCATGCCTAGGAGTGTGGCTAGCTGCAGTTTTGCTTCTTACAGGTCACGGGTACTTTCTGCATGTCTTTCGTACAGGAATCAGTGAATTCTTCAGTCAGGTCACAGCTAGCAATAACATTTGTCTGGCATCACTGAACTTCAGTTTGGAGTACACTGTGGTTGCTGGAAGCCTTGAATGAGCTAGAACAGATCCATGCTTCAATTTTGTCAACAGCTCTGGGGAAGGCTTTGCTGGTGTTACATGTCATCAGTTGTGCTGTTGTGCTAAATGTATTTCTTCATTAAGTCCAACCTAGATTAATCATGAAGACTACCTGGGAATGCTTCAAAATGGTCTTGCCTCTATTTCTTTTTTTTTTTTCAAATGCAGTCTTCACACAGCAGTTGTGTTTTTTCTGCCCTTAGTTACTCTACGCAATTTCATTTTGTATTTGAATACACTTTCCAAGCAAATACTTAAACCTGATGAGAAAAGGCAGCACCAGTAGAACAGCAAAAAGTTGCACAAAACATCTCTACATGCATTTCTTTCTTGCTAAGGAGGGCTTGGCCAGAGGCAATGCTAGGCAATTTTAACTTGAAGTTAAAAATTATAATCATATTGCATCACTGGAGTGCAATAAGGAGATAGTGATGACACTAGAACAAAGACAGGTTAGGAACAACAGCCTAAACTGAACATTACAATCCACACACCCCACAGCTTCTTCCAGCAATGGCACCTAAAGAGCCATCTCCTAAGGACACATGAGACCTTCTCTGTAGTGACTCAGGCTGCTGAGAGCACACAGGCTGCAGGCTGTGTCTGAACACCCACCGCAATGGAACTCGACCATGGCCAGCTTGCTCCTTTACACCAGCAGCCAGACAGCCTGTGAACAGCAATAGCATGCAGCCACTTATAGTGGATTTTAACAAGGAAAGGGCTCTGTAACCCATTCATAAGTCCTCTGGGCTCTCTGCAACACCATGCTTTTGAGAGCAGCAAATGAATCAGGATCCACAACACACCCACTTGCACAGAGGACCAGTATATGCTTCAGCAATTTATAGTGATGAAGGGGAACAGGTCTTGTACTACTCTGAAAAGCATAAAAAAGGTATGCATAGAAGCCCTAAAAACATGATTTATTGAAAATAATATCAAGATTTAGGTACAAAACTGGTCGTTATATATTTATATATATCTTTACTGTTTGTTGGGGAGGTGTGCTTGGGATTACCAAACCAGCTATCAGCCACAAAAATAAATCTTAAATGACATTTGTTGCATGACTGTCCTAAAATTAAACTATCCAGAACAACAGCAACAGTAATAAAATGTATTTTGCATTGTACTTGTTTATTTTCTGTGGCAATAATACAGGCAGCCATATGGATACGAGCATTTGGAAGGGAGGATTTGTTGGCAAGGTCTTCACATCTGTTTACTTATAGATGCAACAAAAATACATTTGGAGGTCACTGACTGAGCAACCATTTTACTTACTCTTGATGAAAAAACTGTCAGTGCTACTCCTTCTACATCAACTCAACTTCAAAAGGGATGATCGTTTTAATAAAAAAAAAAGGTTTTGAAAACGTACTAAAATTAGTCTCTTTCACAGCCACTTCAGCCATAAAGGTAGCATGACAGCAGTCCTTAATCCACGATTAAATCAGCACGTAACATGTCAGGAAAGAAAATGAAAACAGAAGCACTGCCACATATATAAACCGAGAATCCATATCCTTTGATTAAGAAAGCACTCACTACTAACCTTATATCCAAAAGCTACATTCACTGAGAAAATTAGAATTAAAAACAAAGCAAACAAAAAATTCACCTCTCCCTCTCCCTAAAAACTCCACACCAACACATCAAAGCAATAACAACAGGTTCATAAGCTAGTAACTTGTAACATCTCAGTGTTGCGCTTGCAGATATTTTAGCTGAATCCCTCACCACAACCAGAAAATATGTATTGACTTCGTCTATATCTTTATCTTTCTTGGGGTCTGCCTGAAAGCATAAATTCCCAAATTAGACATGTCTAATTCACAAAGCAAAATTTCAACTGTAGACAAATGATCAAAGGAAAAAAAAAAAAAAAAAAAGTCAGCATTTTAAGCACTGCTTGCCTAAAATATTTTTCTAATTTCAACACATTTTTGAAATTAACTTTATTGTAAACATTAAGTTCATAATAGTAACCTTTTGTTAGAAACACTTAGACATTCCCTAAGATTACACACATTTTCTCAGCTGAATAGATCTTTTGGCAGTAAATAACCCCATACGCAGAAATATATTTATTTATTTCTTATACCCACACTTAAAAACTTAACTTTTAGCCAAAGGACACATATCTTACGTCTTGTTTATGAAGGAACCTAAGTACAGAAGCTACTGAAAAGTACGGATAGATAATACCTGAACTTAATTGCCTCCACAATCCTAAAAAGGAAAAAAGAAAAAAAAAAAAAAAAGAAGAAAACAGCGAGAGAAAAATATTATCTTACTTTTGTTGATGGGTCAGTCTTCGTTATTTGGTTTGCCATAGGAAGGAGAGGTTAGGATGACAGCTGTTCATTACAATCCCATCTTCATTACAAGAGCTTAACTCTGCTACTGGCTGGCTGGCCCATTTCTGCTAGCTTTAGCACAAAACAGTGCTCCTAAAAGCTCCTCCTCTTGACAGCATCTGTCTGGATACTTCCCACAACGAGCAGAAACAAGGCTTTCTGCAGAGCCATTTAGGTGGTAGGGATGAGCTAGAATAGGGGAAACTATTAGAAGCAGAAATAAATATTTTGGTGGCAAACTCCAGGAGTTGGCAGTTAGAAGTGCATATCTACTGACACCATCAGCTTTACACTAGGGCAGTTACATCTTTACAATATTACAAATCAAAATGACAACATTCTTAATAGGAACAGTAGCTTAAGAGATGCCTAAAAACTAGAAGACAAACTTTCAAAGCATACATCTCCTATGAAAGTGGGCTGCCCCAGCCACTCCCTGTGATTAATGTAACGTGTCTCAGCTGTGAGAGAAAGAGGAGGAGGAAGAGGAGGAGCTAGAGTTGATTATTTCCTACCACTGTTAAAGCCCACCAATGAAACATCCACACAAGACATCAATATAACAGATGTACTGTACCTAAATATATGCAGTTCCATTATGGATGAGTAATAAAACAATTGTTCACAATAGCCTATGTGAAATCAAAATACTCACCTTTTCCCTGACACCCAGTACAACAGAGGCAAATCTATCTTCTGTTCCCAGAAACACTGTCTATGGCAGATACTGTATCATGGCAAATATACATCTCACATTATTGCAACTTATTCCCAGTGAAAATAATGCTGCTTCATAATTTATTTGCAATTTTTAAGCTTGTGTGCAATATACCAGTATAATCTTTTGGTCTGGACACAGACTCCTGAACAGGTGATGAAGTAGTGAGACTGGACAAATAAAAGGACAAAAGAGGGTCTAAAAATTAGGCTCAAAATACACACACTAACATTTACTGTGGTTTACTCTCAGTGACTGATCAGCACGTTAACCTTATTTTCTCTGCATGATCGCTAAGCACTCTACTAAAATTAGGTCAGAAATTCAGATCAGCTGACTCAGCCCAGTAAGATCAGACAAAGGCTAGTTGCTTTTCTTTCCCCCTCACAATCCAATGCGATACATGCTTTATCCCCCTCAATTTACAGTAGATCCATACATTTTCCCCACAATTAACCTATTAGAACCACGCAGAATGAAACAGCAATCACACTAAAGGTGCATCAATGCTACTGAAGAAGCACAGCACAATGCATTCTTAGGAAGGCAAAAAAAAAAAATAGCACCACTTTAAGGTCATTTTTCAGATCTTATTTCTAAACTGCTGAAACTAATTCATTTCAGTGAACTTTTAAGTCATGCAGTGTGGTTATCAGATTATTCTGGTAAATAACAGCTTCTTCAGAATAGTGTTTGTGTGAATAACCAGCACTGTATTTGATAACAAAGTGCTCATTAATTTGTTAATGTCCTACTTCTCAAAGAGCATCTGAATGCTGAAATTGAATAGCTTATCAAAAATTAAATAATAAGACTAATACAACTTTCAGTAGATACCAAAGACTTTCAGCTGCTTTATTTTCATTCTTGGAGGCAAAAGGGGCAATTTCTTCATTCTGTGTTTGCTGGACACCCTCCACCCCTGTTCAAGATCTAGCTGCTGTTAGTTCCAGGGGATATCCCTGGTTGCTACAGAGATTGTTTTCAGTTGTTGATAATCTCTGGACTGTTAGCACAGTTATTGCTGTACGTGTGCACTATTTGCTACCCAGGCCACACTATCAGGAATTGGGGAGAATATAAATACCCACCAAGATAAGCTTAAAAGGTAAGGAAAATATTACAGAACAAAGAAGTAATCAATAATCCTTCACCTTTTTTGACTGCTGTTTTTCAATTTTTTCAATAAATAGGGCCTTGGATGATCCTGTGGAGGTTACTACAGGGAGCAGACTTGACTGCCATCAGCCTAACACCATTGTTCCTTTACTCAAATCAGATGTAAAGGATCTGTTACTGGATCTGTTACTGCTTTTGATTTTACTGATCAAGGGTTGATCATGAATATCTCTTTCTCCTTCCCAAGTTTACACAGGGAAAAGACAGAAAAGGTATAAAGATAACATGTTCTGAGATTTCCTAGGGTGATTTTCCATATGACTCAGTGATACTGAGGTAAGTCAAGAGGGAACAGAGTGGAGGGTACCACCACAGACATGTTCTTCCACAGAAGAGTGCTGCAGCCAAGAAATGCTGGTGCCTCCAAATCTCACTCACATATATGTACACACACATGCTCCTTCCCCAGAGAAACCCACAGTATTGCTGGGAATCCTCCTTTCTTTCTGACACAATATCTGGGGAGTAGAGCTTTGTTCTCAGCAATTTCAATTCAACATGAGCAAGACATTTCAAGATTTGGCCTAAATCATCAACACTTATCCAGACCTCTTCCTCAAATAAGTTTGCCAAGATCAATAAATAAAACCACATAAAACAACCACAATTTAGGAACTTCCAGTGTTCAAATTAGGCAGTGAATCTTAGCTACAGGGATAAACAGAACCAGGTAGGTCCGAACTAGGTACACATTGATGGTTTTACTTTATCAAATGAATTTGCATCCACAAGGAATGGGGAACTTGTTTTTCCAACAATTATAAATTAATTCAAAAGTAACATTTCAATAATATCAAAAATATTTGAAATTTTAATTTATTTTCTTCATCTCACTACTTTAAAACAGCAGTTTATTGACAGCAGATCAAAGCACTTCTGTTTTGCAGGTGAGAAATTCAAATCTTTCCTATGCTTCATGTAACTGCAACTTAAATTCCCCCTCCATCAGACCATTTTCCTCTTGGAAATTCTGATTTATGTAGTAGTCAAAAGATAGAGAAGAAAGTTAGCATGAATGTTTTTTGTTCTAACTGCTGAAGGCACTCATATTTAACACAAATGTTTCAGTACTTGCTCCCAGGAACACAAAACAAAAAGCCAGAATTTAACAAAATGTATTAAACCTGCATAGATCAAAACAAAACAAATAAAAAATACCTACATTAATTTGCTGTAGAGAAAAATGCTTTTCCTCATTAAGTCATGCTTAGCAGAGCTCCTGCTACAAGTAACCCATGCCTTTGACACTTTAATAGTTTAAATCCTTCCAAACATTACCCAGAAGGAAGTAAGGAGATAACTAGTCCTGAAGACACCAAAATAACATTGCATTAACTTTCATTATTCACTTCAATTACACATTAGTCTCATGTCCTCTACAGAAACCAAACTAGTGAAAATCCAGAAAATTCTGTGTCCTAGAATGTAAAGCAGCCACAATTTTGCTTTATGATGCCTCTCCTTCCTCCAAACTGTATGCGCTGTTCTCTTCCTTTAAACATTCCATCAGAATTGTCATACTACTGGGGCATTGATAGAGTGTTCACAGCACAGCACGTCTGTTATACCTGCATGTACAGTACCCAAGATATGGCATAAAATTTAATCACTTAAACTGAAATATGGAAGCTTCATGCTGGGGAAAAAAAATTCAAAGGACCTCCTATCAGTTTGAGCCCAAGTCATTCATTTGCATATAAAAGTTTAGTATATATATGGATGGTTTATCTTTATTACACAATTTGTCTGTCTCCTCAAGACAACTCATTTTTTTTTGTGTGTGTGTGCACTTACAAATATACCTGTATATAAAGTCATATGTATCTCCATATAGAGATATATATTCATCACATTGACCCCTTTTTTCACGTCCAAAAGGCTGCAGATCCTGTTGCTATCCACTGGTGCAAGACACCAGGTCATGTGGGTGCTCTTCTCATTAGCTGTCAATTAAAATCAATTGAATTATTCAAGAAGAGCCATAATAGGGTTGTGCCCACCAGGTGCAATATCAATTTTCTTTTAAATGAATTGCAGTATTTTTTAATTACTTCAGAGAGTGCAGAATGGAGAGGAAATCATACATAACATGACATTTATTTTTTCTAGATAGCAATTACAGAGCTTTGAATATTTACCAAATTTGAAATATCAACCTAAATGGAACCTATTTTTATCTGTGAGGCTGCTTTATCTTGCAGCGGTACACCTTTGAACAAAGTAGACAATGTCCATCTAACAATTGTTCCAAACACCTAAACTTTTTGTTACAAATCACACCTGCTGATGGTGCCACACGTGCTCAAACCTAATACATTTTGATGGGAATACTCTCTTCTATTGATGAGAACCATTCAGCGCCGTCTATACGCAACATAACAACTGCAATTAGCATCCTGACACTGGCCAATAGGCTGTACTGCTTATATCAGGAAGTGGCTGGAAGTCAACTCATCTACGCAGTTTTACTGTTGCTGATATCATGAACCTTTCAGTGTTCATTCACACTGCCAGACCTCTAAACTTTTTATCAAAATACTTACCGTTTTATTGCTTCTTCTTGTTTTCGGCGTTTTTCACTCTTTTCTTTCAAGTAAGCCAGGTTTGTTTCATTCCTCATGCGATCATTCTCTCGAGCAATGTCTGATGCATTTTGTATAACCAAGCCATCGTAGGCCTTCATCCCCATATCTTCAATATACTGGAGAAAAGCGCCCAAAGTGACCTCTTCCTTATTAGAACTCATCATCTTGCAGGAGATAATGAACAAAGGAAAGTAATGTTTCCTGCAGGTTGAAAAACATACCTTAATCAGTAGGAAAATAGCTTATGGTTTGTACTACAATGACGTTGTATCAATTGTAATTAACATCTCTGTAAGAGAACTTCTATGCTTTCTTCTGTCTAAAGAGTAATTAACAAAGCAAATCTGAACACAGAAATATACTACTAGAAAGACAAGAAACAACAGCCTTGTCTTTCAAGGTGATGATTCATCCAATTACACATCGTAATTCCATAGATTACATGGATTACAAGGTTTTCTCTCACCTAAAAGCCTTCAGTTGCAACAACATTGGCTTCCCTAAATCTCAGTTGGAACCAGATTGAAAAGCTTCCAAGGACAATGGGTTCTTACAATTAAGATAAAGCTGCACCAAAACGGATCATCAGTCAAAATTCCTATCTTGCTGAGTACACCAAAAATTGAGGTGGAAAATACTTTTCCATACTTTGTAATAAGATAAATATTAACTTTTTTATTCAGCTTCAAAATGTAGAAATAAAGATTATTGAATAGTTTCCTATATTTCTTAATAGCATAGAAATGAGTCTATAAGTCCCTGGTCATCTGCTTCCAACACCCTACTAACCTGAACTCCAAGAATGGACATGAAAACTCAGCTCAGATATGACCATCAGACTTGTAAAGTGATTGAATTTTCCAGGTTTCCACAGGTATTTCCTTCACAGGTGTGATATACACTGATCCACAGCACCCCCAAGTCAAGAAGCATAGAACAGACCCACTTGGATTCCTAGCTTATTCCTGCCGCCATGGCAGGCAGCATAAACACTCTCAAAAGCTTTCCACCCAGCAGCAGACATCCTGGGCATCATCAAAGCTCCCAGAGTATAGAAATCAGTAGATACTACAGGTCACTAAAGGCAAGGTAAAATTACTAGAAACATACTGTCCAACTGAATTCTATGCAAGTGGATTTAATACCTGTTATGCCAGTAAAGCAGAATGTTAAAAAGCAGGAACGTGCCATCTCGTTGTGCTTTCCTGCTTTAAAGTACTGAGGCATTTGAATCTTGAACAGCACCATTCCCGCATGCAAAGAAGGGGGTTGGAAGCAACATTTTACAGAAGCAGACTTGATGCAGTGACTGAGTGACACAGTGGCAGGCTGGGGAGCTGAACGCAGCTCTCCAAGGCACATTTGCTCTTTGCTAGCAGAGCATCCCTCCCTTCTGCGAAAAGGATGGCGTGACTTCTCGGAACGTGCCTGAGAATGATGCCAGCACTGAAACTCTAAGTGATCTTATTCAACAGGCAATGAGTAACCCGTCTGCACACTGACTTTAGGGGCAGAGCCCCTGAGTATTGGGCATCATTTTTTAGTTTTATTTCTTAGTATACTGCTATATTTGTAAAATTTATTATATCTATGGCTAGGCAAAATTCTGATCAGGATAGGCCCTGATTTAAAATAAACTAACCTGATAGATTCTAGCAGTCACTATGAGCCTTCAGCAGCCCTAGATAACAGAACAAAATGTTCTTGCATCCATGATGGAAGCAATCTGCAGCACATACGAATGGCAGGGAAGTATTTCCATTCTTTTCTCCTTATTTTTAATTATATAAAGTGGCAATAGCAACAAGCTAATTTTAAACAGTTTTAGACAGATAGTGAATGTGAATGCAAGCAAATGACCTCTTCCTTTGTTCTCTGCTTTTCTATATCCAAACTGATTCCATTCAACGCGAAGCTGAGTGTTAAAACCATGAAGATTTTTAGGATGAGAAGGGTCTGCTCCTATCATCTCCTCTGCCTCCCAAGACAACTTCCTCTATCGTCTGGGGCCAAGCACAAGCACAAGGCTGATGTTCAGGGTCACTGGATTGAACTTAATGCATTTCCATGCAAGGGTATAGGTAACTTCAACTAATCCCTGCAGGGAACAACCAGTGAAAAGGTCTTAGCACAGTCCAAATGTGAATGTATGCAATTTCACACAGCTTTCACACTTAAGGTGGCTAGAACTGCAGTGAGTTGGAATACATATCAAGCCATCAAATACGTTCACTGCATGTTGTTCAGTAGCTACAAAGGAGTGGACTGGTAAGCTAACATTACGATAGGCTGAACAGATTCTATCGACTCATGTTTCAGTAGATATCATTACAGACCAATTCTTAAACTTTATTTTGAAAATAAGTCCAGGCACTAGAGTCTCTACCTGGGCAATGAGGCTGGCCTGACTGAAAACAATACTAATGGCACAGAGGGCCCCAACTCATGATACCATTTAGGAAGCACAGAGGCTCTGATCTTGAGGGTTAAAATCCAGACCATTTCCTCAGTAGATGTTTATTTCTATTAAGTTTCCATTTTTCACTTCCAGTAAAGTATAGCTTCTATACTGATAATACATTGAATTACATTCAGAGAAACATAAAACAAATCTCATTGTAGTGACCTTAATGGTAATTTTGCCATTGGTTTTTCTAGAGAATATATTTTACTCCTGAAATATAGTATGAAATTTTATCCTGACCTAGTCATATGCACTTTTACTAAGAGACCAAGAACTTCATCTGCTTTGCACCATCTTTTCAACAAGACTGCCTAGTTTTTTTTTTTCCATGCTTCTTTTTTTTTTGACAAGTCTAGAATGAATGACACTTCAGGATATCTCCTTCTATTATAAGTTTATCTATATATAAGAGCATTAATGCAAGGGTCTTTTTAATTTGAAATTGTCTAAAACAATCAAGTTCCTGGTCGGTGACAACAGTATATAGAATACTTGTTTAGCTGTATAATCACTATTACAAAATTCATGCAGAGTGCCAAAAACCTGCATGGCATTTAATAAATAAATTATGATGTATTCTTTGCCCCATGGTGGCAAAGAAGGAGTCCAATCCTGCAACACTGCTGAGCATAACCATAGCTATTGAACTGCTCTTGCGACACCAAATTAATCTCAAGGCACTTCTGAAGGATCAGTCTGGGGATGCTGAGAGACTTAACTTGAATCAGCTCTTAAAGCACAACTTTGAAAAGCATCTACACCAATCACAAGCATTTTCTGAACCAAAACCGGCATACATCCTGCATGCAGAGAATTTTACAGCCTCATTGCATTTACTAACTGAAGGGTGAGATTGTGGTGCTTAAACAGCATAAAATTGCAAACAGCTAGGACAAAAAACTAATCACAGTAAACATTTTAAAATTATTAGTATTCCTTGCATAGCACAATCTTTTTTTTTTTTTTTTTTTTTAAACTGGTAGCAATGCCACTTCAGAGATGCTATGTTACCCCAGTATGTTTGCTTTCTAACTGCAATATACTACAAGCAAAACATGAGGCCTTTCAAGTCACATGCATCATTGGTTTGCCACCCTGCTCAGGAAACACTGATTGCAGGCAGCAATCACCGATCAGCTCCTGATCAAAGGTTCTGCTTGCTGCTGTACTCAGGCAGTGAGCAATTCCTAGCCATCTGTCAGGGCAGATACAAGTACAAACAAATGTTCTGAGTACATTTATATTTGATTAAAAATATGCAAATGCAAGTTGTTAAATATGTAATGTGAGCAGTAGGTGAGGCACCACCATTTTTGTTAACCTTAATATGAACACTACAGCCAGATATAACTAGTAACAAGGAACACACAGGGCCATCAAGTTTTTTATCCATTTTGATTTCTGAAACCAATATACACTGGAAATTGTAACTGGGAGTTGCTCTGCTTAGGAAATTCTTGTAATACCTTTCCTTATCCCCTCTTCATTGTGAAGGAACAGGAGGAACAGGAGGAGACGCTGAGGAAGATGAAAAGCTGTGGATTTCAACTACTGAAGTCGACATACTGAGAAGTCAACAGAAATTCACTGAAGGAAATTTATTGCAAGCATTCAGTGAATACTGAACATTTTTTTTTTAATTTCTCCTGAAGTAAAGTACATGTGTAAGGAAAAAGCGGTCATCCTCATTGTCACCCGACCCTTCAACTACCCACAAATGGAACTTCACACACCTCCACCTGTAGCTTAGTCTTTGTTTCCTAAGTTATTAAGTGGGGCTTTTACAGTCATGAGAACTCTAGGCATGTTGTGACAAATGCCAGATGACTTGATAATCCCACGCCGAATAATCCTACATTTATTACATAATTGTGCACTGGTTCTTTCAATGCCATTGCATTTATTAAAACTACACAGATGACTTGAATCCAAAACGTTTGATGTTTTAAGTTTCATAGCAAGTTTAGCCATTCTGGGAAAGATATTGGGACTCAACCATCCAGAAAAAATCTCTGACAATCTTTTTTTTTTTTTTCCCCCCCCTCAGGGAGGTAGAAGTCCTCAAAGTCTGTAAGCATCACCACTTTCTTTCTTTCAAATAAGACATTTGCAAAGCAACACAGAGAAGCTTACGGTGTTTTTCCTGTGTAATTAGCTGGAGTAAAGCAAGCAAGATTTTTGTGGGTTCCCCACAGAAGCAGTACATATGGCTTTCTGGCAAGGGCAAAGAACTCTTACTGGTTTTGCCTAGAAATGTCTACATAAATAAATTCAAGATTTTATTTAACGATCCAGACACCAATTCTATGAGAGAATAAAGAGCAGTGCTTTAGAAGACTGTTACATCCTTCTTTTTTAACTATGTGCTCAAACATACGGCTTCTTGGTCAAAACCAAAAGCACCTCCTATTCACATGATCTGTGTGCAAAGACACTGCATTCGTAATACAAGAAGCAATTGACCTAATATCACAATAACATGGCAGTGTTACATGGTAGCATTCAGATATGTAGTTTTTCCTCTTATTCACATGAAGATCTCCAAAATATCAGTTGCTTTTCAGCATGCATGACAGCCATAAGCTGCAGCTGTGCTGCATTGAAAATTGACAATGCTCACATTAAACTGAAGCAGCTTTTTGAAGTAATGACAAAGGCACTGATTGCCTTCTTCCTAAATCAGAAAGACTTTTTGTGTTGTTATTTTAACATAAGAGAGCAGAGCATGGTACCACAAGAGTGGGGTTGCCTAAGTCCTGAGCCCAATCCTTTATTTATAAGCAGTCTACACATCTCCCTCCAGCCCTGCCCATCTCCCTTCCAGTTACTGCCACCTCTCTTTGAGAACACAAATCCACTTTCACATTACCTGTCAGTTTCCTCCACTAAATTTAATATTTCCAGGAGGATTATCCACAAATCAAGGATGCTGCTCGGCCATTCAGCCCTCAAGTTTGTGCTGTCGTATTCCAGTTGCTGGCAAGGCATTAAAAGCAAAGTAGTCAAGCCATATCCAATTTTCACAAGCTGCTGACCACAGCAATACTAATAAGGACCTAATGGCATTGGGTATACAAAGAATATTTTCTCTGCAATGAAGAAAATTCAGTGATGGAAAAGTGTACTTGAGACTGCTTGCCAGAACTCTTTAACAGTCTCTTATAACAACTGTACCTTACTCCAACTGAGCTTTGATATTTCTGAAGAGTTGAATGCCATGAGACAAATTTCTTCGGCATGCTTCTTAGAGTTGCATTCCCTGCTTGTTTTCAATAATAATCTGGCATTACTACTTTCACTCAGTGATGCATTAAGCTCTCACATAAAAGAGAAAGACCTTTGAAAAAGGTAGCAAGTTTCCTACTATATATCATCTGACAAGTTTTTAATGTATACATGTAAAGAAAAAATGCCTCATTCTTCTGGAAGGAACAAATATGCTCCTGTATTTTTACCAGAATTACAGATCATACACCTCATCCTCATTATACTGCACAGCATGAGTTCTAGCACCTGGGTGAAATCACTGAAGCTAAGTAGTGCTAAGCCCTTCACTTAAAGAGGTTAAAAGTGGCACCTTCAGTAAAATGAGAATGCTATTGAATGGATTTAAAGAAGTAGTCCATTTCTACAGGCATCACACCCTTCACAAGGGAAAGTTATTCTCCCTACAATTTTAAGAACCGAAAAAAAAAAAGAAAGAAAAATACCCTGAACCTTGAATTTTGGATCCTTCACTAGTGCTTTCTGAAAAAGGTCTTCTCTGACAATGCCTCCTCTGGATCCAGAATGTAAAGAGCTGTTGTTTACTTTGTAATAAGGCAACACTCCTATCACTTTTATCCCTTGAGGAGAATAAAGCTTCCTTCTAACAACATGAACACTGGACAATTACAAAACTGGATTCAGAATAGCCAGCACTTAACTGCAATTATGTCATTTTATGATCCCACTATTGTGAGGAAGACTTATGAACAAGAAGAAAAAAGCATGCACAGGGACATATTCACTAATATTCTGTAAACAAACTGAAGAACATTTGAACTCAAAAGACTCAGCTTTTTCCTGATGCATAAATATTTTTTTCCTTCTTCTTAGGAGAATGAAATGAGATCTCACTACCATCAGCACCATGCTAAAATGCTGTAAAATATTAATGGTGCATTGGGTTTGATAAGTAACTAACAGATGTTAGGAATTATTTCAGTTAATTCATCAGAAAATAGCAGAGAATGTTTATTATTTAACAGCGCCTCTTACTAAGAAAAAAATCCACCTGCAAAATGTCTCTATAATAAGTACAATCAACATGTGAAGAACACAAAAACAGTCAAATAGACTTCAGCTTTTACTTTAGCAAAATTAATATTAGATTAATATTTCCCTAAAATGACATGCAAGTTTATCATTATGCATCGCAGGCATTCATTTCATTCTGTTAAGTACAATTATTTTTTCATTTTTATTAGCATGCTCATTTTTAAAACAGAACTTAAAAAAAAAAAAAACATGTACGTACCAAAATTTAAGTCCACGGGGACCGCTAAGTGCAATAATCAAAGGTGACTTTTGCCCATAAAAGCCCTTTCCTGTGGTTATCTCAGTGCAGTTGGAAGGGATTTTTCAGCACCATAGGAAACAGATTTGCAGTTAGGCGGAGTTTTTTCTTCACTTAAAGTGCATTAAATCTTGTTGGCAAAATTGCCTAGATTGTAGAATTCGGCATCACTGTAAGTCAGCATTACATTACAGATCTTCTTAACATATGATTAAAACAGCATGGAAAGTTTGGCTTTAAAAAAAAAAAGCAAGAGAAGGACAGGTGCTTTCTTCTTTAAATCCACATTCAGAGAAGAGAGGGTACAGATAATAGGAGGGTAGAAACAACACCCTGCTTTGTGGTCCAGCAGAGAAGAAACTGGATGATTTTTACCCACTTTACAACATAGAAGATTACAGCACCATCATATGCACTAACACAGAGATTGCTAAGGTGCCTCATTTGAATATGTTCTGTGGAGACAAAAAGAAAGGAACATAAGGAGTGGAAAACATACTATCCAAATGGCTTCTTGCGGCAGGAAAGACGCTCTCTCTCTCATTGCCACTTAGATACAGAAGGTCTGAAGCAGTCTAGCTTGTGGCATCGCCTCTCTCTCTCTTTCTCTCTCTCCCCCCGTGACTACAACAGGCAGGCTTGCTCTCTCCAGCTGCCTCAGTCTGTGGATGCTGCTGTTGATTAATCAGGGATTCTCAAACAAAGAGCAAGCCTACCTTCGGGTGCGAGCAGGACTGCGGGGCTCCGCGGCGGCTGCAATCCGGCTGCCGAGCCGCCCCGCGCAGCCGGCATGCTAGCACCTCGGACAGCTCCGCCGCGCCGGGCCCATCGCGGGGCCGGGGCCGGGCTCTCGGCGCTCCTCTGGGCAGCGGCCTAATCTCCGCCGCACTGGATGCTGATTAGCAAGTAATCCGGTGGGAAAAAGATCTGCGTGAACAGCACTGTAGCGTTTAGTCTATAGGGAGGAAAGAATATGAAGCGACACCCTTCCCCCCTCCTTCTCCCTTCCCAAAAAAAAGAAATTCTTCTTCCATGAAGAACGTGTAGGTTAACCCTTAGCCCATGATATGGCTGAAGGAAATGAGCGGCCACTTAAAAGGACCATCTAAGCCTCAGTTTGATACCTTATATTGATGTATCTTTTGCACTCACCCTCACTGAAAAGCAGTGCAAGGCGCACAATTACTGCTGACGCAGATTAGGCTGCTGCTTGGGGAAGGGGGGGAGGAGCTTCTTAACCTCACCAAAACAACCTCCCACCACCTGCTCCCATTGCACGAGAACAAAACTACGCGCCTCGGACAGAACAAGCGTGACATTTACGCTGTTTTACTTATACTGATAAAAGACAACAAACCCTGGAATGAAGCATTCTGTTTGAAATGCATCCAGGATGAAACTACACATCTTTCTGCTCATCAAGAATTTGTAAGCATAACGCTTTGGAGGAAAACATTTCCTTTTTTTCTGGACTGGAAATCTGTGTTATAGCTCCTCCTCTCAGAATATGAGCAGTTTGGTTTTCTCTCCCCTAAACCTGCAGCATGCACACAAAGCAAAAGCATTACTCCTCACAGGAGTGAAAAAGAAAAAAGGGAGCTGTCCAGATGTTCCTTGTTTCATTTTGTTCTCCCTTTTTCTCAAGTTACAGGAATATTTATCTTGCATATGTCTTGACTCAAATGTATTTATTTCACAAATGAACAGTTCCAATTCCAGTATTAGAAACCAAGCTCACAGAATAAAGTCCTTCCAACATAATGCATATTCACATGAAAAGGAGTGCTAAAAATATACTTAAGGCCTCACCTATGGCAGGAACACTTCCTGCAGGTTTTCTAATTTACTTATTCCAGCCCCAAACTGTAATACCAATATTGTATTCCATCCAGGAGTAAATTTAGCCATGTAAACATAGCGCAAAACTTGGTCAATGCTAACATTGAACCATAGCTGGAGGAAAGCTCGCTCCAAGATCTGTCTTTTTGTAAATAACTCCTACCACTTCCAGCACCTCTCTTACAACCCTATGGAACAGGGTGGGAACTGTATGGCCACGAAACATGTCCAAGAGAACATTACAAAAGGATGCTTTAAGTGTTAGAAAGACAAAAGAACAGAGTCTGAAGTTACAGAATGCTGTTCTTTTGGTCAAGAAAAAAAAATGATCTGGAAAGGAAGTACCTGCAGTGTAGAAAAACTGAAAGCAGTCCTGGGAGAAGAGAAATCTTTACTAGCCCAGGGGCTAGCCTACAGCTCTGCTTCTGATTTTTTCTCCTTGAAGGATACTTCGAGAATATGATCTATGGCTGTGCTGTAATTGGGGAATTTCTTCATTTTTGTCAATTGCAGATTCCTGTCACACAGTGGCCTTTTATTGACAGTTTCTCCAAACTTCAGACTTCTCTCTCTGCCCCAAATCATGCACTAAAAAGAAAGAAACTGTCTAGTGCAAATTTTTTCCATGTTACTTTAACGTGGATCTCTAAAATCATTACAATTTCACAAGTAATTTGAAGATCTACAAATTTTAACCCACAAGCAACAAACACTCAGATAAAGGGCATCTCCACGAATAACTTCATGGGTTGCTCTAACTCAGCCATAATGGGAACAGAAATCGAAAGGAAGGTTTCTGCCACTGACTTAGAAATACAACTAGCAGCTTCTTTTCCAAAGTACCTTTGCTCTTGACTATATCTTCACTGCACAATTAATCCCAGTAATCAAACTAACCCAGAAATAATCTTCCAGACACATTTTGGCAGTTTCCATGTCTTATTCTTGCACCAGTGTTCACAGGGACCACTACTCCATCAGCTCTGGAAAAAAGTGTCCAATTTCCTTCTAGTAACACTGTGAGAACTGCACTGGAGGAATATAACAACCAGCCCAGGAAAAAGAGAAAAAAAGCATCTGGAGAATCAATCACAGGATTTTCTGCATGGATTGCTTCATTACATAAGAGATAGATGAAAGGATTTTGTGTATGTACATAGACACATACATAAGTGAGGGGGAGATGTCACTTGATCTTTGGTTGCATTTGCACACTGAGAAAAGAGGAAGGAAAGGCTGAACAAAATTAAAATAGTTGCAGAACAGAACGAGGCCAGGCAGATGGCTGTGGCAAGTAGTCTGGAAGCACAACTATGCAACAGGAAGGAGGCAGATCTCTGTGGGAGACTTCTTGGCCATGAGGTTGACAAGCCTTTTCAGTCTCAGAGCACAGTGGATTTGCAAGGCCTAAAGACTGCTGGCAGAGACAAGAGGCTTTAAATTGCAGTAGTTTAATTAGAGTAAAACATGTAAAACAAGAAACTTTGTTTTCTATATCACCTTCCTCTTTAAAATCATAGTAAGCCTAAGCTAACTGACTGAATGCAAGTATGGCATCACATGGGAAGAGGAGCTTTTACTTACGGAGCATAAAGATCAAGCAACGCCTATACTTTTAGCAAGCTGCATAACTACCACACTGCCACCATCACCACAGCTACCTGCAGAACTATGTTCATAGATGAGCACAGTGCTCATCACAACTTTGACTTTAGATGATTGAAATTTGGTTTGTTTGTGCTCTTTACATCTGTGATCAGCCTAAGAAACTGAAAAGCTACTAATCTCCCTATTTGTAATTAATTTCCAGCATAAAATGCCAGAAGACTAACAGAGTCTTCTAGGCAACTCTCCCAAGTAATTTCAACCCATGTGCCAGGTCAGCTCAAAGACTCAAATCTGTTCCCTCATTGATAAATGCATGGAACTTCTGTGATTGCTCCTTCTCCCAGCCATTTTCGGCTCCTCTCATCATGCTCTCCCTTTCATGCACACAGTACTACCACAAGCATAACAAAGGACATGGAGTAAAGGAAACTCTTGTTATTCTATTTTGGCACTTGGCTCAGCTATGTCACACCCTTCAACATCACTCTTTTACTTCCATATTGCGCAATGGCTACATCACTACCAGGGACTATCCACAACCAGGACATACATTTCTCTTATTCTGGTAAGATATTTCCAGAGTACTGAGGAAGATTCATCTAAAGGTACAACAGCAGAGGGGTCCCCACTCGTGTAAAAAGCCAATTAAAGTTAAATGCTTAACTGCCATCTGTGCCTTTAAGAAAGATCTCTTAATTTTCCCCAGCGATCAATTTTTTTCACATGGGACCAATTTTTGCTGTTATTGCTTAGGCAAAATTCCCATTGAAGTCCACGGGGAACTTTGCCTGAATACAAAATGGGGAGCAAAACCCTCTGCTTATTTGCATAGGCCACAAATCACAAAAATCATTTCCCAATGCAAGTGATTTATCCTACATGACAGTTGGCGCAACTGGGCTATTTTTAACCATGATTTGCTGTAAAATATTTCGTTATATTTACCATTCAAGTAAAAAAAAAAGTCAATTGATTCTTTTTCCTTAAACTGGATTAGATTGAAAGATTCTGGCTGCTTTCCAAACCCATTAATTACTAAATGGTACATTTTCAACAGAAACGTTAAGCTATAAGTAGTTCTTCTAGAGCCAGTTTGCTCCTAGCTAAAATCAATTAAAGCTGGTAAAGATACATTTCTATGGTCAGGTCTCAAGTACAGACAGCTGTATTTATAGCACAGTGGATGCTGGCAAATCCTCCAGCATGGATGGAGTTGTACTAGCCGAATTGTTTTTCTGTGTAGCTCATAGAGGGGCTAAGTAGGTGGTTTTATTATTCTGGGATAAATCCAGCTGTGTCAGTCTGCTTGCACTCCCAATTTGCTCTGCTTCTGCTATCACAGCCTTGATTTCCTAGCCCCAAAGAAACACACTGCCCCACAGAGCGAAAAGGCAATGCAGTTTAAGCTTGCTTGTCACCACCACACCCTACTGCTCATTCACGTTTGTGTGGCCTTGCAAGAAATTGGGTCATGGAAACGATCCAAACCAGAAATAGTTTGGGGTGAGAATGATGGGAAATCCAAAAACACAAAGACCAGCAAGTTCTTTTCAACCAGATCGCTTCCTTACACAACACAATGAGGAGGGCACTGCACAGCGTGAGAATGAGAACCCCTGCCAAAGCAGTCGGTGACTTTTAAAGTGAGAAGTCCTTACACACAGGCACCAGTGGCCTTCAGCTTCTAGCTGAATTACTCCACTGACCACACTGCACTTGTGCCAGAACTGCTGCACAGTGACTGTGCCTCCTGAAACCTACAGGAGGCCAAAAAAACCTGAAGTCAGCAGTGGTGCTGACAGGCATTCTTTGTTTTCTAGAAACCCCAGAACAACTTCTCTGACAAGCACAAGCAACTCCTTCAGTTAGCTTAGAGCAGGCAGAGAAAGACAGGTACACTATACAAGGTGGTTATAAATGTAAGATGGAGAGTACTTTCTTTACTAGAGCAATTGATAGCCTCCAGGCATTCAGATTTCTGTAAGCCAGCACAGTGGCTACCAAAACAGAATCAAGGATGCTGCCTTCCCAGCCCCAGTTATTCCTCCGGCTTCACGCTGGCACAATTCCTGCTTGGCCGTGTGGTGAAGCAGATTGAGAAACTGATCAAGCTGAGAACTAGCCTGGGATTTTGGCAGCACGTGGATGTTATTACTTGTGAGAGGACCACCCTGCCTATGGAAGCAGCAGGCAGCAGAGAGCCAGGGCGGCCCAGCAGATGGAAGGCAGGCCAGTGGGGTCTCATTCAGGAGCAGCCAACTTCTTACATTCATCCAAGCTACTTGGACACTCAACTGTGAATAAGGAGCTCCGGTGAGACCCATGGCATTTCTGAACCCTGCAAATAAAGTGCCTGGAAGCGCACAGAGCATGAAACCTGTAAAAGCAACCCACAATGAACAGCAGTACAGAGAATCAGGAAAGAAGAAGTGGGAGGTAACTTATTTATTTTCTTAAAGCATGAAGTCTCCTATCTGTATTCATTAATATCATCTGCAATTTGCTCCCCCCCAGCACTGCAGGTAAGTCCCATCTATTTAGGAAATGTGCACAGATGGGGAAAGCTAAATGCTCACTTTGATAAAACAAAATTGGGGCCATTACATAAAGGCACAGTAGAAACTGAAAGACTAGAAAAACTCAGAAAAAATTGCATTTATGAACTGACAAACAGAAACCATTATTAAATAATCTAGTCTTGCTATGTACATGAAGACAGCTTTTAAGAGTAAGCTGTTGCTATTGGCTAAATTCATTAAGACATTCATTTTATAAAGAAATTAAGAGGCTATATATTTGTTCAGTAAAATAAGCATTATGGACCACAAAACTGAATCAATTTGTCATATGTGTTTGCTTTCAGAATTTAATAAAAATCTACATGGGATATTTGTTGCTATGTACATCAGGACTGGAAAGGAGGGCAAGTGAAGTTTGGATGAAAAACTGTTACCCCCTAGAGAAAGGATTTACAGCTTGGTGAAGGCTAGGAAAAAAAAGTGCAATATATTCACTTTTTTGTATAAGTTTGCGAAAATGTAGAAGAAGCGAAACCAAAGAAGTGACCACTGTAGAAGAAAAACTGAGGATATGGACATGTGAGCTTGTTTGTTTCTCTTAACAAGACAAAGATTATCTCAATTTCTAATGCAGTGACCTTTGGTGGAGGAGGGCAGCTTGGTACAGAGCATTTTGGGTGGAGAGAGAGGGGAGCTCCCAAGTACCTAGTGCACAGAGGCAGTCACTGCATGAGGTGCTGGGTCAGCTCTAAGCCTCCTCACGCAACTGCAGCAGCCAGCAGTAGGCCATCACCACACCCTGGAGCTGGCTCCAAGCTTGAAGAGCAGCAGGCAAACAAAGGAGAGTGGCTGCCAGCCAGGAGTCACCAGCAGCTGCCAGGCTGCCCTCATCAGTGTGTGCTCATTGCTGCCTTCCTGTGCTGGGTTCCAAAGCCACGAGGGAAAGTATGATTGAATGGGCTGGTGACAAGGGCAGATGTAGCCAGTCAGCAGCAGCAGACCCCTTCTTCTAGACATGGCCTAGCCAAGCTCCAAGCAAGATAAGCCCATTTTATCCATGCAGGTATAGGGAGACAGACATTATTTTGGGTGTCTCTGTGTCTAGGTGTAGGCTAAACACTTTCCTCACCTCCTCAGACAGAAGGGAAAGAGTAGTAGCTCTCACCCATTCCAAAAATTCTCAGATAGAATCATAGAATCACCAAGGTTGGAAAAAACTCACAGGATCACCCAGTCCAACCATCCATCTTTTCTCACTAAAAGACGTCCCTCAACACAATATCCAAATGTTCCTGGTACACCTCCAGGGTCAGTGACTCCACTACCTCCCCGGGCAGCCCATTCCAGCACCTGACCACACTTTCAGAGTAGTATTTCCTAACATCCAGCCTGAACCTGCCTGGTACAGCTTTCCCTCTAGTCCTATCCCTAGTTACATGAGAGAAACAGGCTGAAGTCTGTAACAACACACAAGTCACAGTAAACAGTCTTGCGGAAGTCAGCTATTTCTCCCCATGTTCAGACATACCAATTTAAAAATAAAGATCGAATTCTTCTAATTACTATAGAAACAATAATTTCCTGCAGGCACCGCATACACACACTGTTAGGAAAACTAGATTTCTCCACAGCCACAGCTGGCTAATCATTGCACATCAGTTAACTTACTTCTGTTCCTCCCCATCCCATCCCCCCAGCTTATTTTCTTGGAGAAAATATTGTGATCCTTTATGTTCTCTCAGTATAATAGCCATTCCTATCAATGGAAGAGCTAAAATTGCTACCACTCAGGAAGAAAGGAATGTAAATGAGGAATACCAATTAACCTCTTTACAATTAAAAATAATCTCTATCTATTATAGCACCCATTAGTGATACTCTAGTTAATGGTCTGTCAACATTTCCATTAGACCTTTTCCCCCTGCTCCCACACAGAACTAAATCCTAGCTAATCACCTTGAATATACCTCTATGGATTTACACAATAGACACAAGCTCAAATTAGGCAAAATACAGATTCGCCGTTATCTGGAGCCATTACATTCTCCTAAGTACCTGTTTCCTAATGTATCATTCTAAATACTCTGTACTCCAACTACACTAAATTTTACAGGATGATGTTCTCATCTCACTCTCCGTGTTATAACTACTTCACATAGCTAGAAAAATTCACAACTGTAAAGACCCTAAACATGCACAGTGAAAATTGTAGGGTGAAGCTGTTCTCACAGCAGATTCCTTTTGTCCACTACACTTAATATAGCTTTCATTCTACTTAAAACAAAACAAAAAAAAAAGCCCACACTAGATCTGATACAGTGAGCTACATTTGGTAACATGTACTATAATACCTAGAAATGACAGGGTGAACTAAGGACAAAGCATCAGCCTTAACAGCTTAAGATCCCCCCGGCATCCTTATGGTCAAACCACATTCCCCACACTACTGCAATGCAGTGTATTGTGTGTCAAATTCATTACAAATGTATCATATTCATATATATTGCATTTGATAGTCCTTCCAACACTCAAAATATACTTAAGCATTTTATAGTGTGCTCATCATCAACTGTCCTCAGCTAGCTAAGTGCTGGCTTACCAGGGAGAGTAAGCACCACGCAACCAATGGAAAAGGACAGGGGTCCAACATGAGTCCTAGGTTTCCAGTTTAACCCTGATTTTCCCCCACCAGATTTCCCAGTAAATTTGCAGTGGCACTACTGGTTACCTACATGCAGCTTGACACCATTTTGAGCACCGAGCTTCCACAGAGTAGTTCACATATGCTACATTTTCCTGGCTTACTTTTGATCCTAAAATAGAGGATCAACAGCTCTTATGCAATCTAATTAAATACATGTACACAGGCTACCCCTCAGAAACAAAAGCTGCACTATGCTCAGGCTTTTGTTTGAGACTGCTGTTTGCAAACTCTAATTAGAGTAAATGAAAATAACTCACAAAATTTATAAGTTAGAGATGAAGATGATAAAATATCGGCTGGAAAAAACTGATTTTTGTTGTTGTTTTTCTGTTGTTGTTTTTTTAAATAGCCTGAAGGCATACAAATCAACGCCACTATATGCATAAATGCTAGAAACACTGCTTTCAGGCAGCATTGCAAGGACATCCTGAGTTTTAGGGACCAGTTGAAATTGCCACTCTTGAATTCCTGGGGTTACTTCAGTTCATACTTTAAGTCAGAAATACACAGAAGTTGTCACAATATCAGCCCATTTTGGACCACTAAGAGATCAAAAATGATGATTAAATAATCAGCACAGCCCAGAAATACAAGAGTGATTTGCAGCATTTAAAATCTTTTCAAAACAGACAATCGTATGCTTCTAACTACAAATCCACATTGATCAATTCTGATTCAACACTCACAGTACGCTTTCCTGCTATGAAATTTCCCCCTAACTTACACATTTTGAAGGAACGTTAATGGCAGTGTGTTTTCCCTCCAGTATCAGGAGGATTTTATATTACTGCTATTTCAAGACTTTCCAATTACCAAAGAGAAATTTAAATTGATGTTTTCCCAGAATTTTCTTCTGGGAGAAAAAAAGAAGAAAAAGAATCAACAAAAACACCACAAGAAGAGATCAACGGCACAGCTCTCACAAAGGTTCCATTATGTAGTTCTGTGTTTCAGGAACACATGCAGACAAAATAAAAAATGTCTTCCTGGATGCGTAAAACTCAGAAGCTTTTACCATATTGCAAGCTACACAAACAAGGTGCCAGTGGGTACACAATCTTATTTTCTTTTGTCTGTGTATATATATATATAAAGGTGAAAAATGTGTGCTACAGAATTCCTCTTCTACAGTCTCCTTGAACATGACTTCTTCCCACTCAACATGCCTATTCCCAAATTATTTACTATTAGCTTCTTAGTCCAGAGAGAATGCTCTCCTTTGGAGTTACTAGATAATTAGAAGGCCAGGGCAAGATAAACACAGAACTTGGTTCAGGATGTACTAAATTCAAGGTACTGTCACTGAGATGGCCAGGCTGGGAGCTGGAGTACACATTCTCATCTAGCTGCATAAGATGAGCAGAACTGCAGTTTTGCACTTCACAGTATACTACTGCAGGCAGTTACAGCTGTCAGGGGAAAATACCTGCCAGCAAACGTCACTGCTTATGTTGTTCATCCAAACAGGTAGATCTCTCCAGGAAATCAACACAGTATGTTCTTCTACAATGATGCTGTCACTACAAGCCCATTTCCCGAGGTGATACCAGAAGGAATTAATGCTACTTCCATAAGTTCTGCTGCAGCGAGTTCTCAGATGTATAAAGGGTTTCTACAATTACTTCAATAATTACACTGTAGGTCTTCAGCATACCAAAGATGATGCCTGTGAAGAGCTGGTATTGTTTAAAGGCTTTATGGCACACAAATCAGTTGACTCCATGCACACACACAAAAATAGATAAGCTTGATCAAAAGCAACTGCAGGTTCTTTTTATTATTCAAGTTTCATTCCAACTTTGAGTACCTTGGTTAACATTTGCTACAATTCCTTTGACCTGATGTTGTGAACACTGCTGAAGAATTGCTCAGAAATGTTTTGACAAAGCATTCTTACATCAGAAAATACAAGCTTGTTAAGCTGAAAGGTTTTTCAGGCAATATGGATCAGTAGCAGAAACCTGCCAGACTAATGGCAAGCAACAGAGGAACTCAGATCCCTGAAACATCAGCTTTAGGATTTATGACAGGTTATCAGGCACTCTCCCACACTATATAAGTGGCTCCATCAAGGCTTCCACCTGTTCTATTACAAAGATCACCATTAACCCTCTGGGCCACTACATAGAAATAGAGGGTAAACTTGGCACTTAGAACAAAAGCACACCCTCAATCTCTCGGAGTATTCTAAATAAGGAAGCAACACCAATCCCACCAATCCTTGCTAAAACTAGCAGCAAGCGGATGAAAAAGTAAGAATGCTTGTGCAGCATTCTGCACAACTGATCAGTGTTGTGTTACATCCTTCAAACACCTTGGGAAACTTTCCAAGTGGCAACATTCCCCTCTACATAAGACTACACCAATGTATTGATCCTTTGCATCTGATTTTTAACTTGTTCTTACCCCCAAAAAATTTGCTGAATACCTCTACATTACCTTCACTTGTCCACACTGAGGAGAATTCAAATCTAATGCCTCCATGTTCTTCTCTCACTGATAACTGGTCCACACAGACTTGAGCAAACTTGTTGCTTCAGCACAATATGAAAAGAAACAGGATTTTTTTTACTTCCTGCTTGCTAAAAACAAGGCTACTTTGTGAGCTTTAGCTGCCAAACACACCAGGAGTCAAACCCCTCAAAGCAGTGAGCACTGGAGCAATTCCACTGAAAGCAAGAAGTGCCCTAGAAAAGCAAGCATGTACACAGGAAGAACGGGTCCAGTGTGGTTTGTATCACTAACAACTTTCTCTCACATAGAGCTAAGAAAGCTACACAGGGAATCTCCAGATGTGACTGCCTGCTCACTGAGCTTTGTATTTATATTTATTACAAACTTATAGTACACATGAACGCAGAACTGCCTTAAGCCAACATCCAGGGAGAAATTAAAAGGGAGTCACTTGTGATGCTGTCACAGATGTATTCACACTGTTCAAAATTGGCACATCCAAAAAACATACATGACTCTGCTCCTCTCCTTCCTTTACCTTAAAGTAAAGCACTGGAAATCTCAAATAGATATTGCTTAATCTTCAGAAAAATTAAAAAAAAAGGCGTTGAAGTTTCTCATTTCCATAACTTAAGCAGAAATCCGAAGACTGTTCTTTGATGGGATTTCTTTTTTTAAATCGTTCTTGTGAGTCATAAATAGGATAGGAAATAATAAAAGGTGACATGAACTCTATTCCAGAACAGGCACTCCAGAATGAAAGTGGCATTACTGCTTATCTTTCACTTCTCATTATTCATCTGTTTCATGCCTCTTCACTGCCAAGATAGTTTAACATTTCTAATGCTTCATATTTTACTGAGGTTCAACTGCAAATAGTTTCAAGAGTGGAGGAAAAAAAGGCAATAAAGTCATGGGCCAAGGGATTTTTGTTTAAACAGTGGATGCTGTCGCTATACAATTTAAAGCAAATTAACTCAGGGGGTGACAAAGGACTGGAAACAGACAAGGCTGCTTCTTCATCAAGCTGATGAAGGTCAGGGTGACAAAGGTTAACATAACTAGTGCAGATTTTGTGTCCAGCTCCCAATTGTTATGTTATAAAGATCTCATTACAAATAGGGCACATGTGTAGTGAAAGAGACTGGCTTTCAGTCAGAGAATACATTTCCTTCTGCTAAAGTAAAAGGGCTTTACAAACAAACGTACAAGCAAATAGAAGGATTTCTCAAAAACCAGTCTCAAGAAATGAAGATTGCAATTATGACTCTATCTAGATTAAAGCTGAGAAATGGAAATTAACTGAAAGTGAAATGATAGATTCATGCAGAAATACTAGAAACCAGCTCAGGAAAGCCTCCTTCATTGGTGAGGATAACGTAATAAAGGATTGACCATTTACAAAGCAACATCTGCAATGATATTCTGATGTTGGTGTTTGACATGGAGTTCCCACCACATTCTGTCACAGGAGTAAACAGACTACTGTGACTGGCCCAAATCAAAGGATACAGAGCAATGACTCACCAGAGAAGAACAAAAATTCTTCCCTCCTATGTACTCTTCATTAAATTTGCTTCTCACTCTGCATGTCTTCATACACATTTAACAATTTTGCAAGAAACCTCAATACATTTTTTCCCCACACTCCCACTCTTCCTTTAGAAAGGACCCAAAACAGCATCTGACATATCTGTAATATATAACTGCTCCAAAAATATATTGTCGTAGGCAGCAACAATGACAGTGAAGGCCTGATGGAAAGCTACCAGTCCAGCCCCCACCACATCTCATTTCTGATCACACCTTCCTTGCTCTCTCCATCAACAGGAGCAAGGTACACAGAGCTGCACTCCCTCACAGCCTTCCTTAAATAGACACAGTGACTTGCCAAAAATCATACTTACACTGTCTCGCATGTCACAAAGAGTTCATAGCATTCTTGAGTAGATGGGTCAGAGATGAGAGTGGGAGGAAATCCAAAAGAGAATGTGCAGTGGGCCATGCAGCAGTAATCTAAACAGTTTTAATCTACACTGTATAATTTTCTTTCCACATTTTGTATCACAAGCATTATCATTTTAGTCTCTTAAACTCACTTATTATTCTTTAGGCTGGAAGAAGTGAAGAATTTCTGACAGTAGCAAAAGTACATCTGCAAGCAGATCCAGGTGAGGACTACACGAAAACCAGAGCTCATGTTTTTAGAGATCAGGTAAAACACAAGCAGGTCGGACTGGAATGAACTGTGATCTCTTCAGCTTTCCAGTCAATTCACAAAAATATTAGACCATGCATATATTCTTCCCTTCCATTTTCATCAAGGGTCTTTTGAACAAAGAATGTTTGAAGGAAAAGGCAGGTTCTGTTTGGGTGCCATTCACAAACAAGGATCTCTCATGTACCCACTTCCCAAAACTGCATTTTTGGTAGCAGTGATTGATGCTGGTCTTTAATCAGTGCCTCCAAATGCCTAGTGACTATGAAAATGAGATGACAGGAAAATTTTTAATGAAATTTTTCCACCAAACCAAGTGTTCCACAGTGCATAAACAATACAACATTTGGCTTTTACACATCAGATGAAAAATGCTGGATACCTGCAGGCAAGTATGTAGACTGCTCCAGGAGTTGGCTGGATTCTATAGAAGAACAGGGTTGTCATGTGTCTTCACTATGCTCTGCAGTTGAGGTGATGTCTGCTCATATACATACATGCTTTCCTTAGCTGTTGCTTGCTTTGCACAGCATGGTACCAGGCAACACAGACTCCACACCTGCAGATGAAGTTGAAGGATTTTCAGAATGAGCAGAGCCATAGGCAACAACAGTATTATTACTAGGAAATGCTCAATGCATTCAAAAGATCCCTGATATCCCTCTGTTAATACTCAAAGCTTAACCAAAAAATTAAATAGAAATCACCAGACTGAGGTGCCAATTCAGAAAACCTCATTCCTCCTCCTGTCCATAGTAACCCCAAAGTAATCACTTTAGCGTGTGACATCTGGCCGAAGCCTAACCTTGTGTCTCTGATTTGGGACTAGAAGCAATGTGCACAAATATTTACTTAAGCACATTTTCACTCAACTTTGATCTACTAAAACATATGCAAAACAAGTTCAAAGTTACCACTGCAAAAGCAATAGAGAAGAAACCCTGGCTCATAAACAAAGGACTACAGCTAAGTGTATTTAAGGCACATATGTATGGCTGAATATTTTATTTTCATTTCAGACGCCAATATTGAGCCATCTGGCTTTCCTTGAGGCATTTTTTTTTAATTTCTTTTTTGAGACTCCTCAGTAGCAAGGCATTAAAAAGAAAAAAGCAAAACCAGGGTCCTTAGTTTGAGCCACTGCAGGCTACCAGACACCGCAACACTGCGAAACCCACATGAAACATAATATTAGGAAAGTTCCTATTTTCTAAAACAGTTTTTTTTTGTCTAAAATATTCATCCCACTAAACATTAGTCCTAATGGCCATATGGCTGGACATTTATAATTAACAGCTTTTATCAAAATAAATTCACTGCTTTGAGATTTGAATAGATCTTTCCTATTATTCAGTCCTCAGTAAAGGGTAAAAAAAAAACCAAAAGAAAACCAACAAACCTCTTTCTAAAAAAATAAGAGAGCTACATGAAGTTTTGGAGGTGCCTGCAGGCAAGAAGCAGTAGGCTGTATGTGATCTTGGCCAATCATGCTGAACAAGCGCTACATACTCACACATCAACATCAGCAAGAAGCAGATAAAATAAATGAATTGGATAAATGAAAAGGAGTTTGATAAATAAAAATAAAATTTTCAAATAAAATTTGATAAATGAAAAGGAGTCCCAGATCCCAAACTGTGGACCCAATACTTGTACGGCACTAGGAATCTGCTAGTTTGAATCCTGCTTGGTGATATCTGCCCCCAAATACTAGTTTGCTCTTAAACAAACAACACGGCAGTGAAAGGCTTTAGCTTTTATATGACTTTACAATCTAACCTTGCCTATTAAGGGTGATTTTTTTTTTTAATATAACGTGGAAGGCAGAGAACTGCAACCATTTCTGCAGCCTTCCAACACCAGCAAGCAGTTGTTTCTAGTGAGGCACTGCACATTAGCACTGCGTCATCGTGGCAAGGACTCTATTCTCCACCCATACTGCCTCATTTTGTGCTGTACTAACAACCAAACTCTTGTTAGATTTCCACATCCACTCATTACTCCCTTTCCTTGTTTATATAAATTACCAGGGCTTGTTATTCGTCAGGATTCATATCTGTGAATTTAATGGAACTGCACTTCTCAAAAATCACCCACACTGTCAACAGCTCTAATTTGTTTATGTCAAATCAGTCTTTTTTTTTCCCCATTTACCCTTCTGTTTCATACCATTTATATTAGCTTGTCAGCTGGGATTTTATTTATTTATTTGCTTTGGAAGGTTTGCTTCTGTGAAACCCTGATGGCAGAAGAACTGCACAGCTCAAAGGACAAGAAATAAGATATAAATGCTTTCAACACCAAGCTGCTACATCCAATTTGGTCCTGGTCAGAAGAAACAGCAGCTGTGGACAGTTTTTGCATTTCCTATAAAAACAGATATGAGCTGCTGTTCTATTATTTTTTCCTCCTCTTCTCAGATTTCTCCTTATTATTTTGCTAGCCACCACCTTATGAAACGAAGAAGTATTTAGCACGTTAGTGAAAATTCAGGCCCATTCTGATTTTACAAAGTCTTCCAAAAACCAGCACTGTAAGGAGGTGTGCTAGGTCCCACACCCCCACCAGCTATCTAAGCACTAGGACTGCATCTCTCATTCTCAGAAAGGTAGCAAGCAAGAAAACACAAAAACTCTTCCTGTATTCCCACGCAGAACTTGGTCAAGAGGTTACAAGTACTAAAATATAGAAGCAGGTATGAATATATACTCAGAAGGAATGAAAATCATTGCTCATACACATACCCCATACTTGCTTTTCAGTGTCACACAAGGTCATTGCTGACGGTGCCTGCCCTGTGCTTGATGGTGCACATAACCAAAGCAAAGAGAGCCACAGCTTACATTGATCATTAAGGAACAACTGATATAACTAAGTGCAGTGCAGCAGAAGCCACCCCATGACAAGTTCAGTGAATACCTAAAGGATGTCATTTTGTCCAGACTCAATGTGGGGTTCAGCACATATTGAAGGCAAACATTTAATTAAACAATCTGGAATGGATTGAGAGGGAATAAAAAGCATTCAGGGAAAGAAAAAAAAAAGGTTTCTTGATTCTTCAAGACAGACTATTCATGAGAAGGTGTTTCTGGTGTGCAGCATTCATTATTTCCTGAGATAAAGCACCCCAACTCAATCCGTGCTTGTGAAGGCACCTTGGTGCACAATGCTTCCCCTGCTCTGCAGAGGCAGAAGCAGACACGCTCCTCTCAGATAGTTCCCACTCCCATGCTGCAGCCCTCCCTGCAGCACAGCCCCTGCAGCTGGGCTCAGTGGGCAGGCACAGAGCAGCTCCTGCTGTTCTCCACCCAGTTTTGTGCTGCACCAATTTAATCAAGCAGCAAGCTCCTTCTGTCAGTGCTCTTCGGCTGCAGCCTGGCATATCAGCTCATTTGCTGGCCAACTTGCTTTTCAGACTGTTGACAATAGCTCAGCATTTTGAATGCTTAACACATCATATATTCTATTGTGGTACTTCTGCCTTCCAATTCACTCTGAGTACTGATTTCTTCCAGTCGTGGTGAGATTTACATGCTGGCAAAGCCTTAACAAAGCGATTACTGGGAAATAGCTCTGGATACGATGGCAGGGTCATGTTTAGAAAGAGAACAAAAGTTCTATATTTCAGTTGTCACGCTGAAGTCAACAAATGCTTATTGCTGTTAAAATACTTACTGTAATTTGTGTATTTTTACTTTCTGTAACTTCTCTCCTAAAAAGTATTAAATTTCACAGCGGCAATATTAGTGCAATTATTGTGTCATCCATACCAAAACAAGTCGCTATTTTAGGAGTTCATGGATCTTCCCTGCTGCTGAAAGAATAAAAAAAGCCTTGAGCTAAATTTAGCTCATACAGTTTTAGCATTTATGTGGGAAAGGAGCTGTGATGCATCTAAAGTCAGCATGAGCACTTTCCAGATTTCATCAGGCCAGGATTTACTCCATTCATATTCACTGAGCTGAGGCAAAAAAAGCCCCACATAATAATAATAAATATGTAGGATCAAATCTTGTTGCTCATTTATACAACAAGCTTTCAGCTGCACATAAGCATAGCATCCACTAATTTTACAAACACTTACAAACTCTAATTTAAACCCTGAATGAGAAATATTCTGAGTACTTCAACAGTGGGTTGCAATCATCATTATTCTTCTTGCAGCACACTGAGATGGGACTGATCCCAGCTGCTCAGTCAATGAAGCCAGAAATCAAAGTTGAGATAATGCAAAATCTGGACTGGTTTCCTGCTTGTGTCAAAAAGATCCATTCTTTGGGACAAAACCCAGGATGCTTCTAAATCTTGAAGCCTACCTCAATAAGATTATAGCTAAAATTTGAAAGCCAGCACAAACAACTTAACATGGCAATCTCAATGTCTAGCTAAGAAACTCCACACGTTACACAACACAGAGAAAATAGGCCTAGCAATGCTACACCATCAATTGCCCTGCTTCAGGTTAGAAGGATCTACAATCCAGCCCACACAGGTGCTTTCAACCTATCATTAAAGGCTTCCAAAATACAGAACAGATCGCATCCTTCTCTAAGCTGCTCCAGACTGGAAATAGTCTGCTCTCAGTGAGTGACAAAGGCTAGCAGGTCATCTTTGTGTTTACAAGCTTTCACACATTGGACATCAATTGTCTCAGCTCCTAAAAGCTCGCACTGTCTAAAAGACACCAACAATAGACCATGCATGGAAATTTTGCCTGCATCTTTCTGAAAACATAGTTATCAAAAGAGAATTTCCCAGATTGTAACAACATTGTGCATACAACCACCCTAATCATTTACCCAGGAGCAATCATGAAAAGGGAACGTGAAGCTTTGATACTGTGCTGTTGTAGTTGACAGATAAGGTCTAGAATATTTTTAGAAGTCCTGCTGCCTAACCAGTTTTTTTCGTTATTTTCAGCTCGATCATTAAATCTGATTGCTTCATGCTTAGATGCAGCGTGACATGGCTGGTGCTGGATGAGCCTAGCAGATGTGTTATCAGTGCCCACTAGTTCCTTTTTCACACTGGGTGGGAAACTACCATTGCTGTAAATAGATCTGGTATACAAATAGGGCACTTCCCACTAGAAACCAAAGGGAGCAGACAATAGAGTAAACAGCAACAACAGTTGTCACGATAGCTTCTCTGCTCACTTATGTCAGCTTTAGTAATGCATTTTCTTTCATCATTACTATTTGATTAATATTAAGCACTAATTAGCATCAGTTCTCCACCAACGGAAACCTGAGCAAACATGGAGGACAAGTGAAGTGATGAGGTCAGAATTAGCTGTTCTACAAGTAAGAGGCTATGTTTCTATATTCTGGGCTAATTGCAAAAAGGAAATACTGTATTTATTGTTTTTCATAATTCCTATTCCTCTGAGAGGAGTTACGTTGCGTAAATTGATACAAGATTCCCCTGGAGTCAATTAATTCATCCAGTTATCTACACAAATAGAACAAAGCCAACAAACTGGCAGCTACTCAGAAACACCAAACACAAGCTTAGATTGTTCTAGTAAGCAACAACCTGCAACATTCTAAGATTTATGAAAGATTAATGAAAGAGCAAGCTTAGCTCACTTATACTGCCTAATCTCTTGACACCATTATGGTGGAGACCTGAAGACTGTGAGCGCACAGAGGTGAAAGCATCATCACAGAGTTGGAAGCTTGTAACAATATAAATGCAATGGAAAATGTAGCAATAGCAACAAGACCAAACACAGCAGCTACGGATGCAAAAACAAAGGGAGAAAATTTGCTTACCCTTAGATAGGCCTCAAGTACTCAGGAATCTGCAGCAAGTTACCCTTATCTTCACTGCCAACCCTTAAATGAGGACGGGAAGGAGTGGATCCTGGCTCCACCTCTTCCAGTCACTCAGGTACATTGGATGCACCTGAGCTTCCCTGGGTTGGTCCTGCCTGCCCACCAGGTGCTCCATCACTGTTTCAAGCCACAACTTTGCATTGCTGCTACACAAGTGTAAATGCCACACCACAAAGCTTGCCCCTTCAATCTGATTCAAGCAGCATTTCAAGACAGGAAACCAGAAGTAACTGGGTTATTATATTAGCAACATCACCCTCATGGTTTTTGCCCATTGGGGACCTTAGCCTACTTGAACCAAGCTAAGGAGCAGTAGCTCTCCTGCTGGAGGGCATCAGCCTCTTTGTTCCAAAGCCATAAAGCACTGCTCCTCCTCTGTTTTCCTCACAAATGAAAAAACAACTGTTCTGGAGTTATATTTAAATCTCAAGTAAATCAGTCCTGATTGCTAACACACGTGTTAAAATTCAAAAAGTCTGATGAATTCCATTTAATAGTAAATAACAATTTAAAAAATAATAATGACAGCTAATCTGCACTTGCATTCCCTTTCTGGAAGGGGACAGTGGGCAAGGGCAGGAACTCAAATACACTCAAATCAGGAGATATGATTTAGATCTATATGAAAGGAAGATGAATTCTATATTTCACTGTAGCTCCTGAATTATACATCCCAGCAGCACCATTACACACTTTGAGAAGGCTCTGTCTGTTACATATTGTTAGCACACACGGAGTCAAATAGGATCATAAAACAGGATGGTCTGGCTCCCAACTGCAGCAATGACACAGCAGAGGTCCAAACATTTGCTTTGCTGCCTGTAATACAGCAGTTCAATGAACAGTTGAAGGTATGCAGCACAGTCAGCAGTGAGCATTTGTATCTAATTGGTTATCAGGGTTACATATTCACATGGCTGTAGTAAAGGCTGCTGCCGAATTCAGAAATCGAGATTGATTATTTTGCGAGAAAAGATGAACAGAAATGCTCTGAGAGTAAAAGCTTGGTTATTTTGTTGCTTTGTGAACGTTTATATCTAGACCTATGCTCATGCTTTACATGCAGATATCCCCCACAATTATCTCTGGACCTGTGTGAGCTTGGGTGGATAGGAGAACCAAGATCAGTGCATTTCAGATCATCCAGCAGTCAAAGAAATCAGGGCAGAACAACAGTCAACATTCCTCTTTTGAAAGTAAAGGAGTTTGTAAACGATTGGTTCTATACTTCATAGCAGCATTTCTATAGGCTTCACCTAATGTTCAAAGCACTCACTTGAAACATCCAAAATTTACATTTAGTAAAGTGAAAGCAATAATCCCAGCTGGGACCAAAATGTATGCAGTGAATTCCATTAGGGGATTGCTTGTCACTCAGTGTACAATCTGGGCTAATGCATGGTCCTTTGAAAACATTATATTTGATAACAATCATAAGGATTGCTTAAATTCCCTCAGATAAGACTATCTGATTCCATCAGGTGAGCTCGTTATGCTAACACCATGTGGCAGCAGTAACAAAGCAGATGAATGTGAAAATTTCTCCAGAAGTTCTGAGGATATAATGGCAATTTTACTTTGATTTGTGAGATTAACAGGCTTTTTTTTTCCCCCCAACTTCTCAAAAACATAGATGTATAAATACATTAAAGCCAAAAATTTCTAATCCCTCTTTTTATTTAAAACCTGCTTATATTTTTGCAAATTGCTGCAAAATGATTGACCTAGAGGTTGTTCTAAACCTTATACATGAAAGAATTTACACGACCTTCTTCTCAGCAGCTTTTGTCCATATTCATTTGGCCTAAAATCTTTTCAAAGAGATTCTTTTGATCATTATCCATAAATGAAACTTATTTACTTGGCAAGAACAGGAAAATACTTGATTATCTCAACCTGTATTTGTTCCTTAAAGCTGATTAACTCCTATTTCATAACAGCTCTAAGCATTCTGTTGTTAACAGTGACTCTCAAATACAATTAATCAAAATTTATTTTAAAGCAATTACAAATGCAGCATGTGTCAGATTTCATAATGTCATTTAAATTATTATTACTCATTAGGAACCACAAGAGCACAGCTGAAACTGTTAATAGAAATGAAAACAAGTCATAGTTTTAATTGTAGCCTTAGAGCTGCATTCATTAGAGATGATCATAACCCCTCCACAGGTCAAAGGCCTGTGTACCTGACTTCAAAAGTGATATGAATCCGCACAGAATGACCTTTGCACCCCATCTTTATCTGACGTGGACAATAGCTTCTCTCCTACACTTACCAGTTGTGTAAAGTGAGCTAGTACACCGCTTACTAAAAAAGTATTTATTTAAACAGGGCTTCAGAATAAATGCAATTTAAAGTAAGCCATGCATAGATACGGAAATACACTGACTTGCTATTCTTGCTTCTTCTGTTCTATTGTAGGAAACAGTCTACTTACAGCTCCTGGTTTAAAGAAAAACTACACCTATCAAGCAAAAACCTCCTCAAACCATCAATACTACCCCTTGCAAACACAAAAAGATGTTACTTCCTGTGCTGGTAGGTGTCAGCTATTGCACAAAGGTCATTTACATCTCTGGAGGAAAGCAGTACTTGTACAGCTCGTAACACCACCCTCTTTGTGTCTGTTCACAGAACCTTCATGGGTCCAGCATTCTGTACACTTCCTCAGTCCCAGTGCAGAGTTCTGTTACAACAGCTGGTCACAGAAAGGCACAGCAAGAGCCCTGGGAAGTACGAGCTTAAGAAGAGCCCAATAAAAGGGATTTGAGTGAATGAAGTGGGAAATATATATCTGGCTGTTATGAATCAACATGTCAGCCCATTACATCTGTCTGAAGAGGAAAACATTAAGCACACGAATCAAGAGGAGAAGAATGTGAGGCAAGCACAGGGCAGAGATTCATTCTGGCCCTCTAATGAATTCCTGAGTCTCACGCCACCATTGACATGTAAAAGCATAAGCATGTTATTATATGAAGGGCAAGTATGTCACATACACAAGCAGCTACAAACAAACAAGAGAAAACATATACGTTCCACATGTGTATAAGGTTATACTCCTGAAACATGTTTAAGAAGAAACATTAAATAACCAAAATGAAAAAGCAACCAAGCCTCTCCAACCCCCTTTTTAAATAATATATATACACATACAATCCGAAAAAGGGATTCTGTTGCAAGATTTCTTTTCAATTTTCCACTGATAGACAAGGCAAGATAGCTTGTAAGGGTCAGCATACTCTGGTGAATACATATATTATCAATTACAGTACGCTGCATTAGCTTGTCATCCACAGAAAGTACACATTAAGGTTAATATTGTATGGTTAGTCATTTATTAATTAGAAGATAACATTGAGTAATTTCATTCCTTCATTCTAGAATGAACACTAGTTTTCCCATTTCAAAATCAGTATAAACATGAAGAGAAGACAGACTGCAAAAGAAGAAATAGACAACATATGCAAACATTACATTTGGCTGCATTTAAGTAACTTGCTATTTTCTGGAAATTTCACCTAGTGAAAGAATTTCTCCTGCTGTTGCAAGTTCAGCTGACAGCTGCACTGCCTTTACCATTCCTGCTTAAGTCAACACTGTGGCACAACGCTAAAATGGCATTAAAAGACCACAGCCCAACAGCCAAATGTTTGAATAGAAAGGCAAAGGCCATCGTGTCATAGCTTAGCAAGGACCTACTGAAATAATACAATTGGACTCTGACTACCAAGAAAATCCTTGACAGCCTGACTTGAATTTCCTAGCCTATTCTAACTCATCATCCTCATTTTTAAACCTTCAGTTTGGGTGCACACACTTTTTCTGCTTATGATTTATACAGCCAGCTCATATTTTGCACTCAAGACCTCACACATATGCCCCTGTCTTTCCTTATCTCCTGTCCAAACTGCTTTCAAACCAGAAAAGAAACCCAAGTACCTTAAATTACTCTGGATTGTTTTTCTCCAGTGCCATGGACTGTATCTCGAGGATACTACTCAATGCATTGAATTAAATTTAGTATCATCAAATGCATGCAACAACACTGCCTATCAGTCCCCTTCTCTACATATACATATTGATAAACTGGACTGTTTTCTGTACTGGATGAATATTTAGTTTTTTTTTTTTTTTTCCTGTAGCATGATTAAGGTTGATTGAGCAGCAGCAAGAACTGAGAAGGTCCTGCTGCTTGCCTTCAGGATGTATATCACAGACAGTAAACTGAAACAGCAAAATACTCCTCTACAAATTCAGATCTCTTTGTCACTGCAGAATTTCAGTCCTGCTTTCTCTGAAGCATCTACCTCCTGTTACAGCTCCTATTTAAAGGAACCATACAGACATGTTCACAAACAAAAACAAAACACATCTGAAAGCACCACTGATTTTCTCACTTTCCCCAGCTTCTTTCGCAGTCGTTTCCCACCCATTTCTCATAGTAGTGTTCTGAGACCAAGCATTTGGCCTGGACATGAAGTATCAGACACCAACTCCATGACACAGCAGGAAAAGTAATAACAGAATTGTCCAAGCAGCAAAGTCAGAGAAAATGGAGAATAAAAGGAATTCACAGAATAATAATCTGCACTCCAAGATGCTCCCTTGTCAGCTTCCAGAGGGAGCTCTGCATATGAGGGGATGGGAGGACTGACCCCCTACTGTACTCTGAACAGCACATTTAGACATTCCCCTCCTACTCCCACTGAAATGTAATGCACAAATGCACGCTCACCAGCACATCACCCTCCAGATGGTACACTTCTGCTGTATCTTTCTGTACTGGAAAGTCAATTTCCTCATTAAACCTGCGTGCCCTGGAGCTGATGGGTTCAGTGCCTTACACCAGTCTGGATTTCTGTCCCCTTTTCATCAGCAGGTACCTGGTATTCCAGTCAGCAATCACTACTGCAGTCTTTAATAAAATGCAGTCACACATAGCAGCACAATCTTTGAGAAAGGCTGTGAAGAGAAGCAGGGCACCAAAGGAAGAAAAAGCAGATAGAAAAATGATGCTTACACTGAGTAGGCAAGAGGCACACAGCACGATGTTCAGAATTACTGAAGAATTGCTGTGCAGAAAACTGGCAGTGAGTCACAAAGCATCTCTGTGAAAGCCTCAGGTCAGCGTGATAAATATCAGATTAGAAACAGTTTGTTTAAACACTTAGCTGGATTAGAGCACAGGAATAGCTCTCCTGTATCTTTCCCAGCAAACTACTGCCAGGGATGTAGACAGCTTAGAAGCTTGGACTTGTGAGAGTCTTGAAAGACACGTTCTCTTTTAGAGGACTTTATATAAGAAAATCAGTTTAAACAAGAAATATGAGAATATGAGTGTTGGGATCATCTTTTATGTTTTCTTAAAGAAAGTAAAATTCATAACCCCAGTCCAAACTCACGTAAAAGCTTGACTACCTGGCTTCACCCCACAGGAGGAATCATATTCCATTTCTAGTCAATAGACAGCCATATTCTTGCCCATCAGAATCAGAGGTAATGAAAGGAAAAACAAGCAAAAACAAAATAGGACAGAACTCACCTCCTTTACAAAATGCATTATTTACTCCCTTAATGAGGTACTGCCTCCTTACTGTCTAACACAGAAATGAGCACATCAAAGACAAGAAAGAGAAGATGATGCATGGGCAACAACATTGCACACTACCTGCTGCTTCTTGACTTACTGTTAAGACAAGCATAAACAGTAAGGAAGACTGGACCCCTGCCATTCCACAGCCATATAAAGAAGGCTAGTAAATTGCAAAACACAGGGTTAAAAACACTGCAGACACTTGTTAACAAAAGCTGCAAGTAACTCCAGGTGTGCCCTTTAAGGGTGCAGAGCATCTTCCAGTGAAAGCAGTGCCAGCACCCAGACTGAGTCTGTTGATCCTAAAGCACAGTTGGACCTTGGACAAGCAAAAATAGTTCTTGCAAGGTCGTTATTGTTTGCATTTCCATACAAGAACATAACCTCTGGAGACCAGGTGCCAGCACAGTGCTGCTGCTCCTCATACACTGACAGAGACTTTCAGTGGTAGGCCTCTCATGACCCTCCCCCAGACAAATGAGTTTTCAAAATACAAAATACTCTTAACAGTAGAGATTACGTTAGGAGGCACATACCAAGACATCCATGTGCCACACAGACCTTCCTAAGCCCTTATCTAAAGAAATGAACCTCACAGATGACAACCTAGCACGTGTCTGGGATCCTCCCGCAGCCACCCTGAGGATACTCCTCACTGCCTCCCAGGGCAGCCAAGGCCTCAGGAGCACAAGAGAGGACTACGCTTCAGATTTTGTTTTAAATCCTTTATCCCTAAGACACACCTGCTCACCCATGCCCCACAGGTGATCCCTCCCTCACCATGCTTTAACGGATTTCAAGCAGCCCCTCTTGCCACCTGAGCCAGCACCCCACCCACCTCAGCACCATCCACCAGCCTACCTGAATGCCACAGGCAGCTCATCGTTACCCATCACCTGCCACCAGCCTCCATCTTTGCTTCCAGAGGGGTTTAATAACCTACAACACCCATACAGCATGCTATTCAGCATGACCCCCACCCCGGGGCTGCAGCTGCACCAGGTGGTGATGCAGTCAGTGCGGCCTGGCCTATAACTGCCCCACACATGAGAGGGGAGCATGAGCTGCTGCCCCTTAGGGAAGAGCCCTTTGTGGGCTAGTGGCACGTTGTTGTTTTTTCTCTCCAGATTTGCTTCAGTGAATCCTGCCTAGGGGGACTCCAGGTAAGAAGCTGCCCCCTGTTGTGGGGTGCTGGTGATGTGTGTGTTGAGCCCTAGCCTGGGCAGCTTTCTTTTTTCTAATTATTATTATTATTGTTATTTTTTTTTTCCATTCATGCTTAGGTGTCCTAGGAGGGAATAGCAGCTTGCCTGTGATATCCTCTAGTTCAGTACCGGAAATGGAGTTGCTTAATGAGTGCTATATTCCTACAAGGCTTTTCTGCTTTGTTTCCTGGGTCCATGTGAGGATAATAATTGACAAGTGAGTACAGGATGGGGCTGTACATTTGTTTTCGTGGGTCTTTTTTGTTGCAGCAAACACTCTTCCGAGTGTGTGCTGTTTCTTTTTGGTAGCATAATGGATAATTCTGATCTCTCTTTTGTTGAGAAAGCACTTGCTGCTGGCTTCTCTGGGCAAGTGGAGAAGATTAGCTTTGTTTTCTGCTTCAGCTGTAATGTTTTCTTGTAAATAGTTGTGGGCTGGACCAAAGAGTGGCTATTTCAATGTATTTAAAAATGTAGGAATTGAAATATATGCAATGGGAAGGTTTGGTAACGATGAATGAAAGGAAGCAGACCTGTTAATTTGCTCTCTTTCTTCAGGGAAATCCAAATGAGAGGTATGAGTTTAAGTAAAAACATAAGGGCTTTTGGCTCTGTTTGTAGCGTGTGTTTTTGAGTAGTTGCTACAGATATTTAGGCATAAGTGACAAATGTGGTGCAGCAGAAACTACAGTTATATTTTTTAATTTGTACAAAGAAAGAAAAGGGGTGGGCAGAAAGTACTACTGCTGATCTGAAGGGGTTTGGGGGGGGGTGAGATGCAGTGCTCGAGGCCCCAGTCTGGGGTCTAATCCGGAAAGTCCACTTCCTTTGTGCTGATACAGCATCAGTGCTTGTGAACAATGCAAATTTACTGTCCTTACGACAGAATCTACATTCTTATCAAAGTGTTTGATGCGGAAATTACCTAAGGATTCTATGCGTTCACGTAATCAGTAATCTTTTACAAGTATGTGATGAAAGGGGTCTGGAGCACAAGTCTTACGAGGTGTTTCTGAGGGAACTGGGATTGTTCAGTCTGGAGGACATCCAGAAGGGACCTCATCACTCTCTACAATTCCCTGAAAGGAAATTGCGAAGAGATGGGAGTTTGGGCTCTGCTCCCAGGTAACAGTGATACGACTTAATTTGTGGCAGGGGAGGTTCAGATTGGATATTAGAAGTTTCTTCTCGGAAGGAGTGGCGATGTGCTGGCACAGGCTGCCCAGGGAGGTGATGGGGTCACCATCCTTAGAGGTGTTCAAGAAAAGGGTGGAGATGGTACTGAGAAACGTGGTTAGTGGGGATGAATTGGTGGTTGAACTAGATGAAGTTAATGGTCTTCTCCAACCTTAATGAGTCTATGGTTCTAGGTATATAAACACAAAACACATAGGGGAGTGTTTCTGGTTGTTATTTATACAACAGTACAAATTAGGAAAAGCATGGCCATATATTATCATTGTACAGCTGAAATATATTACAAGTTGCTGTATTAGTCTTGGAATTACTTTTCTTTTATTAACTGTACCTTGGCAAAAATGAAGGGGGGAAAAGCCACTATGGATTCCATAATGTGCATAATATCTTTGTCAGAATTTTATCCAGTGTGCTTGCTGTGAGGTAGGTTCTTAGAAAATCACTTTTGTGAAGGATCCTGAGGATGAGGAATTCATTTGAAATGCTGAACTGTCATAGAGGATTTTAATTGGGCATTTCAGCTGATGCCTCTCCATATTGCTTAAAAATTGGGCTGATCAGGTCTTTAATGTGGGACATTGCTGCCTGTCTTGTGACAGTATTCTTTATACCTTTGTGTTAGTGTGTTTAGGACTTATGAAAGGTGACATCTATAGATGTAAACAGAGTGAGATTTTCAGAGCCACTTAAGGGCTAAGAACTCATAAAGCAGACCTAAAAAAAAAAAAAAATTAATTGTACAGAGGACTGAAGATAAACACCTAAGATGCTCTGTTGGTAAGTGAGTCCCTGATAAATGATTGTTTTTTTTTTCCTGCTTCATCTGCTTCAGTTTTCATTCATGCACAATGCAAACAGATGTGTAGACTTTGGATTATCTTATTTATGCTACATACTTACAAAACAAATTGCTAAAGGAAACACCAATTTATTTTTAGATCACCCAAATTTACATACCAAGGATTCAACTGTGATTTACAAGTAATTTCTCTTTTTCTCTGTATTACTCAGTGTTCCGTGTTTGCAGTTTTCTGTAATTTTCTCCATGGTTGTGAAGGGTTGCTGCAGACTGAAGAACGTTAAAGGCAGGAAAGATCTCCTGGGATATTCAGTAAGGGAATTACTTTCCCAGTATGTGTTTTCAAGAGTTTTTCAGTCTGCTGCAATAAGACTGAAGTGATCATTTTCAGTTCCTTCCACAGAAACTGTATTTCTTGTTCTCAAAAACAAGAATATGTCTTCATATGTCTTTGTTCTCACACTGCTTATATGCTGATAATTTCTTCCCATTGTGGTGTTTTGTAGCTGCTTAGTATCGTATTAACCCTTCAGTAAACTTCTGTCAATTTTGGGAAACCTTGTTCTCTTACTGTTATGTTGGGGAAGCAGTGGCTGTGCTGTGATATTGCTGGTCTTGTCAGATCTGGGTCATGTGGAAGAGGATTAATCTGCCTGCTTAGTAGCAGTGGGTTTGCATATGCCACCCAGTCACAGTTATCTTTGCGTGTATATTGCTGCATGCTCTTGATCAGCTCATTGTCTGTGTTTGCTTATAGGCTTTTTTCAGTTTTAGAATAGATCTATGTCCTAATTCCCTATCCCTTATTCTTTTTGAGAAAGTAGTTTTAAAAATGGAAGAGAAGGCTTTTGTCCCAGTGAGCTGCATTTCTCTGCCTGCTTGATGCTTACCTTGTGCCCTCTATAAAATCTTCCTTCTCTTAACTCCACAGAGATGGGGTTTTCAGCTCTTCTGCATCCTCTAAGCACAACTTAGTTATCTTTTCCAAATATGTCTGTGACTGACCAAAAAGCACTGAATTAATTGCAGGGCTTTATTTCTGGCTGTTACTTGCTAAACAGTGCGTTCCAGATAATGCATCGTTGCAACATGTAGGCCAGGATGTGCCATTTGTGTAGACATTGCTGTGTTAGGCAGAGAAAAGGTAAAATGTGCCACAAACCACTTGCTATAACATGTCCCTTTGCTTGACTAGTGTTCAGCAAGGGCCAAAACTCTCCCACTGTGCATACCAACTATTTTTTTTTATCCTCTGTAGAAAAATGCTAAGTCATGGCCTGAAGCAGTGATTGAGCACCTGGTGGGCAGGTAGGGCTAACCCAGGGGGAGCTCAGGTGCATGCAATGTACCTGAGTGACTGGAAGAGGTGGAGCCAGGATCCACCCCTTCCCAGACCTCATTTAAGGGTTGGCAGTAGAGGCAAGGGTATCTCCCTGGAGATCTCTGCCTACCCAAGGCCCTTCGAGAGTAAGCAGCTTTTTTTCTTCCTTTTTGCTTCCGTGGCCGCTGCATTTGGCCTCATTCTCACTTACAGTCTTGTAATAATACCCTGCGTTATTACTGTGCTTTCCTTTGCATTATTGCATTATGCATTTCGTAAATTTTTGTCTTCTAGTTTTTGTGTCTAGCTTATTTCTGTGCATTAAGCTCTTAAGATAGGCAGTTTGAGTTTACCAGCTAAGCTATTTAAGAAAGTAAAAACAAAAAAAGACCTTGTGCATAACAGCTAAACTGCAGGCAAGTAAGACAGTTCTGAGTATCATTTGTATCATCTTCTACTTGTAGAATTATAGGAACGTGAAGCTAGTGATTTTTGGAAAAGCTGCCTGGGTTACAGATCTAAAAGAGTTGTATATTTCATGGGATTTTTTAGTTCAGTTATTTCCACTGCTCTGGTCTTTCCAGTAACTGGAGCATAAAGAATCATGCTCTACCTTAATGCATCTAAGGGAATACTTCTAATTTACCTTTAGTTTGTGAAGAGACAGCAATGAAAAATTGAAAGCTGTGAATTTTTCGTGGGAATAAATCTTCAAAAAAAAAAACCATGAAAAATTTGGTTCTATTTTAGCTGGTCAAAATATTCTTGCATGTGGAAACTTCTGGTTAAGAAATGCATAATTCCTTTCCCTTGTATATTTTCTTAGATTCTTACCCAGCTTGGCCTCAAAGTCTTCGTGATCGCAGAATCTGTTTTCATACAACTGTGAATGAAGTGTCACAGCACCTCATGTTGTAGTAACAGCGGAATGTAATCAGTTTTTTTTCCTCCAGCTAGTGATGAGTAACACACACTTGAGTAATTTTTTTTTAAAGTTGTACTTTCTTCCCTTCAGAAGGAAGGAAAAGGAGCAGGGGGAGGGGGGAAGAGCAACCATCATAGAATCACTGATTTTATTTATTTTTTTCTTTAGAGAGATTACAATTTCAGGCCAGAACTGTATTCTAATTAAACAAAATCTTGGGACTGTCAAATCATTTGATCTTTGTCCTATGGTTGTAGCCTATGTGTATTAGTCATAATTACTGCTGTCAAAGCACAGCTTCTTAGGAGCCATGGCAAAAAAACAGTAAGAAATTTTTCTCCATTCACAATATCATCACAGAAATGCTCAGCATGGAAAATATTCATGTCGTGAGGATTTGGGATGTACTCTTCCTTGGATAGCACCGCATCCTGCTGGATTTAGGCTTTAGAACACTTTTCAGATAATATGTTCCTAGTGAATGGAGGCTGCTGTCCAACAGAAGCTGCATCAAAAGCAAGCCACTGTGCAGCTTGTGCATATGAAATGCAGCCCTTTCACCTTTGCCTTTCAGCACTCTGAGGCTGAAATGAACAGATTAGACTTAGTTGCTGTGTACTATGAGGATAATCTTTATCACACTAACCTTTTTTCCTTCATAGGGAACAGGAAGGCTGGTGTGTCATGGGCTTTAATACATTGCAAGCAATAGAATCAGTGCAGAAAAGGGGAAGCAGCTCAGCAAGGATTTTCATGAAGTTTTATGGTCACCTTGAATCTAAATAATACGGTGACTTTATTGAAATACCAGTTGTCCAATGTTGAAATATGATAGTAGACTGAAATTGTTCACTATGAATAATACTTAATTTAAATACAGTCTTACTGGATTTTATTTGAGACATATAACAGTTCTCCATTTTTCTAAATCATATATGTTTTTGTGGTTATCCCTCATCTTACAGTTGTTTAATTCTTTGTATTACAGTGCAGGCTGTGTATCTTACCTGCGCTGTGACTGCAGCAGTAGAAGGCTGTATTTCTCTTAGCCCTTTCTGTAGATTTGTTTGAGTAGTTTAAAGTCGTGCAGAATTAACTGGTAAAATCTGTGTTTCCTTTGCTCCTGTTTCTTATCTGTTTACAATTAATAAACCAGTGAGGTTCATGCAGCCCTTCAGGAAGCTGTCTTGCTCACTCTGTGGCTGCTTGTGGCATCGTCCCTAGGACTCCAAGCAGCAGAGGAGGGGCAGGGAATTGCTCAGTTTGTCCCTGGGAGGTAGAACAACTTCATTTTCTAGAAGTCAGAAAAGCAAGAAGAATGAGCTCTTTATCTGACCAGGAAAGGTGATTTCTTTCATTTCTCAGTGTGAAGGTGTCCAGATAAAAAAAACATACGTTTCCTGGCTTTCCCACCATCTGTTCTAACCTTCTTGTGTACTTCCCCTGTCTGTAGGGAATAGAAGTGCTAACTTCCAATCTAGGTACCTCACAGCTTTGCATATGGTGTCAAACTGACACCTTTTAACTTGAACCTAGTAATGGGAAGTGAGGAGCTTTGGTGACAAATGTTTTGCTGTGTTATAAGAAAAACGCTTTTGTTTTTATGGCTGGGAAAGTTTCCAGGCATTCGTGAGGCTTTGGCAGGGCTGACCATTAGTAAATGCTTACTGATTTATTTTAGTAAACTGATGGAAAAAAAAAAAGTAACTTCTTTTTTGAGGACTTGAAGGTATACAGCACTACAGTGTAACAGCTGGGGCATCAGGCTGTGTTATGTAACAGTGACTTGATCCTGACAGACCTGAGGCAAGAGACCAAGCTTCCTGGCTTAGCAGAACTGGCATGAATGTGACGGTTATTTAAGGATGGAAAAAAGAGCATATTGAAACCTCTTCAAGCTGCTTCTAGATCCTGTGACTGCTGATAAAGCCTGGAGAGCTGCTTTTGTGGGATCTGGAGGGTAGGAGGGGAAAGTGAGTGAGTTGTAAGTTACTAGAAGTAATTTGGGGTCAGGGTGAAGTATTTAGGTAACTTAAGTGGTCCATAGTCTAATCTGGTTCTGCTCTCTCAGGTAGAGCGAAGCAGTTTTCCAGTTGGCTGCTTCACTGACGCTTGCAGGAGGGTTATGAAGATTTCATATTTTCTGGTAGAAGATGGGGAATTCTTCCTTTAATCACAGGGATTGATTGCTTTGAGTGGAATATGAGACATGATGAATAGCAGTTCCAGTGCAATGTTGTGGTCTTTGCCTTCGCACACTTCGATAATCTGATCATTTGATCTCTTTAAAATATGAGTGCCTAGGCACAGTTTATCAATTGCTCTTATAAAGTGAGGTTCTTTTTCATTACTGTGAAGTTATGTTCTTATTTCCATAGCTGCACCACTGGAAAACTGAACCTCTATGGTCAAAATCATTTTTGCGTATTTTATAGGAATAAATCACTTGTGAATGAAATCATGACTACATCTCCTATGACAACTGAGTCATTTTCAGCTGTGAAAGATGAGAATTGACACTAAAAGCACAGGATGATTTAAGAGAAATGGCAGCTTCACTGTCTTGCAATGGTAAAGAAGGTGTGTACTTTAAGTTAGAGGAGAGAACCTAGACATGCACATAGCTTTGTGTTTTGAATTTATCATGAGGAACTTACAGACATCTCTAGGAAGTCATATGCCTGGCAGAACAGTACTTGGGAGTGTTTTTTTGTATCTTTAATGTGAGCAACACTAATTATTGCCCTCTGTGGCTATTTCGTGTTCACTCATATTACAAAAGCAAAGCAAACAGGCCTAATAAGAATGGAACTTGAGCCTGAGAGCACTGGTCGTGCAGCAGCTGCTGTGGGCTACGGGAAGAAATTCTTCTGTGAAGACTTGGAGATCTCAAGAGATTCTTCTACTGATCTTCTACTGAATGTGCTTAGCTTCAAGAAAACACTGCCTTAGTAAGGAGCAGTAGGACACATAGCTGCTAATGGACAAGCAATTAATTGAGATTGCTTAGCTTTGTAACTGTTTCAGATTAAACTTGGCACTATTTGGTTATTAGCTGAACTTGAGAATTCCTTTTGTTTTTTCACACTTAAATCTTGTTATCTTTTTGGTCTGACTACATTTCCTCAGCTGTAGACTTGAGAGTGGGAGTCTGGCCTCACTGTTACCTTTTTTCTTCCTTCCATACAAATATTACCTTTGCAATCTTTATGTACTAAAAGCTGCAGTCAGTGTTCCTCATCAGGTTGCTTGGATACTGTATACCTGATCACCTCCTATATTTATTTGTTGGGGCTTGGTAGTATTAAAGGGTCTGATTCTTTGTAGCACAACTGCTACAAAGCTCTCCTGAAGACAGAGACGTTCCCTGCGAAGAAAATAAAGATGAGGTTGCCCTGTTGTGCTGATTTACTCTCTCCTTTGGCTGCTCTGCCGTCTGTGGTCCAGTCAGCTTCTGTGTAACTTGCTAATGCCTGTAACCTTAGAGCCTGACTGTCTCAGAACAAGCTACTTTTGAACTCAGTTCTGACTTTTTGCTTTATTCTCAAGTTGTCGTTCACTTATGCATTGTTTGTTGACTGAGATCTGACCTTGAGAAAATAAAGAGGAACAGAAATAGGGAATTGGTCAGAAAAGACAGGCTGGAGGAAGCCTGCCATTGTAATTACTGCAGTAGGGCTTGGGAAAAGGACATCAAGGAAAAATCTGGTTTCTCAGGAGGCTTCTCTGCAGCTCAAAAGAGGATGCAGTTTAAATCCAGTCTTTAGTTCTAAGTACAGGGAGGCTGAGGGCAGTGTCACTGTCTTTCCATATTGATGAGGGTGAGAATGCCTAACCTTTAGCCTGTAGGGTGGAGTTGGCCATGAGCACAATTCATCCAGCTGGACTTCTGACACCCTTTTTCCCACAGTTTTAGACTTGAACACTGTGTAAATCAGGTGGAATGTTCCAGGAGCTCGATTCCTGCATCCTTCTTTCTTGAGGTCCATCCTTTGTTTGACCTCAAGAGCTTTTGGAATGATTTTACCATTACTTTAACTTTTGTAAGTTTTTTCCAGGCCTGAGCTGACATATCTGTATGCATATGCATTTCTGGAGTCTAACTTTCCTTTTTCTTCATTCCTAATGAAGTTTGCTACATTCTGATAAATGACCAAAACTTGAACATTAGAAACATAGTCTGCAGAAGACAAGCTTGGCGGATGCAGGGGTCTGGAGCTCCCAGTGGGATATGGCTTTAAAAAACGTTCGGCATCAGTGTTGAGTTTACCTTTGTGACAGCTGTGAAAACAGCTGGTGTTTTTCTTCCTGTATTTCTTTTCTTTCCCCTTCAGAGTGAAAGTCGAGCCCTAAATGTTTTATTTAATTAAATCTAATTAGTCTGGCTGAATGTGTATCCTTTATTTTATTGAAGATAAAAAGTAATTATGTGAGAAAGTGTGCTACCTCATGGGTTGCTGTCCCTTTCAAAGCCTGGATACACTTTCTATGTTTCTTTCCCCTAATTCTTTCTGTGTAGTCTGGACTTGAGACAGAGCTGAAAGTGATTGGAGAAGTTTGTGGAGATGCTAAGGCTTGGTTCCCAAGGCACGTAAGAACCAGCCCAACTCAAAGCTTCCTGTAAACTGGAGAAGGTATCCCAAAGAGCTCAAGCATGCTGAACTTAAGCTGCATTGCGTGCATACTCTAGGGCAGGCTCTCTGGTGCATCTTCCATTCTTTTCTAGTGGCATAGTGCTTGATGTTTGCTGGCTTGTTCTGTGAGAAATGGCCCCTTCTGCCCAGCCTGAAGGAGCTGCAGCAGGGAGCTGACTGATCCCAGTGCCTTGTGGTGCTGAGTGTGCCTCCTGCAAGGAAGGCAGTGCTGGCAGGAGGAAAGGTGGGAGATGCATGTGCCCTCCCAAAAGACTTACTGCAGGCCAAGTGCTGGTATTTCATTATACCTTCTGCTTTCTCCACTAGCCAGCACCTGCTTCTTGCTATCCTCTGTGCAGGGCACAGTTCTCACATCAGGTGTGAGCTCCAGAGGTGCTGGGCAGGATTTGTATATGGTGCAACTCTTCTACTTTCTTCCTTTTTCTATTTGCAAGAGAGCAGGCTGAAGAAAAGCGGACTTTTCCTAACTGAATACGTGTCTGCATAATGTTTCATTTTTATACCATCTTAGCATAGGGTATTATCAATCCATGTTTTTACTACTCAAATTACTTTTCAGACTGGGAAAAAGCAGGAGTTCTGTAACAGCAGGACTTGGTTAGTGGGGTATCTTGTGTGACTGGAGTTCCATTCTGAGAGCATTTGGGGTATTACTTGCAGCATGCAAGCTTTTATTACACACTTATTTTTTTAAGTGAAACTGTCCCATAAAAATGAGTATCTCTTAGGAGCTCTCATGCTGTTTTCAGTACCATTTTGTATTAAAGTCATGTGACTTGATAGGTTATGTATAAAACTATTCAGGATGTGAATCATTACTATTCATGTTTTGTGCTGGCACCAAAGTCTTCATATGTGTGCTGGTGACAGGACTCCACCTGGCTTATAAAGTGTTCTCACCCCAGCAGAGATGCCTGATACTGTGCTGGAGGGCTCCTGTCTTACAGTCATTAAAATTGATGAGACTTTCACTGATTTTTTTTTTTTTTTTTTAAGAGGATTGAGATTAGATCCCAGCTTCACTGGCTGCAGGTGCAATACCTTAACATGGGAAGGAGAAATCAATTTACAGTCCACCAGTTTATCTCTTAAAAGAGAGACTGAATTGGAAGAAATGTCTAGGCTTAGCATATGATGCATAGTCTTATACAGCTACATAATTTAAGTCCCTTGTGTAATATAACTAAAGTCAGAAATATGCAGGGCAAAAAAAAAAAACTTTTTAAAATATAGTTCATTTGTTTATTTCCTATTTGGCTTCACTACTAGTAAACAATATGCAGCTAGATAATGTGTGTTTTTTTTTTTTTTTAGAGAACTTGATGACACTGATTTGAATTTTCATTCTACCTGTATTTTTTTTTTTGCTAAAGTTTATTTTGAGTCTAAACTTTGCCCTGGCTATGTAAGTGTTCACTTCAGATAAAGTGAAGAAATGGTCTGGAAAATGGCAAAGAAATTGATTTCTTTTTTCTTAAATCTTTGTTCAAAATGGTATGTTATGAACCCAAAAGGTTTCTGAGAATATTAAATATTTATAGTTCATTAGGAGTAATAATTTTTAGAAGTTAAGCTTTCAAACCTTTCAATTTTCTCTGTGAATTCAGGTTTTAATCATAGTCATCCTTGGATGCTTGCTGATGGTGCACCTGTCAGCTTTCCTTATCAGTGTAGGGAGCACAGTGAATAAAACTAATTCTTCAGAAAGACGGTCACTTTTCAAATCAGCTTTTAGTGTACTGAAATGAATGTAACTGTTTTTAAGTAAAGAATGTTATTTATTTAATGTTATTTATGTGATATAGGAAACTGTTTTCTACTGAGTGGTTTTTTATTAGGAACATCTATAAGCATATGATCTGACATTCTTGTACTAGAAAAATAAATAAAATAGAAGGATGGGACAGTAGTAGAGATGGGAGACGTGGCTTTGTAAGGAGCATTGGGTCTTATGGAAGAGGGGGCTTGAAATTGTCAAGAGAAGAAATAACTTTGTGTTTATTATGCATAGGCTATTCATACAGGAGTCAAACTGTGAGTATTTCAATATGCCACTCCAAAGGAGCCCAAGTCTTTGTTGCAGTAAAGCTGAAATCTTTTTAATGGGCTGCTGATCTGTGTTTGTATCCATCTCCTGCTGACTCCCAGGCAGGTACCTGGACGACCCAGCTGTATGGCTGCAGGCTCTGGGTGTGCCTTGTGCTGCTTTGGTGCTGACATGCTCTGAACTTGCCCTGAGCAAGCTGTTGAGGGTTGTAAATAGTAGTGGTGCTGTTCAGCTTCCCGCTACATCCTGAAAACCTGAGAGATCATTCAGATCTTTTGTTTCTAATATCTATATTGTATTCAGTGGGTCTGGTTAGATCCAATGAAAGTTCTTGTTGTACTAGTGATAGCTTTCTGAATTCTTTCTGAGAAAGAGCAGGGAGGCAAGCACAGGAACAACAGTAAGAAAAGTGGGTATTTTGATTCAGAAAACTTTAATTGAGAAATCTGTCAAATATTGAGAAGACTGACATCCCAGTGCCTGCAGACAGCTGCAAGCCTGTAGCCAGAAATATATGCTGTCTATAGAGAAGTCTAATAATTGTGCCAGTCAGGCAGGATGAATTCTGTAGGAATTTGGGTGCAATGACATCTCCTGCTCAGTGGGCAGCAGACTCTTCCAAGCTGGCCCTCAGAGCACTGTCTGGGCCCAGTCCATCCCAGTGCCCCATTGTAGAGTGTGGTGTGGGGGAAGCAGCCCAGGAGGGGCCCTCCACTGCACCTGCTGTGGGGGTGGGACTGGAATGTAGAATTACTTCCCTGTTACTGCTAGCTGTAGTAAATGAGTGTGCTGGTGATAAATGGTACAGGTTTCTGTTCTTTCCTCGTTATCTGCTCTGATTTCTGCCTAGAACATCCCAAAACTGCATAGTAGGCAAAACCCCTGTTGTGTGCTGGGAACTTGGAGCTGCTAATGAGTGCTGCTATGGGAGAAGTGCTTCAGTAATATTTTTCATGGAAATGAGATTGACAGTGGGTCAGTGACAAACATGAAAAGGAAGGCATATGTTTAAAGGGAATAAAATATCATACAAATTATCTCAGTAAATCATTCTTTTCATACACTAGGAAAAAATACTCTGAAAATGTAAATGAAAGGAAACTGCAGCAATCTGGGAAGCCACAAGACTGCATTGGAAGGTGGCATTTGAATCAATTAGATGGCTGGTATGTGAAGGCTACCTGCCCAGCTGAATTTCTGTGCAAGGGCAGTGCTTTCCTTCCCCTTTCCTTACTCTAATCACAATCTAATATCTGGGAAGACAAATAATGTTTGGGGCACGTCTACTCATTTGTCTGCTGCAGTAAAGTAATCCATACCATGAGCCCTGTCTGGTCTGTAACTGGTCTCTTCCTCAGCTGGTACAGGTGGCTGAACCCAGTGGAGGTCATTGTAATAGGGCGCTTAGAGGAGTGGGTAGCTTTGTCCTGTAATATGTCTGCTGATGGGTAGGACAGATGTATTTAGCCTTTGATCTGCCTATTGTTAGGTATTCAGTAGATGCTTAGTTTCTCAGATCACTCTCTGCACTGAAGCCATGATTCTTGGTGTGCAGCAACTACAGGTACTTGGTCTAAAGCAACCCAAGGGTGGAGCACAATATGAAAGGAAGAATGTACTTGGGAAAATCATTTTTGTAATCCAAGTGTTTATAAAAGGTTGCCTAGAAAGGGCTATGTTTGAATGCTACCTTCATCTCTAATATGGTGCAGAAGGTGGCCATTTTTTGAGAAATTACTTCCCTAGTTTTATAGGAAGGAAATTTCATTGCAGTACTAGTTTATTTTCCAGAATTTCCTGTTCATATGTAAGCAGTTCATTTTTCCAAACAGAACCTGTATATTTTGAGCATTAAAGCAGTTAAAGGTTTGTATTTGGTGCTTCCAAATATAATACAAGTCTCCTTGAGAATGTGAAGGTGAGTACAGTGATTATATGCATCTCTTGTATCTGCTGCATAATACAAAATTCAGAGTCCCTCTGATTAGAATTTTTAATTCTAAATCAAATCGGAATAATTACCTTTAGGTATCTTAATGTCCATGCTCAGCATCAGTATGCAGGTGAACAAAGTACATAACTCCCTCATGCTCTGAAGTGATTGCACTCTTAATGTAGCAGGGCCTGCTCCTGAGAGCTGCAGAGTGCCTTTGCTTCCATTGCCAGCCATGTTTTTGAGGAGCTGAGGTCTTCTCAGGTACTGCCCTGAGTCTCTCTGGATCAGGACTTGAAAACATTCAGAACAAGCCACAGAACAAAGTGATTTTAGAATACAGTCTGCAGAAGCCCTGCAGGGTCAGCATGTTACGGATTCTGTTCAATGGAATGCCCTCTTCAGTTGGCAGAAAGCTGAAAGCAGATTAGTCTATAAAGATTTGAAGTTAGTTTTAAGTCTCAAAGAATTTGGTATTTCCCCTGTGAGAAGCTGTGTTCCTCTCTGCAAGTTTCCTTTCCCCAAAAATATTTCCAAATTTGAGTTCCTTCTAACCTGTCTCAGTTTCTAGGGGAAAGGGCCCAGGTGACAGATTGATTCTTTGTGAACCCAAGCAGCTCAGACCCTTGTTCGTCCTCTCTAGTACCAACAGGTAGACCTTGGTGGAAGAGTCAAAGCAGAGCTGTGACTAGTGGGCTCCAGGCTGTACCATGGCTGTCCTGCAGCAGTTCCTAGGGCCATAAATGAGTGCTCACCTAGTGTGGAACTGAGCTGTAGGATCTGATCTCCGGCTCTGCACCTGGAGCTGTGCAGTCTCTCTCTTCTGAATGATTGCTATTAAGAAAATAAAGAGATGTCACCTCTTATTCAATCTGTGAACTGATGAAATAATTCCACCTGACTCTGTAATGCAGACTGCAAAACTATATCTCATTCCTGCATATTGGAAAAACATATGGTCAAAATATGTAATAGGTGAACCAAAAATGTCTATATTTCAACATTTCTATGTTTACAACTGTATTTTATCTGTGCTCCATAAAATTTAGTACGGTTTTTCTCTTTTCAAAACACTTTAAATGTGAAAAAGTGAATAGGTGAGCTGCTGAGGCTGGGTGACCTTAGAACTACAAGAGTTCTAAAGCAGAGCAGAACATGGAGAAAGTAGTTAGTAGGCTGAGTGGGGACTTACAGGGATTTGAAAGACTGGTCCAGTTTCCCGGTCTTTTCAATTCAGAATGGAATGTGAATCCTGTTCTCTTATTTGATTGAAAACAACCCCTTCATTGTGCTACTATAAATATGGGCTGACTGAATAGTTGCACTGACCACACAAATGTGGGCTGTATCTGAACTTGATTTGCTCAGTCTCAAAGTAATTGAGGAACTCTTCTGGGAATTATACCCAATATCTGTATGTATTTATTTGTTGTTCATACATTTTGATGATAGAAAACAGCCCTTTTGGCCATTGACAAAGACAGGACTTTGTTCTAGATGATCCGTTATGGGCAACTGTGTGTTCTTACAACCTAAGGAGGCCATGTTGGTCTGTTACTGGGAGTGCTCAGCAAAGTCTGCTGGGGGAAGAATATTTGAGATATTGATATAAGAAAGGCTGAAAATTGCATTCATGGTGACATAAGTGTTGCAGACTCCCCTAGACACCCCATATAGCATAAGCAGAATTATTTCTCCACTTTTTTTAGCTTCTTGGCACGTAGATTAGAGAGGGCCTAAAAGCAGCTATCATCAGTTCAGTATGTATTTTGAGCATCTTTAAAGGCCTTGTACAGTCAGGCTGTTGATTGTATACAAGGGCATGGCTTTGGTGAGGCAGATCACCAGTGATTTGTGTAGATTGCAGATCTGGTGTTACCTTACTGGAAAAAACATTCACACTGAAATAATGTGGCACATGTGAGGTAGCAGCTTGTTTAGTCCTCTACTGAGTTACAGTACGTGAGTATAAGAAAATTGGGTAACAGAAACAGTTTTGATCAGTTCTGACATTTCAACAGTATCAGTCCTAACAGAAGTCTAATACTTTCTAATCTCTACTTTGTTTTGCATTATAGATGAAGCTAAAACAGAACAGAAACAAAACTGGAACCATAAATGTCTTAGTTATCCAAAGTAACTTTTTCTAAGAGTATTAAAGTTTGTGAAAACAAATCTAAAATTACTTTGGAGAAAATGAAATTTCTTTAGGAAAAATAAAAGCCAACCCTGGAAAGGCATGTGCCCAAGTGAGTAAGAAACTTGTGACAAATGACAGAGTTCTATCCGTAATAATGAATGAAAGCTGGAACTAGACTGTATCTGTCTTATGCAGATGGAATGGCTTAGCCAATTTTATTAAAAGTCAAGATGTGTGAATAACAAATATATGCAGAGACAATCTTGCAAAGGATTTTTAATATCCTTGTGAATGTTTCTGGCGTAAAAAAAACGCATTCAAAAACTTCAAAACCCAGCAAAAAAAATAAGCTTTCAACCCAAGCAATGGTGGCAGTTTAAAGTAATGGATATCTGAGCGGAAGATCTGGTATTGTATTCATAGAAAGTGAATAGGAGAATGAAATGGATAGAAGGCAATTATCTATTATTTCTCACAATACTAAGGACAAATAAATTAACAATGATATGATTTGGTATCAGATTTAACTGCTAAAAGGAATACTTTCTATACACGCCAAGTAATTAAATCTTGCAACTCATTGCCATAGTAGAGACAAGATACAATGGGTTCCATAAATATTAAATTAGCAGATGGTAGCCTTCAGTCCTTCCAAGGGATGGATCAAGGTTCAGCAGCCTGGGATCTCTTTAACTTTTTTGGTGAGCTTTAAATACAGGGAACTTTTTTTTTTTGAAAGCTGAATCCATAATTACCTTTGATGTAAGTAATCCGCTGATGTTTATATTTTCAGAACGTGGAGTTGATGAAGAATTTCCTTCCAAGAGCTGTTTGTATGCTGGTATACGTGTGGCTGTGGGTATCTAAAAAAATGCTACCCTATTCCAGCTGCCTTACTAAAATTGGAAATCACTTCTGTGATGCACAGTGCTCTGTGCCTTAATACTAAGCCATTCCTGTGGTGTGTGTATAACTGCCTGCTATCATTGCCAGCACACTGAATTTTATCCATGATGTGTCTATAAGTATGCACATATACACACAGTAACTGAATGTGTTAATATGTACATGTGCATATAGAAACTGTGGGGTTTGTCAGTTTGGTTTTAGCACGAACCATTTTTATATGTTTACATTATCTGTGCGATAACTGTTTATTGCTAGAAATCTACATCTACTATGTTCTTAATAGATTCAAAAGATTTCTAAGTGTTTGCATTGTCTGTTTTAAGAGATAATGTAATCTTCACACCATTTTAAACTTTCCTGGATGTTCCTTCAGAAGAAGCTCTTATCTTAGGACTTTCAAGTTTTTAATTCATTTTCAGCTTCAAAAAAAGTCTGACACTTCAAAACAGCAATCAGGAACTTCAAACTACAACTCGTGAGTCATGTTCAAATCCTATTAGTTTCCCTAATATGGCTGACTTACAGATAGAAAGTCACACTGTTTCTGGCATTCTCTATTTAATTGAGAACGATATGAGATGCCAGAACTTTTTTTGTGAAGAAGCCAATAACTTCAAGCTACATTTGATAGAAAATATCATCTACTCTTCTGCAAAATCTCATAGATTTGAGTTCATCCCAGCCATGGCAAATGAAATGTAGGGAGTCTGCTTAAGTCATTTTTGAATATTAACAATTAACACATTCTTTGTAAGTTCTTTGAGGTGATAAGCTTGTCAGGCCGATCTGATAATAGTGAACAGTTAGTATGGATACACTGATTTAAACTGTACAGAGGAGATACCATGCAGGATCCATCATGTCCTACTACAAGTGTGATCATAATTAAACTTCTCAATTATCGGGTATCCTCTGGAGTATAATACTATAGCACTATAGAAGAAGCTCTTGGGCTGTGTCTCAATTTACTGCCGACCTAATGGGTGTCCTGACTTAAGCTGGGCCACTGAAAGGGGAATGCCTTCAAAATGTTTGTTTAGCTTTCCTGTGGAAGGCTGACTGGGAATGAGCAGACAGAAGAAGGCAACTAGCAGAGGTAGCTTTTGGCTTTGAATCCTACGCAGACATCATTCCAGTGGTTGCACAATCTCTGCTAAGGAGTTGAGGCCTATGCTGGAGTTTAATGGTTACCTTCAGAACAATGGGGAATGTTTTTTCTGTTTTGAGAGTCCAGTTTAATTAACTTTGGAGTTAAATCCTCTGTCCCTGTATGCAGTTTTCTGCTTCAGGGCAGAATGCACTTTTGCACTTGGAAGCCTTACCAGTGTTCAGTGAACTTAATCTCAGTTGTTTTAGTTCTTAGATGGTGAGAAAGGAAAAAAAAATCCTGCCATGTGAACTGACCATAGCATTATGTAAACTATGTATTACAATGCCATAAACTTATGGTGGTAACTTAAGGACGCAAAACACAAGGAGCAATACGTACACTGCCCAATTGCACTGTGTGAAAAATGGTAGTGCTAGTATTTGCAGTTGTACTTGCTTTAGATCATTGTGAACGCTGCCTCTGTTCTTCTGGGTCTGGATATGTTTTGACATAGAGCAGTACATATTTTATATTGCTGGATTCTGCACAATATTCCATTAGTATTTCTGCAGCACTTCATTATTTTAATGAAGTACAAACATGCACATATTTAACTTCATTCTATAGTTTGCTGATAGAGAATGTCAAATTGATTTATGATGCTTTTTAGGAAGAGAAAAGGAGTGTTGTGGCTATTACTATTATCTTCTTTAAACTGTTGTGTAACTTACTGGCTTTGTAGGTATGGCATGACATTTAGAAATACTTAAATTTCAGTTGATGGGAAATCCATTGCATCCCTGGATAAGGGTATATTTGACCTATCTGCACGAGTTCAAATGACAAAGATTAAACTTTTTGCATCCAATTTTGAGCCGCTTTTGTTAAACATGTTCTGATCTCAAAAGTTTACAAATGTAAAGCAGAAAAAGGAAAGAAAAACATAAAGGACAAAGCCTTTTCCAATTGTTTATTGAATGCTGGGAATTGCTTCAAATTAGAGTGAAGTACCTTTCAATGCCGAGATTTGTTTTTATTTCTGAATCATTTAATGACAATATTTGTGGTAGAATTTATATTGTGACTCAGTAAAAACAAGAATTTCACATTGATTTTGTGATAACTGATCTGTGTTTGGAACTGCAGAATATCCCTTATGAAGTTATGGATAAATCAGCTGTGTAGCATTGGTAAAGAGTCACAACTAAAATTGCAAGTTTGAAGAAAACAGCTTTTTTTCTGTGAAGCAAATAATGAGTGGGAAAGTCAAACAGCTGACTGAAATCAGGTAATTCTGTTTTGTTTCTGATTTGCAGCAGAGCTTCTGCCTGGAGTCTTCCCTGACCTGTCTCAGCTAGCTCCCTACTGCTGGATACACTGCAGTGTGTATGCATTTCTTTCCATGTAGGCGGTGAAATTCTTGGGGTTAGACCCGAAGAAGTTGTTGGAATTAGCATTGCAAAGTAAACATAAGGTAAGAACTGGAATGCGAGTCATCCTAGTTTACCAGTCACAAACAGTAACTCACTTCTGGACCTGACATAATCTTTATCCTTACATCAACTTGCTCTTCAGAGTCAGAATTGGTTTACTTTCAACTCTGATGGCTGAATATGACAGTGGGAAGATTCCTCGATGGCAGAAGTGATCGCCTTTAAGAGCTAGGGTCACTTTTGAAAATCTATCATCAAATCACCCTTTGGGAAAGGAAAAACAACAGCAAAGCACCAAACACAGAACTACTTGACTTGAAAAGTCTCAAAACAGAAAATGTCAAAACAGCATGGTTGAAGTGTGCTTTAATGAGTGTGAATAATACAAACCCCATTTCTGTACTGAGTTTTCAGCTGAATAATCTCCTCAGTCTACTGCATTTCATTTTGTTAGCTTATCACTGACATTTTAACCAGTCCTTCCCAGGGTCCATCTGGTGGTCCATCTGTCTTCAGCATCTAGAGTTCACTGTGTGATGAATGATGTGGAGACTATTAAGGAATAACAATTAGTTACTGCGTCAAACATAAAGGTTACATAATTACATATTTCTGTTAAAGAAGTCATGCTAAGGCAGGAGGAATTTAGCAAGTTAGGCAGTAAAATGTATTTTATTATCACTGAGCAAAACATATTTAGGTCAAATTCTTTCCTGTGATTTTTCCCACCCCTTAGGTCTTTTGAATAACAGATGTTGGCTGTGCAGTACTTCGGTTGTGTACAACCTTCTTCAGTACAGCAGTCTTCAACATAAAGGTCAGATTTACATGCAAGGGAAAATAATCATATGATTCATCAGCCAAATATTTGTCATTTGCTATGCAGTGCTTTAGGACAGTCACCTTGAGGCAGGGAAAATCATAGGATCCTTTTTGTTTAAAATAGCTTAACAGAATCCCTGTACAGCCACAGTTCTGGTTCAAGATAACATTGTCTCTCATACAGGGGAGTTGTGCATGTTCAAAGTCAAAGTTGCCTGATACCAAGAGAGAAAGGAGTAAACAACTGAGCTCAAGAGTCTGCCTATGGAGTGTGACTATGTATCTACACACAGTGAGAACAAAATGTGGACAAAGGCCAAAGCATTCCATGTATCAGATGTGGTGAAGAAACCATGTAGGGTAGGCTATCAGCAAAACATGCAAGGGCTGCTCTGAAAGTAATACCTCCTATCTTATTATGTTGGCCCACGATGCCAGAGGCTGAGCTTGGTGAAGTGGTAGTAGAGGTTGAACCTTCCTGTCACTATTGACAGGACAAGAGGGAATGGCCACAAGTTGCGCCGGGGAAGATTTAGATTAGATTTGAGGAAAAATTTTTTCTCTGAGAGTGTGGTCTGGCACTGGAATGGCCTGCCAAGGGAGGTGGTTGAGGCACCGTCCCTAGCGCTGTTCAAGAAGCGTATAGATGAGGTGCTAAGGGATTTGATTTAGTAGCTTGGTGGGTAGGGATGGTGGTGTGAGGATGGTTGGACTAGATTATCTTGTAGGTCCTTTCCAACCTTATGAATCTATTCCATTCTATATTGTTACTGTATAACAGATGAGTGTGACACACCAGCTCTTGTTCGTTGCTGGTGAAAATGCATAGCTAATGGTGGAGGATGTATTTTGTAAGAGTTGTGTAGCACAGGAAATGCTCTACCAAATTGTGTTGTTATACTCTATCTGTGGTAGTTTCTAGGCAAAGAAATAGGAGGCATTGCTTTTGAAGCGACCTACGAACTACAAGAGTGATGACATAAGGTTGAAAAAGATGAAAAACAGGGGAAGTGACAGAAGGAAGTTTATTTTCACAAGGCAATTTTGCATGAGTGAGGTTTAGTAGATCAACAAGTCTCAGTTATTTTGTTCCAAGAAGTGGCATTCATCCAAATTCCTTGCATCCTATCAATATGCTCTGGTAGTTGTAACTTGCCCACCTCTTGGCACCTTTTAAAGGAATATTGATTGTTTAGTAACTGCTTTTGACCTGGTAAAGTATCTGCTTTTTTTATTTTCCCCTCCTTCATTTAGGATCCCTAAAACAATGGGGAAGAAAAAGGAAATGTTGTCTTGATATGTGAGTCTCTGTTCTCTTCTGCCTCTGACATTCTGACCTCTTACTCCTTTTGCAGAGCCCTAGATTCAGCTGCTGCCCCTTCACTCCCATTTCCCCTTTTCTGTAGCTCACCTCATCACCACCTTTATGCTACATCTTCTCACTGAATGGAGAATGCATGGAGCTACTCATATTATAGTACTTTGTTCTTAAAATTCATCTTGATAGGAAAGAAGAATGAATGTCTACTACTCAGAAGGGTTTTGAAACCGAGCTTTTAAAGATGGAGCTGTTGTTATTGACACTTATCTCCGTATGAAGGAGAAATATGTTTAAAAATTCTTACTTGTCTCTGATTTATCCTATGGGAAGTAGTGGTCTTTTTTGGCTCTGTAATTTTTTTTTTTTTTGCTCTGGATAATGTGAAAATATTGCACACAGTATTTCCATTTATTGGCTGTCAGTGGACTGTAGATTATTGGTGCCATGCAGTTTCTGACCCCTTCCATGTTTGGCAAAACCTAGATTGTGGTTATTGTTTAACCCTGCTTGTTGTGGTGGATTAATATGCCCTAAGGGAAGCACAGAAAAGACTAAGAGATATGGAGCATGCACGAAGTCTCAGTGATATGTTGAGAAGAATAAAGGAGCAGTGACCTGAGGAGACTGGGTTATAGGTATCAGATGGGTATTAGGGATAAGACTGAAAGGGACAAAAATAAGGATGAATAAGGGTGTAGGAATGGGGAGAGGGATTTCAAGTTAATCACATAAAGCAAAAGGAACACAACTGTTAACAGATCAGAAAGGAAGCAGGGAGAAGCAGTAGACATGCTTTATTTCTTAAAGGGAAATGGGGAAGTTGGACCCATGGCCTCTGTGCTGGCTGAAGGTGGAACACCAGAGGCAGGAAGCAATGATGATGGCACAGAGTGGCAGCCACAGCTGGCTGGGTAGTGCTTCTGTCGCTGCTCTGCCTTTGTTTTATTTCATGAGGCTTCTGAGGCTTCACTCTTCTTCAGCTCCTAATAATGTGAGCATCATACTGGTGAGCAAACCAGTAACTGTGTGGAAGCACCCCTCTAAAGGCTGGTGGTGGAAGGCTCCAGGTACTTGACTGTCACAAAAATCTGACCCCTCCCAATTTTTCATCAGCAATATTCATGCTCTCAAGCTTGGTTTACCTGGAGCTGGGAAGTTTCAGTTCTTTTTCTGTCAAGATGTGCAGAGCAGCAAGGATTATGTTCATTAGCTGTGCTGTCAAAGCTCAAAAATAAAAAGGAGCACACCCCTTGCATGCTGCTTGTTGGGATCAGGTTGTGTATGGAAGGACCGTATCATGTTCATGCATCTGGAGTAAAACACTGGGCATGCTGCAGGTGTCATGCCCCTAATTCAACCCTGAACAATTCTGCTACCTCTCTGAGCTGCACTAAGGTGAAAGGAGAGGAATAGATTGAGTTCAAAAGTGAACTTGCAATTAAACATTGCTTCAACAGCCACCTGTGCAAACATGTAGTCTGTATTGCATGATAACAACTCCTGCCATGTCAACAGGAGGCAGTTTGGTGGCTGCTCACTTGTGGGCAGAGCTGCTTGAGTTGTTAGAGCTGTGGCTGGGAGCCTGGGGGTGAAAGAGATGGGAGGAGGAGGCTGAGGTGGTGGGAAATAGCTGAGCAGATCTCAGGAAGAGCAGGAATTAGCTGCCGGGGTGGGGAGGGAAGGAGGAGTTGTGGGCATAGAACAGTGCTTAATGCCTTTATTGGTAGTCAGGTAGAGAGGCTGAGTGGAAGGATGATGAAATTTCCTAATGATGAGAGTTAATTTCCTAATAATTAAGTTAATTTGGAGTATGTACGAAGAGGAACTCAAAGAATACAGATGGCACTGGCAGAGTGATGGGGATTGAATAACAGTACAGGTAGATAATAAGCTATATGAATGACTGGTAAAACGGGTAATTCTCTTTCATGGTTGAAGACTACCAAACACAGCTACAGAATATCCAGCGCTAACACCTGTTGTCCATGGTGTACAAGTGGGAAGGGAACTGTGCCCTTAAGTAAATGTTGTTAAGACAAATACTCCAGTAGGGAACTACAGTGTTAGAATTTTCCCTTCTATTTTTCTTTTCTACAACATTAGAAGAAAGTAAGACCAATACTCTTCTTCGTGAATGCGACCCCATTCTGCTGGTGTGTGAAACAATCCCTGCCTTCATCTGCTTTGTGTTCATAGTGTGTACGCTCGTGAATCCTTCAGGATGCGTGACATTCTTGAAGTGCATTATTACAGTCTACCAGACTGTAGCAAAAACAGTAACTTCTCACAATTTGCAGTGGTAATAAAATTGCTGTTGACCTATTTTTCAGTTGCCAAATTGAATCATGAAAAAGGGTGGGTGATGTTTTTGAAGATGTGGCCTTAGTAACGCCATCTGCAACATGCAAAGTTAATTGCAGGTTCCAGCAAAAACTATTAACAGCACAGTGAATCCCACAGCTGCATAAGTACTGAAGTATTTTACTCATTCAGTTTCTGCAGTCAGTATTTGACATAACATTTGTTTTCTTTTTGACTTTCTTTACAACCTAATGCAGAGCGCCTAAATGTTGCACTTAATTTATTTTTCTGCTTGAATGATAAATGCCAATTTGTCTTGAGGCAACAATTTCACGGCACTATCAACCAGTATTCCTCTCTGCAATAAATGCAAAACATTCTTGAGAGAAAATTTGCAGTAGCATTAAGAAAAATTACCACTTGTACAAGAGAATTTTGAGGATAAATCTTGAAAGTGTCAAATTTGCTACCTTAGTTCTTATACATATTTGAAAAAATCATACTCAAACCTTACAGTTTATGAATGAGATTCTTTTAGATGATGCTCCTCGTGAGGTGATTCTGAGAACAGAGAGTGAGCGTATGTCCTCCAGAATGGCTATTGTTCTTCAGCAGTAAAACAAAACAGATCTCTTCTTTATATGTATTCCCTGCAATGGTTTCTATGCCACGTGCCTGTATAGCTGAACTGCAGGAGCTGAGGAACTGAACCTGGAGGGGCTTGCAGCAGGCTGCCAAGCAGCATGTAGGGTCCATCCCTTCTTCTCTGCACCCACATTCCAACCCTGGACACTTGGTGAGTGCCTGTGTGCCTGCTCTAAAAGATGTCCTATCTGCAGTGAAATCCTGTAGGTTGAGGTCTGAGTTACCTGTGCCTAATCCAAGAGCAGCCATTGAACAAAACTGTATTTTCCAGAGCGGAGTGGGAACTGTCTGCGAGATGGGAGCGCAGCCATCAACCTTGGGCTGCAGGGAGGTGATGGAATATGGAAGGCTGTGATGTTTTTGGGTTGCAATCGCTTGGATGAGAGGGCCACCCAAGGTGCTGAGCACATCTGGAAGTGTAGTTACAGGCAGTCTGCCCTCCCTTGGATGGGCTGAGATCCCCGCATGCAGCTTTGCAGCTGGCAGAGTATCCCTGGGATATGTTGGCTATTTTAAATTTTCATTCTTTTCTGATGGAAAGAAAAGATTATTTTCCTTTGAGTAGTAAGAGCCCTTTCTAAAAACTTGTTTGGAGAACAGTGAAATACTCTGTACTAACTTGAAACGTGTTATCTCTGTAGGGCTAAATTCTTCAATAGTGTTACTTTTCAGAAACTTCTACTACTTCATATTCTATGTATTACAGGAGGGAAACTGAAAGCACTCCTGGCTAGAGGGATGAGGCATAGAAAAACCCCTCATCACTGGTGGTGTTCATCAGGGTCAGTGCATTGCTGCTGGTAGGGGAATCAGGACTGATGCTAAAGCAGCAACGACCATTCCTGGCCTCTGCTGATGTGAGGTAGATTGGAACTGACAAAATAAAGATGAGATGCTGTGGGCTGTCATCGCTTGGCACTGCCCACCGTGAGGCAGGCAGGGTGTGGGAGAGCCTCTGCCTCTTGGCTCCCGGTTGCTCCTCCTCCAGTGCTCCACTCCTTCCTGGTGATGCTGTGTCAGTGTTCTCCTAAACTGGGGGACTGATCTCCTTTAACAGCTTAGCACAGGATTCTGCAGCAGCCGGGTTAGTCCAGCTATCAACACCACATGCCTAGTGTGTCTGTGTCTCTTATGTCACCTTACGGTTTGTGGGTTTTGAATAAATACAGATATCTGCTGCAGGCTCAGGGCTCCATCCTCACAGAGCTTGCTGTCACAGAACCTTCTTTCAGGCAGCTTTCATATGCTGGCACCAGGTGGAATTACTGACCCACGACATGGTCTTGGGTAGTGTACAGAGGTGGGGTGACAAACAGAACAGATGTTCCCCTTTAAACAGACACAGCTTTCCCAGCAGAGGACCCTGTCTGTAGCTGAGGTATTTATCACCCTAGATGCAAATACTACTGCATAAAACTGTCCTGAAGATAGTTAATTTATTCTCTTACTAAATACTTTCCATTGTTTGAAAGCTTTTCCCTTGATGTCGGTTGATCTTGTCTCTTAACTGATTTCAAGAATGCTTAGGACAGTTTTCCCTGGATCAGCACTGACAGCATGTCTGAGCAATTTTTGAAAGCAGCAATACAAAATAAATGGTGTGGGGTTTGGTCATTCTTCCAGGCCCAGCTCTACCTACATCTCCTCTCTAATCACATCACAAGGCTTCTAGGTTCCTTGCTTTTATAACATTTGAAATGGAAAGCTTCAAATGCAGCATGTGAATGGGAGCCTCACCGTAGGGACATACGTGCCATCGTGTTTGGTAGGGCTGATTGAACACTGTGCACAGTCACTCGAGAACAGAGCCGCCAGGTCACATTATTTGCTTCATTTAAGTATTCAGCGTTATCTGGATGCTTGTGGAAGTGTTCAAAAATCTCTTACACTTTACAGGCTGGAAATCCATCATTTCCATTTTCCTACTTCTGCCTTCAACATCACTGTATTGGTTAGCTGAATTTTCTCAGCTACAGGATCTGACCTTAAATTCCCAGTGCTGTCTTGTCACTGGGAGTGCTTGTCAATATAAGAGGACAAACCTGTGTTTGTCAGCTTGTTCTAAGTTTGACAGCATGGCTGCATTGCTACAAGGACGTAGGTCTTTGTGGTGTGTTTGTACACGGGTAGCAGTAAGTCCCCAGCGAGTGCTGGAGCTTCTGGGTGTTGTAGCAGATAGTATGAGAAATGAGAGCTGTGCTAGCAGGGTACCAAAGTGGAGTCTGGTGGGGATTCTTTTTCCTGTTTTGAAGGTGCTGGAAGTCTGGCTGTGTTAATTAGATGGTCTGGCTGCTGGCACACAGGGAGCGAAGCAGATTTAGCTGGGGTTTTACCTCTGGTGTTTATGACAGAGGGGTCATTCCCTGTGCCCTTTGGAAAAGCTGAATAAGGAACATGCTGTGTGTGTGTGTGTGGTACCATTACATTTGGAAGTGAATTCAGAATAACCTTACTTTGCTTGGGCTTCACAAATCTGCCATGACATTGTCAGACATGCTGCTGTACTGAGAATCCCCTGCTAGGTGAATTATTTGCTGTGTAATGTCAGAGAAGGAAAAATATTGTTAGACTAACATTTGAGGCATGGCCTTTATTGAGATGTAGAGCAGATAACCTACAGGCCTCGCCAATGCTCTCTGAGACTTTCTGTCCTGGCAGAAGGGAAGGGTGCTTGAAGAACCCAGGCTGTGCCTGGGTGTGCTAGGTCTTCTCAGTGAGATTGTCTGTGACTGCTGCTTTCCTGCTGTGTATGTAAGCAGAAGGTAGTTTTTTCATGCCCTTCTGTGATTATTTATATTCTTATATTCTTAAGGGGCTGAGATTGTCCAGCCCATTTCTAAGGCCCTGGCACCTCTCACTCTGTGAGAAACTGAGCTTGTGAAATCAGGGGATTCAGAGAGTCAACAGAACTGGCTCTGTCCCTCCAAGCTTTTCAGCTTTGACAAATCTTCATCTTCATTTTCTTTAAAACAAATGTTATTTCAGGAAATGTACAAATGCCCATAAGGAAAGGGGGAAGGAAGGTGGGTGAAAATAATTGCTTTGTTTTTTTCCTTCTGCCTTTAAAGCAACAGGCCAGAGTGGTGTAAGCAGGGACTGAGTCATGGGGATTTATTAAAAAGGACAGGGAGTGTTGGCAGCATGTTGCCCTCTGCAGATGTGATTCACCTGTTGCAGTTTGGCTCCTGATGGCAGATTAGGACAGAAAGCTCTGTGCAGCGGGGCTTTCCTTTGGCCTGTGAGCACAGAGCTACACACAGGAGCCCTGCACTGAGGCAGGCACAATGGCAGTGGTGACCCTATGCCTTGAGCCCTATTGGAAACCTGGGAGTTGAGGCTTAGCATGCCAGTCCTGGCTGTGGCTGTAGCTTACCTACTGAAAGTAAGGCTGAGAGTTGATCTTGAGACCAAAGAGAACGTAAAACAGCTTAATTTAATGAAAGCATCATGTTTCATGAACTCACTGGTTCAGAGGCACAGTGATTTAGTTGGTGTGGGTTACACTTCTAACAGGGCATGCACGAGGCTCTTACTGACTCCATTAAGTTACTGCTGCAGCTGACAGATGATCCCTAAGACCAGAAGAGACTTTGGATGCTCACCTGGATCTGCCTGGTGACCGAGGCAGGGCAATTCACACTGAACAGGGCTAGAAATTGGAAGCAGCTTCCTAAATAAGAACCTCTTCGTAATCTTCAGCAGTGAGGCAGAATACAAGTGGTTTTGTTGAGGACAGACTTCAGTTTGTGGCCATTTATTGCAGGCATTCATTCTGTGCATTAGATTTTCTACAGTATTAACCACAGGAACTACAGAATCACAAAGACAAGATTATCAATGAAGTTGAAGCCAGCAGTAGTTAATTACTGAGATGATCCAAGTAATTCTGCCACTGCAAAAGATGTGAAATACGGGAGGTATTTTGTGACACACAACAAAGGCTTTGTCTTTTTGATGAAAATATTTGCAAATCTGTCTTATTTTTTTTTTAAATAAATTTTTCAGGAACTTCAGGTTACTGCAGATGCATGGTAACAAACCAGGTTATAAACTAGGCACAGAATTAATCTGCAAAAGCATATGGTTAATGTGGGGTTCAGGAGAAGTGGGTGTGAAGAGAAGGGAATTTCAGCCAGCATGTGTTTATCAAGCATTTCCATTGCCAGTTGCTTGAAATTCATCTTTTGCCATTTGGAAATGTTAACATTATAATTCTTACACTTTTTTTCCATGCACAAAGAGCAAACAGATACTTTCTATGTGAATTATTTGATTAAGAGAACAACAAACCAACCATAAATAAGCCCCCTTGGCAGGTTGGTGTGTTTTTCTTCTGATAATCTGCAGAGAGGTTTTCTGTGCACCTCAAATAAAGAAATGGGGAAGGTGCAGTGCAGAAAAAGGAGTGTGCCCTGAGGAGCTGGCGGTACACAGCAGGGTGGGTGAGGCTCAGTGGCAGGCTGTTCTGTTAGCACTGAGGATTAAAGACAGGGTGTGCTGCTGAAGTCTGTCCTCTGTGTAAATGTGTGAGTGGCAGCCCTGGGAAGGGGTAGCAGGCAGTGAGTGAGTGGCAGTGCTGCTGAGCAGGAGGGCTGGGGGCCCTGTGTGGCTGAAGGGGTCTGGCAGCAGCTGTCCCTATCAAGGCATTCTTGGGTCCCCCAGTGAGCAGCTCTGTGGGGACGTGCAAAATCAGAGTGGGGTTTGGAGTTCCTGGCACAGGTCAGGGGTTCTGTGGCAATCGATCTTTTCCGTCTTTTCTTCTTATCTTATTTTTAACATTCCTTTTTTTTTTTTTGCAACAAATGATTTAGCAGAAGTGGAGTTGTGTATATTTGCGTAACAAAATGCTGTTTTCATATTTCAGCTGAAGATACACATTTGATTTCCCATATTGCGCCTCAAATTCACATCATTTCCTCTGTTGTTTGTATAGCAGCTTTCTCTGCAAAGTACATCATATAATTGTAATTATCATGCGTAATATTTCCAAAAAAATTGCTGAGCTTTGTGCTTTGTTTTTTAAGTCATGGTTCCTTAAACTAAAAGATGCATCTGCAGGGGGCTTTCATTTCTTCAGGCTGAGCCACGTGCTGTGCTTTCCAGAGCTGGCACCATTCTCTGGGCTATGGGTTAAGCCAAAGGTTGAGCTGAGTGGAAGGGCACAAAGCAGGGGTACTCGGGAGCTGCAGCCGGGGCACGCAGCCTCTCAGCCCTTGCAAAGGCAAGCAGAATGGAGCTGTTCCTCACTGAGCCACTTGCACTGGCATCATGGACCTGGCTTAAACTAAGATCTACTTACCTCCATGTATGGGAAAAGGAAAAAAACATTCAATGTCTGGTTGGAGATTTAGCAAAAACTAGAAATGAGGTGGAAGGGGATGTCTGACCTCAATCCTTTAATGGAACATGGCATATTCCTGCTCCCATTTATCAAACTTCCATTCCTTTACATGTGCATGGTTTGTTGTATATATTTTTTCAAAGACTCAAAACTTAAAATAGAAATGGCATTGAAAGCAGAGGTCTGTGGAAAAAGCTCACTGACATTGCATCTATTTGAGTTTATTTTTAGATCTGTAAGCTATTTCTTGCCTTTCTGCCTTTTGTTAATGTCACCATGGGATGCACCAGCTCTGGTTCCTGTTAGTTACTAGCGTTGTGAGCAGAGCATTTGGAAGACTTTGAGCTGTGATGCTTTGGTGTGCAGTGCTGTCATCTGGGAAGGCTGAGGGATTCAGAGATGCTGCAAATACACCTCCTGTTGTGGTACTGCAAAGCAGTTTTCATGTGCCAGGCAGAACCTCTTCCCCGGGTGAGAAGAATGATGGGACATTGCCAATGTACTGAGGGAGTTTTAAAAAGAGGAATTGGTTTGAGAGCTTGGGGCTTCACCAGGCCTTGGCTACTGAGGACCCCATGCATGTCCAGATGGCCGTGTAGAAACTCAGTGAGCTTTTAGGTCAGCAGAGTTTGGGTTCCCAGTGCAACTAGTGAGGCTGTTCTCTGTATGACATCATTCTTGTGGCTGAAAATCTCTGGTTGACATCCAATTTCAAGTTAATTCAGGAAAAACTCATGTGCCTTAATTTTTTTTGCCGGCATCTTCTATTTTCTTTGAGATCTTCTTCCTTCTTGGCATTTATTTCTGTTAAGTATTTTTAGACAATAATGAGGTTCTATCTGTGCTTGACTCTCATTTGTTAGCATTAGCATGTCAAGCTTCATCTGTACCCTTCATTTGAGTAAAACTATGGGCAGTGTTGTAGTGAAAACTATTCAGTGATACGTTGCGCCCCAGGCATTACCTTCATGCTTTTAATGAAGTAAACATTCCATAGTTACTTCCGTGGGTGTTACTGTGGCATCTTGTTGCCTTGCATTCAGATATCATGCATGCGTTCTTCTACAGCTATTTCTACTCTGATGAGCTCCCTTTCTATTGCAGAAGTGTTCTATTAGTCTGTTATGACCTAACACTGTGTGGTACTGAATTTCATTCAGTCTCTATTACTTTAATTCTTTCTAACCTTCCTATCTTCTTCTCTGTTGCTGATACAGGCAAAATTTGTGTCACTGGCAAATTTCATTAGTATGCTTTTTATGGTAAGGTCATTGATGAAAATATTAAATAAAAACTGGTTGGTGTAGCTTATTGTCATCTCCTATTTATCCATTTCCCTTGCTCTCTTACAATTCATTTACCAGCCTTCACCTTCTTTATCTCAGCTAATGAACTTCCATGTGGCAATCTACTGTGCTCCAGACAGATGAGATCTTTCTTTGGGTTAGAAAATCAGTTATGTTATCAAAGAAATCTAGATGTAGCCGAACTAATCTGATATAGCTTGACATTTCCTGTCCAATCTACACAGAATCTGGAGCCAGAAATACCTAATTCTGCTTTGTTTTCTCAAAAGTAGTATGTTCATTTTAGCTCTATTTCTGTGTAACTCCTGGTCACTCTTACATCCTAATTCCTAAGCCAATTTGCTTTGGCTCCTGTATTTCTTTCAGTTTGGAGCATGCTCTGTTTTCTTTTTTATCTATTCTATTATGTGTTTCTGAATGAGCCAAATACCAAAGTCTTCCTGTGGTAAGTGAGCTTAGTACTGCAGAATATACTTAACAATATTCTGCAGTCCATGATAGGGCATCTTCCCAGTCCCCATGCTATGTGGAAAGCTCAGATTTGTAGGGAATAACTTTATCTGTACTGTTGTTGGAGGAGTTTCCTGTCTCACCTGGAATAAACTTGATCCAAAGGCTCCAAGTCTTTCAATTGTTAAGTGCAATTTTCTCTGTCTACAAAATCTTATCCAAAATGCCGATTATAGATTGTTTCTGATACATTAGTGTTTACTCAATAGTTCAGAAGTTGCTACAGAACAGGCGTTTCATTCATACCCTAATGGCCGTTACAGTTCCATTTAAAATTCCTTTTTTTGTGGATTTATCATTTGGCTGTAAAATGTTCCAGACCAAAGCCTTGCATACAACTTAGCTAGAGATTGCATGTATTCAATTAATCTTGGAATCCTTCCTACTTCACAACTGCCAGATAATGCAAAAGAGTGTTATTTTAAGACTTTTTTTTTGTCTGTAATATGAGTTAAAACCACAGGGTATCTAAAATAAATGCCAGATGCATTTTCCTTATTAACAGGTTTACCACACTAAACCTATTACAGGCACTTCTGTCCCAGAGCACAGGACCCAAGCATTCTCAGCCCAGCTGGGTAGTGTTGAGGCAGCTGTGCTTGGCTTCTGCAGTGAAAAGCTCTTGTGCTCTACCATGAGCAGATCATTCTAACTGCTCAAGAGCCTTCAGATGGCACGGATATCAGGAGAGCTTGCGTGTAAACTTCAGAGCTTTACCATGTGGCTGGGCATGGGTTCTGTTATGCCAACCTCACAGTTCCACAGAAACCTCTTGAGGCTGGTGTCAGCCACTCTGTGCAGTCTGCTGCTGAGAAGTGGCTTAAGCTGTCTGTCAGCATGCAGAAATGGGTTCGAGTTGTCCTTTGCTTTCTTCTTCTTTCTTTCTATTGTTTCCAGGTTCTATTTCATGCATAGTAACAGGAGCAGAAGAGACAGAATAGGAGTGCAGAAAAGTGTTTAAATATCAATAAAAGCAAGGTGCACTTGCCATGGAGGGCAGCAGTCAGGGCCCCAGCCCAGTGGTTGGCAGCTCTGCAGCAGCACTCTGTGCTTAGGCTCCTGGGGCAGGCAGTGAGCAGTGCTTCAACCGCCCTAGAACCCAGCACAGCCCCAGAAGTGCAGCCTGTCTGCTTCTCTTTTTGTCCTTGGGTTAGCAGAGTGTTACAGCAAGGGAGATGTTGTATTCTGTCTGAAACTGTAGAGATAATTAGAAACCTAAACTATGTATGTTAATGCTACACATATTTAAGTAAATGTTTATGAATATGGATTAGCCTAGCCAGTGAGCATTAACAATGACAAATATCTTGTTTTTCAGTGTCATTTATCGATAGTATTCCAAAATGCATTGCAGTTATAACCTTATGATTTATACAAACTCTTTGATGTGCACAGAAGTCACTCTCTAATTGCAGCAAAACAAAGCAGCAAATTAAGTGTAGCAATTAATGTATTCAAGCATAGTAACAAGGTCATCTGAAAGTAACAGACTTCAGGGAGAGCAGTTGCCCACATTAGAATTCAGTAGCTCTGTCCTAACATCTTTTTGTTAAAAACAGTCCAACACTGATTCCAGTCTCATGAAAGAATTACCTTCCAACTCTAGGATCATCCACGTGACGCTCAGGTATGAACTTGGCATCACCACTTCACAAGAACTTGGTTTGCTTTGTTGACTGGTGGTCTTTTTAGTGTACTTGTCTGCTGACTTGTGTTTAACCTACTGAAGGCAATTGTGCTGCACCAGGTATGCAAGAAAACATAGTGCATCCCTCTGAAAACAAAGTCACCCACTGCTTTATTTGCCTAACTTTCACTTCTACTTCTCTTGGAGGCCTGTGCTGCTCAAGTACAGACCCTCTTCTCTTATGGATATGGGAAGAGCACAGCTGGGGGTGGTATGAGTGGTGTGTATTTTTATGTGCTTTCAGGATGAAACTGAATGATTACAAAACACTTAAGAAAAAAATGAGGAAGATGTATTGTCTGCAATTAAAAAATACAAATTTATAATGAAAATAATATCAAGATGTAAAATTTTGTTCACCACCACTGTGAGTCTGAAATTTTCTTTTTTTGTTTTTACATAGTAATTATAGTTCTTTGAGAACTGCCAGAGTTACTGTGCTTTTTTGACAAGCTTCTCCATTAGAAATATAGAATTCCAGAACAGGAGACATGCAAAGGTCAGGAGATGGACTCTTACAATTATAACAATGAACTCTACACTTATTACTTTGTACTTGAGAAGTATTAATTAAAATACATACTTAAACTGAAGATAAAGTCAGGATAAAGGAACAAGAAAAGAGGTATGAAACATAGGACCAGCAACAACAAAAAAGTCAAACCAATTAAATGGAGCTGAAGAATGCATTCTATGGTTTCAGTATCATGTTTGTTTCGTGTCTGGGTCAAAGATAATGCTGGCTGTGCTTGTGGTGATCTCAAGAGCAGAGACAAAAAGAAACGGGGCAGAGATATGTAAAGGAACAGCTACAAGTCAGGCTGGCTCTGCATATGTGATTCATCTTACTGTGTAGACCTAATAAATCCTGCCAAGAGCCTATCCTCTTGGCACTGGACCACGTGGATGTACTGGCTCTGCTCTCAGAACTATGCTTTGGATTTTCTGAAGTATGTTCTATTTTTCAGTGTAGGTATGCCTTAAAATAACTTCTTGGCTAGCTCTTACATCAGCTGTAAACAGTGAGGGACTGGAGGGAAGGAGACAGCCATGTTGTGTCATGTGGAGCATTATAGTGGTTACTATCATTATAGGAAACAAGGCAGCTTTGGGAGGAGGATGGTTATGACTAGGGAAGATAATGTAGGTGACGTTTTAGTTCTGTTTTTTGGGGGGATTTTTTGATTACTTTGTTTTTTGTCTAGTTTTGTTTTCTACCTTTAGAAGAAATTTTAAGAGTCAGTTGGAAAACATGAGCACTGCACGTTAATATAATGTGATCTGCAGAGCCGAGACTAGGAGACTCTATAAAGTTCCACATTACAAGCCTGTGAAAGAACAAATGAGGTTGTAAATTAGAGGCAACTGGTAGAATTCAGCTAATTAGAATTTATGATTGTATACAAGATGCTTTCTGCTACTAAGAAGCATTAAGCTATCTTGTGTTAATTATAGACTGTTTATGTAATTGTGGGCCAGGATTTTGACCCAGTACTTTTTCCTCAGCGTGGGATTACAAGTCTGCTGAGATGTTACACATTTCTTTCTATTCCTATAGCTTCATCTGATGTTGTTCTACTATGTCAAATTATAAGAACATTGGCAGCAGTATGGCAAAGTCTAGTTTGTCCCATGCCTGCTCACTACACCAACTGTTTGATAATACCATCACAGGGTGAGGTGGGCTTGCAAACATTTCCACTCCAGTTCTGAGCACAGCCTATGATATGAACAGAGACAGTCTGCTTCTGTTTCTGGTAAATGTTTGCATGGAACTGCCTGAAAGAAGAGATTTATTTCTTATGAGATATTCAAGGCCTCCTGCTCTCTCCTTTTCTTGTTAGGAAACGCTGAAGGTGAAACACGTTCCTCCTGTGAAATGCTTTAAAAAAATCCTTCTGTGTAGGAAATGGAAGCTTGTTTCAAATTCTGATTAGTTTCAAACACCTGGGTGTTCCTGCTCCAAGTCCACTCCCTGGTGCCAGCTCTATGCATTACTGCTGTTCTGAGCAATCAGTACTTATTTTTTGCTTTCCTTGCATTCAGATCCTTTGTTTGGACGATACTGAATTTACAGGCAAATAAACCCTTCTTTGCTGCACTGGTGGGTTGTTCACCAGCAAGGAAGAAATTTAGCAATGGGGTTACTGTTTTGTTTGAGAACATTTTTTTTTTTTTTTTAATGCTGTCACAACTGTCTTTTCTTTGCCGCTGTTCTCAGGGAAACACAACTGGTGATGAAAATACTGGGAAAATCTGAGAAATGTTTACACAAAATTTAGGAAGTGTCTTGCAATTAAGGTCGTTAGAGATGCGGTGATTTTTAAGTAGAGCCAAGCTGATATATCTGGAGAAGTAATCACAGTAATAATGTACGTGATCTTTTGAGCAAAGCAAATCTATGCTAGCTACAGCCAAGGACTGTAAGGTACTTCTGTGGAAAAATAATTTTCTAAAGGCTTGGTTTTTTTCCTCACTTTATTATGTCCTTGGAGCTCTCCGTGAATTTGTCTACCCATACCCAACAGATTATAGTTGTCATGTTTTCCCCTTGCTTTATAGAGTGATATCCTTCATGAATTTTGAAAGAATGCCATTTTTGAAAGTATTTTAGGGACTACAGATTAATGCAGCCAATATAGAATTTGATCTACTGGAATTTTACTCCTTTCCTTCCCAGCTTCTTTGCCAAGCTGAGTATGTTCCTGGCAAGTCCTGTCTGCTAGTTGATCCTCTTTGATTTGCTGAAGTCAGACTTCTTTGACAAAGTCATTGTAAGCTGACATCTTTCCTTGTCTGGATAGAACATTTGCTTTTAAAGTGATTTTTTTTTTTCATTGTGTTTTTCCAAAAGGAATAGAAGACCATATCAGTTGTAGTCAAAATCTTTGAATTTTAAAGGGAAGATTTCCAACTGTGTAATACCACCAAGACTGTATGGTTCTGATGTATTTGTATTTGTCTGGGGTATGGAGGTCTGAATACCAGTTGGTCTTGTGTGAGCACCGCTCCTACCCGGTCAAGACATGCATTCACTTCTATTCTCCCAGGGCTGGTTGGTTAGTGATTGAGTTTTAAGTCAGAACTGACACAAGCATGAGCCATCGCTTAATTTTGTCAATTTAATCTTGTTGGGTCTCCTCCAGGTCCTCTTTTAAGTGTTTTTAGTGATTTCAGTAACTCAGTCAACCTTGTTAAAAGAATTTCCTGCAAATTGATTGTCAAGTAAGTAAAACCTGGGATTTTTTTGTAGTGAAGTGTTTCACCTGAGGTTGCTCTCTTTAGCATAAAAAAAAAAAAAGTATTGTTCTTTCTATATTGTCAAATATTACCAGAAGCTTCAAGCTGTTACTGGATGAGCTTTCTGAAAACCTTTTGGCATCAGCTTATTCAACCCCTGTGCTCAGCTGGTAGAGGTAACATTTCACTTCAGTCTCTTATCCAGCAAGGTTGGAATGTGAGCAGAGGAAAGTCATGATTATCTTTCCAAAACAATACGCACCAATATTCAAAAACCCTTCATAATTATCAAACTTTGCGTTGTGTGTCTTCTGTCAGTCACTTACTTTATGAAGATTAAATTAGAAAAATTAGTACCTCTGTAGCTGACTTACCAGAATAATGCACTATGTTTTTTTAAATTGGTCGTAGAAACTAATTCTACAGTCAAAGTCAACTGGGGCTGCAACAGACCAGGAAATATTCATTCAAACTGCCTAATGTTTAACTCTTGGAACTATTAAAGTCCAGATGTTATGCATATAATCACAGAGCACTGAGAAATCTTGTACAAAGTTTAGACTGAGAAGAATATTGAAGTAACATGCAGGTATCACTTTCAACCTATATGTTGCTTGAGGTCTTGGATGTGAACAACACTGCAGTAAGAGCCACAACAGTGAAAGCAAAAACTCATAGCTGTGAATTTCATAAGATGAGGCTACAGTAGGCGTATAAATACCTTCTGCAAATATTCAGAAAGCAAATATTTCCACTATGACAGGTCAACATCAAAGTAATTACTACTGACCTGCAAGAGGATTTTCTGGCAGAAAAAATAGAACACTGCTACAAATTTTGTAGAAGCAAAGAAGGTTTCTCTTGTCACTACAAATATGTTCAAGAGTTTCTTATGAAGCCAAAGGAGCTGAAATAAAACAGCAATGCAGCCCAATTTCCCAACATCCAATGAAATTTTCTCATTGTGAAAAATGCAACCACCAAATTCTTTCCTCGTTGCTCCAGCTGCTTTCCTCCCACACGTCATCAAATCCTTTTATAGATTTCATTAGCCCAGTGTCTCCTTCTTTAACGATGTCAGACTCCTTTTCTGTGCTTAAGAAATACAAATGAATATTAATGTATACTTCTATCGTTCTATTTTTCTAACTTAAAGCTGTAGCCCATTCAAATTTTGGGCACTGTTCTTGTATTGAATCAGGAGGCAAAAGACAACAGATTTTTCATAGTCTTCAATAAAAACAGTTTAGAAGCACAGAATTAGGTAAGTTTCTTACTGTATGTATTGAGCAGCTCTGCAAACGTAAGATGATCCTGAGGAAAAATTCCTGTGTATAAATATCACAATTTTGGGAAGAAGTTAAATCTGCAATGAATCTTGAGGTTAACTGGATGGTATCTTAATCATTTTCCCATACAGGAAACAAACATCAACAACAAAAGCTTATATAGCACTATGTAATGCTATCCCTTCAGGTGTGTTTGTTTTGTATTTTGGTCATAGCAATATGCAAAATAGGTCAATGCATCACAGTCATGATTTTGCCTTGGTTAAGGATGGAAAGGCCATCAGCAAGAGGGAAAGAATCCCAGCAAGAAATGTCTTACTTTCCTTATGTTTGGATTTTGCATTGCCCTTTTTTTGCAGATGAAAGGACTTCCTTGTTTCTATATGTAGCATTTTGATATCAAAGAACTTCAAATATATTATTTTTGTTTCAAATACATTATTTTTGTTTTAGCAGCAGTAGTGGACTGAGGTATTATTTTAAAAAGCCTTCTTAAGTGACGTGAAGAAGAATGTGCTCAGGGAAAGCAGTGGACACAGGGGAGATGAGCATGCTGTCATTTAGCTGAGTCAAGGAATACAGGATTAGCTAAACTCTGGTTCGTTTTTTTCCATACTTGAAGACAACATTACTGGGCTGAGCTCCTTCCACTCCCACCCTCCCAATCCTAGAGAGCACGTTTGCCTGTTTTACTTCCATCAGGTTGCACCATGTTAATTTGGAGTTCCCTGCTTCTGCTCTATCCTTTCCATTTCTGCCAGTTAGTTTCCCACCCTTACTTCAAGCTTGCCAGGGCTGTTCACAATCTAATTTATTCCTTTAATGCTTGTTCATCCAGTAATGTATCTGTAAAAATTGACTTGATAGTGCCCACAGATGTAGAAAGCTTATGTTAAAATCAGTTTTCAGTTACTAAAAGTGATCTAAACCTAGTATGTTTCTACTGAAGACCTTTCAATTTAGGGCAGTTTTTAAAAAGTAGTAGCTTTGTCACAAGTCAGTAGTGCATTATGTTGTGTAAATGAATTTCACTTTGGTTTGGCTTAAATTAATTAGAGATAGCATTAAGTATTTATTTAATACTCCAGCTCCAGTTCTTTAAGGTTCTGGTTTTTTGTATGTTTTTCTGAATGTTCACCCCTCAGCTCTACCAGTGAATCAGAGCACATGAGCACTAACCCACTTCAGGCTGAAGTGCTGAGGCTTAGCTTAGGACCTGTGCCCATCTTCTACAGGCTTTTTGTCTCACATTATGTATGTCCTGTGATTGAACTGGATGAAAAGGGACAAATCATTTTGTCTTCACTGAGAAGGTGAAGGTAGTTGAAAGAGGAATTTGATTTGATTACTTTATTTGCTCTTGAACTCAGCCTGTAGTTCACTCAAGTAGGTCAGAAGCAAAAGGCTTTTTTTTTTCTTTTTTTTTAATGCATTCATGAGCTTCAGAGTGCCTACTGAGTCTCATCTTTGGCTGTTACATGATCATTCTTCTTTAGGAAAGCTCTATTTTATGCTGTTAGATTGTTTTAAAAACATTCTGCCAAGGAAGTATGTTGCAAGAGGATCGTTCAATTATCCTGACTAAAAGCATATTTTCACTTGAAACTTGTATACAAAGCTATTTCTTTTGTTAGCTAGCATTTTCCTCTTCTCCATATATGTCTTTGTTCTCAGAAAGCTGAAGAGCCACAACTAGAACATGCTTTCTCAGTTGGGGTGAAGTCAGCTGAAGCCTTTCTGCAGGTCTGATGGTGAGCAGCAATTCGTGGATATGGACCACCTTTAAACTTAGCTTTGCATTTATATACGTTAATTGATGATTCCAGTACACCAGGCTATCACATTCTGCCCTCCTTTTTCTTGTTTCTAACTGCTCATTTGACTGTGTCAAGTCCTGCTAGGAAAGAGTTAACTAAGATCCATTACTGTATACCAGGGACAGATGAACTTTTCTCTTGCACCATTGCACTACATGATGCTGTAAATCATTCATTTTGCTGGGAGAGTTAATACTTGTTTCCTTTATTTCTGGTTAAAGACTCAGATGAAGGAAGGATTTTTGAGAACCCTAAAGTAAATACTAATTCAGCATTTTGGGTATTCAGGTATTGGGATTTTTCCAGGACTCTGGTTTGCAGCAGACAGTAATCCTGGTCTTAGAGTTTGCTTTCTAAAAATAAAAATGTGAGGGTGGCCAAGGTACCTCAAGCATGTGTTGTTTCTGGAAGTGTGCAGCACATCTAAAGTGTGAGCCTAGAATTAGCAACAGTGGATTTTAGTGAGATAATGTATTTTGCTGATACTGGGAGTCTATCACTTCAAATAATGCAAATGCTTCCTGTATGTGAGTATTGTTGATTCAGTCAGCAGTTTTTGAAAATATAAGTTGTACTGCATCTAAATAATTTGATGTACTGCTATTGCTGTTATGCTTTACCCTTTTACCTGTAGGGGTCATTAATTATACCATCAAATCTGGGGGGGAATAAACAAAACAAAAAAAACTTAGAGTAAACTAGTCAACTTTTCTGCCTTAAAGGTCTGTCAGAATACATCTTTGTATTGTACTATTTTACTCCAGAATGAATTTGTTGAAGTAGTGAGACAGCAATGGATGTACACCTTACATTAAATGTCCAATTATATTCATAGCTGGAGCTGTAGTGAATACTCCCTGACCTTTAATAGAGAAGTTGCTCTCCCAATAATTGTAATTGCTTATTAAACTAACCTAATAGTGCAGTACCAGCCCATAAAGAGTTGTTTAAACTAGGAATTCAGGTAGCTCTTTCCTCTACTGAAAAGGCTAATTGAATCACAGTCATTATTCCACTGTCCTGTGAAAGGCAGTTTTATTGCTTTGCCACTCACACTAAATCTGCAAGTCTGCAGCAGCATCTTATAGGTGGGCTGCTGTCTTACTAATTTGCAACAAATCCCACTGATCCTAAGGGCTGGAATCACATGTCAAATAGCAGAAAACACTTTTAAATATTATTGCATTAACATTTAGGAATATAAGTTCCGTCATCTAGTTGGATAAATTTGGGATCCCTGAGGGAGTGGGTTCAAATCATAAGGAAAAACAAAGCAGTTCAAAGGCAAGATTGCTACACTGGAATAGCAATAAATTTAAAAATAAACAAACAAAAAAAGCTGTATTGCCAGAGCAAGCTGATTTTGAAATTTAGAAGCAAGTATTTCCTACTTTTTAGTTAAACAGTGGTCAAGGGTCTGTGTAGAGTTGTCCTAACAGATGAGCTTCCTGATGGCTGATTAAATTGGGAACAAAAATCTTAAATACATTTACAAACAAACATAAATGAACAAACAAACAAAAAAAACCACAGAGTTGAATGGATTTGGGGTAGTGTCTAAGGTGTGTTTTATGTATTAAAATTTTCTATAGAAATGAATGCTTTTTCCCATTTTTTCCAAAACTACTTCTTCCCTGTTTTTATTTTTTGTTTTCATTTCTGAATAACTCAAATTTAAATTTCTCTTCATTTTGGCTGACTCAGATCTATATCTTTCAGAAAGTTTTCTTTTAGAATTTCTACCAACACAAAGTGCAAGGGAAAGTACTGCTTAAAGATTATGGCCATAGTTGTACTGAACTGAAGGTTAAGAGTAAGTTCAAAAATGGCTGAGCCTGCTTTGCATTTGATGATGAACAAACTAAGGTAAGCAATTTAACAGTTCAGAGATGTTCAGCTGCCATGCTTCACAAAGCTCTTGCTTCTGTGTATGACCACCTTACATACCTGTAAAATAAGGGGAGGGAAAAAAAAAATAATGAATACATCAGAGGCTGATGTTGCCTCAGGGTATGGTGAAATGAGCATCCCATTCCCGGGGGAGGATGTGGTTTGCAGGTGGTGATGAGGAACTGGAGTTTTGCCAGCATGTATACCAGCATGCCGCTCAATTCCACTCCATCATCTTCCCAGCCAACTCCAAGTAACACATGCTGCATGCTAATAAACATCATATGGCTTTCAATCTGCACTGAGAAGGGCCGAAGCCACAGTTTTCCAGATAGATCAAGGATTGCCTTGCGATGAGCGATAATGTGATTAACAAGATCCATTGTAAAGGCAGTGTATGGATCAACAAAGTTGTTTCAGGATCACTTCAAGGTATTCATCAGCAGCATCAGAAGATAAATGGATTTTTGTAGGTGGGGGAATGTGGCTAATAAGATGTTTAAAAAAAAAAAAAAAAAAACTAATAGGAAACAGAAGGACCCGGAACTGTCCACAGTTAGAAACAGCACAGTACTGAAATGCAAGAAAATGTTTAAAGTATTTTGTCAGTAAGACATTTGTATGAAGGTTTATTGTGTGAGGCTGTTTTGTCATTTATTGTTTCAGTGCACAGCAGCCACTGAGCAACTTAAAATTCCTTAAATGACGTTATAGTTGATGTGATTGCATGTGCTATCATGTTTGTCAGTCCCACTTGGTGATGTTGGAGAGGAGGCAGACAGGGAGACCCATCCCTGGAGCCTGCAGCATTTGGTGCTCTGCTCATCCAATCTTTTTTTATCTTAATGGTTTGACTTATAATAATAAGTCTTCAATACCATTTTTTTTTTTTTTTGGTTACCAGTTTTTTAGCTTCCATTCTCTGATTGCAAATAGGTGTGAACAATCAGGGAAAATTAATGGGAAGTTAAAGGAGCTTACTGTTGAAGGAAATATGTCAGTGTGGATTGTAAATGGCAGCTACAAAACATGAGGGGAGAACAATAGGGAACATTTCAATCAGTCCTTCTGTAAGACTTCATCTGATAGCTCTTAGAGAAGGGAAACCTGGGTTGAAATAGTAGGAAGCCTCTTTCTCTATAGTAGGAAAGCGAAAAAAAAGTGAAATAGTAGGAAGCCTGAATTCTCTAGATTATCACGAGCAGAATAAATTTATACCAGCTGAAATCTTGTCCCACAGGTTTGAAACTTCACTTTTTATTTTACAGCACGTCAGAATAATCTCCTATTCTTTTTTCTGAGAGAAAGGTTTGCTGATTATTTCTGCAGGAAGCTCAGCTTCTCTGTGGTGAGGACTGCTTTAACTACTCTTTTAAAAGAAAAGAGTTTATAGCTGGCTGTCTCTTCAGAGGCACTCATTTAGAATGCAGTGTAATTACCTAGCATCCAGCAATGGCCCATATCTGTGGAAGTAATCAGCTTTAGTAGAATTTAAGAAAAAGTATGTGTTTTAGTTAGAGGAGGGAAATGAGAACTCCGCTTCTGAAACAATGTCATATCTAGCACAGGAAGAGCATGCAGAATTTAAGAAAGAACGAAATGAGAGAGCAATAGAAACTATAAGGTGATGTGATCAAAGTTCTGCTCAATACATAGGCATATCATAGCTGCATCAGTCCATATCCAAGTACCTTTGGTCAAGATGCCCAGGAATAACCCAGTATATATTCTTGAATAAAAGATTCTTTCTTTTGTCTAATAGCTGCTCTTGTACCCAACTTCCTAGGCCTTTGGTTTCAGTAATTATCCTGGAAGAGGGAAATTGTATGGGAGCTGAAGCTTTATGCTGTTCCAGTTTGGAAGAGTTTATTGTTAAAACCTCACAAAACTTTGTTTTCTACTATTTCTCTGAATGGCGGTGAACAGAAGCTAGCAACCCCTGCAGAGTCATACTGTTCAAGCACATATGCCTTCTGTTTTTCTAGTAACTCTAATACAGTGAGGCATGTCAGCCCAGATAGAAAACTCAGCTCTCTGAAATAAGCCCATTTAGGTCAATGTGTCAAAGAAATTAAATGATTTTAGGTTGCAGTTATTTTTGCTGAAGACCTGTTGGTAGTGAGAAAACTTCCAGTTGTCAGCGCTGAGCAGTGTGCTTATTTCATTATAAGGTTCTGCTGTCATGGAAATGTACTGATTTTTTTCCAGTTTATTTAAAAACAAGATGACAATGTGAATGTGTTTAGTTGAAGATATAAACATAGCCATGAAGAAATTTAAAGTGATGGTTCCCACAGCAGCTGTGGACAATACACTTACATTTTCTTTTAAAGCTGAAAGTCTACTGTTGTCTGTAAAAATGTGAGCAGTGACACATGCATGGGGAGAGTTGTATGTTTTTGAAGAACCAGCATTACTGGGTTTTGAGCTTCAAGAGTTTTTCATTTCTCCTCTATAATTTTCCACAAAGATGGGGTTTTATGTCACTTTTTCTATAGAACATAACAATTCATTTTACAGGCACTCATTTCTGTAGTATTTAAAATGTGAAGATCAAAGTGATTAATGGATTCCATTTCACTTCTGAAATACTAAAGAGAACACTTCCTTAGAATGACTTCTGTAATCAGGTTTAATTAAAACAATTTTTTGTACTGCATAAAATGAGAGTCAGATATTTATTTGAATGTAACCATAGTCATTTAATTAAATCATTAGCAATCACAGAGATGACATTACTACTTCCAGCTCACTTAACATGCATTTTAGCTAGAGGCAAAGCCATGGGCTAAATCCAAGACAGGCTCAATTTTTATTCTTTTTTTTTTCCCTTATTGTATTAACATAACATGCTACTTTCACAAGATTTTATCATTGTTGACTGAAGTGTATGGGGCTCTTGCACACTTTACTCATGTCTGGAATCCAGCATGCTTGTCTTGAGCTTCCTGTAGGAGTGTCTGCCATGCACAGTGAGCAGTTGAATGAAGAGAATGAAGGTAAGTGCATGAAAAATGGAGGCAGGTGCTGCTCCCAGCCCTGTTCCTGGTCTCAGCACGTTTGGGCCATTGATGTGAGGCACTCCATGCATTGGCCCCACAGCAGCTGGGTGCCTGCCCTCATGACTGAGCCTTAGCAGCATCATAACTACAGGTTGCTAACATGCCTTTATTTTGCTTCATTTGAATGCTACTGATTTGAGAATTTTGAGTGAGCATCCGTCAGCGTAAATGTGTTGTTTTGTCAGATTCCTTTTTTCTGTCTATATGCAACAGATTTTTCCCTATGACTGTATTGATGCTTCTCTTGATATTTCTGGTACAATAGGACTTCAGTCTAGAGGCGAATTGTGAGTAAGCTGTGCTTTTGATGAGCAGAAGAGAAAGCTCTCAACCAGAGCCACTCTGGAGGTACTGCTTACCAAACGTGTGTGCAGCAGAGCCTTTGGGAGTGCTGCCCAGTGAGCCATTCCAGCCAAGGCCCTGTGTTCCTAAAGTGCCACCAGAATCTGCACAGCGCAAACAGAACCAAACAAATGGTTACTGAGGGATAGAAAATTTTCAAGAGGGGATGCAATTTTTGTATTGCCACAGTCCAACCCTAACTAGTGCTTTCAGTGCACTCCCTCTGAGGTGGGAGAGCTGTTCAGAGGCGAGGGTGGAAGCCGGATGCCAAACTGTGAAGTCTTGATGTGCTTGTGTGGGGATGAGAATGAGAACGTTCTTCTGTAAGCTGGAAGGATCCATAGGGAGAAGCAGGACACTTGGCTGCAGAAAATTTAGGCATGAGTTTTATATGCTGGCAGTTTGTTCCAATTTTCTCATTTGCAACTTATGAATAGATGAAAAGAGCAACTAAAACCAAAATACAAATGCAATTGCCTTTTTCAGTCTTCATTAGCATTCTCCTGTTGAACAGATGGGGCTTCACCAGATATGTTTTTTCTGTTTTGGACAATATTACATTGTTTTAATTATTTGATAGACTTACATTTATTGACAGAATATCTGAATTGTCATGAACAAAAAGGAAGATTTAATTTTTTGCTTTAGACTGGGGAGAAATGCATCTTTTTCAACTTAATTCACCTGAATTGTAAGTAGCTTCTGATTTTTCTTGTCAACTTGAAGCTAAAGCCATGTTCAGAAAAATGTTCCCCGTGGTTTACAGACCATATCTACTCTGAAACCATCTTCCCTTGTCAGGTTTCATTACCAGTTTAAAATTTCTCACGTTTTCTAAAGTGGTTGCTGAGGTTTACAGACATAAAATGTCTGCAATCTCTGCACCAGCTTTACCATCTTCAGGTGTGTGTGCAGCTGCTCTTTGTATTTTGATGCCTTATTGCTCTGGTGGCAGCAAAACTCAAAGATTCAAATAGATCTGTAAATTTTTACTCCTTTTCCTGTTCTGTCTTCTTGCAGTTGTTTGCCTTCATGTGGCTGGGGACCGACTGTGTTGTCATAAATGGTGTAGAACAACGTAATCTTAAATAAATACTTGGGGAAAAAAATCTGGAAATCCGAAACAGTATTAGTCAAATATTCCTTGAAAAAATGAAGTGAAAATTCTGAGATTTTTTATACATTTTCTTGTCACTTCATGCTGCAGTTGACAAAACATTTGTTTTTAACATTTGAGGTGTCATGAAATGCAATTTAAGTGCTATCAGCAGGTTAATGAGGCTCTACTTTTAAAAGGAGAACATTTTGAGTCAAACTATTTCAGCTTCTCATTTCATTGAGAACACCTACAATGTTTAATATTGATTAACTTCTTCTGTCAGATGTTTTTTTTTTCAGCTGTCTAACAAAAAAAAAATGGTTCTCTCAGAGAGCAGTTGTCTGAGATAGCCAGAGACTCTTTGCTGCTGGAAAGGCAGAGCGAGAATGAGGCAGAAAGTACATTTCCCTTCCTCATTTTTCTTGCTACATTTGACCTTTGTGCTTGCTGTAGCCCTGTCCTGTGGAGCAAATGGCTGTACTGTCTGTTACTCCTAACATTAGCTTTCTTCAAAAAAAAAAAATAAAAGTCCTGGTGTGATGAGCATCCCTAACTCAAAGTACATGCTAAAAGAAAACAAACTATTCCAATGGTATAGCATTACAAAGATGCTTTACTTTAAAACTGTCCAAAGCCTATGAGGATGGAATCTGAAAGGCAGGATTTGGGACAGGATAATCTTTGGTCAATGTTACGTTAAGGGACATTTACAAATCTTACAATTTAGTTATTCCCTAATAGGAATTGGAGCTGGAAAGTGTTTTGGAAAGAAGTCCTTTCTGGCTGGGGCAGGTGGTGGGAAGGGAGCATGGGGTCCCCATCAGGTGCCATTACGTGCTGTGCCAACTGTGCTCAGCAAGCCTGTCTCTATTGCTGATGCTTTCTCAGTCACAGCTGCAAAGGCTAGTTTTGTTGCTATAGTCAAGCAAGAACCTTAAAGGGATCAGAAATGTGTAACTCCATAGAGAAATGCTGGTAGCAGTGACATCTCAGGCCCCACAGGCCAGGGGACGCAAGCAGAGATGCTGGGAGGGTGAGAGCAGGAGCAGAGGCAACTCCTGCAATGCAGGAACTCTGATGCACTTTGGCTCTTGCTGAATGAATACCTTTTTTCTTTCTTCAGTTTTCACTCTTTCTGATCTAACTTAACATAGCATGAAGTTGGCTGTTTCTGTGATCTCCCTCTCTTCTTTCCTTACGCTTCAGGCTTAACATCACCCTGTTCTACCTCTGGCATCCCTTTACCACACAGCTCATTTTTGTTGTTTTATTCTTTGCTCACCTTTTTGAAATAACACAGCGTGGTCCCTCGCTGCACCATTCTCAAAAAGGAAATATTTGTTTTTCGAGGCTGAAGAGGGAGGGAAGGTGGAGAGCTAGAAAGAAAATAGGATGGTATAGCAAGCAGGTAGGTTAAAAAAAAAAAGTTGGAAAGTGTCAGACATCTTCTAGTCAGGAAAATCTTGGCTGAAGTGAATTACATGATCTTATCAGTATTTATTAAGATAGGCGGAAGAATAAATACATAGGACCAAACCCATCCTGCTTCTCCTTTGATCCACATGGGCTTTAGGAGAAGGGTGCTATGGGATGCCTTTTGGATAGCATTGGGATCCTCAAGCCTCTCCTTTGCACCTCTTCCCTTCTCCACTCATCTCTAAAGCATTTAAGAGCCTGTTTCCTAGCCAGATGGTGGGACAATGACTTCAATGGGAACTGGAGGAGCAGTTGGTAAGCTCAGTTCCTGCAACTTCTTAAATCACCTTTTTATCACTCAGCCTATCTGAACATATCCTTAGAGCACTCAACAGAACAGCTCTCTAACAAGCATGCACTTACCCCCTGCTGTTTTGAATCGGGTTCTCCAGTGGATTTGGTATGAATTTGGTCCCATTTGGTTACAGTGTGATATTTGTTTTATCAATTTATTGAGAAATATTGGCATGCCAGATTCTAATATGTGCCTGACATTCATCTAACTATTTAAGATAAGATCTGTGGCTTTCAATTCCTGCACGTGTATTTTTCTAGACTTAAATTTTCAGACTGCAGATGTCACTTTGAAATCTACAATTAGTAAGAGTGAATTTGACACTTTCTACAGTACCAAAAGGTACTGTAATTCTGTTGTTTCTAGAGAAACATATTACTGTATGCATCTATTTTTATAGAGCTTTTCTAATTGTGTATAGAGCAGTACCTGACCTGTTTATCTGGCTTCTGTCTGGAGGTCTTACTGCAGTGAGGATCCCATTGGGACAAACTTTGTGCTGGTACAGGGGAAAAGCTATCTTTAGCTAGAAGACTGTAGCATCTTCTTTGGATAAGTTTTGCTTAGAGACATTTATGATTTATTTCAGTGTTCTATGGTCCAAACTGTGCAATATAGCATCTGAACCTTTGTGCAGATTCTGGTATTGCTGTTGTAGGGAACGAACTGCTAGGGTAGACTGCTGTCACCCCAAGTGGTTTCTGAAGCTCAGGGTAAGATGTGATTCACTGGCTGTTAATCCACTGTGTTCACTCTCTTTTTCTTGTCTGGTATTTTAATGGCAAATATATGTTTCATGTTTCTGAGCTGTGGTGTTCTGGATCTGACTCACCTTTTTCATTTCCCTGCCTGCCAGTGTGCAGAGTTTCTTCTTCGCTTACAGCTGACTCTCCTGAGAGGCTTAGGGCCAGCACAGGTCCCCAGACTTTGGTGGTCATACATTATGTATTAAACGTCAATGAACTCGTGTCCCTGAAAGGTGTCTGTGGGTACCAAGGAGACTTTGAAGAATTACTACTGCCTCTATTGATCACAGATACGTTTTCAGTTTGAAGCTATGGTAGAGTTGTTGTAATTCTGGATAGAAGGTCTTTTCTCTTGGAAATCTTGTATTGGCTGCCAACAAATAAGAGAGAAATTAGGAATTCCCAGACTGTCCTACCATATTACAAATCTGGTCTCTCCAGCTATAGTCTTGGCATTCTTCCTCACCATACAAAGTGTGTGAACGTCTTGTCATACTCACTAAACTAAGACTTTGAGAGACATACTGGAATATTCATGCAACTTGAAAATACGCACATCTTGAATAAATCATTTATTTTCGAAAGAGATTGAATAAGACTGTTTCATCTCTTGTAGTCATTTTATTAATATTCCTGGTTTTTGCACTTCATAATGAAGGGGGATGCTTTTCAGATTTACATTGCATTAAATTTACTCTATTGATTGGGGACAACATTGTTCCTAGTTTACAATGTAGTTTGGACAACATCCAAACTTAAATTAGGTTAATAAGTATAGCTTTATTAAGGATCTATAAAAATAAATTAAAAGGGGGGCAAGCTGATCTTTCTGTCCACTTTAAATCTAGAGAAATAACACAGGTACTGCTATGGTAACACGTGAGTACCAACATTAAGATAGACTGCTCTTCTTCATTCCCTACCATGTTTGTGGCTGTTGAAGCTGAGATGAGGGGCTTACAGCAAACTGAGTTTTTAAAATGTTGTCATAATTTTGCATGAGAGTGAAACAGACTCATTTGATGTGTTCTCTGAAAATAGTTTTTCTTCCCCAGCTTTCCTCCTCTTCACAATCTTTTTTTACAGCTCTCTTTGGCTCAGTGACTATTTTATTATCTCTCCGAAATAAAACAGTTCCAACAGGAGAGGGAGAGAGACTCTATAAAGCTCACTGTTAATAGCTTCCTTTTACAAAAATGCATTTTGGTTACATTCTGGTATCAAAGTGTGCTTGATCATGACTGTGAAGGGCGTGGTATTTCCCTTAACAGTGCCAGTTCCCCATACGCTGTTCCCTGCCGCCTTTCACCAGCTGTAGTGCTCTTGCAGAAGAGAGCAGGTTTTACTCCCATTTCTGTATGGAAATGTATAATCTAATCTGTCCTTGGTCTTAATGATGTTATGCTGCCATGTCATAGTCACAAGAGCTTCCACCTGGTAAGGGAAGTTGTGTGAGCTGCAGAGCAAGTGCTGGGTTCTGCACTGCCCCAGGCCAGGCTGTGGCTCTGTGCCAGGCGGAGGCTGTGATGGGAACTCCTCATGAGCAGTTGCAGCCACCGTGGAAGCAGAGGAGTGGCAGCACCCTCTGCACCAACCACCAGGTGCCAGGGGCTGCTGAGGACCCTCCCATCTCTCGGTGTCACCCTGTAGCAAGAGGAGAGGGCACCTCTGCTGCCCACCATCCTACCTCACCCTTCCTTGCCCAGTGCTGAGCAGAGGCTGTGCCCATAGTCTGCCATGAGCCTAGGCCCCTGTGCAGCCCTGAAGCCAAAGCTTCTTGGGTGGAGGAGGATGGATTGTCCTCCACAAAGGCTCCCACACTGACTGGGAAGGATCTATCTAAAGTATTCTTAGTGCCAGCTGTCTGCCACCAAGGTGCAAGTTGGTTAGTGACTGGCATTCTGTTGTCAGGGTCCCCATATTATAGCGGTCAGCAGAGGAGTGGCTCATGGCATCGTAAAGCAGTGGCAGCTTGACCCTAAGAATGTCTCATGACAAACAAAACATGTCTGTGTTGGGTGAGGGGATGCTATGGCCTGAGAATTACCCTATTTGCCACTAGTGGAATTCCACAGGGCTCCATTTTCAACCCAGTTCTCTTTAATGATTTCTTTGATTATTCCAGTCACGATATGGAATTTATGTTAAGTAAATTTGTGGACGATGATGAACTGGGAAGGACTGTTGACTTTGTTGAAGGGAAAGAGGCCTTGCAATAAAATCTTGACAAATTTGAGGGTGATCACTATTTGCATGAGGAAGAACAAGAGCTGGATTCTGCACCGGGGATGGGGTACAGACTGTGGAATGAGGGGTTGGAGAGAAAGGGATCTGGGAGTTCTGGGTGACCATCCATACCCTGGGGTGCATCAGGCCCAGTGCTGCTGCCAGGCCAGGGAAGGGGTTGTCCTGCTCTGCTCTGCGCTGTGCAGCCGTACTGCAGGCACCAGGGGCAGGTTTGGGCACTGCAGTATAAGAAGGACGTAAAACTATCAGAGAGAACCCAAAGGAGGGCTGCAAAGATGGAGAAGGGTCTGGAGGGCGAGAGGTGTGAGGAGCAGCTGAGGGCACTGGGTTTGTGCAGAGCAGAGCAGAGGAGCTGAGGAGAGCCCTCATGGCGGCTGCAGCTCCTCACAGGGAGCGGAGGGACAGCGCTGAGCTCTGCTCTCTGGGGACAGTGACAGGGCCAATGGGACCAGCATGGAGCTGTGTCAGGGGAGGGCAGGTGGGGGCCAGGGGGAGGTTCTGTACCACAGAGCAGTGGGCTCAGCCCTGAGCTGTCGGATTTCACAGAGCACTGAGACACTGCTCTTAGGCATTGGGTGTGAGTGGTCTTAAGTGGAGCAGGGGTTGGACTTGAATATTGTTAGGGGTCCCTTCTGACTATGGATATTCTGCGATTCTGTGTGCAAGACGTGATCCAATCAGAAAGGAGTGTGGACCCTTCTTTCCTGTGGTTGTTCTCTCCACCAGACTACTATTTAAGAGGAAAATTCTAGGTTTGAAGAGCTGGTGTTTTCTAGAGGAAAATGTTCCATCAGATATTGTGTCAGTTCTCTTAGCAGTTAGCATGGAAGGCCAAGTGAAAGTATTCTCCGGGTTTAAAAGAGGGTAACTAGGCTTTCCCTGAAGGTTTATTTGCTTGGTATGTTATTTACATGAGTGGTTTTAGATTTTTACTCATGCCTTTAAATCAGCTGCTGATAAAATCCTCCTTGGACCATGGGGGTTCACCTTCTTGCTGCAAAACTGTTGATCTTCTCAGGGAAGTATGTTATTAGTTTTTTTATGTTCTGTCTGTTGAGGCCCTTTTCCAACTCCCATTATGTGCTATTGGAAAAACTCTTAAGTGGAGGATAGTATATCCAACTCCTACAGTCTAAGCGTAATTTAAGGAGTTTATGTTCCCCACATTGTCTCAGCCTTTAATAGGCCCAGGGCAGGCTCTTGGCCAGCACTATCCACTGCAAGAAGTGTTACTGATATAGGAAACATATAAGTTTTGCATCTTAACTTCTCTACTCAAGAATCCACCTTGTTAGTCTGAGCAAATATCCCTAATATCCGAAATATCTGGGCAAAAGTCTAGCCCTCTCATTCCACAAGATGGTTTGCATTCAGCCCCTAGAAATACAGAAAGAAAATACACAGCTCCGTGATTGTTTTAATGGCCCTCAACAAAATGGTTCATTTTATCAATGTGTTTAACTGACTGTACTGGTAGCCTTAATCAGCCAGCTGTGGGAAACCAGTCTAACTGTGAGATGTCTGCTCTCCATGCTACAAAGTAAGCATGCCCTAGTATTGTTATACAGTTGCTAACAACAGGTGTCCTGTATCTGACAGCTGCTCCCTGGAGTTGCTGGAAGAAGGAAGTTCAGCTATCAACTCTCTTTGTTCCTTTAGTCCCACTGTTCCCATGCTGTATCAGGAACAAAAATACTGGTAATGGACAGTTGCAGTTCAGTTGCGCCTGATTTTCTGACTTCTAGGCAGGTGTCTGTGCTGTAACACTGTTGTATATACTCTTGGCTAGTACAGCTGCTCCAGGTAACACTCCTTACTGTGCCAGGCAATGTGCCCGCTGTCTTCCGATCTAATTCTCTCCTCTTGTAGTTTAAAGCTCTTCAGCCTTGTCCTATCACTACGTAGCCATATATAAACTGATTTCCATCCTCTTTATAAGCTCTCTTTAAGTACTGAGAAGATGTAGCGAGGTCCACCCAAAGCCTTCTCTTCTCCAGATTGTGCTGCCCGTTGAAGCATTAGACCTTGGAAATGAAGTAATGTGATACCTTTAGAAGAGGGGTAACATTCTCCTCAGCAATGAGTATTCCCATTGTAGAATACAAATGAAGGTTTACAGCTGGTCATTCAGCAAAGCTTATTAGAGTGAGCTTCATTAGCTCTTTTGTATGATTTCGCTAAAGGCTAAGCAGTATTCTTTGTTACTTCTTGCACATGTTTGTTTGCAGTCTAAATATAGGAACCTATACAGACGCAATTGGATACAGAAGACACAGCTGTGGAGTTATTATTTACAGTCACATTAGACAAGAAGAACAATTGAAGGAAACAGAGACCCCACTAATAACTGCTGGGAGCTTTCATTGAAGAACTGTTTCTTTTTAATATCCAAATGTATCATCAAGAGAGAAACAATTCCATATGTTGGCTTTATGATTGGAGTATGAGATTATGTTGTTTCTCTATTGCCAAAATTTACTTTTATCTCTGTTGTTCACCATTTTACACAACTACTGTCTCAGATTAGACGATTGCTTCCATTTTTCTTGTTTTCTTTCTTTTGTAAATTGTTGGATTCCACTGTGGCACTCTAAGGAGGAAAGAATCCGAGCCCAGCATCCCCCTTCCTTACTGAAAACCAAACCACAGAGCTGGTACCACAGAAATTAAAGGAAATATCGTTTTCCCAAATTAGTGGTGGCATTCCATTGTCATACTGGTGAGGAAGAGGCTCCTACATTACTACAGGTGCCTTTTATCTCTTCCTAAGAAATAAAAGGCTCTAGGTATACGTTTGTTTTAAGACCACATTCTTACTGTTTAAATCTGTTCAGCAAAATTCTCCCAGATACCTGTGCTTCGCCATGTTGACTTGCTTTGCTTTGTGTTGCAGCATTATCCTCTGGCGCTCGTGTCCTTTAGCACCCGCAGTTCAGGTTGTATTTAACGCTCTGCTGCAACCTACTGATGCTCTGAAGAACTACATCCTAGGCAATCTCCTGCCAAATTTCTCTCTCCTGCCCCACCCAAGCACGAGGTTTTAAAGAATTGAAACTCCCCCTTTTCAACACTTGTGCAATCACTGTTTGGAGGGGACTACTCCTCTATTTTGTCTCACTGTTTGGAGGGGACTACTCCTCTATTTTGTCATTTCTGTATTTAAAAGTTTCCTATAGTGCAAACTCAGAATGAGTTGCAGGCTCTGAAAATGGCAGACAAGCCTGAGGAGCACAGCAAGATGAACAGATGGCAGTCACTAACGTGACCAATTTTTTCTTTCAATGTTATATTCTTTTCAGATGTTCAGGAAGTCCTTAGGATTTATGCAGACTGATTGATGAAATCAGCTTTGATAACAGTTACTAAGAAGTCAAAGTTCAGGCACGTTTTGCTCCGTTAAGCTACTGAGAAAGACAGTATGTGCAGAAGGTAGCAGTTCTTCTGTATTAGGAGGCCTCAATACCAGTGCTGGGAATTCCGCCTTTTCTGGAATGTCAATTGCTATGTGCCCCTGTTAGCAGTGTCTCTTCAAAAAGCTGTGCAAAGACAAAGCCAGAATTCTCAAAGGCACACAGCTCTTCATCTGGATAATTTTAGTAGACTATGGGGACCCAGAGCTGACCTGGCTTGAAGGACAAGAAGACAAAAACTTACAAAGCAGTACATCTGAAAAGATGGGTGCTGAGAAAAAAACTGGTAAATTTGGGGATAAGGCAAGATATCTGTGATCCATAAAAAGTCTTGGGATTTTCATCTTCTAAAACAAACCAAATAGTCTTAGTTCCCATGGCAAATTAATAAATGGATTCCAGAGGGTACTGTGGTTCCATGTGACTGAGCAGGTATGCGGTGCTCCCATGGCAGCACTCTGACTTGAGCAGTCCTCCAAGCCATCTCCAGATTAAAGCTTATGGGAGCAGTCAGACCTCCAGAGGGAGCTCATAAGTACTTCAGTGATTTATTTATTTTATTGTTTACATAAGATTTACATGTCATATCCTTCATAGTACTACTGGATAATGGCTTGCTCTGTGTGAAGACCTTTGGAATAGTAGATCTGTATCTGGAACTGATTTATATTTCTGCACATTCAGCATTAGTTGGAGAATGAGAATATACTTCCATACTTTTTATAACAGACATAAAAAAAAAAAAAAGCCAACACCAACAAAGAAACATTTTGAGGCTTAGCCTAAAAAGTGGTGTCAGCAGTCTGCCTCTGTTCTGGAGAAGATGGAGAGGTACCACCCTGTTCCCCCCACCCCCTCCCCTCGCTTCTTCTCTGCACTGCCGTTTCCTGTTTTGTCCATCAGCAGAAGGTGTTCAGAGCTTCATGCAGGCCCAACTCATCGTCTCAAAACCCATTGTTCACATCCTTAGATTTGCTATTAATTAACATTTGGCTCAGCCCATACACTGACCCCACTCAAGATGCATCATATGACGTTACTCCTTCAAGTAACTCAAGCCAGCACCTGTACTTGGCTGAGAAGTTGTGTTAAGAAGTTGTTTCTTTCTGGCAGTAAGTTGCAAGGTAACATTAAGGAAGTGGTTCATGAACCACATACTCCAAGGAGTGACCTCATGTGATTGCAGATTTGCTGTGGCAGCCCAGGGCAGGAGAGACTTCAAAAGTCCACACCCTGCTACCTGCTTCCATGTCCAACCTCAAGATGTTCTGTGTTAGTTTTGTACCAATAATGAAACCAGAGTAAGGCGGTTGTCTTCCTGATAGAACTCCTAAGTATCTATTCTACACAGAATAGCCTAGAGAATGAAAGCTCCTAACGAGCAATTATCTGGGAACAGAATTTCATTAGGCTATGGATGGCTTGGGTAAGGAGAGCTAGGAGACAGAAGTATGAAATACTGTATTAGTTCTGGGACATGGGAACCCCTCTACGATACTCTCAGAAGGGAAGATGATGTTTTTATTTAATGCTGGCAGTGGAAGAAGAATTATCTGAATACTTGGAGGAAATTGTGTGAGGAGGTGACTTAAGGGCTATTAATCAACAGGGACGGCTAAATTGAAACAAATGCAATCCAATATACTTCAGACTGTCCTCGGCACCAGAACACTTATACAGATTGGGATCACAAGAAAATAATTTATGCTGGAGAAGTTTCAACCCAGGAGGAAATTATAAGCATGTGTTTTGGGACAGCTGTAACCTAGAGCATTCTGGAATATGATTCTTACTAATTAATATTGCAAAAGCAAAGACACCAGCATCTGCAGTGCTACCTCTAGTATATTAGTAAATTACTCTTAGTAATAGGAGCACTCCTAGATAACAGGGGACTTTGAGTCTGATGTTAACAAATTAGTTATTGGATAAGAGAGTCCTGCTGATTAGACAAAATGGCTGAATAGAAATGGGATAGGCAATGTATTATGTAGATGGAAAATATATTAAAGGAATGCAAAACATATGGAAACCATTTTTAAGACTGTGAAGGAGGAAAATCACTGGATCAAACAGTGGAATTTGAAGTAAGAAATGTACTCTGTGAAGCATGGAAATTTTGAAGCTAAAGAGTACTTAATGTTTTCTTTTTTTTTTATTTATTCTTTTCTTCCTTTCTATGCTTCCTTGTAAAATCACAGTGCCTCTGGGAATGCCCTGGAAGCCACCAGGCATGGGACAGGGCCAGGTCATGGTCACAGGGGGTTACGAAGGCAATAGGACTTCTCCTGCCCCTCTGTGGCAGCCCTTCACCCAACCCACATTGCCCAACCAGCACAATTTGCTGGCAAAATTATATGTTATTTTACCTCTACTGGAAAGCTAAGAGAATTTAAGTTTGGGAATGGGTAGAAATTTTAGTCTATGTAATAAAAGAGTATCTGGAAATGGTATGTAGGAGGCAAAGCTTGTGGGTTAGCTGTTCAGTAGTGCCTTACTCCTTCTGTAGGGATGTGCAGCAAATCCGGCACAGAAGATGGATGCGTTTTCCTAAGTCACTGATTCTAGATAAATGTCCTAGTGCTTATAGCTCTGAAAAGGATAGTCATGGAACTACGGACCATTGCTTCCTTCTCCTCTTTTCTCTTGAAAACAGAGTGCAAGGGATTTAATGTCCCTAGCAATTTGGGCATTAATAAGAGAGAACGGGAGCTGGCCCCACCATGAAACCCAGGCCAGCTCTTCCTTGATGAGATGATAGCCACTAGCCAGGTCTGATCGCAGCAGGATTTCAAAGCTAGTTCCCCAAAAGGGATTTGCTACTCCGATTGCAAACTGATGGCCTTCAGGTGACTGAAGTAGAAAGCTGTGATCCTGGAAACCTTGCCAAACTGCTGACATCTAGCTCCTGCAGACACCCATTTCACTTGATGATCCATGTTTCTCAGAGCTCACACACTGCATGCTGAGAATTCCTTGTCCTAAAATGACCTACTTCAACCATTCTGCCTTTGGGTATTTTGCAATTGGATTGCTTGTGTAGAAATCAGCAGGTTAGAAGTTTTCCCCCATCCTGAAAGATTTCAGACCCGCATTTCTCATTCATTGGGCTACACTGCATGCAGCAGGAGCTCCTCAGTCCCTTGGTGAAGCTAAACCATTTGGAAAAAATGCACTGGGTGTAAACCTGAGAAAGCAAGTTATTTAAGAGATCACACTGTCATCAGCGTGGTATTATCAACAGAGCTAATGTACCCCATGATATGCTGAATTTAATGCAAAATAAAGAATTGCAGAAGGTTACAAACTGTAACCAGTCTGACTTTTTCTCTCATGAAAGTAGTGAAGTGAAATTTTGAATTATATGATATTTTTATTGGCAAAGCATTAAGAGGAAAGAGCACTTAAGCTTCTGTTTATCACTGGCTTACTATATATTACTTTACTCTTCAATGTTTGTGTTGCTTGCAGGCAAGAGATGTACAACTCTTGAATGTTAACATCCTGTATATACATAAAGACAGTGTCTGGGGAAGGGGGTATATTTTTTGGCTCTGATATAAAATCCTTTATTTTTCAGAACCCGTAAAAAGGAATAGCTAAATTTTGCAGTCCTGTAACACATATAAGCTCTGGCATCCGCTATGCCTCTGCACACTGGATGGAGCATTCTGGTAGGGTAACTGCACAGGTACATAAACCTTGTGGTGGAAAATCTTTGTCCAACAGAGCACATTCTCATGGTGGAACAGCACAGGATCACCCCTGCATTTAAGCATGTGGGAGTTTTGTATTTGGTATCTTCCCATCGTGATTCAAAATTCTCCATTGTTAATAGAATTTGGCTCACTCCAGTAATCCTACTGCCATCATCTCTTATGAGAACTCCTTTTTTTCATTAGAGAAATCCTCAAGGGCATATTTAATTCCCGTATTTTCCAGACACAGAAACCTAGTATCTCTGCCCCCCAAGCCCCTGATATGTGGAAGTGCCATTAGGGTCAGTGTCTGGCTGCTGTCAGCCCATTCTGTGCACCATGGGCTCCTGACTGGCTGGAAGACAGGGTACGCAGCGGGAGACATGATCAGATTTTCACTGTGAAACAGAAAGACTTTGACCTTCACAAGAGAATAACAAACTTGTATTGTTTGTTCCTTGAGCTACTCCTTAAAACAGTTCTACAAGAATTGTTTTGTCTGTTGCTCTGCCTCCATTACCTACTTGGCACATAAGACTGCTGATTAGAGCCTGTGCCTAGCTCTTGCTCATCTCCAGACCTCTGCTTTCACTTTGAACCTTTACCTGCACTGTGTTGGGAGGCATATGCATCTGATGTGCTGGGTTTTTTCAGCATCTTATTTCTTCTCTCAGCATACTGTGTAGCCCAGGTTGCACACACAAGTGTAGATTTGTCGAATAATATTTGGATTCAGACAAATAGATTTTCTTCTGTGACAAACTTTCTGTCCTCCCAGAGCAGGGCCATGTGTATCTGATTTGAGCTGTGTTCCTGACACGCTCCCATGTGACATTCTCATGAGCAGTCCCAGGCAGCATGGAGGACAATGAGGTCACCACTAGCTGAGCCCACATGGTAGGAAACTGCCCAAAACTTGGGTTTGGAATGGTCTGCTACAACAGGAGGAAATGTTAAGAGGGTTGTCTCTGGTCTAATTACCATTAGTATTTTCACTAGTGACACAGTCTGTGTTTTACTCATATGTATTAACATTTGTAGATGGCACTGTGCTGTGAAGATTTGCAATTGCTTTGATGCAGAAGATAATATTCAGAAATTTAAGAAATTATCTGAAGTTCACCACTTGAAAGAGAGAAACAGAATAAATAATGACAACTGAATTGGATTTTTAGTGTTAATGAATTATTAATATTCTTTCTCTTTTAATCATCTAATTGTGGCTTAGCACTATAGGTGGGAGACCATTTATGGGAACAGAGCTCATCTCCCATCTGTGACTAATCAGCTGGCAAAAAATTAAGTGTCGCCACCTCAAGTGAAATCTGGGTGGGGATAGAGCTTTGAAGAGGGGCTTTACAGAGTGAGCATACAGAGAAGGCAGAGACTGATAATATCCATGCTTTTGTTTATGGCATTTGTTGTGCCTGATTTGCATGCATCATTCCTCTTTTGTGTAAGTATAACATGATGAGAAGTTGGGCCTAGAAGCTTTAAGCTGTTGGGGTCTGCATACAAATAACATTTACAGATACATTCAAGGACTCCCTGCATGTTAGACTAGGAATTCAGAGAACTATAATTATTACTGTGCCATCAGTGATAAATAACTGTTCAGTCATAAGAGTAATCTTGATATTACCCTCTAATGCCTTTGCTGTTATATCTCAAAGAAGCTACTATGTGTCACAGATCTATGCTGTCTTATAATTGAGTGAGGAGAAAATACATCTCAAAGACAACTTGAAGAAATAGCCTTAAGGAAGAAAGAGCTGAAGGGCAGAGCAGCAGGCTCACTGTGATGGCGCAGGGCTCAACCGGGGGGCTTTCCATGCAGGCAGGTGCTGATGCTAGAGAGGGTGCTTTTGAGAACTTCATATCTGTTACCCAGCCCAAGGGTGCAGGAGAAATAGGTACACCATATCCCTGTGTGTTGGTGCAGTGTCTAATCCCAGAGAATACAGTAACACAGCCTGCTTTTAGACACTTCTGGTGTGTTTTTAGTGCTGTACCTTTAATGTACCTTTCTTCAGCTTTCCAAATGTAGTTACCTTTTATGAATGAGTGTTTATGAAAATAGCGCCTTCTCAGTATCTTGGTCTGCTTTTACATTTAGGTGAACTGCACCTGCTGATTGCATTTCCGAAGCATTTTTGGCTTCCTAGTCCCGCCTGCCCTCCAGATTTGGGTAGAAGGGAAGCATCTGATTTCTATTTCCATGTCTACAGTCCCCACCCCTGAGTCATTCTCAGTTGATCGCTGCCACATAAACCACTGAGAGAAAATGGTGCCTTTGGATCTGGATGTTACAGGATTTCTGGATGTTACAGGGATTTAACTTGCTGGGAGCACCCAATACAGTTCATCATAATGTATTAAGTATATGGAAAAAAAAAAAAAAAAAAAAAAAGCTTATAATCATAGGTGCTGAGGGTACAAGCTGGGCCAAAACCATTCTGCATGGCTGTTTTCACTCTAGGAAGTAACAGTAACATGTTTTTCTGCACTTGGGGAAATGAGAGAGGGACTGTGCTCTCTACTGCACAGATGGTAAGTTAAAAGGTAGCATATAGACTAAAGGAGTTGGGAATTACTGTAGAATACTTCTATATGCTAAAGGAATTGGTAATTATTATAAAAAGCTTCTCCTAAATGCTATGGCCACATCTTTCACACACATTAATTTAACTTCTGTCGGATGTGAATGAGAATACACGTGTATGTGTTAGGAAAGAGTTTGTCCCTCTGATTATAAACATCTTTGAATTCATTTGAATCTTTTTGCTTATGCAGAGAATGCCAAAGCACAATGGAAACAGTGGATTTAGTGCCATTAACTTTAATAAGATGATCACTCTCAGTAATGTGATGTGTCATTATTATTGACTAAAATCAGCAGCTCCCTAAGAATCTGATGGCCACTTCAGAGTACTGTTGCAAGATAATTTTTTAACACTCTTCTCTAGTTACACTAAACAGACAGAGTTACCCTGGGCACAGTATTTCTTATTCCATCTTCTTGAATGTCTTTATTTATGGGTAGAGGAAAAGGAGTGAGATGCTGGCATCTGCTGTTATCACTGTCTGTGGGACAGAACTGTTGTACCTGACTGACATTAGCAGAAGTTAATTTTAAGGCTTCCAGTTGGTCTTCTTGGATTGCTTTCTCTGTTAGAAAGCATACAGCTACCGTGGTTGTCCATGCTTTCTTTATGTAACAAATTGTTTTTAAGCATTATTAATATTTTTCATACTTTGTTACCATAGTATTACTTCTATATGGAGATATTATCATGGACCCCCCAAAGATTCAAGAAATCCATCAGAGAGTAGACATTTTGTTCTTGCATTCATATCACATGAGTTGATAACCTGAGTTTGACCTCAAATCAGCTCAGCTGTTGGATAGATGAAAAAGATTTTTGTTTAAAATACAATAATTCCATCTCATTTTTAATGTATCTAAATCAAAAATCATCACATTGCTGTTCTAGTGCTTGCTCAAAAATGTACGAACTTTAAATATTTATATAATCCAAGCAAATCTGACATGAAGATGGGTTCTAAACTGACAAAAATTACACTAGACTCCAGATTTTACTTGCACCAATTGGTAATAATCAGCTGCTAGGCAGTGTTATGGTTCCTTTGTGACCACTCAGTACGAGCAGTCTTGGTTCACCGCAGTTACTCTTCATATAGCAGTGTTTCAGGGGAGAGATCTGTGTTTGCCATAGTAATGTCAGTGTTTAGTGAGGATCTTTTCCCCTCTTTCTCCTGCCAATGCACCCTTCTGAGCTGTTGAGGTTTACTGTGGGAAATGGGGCAGGTCCCAGAGTCCCTCAGTGAGATTTGAAAATACAGATCTCTGGATGTTTTATGAAGGGCCAGCTTACATCCATTTTCTCTCCAGAACTCTACTGAGAGTTTGGCACAAACCAGTCCTGTTGGGCAGTGGTGATCTCGCAGCGCCCAGCTTGGATTCACAGAGGCTGAGGGAGGTACCTGAAACCCTTTGGTTTCAGTGGTGAAGGGAGGGAAGCTTTGGTCACCCAGTTGGTGGTTGGTGTTATGCACACACTGAAACCAAAAGCGGTATCAGGTACCTGGTATGAGGAGCAGGAGGAGAAAAAGAGAACCAAGTTTATCCCAAAACCATACTGTGTTGCCGTGCTTCCGCTCTGAGGAGTGAGATTCCCAAGATAGCAGCTTGGCTTGGAGGTGGGGACTGGGCTGTTCCTGGAACACAGAGGTGCGTGCTGCAGCTCAGCAGGGCCTGCACTGGTGCAGTGTGCTGCAGCCAACACGGGGCAGTATGAGGGAGTCCTGCTGTTAGGGGAGCAGAGGATAGGACTTTGCTCATCCTAATGACAGTTCCTCCAGCTGCATGGGATTTTCCAGTGGGAGAGAGTGGGAGGGAAGCAGTGGTGAGGGGAGAGGCTGCCCGCTGCAGTTCTGCACTGTACTTAAGGCTGAGCAAGTTGGTGGGATGTGTTCCTCATTTACCTTCCTCCTCAAATTGAGATATGGGGAGAGGTAAAGAGAGCCTGTGTGGGTTTACTATTTATTTTTATACCATAGAACCTGTGGTCTGTGCTCTGCATTTTCATAAAGGAAGAGAGATTTGTGCAGTACCTGTTTGTAAAACAGAAAAGTGGCAAAGCATCCAGCATTCACTTATGGTGGCCCCAGTTCACTTCTACTCCAGCTTCTGATTTTTGTACCTGTGAGGCAGCAGGCTAAATGTGCTACAAAATAAGATGAAGAGGTCATGAAACACATCCTACAAATAATTTCAGCCCACAGAAAAATCAAACAAGCTGTGTTTAGAAAAGAAGAAGAAGCCTCCTGGAATGCGGTCCTCAATGCCAAGTACACTTTGTATAGAGTACCATGGAAAAACAGCATTTAAAAATGGAAAGGTCAGGATCTTGACCCGGTTGACTTCCACAAATGGTAAAATATGCTGACTGGGGAAGAAGAATGTATGCCACGGAGGTATGGAACACGCAAGTGAGAGTTAATAGGCATCAGGACAATCTTCTTTTATTACACTACAGTGAAATTTACACAGTATTACACGGTACAGTGAAAAATACGTAGGTAGAGCTCTTCCTATGATTCACCAGGTGTTGGAAAATTCCATGTGATCAGTCTTCCTTTAAGAATAACCTTAGGTCTCTCTTAGTTTAACTTTCATGCCTGTTTTTATAACTACAGAGATAGTTGTAATGATGTGTACTTCTCAAATGCTGAACAGAGCAGGTGTATCTCATGCTTTGAAGGGTAAAGCCTATTCCAGCTATGGTGTCATGTTCATAAATACGTGCAATTTCAGTCATGCTGAATGTGACATGGATATGCACTTATCATGGCAACTGATGACTGATGCAATTAAATCATTAAGTTTTGTCATAGCAACTGGAGTGTTTCAGCTGTGTGTTTTTAGTAAAAGTGATGATAATGGAGAAGTACTTTAAAATTGAGAACACATCAGTCTTCCACCGGACAAGACAGACCCAAATTGATTTCCCATGATTTTCCTTGCAGCTTCCGTGTTAGAATTTTGAGACTTTCTAAAAGTGACCTTAGCACACAGTAGAGGAAGGACACGAACAGTGAAACTCTGAAGGGCCACGCTGCCCAGTGCTGCCATGCCCAAGAATTGGTAGGAGCCTCACAGAGTGAAATGTATAAGCACAAATTCAGTGTTTTCTTCACACTTATGAACTACACTCTGTATCTGAAGATGTCTATAGCCCTGTGAGCACCAGAGCTCTTATAGGAGATGGGTAATGCTTCTCACATTTTGCACCTCATACACCAGGTGTAATTTGGAATAACACAAACGAGTAAATGGAAGGACTTCTTTATGCTTTCCTTGTTTGCCTCCTGCAGCTGTAAGTTTTATCTTTTAAAATAGTTCCACCTGCCCCATAAGGCACTTTGAGATAGATCTGGGGCCATTAATGTAGTATGTCTGTAGTTTCAAGCAGCAGGTGATTTTGCTTGCTGTATTATTGAAAGTTTATGCAGTCCTCTATAGAATAATTCCTTCTTCTTCCCAGGGGGTTGCTGCTCTGATCCAATTGATAGAAAAGAACTTTTCTCCTGATTTTTGTGTACAATGTATGCCTCATTCTATTCACAGTATAAAGCCAACTTACCCCAAAACAAGTGGTTAAGATTCTAGAATAAAACTGGGGTTAGGAGGAGAGAGTATTTGTTTCTCTAGAGTTTGGAAGAGTGGATGAGGTCAGATCCCCGTGACATCCTCATCGTCAGACCACTGATCTGATGGTATGTCCTTATCCGAGATGTCATAACTATGTAGGCATCTTTGTTCTCATTGAAGATATTCTGTACTTGACTACTGTGGAGTCCTTTCAATGAAACAGACTTTTTTTTTCCTTAACTCCCGAACCTCTTCTACTCAAGACTATAAAGGTACAATAGTTATAACAGAATGATGTAAATAAGTAAGAGGACAGATCTGGTATTCGGTAATCAAGGGAAAATTTTCTGACCTCAGCAAGCATCTAGTTATTATTGCTAGTAATAAGTCTTTATAAAAAGGATGCATCTTTGCCTGGGCTTTGGGGGGTTTCTGCAGTGCTCTCATTTGCAGCAAGTTGGATGGAGTGGGTGTAAGTAGATGGGAAGTGAACGGAGAGGTCTTAAAAGTTTCTGAATTGCTGGACCAATTTAAAAGGCACTTGAGTTGAAAATCACATTAAAAGCATTAACTTTCTTGTGCTAGCAATAGTAATGGAGATTGCAAAACATGGAATTTAGCAAACAGCCGCATCAGCAGACACCTCTTAGAATTAATGAATTAATGGCTGCAGGATACCACTGAACAGGAGAATCCATTTCACTGCACATAGGCAGGAAGAGATGGTAAGGCCAGGCGAAAGTCACCGTGGATTATATAGTATGATTGCTTCTTTGCAGCTCAGATAGTAAAATGCAGAGCAGCCAGTTCCAGCTGGCTTTGCAGTCAGCGAGTGCTGATCACAGGGCAGCACTAAGGCTGTAAACAGTGACAGGGGAGAGCTGGGAGCTGGAGAAAGGTGTTCTGTCAATGAAGAAAATATCTGCCTGCGTACATCAGGCAGACTTAAGGGGAGTTCTGCTGTGTTTTTGTTTTGCTCTGTGCCCACGGGAAATGAGCACAGGGGGAGGCGATGGTTGTGCTTGTGAGAAAGTGGAACTATTGTTCCATTTTAACTAGCACACAGCTGTGAGGGAAAATCGTTTTTGTGCTGCTGCTAAAAAAAGACACACAACTTAAATGGTGTTACTGCTTAATGCAACTGCTCATTGAGGACTTAGTGTGGTATTAGCAATGTTTTTGAAATAAAATTGTTCCAAACATTCATCATCACTGAGGAAATGTTCAAGACCCAAAGTGGTTCTAAGTGGGAAACTCAATCCAAAAACGTACTGCCAGCCATTATGTGCAATGCTGAAATTGTTCTCCATCAAGGATACAATTGCAGTCGTTCAATTCTTAGGGTTGGTCACAAGCAGTTGTAGGAGTTGGCTCCAACTGGTGTTTTAAGAGCGTGCTGTTTCTGTAGCTCCAGATCTCCAGGGCTAGACTTGCTGCATAGCCAGAGCTGTGACTGTCTCGCTGCTGCTTTGCTAACGCTAATTACACGTTTAGGAGCTGACAAGTTTTTCAGGATGGATGATTAACAGGATGTGCTATATGTACTGCTGTGTCTTTTTCTAAGCAGTTTGTTTGTACATTTCTGGTAGTTGCCTCACTCTCATGATCCTGTGCATATTCATCCTGAAGCAACTAGAGCCTGCTCTGCTGCCCACGTGCTGGTGGCCCTGCCAGTGCCGTGCTAGGAGGTGCCTGAAATGAAGTGGAGAGGGTTCTGTGTAACAACTGAGCGAAACCTGAGAATTTAAAAACTTCTGACTTGCAGAGGAACTACAGGACAAAGCAGAATAATTCATCTGACATAATAAATAATGTGGTAAACAGTTAAATCTGAGCAAAATCACAGGCACCTACATTTTGTGCGGTTAGGACAGCTTCAGAGGCAGGCTAAGCTCATCTTTGACAAAGCTGCAGACTATCACAGGATATTTAAGGGGATGATAATCAAAGATACATGTTGTGTTTAATCCAACTGCCTTTTTGCTTGTTATTTCAGTATTTGTGGATATTTCTTGCTTTCCTGCAGGCTGGAAAATGTTTGCAGTGCAGGAACAGCTCTCTCTTACTCCTTGGTGTCCCTATCTAGCTGTGAGCAGCCAGCTGCTCCCCAAGCGTTTGCGTGCTCGCTCTCCCCCAGCGTGCTGCATACAGCCATGCAGGGAAACAGTGAGGTGGGGTTGGGGCTGTGTGACTGCAGGGCTGACCACAGCTGAGCAGCAGCGAAGCGCTCTGCCCAAAGCCAGGACAGCTGCAGGTCCCCAGGGCCCCAGTTCTCATTTTCTTAAAATCATTTTCCAAGTGTGCGTGCGCATACTGAATGAAAGCCATGGTTAACTCTCATGACAACTCTTTTTCACAGATGCAATGGGTGTTTCCTTTGCTGTTTGCAACACACTGCAGTGAAGCGTGTTGCGAAGTACAGCTTTGTGTTGAGGCAGAATGCTTCCTCGGAGTCACTAGGGCTGCTCTTCCTTTTCTGCCTCTTTGCAACATCAGGCCGCAGCTTCCCGTACTGAGCCTGACCTGGACTGTTTGCAAAGTGAACAAGTCTTTCTCCATCTTTCAATCACTTTTTGTGACGAATACGTCTCAATAGAACAAGAAAGAAAAAAAGAAACATACTACTGCCCTACTGGGCTGAACTTCAGCTTTCAGACAAGGATCATCTCCAAAATATTCAAAGGCAACACCAGTGAATGGTAGGAGCATCTAGACAGGTGGCTTTACTTGCTGTAAGCCATTACTGTGGCACTTACGGCACGTCAGATGATTCCCCTCACAGGGGAAGCCCTGACCTCGGCTGTGAATGTTGTGGTGCCATTGCTGCTGCACTGGGTGGCTTCAGGACACTGGGATCAAGATGCAGTAGCCAATGGACAGCACGCTGCTGCATTTCTCTTGGCTTCACATCAGCTAGGTCACAGATACAGAAAGTGGAAAGAGGTAATGCAGTTCTTGTTCACTTTTGCATTGTTTTGAAGAGAGGATGGGTAAATTTTAGTCTTTCAAAACTCACTGTCGTAACAATGGGAGGGACAGTTTGTCATCAAGACAAAATAGAAGTCCTATGCCGCAGGGCCGCATCCTCCAGTGCTGCATGCTGATGGGAGACCAGGAGCTGGCAGCGGTGTGCAGCCACAGCCCCGCTCCCACCCGAGCACCATCGGTGCCCGTTCAGGGATTACAACTGGGGTTTCCAAGGCTCCGCATCAGACCGGTCCAACGTGGACTGATGAACCCCAGCTTTGTGGTCACCCCCCAGCATCTCCTCGCCCGCTCCATCCCACAATTCCGCATCACGGGGAAAGTTCGCACCCCGTGCGAAGCAATTCCAGCGGGGCCCTGGGCAGCCCCGTACCCTCGGCAGCACGGCAGCGTGTCGAGGCGTCAATCATCCCGGCCGTGGCTCCGGGAGCCGCCGCCGCCCCTCGCTGCTCCCGGGGCCGCTCCGCACGGAGCGCACGGCCCCGGGGAGGGCCGGGGGAGGCCGCCCCGCGGCGCTCGGGGGGAGCGCGCCTCGAGCGGGCGAACGGGGAGGAGAGCTCGGGAGGGAGCGGGGCACCCCAGTTCCGCTTCCTGACGGCGGCTCGGCCCGGGCGGGGAGCGGCGGCGGCTGCGGTGCGGGGTGCCGGCTCCCATGGCCGGCGAGCGGACGCGGCGCTTCACGCGGAGCCTGCTGCGGCCGGGACAGGCGGCGGAGCTGCGGCACAGCGCGGCCACGGCCGCCGCCAACGCCGGCGGCCGCCTCCAGCAGCGGGTGAGCGCGGGGAGGGGCGGCGGGAGGCGGCCAGGTGCGAGGGGCGCGGCCGGGACGGGCAGGGCTGCCCCGGCGGGACGGGCAGGACGCCGGCATGGAGCCCGGCGCGGCCCCGCCGGAGCCCTCGCGGGCAGCGCTGCTCAGCCCGCAGCCCGCCGCTCGCTCGCGCGCTCCTCTCTTTTGAATGAGCTCTGCGCGGGTACTGGCAGCGAAACGCGAAAAGCCGGCCGCCAGAGCGAGCCCTGCGCGCCGCGGGGATGAGAGACCGAGCGCTCCCTGCAAGCCGCCGTCCCTCGCGCGGCTTCTGGGGACTCGAGGCTCCGCCGGCACCGCTGCGCTCCTCCGCTCGCGGCTCTCACAGCCCGACCCGTCGCTCGGGTTCGCGGGCACGCGTGCTCAGCCTTTGTGAATTAGCGGCTGTTTGTTTGGCGCCCGTCAGGCGTTCGCTTTGGACTTTGTTAAAGCGACGTGTTCTGGGCGATAAATGATCCCTTCCCAGATGATTAAGCGCATCACTATGTCTGTGATTTGTGTAAGTCAAATATTTTCCTTTTCTAATTCCTCAGGCCGGACAGCTCGTTGAGTAGCCTAAGAAGTGGGAAGAGGGAAAGTTGTAAGTGAAATGTCATCACTTATCAAAGTTGATGGCACGCTGTGCCTAAACACAAAGCTTTCTGTCTCCCTCTGTAGAAAACAAGAGCTGATTGCCTGTTCTTGTAACTCAGTGGGTATTGCCCACAGAGCTGTGCCAAAACTGTGCGTCCTGCATGTCTGTACACCAAGTCCAAGTTGTTTTCTTTCCATCGCTGGCCCTGCGGTGCTTTAGCAGACATCTCCAAGGGTATTTGTAAGCGCTTCCAAGCTTCAGACTCGCGCAAGCTTGGTAGAGGCTTACTTGTCTTTCCTGGCTCTCTGACGCAGGTCAGCGTGCCGTTAGCTCATGTCAGAATCCCAAGGTGCCTGTGCAGCCCTAGGGCTGCCAGCTGTGCTTGGTCGGCCCTTGGGCACCTCAGGATTAGGATTTGGCCTGTGGCAAGGTAGAACACCTAGTGCTGATAAAGATTTGTGAAGGAACCAACCCCAGTTGGGTTGGGCTCTGCCCTGGCTGAGTTGTTGACCCCAGAGCATGTGTTTGAATCTGTGTTCCAGATGAACTGCTGAGTTGTCTGGTCACAGCTTGAGGGATTTGGGATGAAGTTCTGTTAGAAGTACTTTTTGTTCTGTCACATCTCTGCTGCAAGGATACAAGAAATATAAAGGATGAGATGGGTGAAGCATATCCAAATGCAATGGTCTGAGTCCCTTGAGGAAAGAATTGTTTTGGGTTTGTTTGTTAGTTTGTTTTGTTTGTTTTTTGGAGGGGCTCAGGGTCTGCCCATGCCACTTGTCATCCAGCAGCAGGCACAGTGATCTGTCGCATTCTGCACTGTGTGCATCTCTGGGAAACTAGAAGAAATTTCTGCCTTCTTGCTATGCTTTCTGAAGCTACCAGTAACTTTTATAGAATTCCTCACGCTAAGAACTCATTCCAGGGTACAAAGCTGTTATCTTCAGGGATAAATCCCTTCTCACTGTGCGAACTCAGGACCAGCAGAGTTGTGTGCAGTTTTTGCTCCAGTACTTCTCCTAGCAGAGAAAAGCCTGGTGTACTGCACAAGGAGTGTTTGGTGCTCCCTGCTTCTTGCTCGGGGAGAGTCAGCACCTTGTGTACACTGAACCTGGCTTGGAGCATCCTGATGCCTGAAGGCAAAGTGTGTGAAAAAGTGGCTGCTGGGAAGTGGGGGAGGTGGGCAGGAGGGGCATGAGGCCTTCTGGCATGGCCCTTGTGCATGTCCTGTAGGGAACGGCAGCCAGGCCTTCCCTTCACTTTGTTCATATTTATTTGCTTGATGTGGAAAAAAACAGTTGCAAGTATTCAGCTCAGAATTTTGTTTGTAGATAGGAAGAAGCGTCCGAGCAATCAGGGGAAGGAGTGGGAGGAGTGAAGATGCCTTTATCACTTGGTGTTGTGGTGTGTAAGGGGAACTTCTTCAGTGCCCTGAAAGACAGAACGTGGGAGCAGAGGCTGAGAGTGCACCTGGCCACGTGTACTGTTGGGTCAGGTTGTGCAGACTTTGCTTGTTATACAGCCAGGTTAGGTCAGGCTTCCATGCTCAGAATCAGGCCAATGCATGAAATGGCCTTCACAGTAAGATCCTGATTTGTTTAGAAGGTACAGTGTTAACTGAGCCGTTCCAAGGACAGAAGTACTTTGGAAACTGGGCTGTGAAAGGGCCCTTTCTTCTGAGGATAGTCTGATGTCTACTGTTTGTCCAGCACAAACTGAAGTGAACCATTTATACAGGCAGTGAATGTACCGTGTTGTTAACAGATAAAATAGGCCGTGTGTGTTTGTACATACGTGTACATGCCCAGTCCTCACAGGCCATCTTCTGATCTATTTCTCCATAGACTTCTTAATGTATTGACTTGTTCTTATTTTCCCTTTTTCTTTGGTTAACGCTGAGATGACAGCTTCATGGATTAATCCTGGAAGCACGAGCATAGAGTGAGAGTCTCGTGCCTGTTTTGGTGCTTGAGGAGAGGGTTTATTCATTTCATGGGTGTAAGGAAATGTTATCTGCAGTCTCCTTCCGGCGAACGTTTTGCTTTTAGGTTTCTTTGCACTTGAGATATCACGCTGCTCAGTGTGGACAGCTTGTCAGGTGTCTTGAGAGTGTTTGCTGCCTTCGGTGAATGCAGTGCAACACTGAAAATTTGAAGAACTTGTTTATGTTTGTGTTTTACCTGTGAAACTGCCTTATGCATCTGTATTCCAAAATGTAATATCCATTGCAGCATCCCTTACTTCTTCAAAGACAAACTACAACATTACTTATAAATAGTTTCCTTTACTGGTGTACTTTTTTTTCAGTTTTGGAGTGCCCAGTGACTAATTTTGTAGCTGCTCTCCAGCTGGGGTGTCCCAAGGACACTCAGAGTGATGTGGAGCTGACAGGGATCTGATCCTTTTCAGCCGGCTCTGGAGCCCAGATGTAAGAGTGAGCCAAGCAAAGGGCGCAGACAAGAATGCGCTGTTTGCACATTCTGCAGCTGCTGGACTCCCTCCTCTGCAGGCAGACAAAGGAGCCTGATTCTTCTTCTGGGTAATTCTAGGATCTGCATCTGAGGCTTGCAGTGGGGATCAGGTTGATGCAGAAATGAGGAAAGGGAGATAAGGAAAGAAAGCCTTGAAGAGGGTGGAGAGAGAAGAAGGAAGAGAATCATCTAGAAAGAGACATCGAGTGTTCTTCTCACTGGAAAAAATGGGGGAAAAGAGAAAAGACTTTGTAGGGAAAGAGAGGCTGAAGAAGACAATGAAACGGAGGAAAGAAATGAAGAGAGCTGCAAGAAAGATCTGTCAGGTTGGTGAATAACTTGTGCAAATAAACTGATCGTGGGATCCCCTGGCAGTAGTCAGAAGGCAGCAAGACCTGGGCACTGCGGTCTAAACCTACGTGTTTCACTGCTATCTTGGAGCTGTCACTTGACTAACACATTTTAGATTCATGGGAAATGAGTCAGCTTGAGTAACTCTAAATGATCTCAGTGTGTGCAAGCCGCATTAGCTTCTTTTCTCCACTTACCAGGTCAGATAAGGGGCTTGGGGAGGGACTGCATTGGAAGGAGGAGAACCTGTGGAACGAAGCCTGGCTCTGCCTCCCGGGAGAGCGGCCACGTTCAGGGCTGTGGCTTCCAGCCGCTGTTCTGCAGCGCCTGTGTCAATCCCAGAAGTCAAAACATGTTTGTGACTTTCCTAGCACAAGGTCAGAAGGCTCTGAAGTAGTGACATGTGGTTACTACACAGACAACAAAGGCTTACTAACTGTCTGTAACACTTTCCACTTCAGCATTGCCGGTTTCACAAGGCTTAACAGTATTATTCTGAAGCGAGATGATTTTTTTTTGGTCTGGTTTATTCCAACTGTGTATTCATATGTTAGCAAGTGCTGACTTCATCGCTGTCTTGTTGATAAGGGAAACAAAACACAGAGATACGTGCCCAAGATCTCACAGTGAATATGCAGTGAACCTCAGTGCAGCTGTCCCCATGCCTACCCTGTGGTGGGCTGCCAGACCCAGGGCTGCTCTGCAGCCTGCCCTCGGGTCTCATTACTGCAGGGGCAGCTTTCCCTCTGCTCTAATGGTCCGAAGCCAAGAGCTGCCTCCCTCCATGTGCACGCTCCTCTGGGAGCTGAGCAGCGCTGCAGTAGGAGTGCTGAATGGTGATGTGTTCTGGTGAGGTCTTCCACTGCCTGCCTCTCACAGAGCTTCGGGCTGTTTATTTTTACCCCTCCCCTCTCCTTTGTATTTTAGATTGGGTTCACAGCACAAGATTATTTTTCCACCTCTGTCACTGATACATAATGACAACCTAAACACATAGTTTAAGTGCAGTTTAGTAGGCTGCTTGTTACCTCTGGCACCTTTGTTTATTTATTTCCCTACTGATGATACAAGCTGGCAAGAGTCGTATCTCTCCAAAAGGGCTCAGAAATGGGGAAGGAAAAAGAACAACACTACTGCATGTTAGATTACCAATTCCTTCACTGTTAATGAGTGTTTTACTCTATTTCCTTCCCACTGGGGCTGTTGCACAGTTGGTTTATGTGTAGTACAGAAACTCAGTGAGCTGTCAGTGTGACAGCGCTAAATTCTGAGCGTAGCTTTCTGCTTCTGCGCTCATGCTGTGTGGAGGAAGAACAAAGCAATCCATTGCTGACTCTGAAATCAGCTTGCTTGCTCTTCAGCTTTGAGAGTAACTTTGGCCGACTTAAAGCAAACATGATTCTTGGTTACTTTGACATGTTGACCTAAATTAAATGATGTAGATATAATGAAATCTAATGGGTGCAATGAGGTTGTACACACTAGAGAAAAAGCCCTTCCTTTTGTAAGTGTTACTGTTCGTGAGCAAAAGTAGTATAGAAACGTCTGTCTCTGAAACCGGATTGACTAGGTGTTTAGCACAGGAAAAAAAATATGTTATTTTCAGTTCTGGCTAATATAATTTGTTGCGGGTTTTTGTTTGTTGTTTTTTTTTTTTAACTGACGTTTAAAAGCATTGTTTATCCGTGTGTGTTTTCTGCTGGATGAACCTGCTTTGTGAGTAAGCTGATGTCTGTCCCCTGGCTGATGAATGCTTGCGCTCTATAGGCAAGAGCGAAGCTCTGGCTGCTCAGGTGTTTCAGAAAGCACAGGCGTTGCTCTTAGTAAGTCAAGTGAAAGGCTCACCGTGTAGTGAGCACAGTGGCACTGCAGAGGTGGAACATTTCTTCGCTTGTTTGTTTCATCTAAGTGATACCCGAAGCCCTTTCAGTATGCATTACACGTGTCTGTTTTTATGCAAGTTCCTCACTGAGCTTTACTTCTGGGTTTTTTGTTTGTAGAATATGGGCTGCCACCCAATCTGGGTTAGTGGGCTGCTGTCCTGTATGTGCTGGGCACAAATCCTGCACTTCTCGAGCCCAGGCACTGTGTGGAGCGTTGGAACAGGTTAAGTGAGGGCAGGGGGCAGTCTTCCATGTCCCACTTCTCTGCCCTTTGGAAGCAAATGCAGCACTGCTCTGTGTGCTCTGAGCAGGCACAGGAGGAGGTATTCCCAGCTTGAGTCTTTCAGGGGGGAAGGGATGGGCAGGACTCAGTCTGGAGCTGTCAGTTGGACTGATGTGTGTAAGAGCTCTTCCACTGGAGTCTATCCTGGGGGAAAGCTTTCTACACTTCTGTGCGAGTGCCACAGCACATGCTGGCCTTGGTGTCTTTGGTTAAGAATGCCTCCATTCTGTTTCACAGGCCATGCATTAACATGTAGTGTTTGTAGCAATATTTGTGTGTACAGACTTTCTCTGTGTTTTGTTTCTCTTTGTGCATGTGTCTTTTTTTATCCATGTTTTTTTGCAAGAGCCTCTAAGTAGGCTCAGTTATCAGAAGTGGTTCAGGGGACACAGTTTGTCCATTTTTTAGGAAGGAACTGTTTTATGTCTTCAAAGCTCTAAGCCATTCTGAAGAAATATAGGAAGGTGCCACAGAGCAGTGGGAGGCTGACAGGCAGAGACCTTGGGAGAACAGTCCTGGGTCCCACTCCCAGCCTGGTGACTCCAGGGAGTATTAAAAGCAGTAATGAGCAGGCTTTGATTTTTATTCCAGAATATCATGTGGTATGAATCTTTTGCATTCATATAGTTGCAATGCATACTAAAACGTACTGAGCTATTGTGCCACTGTTGTCAGTTGTATAGGCACACTTTTTTTTCTTTTACTCATGCAGTAGGTGGACTTCCACCAGCAATTGCAATGACAGAGCAAAGTGAAATATTGGACATGGTTATTACTTGAAAATAAGTTACTAAAATGCATCCACCTGTTTCAAAGCTCACAATTCACATTAGGCATTGGTTGCCTTTTACACAAGTGTAGCAGAAATGCTAAGTCACGGAAGAAACAGTGATGGAGCACCTGGTGAGCAGGCAGGGCCAACCCAGGGGAGCTCAGGTGCATGCAGTGCACTTGAATGACTGGAAAGGGTGGAGCCAGGATTCACCCCTTCCCAGACCTCGTTTAAGGGTAGGCAGAAGAGGTATGGCTATCTTGCTGGAGATCCCTGCCTACCTGAGATCTTCTGAAGGTAAGTAAGTTTTCTTCCTTTGTTTCTGCCTTCTGTTTCCACAGCTGCTGCATTTGGGCTTGTCCTCGTTTGCTGCAGCCTAGGACTTTGCCACCCTGCTGTTATTGCTGTACTTTTTAGTGTTACAGCATTACACCTGAATAACGGCGTTTTTTTCTGTTTGCGCTATGTCATTGTGTGGTTCTGTTTTGCTGATGTCATTAGATGGCTGTGCTGGGATCAGTGCTTGAGGTTAAGTCATAAGCAGAACTGCTGCATGGGTTTATCCTCGTAGCACCTCCAGAATTAACGAGAACTGTATTTGAGGTTAGTTAGGAGAATTCCTCAGACTGAAATGAAAAAATATGAGTGAAAATTTAGCCTATCTTCTTTCCTAGTCAAATAACAAACTGTGTTTTAACAGTAATGTTAGAAAGCCCCTAATATACACAAGAAGTTGTAATGTACGTGGGTGGTAACTCTTATACAGGTGCTTCTCAGAAATTTCCTGCTACTTACTGTATTTGAAATTTGTGCCCAACTGTTTAGGTGTTTCTGGAGGCTTTGAAAATTATTTACTGCATTTTACAAGCTCCAGTTCCCTGTTTCAAGCCTGTTCACTTTTGAACAGGAAAAAGATAGGTTGGTTTTTATGTAGGAACGCTACTCTGGCCTGGTGTGTTGTACTTAGTCACCGCCTCTGTCTCGATTTCCCCATTCTTGCATCTTCCCACTCCCTGCTTCTCTACCCTCACGCTCTCCAGCTCTCGGTGCTCACTGCTCTTTGTGCCTTTCTCCCACTTGTCTCCATGCCTGCATGTATGCCCCTCTGTATGCAGGGCACAGTGTGTCCTTGTCTGGCGGGCACCTATCTGTGCTCACCACCCACACCATCTCAAAACCCGCTGCTTCCAGGAACTGTGCTTGCCAGCTCCTGTTCTGCTCTTCTCAGCACAGCTCTGCTCTGTTACATGTCAGCAATACTCCCTCACCCCCGTGCTATCAATGTAAAGTCTTCAGGTTTGGAAACACCTCCCACCCAACTTTAGTATAAAGCTTTACTTTAAAGTAATGCTTTTGTGTCGGTAATTACTATTTGAATGGCTGTTCATTAGATAAAAGATTATTTGAATAGTAGGTAGTGACTTCTCTTTCAAGAAGAAGAATACCTCTGCCATGCCTGCTCAATTAACGTGTTTCTGTATCTGTGGCTCCCTGTTCAGTGCACATGCAGTATGTACAGATGATTACATATATAGTGGCGTATGGTGCAATGTCTCAACACATCTGTATCAAACCTATTTAAAAAATATTTAAACCAATAAAGTATATACACAGTTTCCATGGCTGCCCTCTGTTTTCACTGAGTGACGTGACATGCAAGGATTTTGCGAGTACAAGCAGAGATACGTGTGCTAGAACAGTGTGTTCCTGGAGCTCTGGCGCTTGTGGGGTTTCTCTTTCCTACCACTATTTCCCTGTGTGCTTTTCAGAAGACCCCAACTCTGGATGCTAAAGAATCTGCCTGGGGATTCAGATAGAAACATGCAAGTTTCTGTAATGTTTGGGAAGTGTGTGCAACAGGGATGGGAGGCAGCAAAGGACTGTTCCAGATGGAGTTGGAAAAGCTGAGCACCAAAACCTCTGGGCTGTGCTGGCTGCTGTGGTTGCAGGAACGGGAAGCGGGCTGTGTGTGGGGCCTGCTCTCCTCCGGAGTGTGCTGGTGGTGGTCAGCCCCTCTTCAGTTTCCCTCACACCACAGGCATCACTGCTGATAAGCTGTGCTTGTGGTGCCTGCAGCAGGAAGGAGGCCGCCCTGGGGCTGGAGGGGAATGCAAGATCATTTTCAAGGAAAAGAGCAGCACTGGGGCCTGCCTGATCAAACAGCTGCAACTGCACTGCGGGTCACGTATCAACAGAGCGCTGATAGTTAAAAGAATGAAACTTGTAAAAATAAGAAGTCCTTATTTCTGTAATCTCAAACCACTTATATTAAAACCGAAGAAATTAAAAGAACTTCAAATCTTCCACCCACGTGTTTCCTTCCCCTTTCCTCCTTCCCCTTCTTCTCTTCTGTTTGCTTGGAGCTTAATGGAATTGGAAAAACTGGGGCTACAGATGTTTTTGTGTAATGCTACCGTGTTTAGGTAGACTTTACTAAACAGGAATGTTTAGGGCGAACATGGTAATCTCTTTCCTTGTCTTTTAGTTGTGGCTGTTGAGGGTGAGCCTGCTCCAATAGGAGCTTCCTGTAAATGTGCCTCTGTGTCCGTGTTTCTCTTTCCCCTCTTTGGGAGAGGGTGAGGGAGTGTTTATTACGTTTTGGACTCTGTATGCTGCTTCCTAAGAGAGGAACATGCACAAGGAATTGTCACCGAACTTAGCTTTCTGTATTTTCCCTAGTTAAAGGTTGGGTTTTGTTAACAGCGTAGTGTTCTGCGTGGCTGTGGCTGTGGGGTCCCACACTGAGATCGATACCTTTTGTTGCTGCAAACCTGATCAGTTTGTGCATGGTCCTCCTCCCACTCTTGGAGGTATGTTCATTTCTTGGAAGCACCAGGCAGCTTATTGTTGCGTTTAACAAGCTGCAAAAAGGAGCCAGGTTTCTCCCTGTGACTGGGGTGCTGAACATGTCCTACTGCTGTAACTACAGAGTATTTTTCTGGAATACTTTCCCATGTATTGATGATGCAAAGGTAGCAAAGTGAGCCATGAATAATGTTTTCTAGTTGCTACTATCACAGTCTTAGCTTAGCAGGTATTTTTATTTATTTTTTTTAACTGTAAGATAACTGATGAAAACTAGTAAAGGGTAAGTGCTGACAGTGTGACTATTTTTAGACTGCTTGACAGGAAGCGTTTACTTGTTCCTGTTCTGTTTGATGTTCTGTTGACTTTCTCATAAATATTAACCTAGCTGGGGCATCAGTGTCTGCTGCTACAGTGGGATGGCTATGACAATAACAAAAGTCAGAACTAAATTTACATGGAGAAAATGAATCCAGCAGCTCATTCTGCATTATTTTTTTGAGCAATTTATACTTTCATCTCCTGGAAGCCCCTGTGAGTGCTGCCTACAGCCCAGGGGCAGCAGCAATAGCAAGACAGGTGACACTCTCTATTGCAAGCCTTCACCTCTCACCATGCCTGATTCCTGTGGCTCACTGTTGTGTGAGCAGGATGCTTAGGGCAGTACCTTCTGTCAGGGCGTAGCACAGTTCTGGTGATGATATCTGAGGCTTGCTTTTCCCTTTCAGGTCAGATGCTAATGTGAGAGGTCTGAAAGGCAGGAGGTGCCTCTGTGAGGGTGGGAGGGCTCTCACCAAGGGCTTCCTGAATGGTGCTGCAGCTTCCTTTTCCTGGTGCTTCTGAATGCTGCAGAAAGCCTACCCCAGAACTCTTCTCTTTAAATCTCATCTTTTGTGGAGTGATCTTTTTGCATTTACATTGCTATGTCCATTGTGAGACCGAGTAACCATTGCCAACCCTGGCCTTCTGCCTGGCAGCCTGTCTTCTGTTGTGCGTGCATACCTTTATTTAGATGTGACTGTTCCCAACTTACTCAGCTGCTTGACAGAAACAGAACTGACAGCAAGGTAAGAGCTGTCGTGTTGGCTGCCACTCTGTGTTGCCTTCGAGTCATCGTCACATTACGTGCAGGGTGATAAATGATAATTAACATCTGACTAGAATCTAAGTAGAGTCCTAATTATATGTCGGGGTAGGTTTTGGCAGAAATGAACAATTGCTATCCCTGCGCCTTAATTTCTGCCGCAGTTTTAAGAGAAAGCGGAGTATGAAGTTTCCCAGCATCAGCAAAAAAGGGTATGTTTGAAGGAAATTTTTTTTTTTCCGTACATTCACTTGGATGTCACCAGTTCTAGTGAAAGCTTTGGCAGCATAGCCAACAGGAGTGTTTACTTCCTTAAAAAAAGAACCAAGAAGATGTTCGGTTTAAAGCTCCAGCATGTAGTCTGTAGCATTTAAATTATTTACAAATGCAGTTGCACTTTCCCAGCTGGAGGTACTTAAGAGCATAAGGCTCTATGGAATGTCTGGCTGCCGACAGGAAGAGTGGCTGATCCAGGAAGCTGGTCATCTATTTTAAAGCATAATTGCATGTTCAGCACAATCAGAGACCCGATCGCTTCCCTAAAATAAATCAATATGTTTGCTAGCATTAATAATTAAGACTTCTTGAAAAGCAGCATCGGGTTGGTTTTGTTCTTTGTTTTGTATTTGGGTGGGGAAGCCTTGGAAGACTAAACAAAGGAGTCAATGATTGGGTACCACCTAAAATAATTATGGATCCCTTGGAAGTTAGTTTGAGATGTGTCATAACAAAATAGGGAATGACATCGCTTGTGTTCTATACTAAATTGTTTTCTCTTTGTAATGTTTTGAGAGGTTTCTGTGAGGACAGGAGTTTTTGTAAACATGAGTTAATAAAGAATACAATGGATATGATTGAAACTTTAATAATAACAGCAAATGAGTTGCAACCAGACTTTTGATTTGGTAAGAAGGAAAAATGCTTGCACATGTGTGTATTTAGCTTGTAATTTCTACCCATGTTTTAATCTCCTTTGGAGTTCAATATTAATCTTTCAAAACATACGTTACTGATCACAATATTATTCTTTTAAAGATTTTTTGCCTGAAATTCCCACCCAAAGACATATGTTTTTAGAGAACGTGTTACAGCTTAATAAATATAGACCAAGCAACTTACATTTGTGTTGGTTTTGCTGGTTTTGTATGTAGTTGAATAAAGAGCCTTGTGGATGTGAATGTTAATTGATACCAGCAACGTAGATTCATTAGCTTTGTTTTTTGTATGATTTTTTTATTCTCTTCTGGAGTTCATGTAAAAGAAAGGGAGTGAAACCCTGGCAGGAGACGTGAAATGAAAAACACGTGCTGCACAGAAAAGCTGTCCAGGGTATGGAGCACCACAGTGCAGATCATTAGATGGTAAAATAACTGTTACTCCATTTGATATTGCAAGCACGTTCTTGTGCCATTAAATAGCAAAGCAAGATCATTTCTGAAAAGCGCGGAATATTTTCTGTTGGGGCTGTTTTTGTGGCTGGGGTAATGGGAGCAGTGTGCGAGCTTCCCTGAGGTTCCAGGTCTGCTAGCAGAGGCCCTGGGGCTAATTGGTGTGTGCTGTGAGGAAAAGAATGACAGGGTGACTCCTGTTGTATGGCAGTAGTGATCCTGACGTATCTACAGCTCCCATCCCTGGAGACCGATGTTTGTGCAACTGTGGTTCTGTGCGTGTGGATTTCTGGGTAGAAATTCATCATTTGCCTCGTGTCTTGAGCCCTAGACATGTCACTGTTAGGACAAACATGGCATGATGAAAAGCGGAAGGGCTTCTTGGTTTGCCTTGCCTGAACCCACCAGCATTAAATAGATAAATGCATAACTCTTCCTTAATATTTACATCCTGCAGGAATTCTAGAGTCTCATGTTTTGTGATCTCTTTCTTTTGGGGAAAAAACTAGCATTGGGTTTTTTGATTTAAGATAAAAAGGATTTGATGCCACTGCTAGCGGAAATAATTTGTATTCTTCTTGTGGGATCCTTGCTGTCAGAGCAAATGACATACCTACAGCTGCTCCATTTGGTGGAGTGAGATGATAGGACATCAGCACTTGAGACAGCACTTGTTTTGCGGAGCCCAGTGTGTACAGATTTTACTTTGCAGTCCCTTTCTTCCTTTATTTGCATTTTGTGCCTCATTTACCAGCTGTAGAAGGTTGTGCTCAGAAACTGAAGGAGATTGTTCATTTTGGTTCCTTGCTCCTGGCTGAACTGTTTGCTTATGGAGACTGTTTCGAAGTGAAATTGCCTTGAAATAATAAGTAAGGATCGTGCAGCTGACTTTGAGCTGAAAGAAGCCTGATTGGGAGCTTTTTCTCCTTCCTATGTGAAGTTGGAAACAATCCTCTGCAAAGTGAAATTGTGTGCTCTGAATGGTCAGTTTCCAGCCGCTTGTCCCTGCCTTTGTGTTGGGCATTGGCTTGAGCAGCTCTTCCGCTTTGCTGTCAGGGCACAAATCTGGGCTCAGTTTTACCAGGCTGAATGAACCACGTTCTGGCAGTCCTGGAATAATGCAGTTTAGAAGGAACTTCTGGAGAGCATCCAGTCCAGCTCGTAGCCTGTCCAGCTAAACCAGGCTGCTGGGCCTTTGGCAGGCCAAGCACTGAGTCTGTAAGGATGGGGAGCCCATGGACCTGTAGAGCCTGTGCCAGCACTTGGCTGCCTTGTGGGGAAGTGTTCCTATTGTGCTCCCCGGATCTCCCCTTGTCACAGCTTCTGTCTGGCACAGCTCATCCCCTGCCCGTTCTGCTGTGGCTTCTTTGTACAACGTTCACGTCCTGTGCACGAGCCTAGCCTTTGTTGGTACTTCTGATGGAAGTTCTTTCCAGAGTTTCTCTTGATGCGTGTTTTTATGTTGTGCTTTGTCAGAAAAAGGCTCCAAATAATACTCCACCTGTTTTATGTGATAATAAAAGTTTCTTTTTAAAACAAAACAAACAAACAAACAAAAACCTTCATCAGTTAAATTTTCCTGGTATATATTTAAGGAAGCCACAATAATGTCATTTGCTGCTCTAAAATAATCAGTATTAGATCCAAAATCCACTGGAGGGCATTGAGATTTTAATCACTGCCTATGAAGTACAGTTATCCCACTTAATCTGGGAAAAGTGACAGAGTAATCCTACTGATCTCACTGAGGCTGTGATTGCAGAAGGCTACTGGTCAAAGTAAGAAGTGACGTCCAAATTCATCAGGGTGCTCTGTTTGAGTTGGAAATGATCTACATGCAAATAATTGCCATTTTCTGTAAAAATAAATTAAGGGCTCCTCAGAAAATTGTTTTATTTTAGGCATTGGAGCTCAGGAGTCTGGCTCTGTTTGGGCTGCTGATGTAGTAGAAATCCTTACTCCGCTCCTTTTTATTTCTTTGTCCCTGATTCCTTACCTGTTCAGTGTCTGCTGTACATTCTTGTCATCAGTAAGACTTGTCAGCTGAGAACATCTGTCTTTTGGCCACATGCAGCCCAGCAGTGATGAGTACTTTGCGGAACTTCTGTATTTTGTACTTTTCAGTGGACATCAGTGTGAAAGAGGCAGGAAACCAGAACTGAGGCTCTAGCATGTGCGGGGCCAGGCAGCGTTCCTGTGGTCAGCGGGCCTCCTTCCCCCAGCTGTGATGAGACATGCCTGATGCTCTTCGGTGATAGATGAGGTTTTACACACACAGTCATTTATTTCATCTGCCTTGCTCTCGTTATCCAGCTGGAGAGTGAAGGGTCTGGTGGTGAATCTGCCTTTCGTTTGCTCTTCCCTAGAGGGTGCCATCGTCCCGTGCTGTGCAGCCAGCGCTCCGCAGCCAGGAAGCTGTGGCCCTGCCAGGTGCACTGGCAGCACCTGCTGACACTGGGAGAGGAGGGGTGGTGGAATTAGGGATGCCTCTCCTGTAGCCACAGACATATACTGCTCCAGAGGATGCTGTGCCCACTGCACGCTGCATCAAGAATTGCTCGTGTCTGTCAGAGATAGCTTCAGCAGGAGGAAATGTGCTTTCAAGGTGAAGTTGTATGTCATTCAGAAACGGTGCTGACAGTTTAGCAAAGTGAATGCTTCCTCCCCGGTTTGCTAAGTGGTCACCGAGAGTGGAAGCTAAGGAAGTACAAAACTCTGTGTCCTTCTGACCACACGTTGTCTTGGGAAGGCCCCTTGACCAGGTTTGAGGTTGCAGTGCTTCTCACATTTAGAAGTTTTGAAGCAATACTTTGAAATAGTGTTTTTGAAATGCAGTGTTTTTAAACAGCTGTAAACCCTCAGAGAGCATGTGAGGAGGAAAAGGCACTGAGGTTATTTGTGACATTACCAATCAACAGCGCATATCCTTTCTCTGAAATGAGTTTGATTCCCCACGTGCGATTTTAAGCTTTTTTTCCTCATCATATGTGGTTGCGGTGCACCACACAGCATCCTGGCTGGGGAAAGTGCTGGGATATGGTAGTGTTGGAGGAGAGGACAGGGCAGTTCCTGAGGAGGGATGCCCTTGGGTCCCCGTCCTCCTCTTGCAGCCTGGTAGCAGCTGGGGGCAGGGAAACAGGGCTAGGAAAAGTGCCACAAGGTTCTGCTGCAGTGTGGCGTTGGACTGCTGTGTCCTGCTGCTTGGAGACCCGGTCACTGTAAAAAGATCATTGAGAGCTTTCAGTGCATACCATTCCTCAAGCACAAAACCTGATAGGAAAGGAACTGTGTTGGTGATGAGTTTATTTCAGCAAGCAGGCTGCCGTAAAGGCTGCATCTTGGCATAATTCGTGTGCCTGGGTGCTGAATCTTCAGGAGCTGGTGAGGATTCCGTGGTGGTTTTGAAGCAGGCAAGCATGAAGAGAGCCTTTCAGAGCTGTGTACATATTTTTCCTCTGTTTTCCTTGCTAATGCCTCCAACCCTTTAAGAAAACAAATACTGACTGCAGACAAGGACCTTAGATGCGTCTGAGGAAAATTCCCTTTGCTGAAAGATAACATGTCAGCTCTTTTGTTTTGGGAGCATGAGGTGGGTGATAGATTGTAAGGTGCTGAGAGGTGACAGTGGCTCACCAAAATTTCAGTGACCTTCATCTGCATCAAGGTAGAGGTGGTACTTTTGCTATTGTGACTTGCTTAAAATGCATGTCTGCTCCTGCTGTGAATGATGCCTTTCCTCCAGTTTTGCTGTGACTGGGTCTCTGCTGTCTTTAGTTCCTCTTAATGGCGTGGGACTCTGGGGAGCCAGCCTGAGCAAACTGCCATCAGCACAGCAGAGGTATTCATCTGCCACTGCTGGGTTGGAATCTTCAAGCTTCAAAGGTTTCTGAGGAACATCTCTATGTACATCATGTAGATGTGCCAGAGGGGTTTTCCAGAGAACTTAAATAACTAAAACTTGTGTGTCATCTTCACGGCCAGTCAGCTCTCTTTGCTGTAGAGAGAGAAACCTTGTGGCAGGTTGAGAGGAAGGGTCAGTGTTTCCTTTGGGGAGGATCTTCCCAATGAGGTGTCTTCTGATTAAAGCTCTCAGCTGAAGGCCAGTGTACTGATAGCCTATCTCCTTTTCATTCAAATTACACAAAGGGGAGGGGGAAATTTAAAAAAAAAAACTTTTGGGAAGGAAACAAATGCAGTGTGCTAAAGAGGTATACAACAGAGAACTGTAAGGAAATATTTGGTAGTATCTTTAGAAAGCCTCTCAGCCTGCAGGGGCACAGCAGAAGCGAAAGAAGTCAGAGCATGGAAGGCGAGGACTTCTGCCAATGTCAGGGTATCTCCTCAGGCCTTGGCTGCCCATCTATAGAGCTGTCATCTCCTCCACGTGGAAGCTGAGGCTGGATGACGGATAGCTACTAGCTCAGGAATCCAGATGCCTTTGGACTCTATCTTATCACAGACTTTATAAGACGTGGCAAGTGTGACCCACTTCTGCCATTGCACAGCTCTGCAGCTGCATAGACCCAGCCCTTGGAGCTGCAGAGGACCAGGGTCACTGAAATCATCTGGGTTAGAAGAGCTATCTTGCCTCTCTGTGTTTCAGCTATTTCTTTTTCAATATGCAATACCTTTAGCGGTCCATTTTCCAGCCTGTTCTGTGGGCTGTTGTGGAAGGGTTACACTGCTTCTTTTGAGCACTGCCAAAATGAGAGGTGGTGAAGAGTGGAGGGAGAATGGGCAGTGAGTGGCTTTGAACGGGAGTTAGCCTGAACCAGCCTTGTTGCCAGAGTTGTCAGAACAGGCATTGCTTGCATGAAGGAGGATTTTGCTTCCCGAAGGGTTTCAGCTTCTGGATTAAAGCACTAATTATCACAAAACAGTGTTTGATGTTTCATTGTAAGAGTAACTAACACTGTTAATGGTGTGTAAATATAATGTATGTTAATGAGATCCCTACATTTAAAAAAATAAGTCTATGTGGGAGATGGGTTCCAGGCATTTTCAATGGGCTGGGAAGTTTCCTTTCCAAAGGAGAGAGATTTCCTTCAAAAGTGTTTGGTTTTTTGTTTCTTTGGTTTCTCAGAGACTGGTGGGGTTTTATTTGTTGTTGTTTTTTTTTCCTGTGTGCTGTAGATGTTTTTTCAGTATATGAGTTTTGACCAGGCTGGAAGGCCAGTTTGAGCTGCCTTGGACTTGTGCAGTTTACTTGGTTTTGGACTAAGCCTTGTTTTAATTTGGTAGGAGATACCATGCCAAGATTATGTCATTCCTACTTGTATCTAATAAGATCTTAATCCGCAAATAATTGTAAGGAAGTCACTTAGACCACTGTCAGAGAATTTCAACCAAAGACAACTGAAATGAATGGGATTTTTCACTGGGAGCGAAGCAAAGCTTTGTGTGAAGCCCTAGGGTGCTATCCCATGTGCATTTATCAGTTTGTGCTATGGAAACCAAATGCCACAGAAATCCCTGCCAGCCCTCCCAGCTGAGCACTGGGGTGTAAAGATGTCACACAGGCAGACATGATCCGTGCAACAGTCCCAAGGTAGCAGAGCAGTTGCCATAACAGCCAGCAGCAGACATTACGCAGGAAGTTATCCAAGCCCGTATTGATGCTGCTGGAATTAGGGCAGGCATGTAGCTCTCCCGGCTGCCAAGCACATCTTCTTCGTGGCCAAGATGTCAGGCTGGAGTAGCAGGGGTCTGATGGCACTGTAAACAATAGCGGCAGGCAGGGCTGCTGGTTTGGTGCAGAACTTACACAGCTGTGCCACTGTGCTCGTGTAATCGCATTAGAAGGGTCAAGCTACTGAGTGTGCCATGCAGCCTGCTCTGTGGGGCACTTGTGTAGAGGTGGGCATGTCTCTGAGAGCCCGAGGGCTGAGCTGGGGAGGTCTGAGGGCAGGCCAGCCTGATAGCTGTGCAGGTCATGCTGCCAGCTGTTATAGTGCACTCAAAGCCATTTACTCTAAAGAAAGGCAAGAAAAAATGGCAATGAGTGTATTACTTTGAAAAGATGTATTTGGTTTTTCTGGCAAATGCTTTAATTACTGTTATGTCCTTTGCCAGACTGCTAAGCAATTAAACTCTAATTAAACCCAGAAGAACATACTTCCACGGAGTGCTTTCAGTGCAGTTCCTACCCGAGGTTTATAAGGAGGAGCTTTATTTACAGAGAGCACAGCAGCAGCATTATAGGGCTGCGTGGAAATTGATGACAAACCTCTCATGACCTTCATCAGGAATCAGAGCCTTTTGATGTACAGCAAATACATTTTTGGTTGTGCATATAATCAGGTTATACATATGAGCTGAAAAGCTGCTCCTCTGGAAGCCCTGTTGGAAATTCTTAGTTTTCACAAGGCGTAGGAGAGATCCATTTCTGTATATGTATTTAGCGCTAACTTCCTCTCAAGTGCTGTTACCTTACACTGCACACCATTAGCCTGTGCTGCTTCCAGGTTGGTCACGTGGTTTCTAAGCATCCCTGCTTTGTGGCCGACTGTCTGGCAGGGGCTGCTCCCGCTGCCTGCTGCAGCCCCTGCATCCCGATGGATGGGGCACGAACACACTTTCCTCTTACCGCACCTGGAAGGTCGATGGTGGTTCGTTCACTGTGGGATCCCATTAGCAGAGACACAAGCCTCCTGTGTGGATGTAAAAATGTGTCACTCTGCAGAACAAATGCATGTGTGGGAACACACAACAGCTACGCTATTGAAAGGCATTTCGGAGCCGAACACTGCTGGCTCTCATACAGCCACTGCTATTTTAACATGAGCTGGATGAGCCAGTCCAGATTTTTTTTTTCCCCCCTTGTTACATTTACAACTCAAATGAGCTTGCTCTTGCTTCGGAAAACTGCAAGAAGTGAAAAGATTGCAGTCCAAATCCCTCAGTGAGCTTTAGTATTTTCACAACATCAGAACACAAAATATTTTGCAGACAGCATGCTGATAATGAGAGCTAATAACTTTCCAGATGTTTGCTGCTATTGTGCTACACAGGACTCTTTTTTTTTTAAGGTTTGCAAACAGATCCTACCAGTTGTTGGTGGTGTGTGTGCAGCAAACAGCTGGTTTGTTTGAACTTGGAATTTTAATACTTCCAGTTCCATGGAAGTGGGATGGGAGGAGGAGGCTCATTGTACAAGACAGGGGGAGTGCATTTTCTCATGTGAATTCAGAAGCAGGGAGGGAGGGAGAGGGAGGAAAGGATCATAATACTGCGTGTGCTTCAGTTTCAGTGGATCAAATCTTTCCTCTATCTGCATCCAAGCTATTCGTTTGTGATCAGATGATCAGAACTCAAGGAAGCGATTGGAGAGCGAGCTGGCTGCAGCTGCACTGTAGGCTGTTTTCAGGGACAAGGAGCCACTGTTTTTCAAACATAGCGTAAACATAGAAGTTATTTTGTAGGCTTCAGGATGCAGATATGGGTTGTGCTGCCAGCATTGTTCTGCTTCAAGCCTTTCGTACTGTGGTACAGAGGAACTGTCCACATATTTGTAGACGGCGACGGCGAGAGGAGTTGTCACATGAAATCCTGCCACTGGACAGCGATGAGGAAATGAGCAGACCCAGGACTCTCATCATCATGGTAGGGTATACTTTAATCAGCAGAGAGAGTTTGCAGAATTATTATTACAGATGCTATGTGATCTGTTTTCTTTAACTATGTCATTGGAGAGAGCTTGACAGGCTATTTGCAGCTGTGGATTATTCTGCTGTAGGTTTGCTGCCTGTTCGCGAGCACAACTGAGTTGTTCCTGTAATCTTGAACTGGAGCTGTGAGCAGCACATAGGCTGTATGTAAAGGTTGTGCCTGGTTAATTTGTAGATGGATTTTGTTGCTGTTTGTAAGAACAGCAGCGTTGGAGCCTGTGTTGTGGTTGTGTTTTATCTCAGGCTTGAAATTCCAAGCAAGAGGCAGGTTAGAAAATGTTTACAAAGTCTGCTCATAGTAAAAACAAAAACAAACTCAGAAGATAGGCAGAGAAAACTTTACTTTCCCCCAGGATGTGGCTGAAATTATATCAAGTTGTTTGCAGATTAACTCCCATATTTCTTTGCTGCAAACTGTTTGCAGCAGTAATGTGTTTGTTGGTTCACCCCTTCCCAGCTCAGCTTGGTAAGGAGCGGGGCTTGGAAGATTTGCTGTCGTGGGGAGTTGTTTTCTCTTACAATTGAATTGGTTCATTTTTTGTTTTATGGAATATAATAAGCACTATAGTTTTATTAGGAGTAAATTACAAAGTTCTCCATTCTGAAACAATGACCTGTAATGAGAATACACTGACCTCTAGTTACTGGTCCTTGCTGAATACAGGTGTAATGAGCATCACCAGGCCCTGAAGTGGCTGGGGTCCGACATGGCAATGGTTTCATGCTGTGTGGCTCTCACTTGGTGAAAGTATTACAAAGATACCACAAATTATATTTCTCAGCTTATCAGAGAAATCATCTATACCATTTGAACTTTTGAAATCATGTGGATTTGTTGTTTTTTTTCTGTAATTTGGACTTCATCGTGTCCTTTACATCTCCTGACACCTCACTATATTACACAGTTCAGTAACTTGAGTGGGTGGTGGTAACATCAGAGAACTTAATAGCTGCCATTGAGGTCTTGCAGTGTTTTGGATAGAGCCTTGCTGCCCATAAAGAGGTGTGTGTTGCAGTCATGGCAACTGTAGCAGCTAGGATCTGATACAAGCACGGTTTAACTATTAGCTGAGGATATTGTCCAGTGCCTGGGTTGCAGCTACTGGTCACACAAGGGGAGGTGGCAACTGGTTTCATCACTGTGAAGCTGATGTTCAACTGTCTTTTGCTTTAAAATCTAGTACCTGTAAAACAAACTTTTCCACTCTCCCCTTTAGTATTGAAATAAGCAACCCCAACCATATTAAAACAAGTAGTTGCTTCCCTCCTGGTGGTGACTTCAAGGATAGTGAATTCAGAAAGGTCTGGAAGAAACTGCAGCGTGTCAGAGTATGAATCATCTGTGAAACTTGCTTCAGCCCTTGCAAGAAAAGGGCAGACTGGGGTTGGGGCAGAAGGCAACACCCTGGTATCTGAATGTGGGCTGTCCACAGCCTGAAGAGCTCCTGTGTAAGTCCTGGTAAGGGGGCTCTGAGCAGCCAGCCCTCACTGTGAGGGGAAGGGGCTCCCCACAACCCATGGAGTTGGGGATACCCAGTGGTCTGTCACCCACTGCCTTTGGTCACGGATACATACCTCCCTGTTGTCATAATGGTACAAAGAAACGGAGGCTTCTGCAGCAGTTGCTAATGCACTGGTGGTCCTCCTGCCCAAGTTCTGCTGTTTCCGAGGAGGTCTGTGTGGGTTGCTTTCCTTTCCCAGCTTCCTTGGAGAAGGGGAGGATGACAGCCTGGGCTGGTGTGTCAGGGGAAAGCTGATGGCTTCAGGGTGTTTCTGCAGCAGAAATAAAGAGTCCTGTTTCTACTAAAATTAATGTATGACTTGAAAGAGAAGCCTGCTAATGAGAACTGGAGACTACTGCGTCTTAATAAAGCATGTGTTACACTCCTGACCATTTCCCCTTGGTCTGTTGTAGATCATGGAAGTTTATGTCTGGAAAATACAGTGAGACAATTATGTAGGCAAGCAGAAGAGTGTTTAGTTCAAAACATCATTATTCACATTGTGCAGATGCCAGGAGCTAAGCCGATCCCAATGAGATTACAGAGTTTGCAGGTTTGAGAATGGTAAGCATGCTGCCCAGAGAGAGGTGGGAGATCCTGGAGCACAGTGCTCTTTGTGGGCTCCTGGTGGCCCCGTGGAGCCAGGAGTCAAACTTGGTGGTCCTTGTGGGTCCCTTCTAACTTGGGATGCTCTGATTATATGAGGATCTGTCATATCTGCCCTCCCAGGTTTCAGATGAGATGGTGTTCTTCTTAGTAGCTGGTGTGCCACTGGGTGTGTGCTTCCTACTGCGTGGTGGTGCGTAGTTTCATTTTTGGATGATTAACTGTGTCCTACTCATGAATAGTGTTTTTTAAGTCCTCAGCTCTGCTGCATGTTCTCATAAGTTTGCATGCCCTGCAGGAAAAAGGAAAAAAAAAAAAAAAGAAAAAGAAAAATGTTGCCTTGGTACAGAAAGCAACCCTCAGGAACAAAGAACAGCACTTTAAGCTGGAAAACTTGCAGTAAATATATGGCACTGAAGGTATGATGGGTGACATAAAGAGAAGACCCCGGTAAGAGATTTCAGCCATTGCTGATCAACTACTCAGAAACCACTGCATGAAAGTTGCAGGCCATCACAGCAGTTATTTCTGGTGTTCCACTCCCTACTGAAAAAGATGAATTACGTCTTTGCCCACTGACATATTTTCTTTTGCAGTCTGTTAGTTTAGAAAACCAGTATTTCTCCTTGGCAAGTTGGGTTGATACTCTGTTTTAAATCTTGACTGGATCCACACTGCAGGGAAAAAATGTAAAAAAGATAAAGATAACTGGAAGTCCTCTGCCACTGACTGTGATGTGCCATCTTGGACAGATCCTGGGAGCTACCAGAGACACATAAAATAAATATCCAAACAGCTGCTTACTAGAGGTATAAGTTGGATTGATGTATTCTACATTTAACGGACCATCTTGTTATTTTGCATACTGTTAAGAATATGTCTTTAAGGGCTAGTTTTCAAAATAAGTCCATGAGGTAGTGAGGCTTCAGATATTGAAAACCTATGCAGACTGAATGCAACTGACTTTATATGCTGTTTCTGAGAGGGGGGAAGAAAAGGAGGAGGGAAGGGGAAGATGCCTGAGGAAATAAAATATAGTGCTTCGGGCTGTGTGGAATTGTTTGGAAAGAGAGCATTAGCATTTAGGATGGCACTTTGCGTTTGAAACTTGTGACTGAAAAAAAAGTTGAGCTTTATTTAGTAGGTCACTTATTGTTTCTTTTCACATGATTTATTATGAACTCTGGCAGCTGAGATTTGTGTGGAAGATAAGAGCAAAGCTGATTTTCCCCCTTGTCCCTTGGTACCCAGCGACACAAACACGTGGTAAAATGTTTTGCATTTTGAACAAAATGTTGTAACTTGAAGTGATATGCTAGCTTGAATTCAGCAACAGCAAGGTGACAATATTACTCTTTGTATTCAGTGTTTCATCTCTGAAGAGAGACAGCTTGCAGAGAATTTCTCTCTTTGTTCCAATAGTGGAAGCTTAAGAACCTCTCCTGTTGCACAAATGCAGGTTACCTTCTCCGCTGTCAGAGCTGCTTCTCATGTCACTTTGTAAATGGAAGGTTAGTCTTGCAGTCTAGCAGTAGAGAAGATAAAAGTATGGCTTTGAGGTTTTCTTTCTTGACAAACGTCTTACCTAATAGTGAAAGTTGTGCCATATACCTACTGCCATGTACCATCAGTAAATGGCAACTCTATAAATCATTTAGAGATCCCACTCAGAGCTTCCTGATTTTATAGGAGTACTAATGTGCACCCAAATGGGGAGGTCGGTCTTACCTTTACCTCTGTGGGGGGAAGGGCCTTCTCTTACTCTGATGTCTTTGAGGAAGAGTATCATTGGAAAGCCAAATTATCCAGAGCTGGAAAGTTCAAAAGAAATATTTAAAATATTTCTATCTTAAAACTCAAGTCAGAAGCTTCAACGTGAAATAACTTTGTCATTTTTAAACGCATTTGTCTTTATTTGACCTTCATCAACTTCCACTCTGGCACTTGCCCTCACTAGGAGCAAATAAAGGCCTCCAATTGAACAGCATTAGAGCATAAAGAGAGGAAGAACGAAAAGTGATGCAGAAAATGCAATTCTACTTCAACAATGCATTTTTGTAATGGTTCTTGTTATCTTTGTGACTTCATTCTTGTGTCTTGTGCTCTACAGGCCTGCTGGTTAAGTTCATAGCCATGAACTCTCCCGTTCAATGGATGTACTCCAGTGGGGCTCAATGCTATGCTCAGCAGAGCAGCACAATGGGGATGCGTCTTCCTCACTTCTTCAGAGCAGTGCATGTTTTTCTGGGCTAAAATGTTTGGTTCTGGCTTTTACCAGTTTAAGCAGCAGATACAGCACTGGATATAGCTTCTTGAGTGCAGGTAGGAATGAGCCCAAAATGGGGATTTGCTTTCATTCTAAAGAGTATTGCAGTGATGTTTAAAGTATCCGTGTAATTGAAAAGTGATGTTGTAGTACCTGCCTTTTTCCACTGAGCAAGTCTTCTCCATCTGACTTCAATACTGATCAGATCTCTGATTTGAGAAACATTTTATATTGCTTCTGTTGCTCTCTAGCCTCTCCAGCAACCTCAGAGCAGCAGGGTACGGTGACATGACACAGTATGACAGGAGCCATTTCACCTCCCTTTCCCAAATAACAGCTTCTGAACTATGTCACTTCAAGCCTGTGTGGCTGCTGATGGTCCCAGGCTCCAACAGAAGTTAACTGAGCAGGATACTGCAAGTACATCTGTGTTTTTAAATGAAGTGTGTGTTACTGTACGTACTGTGGCTCCTCATACAGTTAGCCTTCATGATCTTCTTTTGCTCTGCATCCCAGGAAAGCTGCCACCTGATTTCTAGAAACTCTTAAGAGATTCTGACTTCTAGATTCCATTTCCCATACCACATTAGCTTTGATGGAAGGAATGGTCACTTTTTGACTGTTAGGCAACTACTGTCAGTCTGTGGGTGCGTACCAAAGAGCTCCAGGTCACAATACCTCCATTAGCTTAAATAAGTAGATAAACAAATGTGATTTTAAGGTGTTCCCTTAGCCAAAGAAAGGTCCATAAAGGCAGAACACGTTTCTAAGGCTAAGCAGTCTTTCAGCATGTTTGATCCTATCAGCTAGCACTACCTGGCGGCTCTGCTTTTGTCAGTGTGTGAAATGAGAAATGAACTCTGCCAAAATGCTCCTGTAACTGAATTCTTGTGTACTGCAGAGCTGTTGTTTCAAGAACACAGAAGTGATCACAGTGTCATCACAGTGTCTGGAACTAAGGAAGGCAGAGTGCCCAGGAAATGCAGGAACCATTTCTGCCCTCTGGCTTTTGAGTTGCTTCCTGGAATAACCAAGTTTTATGGCCTGAAGTAGTGAGTGGAGTGAGGCATGCCATGGGACAGGAAGGACTGGCATTCAGCATCACAAGGCGTGTCACTGTTTACTGTTTGAGGATACTCTGGATGTTGTGGGTCACTATTCCATGTCTGGTCTACCATAGGCTGGCTCAGATGGTGGCCCAGCACCTCCTCCACCACATCCTCAGTCAGAAGGAAGCTTGGCATACAGATTCCATCATTGTTCTGCAGGCCACTTATTTTAGACTTGGGATGGTATATAAATAAGTACGCATTATTTAGGAAACAAAAAAAAAAAAAGTACCTTTTTCTTCCTGTTAATTTGGTGCCTCTTCAGAACAAAATGTTATATTCTGTCTGAACAGAAAGAATTTGCATGCAATATCTTACTTCTACAACTGCAGTCTGTTAATAATTATTGCCAATTTGTGGTTAGCTTAGAACATAATAGTCTCTGTGTGTGGTTTTCAATGAAAAATAGCCATTGTAATGTTTGTCAGACTCCTTTATGCCTGGGGCATCGCTCTGAATGCAGTGTATGGAACCAATTGAATAGAACACTTCATCTCTTTGGTGTTTGTTTTTCCTTCTCATCTGTCAACTGCTGTGCTCTTTTTTTTTTTTTTTTTATTACTACCAATACTTGTTTGAAGATGAGACAGCCAAATTCAGTTCTCAGTTTTACATGTATAAATCCAGCAGGACATGTTCCTGACTTGATGCAGTAAAACAGATGAGAAGCGTAACTATGCTGGTTGCATGTTCCTCTTTTTGTAGAGAAATCATGAAATGGAAAACATGTGTGGCCTTGCTGAATGGATGAGTGATTATCTACGAGGCATTTCAGTGTGGTTTTGATGCTACCTTGGTGCTTTCAGCAGGTGGTGCTTATCTGCTAAAATTAGAGGGGAAACAGTAACATTAAAGAGATGAGTTAGTGAATTGTGAATTCCTGGAATCAGATGCCCCTCCTCCTTTTGAGAGGCTCGTTCCATCAGTAAGTGTTGTGCGAATGTGTACTACAGTTCTTTCTGTAGCAAATCTGATCTTAATGGGATTATGAAGGAGGACTGTTTCTCAGAAGAAACATTGCCTGAAATTGGGCCTCTGTTTTCTTGCTTTTGGGTTCTTGGGGTTTGGAAACGAAGAAACGGTGTTCATGTAGCAGATCTCTGTTTCTTTGTTTGAAGGCACTAGAAACTCCTCTGTCTGTAACCCATTCTCTCAGGTGTCCAAGGAGCCTCTTCACATATTCTTTGGGGTGCGGCTGGTTCTTTCGGGTCACAGTTTTTCCCTTGTATAACATGATTTTTGTTTCTGCTGACATTGCAGCAAAAACATCAGCTTGGGGAGGAGCTGTGACCCAGGTGTGTCTGTCCCCTACCGCTGATCAGGTGCGGGCAGTGGGCTGCTTTCCCAGTGCCTGTGTCAGTGTAAGGTAGCGTGTTTGGAAGCGTAAAGAAAACTCATCCATGTGCTTTGAACTGAAGAACTGTTTGTAAATAACAGAAATGTTTACAAGCACATGCATAATTCACTAGAAAATGGAATGTTAAAAACTGCTTAACGAAATGGAGTTCTAGAATGTTTTCAGTATGTTTAAAAAAAAAAAAAAGCCATTCCTGAAGAGCGCACTTAGGAGGACTTGTCCAAATATCAAGCTTTGTACCAGTTCCCATTTTGTATCAGTACTGAGAATTCGCACAATATTTTTAAGTGGCAACTAGCTTTTGCACGTGGAAAGTACTTACCAATTTTCCTTTTTAAAACAAAATCAAGGGCAATTTAAAGTTACATGAGCATGCAGAAAGACTGAATTGGAGGCTGAATATTGCTTTTTGTAGAATGTGTTTAAAAGGCAACTGTATTTCTTGGAAGTCTTTTCACAAAGGATTTGTTTCTAGAGTCAGACCATGTCTGCAGTGTTTCAAGCAGAACAAGGAACCAAGTGAGGAAGAGCTGCAGCAAACTCTGCTTTATTTCCCATCCACATCCTTTTCTGGCACTTACTAACGCCTGGCTGTGCTGAGTATTTGTAGGAAGTTGGAAGTTAACCTCTTAGCTTCTGATTTTTCTGACCAAATCTTTTCTATCTAGCTCAAGCAGCGCTTGATAGCTGGAAAATCCTGACTCATTTTTATTTTGATGAGAAGAGAGAGTTATCTGGACTTTCCAGAATTTCCAAAATAAAAAGTCCCGCAAACTTGGTGCACAGTCTGGTTGTCAGTGGTCAATGGAGGTCTCTGGTGGTTAGGCAAGAGTGAAGGTCTAAGGGCTTGCATGTTGGACACAAAGAGCTAGGCATGGGAGTGGGGAGAAACATAAGAGAAGAAATACTGCCAGACATTCATCCTGCTAGAGAAAACCATTCTGAGAAGGCAGAAGAGGAGGAATCATTGTGATTCAGCTCTCTGCCTTCCAGCAGCTGGGATCTGAAAGCCTAGAGCAGCTTTACTGTGCTAAGAATGATACAGTTCTGGTCCTGCTTTTTGCTCACTGAAGAATACATTATTTTTTCTTTTTGAACTGTTTTAGATGGTGGAGTTCCCTATCAGCTTCTGAGGTGGGCTTTAATACCATACACAGTTCAAAACACATGGACCGCAAGTGGAAAATTATGGAGAAGAGAGAAAGGTCAGCAAAGGTAGATTGTGAGTGCATAGATAAAGTTTGGACCTGAACTGACCAAAGAAATAACTAGGTGGGAATGTGGTGGAAGTCAGGAAAAACAAGAATGGTGTCAGACTTCGCTTGCAGTTCCTCCAGTCGAGAATTTGGTTTCATCAATTAAAACTAGTGGAAGGCAAGTTTGGAGGGGAAAAAGAGAGTGGAGAGCAAAGAAAATTTTCTTGTCAGAATGACTACTTGAGGTGCATCTTTTCTACAAGACATTTAGCGTCTGTAATGTCTGCATAGATTTAATGGATTAGTTTGTGCTGTTGTAGTTTGCTGCTGTGTGTGTGGGCCTCCCCCTGTGAGCCAGGTGATGTTGGCAGCTTGTCCGTGCATCCGTACCTTGCACGTCTGTTGGCTGCTGCTTGCTGTGGCGGTGGGCTAAGTGGAGGAGCACAACTTAACGGACTATATGTGTATGTATATATATTTTTTATTATTATTATTATTATTTTTTTTCATTTATTTTTTGCTGAGGTTGGGGCTATATTTAGTTTTGATTACACAGGCTTTCACAAACCACAAGGCTTGTTCTGGGATCCCAACCACTGCCCCTTCTGTTTTTTCCCAGAGTTTTTATTTTGGTAAGGCAGAAGATTGCATGTTTGTTGCAAGTATGTATTAGGATTAGCAGTTCTTAGCTTAAGAAATAGAAGCAGGGACTAGGAAAGTGAAGCATTTCTCTGAAAGTATAGGAAGTTGTGTCAAAGTGAGAAATACCTTCTTGGTCGTTGGCACTGTTAGAATTCACTGTTTTACTTTGTGTCCCCTGAGATTGGGTAAGACAAAGGGAAAGTCAAAGGATGCAAGATGTCTCTCTCTCTTTCCTACTACCAAACTAAACCAGTGCAGATGTGATTTGCAGGATTTTGTGGTTTTTTTTTTTTCTTTTTCTGAATTAAAATAATCTTGCTTATCTATTCTTTGAAATTTGTATGTTTTTTCACTCTTCCAAAAATGCCATTATTTACTCTTCAACTAATGAAACACTATGTTTTCTTAGGTGCTGAAGAAACACACTAGAAAACAGAACACTGTACAGGAGTTCATATTATTGAATTTCTGCTACAAGTATCTGCTACAAATATCAAATATAGTAATATTGTACTGTCAGATTGCATACATACAGAAAGTGGAGTATATTAGTACCAAGAGAAAACAATGATGAGAATCTAAGGATATTTTACTGTTTTATATGCAGTATGTGTGTGTATATATGTGTATATGCACATGTGTGTTTATGGCATTGTAGATGGTGATTCTGACCTTGACGAAATGAGTTTCCTGACCTCCTTTTGCTTCAGCTATTCCAGCTGGAAAATTGGGTGAAAATGTGGATTCTTTGTAAACCAGATGTTGTTGAAGCTGATCATTTCTTTGCAAATAAACTGAAAAAGAATAATCATTCCTGTAACGTAGCATAGACAGAAATAGCAGATATTAGAATTACAATCAGAAAAGCATGCAATGGAAGCCAAAAAACACAGCAGCAGCAACATGTCTGGGGATAGTAAATCTAGATGATTAGATTATTTAATGGCCTTTTATGGCCCTTCATCGCTGTGTGTTTTGTTATCAAGGGCTGATTGAAGTCCAAGTAGATGAAAACAAAAGGGTAATGCTTGTTTGGAATTTCCCAATGCATCAAGCTAAAGAAGAAATTAAAATAATTGCATATCTTGCTTTTATACACATCAGCAGGGCAGCATTGCTAATGGAAGGTTTGTTCTTCCAGCCTGATTGCTGATGTAAAAAGAAGCATTTTGAGCTATTGAGCAAACAATTTCTATTCAACCTGAGTAAAGCTACCTTGAGCAGGGGCTTATGGTTACAGCTCTCAGCTGTGCTATGTACAAGTCTGTGGTTCACTGTGCTCCGGGGACTCAGATTTGCAGGAGGGCAATTGGCAGCACCGTGGCACGTGGCTCTGCTGGCTTTGCCAAGAACTGCTGTCTCAGGGGTGTGGAATGGCCATGAAATTAATGGCAGGAGGAATGAGATTTCATAAGCCTGGTGTTCTGCTAGGTGCAGGGAGGTTTCCTGCTTGGAAAGCTGCTGAAACCATTCTGCTGTTGGGAGCGTGGGAGTGTGTACTGGGAGGGTTGGAGGGTAGAAACATTGTTATAAGGTGAAAGTGGTAACGTGTGTGTGTGTGTATTTAGCACAGAGGTTTTGGAGATTTTATTTTTTTCTTCTAAATATGGAAACTGAAACTCAAAGTTGTTCTGTGCGAGGTGTGCTGATACCTGGGATGTGGGGTGAAGGTAAGGGCACAGAGGAATGGCTGAGAGACGAGTGCTGTCAGCACGGAAAGGCAGAAATGGATTGATGGAGGTGCAGCTGCTGACATCGGGGGCTGTGTTCTGGAAAGGTTTGTTAGCAGAGCTCTGGAAATTGAAGAGGCTTCTTTGCATAGGTTGCTTACAAAGGGATGCTGGCACCCTGCCTTGGAGAGCTCACCTTGTGTGCTGATGTCATTTTTTCCGTGATGGATTCCCAGCCTTTTGTCTGCCAAGGGCTGGCTGTATGGATGTGTAGGCAGAATGCAAGTATCCACTGCTTCAGCGACTTCACAGAGCATGTTTTGTATATGCAGAGGTTGGTGTTTCAACTTGTTATTAGACTGTATGTGGAGTCAGATTTCTCAGAAAACAATATAATTCTCTTCTAGCTGATTCAATACCAGAGTGACGTGCAAAATGGTTGCTTCATATGTAGTTCACCCATTATAAATTTTTGGGGGAAAAAAGGTCCACCACAAAAAAATAAATAAAGCAACAACAAAAAAGAAAAACAGCAACTTGTTCCTGATTCCACTGCAGTAGTCTACTTTACCTGTGCAATATGAAGCTTTTAGGAAGTGCAGTTTTTATGTGCCTTCACAAACCCATAGAGACTACATGCTGTCCTTCTGGAACATGTGGATGAGATGGTTGTGCAGTGTACAGTTATTGACACTGAATTTTGTTTCCATGCTGGGGGTTGGGTGTCATCCTTTGTTTTTTCTTCAGTGATTTTTCTTGAATGGTTATATCTGACATTCTGAGATTTCCACAGCCATTCAGAGGAGATGGGCAGGATCCTTATGTGCACTGTGCTGAGCGACCAGGTCTAAACTCTGCATCAGCCAAAGATCTCATTAGGTCTATACTGTGGAGACTGCCTGTGTGGTCGTGTCACTGTCATTGCAGTGGCCTCAGCCTGTAAATGAAGCCAGTTTTGTTACAAGAGGCTTGTCTTTCATTCAGAATATAATTTCCGAGTAGGCAAACTACACAGTGATGTTTGAGTCTTGGATGCAATGTGTTCCAACAACAGGAGTGCTCCTGCACGTTAAGCTGTCTTTCTCCAATCTTTGACCCTGTTTCACCTGCAAATGCTGACCTCCCAGTCCTACTCTGGAAAGATGAATGAGCAGATTTTAGCAAAATAAGTGAAAAGTGAATGAGCAAGACAGATAATTATTTAGACTGTTGTAGCAGATGTTAATTATTTTCAGTAAATATTACTCGTATTTCTGTAGACTGTTTTATAGATGCTGCAGAGTTAAGGCTGACAGAGATTTCTGTTATTTTGAAGCTTACACCAGAGTGCTTACAGACTCAAGGCATAGAGTACCCACAGATAGCTGCTGTGGGGGTGGAGAATCTTTTCCCCTCCGTAACGGGCCTGGATGCAAGCTTGAAAGCGCCCAAGGCTGCTCAACATGACCTCTTGGCTAGTACCTGCTTTTCTGTATTATTTTTTTTTCCTTTCTCATTCTGAGCATTCCTGTGTTTCTTTCTTGGAGGTTGTCCCGTCTGATTTGATTCTGTATGTCTGCCTGTTTTAGTGATGTAATTGTAGTATTGACAAAACTCAGAGTCTGCAATATGACCATGCAGATGACCGTGGGTGTACGGTTATTTGTGTATACATGAGCATAAATCAAGACTGTGCTTTTGACTTGCACTGTGTTTCTGCATGTCAGCATTCTTCCCAGACGGAAACCCTGAGCCAGCGGGAACTATTCATTCCCTGAAACTTGCTGTGAATTTGATCTTTGCATGAACTGATGCTTTATTTTGATCCTTCTTAGAGGGAGATTACATTATTTGGGAGGGCAGTATTGTGAATTCACTATTTACACATGGAATATTCAGCAAATCAAATATTTTGCCTTTTTGCAAGTGGCTTTATGTTAGTTGAAGCTATGTACTTTCAGAACTGAATTTTCATATAGGACTGCTTGATATGCTCTAGTGAAATTCGATTTCCAGAGAGTGAATGACATACTGTGGCAGTGGATTAGTTTTTCCAGCAGTATGTTTTTGCATGTCGCTGTGTATCATAGATTCAAACTAAAGTCAGTGAAGCATGTCAATGCATAGATTAAAAAGAGAAATAAATTAATGTGGACAGAAGATACAGAAGAAATGTAGGAAAGCAGAAGAAAAGAATTATTAAAGAATTTGTGACCCTCTTGTCAAAAAAGAAAAAGAAAAAGAAAGAAAAAGAGTGCTAATGGCTACACTGTTTAAGTGTGCTTTGCACTTGTGCTACAGGGTGAAACACTATTAGATGGTTGGTGATCCTATTTCCCATTATGAGTGCAGAGGTATATGTTCTCAAAACACACTGAAGAAAGTGGTGCCTTTATTCACATTTGTTCACTATTAATTCTGTTTATATCGCTGTGTGAATGCTGTAGCTTACTTGGCATTTAAAGGTTGAAGCAATGAAATAATGTGGTGTTGAGAAATTACAGTGCTCAGTGCCTTCAGCATAGAATCTGTAGAGCTAGCTGTCAGAGAAATAGCAGTGAGTTTTAATAACACAAGGACTGAAAATCTGCTGGGCAAAAGATAGTGAAGCCAACTGGGCAAGGACCAACTGGAAACTTGAACCCAAATTCACATTTTGTATAATTTGGGAGTAAAGAAAGTTCATCAAAGTTTTGGAAAGCAATGGGGGGAAGGTGCCCAGGAAGGGCTTCTCAGCCGTGCTGGAGGCAGAAAACATAGGAGAGAACCTTTTGCTGGCCGAGTGCAGAGTTGAGGTTTCTGAAATGTGCATTTAAATTTTGTCCTCGGCTGAATTGAGCAGCAGTAGTTTGCAGGCCTTTTGCAGGCTGCAGGAGCTGGCTGAGCAGGGAACCATCTTCTGCTTTGGGCTGTGCTGCATGGTTTGGGTTTAAGGAACTGTCTTTGCCAGGAACCCTCTCCAAGAGGTGCCAGTTGTCCTGCATGTGGCGATGCCGCAGGAGGCTGAGGGAAGGAGAGCTGGAGGTTGCTGCATGTGCTCGAGTTACAGAAAGAAGTCAATATGCCATGGAGCCTGAGAGGAATTGATATCTGCTTAAAGTTAAGTCAGCAGGGCTGATGGATCCAGCATTAAATTTAACTTTTGACAAGGAACTTTTATCTTGGCAGCTGCATTCACTATGTTAGATGAGAGGCACTCGGGACTCGGTAAAGATAGCGTGGTGGTTGGAAAGAAAACAAGGGCGATTCCAACTTGGTTAGTGTTGTGGTTCTATATTGGTAGCCACTTGAAATGTCTGCATACCTTGGCAAGGGACTTTTGCTGTCTTTTCTAGTGCCAGACATGAATGCTTTTCACTGCTAAGTGGGAGCGCAGTGAAATCTGTCTTTGCCAGCCTGCCGTGTGACTGCTGAAATTCAGTTTCAAGGAGATGATGATTTTTAAACACAAAGCTGAGAGGTGAGGATATTGTTGGTATACTTTTTTAATTCATGGAGTTTCTGCATTGTACTCTAACTGCAGAAGACAAAAGCAATCATGGAACGGATAAGTTTATGTAGTGCTCAGATTATATGTGCTGTGCTCAGTGTGACTGGGCCCCTGGCATTCTGCCTATGGAACAACCATCTGGAAATTTTGCAGAGGTTTGTTACCATGGATCAGATGTTACTAGTGCTGAAAAATGCCTGAAAGAGTTATTGGAATTCCCAATTTTTTTCTCAAAGAGGAAAAAAAAAAAAACCTAAGCAACAAAAAAAAAAAAAAAAATGGTCATCACTCGGGGGCAACATTGCAGATCTCCGAATACTTAACAGAAATGAGTTACAAAAAAGATGAGTGATAGTTCAATATGCAAAATATTCAGAATGAAAGAGTAGAAAAACGGTTTGTTCTCTTGGTTATGCAGACTAAGATTAGCTGAACATAAGACTAATGGGCATCCCCCAAAGATGGTCTGCAGATGGAAATGCAAGCCCTCTGCTGAACAAAGGAGAATAGAAGGGGCCGTATGTGCACATGCACATGTGTGGGCACTGAGGAGGTTTGTTGGGTTTGTATTAGACAATTGTGCCCTGTCAGCCTGCAGACAGCTGACCTTGGGCATCCCCCCCTCAGCAGCAGCAGGCAGGCTGCCCTGTTCCATGCAGGGCAGGGGGGCATGGAGCTGCCCTGCACCCCGAGGGGCCTGCACCGATGGCTCCTGGGCACCGCAGTGCTGGCTTTGCTGGAAGATGCATGGTGATGTATAGGATATTTTGAACTTCACCCCATTTTTTTCCATTTCGCAGCTGTCTGCGGATGCATAAGTTTGCAGGGTGCTTCCTCTTACTGGTATTTTGCACTGCTTTGAAAGGGGAACTGTTACCTTGATACAAAGTAAGGTTGATCCCGGTCCTGAGGGGCACTTACATGCTCTGCCAGACCTGTGTCCGAGGCCTGCTTACCAGTGCTACAGCACATCACCGTTTAACGAGGAGCTTCTTTGCTTGGAGGCATACGTGTGCATGAAAGAAGAGTGCAGCCATCGTGACTTTCGAATCGGGGAGGAGAAAGGATGTAATGGTTTTTGAGGCCAAGGCAGACGTTCAGTTGCAAGCTTATTTCCTACAACTTCCTATTTTGATTTGCATAAGAGCATTGGGGGTGTGGGGCTGGTGTATTTATGGTTTAATGAGACACTGTTGCTTTAATAGAACATAATTCACAGGAAGAAATGAGTTATTGCAGGCTTTCTTCTTTCTGTTCAGTTTCTGTGGATACAGCGTGTAAGTTTTAGCCTTACTTCCCCATTGAGTGGTATCAGTAGCTTTCATTTGTTACACTGAAGCTGCTGAAGCAAAGAGGTTACAGCAGCAACGTTTTTGAAGAGTGATTTGTTTGCTGCTTGAATTCCTACTGTTACCATGAGCTTTCGAGGACGAGTTTTCAGAAGAGAACCCAGTGAGCTGAGGAAGAAGAGGAAGACCATTAGGCGAGTGAATCGAGGAGATATGCAGAGGCTGAGCTGCGTGAGTATTCCTCCATCCTTTCATTTCTACTACAAAATTGTTAGGAAATTACAGGTCAAATTCAAGTAGGGGAGAGCAGGACTTTGTCCTTCCTGTGTATAGGGAGTGATTGAATCTCATCAGACTGTAGGATGAGATACATGGTGGAATGATTACTTATTTTTAAGTCTGAAGCATGCGGAGTTCTGGGAGTTTACATCAGAGAAACTAGGTAGCATCATTTTTCTACGTGGAAAGAGTGGTAAGGCACTGACACAGGCTGCCCAGGGAGCTGGTGAAGTCACCATCCCTGGAGGTGCTCAAGAACCACGAAGATGTGGTACTGTGGAATGTGGTTTAGTGGGCAGTACTCACCATAGGTGGACTTAGATGATCCAACATAATGATTCTGTGTTGTCGATCAGACAGATGCTGACAGCAGGATAATGTGATGATGTCTCTATGCCTGCTAACAAATGATTGGCAGTTCTGTGAAAATCCATACTGGTGTCTCTGGAGTTCTTCTGCATGATTTCAGGTCACTTCACGTTTTGCAATCTGCTCTGTAGAATTTGTGTCTTTGGAGGCCAGGAGCAGGAGAAAACCACTGTCCTTCTGCAGCAAGCAAATGGGGAAAGTGCCAGTGCTCTTGGAAGAAAGCTGCAGCAAGGTTCTGCCCCATCAAACCAAACAGTGACACTGAGCTGGGACTGCACTTTCTGAAACTCATGGTCTGGCAGCAGGCAGCTTATGTTATCTATTTTGTGCCTAAACTTTCTCAGCTAGAAGTGAAACTAAAGGAAAGTTTTAGGTGAAACACAGAACCTTCCTGTGAGAAGACAAGCAAGTACCATTTTTCAGAGTGCTCTTTTAGCTTGGGACATTGCTTTAATTTTCTAATGTTTAATAGTTTCTCTGATAATTATTTGGAGAGAATAAATCCTTTTCCTCATCAGTGGTGTTCAGTTTTCTTCTATAGTTTTGTGTAGCAAATTAGACTGTGTTTCTGTGTGCACACTGAGGGATTTCTGGAGGCTGTTCTTTGTGCTAATGTAACAAAGGATCAGTGATAATACACCGAAGGTGATTATTCTCATTAGCCTTCTTAAGAAGGAAAGTATATATGCAATTGTAACATTTAGTAACAGATAAATTAGGATAGCCTGTGGTTCATCTAGTAGTAAAGTACTTGTGTTTGGCTTGTGACCAGCTGCCATTTTGGGTTTGTATTTTATATGGAAGTGGATCTTTCAGATGTAGATATTTTATGATGTAGTTCCTGGTGTCGTTCAGTTGGAAATACCAAGGGCTAGAGAGGTATTAAGTTAACTTTTGAGCACTGAGAGATTTTTCAGAAGTTCTCAGCTTTAAAAGTCCCTAAGTAACTGTTGGGATTTTCCAAAGTGCAAAGCGTTTCAGTCTTCCGGACTGAAAACATTGCAGCTGAGTGGTTACCACTGAAAACTTACCTTAGAACTTCAAAGTGTCTGAGTCTGCTCTTGTTTCCTTGAAGCTGACTCCAAAATTCAGTAGAATCAGGGTTGCATACCTGAAAGGCATAACGTTCTTGATAGTTAACAACAAAAAAAACATGCTTGTGTACATTGAAGGCATTTGATGTTTTAGGAAGTTCCATTACTAAGATTTTAAGGAGGACTATTTTCCCTTGATAATTATAATTGCTTGATTTCATCATGTTAAATTGTTTTAAATCATGAGCTTTTTCATTCATTAGTCTTTACTAGTCTACATTTTTGGTGTAAAAAAAAAAATAAAAAAATAAAAAATTTGTACTTCATATTCTCAGGGCTGAAGGCTGCTGCTGCTGGTGAGAGCATCTAACCCTGGCAGCTCATAAGACTTGTTAGGATGTAGGCAGTGCAACTTGACTTATACTGATAAATCCTGGCTGTTTTGTTGTTATTGTGCAGATTCTGATTTTATGTGATTAGTGCTCCCTAGAAGCAGTTGAAGGCTTTCAGGAAAGCATGGTTAGAAATAAAACAAAGCCCAAATATCAGCAATAAATCAGTAGCCTGCCTGCAGGCAGTGTACTGCACTTCTGCAAAGTGTCTGGCTGTTATAATACGTGGGATATATGTTGGGTTTTCAAGGGAATCTGTTCATTTTCATTTCTTTTCAGCCAGAAGATAGACAGAGATAGGGTCACTGTGTCATGTTATTCTGTGGGTGGATTTCTCAATAGCATGTTTTGCCCCTGGGAAATACAAGCACACTTGGCTTTACTCTTGTGGTTTGTGACCCGTGTCATTCTACCCAATATTTCATAATTGGAGCATGTTAAATTGTTGGCCTATGAGAACTTCTTGTTACCAAGCCAGGAGCTTCACTCTCCTGTATTCATCACCAGTTGTACCAGCCATGCTGCGGGTCTCACAGTGCTGTTAACACCTGTGGCCTCTGGATGGGGGTCCTTGTTTAAAGACAGCATTTTTTCCTACACCACAGCTAGACCTGTGTTTTCTGTAGAAGGGCTTGTATTATTTGCTGGAGATTTTCTTTTGTAAGACTAATAATAATCTAATTAGTTTTAATTGATTATAGATTGTTGATGGAGCTCAGTGTGGTTGACCAGATTATGGTCTTGTTTATACTGTGTATGTGACTGACTTGATAGCTAATTGATTGGGAGGGTGGTTGGTGTCAGTGAAATGATTATAATTTCATGTCACTGGGAGAGCTGAGTTTATGTTGATCGTGCATGAATGATAGTAATGTTTATGGATGAATTCTCAGCAGAAATGCAAACTTGATTATTTAGGCAGATAGGTAGCATGAAAAATATCCATAACTCCTGAAGAGATAAATAACTATAGTGTAGTTAGACAAAGGAAGGTATTTACTAACCCTTATGAAGCAGGACAGCATGTATGAGGCCTGTCGCATAGGATGTTGACTTACTGTGAGGTTCACTCTACAGATCATATCTTATTTTTGAAGAGCTTATTTGGAGCTAATGCAAACATTTTTAAGATTTGGTTTTTTTCTTTTGTCTGAGAGATTTCTGAAGTCATTGAGCCTGTTTTGAAAATGTTGTTTGCTCGATCTGCAAGTTTGGGGTTTCTAAATAATCGCTGCAAAACAAAGTAACAAAGAATCATATATACTCTTACAAAGTCAACTAAAAAGAAACCTTCACTTTTGAAGTAAATTAAAATGGTTTTGAAAGGCAGTTCAGTGCTGTGCACTATATTCTGTAGATTGCACAGCTGCTCTAGCATCAAGATTGTGCCAGGTGCAGCTGGTGGAGGATAACCCTGCAGCATCGTTGCTTGCATCTTCCTTTCTGAACTTACTCTGAACCTGTATGCAGACGGCTACATGTGGATCGCTGCATCTCTCTCACTTGTCCATTTTGGACTGAAGGAAGGAACTATTTTGGTGAGGTTTTGTCACTGTAAGCAGTGCTTTTATCCCTGTGAACGTGCTGTGGCTGTCAGAGCTGATTTTCGCCATTTACTGTGAGGGTCGTCTGATTGGCACTTAAGTGCAAAAATTGGGAGCATCTTTTTTTCCCCGTGTGGGTTTTCTTTGGACTGCAGTGTTGGGGTGTCTTTTTTGGCATGTATGCAGTACTGTTTACATAAACTGCCCTGGAAGATTAGAAGCTTTGGACAAACCCACTATGTAAAGGCTGCAGGATGGTTTTGTTCAAGTTCCTCTTTGCAGTCATGAGTCTGCTCAGCTGAGATCATACTAGAAAAAGGAAACACAACTGGCAAATGCAGAATCCCTTTTGTGCTGTGCAGGCAGGATAGCTCACATCTCCTTCCCCATTCAATGTGCTCCAGCTCATGGAGGATCCCTTGTGTCCCCTCAGCTCCCATCCCACCTTCCCAAGCTCCTTGCACATCATCCCACCCATTGGACACCTTTGGCTTTTTTTAACAATAGGTCAGCTTTAGAAAAAACTGTTTGGCTCTCTAATTGGCTAAGGTCAGGTAAGGGGAATGATGTGGCTGAGTGGTGCCAAGTTAGAGGGCTGCATAAATTAAATTTAAAATCAACTTTTAAGGTGTTTTATACGAGTTTCTTGTTTTTTCCCTGAAATGACCTGTGGACAAATATTTGGTCTAGGCTTCAGAAGTGCTTACTATTTAGAAATGGTCATTTTTGACATTTTTAAGAAATGCAGCAGTTAATTTAGAAGCTGTGGTATTTAGTGGCATGGTAAAGATACTCTCCTCCCTACAAAGGGTTTTCAGCTACCATGCAAGGACAGGAGGCAAGTTGGTTTCTCTTGTGACCTTAAATATTTATTAAAATAATATTGGTAGCTTTATTTAACCTTCAAAATGCTAAAGATTGAAGATGCACACACGTGTATTGCCCAGATTCAGCACTGCTTGCAGCAAGCAAGCATTCGTGGCTAAAAAACAGAATTCAGGAAATGCTTATGAGTAAGCAAAGCATCCCAGCCCCCATGAGTGCTTCGCTACATCGGCAGCACTGTGTGGCTTCCAGGTTTTAACCATTCTTATGGTAGCTCTTGTAGGCCTAGTGCTCTCAGAATTCATACTGAAAGCAACAATTAATTGTAATTCGAGAAGTAGCAGGCAGTTGGTCACTGATGTGTCTGAGAACGGGTCCCTGTGGTTTGGGTTGTCTCTGCTGCAGGGCTCGCTGGTCAGCCTGTCGGAGCAGTTATGTGTGTCTGTGCCACTGAGGCTGTATCTGTCCTCAGCACTTAGAGCAAACGTGGCCAGGGTTAGCTTTGAGCAGGGAGTATTTCCATTTTTCAAATGCACTCTGCATTCTCTTACATTAACTTTTAAAGTGAAAAACACACAATAGGGATCAAAATCTATAAGGTTGTAAGTGATGATAATTTCCAAGGTAAGCAATTAGAATTCGTCCCAAACAAAGCTGTACTTGTACAGGATAAGTCAGATTGAGTCAGGCAAATCCATGATTGGTGTCAGTCTGAATTTTCTTTGAATTAAGAGAAGTCAAAGAAAAATCCCTTTCACTTTTTTTTCATCAGGGTCTTCTATAGGTTTCCCTGCTTTTGTGTTCATTAAGTTAATAGACACTATAGCATTTTGGAAACTAATTTCTGAATTGTTAAGAATTTCAGGGAGTTGGATCTTTGTATTTCTTTGCAGTTAGTTCTGTTGCAGAATTGTGTGGGAATTGGCAATCCCTTTAATGAAATTTACTGGCTTGTCAGCCCCACTGCTGCCAATGAAGAGTATATCAGTTATGCTGTGCAGCTCTGAAAGGCTGACTGGATTCCTTCCAAGTACAGTTCTCCAAGTTCGGTGAAAGATATTACAAATCAAACATTTTGGACCTGACAAGTGAACTTCTTGGAGAGTAGAAGGGAGGAGTCGTCACTTAAATTTGTCTTCATAGAACTGATCTTAACAAATCTGTTGACTGTGGATCACGTACTGTTGTGGCCTTTGTAACACAACCAGAGAATTTGCTGACTACAAGTAGTTGCATATTCGGCCAAGAGACTGTAAAAATTGTGAGATCTGGTATAAAAGGAGTGAGTGTCTGTCTCTTAGTTCTGGCTGTGTTTCCTTGGTACCTCCCGGCTTACCTTTTGCATACCCTGAATTTCTTCTCCTGTGCTTGAAATGTGATGCTTTTTTTCTGTAAAAGTTGAATGACCCCTTAGCAAGTGTGGGGTGAGCTGGGAGCAGAGTGAGGGCAGGTTTGTGGGGTGAGGGCATGTGGAGCTGATGGGACCTGTCTGTCCTTACAGCTGAGCAAATCTACAGGAGCTGGGATGCACATCCAGTGGGGAAGTGCAGGCACAGTGTGTCACATGTGGATCACTGCTGTACTTCCCAATGGCAAGTTGGTGTATCCAACAAAAATCAATTTTTGGTGGCCCCATAAAGCATGGATGGTCATCTAGCCTCAGCTACAGCTCTTTGAATATTCAGGCATTTATGGCTCACATTCATCAGAGCTGCTGTGCAGCCTGTGTTGTCAGCAAGTCTGAAGACAGGGTTAAATCCAGCCCATAATCTGCACCTTCTCCAAAAGTTATGGAGTCCTGGCTCTTCTTTAGCTTTGGTTCTAACAGCTTGGCCAAGAAATATTTAATTTTAATTGGCCCACCCTGGTGGAATAAAATTAACTGCATATATATCAGCTACATAAAAAATTAAAGTTGTGTTCAATGCCAGATGTAACTGGGGATGGGAACGGAAGAACAGGAGTCTGAGAACTGGTTTACATTGATGCCATTTCAGAAATTAATTTACTGCTCTGAGTTTTAATAGGATTGGGCTTAGTTAAAAATACCATCGAAAAGTCTATTAAAAAAAATGGTGCTGTTATTTCAGTAGCTAACCCTTTATCCTATAAGTATGTTCTTTTCAGTATCTCAAAGGTATACTCAAATGAATTGTGGTTTTATGCAAGCTATAACTTAAGTAAAATACGAAATCAGTCCTTCCTGACATTGGTCAATCTTGCCATCACAACTCTTCTCAATTTTTATGAACGCATAAAGAGCCCAACAGCTTAAATCCTTTATTTTCTCTGTAGCTGTATCCTTCATTTGCTTCTGTCTTTTGTGAGTACTTTAACAGAAGATATTTATTTAAACATCTGTAATAAATTCAGAACCTCTAGATACTCAGAATTTGGTGTCTGGGAAACAAAGTCCAGATCTTAAAGCTTTATAAAAATCTTAGCATTTGGTGTCGATTATTTTTAGAATGGGGAAGCGCTTGGGATGACCATCCATAGACTGCTAGTCTCAATTGCATCATTTCCTCCTTTAATGAGTGTTCATGGAAATATGACTTCAGGAGGATGATATTTAAGTCATTTTATCCTATAATTATGAAGAAAAGGTATGTACTAGCATCAGCACATAGTGTCCCTGCAGCTGGAGTCAAGCCATGGGGCCATATCTGTTTCTGTAAAATAACATGTGGATTTGTTGGGTCATTATTGATGAGAAAAAAATTTTGTTGTATCTGGATCAGAAGACTGTAGTGTGGGTCTCATTCAAGAAGGTGGATTTATATGGTACCGATTGAAAGACACATCACTGGTAAAGTTCTGGGCTGCTCCACCTTTGCAAAGTGAGGTGGTAACTAATTGTGCTTATTAGTGATGGCCATTCCAAAGGGTTTTAGAAAAGCTGGCTTAGCAATGTGCTGAGGTATGCTCAGCAGCTCTGGTGGTGTGTAAGAGAAATCGCTCTGTTGTGGCTGTTGGAGCAGGTGAGGAGCAAAAGGCACTCTCGAACTACGTGTAGTCACAGCCATTTCAGTACAACAGAAAATAATTCATTAGTCGCTTGAGATAGAGAATATAAAAAGCACTATAAAAATCCAAGCCAGCATAATTTGATCTTGGCACACAGATTGCTTGGTTGGTCTGTTTCCAAAAAGAGCAGACAAGTTAAATTGAGGAGAGGCAGCGCTCTGATTATTAAAGCTTTAAATCAGCCCTACTCATTTACAAATCTCTGCTAGCACTTGCAGGGAGAAATCTACTAATCCCTACATCATTGCTTCAGGCTGCCTGTAACAAGCAAACTGAACAGTCATTCCACATCTTTGAGAGCAACTGCTGACTGGAACAGCTGCTGCTTCCTGTCATAAGTGTAACATCGAGAGCTGGAGTGCCTGGCTCTGCCTAAGATAAAGGATGGGCTCTGCAGAGGACAGGGGGGTGCGCACAGTGCTTTGTGTTAGGATCTATAGGAACATGTAGGATTCCTGGTATTTCAATCAGTAGAAACCTTCTAAAGAGAGGTCTTATGATTATAATGTTATCGTGCTTGGTGTCAGTGGAAGAGTTTGGGTTATTACTTCTGTCTCTGATTTATGAGACTTGAAATAATGCAGTATTGCCTGTTTTGCAGGATCTTGCTGTAAAGTCGTAGAAAGGATAACAACATTTGTCACTGCATCAACATCACTATAAATGTTGAAGTTCTTCACTGGAAAGCTTTGAACTAATATGGATAATGTCACGTCTACTTACATCCAGAATGCAACTAAATGTGTACTCTTTCTCATAGGGCTTCTCTGTTAACTTCTGTTAAAATGTTTATAGCAGCTCGTGTGCTTTGCAGTGCTGAGAGCAAGAGAATTAATACTGTGGGAACAGTGATGTTTATGCGCTCTGTTTCTCTGCTTCAGGGTTTTCTCGAGTTTCATTCTTGCCTCGCACAGATGACCTTGCAACTATCGAGGAGACATTTGGCCCTGGAGAGTTTCAGGCATCTATCAGGGGCAGCTTTCTGAGTGTTTCTGAGAAGAAAAGAGGCCAAGGCAGCACGACTTGCCCTGCCTCCACCTGCATCTCTCTGGCTATGTCAGTGAATCTGCAGGAGATGCAGTAGTACCCACACCAGCCTTGCAGGGATTTCCAGGGGGAAGAAGAAATGCCTCTTCATTCTCTCAGCCCCAGCAAAGAGGGTAGTTCCCATCTGTGTAGAGAACCTGCGAGTACTGCGTGCATTTTTATGGGAATCCCCCTGTATTTGAAGTGTCCAAAAATTGGTGGAATTTCCCAGCTCTTTCTTAGGCTGTAACTTTAGTAGGAAGGTAGCTACTTATATCGCTTGCTTGCCTTTTGTGTTTGTTAAAAGACTTTTGAAAGGTACTGCTGCTGCTGATCAAGTTTCTCAAGAGCATAAGACCTAGATTAATATTGTCTTACCATGTCTCTGTTTTTGGAAGGTGGATGTTCATGGTTACAGTGGCATGTCTGGCTTACTAAAACCTGAGATTACTACAAAAACATTAGTACTGTGGTATCTGGTTTTAGAATGGAGGGTTCTCAGTGTAGTTAATGCAGTGAACTTTCTGCAGAAATGTATGTGCCTTAGTGAAACCACTGCACAGTAAACATGCCTTCATGAAACACTTGTACCTCAAAAACATCAGTGCATGTGTTTCTTCATTTTACTTTGGGTTTCCTTGCGAGTGGTTGCTCTAAGGCTTTCTACTGAAGATAAGAGTAACTCTACTACAAATTTGCTTTCTTCAAAATGTAAACAGAAAAGTTTTAGTTTTCAGACCTGGGCATTATTAGCAGTGCACTCAGCATTTGTCAGTGGCGTTTCCTCTCCGTGTTTAACTTGTTGAGATTTAGGTCTCATTTGCAATATTTAATAAATAGAGATATAGTTAGATATAATGGAGGAGAGTCTAGAAATTAACTGTGGCTAAAGGATACTGCAGTAACTTAACTTGAAGTGAGAGGGAGCTGTGTGTGGTGCAATGATTGGATGAGCCCTTTGTGATCTTGTGGGGATCTGCTCTAGCTGGATGGCATGCAGAAACACCATGCTAAAGAATACTCCTTGTACTTCAGCTTGATTGTTTCTTGAGCAGGGCTGGATATTAACGCATCAGCTCTTACAGTCTAGGGCCCACTTCTGCCTTGTGGCAGTCTGAGGTGACGTAGCTGGAGTGATGTGAAGTCTCAAGTGTTCTGTTGGGTTGCCTCTTCTTGAACATTGCTCCCAGTTGTGCAGTCCTGTCACATAAACAGCTTAAAAAATTTACGTTATTCTCTTTAGGGCCTTTTGTTTTACAGTGTTCTGTCTTTAGATAAGGTGTTTTTGGCTTTTTCCCTTTAAAACAGTCCATGTTTCATTTCTAATTCATCATCCTTTTCATAAATCTGACAGAACTGTGCTTGCCTCCAGGTTCATCCAGGGGGGAATCTAGCATTATATCAATGTGGTGGAATCCCTCTTTTTTTTTTTTTTTTTTTTTTTCCTTCATATATAGTTAGCTCTTGTAGTGGCTTCCTGGGGTTGGTAGTTACACTGTATTGAGGGTAGGCCAAGTATTGTTTCTCATTCCTCTCCCTCACATCATGAAGCAATATTAATGAGCCAGTTTCCTTGGGAAAGAGCTCTTCAAAAAAGTTCTGTTTATTACTGTTATGTGTAGATCCTTTGTGTCTTTTATAAGTCTTAAGTGTCTCAACATCAGTAGATATTGCCTTTGGCCTATAAATGCTAAGTACTAGTGACTATTAGAAGTTTATTAACTTTAAGCCGACAAACACAACTTAGTTAATAGACCGAAAAGAGAGTTAATAGACATGAGCAGTTGAAGGAGCCACTCCAACTTTTTAAATTGCATATCCATCCTTGGAGGTTTTCAAGACTCGTCTGGACAAGTTCCTGAGCAGCAGACGCCAGTTGCCCTGCTCTGGGCTGGGACTGGTCTGGCTGCCTCTTGGGAAGCCCTTGGTCAGCAGTTGAACAACTCCCTAGGAGTGTGTGTGTCCCTCCGTTTTAATCTATTTTACATGGCTGTATTGATAATGCTTAATAAAACTCTTTATGGATCCATTTGGTACCAAAGGAAGATTTGCACTTGATGTATATAAAGAGTGTACACATGTGCTAGGGAAAAAAAATCTTGAGATGACTGTAATTGCTGAAGAAATAGGAACTCTGAAGAACAAAGCTAAAAGAGGTAGCTGAGTGATATCTTTGAACCATCACGTGTATAATGGACCACATGTATACAATTTATGCAACAGTACATTGTGGACAGTCATCAGGTTGTCCTTTAGAGAAATTGGTTTTATGGAGTTCTGGAAGCCTTCTTTTCTGATACACCATGGTTTTGGTCTAGATAAGAGGGAGGGGAAACTTTTTATTATTCTGAACAGCGCAGTGCAAGAACAGCAGGTAAAATACAGCTTATTTAATGACTGTTGTTGTGTCAGGCAGAAGTGTTCTACAAAACTGTTTCTGCATTTACTTTCCTCTGGGATCCTCTGTTCTCTCTCTTACCCATTTTTCATCCCTTCTACCACTTCTCTTGCTCCTTCTGATTTACTCTTTCTGATGCTGCAGAATCTTTGAATTAACCAAATGTTGTTACCCTAATACATCTGGTTAGTGTATTCTTGCATGTCAAATGGGCTTCCCTTTTTCTGTTTCTGTGTTGTGTTTCAAGACTGTGTGAATTTACTTTTGTTTAGCTGTTCCTGTGGGAGTTTCTTACTTTATCACTGTCTCCACCAGTAATTGAACTACTGTAACTAAACTAAACCAGGTTCTGACGAGAAAACATGGGAATGCCAGGTAATTTATTCCAAGAGAGTAACTTTGGATTATTGTCAAGTAAAACAGTGTGATGGCACAAGCTATCAACAGTTCAAGCAGTTGGGACTGTGGAGGAGAATGAAGAAATTAGCTCACAGTAATGGAATCAAGTGCTGGTAGGGTAGATTATTTATTCTACAAAGTGTTAGCTCAAAATGGTATCTGTTTTCATTTCAAATTGTGCCTATCTGTCTATTTGAGAGAGTTTCTCAGTATGACAGACAAGTTAATGTAGTCAGTTTAGTCTCCATAATGAGCTGAGTAATTGCCTTTGAGTTAGCAGGTCAAGAATAACCATCACAAGTGGCCCAGGTTCCTCGCTTCTACTTCTCTAAATTAGTTCTGTTGTAGCAAGCGAGGAAGTGGGAGTGAGGTGGGGGGAGAAGTCATTCCTATCTACATGTAAAAGAGTAAAAATGAAGATGATCTCATTTTATGGAGGGGAGGGGAGGGGGAAGAAAGGAGAATTTGAGTGTAGAGATATTACCTGATCTTTCTTTTTTTTTCCTCCACAGCAGGAAAAACCAAAACTCTTGGAGCCTTTGGATTACGAAGCTGTTATCACAGAGATTGAGAAAAATATTGGAGATAGCCTGTTTAAAGATCTGATATTGTTTCCTGATGATGACTTTTCAGTAAGTATGAAGTAAACGTGTTTGTTTTTTTTCCTTTTTCTCTTTTTTTCCTCTTCTGTTTGTTTATTTTATCCTCACTGCTAAAGAGAGAGACAGAAGTGTCCCCAGTGCTGTCTAAGACTTAATTTATTCATAGCTCCTTATTCCTCTCCCACCAAATTCACACTTTTTTTTTTCCTCTGACATTTGTAAAATAGTGAACTTGTAGTTCTGTAATAGGTATAGCACAAAGCTTTGGTTTTCCAGAATATATTTCAGAAACTCTACACAGGTTATTCCATAACACATACTTGTTGGTTCATTCAACACAGTGGTAGTTTAGTATGTGTTGGAATTTCTCCCCACTATTATAATCTAACATAGTTCCATAACTTACTTACAGTCTATCTGATCCTATTCCATTTGATGTATTTGACCAGCATGGCTTTTGACTTTATAGATGGTAGCTGTAACGTATGTCCAAGTCGTACCACTTACCAACATCAGTTTGCACAGGAAGAGTACATTTGAACAGACTTGATTTTGTTTAGCTTTGGAGCTTTCTCAGTTGTGGATGGAGACCTGGCAAACTGTTCTTGAGTGCTGGGTATGTATCTCCAGTGCCAAGGCAGCTCCTGTGATGGGACACTGAGAGACTGTGGATACTGCCACAGGGCTGCCCAACCTCATTTGTGGCTCCCCAGTGGTGGGCCTGGCAAGCTGTGAAGAATTCAAGAATCTGGAAGCCTGAGGCAGCTCAGGAGGGCAAGAGCTGCCTGCAAGGTGGTTTGGAAGGCGTGCTGCCAGGCAGGTAAGATGGCAGATTGCCTGCACCTTGCAGCAATTTCTTCAAAATCAGCCAATCTCCGTAAAAGATTTGATTTTGATGAATAGGTGTTCTCTAATGGAAATAACATTTCAATCTGTGACCAACTGCTGTTACTGTGCGAGAGCCTTTCCCATCAGCTGATGACACTGCCTCTGTCCTATGAGGCTGGGTTAATCTAATAGACTGCTTTGTTTTACTAAATGGATCTATTTCCTTGGTGGCATTAACTGAGTTAACGTGCTCGTGGGATTGAGGAGGAACGAAACAGAATACATTTTGCCATCACTGCTAATTCCTTTATCCATTTTACATGTTTGTGAATTTATGAAATTGAAAATTAGCATTATAAAGCTGACTAGACTTACTGTGTGCTGCCACAAGGCCCTTGAGCCCCTGGATTTAGAATAACTGAGCCCAAGTCAGTGGAGCAAATGAAGCTGATTTTTCTCAGCAAAAGGAGAATTGTGTCCTACTGCTCAAGACCTCTGCCTGTCAAACCATATTTTCATATCCTTATTTTCATTTCATTTTCAGCTGTTGCAGCCTGACATTATTTGCTACTTCTATTTTGTTTTCTCTGTATTGTTCTGCAATTGTACCTCATAGTGAACTGCTTACATACTAGAGATGACCTGTACTCACAAAAGAGCAGAGGCAGTGACACGTGGGGTCTGTAGCCTTGCAATAAATCTGTCTCTGTGTTTTTGTTTTTGTTTTTTTTGTTATCTTCTGTTGAAGTCAACTGCAGCTTATGTCATCGTGCAGGGCTGCAGAGCTTCCCAAGCAGACAGGTTTTTCAGCTGCGGAGCATCTATTTATAGCCCTGCTCCTTCCTGCTGAAATATCACCTGTGCACAGCAGTCTGGGTCAGCCATTTGAGTAGAAAGAGATCCAGGTCTGACTGAATTAAGAGGTGCTCAGGCTGGCTCTGATTGTTATTTAATGTGATAATGCCTCAGGAAATTGTGTGTGTTACTGTTAAACAATAACCATTAGAATTGCTTCAGACTTTGTGGCTCAGGGATGATGCAGCCCCACTTTGGGCCTTTGTTAGCACACCATGGGCAAAAGCCTCTTCAGAGTGAAAGCCAAGCAAATGCAATAGGTGAGGAAGAGAGCATAAATGGAAATTCTAGTTTTAATAATGATTGGCCATTTCCAGATCTGTAGTATTCACTGCATACATCATCTACGGACACATTATTTACATAGCTGCAGTACTGTCTGATCTATTCTTTGATCTCCAATTCCTTTCTCTTTGAAAGCAATTCTAAGAGAAGGCATGCTTCCTCACAAGACCTTTTTAGGTCATTTCTAGTGTCTTGCCATAAGTCTACAGGACAGTAAAAAATTCTTGATATTGATCTGAACCTGATACTCTTCTGTCTCTCTGCATTTCAACAGAGGAGTACAAGGCTCACTTGTTATAAAGATGCATTCTGTGATTTAACTCCAGCTAGGAAAAAGATGCTTCCTTTTTTTGTGATTGTGCCTAATAGTTATTTAAAAAAATAACAACCATTGGTCCTTGCTTGTTAATTCTCCTCCTGCCCGTCCAAAGCCCACTTTGCCTTTGGAAAAAAAAGTGCACAGATTTGCTTCACTATTATCTGCTCCTGAATCCCATGAACACATGGCCTCTCTGTGCTGGGAAACGGTGGCTAGTGGAAATTTCTACTTCAAAACTTTGCAGCAATGCAGCAACTGTGTGGAGGAAGGATTGGTTCAGCTTCATAGGAGCTCCTTGTCACGAGAATGTGAGCTTGGGTTGTACCTGGTAGTAAGTGGGAGTTTATGTCCTTGTTGTGTTCATTGAAGTGCGTAGTGATGCTAGTAGATTGGCAGTCTCCTCTTATTTGGATTACAGTACTCATTCCACCTTTCATTCTCCCAGTCCTGGTTGTGTTCTTCCTTTACAACTGGACCGTTGTCTGGTATTCCAATTTTTCACTTTTCTCTGATGTGTGTACTAGAACCATTAAAGAAGTGTGATGACTTCATTCAAATCTGTCTCCCTCTCACCTTTATCATTTCCCCTCTTTGTCCGGTACAGCTCTGTTATCATACATTTGTACTTGTGCTCCTAAGCATCTGCATGTGTCTGAGCAAAATGCTTGCTCTCTATCTTTTTCTCAGTACTTTTCCATTCCTTCTTCATGTCACCATCCTTCTGAAATTCACTGAACCTGAAGCCGTCTCTTCTTAGATCTCCAGGATCTCAAGTCTTATGTGGAACCAATAGTGTCCTCTCTTAATGACAACAGGCTCAGCATCATGAGCTTGTGTTGAGGTTTAATGAAAATGCATGTTAATTTATGTTGATGAATATGCATTAATGTACATTAATAATCATAAAAAAAACAAATGAAAATGCTTAATAGGTACTTTGATTTCATATAGAACAAAATCATGTTCAACTCTGTTTCCTTGTCTGAAATGGTGGACATGTGCTGCAGAAGTAGCTCTAAATGAGGGAGCGAGAGTCTTGTTGGAAGTAGTCCTGTAAACCCTGGTATTGTTTCTGACATCAGAAGAGTTACTGTGGTGGATTACTGGTTGTTTTCAGTAGCACATGGCTTATTCAACACTTTCTCATGTGGTAAGCAGTATCTCTTCAAAAGAGCTGAAATTTGGTCCATTACTGATGACTAACAAGGTGTGAGATGTTTCACATGTGGGTTCACATCAGCTGGGTGTAGTTGAATGGTGAGGGGCAGTTAGGCTGAGAAAGACGTACTTCAGCTACCTATAAAGAGAGAGCTAAAGCAGTCTGTGAAGCAGACACCATGGGGGCATGGCCCCTCACACTGAGTATGGTCCTATAAGCAATGGGACACGTTGAAGCTCTCCCTTAGACACATATTGTGCTTGCTTTCCTGTCCCTGTGGCCCTGCATTTACCACTCTGTGGTGAGGTTAGGGCTAGCAGCAGCCTTCAGTTCCACCTTGGCCTTGCTTTGTAAGCTGACGGACTAACTTGATACCATTTCACTAAAGTAAACCTGTTTACTTAGATTCAGTGTCTCAAGCTGCTTGGATTCATTTTCATCTCAGCATTAACACATGTGAATGTTTCTGCCTGTGTGCGATTAGCTCTCTTAGAAGGGCTGCCTTTTCTGGAAGTAAATGTAATCTTTTTTGACACAGCTGTATAAAAATTTAACCACTGGCCACATGCTTGCAGACTAAGAACTGTTCAAATAGAGTCAGAGCGAGAGTGTTTGAAATGGCAACCTGTGTTTGAACTCCATTTTCAAGTCCTACGCTTGCCATGTCAGTGGGAAGTAGGCACTGTCTGAAAACATTCCTTATCAGCCATTGATAAGGAACAATATTGGCCTGTGGCTCTCACTGTAGAAGTAGTCTTCAGTGAATGTACTGAAAGGGTGCTTAATTAAATTGCACCTTATAACTAATCAGACAGCTGGGGCCATCAGTTTGTGCAAATGAGACACTGGCTGAGTGCCTCAAATCACTATTGGTAGGGTATTTTTTTTTTTTTTAAATGGATATCCAGAAGTCTTTGTAGAAAGACTTTGTATCAGGTTTTAGGTTAATGTCTGTGCTATTTGATTCTCAGTGTCATCATGCACAATCCAGAAGACGCTTTTTCAACCTTTAACTTGAACACGCAGTTGCTACAAGTGCTTAAACAGAAAGTTAGATTGCAATCATAACTCAGCAGCATGCTGAATTCTGTGACAGCCTGCAATTTTTTCAGCATTTATTCTGATATTGAACTTAAGTTTTTTGTTGTTGTTGTGGGTTTGTTTGTTTGTTTTTAAGTAAAAAAAGTTTTGCTTGAACAAATACTCTGACAGATATACCTTAAAGGCCATTCAGCTTTGGAAGTAATCAGCTCTGAACATGAAGCGTTTTTGTGGCCAGACTTGCACAGCAAAGTGGTTGATTGTAACTAATTCTCAGAAGGGAAGTGCTTTGTAGTTTTTAAAGCAAGGTTAAATATAACAATACACAATGTTTGTCATGTCCCAGTTCTATGTAAATAAGCCTATGATATTCTTTGGTAAAGCCCACAAATGCAACCAGCCCCACGTTACCTAGTTTTTGCACAGCTCTGTTTTCTTTCAAGTGCAGTCTTGTTGAGGAGAAGAGCAGGGGTGAGCGCTGGGTGTGCAGCAGTGGGTTGGAGTTCCATTTCTTGTTCTGCCACAGTCTTTTTTGCTTTTCTAATAAACTCTGTGAGGGAGGGAGGCATAAAAACCCCAATGGGGAAACTTTTAGCTGTCTCAGTCAGTGTGCTGCTGTCTATTGTATACTGATATATATTTTATACTTAATTCATTTTAACTAAATACTGAAGGACATCTTCTGCGTAGCATGCAGGACAGATACATTTAATCGTAGTCAAGCAGAAGAGACTGTTGGTTTCTGCAGCTAAGTCACCATCTGGACAGGGTGAGCATGAGGTACAGAGTGCATCACACACGTCCTTTCTGCGTCCCCACTCTGTCTTGCATCTGGAAATCTGGTCTCTAGCAGCAATGACCTCATGGAAGGGCAGCCTACGTGTTTTGTGGCTTCCGTTTCTGGCAGCTGGGCCCCAGCCCAGCAGTGCAATGTCTGGGGGTTTTCAGCTCTGCTCAGAGATGGCATTCTCTCAGGATTGCTTAAAAAAAGGGACTTAGTGTCACATATATGTGAAATAATTAATGAAACATTTTCCAGAGTCTGTGAGTATTGCTGGGAAGTCCCTAAGCAAAGAAGCATTCAATCATTTTCATGGTTACTAAATGTGAACTGAAAATCCATGTTTCTCCATCTGTTGTCTCTCTTACTCATAGACTAAATGACTGCGTAAACCTTCTCTGCATAATACAAAAGTTCTCTAGTAATACAAAAGAGGGGAGCCCTACAACCAGTGTTTATGAGGGACTGTCATTATTTATTGGAGCCAAAGTATTTTAACTGTGCTGTATCCTAAACTATCCAGATGAAACAGGAGAAAGTTGGGAATCCTATGAAGTTTGCACCTGTCTTTGTGGTGCATGCCTTTCTTTTAGAATTGCACACATAAGAGGTCATAGGGGGAACCAATATGTAGGCTGTGTAAGAAAAATGCAGTCAATAAAAGCCAGCTGATTGTCACATACAGCTTGGGTACTTTGATTTATGGAGGAAAAAGATAACTGTTTAGTCTGAGGATATGAAACAGATCCTCATGGGTTATCAGCCATGGATGCTACAGGGTGCTTCATGACTGTAGAAAGCAGTGGTTTGTCATACTAACCTGGTCAGATGCTGTGGGCCTTCCTGCGGAAATCATGTACCATTCTGTAAGGGAAGAGACAGTGAGGTGTGAGATGACACCAAGTCAAACGTCAGTCCTTGGTTATCTTCAGTTGACTGATTCCACTGTAACTGAGAGTAGTCTGGTCTGCTGGAGTGTGGTGGTGGTTGTTTGCTTTCCACAGAGAAAATGAGTGTGCCTGATCTCATAGAATCACAGAATGGCTTAGGTTGGAAGGGACCTCAAAAGACCATCTAGTTCACACCCCCTGCTGCAGGCAGGGTTGCCAACCACTGAATCAGTCTTCCCAGGGCCCTATCCAACCTGGTCTTGAACATTTCTGGGGACAGAGGATTATTTTAACCTGAAGATTAACTCGAAGTACCCCCAGACCTCCTCTTGTGGGTTTTTGCTGACTTGCCAGAGTTGTGCACAGTGAGCCTCAGCCATGCAGCAAGCACTGCTGGTGGGCCTGGCCTCTTGCTGGCCTGTTGCAAACTGGGGAAATCAGCCTGTTGTGGGGATCATCTGGAGACCACTTCTCTTCGTGGTCTCCTGCTTGGTCCTGACAAGCCAGCTCAGCCAGGAGCTTCTCTTTCAAAAAAAAAAAAAAAAAAAGTCTTCATTAGTGCAGTGTCCACTGATCCAAGAGGGGACTGCTGCTCTGCTGTGTCAGTGTCTGCAGGTGGAAGTGCCCAACTTGAAAGGCTGTCTCAGGGTCCCACTTGCTTTCCTGCAAGCCTGTCCTGCAGCAGTCCTTTTGTAACTTGTTGTGAGGACCTTTCTCCTCCCAAAAGAATCCAAGCTTTTAATTCTCTGTCCACATCTCTTTGCTGAAAATGCAGGAGGAGCAGAAGGGAAGTAGAGGAAGCACATACTGCAGTGAGAGTTGGAGTATAGTGTCGGGGAAGGCATGGATGTAAGGAAGAATTAGGGTGTTATCCATTTATGACCTTTTCTATCAGAAATTTCAGAGACTGAAGCAAGTTTGCTTAGAACAAGCTTGTTCCTGGAAATCTGAATGGTACTTTTGCTTGTAAATAATGCTTTAACTGGTAGTATTAGTAGTGTATGAAGGAGACTTGGGTTTTAGCTGTTCCTGTGCATGTGTGTTGGCTGTATGAATAACTGGGAAATGCAAGCAGTAACAATCCTGTTTCTTTTGCCTTTGTGAGACAAAACTGCTGTTTCATCATTCTGGCTAATTTGCTTCTTTTTTTTATCGTCAGATAGACACAATTTCACTGGAAATCAGGACACTGTATCCTTCAGTACCTGAAGATGCAGAACAAAAAGCAGAAAATCTCTTCGTTAAAGAGGTAAATGCCTGAAGTATTTATCTTTGTTTTAGTGTTGTTGAGGTGTTTTGAAGCAGGTTTGAATTTTGGAAACCAGAAGATGAGGAGGCATTAATAGCATGGCTGTGGTGCTAGTTCTGAGATAGCACCTTTGCAATTTTTCCAGATACTGCTGAATTTACTCCTTATTCTACTGTTCTCCAACTTAATTTCCTGTCACTGCTTGTCCTTTGTTATTGGCATTTTCACATGAATGTTACCATCGGTGCCCTGAATAGTTAGTGCTTAGAAAATATTGATGCCTTTTTAAAGATGTAAATATTTGTCATGATTTCAGACTGTTAAGAGTTATTACAATGTATGTGTCCTGTTTGAGGTGTATATTGTCATTATCTGAGGAAGTGTACAGTGTGAAGTGTGTCTAGAAGCTTTTATTTATTGCCAATATACAAAAGCAGTTCTACCTTTCTATTATAATGTCAAACTTCTTGCATGGAAGTTAGAACCGTACTAGCTGTGGTTACTTACTATCTCTTTTTTTAGAAAATGTAGTTACATTTGTTCCATACCTTGGCTCAGATCAAAAGAAAATATTCTGCTTGCTCTCTTGCTACCTCTGGGATATTTTGGCTTGTCGCTAATTTTTATTACTTTGAAGGACATGGAAGACATTGGTTCTGCTGTTCAAAGGAATTTACTTCAGCCACCCCTCAGAACCTTCTCCTTTCACTGTAAATGTGATGCATAGCCTGTCCTTTGCATTAGCAGAACAGAGTTATAGATTCAAATTTTCAGCCCTGCTTCTATAGAGAATTGCAAACACTTAAATAATTAGCCTGTAATGTATGTGTTCTTTGCCTTTTTTTCACAAATGGGTTTTTGCACACCTGGCTTTCCACTTTGAATAAGTCCAGGCTATTTCATATGTAGTCTAGTTTGCAAGATAATTTGCAGAGGAAAAGTCAGTTGGAGTGAAGTGCAGTAGGTTATAAAAAGAAAAAGAAAAAAAAGGAATATTAGAAATATAGCTGTTGAATTCTATTCAATATGACATTTTATAGGCTCTATTTCTACCCAGCAGCAGGTCTAGAAAGAGCAGAAATAACTTAATGCCAACTCAAATAGCCTGAACCTCACCATCTTTTGTAATGACAGGAGGGTTAAAAGATAACACAACTTATGGAATTATCTATCTTTCCAGAATTCTCTCTGCGCTTTCAACACTTTGGGGTCTGCTTTTTATTTTAAGACTCTTCAAGTAGCAAGTCCAGCGCTGTCCTAGTTGCTTTACAGGGAAAGTGGTGATGACAGTGACCACCTGGTAAAATACATATTGAGCAGCTCTGTTACCTTTCTCTTCAATATCAGTAAGCCAAACCTGGGGGCAAATAGTGGGGAAAAAAAAAAAAAAAAAAAACAGTACTAAAGGACTAAGACTGTGCATGGAAACATGGCAGGATAACACCTTACTTTATAGTAATGTTTATGTTTCCAGATTGCCACAAAGCCAAGAGCAATACATAAAACAAATTAAGCTCCAGGCTTCCAGTCCAAAATTAAGTGCAACTGAGCATGAGGTGCTGTGAAGATCTATGATTGTAGTCTGCTGCAGTGATTGGAGCAATCTGTACTGACCCAGCAGCACAGTCTGTGTTCCTCCTGGTGCTCAGCAGCTCTGCATAGCTGTGCAGGACTGGAGTTCATGACCTTCACTTCTCTTTTTTGAGTTGTGAAAAAGCCAACACTTTATTCAGGGAAGTAATTATCTCCTCCTTCAAATATACTGGGTCTCATGAACCCAGAATAAAATGTCTGTCCATCTGTTTGCAGAAAATTTTTCCACTGGCTAGTTCAGTGCTTTTAGTACTGGAATCAAATCCCTTAGTAAACAAATAAACAAAAATAATAAAGAAAAATGCTCTTGCACAGTAAACCATTGAGTGATAATGGCTGTTTTGGTTATTCACAGCTGTTTACTTGGGCTTTAAATGATTTTAAAATTCCTATTACTTGCAAGAGTATTGTCACTTCTCACCTGGAAAGAAAGCATCAGGCCTCCTGTAGGGCTTTGTTTTAGGGGCAGTGGATATTAAGGCATCCAGTACCCTGTGGACGTTGCAGGTCTGTACGGGAGTGAGAAGATCCTTGGGATCTGCCCCAGGCACTGCCTTGGAGCTGAGCCCACTGCCACACACTCTCTTATGCCAGGCACCAATCCCACATAGCTGATGTGCTGTTAGCTGACAGTGGTGCACATTAACGTGTTTCAGGGTGTGGGTGTTCACATAAAACGCAAAGATGTTTCATCTCTCCCACCCTTTTTAGCAAGCACCAAGGAAGCCCTTGCCAAAGATATTCTACTATGCTCAATTCTCACTGGGGAGAAAAAAAACTTTTAACAGATTTTGAAAATGAGTGAAATATAGGGATGCACTGTAAATAAGTTGTGTAATATTCTCCTTTTTGCTGAAATTGTAAAATGAAGATATATTAAAAAAAGAAGTAAAAACTAAACAGACTTTGGGAAACTAAGTATTTTCTGTAGGATGCAAATATTTGCAATTTGACCAATGAACATTTGAGCACCTTTATTTACTTACACTTCTTAGGCATATTCTAAATAAAATACTTTGTGAATCTATTGTTCCTAAAGCTTAAATGCTCTTAGGATATTTTTCTTGTGTTTTTTTCTACCTTTTGTAGGCAGGAGCAGTTTGAGTGAATAAGGTCCCAGGAAAAGTTAATTTTCCAGAGCTCTTTAAGCCAGAATAAAATCGTCTTCAGTATTTGTTTTCTAAGTACTCCTAAATTCCCTGGATGCTTTACTTTACCATTCTGTTTCTTCCTGAATTGGGAATTTTCTTACTCCTCTCAGGATCTGCTATGTGCGTTCGTGCCAGCCAGGGCTACCTGCATGGTCTGTAATTTCATTCACTCCATGAGAGGGTATAATTATTTTTCTTTTAGGTGATGAGAATATGCCTAATATAGTCTTTCCAAATTCTTGTGTTCTTAAATATGCATATTAAATGGCAATCAGTTATTTGTTTCATATTTCATTTAGAAATGTAATGTGACAGTGAGTTTTGCAATTCAAAGTTATACTTGGTTCGAGTAATGTAAGCTATCTAATTGCAGTGTTTAATCCTGTATTGTTTTGCAACAGGTCAGCAGGCGTGGAGTGTGTGTACACGCAGGTGCACACATAAACTGTGTGCATAGCTGTGTGAGTAAAATTATAGAAATTATTTAGAAAGTAAATACTAGTTGTCATCTGTCCTTTCTTGAACCAGCTTGAGCCAGATGCTACCTCCAGAAGTGGTAGTTTTTGGGAATTACGTTTGCAAAGGTGGATGAGGAGAAGTGTGCTGGGAGCTGTACAGGGCAGTAGGGGAATGGAGAATCTTGCTGAAGGAGCTTCTCCTCCTTGTGCAGTGTAATTGTGGAAAATAAGCCCAGAGGGGCCTTTGAGAAGGTGTCAATCCTTCCTTCCCATGTATGTCAGTTACTGCCTGACCCATCCTTATTGCTTCATCAGTCTGCTCTGGTGGCAGTGGCTGCTGGGGAGGGCTCCTTTGGTGACGTGCTGGGCAGAGAGCTGTCTGCTCTTCCACCTACAGGTGACTAGTGACTTTATATCTGATACCAACGTGTGGGGTTCTGGCTTATGGGAGTGACTCCTAACGGTGAGGATGGGGGTAACAAACTTCCACTTTGAGCTCCAGGCAATCAGAAGAGCTTTTCTGCTCTCTGGCTGCTTCTCAGTTATGGGTGTAATTGTAGTCCTTGTGCTTCATCCTTGGAGCAGGGGGACAGTGCTGGCTGAAAAGCACTACACCACAATGAAATAATAGTGTAATAATGCTGAAATTTCATTTCCTGCCTAGATCTTGTAGGTATGAAAGATGCAGCTGTCAGTGATGTGAAGTTTTTTAGAGCCCTTGTCATTCACCTGGCAGCTCTTTCTGTGCTGGATTTTGTGTTTTTTATCCACAGGATTTGTAAGTCATTACTAAACATGAGGTTTATTAATCATAACGTTAAAAGAGCCACAACCCTCCTTCTGGAAGTGGTGTGTGTCAGTGCAGTTATTTTTTCAGGCTTTTAATTCAGTCTTGTGCTCGTTGCACTTACATGTCTCAAAGCCAGACTAACATGGGAGCTCCTGCTGGGTAAATGTCACAAACAGTTTCATTGGCACTAGACTTCACTATGTATGTCAGCCTTGTTAGTTCAGAAATAGCTTCCAAAGCCCTAAGATGAAGGCCCTAGTTGCTAGCAGTCGGCCATGAGGCTGCTGTGCTTGTGGGTAGGAGGGAGTGGGATTTCAGACGGACCTATCACAGCACCTTCCACTTTTCCACTGTCCCTTGAGTCACTTCAGTGAGGGGCAGTGGGGACAGTGCTGGGAGCAGTGCTGCATGTCACTGGTTACAGGGCAGGGTGCGGAGCATGCCCTGCAGCTTTCCTTTCCCTTTCAGCCCTGCTTCCAGCTCTAGAGGCTTTCTGCTTTCAGTTTCCAAGCCCTTCCTCTTCAACATCTCCTGCTTCTCACTTTGCTTTGTAGAGCATGCAAGGAGGCAGAATGGCACTTTGCATGCAGTTTCTCTGAAGTTGTTCCCCAAAGAACTGTTGTCATATGTGTGGCTGCACGCCTAGAGCTTAGACAGAATGCAAACTGGGGAAGAAAGGAGCTCCAGGTGCTTTCAAAAGCATCAAGGTGTTTTCTTCAGTCATATTTCTCTCATTTCTCTTCTTCTTTTTTCTTTTTCCTCCGAAATGTTCACTGGACTTGCAGTGCAAGTCTTTATTAAGTGGCTCTTTCACTGTGGTAGGCATCATGTTGTCATCACCAGAACCAGAGCTAAGAAGATGCATATGAAAGAATTTTGTAGGGTGGTCTGTTTCTGAAAGAAAAGATTGGGATAGCTGGGCAAGAGAAAACCGAAACAATAGAAAAGAAGAAATGAATTGGATAGGTCCCCTGGGAATGGGCCACACAGCCTGCCTGGTCAACAGCAGAATAGGAAAATTCATGCAGACATATAGCCAGCCCTCCCACGTCCCAAAGCTTCCATCTCTCTGCCTGTATTTTTCCTCCCCCACAGTCCCCTTGAGCTGAACAGCTGTACGCTGGTGCCTCTGCTGTTTGCCAAGAGCAGTAGGATCCTCAGTTTAACCTCTGCGTGCAGAAAAGCTTTTCTTACTCCTGACAGGTATTTTTCCTCACTACTAAAATTGGGTTTCCAGTAATTTCCAGTGGGAAAAAAAAATCTTTAAAAGTCAGTGCAGTCTCCAGAAGTATTCGATTTTTCAGTTGGGGTATTCTGAATAGAAAATGACATGATCTTGTATTAATTTATTCTTTTTTTTTTTTTTTTTTAAAGCCTTGATCTGGTTTATGATGGCTAGGCAAAACAAGCTAGTTACAGAACTTTGGTAGCTGTTGCACTGGATTACCTTGCCTTCTGTGGATTTTCTGAATGATACTTGAATGCGTTTTTTGTCCCCTTTGAATTTTTATCTCCATTAGCTTTTTATTGGAGAAGCACAATAAACCTTTATGGTTACAAGTTAAAACACTGTGACCTGCTCTTTATGGCATTCCAAACTATGTTTTGAGCACATCAGCCTATAATGTTTCCAATAAAAGGCTGTGTTGAGACCACTCTGCGGGCACTAATTGCATCTACTTGGTAGAATAGTTAGTGATGAAAGTACCACAGGGAAAAAGACACCCTTTCAGTCGAAAGCCCAATTATTTCGCATTCACCAAGCAGAAAGAGATTGAAGCATGAACTAAAGAGTCCATGCTTCTCCTCACAAGGCACAGTGAATGAGTTTTTCATTGACTCTTGTACAGCAGGCTATGTGTTGCCCCTGTAAGGCTATTCTTATAAGCTAGGTGACTAGCAAATAGTTTAAATAAAAACTTTGGTCACACAAACAGTAGAGTGATAAAGGCACTTCTTGGACAGTCATAAGAAAAAGCTGTTAGGAGCTGTTAGAAGCGTGGTTGTTGAATGTAGCCCACAGATTTCTCTTTGGAAGGTCAACAGTCAGTTGGTTACAGTATCAGAATAGTATGTTCATTCTCAGATAATCTGTAGTTCTTTTCTTATTTTATACTGTTTATTGGTCATACTTTTTCAGACATGAGATGCAGAATATAAAATGACAGCTAATATCAGTGCAGAAAGAGATCTTGGTTTCAGATGGAATCCCTTCACTGCAGAGTGCATGTGGCTGTGCCGAAGTATTCTGTTCTGTTTCAATGTCAAGAGAACTGCCTACTACTGTGCATCTAGTTCTTCACCTTCTTTTCCATGCTCTTCTGCAACATCTTTATTTGTTTTAGGTTGTGGTCATATGCGAGATCACTTCCTAAAGTCATCTGTAACTACAGTATCTGCATGTTTTACACAGGTCTTGAAAGGAAACTTGGCAAGGCAGCACTGAGTAATTTTAAAAGCAACTTTTAGGCTTTTAACTCATCTTAAACTGCAGCAGCAGTCTGACAATTCACTCTCTGTCCTTCTGGGGCAAAGACCTCTGTGCAAGCAGTGACTCCCATGGGAGCATCAGGAGAGACTGGCAAGAAAGGGAGGGTTTACTCCGAGTTGGAGTGACCAATCTTGTCCTTTTGCTGCCTCTTCTCCCACTTTTTCTGCTTAACTTTTTGTGTTCTAATCTCTTTGATCTATTCTTTATTCTGTTCTTTGTCTCCTATGGCCTCATCCTTCCCATGCCTTTTCTGCTCTCACCTGAGATTACATAACCTTTTATGCTGCTGCTTCTTTTTCTACTGTGGATCCCCACATTTTCATTCTTGACTTGTCCCTTCCCTGTTGTTTCTTCCCTGTCATCTTCAGCAGCAGTTTCTGCTGCTTGGTCTTAGGCCTCTCTTTTTCCTTACTGTCCACCTTGCACGTGCTGGTGTAAATGTTCAGGTGAAGTATGGGAAGAAAATATGATATTAGGGGAAATTTTTCAGCGTTCTGTACGGTTACCAATTTTCATTTTACATTCTGTAGCAAGGATTGCTGGAAATTCTGACGTGATATTATTTTTCTTGTTATCAATGTGTATATTTTCAATAAATGTGTATTTCGTGCATCTTGTTTCACCTAACAATGTCGTGTTTAATTGCATTGATAAAAGTTCTGTATGGAGTAAATCACAGAGTTTGGTGAGGTTTTTTTCACAGCATAGCAGAACTCTTCACTATACTATTTGTGCACATCTGCTTTCCTTATTTAAGGAATACCTGTACATTAAGAACAATTTCAGAAAAGATGGAAAACCAGCTAAATGATTTTCTTAGAAAATAAAAGCTGCAGGGAGATGATGAGCTGACTGAGCAAATCCAATGTGATGGGGAAAATGAGACCCTGGTGGTAAATAATAACCCTGTTAATATATTCCTGAACGTTAAGAGAATGAAGGTCAGTCCCTACGGGTAGAACAAGAAGTAGAAGGCTTGTGCTGCAACAGTGGGGAATAAAAAGAGTGAGGCAAATGCATTTACAAATGGAAGACAGAGACAGTGAAAAGGGTACAGACAAATGTGTAATGTCCATGGAGCAAGTCAGGCGTAAACTGCATAGTGCCTCTTGAGGTCTGGTGGTGTAAATTAATGATGTCGACTGAGTAGGTGATGAGAACTAGGAAAGCATGTTAAGTTGTTTTCAGCCTCCCCCACTCTGTCTTGTATGACTTAATGCATGTGACTTAAAAGAGAAACTGTGCTTCAAAATGTGGGAACGTGACGCTCTCTTTTGAGAACTCTGTGCTCTTCTATGAAAGAGAGGAATAGATTCTTCTATTTATCTCTTTTCTAGCCTTTTCTGAGCCTAAACAGTTGTAGTAGAAATAGTCACAGAATAGCTCGAGTTGGAAAAGACCCATAAGAATAATTGCATCCAACTCCTGGCTCTACAGTCATTAACAAGATACATAATAAGCATTTGACATTTTAAGGTAGTTTGGGGACAAGACAATGTAAAAAGCCATTTACCTGTCTGAATATTGACTGTGTAGTTTAGGTGTGAAATGATCATTCCTGTAAAAAAATGTATCCATTTTCTATTTCTTTGGATTTGGGGTCACTGGAAGAACACATGTTGGTTTGCTACACGCAAGAGTGTGTAGGACTCTGACCATTTATCTTTTTGGGATATCAGTTCCTTGTTAAATTTAGTAATTCTTGTTACTGTTGTTTTCTCTTTAGGCTTGTAAATATTACAGTTCCCAGTGGCATGTTGTGAACTACAAATATGAACAGTATTCAGAAGACTTTCGACATTTACCACAGTAAGATCTAGCATAAGTTCTTTTTCTCTTAGGTTTGGGTCATTTTGCTGAGTTGCGTCCTTATTTGTACTTTCCTTTGTCTTGTATTCTGTACTTGTTTTACTGTATTTCTAGTGGCTTGCATTTTTAAAAAGGGGAAGAAAAGGTCTTCTAGCAAAAGTTCAAGGCTCTGCAGAATTCAGTAGTATGAACAAACCCTGTTAGTGCTGACTCAAACCGTAAGAGCGTATTTGCGTATTCAAAGCACAGTTGATACAGAAAGCTAGCTTTCTGTTTTCCTTAATAATGTATAAATGTCATTCACTTTTAGCTGGGATTAATTCTCCTTTTAGTTACTCTGTGTCAGAGGGGTAGGATTTTGCTTAGGGGTTCATAGCTGTGTAGTATAGAAGGTCTGTGTGCAGTGAGTACGTATGTGTACTGGTACGACACATGGGGCTGCAGGAATGCGCAGCTGTCTGGGTAAGCAAACATCCCATCCATGCTTGGATGGAGTGCATTAAATCAGTGTAAAGGGAGTAGGAGGAACGTGTTCCCTGATGGGAGAACAAAGAATTTGGAATAGGAAATTGGTGCTTATTCCTTCTTGCATGTATTCTTACACGTGCTCCCAGTTCTGGGAGGTTTGTATCCCACACCCTGAGGAGTATTTTACAGAGTAGTGAATGAACTCACCGAATAACCAAGCAAGCAATGTTACCACCTTTTTTCTTGGAATTTGAGGCACAAAAATAATGACAGTGGATGAAAAAGGTGGTTACGCACAGGTGACACCAACTACAGAACAGGTGTTCTGGACTTGGCTTGGATGCAAACTAGTATTAACTAAAACTATTGTGGCAGGAATCAATAAAATGACTCTTGTGGTCCCATTAGATGTGTTTTTCAGAGAGTTTTGTGCTGTAAGCCTTCCCCCAGATCTGCCTTCTCTCTCCTGTACATCAGTGTTTTCACAAATAGTGGCTGTGGTAGTATAAAGAGCCAGGAAGAGCAGTTTTGCTAATCAGTGTTACAAATGTGCCTTTTCTCATGTATCTGGTATACTGATTGTTTTATAAAATTAATGCATTTAGTGCTAAAGAAAAACATTTGCAGTGCAGAAGTTCTCCATTTAACCTTAAGTACTTTCATTCTTATGAAATATGCATTTGACAGACGCGGTTCCATTATTCTGCAGGGAAGTACACTTTAGCTCTTTATGGCCGTCCTCTTCTGTGAAGGATATTTTAATATGGTGATTAATGTCACTTTCCTGAGTTCATGCTCTAGATATGTTATGGTGTGTCAGATATTACTTCCTCCTCAGTACTGTTGTCTATCCTTTTTATAGGAGGTGGCTCTAATAAGGAAGGTTGGATGAGCGATAAGCATTGTAGGGTTTTTGAGATGTGATGTCAGGTTCAGATGTGGCCAAAGGACTCACATTCACTAGGGGTGTGCTGGACCTTCTCATGGGGTTTTGCAGTTTGTAACACAAAAATGGAGACCCAGTAGCTTTCAGTGGTGCTGAAGAAATTGAGATATTTTTGTACGTGAGGATACACTGTACTGTTTGTTAGTCGTACAAGATGTCAATTAATGGTTTCAAAGGGCAGCAGATTTTTATCAGATACCAAAGTTCTCTCCCACCACTGATCCTTCCTGGTCAGGAAACAGTCGCAGTGTAGTGCAGACCATCTGGAGAAGGTGCAGCATGTCATGGTGTAGTTCCAGTAATTTAGCCCTGTGGCACTGGGTTAGAGCTCAACAGCATGTGCACAACACAAACAAAATTTTAGGTATTACTTTAGTTTTTCTTTGAGAGTGTTCCTCCTCAGAGGTTTTTTTTTCAGGCCCCTTTGCCCCTAAAATTCCTCTCTGTGAGCTCTCACTACCTCTTTTTACAACATTTTTTTATGCTTTGTGTTCTTGTTTCGTGTGCAAATGGAGGGGTGGAGGAAAACCAGGGCTTGTTTAGTGTGTGTACTGTGGTGACAGCATGTCTGGAAACAGAAATAGCCATTAGCACAGGTTTTGCTGTCGTTTATAAAATGAAAACCCCCAACATTTGGAAGATATTCCAGTTCTGCTGCCTTAGAAGTCTGCAGTTTATATGAGTTTGAAGAACCAGTAGGTGGAGAGAAAGAGAGAATCCCAGGCATGTTTTATCTGTATGCTCTATAGGGAGATGAGCAGTGTTTCTGAAAAGGGTCCCATGTGAGAGGAGGAGAAAAAATTGGAGAATTACATAGGTCTGAGTGGATGAGTGTTTCCCATGCTGTCAGCAAGGGAGAACTTCTGCAGGATATCATGTGATCTCACAGCAGATTAAAGTGTCCTTACAGCTGAGTTTTGCTGGTAGCTGCAGGGGTAGCACATTATGGATTACTGGACCTTTACCTCAGGCAGCCCATACACGTTCTTGGGAGTGACTTGTGTATATACATTGTTCTTTTTCTCAAAACCTGTTTCTAGTGATATGCCTTTGCACTGCCTGTCCCAAACCACTGACATAGTCTTGACTTCCGTGGCGTGCCTGCTCTGCCACCGGAAGCATTGTCATCAGTCCTTTTCTGTTTCTTACACAGCTCTTCTTGGAGGACAGAAGGATTTCCTTCTTTCTCAGAAGCACACTGTATGCTCAGGCTTGCAGAAGGTCTGTGGTTCAGTGGGACAGGCTTGCCTTCTCATTGGGGTGTCAGAAGCCAGGCAGAACTGCGGTGCTGAAGAGTCAGAGCCCCCCAGCGCCACAGCGGACACTTCTGTAGATGTTAAAGATAGCAATAGATTGCAGAGGTTCCTTTTCTTTGCAACATTCATCAGTTGTTTATGTTAAACACTGAAAAAGGAGCAAGCTGAAACAGAATAAAGAGTCTAGTACCCTTTTGTATTGTGTGCATTTCATTATCCTGGCTTTTCTGAGTAAAATGGTATGCTGAAGGCGTGATATAACTGATCACTGAAACAAGAAAAGCAAAAAGGAGATAGGTATTGCTTTTTATTCTAATCTTCCTCATCTATAACTTGTGTATGAATGAAATGAACAGAAAATGGAAATGGGCCAGTTACCTTTTCTTTTTTTTTTTTTTTTTAAACTGTAACACTGTTTGTGTGGGCTAATGTTTGCCCACACGTCACAGAGGAAATTAGCTTATGAGCATGTGGTTCCTGAGCTTCTGTTTGCTCCTGTGTATGATAGCATGGCATTTCTTTGTTTGCATTATAAGTCTGGGTGGATGAAACTATATTTTGTAAGGGTTGGTCTTTCTAACAAACGATGACTGTTACCGTGACAGCTTCTGTAGTTTCTCCCATCATTAGTAAGATGAGATTTTAATTTTCAAGAACTCAGAAACAGAGTTGGTATGCTTTAGGCCACAGAATTATCTGGTTTTTTTCATCAATTTGAAAATATCTTTTACCAAGTGCATTGGTTTGGCTCTTACTTGAGATTTAATTCTGCCATGTGCAAAGTGCTTTGGGACAGTACAATTACTTATGGGCTTGAAAATAAGCGCGTGCTTCAGTCCTTTGTTTTTTCATTTTCAGTTTTGCTTCATGGTTTATAGTGTGGAGTTCGTAAGTGGGACCACATCAAAAAGTCTGCCTTTTTTTTTAAATTACCTGAAGCCTGTGCTCATCATATTGGAAAGTAAAATACCCATCTTGAAATATTCAAGAAATGTAGAAGCTTTTAGCAAATGTTCTAATGTTTTTGGTTAGAAAAAGCTACAGAAGAGTTCATTCTGGTTGGTTTGGCTGCCTTTAATGAGACCTCTCTCTGGGAATTGTTTGTTCTTTGCTGTCTGTTGTGGTGGAAGAGCAAGGAAGAGAATAAGTAATAGTACTTTATCTTTTATGTAGAGGAGATGCAGCTTCGTATTGCTGGGGAAAAAAAAAAGATAAAAAGGGAGCTTAAGAAAAAAAGCAGTAGTATTTTGTTAGTGTAGTTATTTTCAAAGGAATATAGAATCAGACAAAAAATAGGAGGTATTCTGATGATGGGTACCCAGCATATTTGCCTCCCTGAAGTAGTTGAAACATTATAATTATTTTACACTTCATACTGTAAAATTATTTTACACTTCATATTGTAAAATAATTTTTTCCTTTTGTCCCAGGAATGACTGTAGACCAGAGAAACTGCCATCACATTCCTTTGAAATTGATCATGAAGATGTAGATAAAGATGAAGTATGTATTCTGATTTCTTTCTTTTTCTTCTCCCATGAAGACTTATTACTTTAATATCTTGAAGAAAGATAATGACGACTCACTATCTCCTATGAAACATTTCATATTTTCAGTAACTTTGAAGGTGGTGGGATGACATATGCACAGCAGGCTATTAATAAAGTCTTACATTAAGGAACATAAGGATGATTATTTGTTGCCAACTAGGTATCCACACATTACAGTTTTCCTTTGATAGTGCACTATTAACTACATCTTTCATCTAGGATACAACATCCCACTCATCTTCCAAAGGTGGTGGTGGAGGAGGAGGATTAGCAGCAGGAGTTTTCAAGTCTGGATGGCTTTATAAAGGGAATTTCAACAGCACTGTAAACAATAGCATCACTGTTCGGGTAAGGGAACCACATTATTCTTTATTCTATTTCAGTTTATATCTCCCACAGAGGTACACTTTGGTTTTTTTTGTTTGTTTTTTTGTTTGTTTTTTTGTTTTTTTTGCTGTTGTCATTTATCTGTTTATGTCTCAGATTAGGCATGGTTACATTGCTTCAACAGATCCCAAAGTAATGTTTCAGTTGTCTGCAGAATAGTGCAATTGAGATGTGGGTAGAAATTGTATTTTATTTAAACCCTGTGAATCGGGTATCAGTGAAAACAATTTGCAGCACAACAGTTGTCTTCCTTTTTTTCTTCAGTCATTCAAAAAGCGCTACTTCCAGCTGACACAGTTGTCAGATAACTCATATATTATGAATTTTTACAAAGATGAAAAAATATCAAAGGAGCCAAAGGGATGTATTTTCTTGGATTCCTGTACAGGAGTCATACAGGTAAGTCTAATTTTATTCCATTGTATCATTTTGATGTCAAATAAGTAAGAATTACTGGAGGCACGTAGAAGAGCATACATGGATGGGTCTCGTTAACAGTTGCATGAAAAGAAAACACCATTTGTTTTGCTCTTCAAATCAGTGCCATTGCTCAGACTGGCAGAATACAAGAGACACGATTGAAATATGATAGGAGATAATTACATACTCTGTGCCAGTTGCACACATGATAAAAATATCATTAGAAGTTTATTTTCAATGAAATGGCTTTTTTAGCTGTTGTGTTTTACTTCATGCTTATTAAGACTATGCTTGTGGGTTAAACAGACTCAGATCATAGGATTAATTTACCACTTGTAACAGTGAAGTAACAGTGAATGTTCTATATATCCTGAGTCTCAAATTTTTTTAGATGATTCTGTAGCCCAAAAAACTTCTTTTTCAAGCAGATGCAGGACAGGATAGAACTAAATATATGGCAGGACAGTGATGTCTGCTGCTGCCAGTCCATTGGCTTGAAAGACCCGAGAGGTGGCCTGGCAGTGTCATGAAAGCCACCAAGGAGGCAATCGTGGAATCATTAAGGCTGGAACTTGCATAGGAATCCTGTTCAGAAATACCTGATGTCTGCAACACATTCTTGTGCTAGTCTGGGCTGTGTGTTTGGGATGATGGTCAGCATGAATGAGACATGCTCTGTGTAGTTAGGGTCACACTAATATCCCTAGGTGGGAGTTGCTATTGTTTCTTGACTCTCAGCTGAGCGGTTAGTTGTGTCTAAGAGTATTTACTTAGCTGCTGTTAGGTTTTGATAGTAACCGTCGTCCTGGATTTTGTGAGCTGGTATTGCTTAGTCATTTATAAGAAGGGAAAAAATGACTGCTTGCTCTTGCCTGCTGGTGGTGTGTATTTTCCTTGAAGACTGGTCTCAGCCAGAACCCTCATTAATCCCTGAATGTTCCTGCAATGTGACTTTAACTACAGATTAAGTACTGGCCCAGAGGGGGCCTGATCTTCAGTGTTGTTTCTGATGTCACTCCATGGTAGCAGAAATGTCTTGACTGCAAGATTTCTGGACTTTTTGACTAACCCCTGGCAGAAAAAAAAAGCTAAAGAAACCCTTGAAGTCATCCTCCTGAACTTTGGCAGCTGCCTTCTAAATCTATAGAATTCCTGCTAGTTTTACAGAGCAGTTTGAATTGTAAATTCAACTCCCACCCTACCCCCAGATGCTGATTTCCTTGATTATTCTTCAGTTGACATTTAGAACAGGATGCATGAATTTATGAACTGTCTTCAGTCAAAAGCAAGAAGAGCCTTAGCCAAGACAATAATACTGGAAGTATCATCAGCATCAATGACTCTGACTGTTAAAAATAAAAATGCAATGAACTTAAAATCACAGGACTGAAAAACAAAACTTCCATTAGAGTTGCGATAGGCAGGGAAACCATAGAAAGTGTTGCATAAATCTGAAGGATTAGAGGAACTATGATGTGAAAATTCTGATTTGATGAGCTTTATGCTGCTGTAACACAATTGACTCACTATGAATGACTTTGACCTCATGTTTAATAGAGCTGTGTTTACTAGATTGCAGTAAACATCCTGGAAAAAAAACATCTCCAGTTGAAAAGCACAAATGCCTTCAAAACAATTCTTTTATTTTGAAAGAATGTCCCTGTGGGAATTAGGCAGCCTGATGTTTCATTTGTAGCTCATCTGTAACTCTTGTGTAATTTCCTTCTGAAAGAAATTTCAAACTTGGAATTAAGCGTTGAAGATTACAAGTCAACCTCAAGGTCCGTAGTCCATATTGATATGGAAGGACTTAAAGAGAAGGAAACTGAGAAATGGAATTTGAGGTTTTGAGTTTTTTTGCTCTATTAACTGATCAGGAAAAAATAGTAGTTGGCTTTAGATTTGAAACAAAGACTTCGCTGTAGATCTCATCTGCTTGCCAGAAGTCTGACATGCAGATGGAAAAGTGGATATTGAAGCTTTCCTGACAATGTGTTCTTAGGATTCAGAATGCAAGATGCATTGCTCTATTAGATAATGTCTCATAGTGCTACAGTATCTGATTTAAAGGTCGTGGCCATGTGTTCATGTCCTTTCCTTTACACACACTTCTTTATCTGTACTTTTTAATGCTCTTTGTACTTTTTCTGAAGAAATTGAAACATAGTGTTGTTCTTTATGAATTGTGCATGAATTTGTATACACGATCAACTTAAATTATCGACCATTAAAAGTTTTGAATGGGCAGTAGCCAAGGATTCTCGGCATAGTTATGTTCCACATTTAACCCGTGTTCAGACTCCCATGATCCCATTAGCTAAAATAGATTTCAGTAAAATTTTAGTTATTTTACATCAATGTGAATGTATGCAGCAACTAGAGGAGTACGGTGATGTCACTGTAATCAAGAATGTGACCAGACACCTAAGAATGAATTGCTGCAAAACCCAGCTGTATTCATCCCCTGCATAGGGTAAATTAAAACTTTTATACTTGAAAGATTATTAACCTCAATGATGTACTTGGGAGAAAATTATTTCCTAACAAGAGAATTTTTAGTAGCAGAATTTAAAAAAATAACGCATGTAGCTATGTGTGCATGCCTGAGCCACTTTGAAAAGCCTAGATTTGACTGACTCCATCAAGCCAAATAGCTCCAGAAGTTGTTTAGTCTTGCTGATTCCTGAGCTGGGTCATGACATGTAGTATGAAGACTGGAGCAAGTGATTAACAACAGATTGAGTAGGAATCTTCTAAATCATTTCTGCTGCTGGAAAAACAAAACTGTTCATGGAATTTTTTTCTCCATATCTAGTGTTCTCTATCTCCTTCACTGCTGTAAGCCTCAGATTTTGCCTCTGTGTCTCATACATGAAAGATAGTACCAGTGTGATCTAAACTGCTGGATTAGACACTATTCTTGGTAACTTGATACAGGGCTGCAGTTCTGTGTCTTGAGAAATAATTCTGGTATATAAAACTATAGGATACAATTGTCGTTTTATTTAAGTCTGTGAAAAGAAAGCAAAATGACCAAGTATGGAATGTATGAGTTGGTTTTCATTTGTCAGTCCAAGGTTAAATGTGTCAGCAATGTCCTAATAATTGCAGGTGATGGCAATTTTCTGGAATATGGGAAGTAAAATGGTGACACTGATGTCCATAGTCAGTAGTTGTAAAAATTAACTTATATACTGGGGGTAGGGTGCATCAATGTTCAGATTAAAACAAGGGGAAGAGACACCTGTTGCAACTACTTCCATAAGACCAACAGTTGGAAGCCTCGTGCATTTAGTAAAGTTGAGGAATGAAATATATTACCTCAGAAAATAGCTCCACTCAGTTTTATTGAACTGTTGCAGTAACTAAGCACCTGCTAGTTACCATAACAGAAACTGATGGATCAACTATCTACCGCAGATGCAATCTGGTGATACAGAACAAAGCTAAGTCTATTGTCAGTATATTGGGTTTTGATTCCTATTCTGTATTTTAAAAGGACAGACTACAGTGTCTGAGCAGCAGTATTTTCACCTTTGTTGAAAATGCAATGATTTCCTTCTAATACTTTAAAGCATTCATAATGTTTTCTCATGGAGAAACCTGTCCTATTCACGTTTTCTGAAGAGTTTTATTAGTTGATTTCTATTCAAAGTCTGACTGATATTATGCAGAAGCTCTTTCAAAGAAATATATTAAAAAAAAAATTACAAATGTACTTTTCCTAACCAGAATATTTCTAGCTTCATTGCATGCTTAGAAATTAATTACCTTTGTGTAGTGTGCTGGACACATCTGTAAATAACTTGAAAAAGAAAGTTGCATGGTTGTTCACATCTAATTCCTCATTACTTCATTCACAACCACAGCAGTCAGAAGTGGAATGATCTTTCACTATCTGCTTCTTTGCTTGCCTGCTAGATGTAATTTACTGAACTCCTTTCATCTGCTTCCTATGGAGCAAATTTGAATGTTGGTTAGCACTGCTTGGTATCTTCTTGAGTATCTGGTATACTGGTGATTTCTAGGAGACTTGGACCTTATTTTCACTATTCAGCAATGAGTCGTGTGGCAATGCTGTACTTTCCCCATCAGAGGTCTTTCACTATTTCACTTAGGAAACGTTCCCTACCATAGTTTGAAGTGTTACTGATCATAGTCTTAGATCTTCTATGGCTGAACAAATGCTAGTTATGTAGACACAACATGAATGGACATAAATTCATTTTCTGTGATTTAAAAAAAAATGATCTTTAAAGTCAGTTAATTTTCTTTGAAATCTATCTATAAGGAGTGGCTATATAGAAATCCATCTTATGGATGCCTTTTTGGTACCTTTTTATAGTTGGTTCTGGTGTTTGTTTTTTTTCCTTTTCCTTTTGTTCTAACAGAATAACAGGCTTAGGAAACATGCCTTTGAGCTGAAAATGAATGACCTCACATACTTTGTGCTGGCAGCTGAAAATGAACAGGATATGGATGACTGGATTTTCACTCTCAACAAAATCCTGCAAATAAATCCAGAGGGGACCATTCAGGAAAGGAAAAGCGCAGACCTCACCGATCTGAAACTTGGTAAGAGTGAATAATCTTGTATTGTTTTAAATGAAATGGGGAAAAAAAAAAGAGCCTTCACTGACCAATGTCAAATCGCTTTAACTGTTTGTGTCTGTAATAGATTCTGTATCTATTGATTTCTGATGGAGCAGCTCCTGCCTTTTGGCAGGCCCTGAACAATGTCAGCTAACTACCCACAGATCATTTTCAAAAGGCAGTGAGCGGGAGGTAAAGCTGCTCCCCTTAAAGTCAGCAGGAATAACATGACTCTGTTTTGCTTATGCAGCTCTTTTTCAAGAGTAATTCACCCTGTCAGTGATCTTGCTGGTACATTGTGTTTTACTGTCTTGGACCTCCAGAAAGTTTTAAAGAGTTTTCTCTTAAGGAAAGATTTTCCAGCATTTTGTTTTTCTTTAAACATCTGGAGCTAATGAGTTTAAGGAAAAAAAAAAAAAAAAAAACCACCAGCTGCTGGTGTATTGCTCTTTCCCTGGAAGTTTATTGACATATATTTCTTGCTTTAGTGAGATTGTGTACTAATGTGCTGTGACTGAGGAAGAATTGGATGCTCAGTTATACTGTACTCTTCATGAGACAATAACTGATCAGTTCACGTAATACATCCATGTTCGGTTTGGTGAATCCTACCTAAAACTCTATAACTGAAAACACTTGAAACCTTAATAAAAATTTGAATCACTTATACTGTGAACTAAATCAAAGCTTTGAACCCACATGCATCTGAATCTTGAGGAAGTTCGGAGCTAACTGAAGGCTTTAACCTGGTGTTTATAATAAATTCTGATTTTGGAGGGGCAGAAAGCTCTTCATATAGCCAAAGATTTTTTTATGATTTGGAGGCATGAGGGTCTTGCACTTTAGGATCAGAGAAGTACCTTTGAAAATCCCACCCATTAGGGTTTTAAGTAACAGGAAGAAAAATACACATGAAACATCAGAGACCTAAGGTTAACAGAAAGCATTGTTTAGGGGTAAAAACCCTGATAACTTCATAGCATGTTCCTTTTGCCTGCTGACTTGTCAAAAGGCAAGATTCTTTCTTGGCAGAAGAACCCAAAATGTCTGTAATGACTTATTTCACATTGGACTGAAAACAAGTGCCAAATAAAAGATTTGCTGTATTGTGCTGTTTTCTGGATGCATAGATTTGCAGCTTTTGAAGTCCAGACTTTCTTCCAGAGGAGCAGATAGGGTCCTTCTGCCTCACTGACTACACTGAGCACTCCTTTTACTGGAAGTCCAAAATCTGTGTGTTGGCATAAATTTTCAGTGTTGCCTTGAGTGGGACTGAGAGAGAAAAGGAAGATGTATTTGTTGTGTGCTATATTTGTTGTGTGATATATTTGTCATGGATGGATGTGCCAAACACTTCAGCAAGTAGAGTCCAGCATCTTTGGAAGCTTAAGTACAGACTCTGTTATAGTAGATACTGCTGGGAGGTGAGGTTGGGGTGAACAGAGGTCACATCAGTTTCTCCTCCATTTGAGGGATGGATACTAAGAGGGAACAAAAAGGACTAAGATGGGGATTGATTTTTTTAAAAACCCACTGGTAAGAGCAAGCATAACAAAAACACTGACCTATTTATTTATTAATTTGTTTCCCCTTTTCAAGACCCTGCAGAAGCTTCAGTGAATTATGACTGCTCTCAAGAAGAGACAGATTCTTCAGAGAACACCTTGCATCCAGACTTTGCAAAAGTAATGGCTGTTATGTTTGTCCTTATAGGCTGAGTGGAAAGTGCTGCCTAGGTCAAAATGCCTGCCAATAGATAGTCATTACTGTTGTGAAAGGTTTAAGAATTGCATACACCCCATTTTGCATGTTAGAGCCATGATAAATAATGGAAGTAATTTTATTTCTGAGTTTTTGTTGGCTCTGTATAAATGAAAAATATTCCACTGTGTGTAAAGAAAGTACACGCTTGTTAGAGTGGTTTGATTTATACCTGTGAAGTCAGTAAGGATCTAACCCCTGCAGTTGTTTATGAAATTTTTACTTTTTAACCTGTGTTTCAGCAGACTTTGGCCCTTAGTGGGACAATGTTTACTGTATGACTTGCAGCACTTAAAGGAAACAAACTACAAACTGCTCATCACTTTCATTGAAAGATGCATGTAATACCAGGGAGATATTTTGGTTTCTAGATCTATCAGCCTACATCATGAAAATGAGATAATTGTTTTGAAGGTGCTAAAAGCTTATTGAGGAAAAGCTGTGCTGGAAATATATCATCACTGCTTTTTCTAAGTGGATGTATCGTGTCTGTAACCTTCTGTCAGGGAGCCTCTGTAGATACTATCTGCTTGTGCATACATACAGCAAAACGCCATCTGAGAATGTTATTCCTACAGATTTGAATGAAAAGCTGTTCATGAAAATGAGAACATAATTTGGTTTACATTTTACTTTCGGTCATATTCATTTTTAAGAAATGCTCACACAATTAAAACAGTTACAAGAAGAACAAAAGATAAATCATTATTGTGTTAATGTGGGAGGACAACAATGGTATCTGATGATTTTCTCAATAGACAGATACTTTCTTTACCACAAATAGTCTAGTTAAAGCAAATGTTTTCCTTGCTGGTGTCTTGCAAGGCTAAAATAGATGGTCTGCAAGTTGTACCGTTCTTGTATTGCCCTTTATATTGCTAATTCTTCTTCTTACCCCTTGCTCTACATGCCTGGCTGCAGCAGTAACCTGGGCCTGACTCTCATCTGTACATCTCTTGGTCCTGTATCTACCTAAACCAGGGACAGAGATGGGTGGGGAGAGGACTCCCAGCCCAACATTTGTGGATGTTCTGCAGTCTGTGGGATTCTGCCTGTCTGAAAGGCAGGACAGCACTTTCCCAACTGTCCTCTCTGTATTCTCTGCAACAAAAGAGGTTTTGTGAGGAGCTGTTTTTCCCTTGGGTTGTGAATACCTAAAGCATTTTCAGTGTGGTGAGCGACTATTTTGACATCTTACACCATGGACTCTTTAGTAATGTATATGAACTTGAGTTACTTAATTGGTTGTCTTTGGGGTTCCTTTGAAGTATATTGCAGGCTGAAAATCCTTCTTCACAAAGGCATAACCTTCAAAGAATGTTTGAAAGCACTTTGGAATACCTGCTGCAGAAATGAGGGCTGTTGTCATAAATGACACACCGATCATTAAAGGTTCAACAACTCTGGGTTTCTGTTCTTGTGCAGAAAACTAATTTATTGTCTGTCACTACAGTACATCGCAGAAACAGAAGAAACAGTGAAAGCTTCTCGAAATACAGAGCGACTAAATCTTTTCTCCTTGGATCCTGATATAGCAGTAAGTGAAATTACCTTTTCAAGCTCATGTAGGTTTTTAAATGCAGATGCTGAGCTGACAGGCTTAGCTAAGCTACCTGTGTGGCTGTGAGTTCACTGAACACCCCAGAGTTCTGCCCTGTGCTAATCTCACTTGTGTGCACAGGACTGTTAGACTGAAAAGTAGAATGGAAATAGTGTTTCTTTTCAGCTTCAAAATGAGTGTGGGGGTGGAAATACTGTCCCTGCTTTGCAGAGGTTTATGTACAGACTGCCCTTATCTGATCACAAAGTGATTGCAGTTGGGTGGGACCTCTGGAGGTCATCTTGTCTAGTGTAGCTAAACTTTGAGTCAGTAAAGCTGACTGAAAATATTACACGACCAGAAATTTTTCTTGGACTAGGAATGTCACAATAAGAGTTTTTTTTATTATCAGTTATTCAGTGCACTGAATTTGACTATGATATATGAATGGGTATATAAAGCAGTGGGAGGTACAGTTGGAGGTATAAAAGTCTATGTACGTGAAAGAAATTTAGCTGGAAATGTAGGAAGGGCAGATTGCTTTTCTTCTTATCCTCAACTTGCTTATTTAGTACTTGACTTCATGATCCAAATAACATTTCTGTTTGTGCTGATTGAATGTTTGTTGGTAACTTAACAATAAATTTTATTTTAATTGAAAACCTGCAGTCAAATCAACCCCAGCAATGTTATAACAATTATTAAAAAAAAAAATGAAATGCTGAGGTAGTATATAGGTGAATGAAAAGAAAGGGAAAGGTCTGAAATGAGATCTAAACATACACTGCTATGATCTGAAAGCTAAGGTTTTAGAAATTGTAAGTAAGTGAGGGAAACCAAAAGGTTCTGTTCTAAAACAAATGGTAAACTAGTTTGGATCCCTAATTCTGCTTCTGACATTGTGTATGTCCTCAGGCAATTTTATTTTGTCTTTTTACTTAATTTTCTAATCTATGTGTCATGAATAACTGTTATTTATGGTGGTAATATAAAGATATCAGTAGTGATTTTTCAAGGTTTTCAGGTAATTCAATGATAGTGAGCACCTCTAAAAGCTTCTTTAGTTTTGGATTGTCATGATTTTTCCATATATAACTAATCACCTAACTTATTTCAGTCAGTCAGTCCTCAGAAAAAGGAGTTTCCAGGGTCAAACTCAGTGATCAAGCCATTTGAAGAGAAACCTGCAAAGCGGATCCTGATAACTTGTAAATCCCTCAGTCTGAATCTCCAAGCCTGCGTTACTGAGAATGAAAATGATCCTGCAACTAATGTAAGCTTTGCTTATTTCCCTGTGTGCTTTTTCCTTTTCATCCCCTTGAAAAAGACTTCCTTTGCACTTATTACATTTGATAAACTCCTGCTCAGTCTGTCCCTTTGAAATGAGTAATGAAGCTGGGAAACTTGTCAGTATTTTGAAGCTGATTTAGATTGTAAACTTTTAGCCCCCGTTGAATGGGAAACTGAAAATGTTAAGATCCTTGAGGTTCTTTAACAATTGCTATAAGAACAAGTTTAAACTGCAAAGGTTTATGTAAGGAGGCAACTGAATATCAGTTGGTGGTGAGTAATTGGTATTTTTTGTTGTTTTTCTCAGGGTTTGGGGACCAGCCAGATTAAATTACAGATGAGAAGGCAAATAGAAAGGACAGGATGCTACATCTAGTAGGAAAGACCAGATTTAAAAGAAATTAAAAAAAAAAAAAAAAAAAAGACAAAGCAGAAAATTTTCCTTATATTTACTTTTAGAAAAAATGTGCAGGGAAAGGGAAGCTGTTGCTCTCAGTCCATAGCTTTAGGTTAATTCTTCCTCAGAAACAGGGAAGGTTTTGAGAAATGAGTCTCCTGGCAACTCAACTTTCATGCATTCCATGAGGTATCGATTATGATTTTGTTTGTGTATTTTCATATGAAGATGACCTCTACAGTGAGTGCATATTCAGCATAATGTGATCAATACTTTTTTTGTCAGACTGGAATAGCTGTTTAAGGGAAGTCATGATAACCAAACCAAGGGCATGCACTCGTTCATTACAGAGGCTACAAAAGCATAGAATATTGTACCTGCTGATACATTGCCCTTATCTCCTGAGTTTTAGACAGCTCAGAATTTGTCATCAAGAGTTTGTCTTTCTTACCCTGACTGATGTGTTTCATCAGAACAGTGAAAGACCTTTAGAGGTTACTTGCAGTCATAGGATTTAATTCTCTGGCACTATAGGATAGAACAAGTGGGTACTGTCAGAGCTGTTTGCATGCTCTCAGTTTCCTTGCAAAATAGAACATGTGTTTCCCACTGAATAATACACCCACGCGTTTGTGTTTGTACCAGCAAACGTTTTTCATATCGTTACATTTGTCATCATTTCTGGTCACATTTCTGAAGATCTCTGGAAGAGGCCCATCCTCACTATCCATTCTTTTATATCAAGTAAAAATTTGCATCAAAATTATTCTGTAGCATTTCTCTGAGGTCTGTTAATTTACTCTATCTGCAACAGAGACATTTCTGTACTCTTTCTGCAAGTTTCTGTGTTAGTTGCTGACTGCTGTTCTGGCCCAGTGTCAATGAGCTACCTTTAAAGGCCCCTAAATATTGGAATCTTTGTTGCTGGGTGGACGTGTGTTTTCAGTGAACCTCATAATCTGTAAACAGTCTTCATTTACTTTCTTTTTTCTAGTTCTATGAGCCTAATAAAAAATTTTATTCTGTCTCTCTCTTGGTTACTGCATTGTTTTGTTTCTGGTGTTTTCTCCAGGTGGAGCCTTTCTTTGTGAGTGTGGCACTGTATGATGTCAGGGATGGCAGGAAGATATCTGCTGATTTTCATGTGGATTTGAACCATGCTCTCGTCAGACAGATGATTTCAGGTTCTTCGTTTTCATTAGAAAATGGCACTGTTGAAAATATAGACTCAAATGAAATGGAAGAACCGCAGGTCAGGGGGTTCCCAGAAGAATGGCTGAAGTACCCAAAACAGGTATTCCACATGTGCTTAACATCACTTAGTGACTGTCATGATTAATTTCAGTTCAACAGCATTAATTTTCATCGGAGAATTTCCCTACTACCAGTGCTTCTTTTTTCAGTAGCATGCTTTTTTTTTTTTTTTAACAGTAGTACTTGAATACAGATGCATTTACAGTCCATTCACAATTCAAACAATTAATGTCTGTCGTTTAGAGAGACCAAACATGTTTCATGAATTCTTTGGGTTCATTTACTGATGTTTCCCAAACCAGCCAAACAAAACTGGACTTAAAGCCTCCCCTAAACTCTGTGTTAATCTCAAAGTATTCCCATGTTCTTGCTGTTACTGCCCCCCACTTGCCTTAAGTTGCATTTCTTCTGAGTGCTGTTCCCATGAGATGTGGCTGATTTAGGCTAGTGTTCTCCCCAAGGAATGGTTAGGTTAGATGACTCTAGCATGGTCATATGTTTCTTCACTTGATTTAGTATCTTTGCAAGGTGCTGATGGCACAATGTTATTGCGGAGCTAATGTGAAGATTTTAGTTCCATCTGACTGTCTTGAATGCACAGAGGGAGATCCTCTGTAACATTTTCTGAATTTAGTTTGGTGGCATTTCCATAAGCAAAGAGCACTAGCAGTATTTCATTTCATCAGTATTGCCATAAACCTTTTTGTTGTTCTCTTTTCTATTCTCAGGCTCTTTTCTCCATAAGTAATCCTCATTCTGAGATTGTATTAGTAGCAAAAATAGAGAAGGTGCTCACAGGAAACATTGCCGGCAGTGCTGAACCTTACATTAAGAATCCTGATTCATATAAGGTAATGTAACGGGAACAAGTTCCTTCTTTGCCAGTTTCAGCCTATTGGAAGCTGAAGACATTGCAGATTCTACTTGTGAACCTTACCAGGGCGAGTTCACCTGAAGCCTACTCCTTAGAAAGCAAATGCCCAAACTCCATTAACTTAAGATAAAATTATTACATGATGACATACTTCAACCTCATAAATGTTTTCATCATTTACACACACACACACACACACACACACACAAAAAGCCATTTTGACTGCAGCATATGAATCCATTCATGGTGCATTCTTATGCTAGTTATGTCCTAGCAAAGTGAAATTCTGTTTCAGTAATCTTTTATGAATTATGAGCTAGAGCACTTTGTATACTCTCAGAACTGGGGTAGGTGCCTACCTGTGTCTCTCTGAAAATGAACAGAGCATTTGCTTTAAATATATTAAAGCAATAAAAGGAATAGTAATTTAACTGCTCTATTTCTGTCCGAAGTGATACTGAAGAGGCTTAATTTGTCAGCAGTTGCATGATGCCTCTCCTGTCCATCCCAGAACCTTCTGTCATGGGCAAAATCAGGCCCAACTATTTTGGGGCGACTACAGCCTCTTCAGCTGGATATCCTGTTGTAGGTACTACTGACATATTACTGACGCAATTCATTGTTTTCTTTTTTTTTTTTTTTTTTTTAGTGTGCACAGAAAGTGTTAAAATCCAATAAACAATTCTGTAGCAAGCTGGGAAAATACCGTATGCCATTTGCTTGGTCAGTGAGGTATGTATTCTTCTTACAATTTGTAGTGATATCTTAGATTATTCTGCTCTTGGATCTGTATCCTCTTATTGCTTTCCACTTGGTCTGCCTAAAGCTAAGCAAAGCTTTCTGTGTGGTGCAGGACCCCAGAAGACTCTGCATCTTTATTAGTTTTTAGCCCTATTTTTCACACAGATAAACACTGGTTACTTTCTCATTAAATGTCACTGTGTTGGGATCTTTTATTTAAGTAGTGCAGTTGCTAGAGTAACAGAGGTAACTGACAGAATATCATGAGCTCCAACAGTGATTTGATGCTAAAAATTACTGAAATGTTTTCAAAGTCACAGCTTTTACAGTCTTTTCTTACAAAGATAGTTACTGTCATAGACAAGGATGTAATGGCCACCTAAAATACAGGTGCAATGATCTGAAGTTCTGCCTGCCACATTTCAGGGAAACATAACCACGAATTTGGAGTAGTGATGATTACACTACCGTGCCTTAGACCACGGTAATGAGAATGCTTTAGGTTCTCTGGTTCTCTTGTAGTTTTAGTGGCTATTAAGTGACAGAGACCTGTTACATTCTTGTTTTGGAAGGTGAAAATGTCATGTGGTGGTGCATTCATCAAAATGATATTGATGGGTGTCTGCTTTTTATTGATAGGCTACTTTTAGCATGTAATGGATGGTATGGTGGCAAGAGGTACAGCCTGGGCATTGGGCTGGCTTGAGGCTTTTTGCTAGCTCTGTCCTGACTGACAGTTGTTGGTGGCTCTACCTTCAGTTATATGTTCTATAACTCAGTCATTGCTTGTGTGTGCATGCCTCGGTACTGTGGGGGTTGGATACTTGGAAGCCTGAGCCTTCCTCTGTTAGTTTGTTATTTTCCTCAGGAAAATAAGACTGAAAAGACTTTTACATTGTGCTGTGTTAGCAGATGCACAGCAAGCTCAACATTTCACAGCCAGTTACTGTGTGTGCATGACACAGATGGCCTGCACGTGAGCAGAAGATGTACCTGGAATTGGTGGATGTCCCTCAGTTCCAGCAGGCAGTAGTTTTGGATCTCATCTTAATTCAGTGCTTCACTGCCCATAACATGAAGGAGCTTTCCTTCCATCTGTAGGATTAATTACAGAAAATACATTCAGGTGTGTTTATCAGCTCTTAAACCTTTTCATTGTTAATCATTTATGGGGGTGAGATAACTTAGTGTAAAGTCCAAATGACCCACATGTACAAATTTGTTGGCATCAGTGGAGTTGCACAAGGAATTTATTTAGATCAATGGGTCAAATTCTGCCCTCATTTACATCTGTATGTGTGTTAACGTTACTCTTCAGTGAAAGCAAAGTATGATTTGGCTCTGTACAATCTACTTCTATTTTCTCAGCTTGAAAATAGAAGTTTCCACAGGAGACTATCATATTACAGGGGAATAAATGGTCTGACTGTAATGAATAGTAAAACCCTGCATTTGAAATAACTGGAAAACACATTTCCATTCTGGCAATAGGAGTGATTCTATTTTTCTGTGGAAATTTTCTCCCTTTAAGCAGTTGCAGATGACCACAGTATGATTTTTACATATATGTTTAGTGAGCCAAAATTTGACAGTTATCTTTTGTACGTGTGACTGAAACTCTAGTTATCTTCTGTGGCATCCAGGTGGTTATCATTGTGCTAAAGGATGACTCGGGGTTCCTCCCTGACTTCTTGCTGGCACTGGCATGCTCTTGTGCCTGCAGTGTGTCAGAATTGTTTTCTACTTAAAAGTGTATTTCAATTGGAAATTTTGGACCTGGTATAGGTTTTCTGCTTTTAAAGAGATGTTATAAATGTGGACTGTCAGCTGATTTTATCAGAACAGTACAGTAATTGAAACAGTTAAAATACTGAAAAAAGTGTCATTTTCTATAGTGATATCTGGCAATTCGTTAAGCTCTTCTTAATCTCTTCAGGATTTTAGTTCTGTGTTTTCTTCTTATTACAATCTACCCTATAAATAAGTAGCAGGTAGTAAGGAATCATTAATAGATTAGTATTGGACTCCTGGGCTGTTGAAGTGTTTTGTTACATTTCTTTTTCCTTGACTTTGTCACTCATTGTTCTGAAATGCCTTTAGTATGTTCACTGTGATAAGGTGCTCCATCTGTGCCCAGGAACTGAAAGGAAACTGAAAGGATTCAGTGAAACATGTTATAAAGAAATGAAATAGTAATGTCTCTCTCAATTAATTTAACACAGGGTGCATTTGTACTCATCCTGGGATCTTCTTCCAAGAGTTTACTCCGTTATTTTGCATCTGGCAGCTATTTGTGCTGGCATCAATTACTTTTCTCACTGGCAGTGAAACAGAGAAGTAAATTAAAGAAGAAATATTGGCCAAATGATTCACAGAACAGCACTTAGTGTCAAGAACATTTTACTTTTGTTAAGCAATGTTTTTAGCATACAACAGTTGAATTCTAAGTTCATTAATTTGGATAGCTGTTACATTATCCAGTCCAGCCAATGTGTGTGACCCTTGGGGCTGTACAAAGGGCACTGCAATGTCTTAATTAAATCCTGCAAGTGTCAATGAGTAGGAATGGAAATATCTGAGCATGTTTTCCTGTGTGCCCAACAGCTGATACTTATTGTTCCCAGTTATAAACCATATCCTTTCTTTCCATTTCATTTGGCACTTTGTAGCTGGTTCACAAAAAAAAATTTAGTCAGTGTTCCACAAGCTTGTTTTATGAAGGCACAGTGTGTTGTTGTCTTGCTTCTGGAAGACATAGAACAGATTTAAAGCATAAGAAAACTCTGAAGAGGTCTCTACTGTGGTTTTTCACAATCATAGGCTTCTTTATGTGATGGGATCTAATGGTTGCAATGTAATGTTTTACCAAATTTTCTTTCATTAACATGATCAGTAGAGGGTAGAGAGGGAAGTGAGCTCGGGTGAAGTAAGCTTCAGCTTTCTCAATTGAGACTTAGCAACCAAAAATAAAAAGGGGAAAAATGGATGGATGCTGAGCTGGATGGTGATGATCTGTTCTAGCACTGAAACACAGGAACTCTGACTGTTGACAGCTCAACCCTACGTGTGAGGTGATTTGGGGCCATTTGCATACTGTAAGATTCTTAAGTCTTTGCAGGACTGGAATGTGTGTGTAAATACACTGAAACTGTCTATGCTCCTGCAGAGTAAAACTCTGAAAAGCTTTCTTGTGGAAAGCTCTGCAGAAAGTTCTCAGATTTGTGGAAGATTTCGGGTCATATCCTTATTAAAAGGTGATGTGACAATTTTGGATATTAAAACTGATATGAATGAGTGTTTGTAAAAATCTTACTATTCTTTCTTTATAGACCAGTGTTCAAAGATAATCAGGGAAACGTTGACAGAGACTCACGATTCTCACCTTTATTCAGGCAAGAAAGTAATAAGATTTCCATGGAAGATTTGATTAAGCTAATAGCCGAATACAGAAGGTAAGGAATGTTTTTTTAATTCTATTTGAGAAGGTATAAAAGCTTTATAAAGGCATGAAAAATATTTTTCACGGGTTTTTTCATCATTTAGCACGGTCAGCCAAAGTAGCTGAATTAGTGTTTTTCACATTAATCCAGTATCTGCCAAAGATTGCTTTAGGTTTTCTAGTTTTCCTGGAAAGTCATCTGGTGCATTAATAAATAGTACTGTAACCTAAAGATAGTAATTCCTTAGATTAGCTTCCATCAGAGGAGATGCAGGTAAAGTAACCAACAGGGTAACAGTATTGTAAAAACAAAATCAAACAGCACACTTTGAAGTGTGAAAAAGCATTCGTTAATAGTTTCTCTGTTCCTGGTTTGGTTTTTCTGAGTCGTTGTGACAGAGTTCAGGGAGAACACTGAAAGAAAAAGCTTTTCCTAGTGCTTGACAGTGTGTAAGTTAATGAATAGCAGTGTAGCTGGATATTCCTCCACACAAGTGTATAGATAGGTTAATTCTGCAGCAAGGGTTAGAAGAGTGACATGAGAATTGAAGTTTGAATTTCTTCCTGTAACTTGTACTCCAAATGCATTGGAAATTAATATAATTAGTTTTTTCTATTCCATTTACGTGAGATCACAGGAAGATTGAATATTGGCTAGAGGAATTGAATCACTCTCTTAATCTCTTGGATTACCTTACCGTTGCTGATTGGTATACTTTGTTGACATTCTTGATATTTAAATAAAAGTTTTCTGCTCTTCTTGTGTCTTTGAAGCATCTCCTTGATAAAAAGGAATTTAGTATCGTGGTTTTGGCATATTTCAAGTTGCTTAGGCACAAGAAGTACACCTCAGTCCCTTTTCAGCATAGCACTTTTCAGAAGCCATGATTCTGCAAGCTCCTCATGTCTCAGTAGTCACAGAATTGCTTTTAAAGAACATTTGTTTCAAACTATAAAAAGAAAACGTGCAAGTTAATTCTCATAAAGATAATTGTTAGTTCACCAGTTTCTTCCTCTTCCATAAGCTGTGACCACTTGCACAGAGAAGGAATAAAGCCAGGAAAGAAAAAATATTTCTTCCCTCCTGCTGCATTTCTGAATCTGGCCACCAACAGGTTTATTTTAAAGGTGTTTACTACATATTCATATCTTAAATCAAGGTCTGTTTTTCACTTAGGTTTAATTTCTATGTTGGGTCTTATGTCCCTTGTTCTAATTTTCTAAAATGTTCTCATTTCTGTAATTGCAGAGCAGAGAAGATCAGCAAAATACAGACTATACCTGGCAGCTTGGAGATTGCAGTTGATTGTGTTCCTTTGGAGCATCCAAGTATGATTCCACTTTATGATTAAGTATTATAATTAAATAGGTCATTGTAATTGGCTTTCTGTCCTTAGTTGTGCTGATCAGACAGTTCTGGTTGAACTGTCTGTTAATGTGTAGAAAAATGTATGCAATTGTTTGGGAAGATAATGTTCCTAAATTAAAAAAAAAAAAAACATAACATATAAAATTAATTACACTGTTCTTTTCTTCCTGTACCTGTGCAGATACACTTTTGTGATACATGTCTCTGTATGTGATGAAAGTGCAGGGGTCACTTTCTGGTGTCTAAGAGTTCCACCCGGAGAACTGTCTGGGCTTCTCTTAAGCTAGGTGTTAAGAGCCTGGCAATGTCCTCTGTGAATCAGCACATATGGGATGATTACCAGTAGATTTCAAGTGTGCTGATGGGATGGAGGACTTCATTCAGAAGCAGCTCTGGCAAAAATGCAACTGCTAGTACAGGTGCTTCTAATTTAATCCTGTTTTTGTTTCAAGGGACATATTTCTGTGACCCACTGTTGCAAAAAGCTCAGGACCATCTCAGCTCCTCTGAATTAGTTTAACAGTTTCTGTTGTTCGGATATCATTACATCTGTGGTCCCTGTTATTTAGTTCAGAACAAGCACAGCAACTGCTCAGTGTCAAGATGGAGATCAGATTGGGATATCGATAAAATATGTTCTGTGTGATAGTAATGTGCTATGTATGTGCATGCTGAAATATGCAATGATCACACATTTTATACTATCTTCACATGGTATTAGATTAAAAATAAATAAATAAATAAAGGCAAAATGTTCCCAAGCAGCTTGGACCTTTCATTATTACCTGGCTCAGTTCACTGTGGCCAAGCGAAGGTCTGCTGTTAAAGGTGTACGCTATTGAGGTGCTGAGTACATGTGGAAAGTCAGCAAAGATTCCCTTGCCTTGAACAGTAACAGCTTTCACATTTCTTTGGCACAGGGAGAGTTTGTCTTACTTTGAGTAAGGCTATTAAAAAAATGTGAAACTGTAAAAGTTTAATGAATCCTAGAGCAAGCAAATCTTGGTGAAAACTTCAGTCAGCTCTGAAGGAAGCCCCTGTAACAGCTGTAACCAGTCCTGTGTAACTCCTTCCCACTGAAAACAAAGGTCTGGCTTAGTGCTAAAATCCCTTTTTTGCCAAGAAGAGACAAAGCAAAGGAAGCTGGCTACAGATCTTGTCAAGAAGCTGCCGTACAATTGTGTCTCTGGGGATGGGCACTGCTCTGCTTCACATTAGCATCAATTTGCATTAGACAGCTGCAGTAGATCTTTGGTTTTGTATGATGCTATTTGCAAGAGCTACAGCAAGAGCTAGAGTTAAGGATATATCAAGAGCTGTCTGTGCTTAGGCTGGTAGAAAACTGTTGCTTTTTTTGCTGCATAGGAGGGGGAAAAAAAGGCCAAATTTGTGTAGTTTTAGCAAATGGGAAGGAAGAAAGGAAATACCAGTGATGCCTGGTCCCTGCTTGTTGTCTGAACTCTGAAACTGGTGGGAGGACAGCAGCCGTGTCCCCTGCTTTCCCCTCTAGAATACATCTTAAAACCCAGAACTGAACAGCTCCATCTGTGCAGAGGGCAATCATGGAGAGAGGCTGGTGGCCTTGCAGCCAGGAGCAATGTGGCTGCAAGCAAACTGGGCTCCTGCCTCTGCATATGCACCTGTGAAATGTGAGGCATAGGGACCAGACCTTCACAACCAATGCCATAATCTTTGATTTTTCCAGATGGCTTCTTGTTGCTACTGCTGCTTCTGAGAGGGCAATAAAAACCTGTTGAGTGCATCTGAGCTGCTGCTATTGAAAAGCTTCACGCTACTTACATTACTTACAATAATTTTTATATGCAGTTGAACACTATTTCTGTTCCTCTGTGAATTTTTCATGGGCTACAGGAAGCACAGTGTGCTGAGCATGCAGCAAGACTCCTGCAGAGAGCTGCCAGCTTATCTTTATGTCAGCTCTGTCTTTCTCTAATAAGAGGCAAGGTTAAATGGACAAAATAGGCACAGACAAAATGCTTATAAATCAAGTTTGGGGGCAGTTGCCCAAAATCTAAGATATAACATGTCATTTTCTTTTTAAGATAAGTTGCCTGAGATTTGCCCAAAGAGACAGCGTTTAGGCTTTGATCTTAGCTTTGTAGGCTGAGACCAGTGAGTGATCTCCAAGTACTGGGAGCCTTCGTAACAGGAGAGCAAACACTTCAAAGTCCATACGTGACCCTGAAAGTCTTCCCTGATCAGTGGTGGAACTGGTGTGATTGCCTACTGGCCCTGGTCCTGAAGCTAGGGTAATGAACCTTCCCAGGGGTTCTTTGCAGCCATCAGTGGTCCCTTCTGGCTGACAGATGCAAGTGGTTTAACTTAGCAGTTCCAATTTTGAATTGGGAAATACAGAAGTTTTCATGGATTTTTTTCTGGTTTAAATCAGAAGCCATGCCTGTTGTTGGGTATACAAGTGAATGAGACACATAATTTCAGTGGGCAGCAGGCTGGGAAGAAGGTTTTCCATGTCTGTCTGAAACAAAACAAACCAAAAGCAGCCTGTATGGCTGGCACAGAGTTGCTTTTCCTCTTTCCTGCTTGTGCTGCAAAAATTCTGTGCTATCCTAAAACTGGTAATTTCTTCATGTTGGTTTTGAAGAAAGTAAAACTGAGAATACTATATGCAAGAGATCACCAGCTTCTTCCAGCTTCCTCCCTGCAAATCAGTGGGCTTTTTCAGTGGATCACCATTAGGCTTAAGGGAAGAATTATTACGAAGAAACTTCAAATTTCTTTTCCCAAAGATCACTAAGGACACTCCTAAGTTGATGACTTACCCATACCTTCTCAGGTGCTTGTCTGCAAACTGTCCTCATGTTTTCCATTCTGAGATTGCGTGTCTCACTGATTTAATGGTGCAGATATACACAGTATCTGTAATCTCTCCCTGTTGTCTGGGTGACAATTTTTGTTTTCGTCTTCAGTTTCTTAATTGGATTTCAGTCATCCCAATTACACAGTGTATTTAATCTAGTATTGTGTTGCTTGTTTCTTCATTTTGTTTATTATGTTATTAGAAGATAGAAAGGATTAAATGAGGTATTGGACTGTAAAATTAATTAGAAACAGCATCAGATATTCATCACTTCTTTCACTGAAACTGTCAGTATACTAATGGTACTGTTATGCCATCAAATACCTTCAAATGCTGTGAATGTCAGAAGTTTTTCAGTGCTGCACTGTTGAACTTCAGTGAGATAAAGCATTTAAGTTCGATGCATGTAATTCTGGATTTACCTGAATGCAAGATACAGTGAAGTTTGACCCACCACATCTCAGTATTGCATGTTCTTAGTTGTAAGACTGTATAAGAAAGTTCATAAAGGATGGTTTTCTTTTCTGTTCTTTTGAAGATTGTGTAACTTCGTCTTTCATCCCAGTCAAGCCATTTAATGACATCAAGGAGCATCAACCTACAGTGGAAGTTGAGGAGTTTGTGCAGGAATCAACAAAATATTCTCGACCTTACAGAGTTTACAAGAACCAAATATATATATATCCAAAACACCTCAAGTATGATAGCCAAAAACATTTCAATAAGGTACAGTATGTGATGATCAGTTCAGGCCAGTACCGACTAGGTATATGTTACATGATCTCTGTTATTGGAATGATGGAGTACTTGCCAGAAAGTAGAGAAAAATGATGATGCAAGTCACTTATATATATATATATACATATATATATATATATATATGTTTATATTTCCCTATGAAGTCATAAAATGTTACAATTTTAACAAAATAAATTTGTGGATTAGTTTTACATTTTATCGCTAATTCATGGACTATTCTTAAATTTTATCACTGATTCATGGAGAGAGAATGTGACAGTAGCTTTTTCACAGTCTTCAGAAGTCACATATTTCAATGAAATGATGTATGCAGACAATGAATCTGGACTTCTATTTATTTTAACTGAAACTGGAGAACTGCTTGCATTTGTATGCGGGTTGCTTTGTAATCTGCTTCTCTGCAGTTGATTTGAGGCCTGCTTTCTGTTTGCCAGTACTTTGAAAAATTATTTCTAGTAATAGCACTGGAGGGAAGGCAGGAAGGCATTTCAAATTTGCATGTTTTTTCCTAGATTCTGAAAAGAGCTGATTTCACCCCTTGTTGCTGGCCTGCATTTTTAGTTATCCTAGTTCTCATCTGAACTTTAATATGTTCCTATTTTTCAGGCACGGAATATAACAGTGTGCATTGAATTTAAAAGCTCTGACGAAGAAGGAGCAAAGCCACTGAAGGTGAGCACCACAAAAGGTTATTCAGAGAACACTGTTTCTGAGAGCATTACTTATAAAACATGTGAATGGAAACTGTAATGATCTGGAACAGTTCAACTTATGGTTTTTACACTGAAACTTGCTTGGTCTAAAATTCACTGTTTACCTGAATTTTCTCACTGAGCTTAGGGTGCTTCATGAAAAAGAATGAGGCAAAAAATTAGGAAACTTTAAACTTGATTCTTAACTTTGCTATTGACCAAGTTCTATAACACAGCATTGTTATGTCAATTCTCCATGAATAAAGCTGTCATCAGGAGCCTCTGGACTGAACTGTGCCAGCAAGGGAATTGTTAACAGAAGTCAGTAAAAGCCTTAAGTTGTGTATTGAACCTCATAAAGATGAAGTAGCTTTTGTCAAGCTATTTGCAGACTTTGGAATAACAAACAAGCATAACAGCAAGGAAGAAGTCTAAGGAGTGCATTGCTTAGTATATTCAGGGTAATTTTCATGGATCAATGAACTGTTACTGGAAGTTTGTTTAAAAATATTAATTTGTAAGCAATTATCAATCTTTCATGATACTGTCTTTAATATGTATGCGTAATAGATATACCAAGAGTACTATCATCAGCTAAATTTGACAATATAATCAAAGTATGTTGCTTTTATCAGTGCATTTATGGGAAACCAGGTGGACCATTATTTACAACAGCAGCCTACACTGCTGTGCTACATCATTCCCAGAATCCAGATTTTTATGATGAGGTCAGTCTGCTTTTTTTTACTTATAAAATACTAATCTCACATGTTTGCTAACGTGACAGGAAAACATGTAAAGAATACCTGTTAAAGTTTCTTGTGTACCTGTATGGAACTCTGTTATATCAGTCTACATGTGCATGATATATCTCAATGAGTCTTTCCTCTTTATAAGATGTCGTGAGTACATTTAAGATGCTGTAGAATTAATTAGGAGCAGCCTCTCTACTTTGCTTGTCTGGATTGCGTTAAGGATCTAATGCATCGCTGAATTTGATGGAAACAATCAACATGATGAAAAGTGGAAAGAAATGTCAGAACAAATTCCTCTGAGATATAAGAACTGCATTGGGGCATTTTTGTTTATCCAGTGATCTGAACAGAAATCACAGTGATGTGTAGTGGCTGCAGCAAGGAGTTTAGCTCATGCTTCATAAGATGCAGCTCTAGAATGCTGTTTGTTTGTTGGCCTTTGCCAAATGCTAGATGCCCATCTTCACCATGCATTTTTACATTTCACCAACACCAACTGTGATTTCCAAGCTTTCTGCGGGTGAATTTAAATTCATCCTTTCAGTGATCAGTGCATTTGATGCTGTAATAATGCCATATGTCTTTTCTGGATTTTTTTACTACTGCTTCTGTGTAGTGATAATGCTGGCAAACAGCACCAGCAACTCTGGTTAGCCAGTTAACCAATATTTTCCAAACCATTTGATCTTGGAAGAACTTCCAAGTGTTAAAATAGAAGTAAGGTCAGCAAATACATCTAGGCATTAATTTAAAATTTGTGTTTAGGAGCTAGGGTGGAACATTTACATTTTCATAGAGTAATTTAGATTGGAAAAGTCCCTTAAAAGATAATTATCAGGTCTAGCCATCAAAGTTAATTTCAGTGGTTTTGGAGCTATGTTCGCCCTACTCCTTTGCAGGTAGGGTTAAGGATTATAATACATCTAACAAAATGCTTTTCTATGATCTCGATGAGCCATCTGCTTTGGGCAAATTACTTTCAGTGTAAAGGGGGAACTGAATTCAGACCTTAATAGACAATATGTCTGGAAGAGGCATGCACCTGTCCTAAGTGTTATCGGTATTAGTCAGAAAAAACAGCAAATGTGATCGTGAAAATAATGTGGAATGTTATCAAAAAAGTTGTCTTAATCTCCTTGCCTGAATGCCCATTTCATATCTATACTTATGGTATTAGATTCTTACCCATAAGCTGATTTAACACTGGAAGCATTTACTAACAATTTCTAAGCCTTACTTTAGCATAGTATCAGCTTGAATAAGCATTATCACAGTTCAGAAGGGCAAAGTGTCTTTCTCATTAGTTCCTATGGTAACATATTTTGATTACTTGATGTATTTATTCCAGTAGGTTAATAATATGTCAGTTCAAATCTGTAGGGATTTGTGGATGATGTGACATGAGATTTCAGATGTACCAGAAATTCTAAGTAAAAGTTGATTTTCATGTTCAGCATAACGTCATGGCTTACAACTAGCCGAGATTTCATTTTAGTTTTCACTTAGATTGCCTTAAAAATAAGTGATGGCTATTTACAACTGCTAAAGTTCAAGTTATCTCTTGTAAGCAGGTTCTATAACTCTTTAGTTCTACGTTCTTTTATCTTCTCTCATCAAAAATGCAAATATTCATCCACAAGACAGAGAAGAAAAAATCTGTTTTAGTAGTAGATAACCTTCCAGCAATTTCTGTCAATGAATATCTATTACCAAGGCAGCAACAGCACCACGCAGATGAACAATTGTCAGAAAAGGCAGACTGTACTTAGACCTCTGTGTAGAGAGATGTCATTCATTTAGACCATCTCTAATGCCTGGCTTAATCAATATTTTAACTAAAGTGAGGTGTAACATTTTACATTTCAGGTGAAAATTGAACTTCCCACTCAACTCCATAAGAAACACCACATTCTGTTTTCATTTTATCATGTCACGTGTGACATAAATGCAAAAGCTAATGCCAAAAAGAAAGAGGCTCTGGAAACACCAGGTACCTGTAGCAGAATTACTTTAATTATAAATATAAATGATGTACATTCAAATAAGGATTTTAGAATTTCTGTCTGGATCTAAATTTGAGCAGCTTGTTCTCCAAGGTGCCATATTAATTTGTTCTTGTGTGCAGTGGGATACGCATGGCTTCCTTTGTTGAAAGATGCTCAACTTGCTTCCCAAGAACACAACGTGTCAGTAGCAAGCAGTTTGCCTCCAAATTACTTAAGCCTTCAAGAACCTACTACTGGAAAGGTATTAATTCAAATTCTTATACTATTCCAATAGCACACAGTAGTTACTTGCAAGCATTTTATGTGAGATCAAGTTTGCATTTACACTTATCTAAAAGTCATTCATTTTTTGAATGCTCGTGTGTATAGTATCAAGTATATAAATGAATGTATGTAACACTGGGCTGTGAGCCATATGCTGTTGATTCAGAAGCATAAGTGGAATAAATGCATTTTATAATTTTCTTCTACAGTATTATACTTAACATCTCCAAAACTCCAGAAAGAACCTTTAATGACAAACTCAGGCCATATGACATTCATTCTCCAGTTGATGTGATGCACAATCATGATTCATTCTCCGGCTTTGCAGTGTTATATCACTTTTTCCCACTGATTCTGCCCAGTTTGGGTTATTTATGCCTTGTGTTTGTTTTACTATTGTCATGAGGACAGGGTAGGGCAGTGATCTGGTCCCTTGAATTATAATGTTCATGTCCTCTTGCTGAAAATTTGGCTTCTGTTGCACGGTTTTCTGTGAAAGTTATTTGAAAACAATAACTGTCAGAGTTCTTATGTACTCACGTGCAAACTTATGCAGTGAAAAAGAGGTGCTGACTTGAATAAATAGGATAGAACAAAATATTTTTTTTTCTTTATTTTAATAGCAGATCGGCTGTGATGTAAAATGGGTAGATAGTGGGAAGCCACTTTTCAGAGTGTCTACTTTTGTTGTATCAACAGTAAATACTCAGGTAAGCTGAATTTCCTCTTAGCACTGTTACCTGCTTATAAGTAAAAAGTGTCAAGTCTGAAAGATACTTTCTCTCCAATCTCGTATGACAATGATGGAATGCACTTTTTAAGGAAAAATATGACTTCAAATCATGCTAAAATAAAAATCATGGAACATCAACAAGAAGGAAATAAATTATGAGTGCTGGGAAAATAAGTCTGGCCATTGAAGTCCCCTGGATTTTGAGGAAAAGACTAATTGGTCACAATGTAAAAGGAGAAGATTGGTCACAGGACCTAGAAATGTTTTGCATATAATAGGGTATACACAGTGGCCGAAGGATAGAGCTAACTAACTTGATCTGTCTTTCAAGGAGTTATGTCTAAGACAGTAGGTACCAAGTGTCTTCTTCAGTATCACAGGAATTGAATTCTAATCCTTTCTATAAAATAAATTAACGTGATCATTTGTTTATCATTTAGGATCCGTACCTGAATAACTTCTTCTATCAGTGCCAAGAAAGGGAGAAGGATTTCTCTCAGCCTCCTACCTCAAACTTTATAAGTTCTTGTAAGGTAAAGTAACCTGCAGCACAGAATTATGCTATGAAATTGTATTTAGGACTTTCTCTCAACTGATCCCCACCACAGCACAATTCTCAGCATGGTATAGGTTTTAAATACTGAGTTTAAGTTAACTAGAACAAAGAGATTAAGGGATGTTTTCAAAAATCAAAGTATGAATTATTTATAGGTTATACCTCTACTGAATGAAGATCTTATTTGTTAATTTTTGAATAAACATCAAGGATATTGGACAAAGTTTAGGAATCCAAGAAAACTTCTGAACTTTCTAGCGATCTGCATAACCAGAATGTTTTGGGTTTTTTTATTTGCTTCTTGTCTTGTACCTTTTAAAAGATTTCACTTAGTTGTCCCATTTCCTCACCTTGTGACTGTACTGCCTTCTACATGTTGAAACAGGACAGGAAATAACTAGCTTTCATATTGGAAATCTCTTAATTTTCTTGTCCGTTACAGAATTTACTGAGAATAGAGAAGATCCATGTAATTATGAACTTTCTTCCCATAGTCCTGAATCAACTCTTTTGGGTTTTGGTGCAAAACAGTGATGATGAAGTTACAACAGCTGTGACCAGGTATCTGTGTAATTTTCATATAAAGGAAATAATTGTACATGTTCATCCAAAAATAGCTGCTCTCATGAAAACTGACTACGGTGTTTACACTTGAGCCCTTAACATAGGGCTCTGACAGTAATTCATGGAGAAGCATGGTATCAAGGTTGGCTCTGCTACCAACAAGGAGAGCACTTACCATGGTGGATGTGTCTCTGTACCCACAGGCAATGGTAGTTACAGGTTTCATTCTTGAGGAGCTAAGTACTTTCTAATGAACCTGAATATCAATTTTAATTTATGTTTGAATCTGAGGATGTGGAATTCAGCATAGAAAGAGGTTACCATCTTGGAACAGCCAGCAGAGTCAAACATTCCAGGGCATTTCCATTCTAGGGCATTTTCTAATTGGAAATATATATCAACAATAACTGAAAAGCAATGGAAGCATTTTCTGGTGAGTTGCAAAGAGCTGGAATGATTTTCTGAGCCTCTCATCCTTCACATAATGAAATTGTTGTTATTGATGCTGTTAATCAGTGTGGCAGGAAAAAAAAATACTGGAAAGATTATTATTATTCTCTGCAGGAGGGCAGAAAGTTGCATTGCATTTTCTTTTGGCCATAGTGGTGTTTCTGTTGTACTTCTGCCAGGAGCTAAACACTGTGACTATAGCTAGTAGGAAAAAATGACAACTCTCAGTCCTCAGCAACCCTGTTATACTCCAATTATTTTCCAGAATTAATTTCTGAAGAAAGATTAACTAGGAAGACTTAAACAAGGAAGCTGAATTTCTCATCTTAGCCTTGGAAAAATGAGTTTTAGTATACTAAGTCAAAGGTTCATGGCACCTTGCAGAACAAAGTTCTGCCACACCTAGACACTAGGAAATGTGTCAAGCAAATGTGTGATTTCATGACTACATGCAGTTTTCAAAGGACCTTTGTCCAAGAAGCCTTCATGGCCAGCAGATCCACTAGTGTTAAGACCCACTAGGGAGATTGAAGAATCCTTTCCTTGGCTAGAATTAAGGTATCAGTGACCAACAGGAAATTTCCAACAGGAAAAATCAATAGAAGAAGCAGATGTTTAAAAACTAGAGTGAATGATTAGATGGAAAAATAGAAGGATGCTTTTTTATTTTTTTTCATGCATCATGATCCACCTGGTTACGGGGAGAGGGGGGAACTTGTTTTTTTCTCTTGTTTATGTGGTGGCTTTTGTGCTAGTACTGTTGATGTCAACAAGAATTTGCTCATCTACTGTGTGTTATTCATTGATGTGTCCTATATATACACACATTGTATTTTGTTCTGAATAGCTTGGAGCAGATTGTGTTGAACTTATTAAAAGCAACAGCAACAGAATGAAAGCTTAGAATTGCTTATGTGTTGGGGAGAAAACATTATGCCTTTTATACTCTCTCACGATTACTTACTTGTCCAGAGGCCCAGACGTGGCATCATTTCTTTGTCTTATCTTTGCCAGAGCTTATTTTACTTTCAATTCAGAGTAAAGGCTGAAGGATCAGAATGGGCCCAAATAATTTCATCATAAAATTTATATTACGCTAAAAGATTTACTACTTCTAATAACAACAAAAACTAGATATATGTGAAAAAAATGACCTTTAAAGAATTACAAAGCTGTTGACTGCTATAATAAGAATTGGTGAACCTGAGTCTGGAATGTACCTGTTGGTGTCTCTATGTATTAATTATCCATTTTAGTTAAGCTATTATTATGAGTGCCCTTGAATTTGAGATATGGTTCACTGAGTTTTCATATTTATGAACTGTTTCCTCCTAATTATTTCAACAAGAAGTTAAGATTATGAAATTTCAGGATGTTTTCTATATCAAATATCTGAAGTCTGGAAAAAAAAATATGGGGTCATAAATGGGGAAATCTTATGGTTTAGTTGAAGATAACTTCTTTCTTGAGTCATGTGTTTTCTGAAACAAGATGATATCATGCAGAGGTGGCTCACATAAAAGAGATCAGGTGTTTCAGGAAAGTTTTTTCAAGTACTTCCACTTCTGCTGTTGATAGAAGCAGAGACTTGAGTTTGGTGTTTGCATGACCTGAGCAATTCTCTTCCATTTTAATCATCACCAAGGTGTTTTGCAGAAGCTGAAAGCATCTCTGATTGTTGTGAATGCCCACCCTCTCCCTGCTGAACAGAAATGAGAAGGTGCTGTGCTCAGGCATTTGGGCTGTGGCTGAGTCCCAGGCAATGCACAGGCACTGCAGGAGGGAGGCATGCTCAGGCTGGAACCTGGGCTTGTGTCTTTGGCTGTCAGTGCAGATTTGGATCATTGTCCTTAGGGACTGTTTTAAATTGGACCTTGATAACAGAATAAAGCAATACATTAGATGACCCTTTTCTGCCTTGTGACACAAAACAGCTCAATTTGTATTTTCTGGTTTTTGTTTATTTTCCAGGGTTCTTACTAATATTGTTGCTAAATGCCATGAAGAACAGCTAGACAACTGTATCAATTCCTATGTGATGGTATGAATGCTGTTAAACTTAAGGAATTTTATACTGTTATTTTGTTTTGGTTTGTGTTGTGGTTTTTTATTTTTTGTCTACCCTTAGCTGTACTTGCAGCTTCCTCTGTATTAGCATAATAGCTTTCTGCTGCTGGCAGGCTGGGTGACTCAGCAGTGAGGAACTAAGATGGGACTTGGAAGAGGCTGAGTGAATTTCAGTCCTATTTTAAGTTTCTTGTGGCACCTTGGACAAATTACCCTGCCCCTCCACACCTTAAGTGCACCATATACAGCAGGGGCTCTCCATTCAGTGCTTCAGTTTTAGTTCCAGCGTTAAGAACTGTTGTTTGATGTCTCCAAGGTGTGGGTTTACTTTAATGCTTCATGAAAAAGTGTTTTTTGGGAGATGCATCTGAACATTTTAGTCAAATTGTAATCTCAGGTACCATAACTGAAACCCAGAGGAATTCAAGTCCAGCAGAACTGTTGAGGCTGAAAAAATAAAATGTATGTAACATTTAAATATAGTTAATTCAGTGGTATTAGCATCTACTTGAGAACTTTAGAGATTTGTATTAGAGACCTATTGTGGTTAAATATCTTTGAAATAGCAGGTGATTAATCAGACTATACCAAAAGTCCATTTAGCTTGTTTTCCCATTTCCAACAGCAGCCCAAAGCTAATAACTGTTAATCTCTTTTATCCATCTGTAAGGCAATGAATAATACCTACTTTTATTTTTCAAATAAGTAAATTCAGAATTGAGAGTCACTCAGACACTGTAATAATGCGAAATTACACTGACTTAACTAAATGGACCCAGAAGTGTCAAATTGCATAGGGAGAAGCTTATTGCATCTGCTCTGGAAATAAAGCTGAATAGTAATTAGTTATTTTCAAGGGGTAGTCCTTTCTTTTGCAGTCTTTCTTTCTGTATTGAAATAACGTTTCTTCCTAGCTGATGTGGTAGTAGTGCTCTTATTTTTTGGGAAGCCATAATTGATCCCAGTACCAAATTATTAGCATAAGAAAATATCAGATAAACCTCATAGTAAATCTATTAGTTCTGGGGGGTTTGGTAGGTAAATTCCTATCCTGAGAGCCTGATTTCTAAAAGGAATTTAGTTTCCCTTCTATTGGTTCTAGTGGGTGCTTTACACCTTTCAGGATGAAGGGTTGCTACTAAGTCTAACAGTAGCCACTGGGAGAAAGGAGCAAGTGAAAGGTGCCCTGCCTAGGTGGATGAAAAACCTTCTTTGCTTTCCTTCACTTGCCTATTCTTTGTTTCCATGTTGAAATGGCTTGAAAGGAAGTTTAGAGGTATGAGGGTCCTATGCCCTACGGGGGGGGGGGGGGGGGGGGGGGAAGGGAAATACTGTGGGTATGATTTTTAGCAGATATACCTCTTGCCCTGAATTGAAATCAAAACCAAGTTCTGTTTAAAACTCGGACTTTGTAGGGGAATAGAGCTGTGCCATTACTGCTAGGGGCAAAATTTGTCAGCTGTTCATAGTGAATAAATAATTTATCTTCACCTTCTGAGACTTTTTGTATTTCTTTCAGTATGTATTTTGATGACTTTTTATTCCTTCTTCAGTATGTGTTCAGAACCAAACCATTTGAGGAAAGGACTGTCCATGAGGAGCTGGCCAAGAATATGACTGGTCTTCTGAAGTTAAATGACCAAGTGACTGTGAAACAGGTTTTAAAGGTGAATGATGCTCAATTAGCCCATTTGTAGTTTTACAACTGGTTTTCAGCCTGAAGCTTGTTTGTCACATCTTTCTCCCCTCTTTTTTGTCCTCTTTTTCTATATGAGTTCTGCATAAATCAAGCCTAAATTGATTTAACAGAATAGATATGCAAGACTTAATACAATTTACTCAGAGTGCTATGGTTTGCATAAAAAAACAACTCCTTTCTCTTACTAAGCCTGGATGGGCAACCTAATTATTGCATAATATCACATTAGCACCTACGTTTAGGATATTTTGGTTTAATTTTTATTTTAGAATCTGGGTTTGTTCAGAGGAGCTGAGGAGAGCCCTCATGGCGGCTGCAGCTCCTCACAGGGAGCGGAGGGACAGCGCTGAGCTCTGCTCTCTGGGGACAGTGACAGGGCCAATGGGACCAGCATGGAGCTGTGTCAGGGGAGGGCAGGTGGGGGCCAGGGGGAGGTTCTGCATCACAGGGCGGTGGGCATGGAGCAGTTCCCAGGGCAGGGAAGTTGGACTCAGGGGTCCTGTGAGATCCTTCCAACTCAGGATGTTTTATGACTATGATCCAAAGTTACTAAAATATACAGTACTCATGCTTTTTCATTTATTTGTCATGTTGAGTTTACCAGTGTGCTTTACTGAGAAATGCATTCCATCTCTGAAGAATGGAATTGGCCTCATAAAATATTTGTCAGATAATCATTTTTCCTAATCTCTTTTTTCCTTCTTATGCACAGCACTCCTGGTTCTTCTTTGCCATCATATTAAAATCAATGGCGCAGTACTTGGTTGATACAAAGAAAACAAAGGTAAGCATACTATATTGCTCTTAATTAATGAGGTGATCAGTCTTTAAAGGAAAATATAAAATGCTGCATCATGTTAAATAAACGTATTTGGATATGTCTTCTTGAGTGGTCAGAAAATCAAAAAGTTGTTACACATTTTAAAATATGGTTTTTACCCACAAAAACTATTGCCTGCTAGGCTCAAACCTATTATTGATTGTACAGAACTAGCAAGCCAAAATACAATTGCATCTGTCTTGTAGCAGATGAATGAAAATGGAATGATAATTCTATATTTTTTCTTGGCTACCTGGCAGAGGATAACTAGATCACAGATAAGTGATCTAGAAGCTGCTTTGAGAAAACCTGTCGTAGCTGGAGACATGCATTTTTATTTTTTTTCCTCCAATCTCTTTTCTGCCTAATTATCAAAGATACTTTCAGTGTACTTGTGCTGGCATCTGAAGATAGCTTTTCCCAATTTTCTGTGGATGAGATCTATGAAAATCTATAAATACTTACATATCGTTCTGTTGAATTATCTGTGCTTTTTATAGTCTTTACCCCTGATCCAAACATGATTTCAGGTTTAATATGCAGTGTTATCTACTCTGAAGTGATGATCTATTCACTGCTTAGGTTTGTCGAACTCAGAGGTTTCCAGAGTCATTTCAAACAGAGCTGGATACACTTGTGATGGTCATGGCAGACCATGTTGTTTGGAAGTACAAAGATGCTCTTGAAGAAACTAGGAATGCAAACTACAGCACTGCCAAGTTCCTCAAGGTATATATTTTGTCATTACACTTAATTGCCCATACGTAATGCAAGATTGAGGCTATTCTGCTCTAGTCAATGGGAAAAAAAGCAATTCTGAGTGAGTGATGGTTCAATTTCCAAGTTTAGTATTGACTTATAGTTCAGTTTTTTCTATTCCCCTGGGTCTTTGACAATGCAAAAGCTTTTTCTAAATCTGTTCTGAAACAGTTCTAATTGATTTATATCTATCCTCTAAAAGAGCCAAGTTTGCAAATTCTACAGATTCTTACGTTGTATTCAAATTAATATGAAGTTTGGTAATAAATATAAATGTATTTGAGTTGGTATTTTTTCTTTCAATACTGTAGCTCAGAATGGCTGTGAGTGGATTAACTTTTTCTAATCGCAACCACAATAGGCAGCTTTTACAAATCAAAATAAGTTAAGTGCAAATATTATATGAAATACTGTAGCCTACTTCTTTATGTCCTTTTTTAATGTCCTTTTGTTTACTGGATAGAAAGAAATACATACCTGCCTTGGAAAAGTCATAAAAAGGGGGCCAATTGTTTTGTTTTTCTTTGTCCTAGTATTTCCCAATCATATTTATTTTCCCAACATCAAGTTAGTTGTGGAGCATTGGAAAATTACCATTCAGTAAGTGGCATGTCCAGCTACTTATCCGTCTAGCTGCTTATATGGCAGTTCTCCCCAACAAATGTTTGGGTGGAACCACCCTTCCACTTGCATATAGAATGCTGTATGCAGTATACACTGAAATCCAGGCTCCAATCTTTTATGACATATTGAAGCTCAGCACTAGGCAGGAGCTGTATTCCAGCAGTGAATGCTGCTGAGGTTAGAAGGAAACCAGTAAAATTGATAATAGAATAGATTGGAATTTGCCTCTGTTGCTTGTTTAATGTGGATGTTTCAAATAGCTGTTAATACACTGATTTGCATTTACTGCAGAATTTATCTGTACTGTTATATCACTTGGAAGATGATGTTCGCTAGAGGCGAGGGCATAGATGGAGAAGCTTAGTCAGTATTGTGTGGTGTTACTCCTGTGTTGCTGCTGCAGTTTTGCAGGATATTTTTGTACTATTCATCTGAACTGAGAAGATGATAGCGTTGTATTATATGATAAGGTATATGTTTCTGTTCTAATTTCTTTTCAAATCTAGTCTGCCAGAAAGAATTACATAGGTTAGAAATGACGTGCCTTTCCAGTCTGGGGCTTGGAGCAGACTTGTTTCAATGCTGTATAGTAGAAGGCTTTGGGCTTTACTAGCTTTGCAAAGTTTAGGAGCACGAAAGAAGGGTAGGAATTTGTTATCACACTTCCTATTTGGTTGACTAACTCTGCAAGGGAAAAAAAGTGTAGTACTAAGGCCCTCAAAAACCCTTTCAGCTGGCTGTTTAGCCTCGTCACTCAGCAGGAGGCATAACATTATCATCACATAGTGGCATGAGTATTTGCTACCAGAGAGATAATGTAGTTCACAGAGTATTTTGACTGGATTGATTCTTTAAGAGTCATTACTATGCTACTGAAGAAGGTATTCTGGTCTACTCCCATCACATTCCACCTCTAGTTATTGAGTGTTGCAGTATATTAATGACTTTCATTAGATAAGTTTCCTCTTGGTGTACAGTACAGTGTGATAGTTATTCTAGAAAGTAGATATAGGGGCAGTATGATCGATTTATTATTTTTGGGGGGAGGAAGAGCTGTTTTCATCAGTTTCCCAGTTTTCTTTGACCTGTTGTTACTGATTTCACCTGCCCAAATGATGCAGGTTTACGGATGATATAAGGCAAAGAGACAGTTAAATGAAGGCAGGTACTGCTTTTTTTGGCAATAAAATAATATTATTTCCTCCCTTCTTAGCGCTGCTTTACATTTATGGATCGTGGATTTGTGTTCAAGATGGTCAACAACTATATAAGTATGTTTGGAACAGGAGATAGCAAGGTATAGTTCTGATCTTATTCTCTAAGTGACTCACTAACAGAGAATGGTTTTATTTTAGAAGTATTTATAATACATTCCATTGCTTTGCCATCCTCAGAACTCAGTCATTACAACCTTAATTTTGAAAAATTTGGACTCCTTGGTCAAACATGAAAATTACTTATATGACCATTTGGGGAAAGTTCTTTAGATGCACAAAAAATCAATAGGTTTGCAGTTAAGTACACTTTCTCCCCTCACAGATGAATCAGGTATTAACAAATGTTTCATGTAAACCTTGGATAAGTGTTAAGTATCGTTAACAATTACCAGTCTGAGAGTAATATTAACAAAAATAATGTTTTGGTTTAGTTAGTGTTGCTTTGGAGCCAACTATTCTCCTTTCTGAAAGTTAATAGATAAGTCCAAACAACTACTCATCGAGTGCTGCTAAGAGTAAAATGTGCAAGAGGACGACCCATTTGAATTTGAGATTTGATTCTTTGGAGGGTACACTTGGGGTTTGGTCTATAAATATCGGTAACATCTGAGAGTAATTTCATTTGAAGGCATTAAAGTAAGAGCATATGAACAAACTTCCTTTGTGTAAATTCATTTGAGAACTTAACATCTCTGATACTTTGATTGTATGGTGCCTCAGTGATGATGCAAGAGAGCCAGCCAGCTCAAAATTACCATGAATTTGCTATGAGGAAAATCCCTGCAGTGTGAATTTAGTCTATAATATCTATAATACTCGGTGATTTAATTTGGACATTAAATTTCATATTGCAGGAGGTCCTAAATTTTTCAGCTTGATTCCTTCATTTTTAGTCCACGAGAGAAGTCACAGATCTCTCTCCTATGCAGCCATGTATGTGAGCTGTTCTATCACAGCGTGTAAGAGAATAGATAACAGGATGTATTCAGGATGTGCAATTTGGATGATTCATCTCTTCCAAAAATCTTATGAAACTTTTGTTCATTAACTTTCTGTAACTCTTTAGTGGTGATCTGGGTATTTCTAAGTAACAAAAGAGAATTACTCCAATCCATTTCACGTACTAAAACCAAACATAGTGCTGCACAGATTTCTCTCACAATCTCTGGAGAAGATGGATGAAGTCTCTTGGTATTAGTGTTGTAACCTGGAGTCTGTAATTCCATGAACAATACTATGTAATCTGAAAATTACTTCCATATTTCAAACTTCACTAAATCTAAATGCGTTCAGCCTCCTTAACAGCAAATCCTTGCACATTGCCAGCCACCCAGCTTCTTTCCAGAGCCATCTGCTGGGACACATGAAGCAAAATCACTGCAAAGCCAATGCAGATGTGCCGTTGGAACAGGCTTGCATCACATACAAATGATAGCCATAAAATAAAATCAGAGATTTCTGACCTCAGGGAAAGGCCTGTGTCTTGGATTGTTTTCATTTTCAGGCACGTAAGCAAGAGTCAGGTGTGAAAATTTCCTACAGGATTCATTTCTATATGTCTTTTGCTTTTTTAACTAGATTATTTTTCAGAAAGATTATACTATAATCTGGCCGTTTGCTGCTACCTGAATAAGTAGTTTGTGCATGTATCAGAATATAATACTGCTGTCTCCATTTATTCTAATTGTGAATAAACACCTCATCAGAACTCAGTTCACTGTGGTGTCCCTTCAGAATGTCTCAGTTCTTCAAAAACGTGCTTCAAGCGCTTCCTTTCTTTAATTGCCATTAGACCCTGGATTTCATGGACAGCTGTATTCCTGATGTACTATACAGTGCCATAAAACATTTCAAGGAAAATTCTCTACTCAGCAGAGGATCAATCTTACATTTTTCAATGCATCATAAATGTAAAATCATATTTGAAGAATGCAGTAATTATTGTTGGACTGCAGCTGATTCCTCTGATAACAAAAGAAAACCGAACATTATTCGTGTAGCTTAACCAGCCGTAGGTTTTCACTGTTGGATGTGAGTTGATATGAATTATGCAGCTTTGTCTTACACTTTTCCTTCTTCTACTGTAAACTGAGCCATTACTTGTTACGATTTTCAGACTTTACATCAGTTCAAATTTGACTTTCTCCAAGAAGTGTGTCACCATGAGCACTTTATCCCTCTGTGCCTGCCCATACGATCTTCAAACATTCCTGGTAAGGTGTCCCCCAGAAGGATTTTGTGCAGCAGGGAATTAGATGGTTTAGATAACAAGTCTGAAGTTCTATGCTTGTACATCAGCCATGGGAAGCTTGTCACAAGTGGTATTTCAGTGTGATAAAATATTGTTGCTTCACTGCCCTGTAAATACCAGCAACCCTTGCCTGTCCAGCTGGAAGGTGGGAACTGAAAAAAATAGATTTTTAGAAATATTTGATGAAGAAAGTATTTGGTTGTTTCATAGTGTCTTTTAGTAAAATTTAAAAGCTGAAGCTTACTGTAGTAGTTCCTTGTGCATAATGATGTAAAGCTGTTTACTCATCATCTATTTCATAGGAAGAGGTTGTATAAAGTTGAAATGAAAGCAGACTGGTAGAAGCTGTTTCATTCAAATATCAAATTATTTTAAAAGTTGAAGCAAATACGTTTTTGTATTTATTTTTTTTAATGCATAATTTTTTCCTGTTACTATTTTATATTTGTGGTAAATGAAGACCCCATGACGCCTTCAGAATCAACCCAGGAGTATCGAACATCAGGTATGAGCAAAATTACTGCATAAGGAGCAGGTAGAATTGTGCATTAAGAGCTTTAATAATAATTCAACCATTGCCACTGGACTGGAGCAAATTCAAGCAAACACTTTTCACTGTTTGTGAAAGTTAAGTTAGTCTAGATCTTTGTATTTTGGAATTTTTAGCTAGAAAATGGGAATAAGAATTTGGACACTGTGCCTCAAAGAAGTGATCAATCTTATTGTGTGGAAAACATTTGAGATGGTCGTACTGCAATATGTTTATAATCAGGACAAATGGGACAGACAGATCAGGAAATCAAGGTTTAGCAGAGGATTAAATAAATCATAGTTTCTGAAAATGTGGGAAGTGGGAGAGGGCAATTTTGTGTAGCATATATTAATTCAGACTTTCTGTTCCAAGATATTCCAGAGTACACGCTGACCAATGAATTCTGCCGTAAACATTTCTTAATTGGAGTATTGCTACGGGAGGTTGGATTTGCCTTGCAAGAAGACCAGGATATTAGGCACTTAGCTTTGGCTGTGCTCAAAAACTTAATGGCAAAGCATTCATTCGATGATCGATACGCAGAGCCGGTAAAGACATTGGTTCACAGTTTTTCCTTCGTTCATGCAGTGGCGAAATGCATGAGATTTCCTTAGCCACTAGTATACGGTAATTAGTTTCTTCAGATTTGTGTTATATCTTTTATTTTTAGGCAAAACAAGCACAAATAGCAAACCTGTACATGCCACTCTATGGAATGCTTTTGGACAACATGCCAAGGATTTACATGAAGGATATGTTCCTCTTCAATATCAACACTTCCAATCAGGTAATTCTTTTGACTTTTCATACCACTGAAAGGGGTTAAACTGTCCAAACTGAGGTCTGATTCCAAGGTCTGAGAAAATCCAATCTGGTGGGAAGAAATCCAAATTTATTCCTGTCAGAAATTAGCTAACAAAATACAGCTTTGATTTGTTTGTACCCAACAAACAGTGTTAGACTTGATATGTTCTTTTTAGCTTCACTGACTAGTGTTTCACATTGTAATATACTAAAGCCATCTGCATTAATCCCTGAGTTATTTTTAATGCTGTCACTTATCAACAACTGAAAGTATGTGTTCAAGCTCCCTGTCTAAGAAAAGCCATCATTTTATGTGTGCTGTCATTGTAATACTTATGAGTGATATCATCTAGTAGAGTTTGTTCTGTTTATTTCAAAATGCAGGGATCTAGGGATGACTTGAGTACAGCTGGAGGATTTCAGAACCAGACAGCAATGAAACATGCAAACTCTGTGGACACTTCCTTTTCCAAAGATGTTTTGAACTCTATAGCAGGTATAAATGACAGATTTATCACCCACGCAGGTGGATTTGTGTGTAACTCAATCCATTGTGCTTTCTGCTTAGTGTTGTTCATGGATGATATCATTAACCCATTTATACAGTACTCAAGGAAACATGGTATCCAATGTTTCTCTTCCCTTTGGGTGTTTTTGGATTGATTTTATTTCTCCTGTGAAGCTACTCTTCTTCCACTGCTTCACTTAACTCTCCTATTTCGGAATGATGCCAGTACTCAGGCTCTCAAAAATCCCTGTGCCTGAGTTCATTCTTGCTGTCTGTCTGTCTTGAGAATAGTTCCAAGGTTTCTTCCAAGAACTCCTGAAGTCTCTTGGAGGCAAGTACTCCTAGTTTTCCCAGGATTAAGAGAAGGGTGGAAATAACTTTTGTTCACTTCCTCCAAACCTCATTTCAAAATGCAGGGAAGTCCAGGGACACCTTTCCAATGATTTTCAGGCCTTACGGAATGCAGCAGGCCATTTTAATGCCATGAATAATGGCAAACTGAATCATTTTACTTCAACTTACTGCATGTTTTCTGTACCAAACGTACTCATCGATATCTTTGGCACTGAAAATTCAAAGCACTGGTATCAGTCCAGCATGTGACATGTTTTTAAGTTCTCCATTTTTCTTGTTAGTTTTTGTATCCATAAATGTTTTGGTTTAGCATGTTTGCTATGACCTTCATTTACAGCCTTTTCATCAATAGCTATCTCTGCAGCAAACCATGCTGACTCGAGAGCTTCCTTAGCAAGTCTTGAATCTAACCCAAGTACCAATGAAAAAAACAGTGAGAGAACTGACACGTGTGAAAAGGTACATGTGAAAATGTTGAAAATGATTACCAGATGTGAATACTTATCACTGTACTCAACAAGGCCCTTTGGTGTCAATTCAACAGATCATGAGACCTTTGTCTTTGATTGGATCAACTCTTCGTTTTGACAAGCTGGATCAAGCTGAAACCAGAAGCCTTCTTATGTGTTTCCTTCACATTATGAAAACTATTTCAGAAGGTGAGAAAACCTGCACTACCTGATTGAGGTTGTGCAAAATATTATGAGTACTGAATCCAAGCAAACATTAATGTAGAATAATTATCAGTGGCACACTTAATTCCCTGTAATAGATACATAATATATTTTAATGTATCTCTCTAGATGCACTGATTTCCTACTGGTTGAGAGCACCATTCTCAGAAATAACAGACTTTTTCAGCATTTTAGAGTAAGTTCATTTTTATAGTTATTTTATTTGATGCTAAACAATGTTTGGAAGCAGATGCTGTAAATAATTTTTATTTGGGTTTGTCTACCTCATGGTATAGGCTAAGATAGCTACTGTATCTTGGACTATTTTACCACAGTCTTCCAAAGAGATAATGAGACATTACTAATAAAACCTCTGTCTTCCAATATGTTGGCCATTTCTGTGAACAGAGGCCTTAATGCTTTGGATTTTCCTCCCAGAGATTTTGATAGTATAATTTCCCCATTTGGGAATGAGGTTCTTTTCTCCTCTTTGGAAAAATCTTTACTTCCTCAAGCCTCGCAAACAATAAGAAATGTAAAGGAGAATTATCTGTTTTTCATTTCTGCAAGGTAGTCTACTCAATCCAGCCTATGCATGTCCATAGAATCCATAAGAGGTAGCTATTTTCACAGTTGTCTTACCGCCTGATAAGTAAAATGCAAGTTAACTTCACCTGGAGAGGAAGCAATGCTTTTGCAGCCAAATCTTTGCGTTTGATTTTGCCTCATCACCAAGCAGGAATCTTCAACAGGGGAGAAAGCGAACAAGGGCAAAGAACTTGGTGCCCACACCTTCTACAAAATTACTCTGGGAAATTCTGCATCCTGTTCTGTTTGCTAACGAACAGATGCATGTTTGACAGGTCTTTTCAAAGCACTACAATTCAGCTTTTTTTTTTCTTGTTGTTTTTGTAGATAGGAAGCCATTAATAGACATAAAAAGTGCTGCTTTATCTTTCAGGGTTTGTCTTCAAAATTTCAGATACCTAGGAAAACGCAATATTGTAAGGTAATTTTTGGTTATAAACTCTATCATAATATTTAAATATTATTGCAGTATTACAGGCTAAATGATAAAGTATTATATATTGCTGATTACATTAGCCTAAGCGTTTATCTGTGCCTGTGTTTTCTTCTGAAAGCATCAAGCTGATGTACACTGCATGTTTTCTTCTATGCAAACATTCTTATCATAATGTTCTAGAAATCTGAGTGCATGCCTGGTGTAAAAGATTATTTGTGATAGCCACTTTTGCATTTGTAACCCATACTACTGGGCCATTCTTCAACCTTATTTCAGAATATGTCATATAAAGGAACTTGAATGCTATTTTTCATCTACGTGGTAGAATATATGGTTTTAATGGACATAGATACGTGTTCCACAGCAATCAAAAACAAAAACATCTTCTGTCTCTACCCACTTTTCTGAAAAACCATTAGATCTTTTTCCAGCTGCATAGTGTGAGATGCACACTTTGTTTTAGTCGATGTTTCATTTTTAATTTAATGCTACTGCTGTAAACTAATCTGTATGTCACACTGGAGAAATGAGAGGTCTGTGGCAGGTTTCATCAGGCCTTTGTTTATTCTTCAGAGGCATGACAAAATCAGTGTCACATTCCTGACAGATTAACAATTATTTTCTTTTAACAGGAAAATTGCTGCTGCTTTTAAGTTTGTTCAGGGCACTCAGAATAATGGGACGCTTAAAGGTTCAAACTCTTCTGGCCAGGCATCAGGTCTGCTCTCACAATGGTAATGACACACCTCATTATTAACCCCTATAAAATCACAGCTATTGCCATCTTGCATCTATCTTACACTGTAACGGCATTAATTATAAAAGAGTCGAGACAGTTTGAGTCCCCAGAGCTGTAAACCATAAAAGATTTGAGTCTTCACCTTCAGCTGGACTTAAAAGCTGCTTAAAATGTTATGTTCAGAACGATTCTTACTGTCAATATATTACTAAGTGGTACAGAAACTGTAGCTGTTGTTTTCTGCTTAGATGTCTATTTGAAAGATACTTCAAAGTTTTCCCCAGCCTGAATGAATTTATATGTTTGCATTCTTACTGCTTTAGGAATGAATTTCATGGATGCAGTTATAATATCAGGAGATTTGTTGTCTCTTGATAATCTGGGTTTGTGGAGGAAAAAGTATCTAACCATTCAAAATCAAACAGAATAGGTGTGCTTGGCCCCTGTCTTTTTAATTCCATATGGCTATGAGAAACTGTAGCATTTACCTCCATGTTGCCAGTTCCACAGTCTCTGTCTTTTCACAGTTTTTTCTTCCTTCCTCTTCCCAGTCTAATAACTGAAAGATTCAGTTATTCTCAAGGGCAGCATGGTAATAAACCGCAAGTGCGGTGCACCTTTAATAATCTTTTTGACCCTTTTATGGAATAGCATGAGATTTTCATAGTTAATAATGTAAAACTCTAGAGAGAAAGTGAACTTTTGACTCTTCGCTTGTGGATGTATCTAAGAGCATGCTGAGGAAGTCTCCCTTTCTTGTATGTTTGGATTGTTGACTTTTCTCATTTATGTGTAGCTGGAATTTGCACGCTATTATAAGCATGTACCTTGGAGTGGAAAAGTTAGTACACAGGAGAGAAAGAGGATGCCTTCCCTCCCTCCATGCTTCTTTCTTTGTTCCTGTACTGTGGAGTTTTCAAGACAAAGCACTGATTTAATTATCCCATCTGGACCTGGCAAGCAGCCTTTAGGAGGCTCTTGTTTTGTTGCACATTCAGCGATGAACAAACATGGTGACAATCTGGAACATAGAGAAGCTTCTGCTGACTCCAGGGCCTTTTCACATTTCCTGCTCACAGATCTGTTGTCCAAATGGCTATTTGTTTGGCCCATTGTAATACTGAGCATTCTTCCATGACGAGCTGAAAGATAAAGCATTCCTGGTGATCAGCTCTAACTCACATTGATAATTATGTATTTCAGTTGGCTGAATGCCAGGATGTCACTATGCTCATAGGAGAAAAGAAAACAAATATCTCAAGAATTCCAAATTTCCAGTTCACTAGTTTGCTTGGATGTCCACCCAAATTCTTCCACTGTGACCCATCATGGAAGACATGATCACACTGATAGGCAATTTTAGGAAGCTACATTTTAAAATTATGATGTTTAAATAAGTAACCTGAGCTTTGATTGATATTTAATCTTGCTGGATTCTGTAGTGGTCACAAATTCGAAATCCTTTCATAAATTATAGTAAACTTTCCATGGTAAATGAAATACTTCAGACTGTTTGACAGCATGAAACGATTGAAAGAACAGGCATACAAACATATATTTTCATTGTAATTCTCATTATTACTTTTCCCCTTGCAGAAGCTGCTTAGCTGTATTTGTTCTGTCATGAGTGTGGTCTGTTTCTCCTGTGTTCTTTTTGTGACAGGACTAATCTCAATTACTTTTCAGCTGAAGTCAGTTTTTTAAACATCAGCCAGCTACTTAAGCTGGTGCTTTTTTAAAGTACTCCATGAGTTTCATCTCCTGTGATCTCCAAAACATCTGTTCATCTGTTTGTTTTGTTCACATCTCTAACGGTGTCTTTGTTTCTGTGAAAAATTCTGCACTGCTTGGTTTCACTTAGCATTTAAGAAGTATCTCAGAAAATTCTGTATAGGGATGATCAGTTTATTCTTTATTTCTGTTTTTTAATGGTACCTTTGGATTTCAGGATGCACTCTACTTCTGGTCATGATGGCCACAAACATCACAGATCTCAGACATTACCAATAATCCGTGGCAAAAATGCACTTTCTAACCCCAAACTACTGCAGATGATAGACAGTAGTACTGCATGTAAGTACCAAAAAAATGTTTTTACTTCCCTCTAGACTTCTATGGGATTTGGATCAAGCTCTAGACAATTAAATTTGTTTTCATGCTTGTCTGGGAGAGGTGGCCTGGAGGGAATCAGAGCTACTGAGTTTACACATTTTTTTTTTTTCCCCAAGACGCTAAGAAATCTGAGCTTAAGAAGTTGACTTTGAGTTCATTAATTCATTCTGGGTTTTTTTTGTGTTTTTTTTTTTGTTTGATTGTTTTTGTTTTTGTTTTTTCTAATTAACCTAATTATTTCAGTAGCCTTAATGATAGGTAATCCTCCCCGCTCTCAGCATTTCTTCTGTCTATGGGTATGTAGTTGGCGTACAGTCAGATGTGTGCTGGCAGAAATATTACCTTTATTAAACTAAGCAATAAGAGTGACCTTTTCAGGACAGAAGGTTCTTTTCCATTTGGACTGTTTCAGAATTTGGTATTTTTTTGTCACCTTATGACAGCATACATTATGAAATAAGGGGTAGATCCTGCAGCTGGATCATGTGTCTTTTCAGAGTAGCGTAAGAAGATAAATCCCAGTAATTGGTGTGGTGTGTACTCAGTGTGTGTTGTAGTTTAAATTAAGCACTATACCTATCATCCCTATGAAGCAACTTGGCTGAGACATCGCTAATTCAATTTACTTTGTAGCAAAAATGAATGTACTGGAATTTATACAGTGTCAAAGTTTGCAGGCAAAGTCTTTCATGATGCTTTTTTCTACAGTTCTTGTTTTATTCTTGTCCTCAGATTATGACACCTGTAACACTGCTACCTTTATACTATGTAAAAATCTCTACTGCTTAAAAGGCAATTTTCCACTGTATCTAAAAATGAATGACTTAAATACTGGGGGGCATTAACAGTCAAGAAACCTGGGTTTATGTGGAGTGATGTCCTTCATTAGATCATCCTGACTGTTCATGAAGAATAGAAAAGCTTTCAGGCACCCTCCAGCAGCATTATTGTTAATGAATTCAGAATCTTCAGTCAGAAGAGATGCCAAGTTACCTTTGCAAGGTTAATAAGCTGAAAGTTGCTAATAGAGAAAGAATGTGAAACTCTCCTGAGTTTATCCAAAGATAAACTACACACCTTTGTCCTTGTTTTCTGAAGAAGGATTTTACTCATAAACTACTATTATGAGATTGCCATCTGTAAAAAAAAAAAAACCCAGTTCACCAGGCAGTCTGACCCTGACCAGTTCTGGAAGATGCTATGTACTTTTAGAGGTGTCATCCTAAATAAGACACGCAAACTCTGGTATTCTGGTTGACAGAATGTGGTCTATATGTATTTCTGGAACCTGGAAGTTTTCAGTAGAGGTTGAAATGATGAGTTCAAAGTCATCTATCCCGCTTTCCTGTTAGATTCCTTTCATCCCTTGAGGCCAAACAGAAACAATGAAAGCATATATGCACATCATTGGTGCAACTGAGAGAAACTGAATCAAATGCACAGCCCCTTCCATCTCCCATGAGCATTTTTCTTTAAAATACCCTTTAACTTAAATGTACAGTTAGGATACCATCTCTTACTGGACAGAGATTGGATGATCTGATTGCAAAATTACATTATCTTTAATGATGCTCAGAAGATGGATTGTCACTACTTCATATGTTCTAGGTAGCTCGAATGAAACAGACATTATACAATATGTGGACACAGAGGCAAACATTGCTACAGAAGTCTCCCTTACAATTCTTGACCTGTTGTGTCTATACACTCTGAACCACCAGGTATGCTTTGCTGTTTTGCTTTCTTTGAAGTGTTGCCATGTGAGTTATGCAGTGGGGAAAAGACCTTGTGGGTCAGGGACACAGAAGACTCAAAGTGCCTTAGACGGCATAATCAGGAAATAAGATAACAGCCCTCAGTGAGGGTATTTCATGAAGGGTTTGGGTTCACAGCACACAGGTTGAGTAGAAAGATGGGAAGCAGAGCATCCTGCATATCCAAATCTATATACAGCTCTGCTCAGCATGAAAGGGTTGCTCATCTACTAATGCCACCTCATGTTACTCACAATCATCTGTATCTGCTCAAGTTGGCAGACTAATCCTCTGCTCTTTAAAAAACTTTCTTTTAATGTCAGCTCAGATGACTTGTTGAAGGTCTCAGAGCTACAGAAGAGCAAGCAGCTCCTTTCAGATTTAGCATCTCACTTCAGCACCCCTAAGTCTTAAATCTGGTGTATGCCAGCCACAAGTAGGAGTACAGGGAAAGTGCTACCCTTAGAAAACTGCAAGTAAAAAGATTCTGCAGCAAGCTGGGACTGCCTCATCCCCTGAGATTTTAGGGCAGACACTGAAAAAAGCACCTCACTAGGAGCACTCTTAACGTGAAGTCTATCAAGTCAACATCTGTTTGTCCACTTTAATAACCTACGTGTCCTGTCTTGTATGTCTGCTTTTCAGAGGCAGCTCCAGCAATCTGATTGCCAGAATGCACTGATGAAGAAGGTCTTTGACACGCACATGCTCTTTTTGCAAATCAACCAGTCAGCAGCAGCTCTCAAGCATGTCTTTGCTGCCCTCCGGCTGTTTGTAGGCAAGGTAACTATGGTTTTCTTCTGTTAATCTGACCTATTAATCTTACAGAAAGTGCAGCTTGAGGGTTGTTGAGTACTTTGACAGAATTTTCACCTTCACTCATTCATGAAGGTCTTCTGATTTATTCTGATTAAAAGCAGGAAGCTCACAGCTTCTGAAAAACTAGATCTGTTGGAAAATGAAAATATTGAAATTCTCTGTGAAAGCAAGACTTGTAAAATATATAAGTAAAATCCATCTGTCTGGTGTCTGGCTGTATCACAGCACTCTTGGCTTTCATGCTTTTGCCACCTATGGAAAAAAGCTTGAAATCCTAGAGGTCTCCAGTCCTCATGGCAGATACCTCAGTTGCAGAATCCAGCAGTGAATGGGTACAGCTGTCCCCAGAGGAGCTGGCAGGAGATCATTTCATAGGCTTTACCAGAAAGTCACCTGAACCTGAAGTATTACATTTTTGCAAATATGTCATTTTCAACATGGAAAATATTCTGAACGAACTCTCTTTATTTGCTTGCGTTGCATGTATATCAGTAATTGTGAGCAATTAGACACTTTGCCAACTGCAAAGGCTGCCCGATTTCCAAGTCATGGGCTTAGATGAGATTCTTTTAAAAATAACCAAAATGTAGCACACAGATAAAAATCAACATGGGGAAGTGAGGATAAACATGGCCTCATCTCCCAGATTTTTCTGTGAAGCACAACAGTGTAGATTAGTTTAAACCATATAGCCTCCTTTTCTGATGGTCAGGGAAAAGAAATCATGCTTCTCACAGTAACACTCCTAGGGGATGGGCAAAATATAATGTAGATCAGCCGCAGACAGCATTCAATTGCATACCAGACAGTCAGAAATGGAGGAAATATATGCAGTGGGGAGGATGAATAAATACCCAGGACTGGCCTTTTCAGTCATCCCATAGCCCTCAGGATTAATTTCTCCCTTTGTAGTTCTATGGGAGTAGGGATCAGTTTGGGTTCCTGAAGCAGAATGTTCTGGGCGGAACTTGAGATCCGTGGCCAGAATGTACTTCTTCCACCTTTCATTGCTCTGTCTTCTGTTGTATTCACCCTGTTTATAAAATAGCATGTATCGCTTACAGAGCTGTCCTTCACTCTTTTGCTCTAGTTCTTGACTGCTGGAAGTTCAGTGACTGTAGCTCAGAGCATTTTCTTTCTTCTGAGCAGCTTTTATAGCAGAGCAGACCACCACCCCCCCCTCTTTTCCTGTTTAGCTACTCTGCATTCTTTGCAGATAGGCTGCTCTGCTTTTATGCTTGCTGTGTACCAGCTGCTGTCTGGACTTCTCAGAGGTCAGTCTGATTGATGCATTGCATATGGTGTTTGCATGAAAACCTGTGTGCAGTTTTTACTTAAACTTGATTTGCACATGGGATTTATGTTTAGCCGGTGGCTAATTTCTTCACTAAACCCTGGTGTCAGTGCATATGTGAAAGATGTTTTTTTTTTACTGAAAGCATGACAGACAAACACTGTTGACTCAGAATAATTGTAACAAGGCATGAGAGCTTATATCCACGCTTTTTTTTTTTCCCCAATAGTTCCCATCAGCATTCTTCCAAGGACAAGCAGATCTCTGTGGCTCATTTTGCTATGAAATCCTGAAATGTTGTAACCATAGATCACGTTCAACTCAGATGGAGGCATCTGCTCTTCTTTATTTTTTCATGAGAAAGAACTTTGAATTTAATAAGCAGAAATCAATAGTCAGATCCCATCTTCAGGTGAGTCAAGTGTAAGATCATCAGTATTTACCTGATGTGCTTTGTTCTGTCGTTATTGCTATTGTTGTTACACATTGCATCAAAGCAGTTCATTTGAATTCCCCAGCCAGTTATCTGTGGCAGTTTGATTTTTCTGCCAAGTTTGGAGACGTTGGGCTGAATTCTCTGTTCTTGGCCTATTCGGCTCTGTTCCAAGGAGAGACAACAGCTGCAAATCCAGCCACATGGCCAAGTAAATCAGATATGTGGCTATTCTTGTATCATGTGCATTGCTTACAGCACTGAGAGCACTGAGAATCTAATAATATAGTAATAGAGACTTAAAGCACAGTGACAATGCACTTATATTGCACAATAGAAAGATTAGTTACAATCCCTGCATTCTGAGAGTGCAACGATAGGACAAGGCATAGTGGCTTTTAATTAAAAGAGGGTAAATTTCCGTCATATATTAGAAATTCTTGGCTCTGAGGGTGGCGAGGCATCGGAAGGGTTACTCACAGAAGTTGTAGATGCCCCATCCCTGGAAGTGTTCCAAGGCAGGGTGAATGGGGCCCAGGGCAGCCTGATTCAGTGGGAGGTGTCCCAGCCTACAGCAGGGAGTTGAAACTAGATGATCTTTTAGGTCCAAGTGCATTTCTGCTGGGCTGGTACATCAAGTTACATTAAAACAGACATTAAAAAACTGTTCAGAAGTTTTGATGCTCTTTGTTAATTGCACCCTGTTCTTTTTTTCCCCCCCTTCTTTGGATTTCTTTGCTTGTACAGCTCATCAAAGCAGTGAGCCAGCTGATAGCAGATGCAGGGATTGGCGGATCCCGGTTTCAACATTCACTCGCAATTATAAATAATTTTGCTAATGGAGACAAGCAGATGAAAGTAAGAAACTTCTTTTTTATTGATTGCTACATGTCAACAATTTCAGAGGAGCAAGAGTTTCTGTGAATAAAATTGCTGACTTGGGTTAGACACTGCGTTGTGCATACATAGTGTGCTTCTTTCAGGCAACCGCACGTTAATGAAAATGTTCGTGAATCACCAAATTAATAATTTAGATTGACGGGTTTCTATTTGAAATGTGTTAATTTGTTGCTTGCTGCTTAATTTGTTCTCAGAAAGACATTTCAGCTACCTGATATGAGAGAAGATGCTATGTATTTAACTGATGAAATGCTACTGCAATTAACAAATGATCTGAAAGTCTACAAATGGTCTCTAGTCTGTTCAGTAGATGTGCACCAAAAACATGCATAGCAGTGTAACATGTATACATGCTGTTGAACTGTAAGTCTGTTTCCAACCAAATGAACTGTGGGGAAGGGGAGATGTTCCACAAGCAGAACAGGAGTTCGGTCAGGGGTGCATGTGGTTCTTTGGATGGTTTAGTGATGTATCGCTTATCTTTCCCAAAGAACGTTAATTTCCCAGCAGAGGTGAAGGATCTGACCAAACGCATCAGAACAGTTTTGATGGCCACAGCTCAGATGAAGGAACATGAGAAAGACCCAGAGATGCTTGTGGACCTGCAGTACAGCCTAGCAAATTCCTATGCCAGTACCCCTGAATTACGCAGGACCTGGCTTGAAAGCATGGCCAAGATTCACGCAAGAAATGGAGATTTATCAGAGGTAATTTATAAACAAATGAGTAGGAAATGTGTTTGTCATTAGGCTGAGGTGTTCTGATGAAAAGGGCCATAACAGCAATGATTTGAGAGATGTATGCAGTCTGTCATACACTGGAAGATAGGTTTGAGCGACACTTAGAGATGTGATGTGCTTGTTATCCCAGTTTGCTTAATTGTGACAGTGCCTGGTGCATGCTTGAGCAAGATTTAACATCATCTGAAGGAGAAGCTGTGTCCAGCATCACATTAGCATCTCCATCTCCTAACTCTAACAGGCATAGCAGTGTGAGGTTATAAACAGTGCTTAATTTGTATACAGGTTATGTTGTTCTTTTTTTTTTTCCCACCTTAAACACTGTAGGAGAGAAGTTGGTCTGTAACATGACCTTTTAATAATAAACTGAATGGGTGACTCATATCTCTAGCACATAGCCCAGCAAGGTTGCATTTACTAAGTGATCTTATGTTGTTCTATTGTGCAAATTTCCTGGTGTCCTCATTTATTTCTTAGTCTGTGCTTTTACATGTTGTGTTTAGTGAAATTAACACTGGAGTGAGGAATCAGCTTTTAATCCTTCTTCTCAAACTCCGTTACATTAATTTAGTTCTCTCCCTTCTGCGGTGCAACTTGTCAGCGATGGAATTACATACTTCTTACCACACGTACCCTAAGTCAGTGTGTTTTAACATCTGTGCAAATCTTGGTCTCATTGCAGGCTGCTATGTGCTACATTCACATTGCTGCTCTCATTGCTGAGTACCTAAAAAGAAAGGGTAAGATCAATATATTCAAAATCAATCCTATGTATTTATAAATATGTTTTGAAAATAATGTTGATTGCTCTCTTGTCCTTACTTTTAAGTGAAATATTCTTAAAGCTGCTCAAATTCTACCTAAGTACTTCATTTTTAATACAGTGTAAGTACTAGTCTTAGCACTAGGATAGTGACAGTGTGTGTTTTGTGTAGAGAGTTAATTAAATGTTTAGTAAGTTAGTGGTCAAAGAGAATGCTTCACTTGTTAATGTGCTGTTATTAAGTATGCATGTATTAACACATACCAGTAGCAGTATACTAATACCATCTTACACTATCATAGGTTACTGGAAAATGGAAAAGATTTGTACCTCACGTATGCTCCTGGAGGATGGTCAAGTCTCTGATAGTAATGTGTTACTAACAACTCACACTGGAGGAAGTGAGTGCTCTAACCGTGCCTGTTTATGGGTCAGATAACATGGCTAGGGAATCAAATGACTATTCTTCAACTCATCTGGAAAAATGTCTACCAAACTGAAAATATTTATAGTGCATGTTGATGGCTGTAACAGCAAGCAAGTAATGTCAGAAACACTGTGTTGCTTTCCTGATGCTCTTTGACTGGTTTGATGAATTGCACAGAACATCCCTGGCTAAGGGCTCTTCTCAGCACAGAGCAGTCTGCTCTTCATCAGCAATCCTCTCAGCTCAATTGGTGTTTAGCACACAAATCCACGTTCAGTTCCTTTGACTATCTAAACCCAACAGAGTTAGTCTCAATTAATATCAGGTTATCCATATGTAATTTTATCTATATAAGATTTTTTTTAGTCTATGATGGTTATTGGAGAAATAAAGTGCAGACTTAATGTTTTTTAAATGCCTCCATGTGATGTTTAGTTCATTAAATGTGTATTTCAAAGGCATTTTCAGCTTGAGATATTTCAGTAGTATTTATAAAGAGCAATTTCCAGGGACAAAAGCAAATATAGCTGGGGAAAAGAATACTTAGTTTGGGAAGACCATGGTTCTCTGATAACCCATCTGTGGATAAGATGAAAGGGGCCTTCTGTACACAGCAGTATTTCAGAGACAGCTCACTTTTACGCTTTGTATATATAACAGATCACAGAAAATAGAGTGAAGAACTTCTGGGTAATTTTAAACCTACTCATCAGTAAAAAGTTGCTCAAAACTCTTCCAAAACTTGGCAGAGGGAGGGCCTTTTTCAGCCTACAAGATCTCCTTGAGCAGCACAGTAGTCAGGCTGCTGTCCCAGGGCAGGGTAAGGAGCACAGCTGCCAGGGCATCCTTGAGCCCAGCAGAGGCACAGCTTGTTCTGGTACAGCCACCTCTGCATCAGCTGCAGTGAGCCTGTGGCCACTGTGACCCTCTGTTGGGATGGGATGGGTGGAACAAGTGCAAGTCCCAGCACTTATTAAGTGCCTATACTGGTTTTGTGAATGTAAGTTGTCACCCCTGCATCTGCAATGGAAATTCCAGTATGGAGGAGTGTGGCACGTGTAGCACAGTGCAGCTAAGGAACTGAAATGACAAAGGGGAATAAGATTGCTTCAGAAAAATATTGTAGTTACCCTTTCCCTGCATAAATGGATCTATTTCATAGAGGAAATGTATAATAGTCTCAAACTGAGTCAGTTCTATTTGTACATCTCATCACTTGAGCTGTGGGGAAGAAAAAGTAACAAACCTCATCAATGAACTCAGCTTTGTTTTAATGGCATCCACTAACTTTAAGTGTGCAGTGATTCAGTCATTAATTGATGCTGTTTTGACTTGCTCTTCAAGGCTTATTTTCCATGGGATGGCCTGCTTTTCTGAGCATTACCCCCAACATTAAAGAAGAAGGTGCTATGAAGGAGGACTCTGGGATGCAAGATACTCCCTATAATGAGGTCAGTGGCATTAACCTTTATAGAGTTGTTTTATGCTTCCAGTCAACTGCATTTCTGATGGATGTCTGTGCAACAAATTATAGTGAGAGCACACTTCACCCAACGTTAAAGGCATACTGCTTTTAAGTGAAATGTCATAGCTGTTTTGCTGAATAGCTGCCATAGCTGAGTAGGACATTAAGTAGCAGAGCTGTAGTGCACAGTGCCATCCTGTTCTTCTGGATGAGGTGTCAGTTACTACCATGTCACTACGATTTGAATTTGTTGCCTGAAGAAGTGCTAGGTCACCAGTACCTTACTAAACACGGTGTGATTGGACTAAACTTGACTATAGAAGATGCAGATGCAGTGGGTACTTTTCCTATGTAGTTATTAATGAAGTGCTTACGTGCTTTTTTGTGGAACTGCAGAACATCCTGGTGGAGCAGCTGGAGCTGTGTGTTGAATACTTGTGGAAGTCTGAGAGATACGAGCTTATTGCTGAGGTTAACAAGCCCATCATTGCTGTATTTGAGAAGCAGAGGGACTTTAAAGTAAGTTCTTTTTTATTATGAAAATCAGTGTAAGTCAACAGTGAAGGTCAATATTTTTAAATGAATGTGCTTTCTTTCAAGGAGTATTTTGTTCTTTCTGTCATTTCTCCTTTTAGTGTTTCATGCTATGGGTAAATAAAAAACTTTGGTTTCTTTTCCACATCAGTGCAACCATAAATGAGCAAAAGTTTTTCAAACAAATCAACCTCTAAAGATCATCAAAGCCATAGCAACAGCCTGCTAGCCCTATTTCACTGAGAGCCTTTTTCTTATGTCCCTCGCTGCATGTCCCCACAGAGAATCTACCTCAGTTAGATGATGAATGTGATTTTTTTACATATGTTTCTAAACCAAAATCCCATTTCCACTGTATTTGGGTTTAGGAACTGCTGATGAAATATGTGATCGCTTCATAACTCTGACATTTCTTCATTTCTTGTTTACTTGACAAATTCAAAACATAACAGATAACCTAATGGTGTTCTGGTTTAAAATTAGTAAAAAGGAAAAGCAGTAGGTATAAGCTGTATTTTGAAGTCCTCAGATTTAAACTCAGTTGAACTCTTGGTTCTGCACAGGACAGCTATTTGTGGTGGGAGCCGTGGGCAGCCCATCTGGGTTGGCACTGTGCCCATATAGTACCCACTTTCTCTGACCACTTAGAAGGTTCCTATCACTGCTTGTTCGTGAGATGCAGTGTGACACTGCACAGAAAGACACTCTGCTATAAACTGCATGCTCAGAAGATGTCAAAAGCCTTTGAATAAATCTTTAGTGACAAGGCTAAACTATTCCCTTGACATGTATAGCCAGCTTTGCAAAGGTTTGGGTATCTAGTTAAGGCAAGCTGTGCCTGTGCAGAGCCTCAGTGTCGTTTCCCAAAGGACTTGTTCCTCCTCACCTCCATCCTGTGCTCTCTTCATGCAGAGGCTGTCTGATCTGTACTATGACATCCACCGCTCGTACCTGAAGGTTGCAGAGGTGGTAAACTCTGAGAAGCGTCTGTTTGGGCGATACTACCGTGTTGCATTTTATGGGCAGGTAAGCTGGCTTGAGTTCTTTTCTCTTGACAAATTCTGGGATTTCAGCCAGTACCTTCTAATCTTTCTGTATTTCAGGGAAGCTAAAACAGGGAAACAGTCAACAGGGAATCATGGAGTAAAAAATGCATCATGGGTCAAACTCTAAGGAGGCTTTTACTCAGAGAGCACTCAGTTGCATCTGTGTAAATTGTTACTTTGGATTTAGTGGTGCAGTGGAGAACAGACATTTGCATTGGATTTAGTCCTTGACTTTGACCAAAAAAACTGAGTCTGAGGCAGGCCCATTTTTTTGGAATAAAACTGAAATGAAACTGAGTAAAACATCTTTCTTATATGGCCTTCTCTTCTCTTAGAGCTTAAAGCAGAGCAGTATGCAGTAGATGTTTTGTTCTATATCTCCCTGCCTGACTTCTACTTTCAGGCCACCTCTGATTCTTTGCAATATACTCTAGAGTAGTTTTATTCCCTTTGTTGTGCTTCAGCATCTGCAAAGCATTACTTTGTGCTTTCTTCCACTGCAAACGAGTATAGAAATCCAGCATGTTTTTGACAAGCATGCAAGCAATACTTTAAAATAAGGTGTGTAAACAACAGATTGATGTGAATCATTCTGTTTGCTAACTAGATTTTAATACAGAAATTTGCTCTTTTCTCCTTTTGATCTTGTTCAAGGCTGTGGTAAGTCTAGTTCTTTTGCATGTTTTGTTTAATTCTCCTCACACATCTTCCATCCTTCCCCATACTTAACATTAACTTTCCTGCACTCTCAATTCTTTTGTTTGTGGCAGAAAAAATAACATTGTTCCATTCACTATGGCATCTTGCACACTAATTTTTGTTTGTTCAGTTACCTGAACTACAAAGCTGTATCTGTCACTATGTTGTGTGCGCACTGTGGGGCTCAATGCTGTCACCTCTTCTCAGTGACAGTTTCCCTCTCAGCTTCACTGGGTGCAGGATTGGATCCCTTCTTTCTGTGCTGAAGACTCAGTGTCACACTAACGCTGTTTGAATGCAAGACTGCTTTCCTGGCCTGTGCAGCAGCTCCGGAGTGAAGGTTGTTGTCCATCTGTGTTTGGTGGCAGGAGTAATTGAGCACCCTGGGCAGGGGGCAACCACAAGCCCCACACTCTCCTGTTAGGAGTGAGCAATTTTGGGATTCAGAGGGCAGTGACGAGTCCTGGCTCTCCCTGCAGATCAGCAAAGGTGAACTTGCCAAATGGAGGAAAGCAAGCTGCTGTACCTGAGGAAGAGCAGCATTTTAACTTATGCCCTTCCTCAAACTGGTGACAGTGGAAGTGGAAATAGGACTCTTTGCTTGCAGCTCCTTGCTGGGGCTGCCCCTGTGCTGTCCCCCCTCAAGTAACCAAGCTCATGTAGTAAAGCTACATCTAAGTGGGTAATTTAGCTGCAGCAGTTCTGCTCAACTGGGTTAACATCTCTGTTACACTGCAATGGCTTTCAGCTGCCAGTGCCACAAGGGCAACTTCATTTAAACAGCTTTAGTGTTTGAAAGCATATGACTTTTTCATAGCTGTGTGTTGCTCAGTTTATTCCCTGGTGCACATGGATACTGAGCTCTAAATGCAAACAAGCACAGCTTCTTTATTTCCTTTTGCAGATGAGATTTTATGTGGCAGAAAGTGGGACTGCTCTGTACTGCTCCTTGCAGAGACATAGTGACTAAAGCGTATGGCACAGTGCAAATAATTAAAGGTAGATTATTCCCATCAACATTACTGGTGCCTCATTTACCAAGGATAATAGCACTCAGTGTGCAAAACTGTTTAAGGAAGGTGCACCAACACAAAGCACCACATGAGGTGTAGGAATTACAGATAGGGATTGACTGCACAGAGGATGGCGAGAGAATCATGCACTCCCACATACTGCACATTTTTTCCCTGCAGAAGGTTTCCTTTCTGTGTTTGTCAGCCCTTTTGTCCCTTGTGCCATTTGCTTCCATGATGACTGTACAGGTGGAAAGGTGTGGAACCCTGTGTTTCTTCTGTTGCCAGAACTGCTTGCAGGCCTCCATGCCTGTCGTGTCTCCACCAGAGAGTTCTGCTCACCAGTTCAGAGAGCCAGGTCTCAATGCAGCTGCTGTTTAAAGCTGTAGAGTCTATTAAGGGCTTTGGTGATAGCATCTAATTGCACCACCAAGTGGCCACACTAGCTATGAGCCAGGGCTTATGATTTCATTCACAGATGAATGTTTCGAGCAGTCAAGATCTCTCTTGAATTTTATATGTATATACATCAGATCTGATAAGTATGTTGGATAGCTGAAAACTCATATTGTGCTTATAAACAAAAACTATTCAAGGTGTGATTCAGTGCAGTGAGCTGAGGGTAAAGCTTGAGGTTCTCTTCTCCCATCTGTGCAACGTAACTACTGGTTCTGATAGTTAGTTGGAGGGCAGGCTTTCATAGCAGTAAGATGGCTGAAGTTTTATGTCTGAAGATCACAGGATCTTTTCCAAGCTTGCTAATAAAACAGCTGTAACAGCTTCTTACCCAAATGTGCACAAGCCTACTTAGCACAGGAGGTGATGCTGGCACTGCCCACCTGATGCAGGTAGGGAAGGGGCCTCTAAATACTAAATCTCAGCCTATGTTGGCTGTAAGTGTGGCTCTAAGTGTCGCTCCATGTGAGAAAATCTGAATGAAGGCTAGGCCATCTCTGGTGCTAAGGAAGTGAGTTGCTGAGGGGCTTCCCCCTCTCTCTGCAGTGGGGGTGTGTTTGCTGAATATATGGGGTTGGAGCATTGACCTGCTTTAGCCCACGTAAGCAGTAATCTCATTTCCCACCAGTGTGTGCTTGGCCTGTGCAAAGATCATCATAATGCAGAAGGCCTCACCTCAGCATGCCTGCTATGAGCAGGGAGGAAATGTACTGTGAGCTTCAAGGGCTGCACCTGCAGCTGTAGAAGGAGCAAGAAGGGCCCTTCCAGCAATTCCACACTGATTTTCAGGGTCACAGCACAACAGAATGTGGAGGAAATTCATCACCGTGAGTTTGTCCTCCCTTCACTTACATTCAGCTGCTCCTGTTAGTAATTTTCATCTGTAAAGATGAAGGGCAAAAACAGTCAGTATGCAAATAGTCTGGGGATATGCATTGGCAGTGTGACCCTGGCTGCTTAACCTTTTAAAATCCTTAAATTGGAGGATATTTGGCTCCTAAAAAGTATTTAATCTTGCTTTCAATAGTCTTAGACAGACATAGAGCATATGCCAGACACGATTATTTATAGCTGACAATTAACTTCTGTCCACTGAAATACTGCAGGGAATATGTACTTAAATGCTATCTCCTGTGTTAGAGATGAGACAGTTTGTTAGCTGTTTCTTTTCTTTTGGGGAGGTAGCTGTTGATTTTTATTCTTTTTCTCCTTTTTTTTTTTTTTTTTCCCTGAGCTACACCATTAGCACAAATATCATCCTAGTGTGCCGCACAGCACCAGCACGGGGATTTGGTCCTTGCACGTTAATGCTGTCCTGCAGCATGTGAACGTGCACAGAACACCGTGTAAGATAAGAGGATAAGTGATGTTCTAGCTGATATGTGATTAATTTGGAAAACAGGGCTTTTGGTGTTGTTGTTATAGTTTTGGTGTTTGCTTTGTTGTTGTTTGTTAAAAGCATTCAACAATAACAGTGAGCGGATGTTTTCTGATGGAAGCAATCCCAGCAGTGTGATTGAGTATGGTTGCAAGAAACTAATGAGGCTTTCATCAGTTTTCATGTTAAGTGGTCTTTCTTCAGTGGAAACAAGATCAGAAACCAGGCTATGATCCTGCACATCCTTCCTCAGTGGCATCAATAGAAAGTGACAGCTCAGTAAATGTTGATATGGTGGCAGCTTTTGAGCTCTAGATTGGGTCTCTAATTAACCTGTGTAGCTCTTCCCAGTGCCTACAGAGATTAATTGATTAATATTGTTAAAAACGGCGCAGTGCTAGAAGGTCACGGTGAGACTAATTAAGATACTATCAGACAAGCTGCTGGTGCTGCTATTAGTCATTTGTTTCAGTCATGCCCACAGTGCTCTTGGCACTTGTCAGATGAGCACAGGTGATTTCTTGTCCCTTGTCCTGACTGGAGGAGGAGCCACAGATATTTGTTAATCCCTGCTAAAACAAAGCTCAGAATTTCAGCTGATTTATCACAAGCCTGTATGTTTTTGTAAAACTTGCCTAGTCTGTCATCTTAGTGACCAAAGTTTGGAATATTTTTCAGCATGAAAGGACTGGTTTTTCTTACATGAGTACCTGCCACAGAGATTTTGGAGATTTCTCCTGACTTTATTCACTTGTGCTCCTCTGTTTTTCAACAGATCACAATTTGCCAGAGCGTGTTATAGAATTAGCTGCCCAAGCTACATCGTGTTAAGTTTAAAGGGCTTAGGGTCTGATGTCATTAATGCTGTCTTTCTTTTCTCCCTTATCCCTGCAGCTTCAGGTATTTTCCTCTGGGTCACTTTGCCTTATGGTGAAAGGGGTACAGCTGCAGCGTTTAACACTGCCAAATTTCATCATCAGCATATGAAATGTCAGAGGGAGGGCTGGTGCTGCTCAGGGTGCTGGGATGAATCCAGTCCTTGTTAATGGGTCAGCTGCTACTTTTTGCTCAGCTGGGATCACTGCTCCCTGGTGTTTGATATACATGCTCATTGCGTAGCAGCTGTGTCTCACCTGTGTGTGTGATACAGTACTACATTAATCTTCTGAGGCCAGCAGTTCTTCTGAAATCTGTTGGGCTCTTGTTCAGTTCTACAGTAAAGCCTTCGTTAAAGCTCTGCCAAGTGCAGCTGGTGCAGTAAGTAAATGGCCCTAACAAGATTGAGCTTATTTTGCTAAGGCCTGTGTGAATTCTTATTTATTTATTTATTTATTTATTTATTTAAAAGTAAATTTTTTGCTAATTGTGTCTGGAAATGCTGCAATTCCCCCATGACCTTTCAAGATGCCACTGGAGTTCCTCTTCAGCTGCCCTGAACAGACACAGCTCTGCTCACTGGGGCTCCCTGTGCCACAGCTCTGCCCATCACTGCAGTGTCAGGGCTGTACCAGCATCTCAGCCTGGCTGTGCACCCAGCAGGCAGCTGCTGCACTTGTGGTCTGATAACCTACTGCTTCACAAGTAGGTAATTTAACCCATTACAACAGAAACCATGTTAAAATTCCAGGCGTTATTTCCTTAGACTTTTTTGTTTGTTTGTTTGTTTTTACATACATCAGAATTGTAGAGAAAGCACGGTCACTGTTGAAACAACTAGATCTCTTAAGGGAATACACATGTATGAGTTATTTCCTGAGAAATTTAGGATATACCAAGCCAGTGTAAATGCAGACATGTAGGCAGTGTCTATGAGGATGGAGAGAAGTGAACCTTTAACTTAGGTGTTGTCAATGGCATATAGGAAGCTCTGGTGAGTGTACAGATGCAGCCTTGGTGTCTGGTGCAAGCACTTTGTGAGGCTTTGCCTTCCCTGTTGTGTTCACTGTATCCTTCTGTTTCTTTCCAAACAGGGTTTTTTTGAAGAAGAGGAAGGAAAAGAGTATATCTATAAGGAACCCAAATTAACTGGCTTGTCTGAGATCTCTCAGAGGCTGCTGAAACTGTATGCAGACAAGTTTGGAATAGATAATGTGAAGATCATCCAGGATTCCAACAAGGTGTGAAAGATGTGATTCCTGCACAAGGGAGAAGAGCGAGTTCACGCTTTGTGAGCAGTGTTGTGAACAACTGTGAACTAAATGTGACCTAACCTTGTAGTATGGCATGTGTGGTATGGAAATGCCAGGGCTACAGCAGTGCTTCACTGCCTGTGGGAGGAGGGCATATGCCAGCATGTGCATGCAGATGTTTGCTGTAAAGGAGCAGCAGCTCTCATTCACTTCTGCCATTGTCCTTGATCAAAAATCCCACTGTTCTTATGGGTCTTTAGTTAAAAATGTTTCAATTAATATGTTGTCTGAATATTGCATTTGGGAGTCTACTTTTTATCAATATTACCATGGTAGATAAAAGAAATATAATGGATACCTAGGCGGTTTGTCGTGCTTAACAAAATTTTGTTATGTTTGCCACTGTGTAAACAGGTTAACCCCAAAGACCTGGATCCAAAGTATGCCTATATTCAGGTCACATATGTCACGCCTTTCTTTGAGGAGAAGGAAGCAGAAGATAGGAAGACTGACTTTGAAATGCATCACAACGTCAACCGGTTCGTGTTTGAAACGCCTTTCACACTCTCAGGAAAGAAGCACGGCGGTGTGGAAGAGCAGTGCAAGAGGCGCACCATCCTGACCAGTACGTCTGCTGCTGCTTCCCCCCCATCCCCCCCAGCCTGCCTTTGGCAGCTGAGCCCCCACAGTGCATTCGTGTGCCAGCTTTTCTGCAGACAGTGGGCACAGCACGTCATGCGGAGTGATAAATTCTCTTCCATGTGTCCATTTGCAAAGTATGTTCGTTCTTAGAATCCTGCTGATCCTCTTGGATGAAGTCATTTTCATTTGTGGAGTCGTCAGCTTTTTTATTTTTCCTTATTATCAACATCTTACAACGATGGGGTTTGGGAGGGGTTCTGCTGAAGGCAGCTTAGCACTCAGAATCAGTCTTGGAATAATAAGCAGAACAAATTAAAAGTGAGATAGAGTGTTTGTTCTGCTGTAAAGAGTCAGTCTTAGATAAGAACTAATGTCCTCATGGAAGAAAGACACATTACACAGTATTTTTAAAAGTGAGGGGTAAGCTTTCAAGTCGGTGGTTACAATCACTGTTTTCAGGCAGGAATGTAGGGAGTACTGCATGCCTGTTCTTACTGAGTCATGTTAAACAGAAGACATTCAGTTCCTTATCATGACTGAAATCTCTGTGAAACTGCTACTGAAACCTGACCTGTCTGAATTTTGGCTGGGAGCATGAGAAGCTGCCTGAGATAGAAGCATCACTCTCCTGAACAGCAGTGGGTAGCAAGGCTGATGTTCACAGCAAAGGCTCCTGAGTGACAAAGTCCTGTTCCCCACCACCTTCAATAAGTGCACTTTCCCAAAGGGCAAATGGAAGAAAGGTGCTTTCAGTATAGGCGTAGTCACCTGAATGTTTTGTTCTGGCAAGTCAGAGAAGAGGTGCCCATGTCTGGGGGCATCTTGTTACATGACACAGCTTTGTTTATGAGAAGAAGAAAGGAAGAATGACTTGAATGTGGTTTTTTGAAGTGCCTGAGCAGCATTGGGTGTTTTGAGATCTGTACTGAAGCAGGCAGCTTCTCTGACTTGAAAGTACAGCCATCGTGGTACATCTGGCAAAAGCAGAGAGGGTTGTTTGTCCAGCAAAATAATTTCCTTTGGCTGTTATGTGATGCCATCAGCTCCCAGCACTCTCAGCTTGGCTGTATCTTCAGTATCAGGTGGGAATTTGATGACCTTCTGTTCTCTCCTGCTTTCCCTCTGGCACCTACCTCACCTCAGTACTTTTCTGTAAAGGGAACACTGTTTTCCTTTGGATGAAGTCGGATAGCTTTGCTTCCTTCCTATGCAGATGGAAGTGCTTTTATTTTGAAAAAAAAACAAAGCTTATTGGTACAGCTGGAGGACTAACGGTAGTTGTTTGCACTTGGCAAAGGTACTGGATGGCTGCTTGGTATCCCTCCTACTCCAGAGCCCTGCCCCTTGTGCTGGCAGAGGATTAGTGTGGTCTGGCTCACTGCCATACCTGGTTGTTACTTGACCTTTCATTTCTGCAAGTCCTTGGTTTCCTGCTGCCCAAGGAGTGACAGGCACCCTGTTAGATGGAGCTCGTTTAGCTCTGAGCTGCCTGGTACCATATGCTCAATGGAGGAGGGCCGTTTTAGGTCTGGGAGGTCTTCCAAAGTGTGTAAGATAATCAGAAGAAGGTTAAGCAGCTCATATCAGACGATACCCCATACTGTATCACTGCCAGATTTCTTGAGATCCATGAAAATGGCTGTACTGGAAAGAAGAGGTTTTACTGATTAGTGGTCCTTCTGTCAGCTCCATGGTAATATATAGGTTGAATGCTACAATTGACTCCTTACTTTTTCAAGGACAGTGTTTTAATAATGATTCATCTATGGGTGCATAATAATCAATTCAGCTAAGCTGGAAGTTCCTGCCTCTGACTTGAAACTTGTTCAATGGGATATTTGAGGTGTTTGGAGTTGATCACAGGTTTATCATTTGGTGTTTCAATTCAGAAGAAGGAATTAATACATTTTGAAATCTGAGTGGTGAAAGCTTTCTGCCGTGTGGATCTGACTGAACTCAGTAGCAAACAGTGGTGAATTCAGAAGGAAATGTTTTTCCAGTACCAGGTCTGTCAAAAATTCAGTTTAGACCTGCTGAATTCTGTTGCTCACTTTGTGGTTAAAACTCCATTGTATAGACAGTATCAAAGTTAATACAGTCTGAACCTTTGAGTGACTTGTCTTGTTTTCTTAAATACTATCATGTTGTTAGCTGAGCCTCTCTGATGGATTTCTGTTTTTGAGTAGCCAGCCACTTGTTTCCGTATGTGAAGAAGCGTATTCAAGTCATAAGCCAAACCAGCACAGAGCTGAACCCCATTGAAGTAGCGATTGATGAGATGTCCAAAAAGGTCTCAGAGCTCAATCAGCTTTGTGCCATGGAAGAAGTGGACATGATCCGACTGCAGCTTAAGCTCCAAGGAAGTGTCAGTGTCAAGGTAATGAAAATCAGACACTCAACCTTTGTTTTTGTTTTTCCCACCGGTGCACCTGGTTTTTTTTCTGGTTTTCATCCTTCCAGACATGTTTTTTCTACTTTGTATTTGTGGTTGTATCTTGCTTTCCAGTGCAGTTGTAGCCTGCTTGAAAAACATATGGCAGTAGGAAGCTTTCCACTGATGTTGATGAGTGTTGGATTTATGTGCAAACATTACTAATTCTGTCAAATCTTCTCTAAATAAATATTAAGACCTTTCTAACAAGACCATCATGTATCACTTGAGAACAAAACTTGTCATATGGCCAAGTTTGCAAACACTTTGAAGAGAGGCTTTTTCAGGGTTAGTTTTGTCATTTCATTAGAAGAGTTGGTACCAGGGATATGTGCGTGTATTCCTGGTGGCCTAGTTGAAATTTCTTCAAATGCACTGCTTTCCTAGGTGGTTAATAAGCTGAGTGCCTCCAAAGGCCAGCAGAGATCTGCAGTTTGTGCAGGGATGACGTAGCTCCTTTCATCTCCGTAAAACTCTTCAGGTTTCATCCAAGTGTGAAGAGGAGTGATTCTGATATTCTTCACACCAGCTCAGTTGCCTGAGTCCATCCAGTTCCCAGGCCTTTGGAGCACGAGAAAAATGGGCAGTAATCTACTTGCTTTGTGTACCTAAGCCGTATATTTCTCCCCCAGGTAAATGCTGGACCAATGGCCTATGCTCGGGCTTTTCTGGAAGAAACAAATGCAAAGAGATATCCTGATAACCAAGTTAAGCTTCTGAAGGAAATCTTCAGGTAAACATTAAGTTTAGGTTTGCTGTCTTCTTCACAGTATGAGTGACATGACATGACATTACTCTGCATTGAAGCACACTGGTTTACAGCTGCACTTGCCCCATCTTCCAGGTCATTCTCAAGAAAACATTTAATGAAGCTTCAACCTATCCCATTAATCAAGTGTTCCTCGTAATCTGAGGGTGATTTCTGAAATTAATTTCTGGCAAGGTATAATGTGCGAGGAGAGGAAGCGACATGGTAGTGGTACATGTTTTTTCATTACTACAGAATTTGTATGGTTGTTCTTCATGGTTTTGTGTTTTGCAGGCAATTTGCTGAAGCATGTGGGCATGCTCTTGACGTCAACGAGCGCCTTATTAAAGAGGACCAATTTGAATATCAAGGAGAAATGAAGTCTCACTATAGGGATATGCTCAGCGAGCTCTCTGCAGTTATGAATGAACAGGTTAGTTTGTCTATTTTTATGATGGCTGGGGACAAATGAAAGCAGCTCGTTGGTTCTTTTAGTGACAGGTGAAGCTGTAAAGCAGAATTCTAGAAGTAAGATCTGGCAGTGCAACAGTTGCTGAGAAAACATAATTCCACTCTTTTTTTTTTTCTCAATTCGTCTGTATTATGTTCAGTGAATTTGCTTGCCTGTCAAAGATTTGACTTCTGCCCATCTTGCTGGATATTGAAAACCTGAATGTTCATGGGACTGCAGACTGAGGTCTAAAGGCACGGAAAGAATATCAGTTAAGCTGCTGTTCTATGCCAGCCAGCTTTGTCCTACAGTTGTGACATATTTAATTAAAACAGCAAATTGCTTTTAAGACCTAACTTATACATGAATGTATTGTCAATAGTTTGTTTGTATTCAGCTTTCAGAATAAGAGTGATTTTTTTTTTGTTAAGTATACTGTCAAAATTCATATAATTTTAAAAACTCCAGCTTTTAGAAACCTTAGGATTAGCATGCGTGGCTGCATTATATGCAGTGCATTCCAAAATACTGAACTGAAATTCATGCTACTCCATAGCTGTATATATGCAGATACTTACTGTTTTATGTTCTAATGTAAATAATAATTGAGCTATTCTGCACACTACGTGCAAATTAAAGAATGCTTAATTGTGCCTCTGTATGGCTGTGGGTAGGCCACCTTGGACTGTGCCTGAGAAGCATTTATTCCCTCCTATCTGCACTGTACGTCTAGTTGCCCATAGCATAGATAGGCACAGCTCATGTGTGGTTACTTTAACCATTGGTATCAGTGATGGCATCTCACCAAGTGCCTGATTCCACCCCACTAGACCAGTTCTTCATCTTCACATGTGAGGAGAATAATGGTTTACAAAATTTTTTGGCCCATTGCTGTTCCTACTGAGGAATGAAGCTGGCTTTTCCCAGGGTATAAACCTGCATAATTGCTTTGAGGGCTTGGTGCATGCCTGGGGGTCAGGCTTGGTGGTTGCTGTTCTGTTTGTGTTGTGTGAATTGTGCTCTCTTCCTGGTTAGATCTGTGAAAGATTTGTAAACCTCATGCATTCCTGTAATTTTTTCATTAAGAGTATTTATCACTGCTCTACTAAGGGTGTCGTTGGTTGCTCACTGCTCACGCCTCTGGTGGGAGTTACTTTGGCTGCTCAGTGTGCAGATGGTACCACGTGCTTCATGTTCCCCATGAAATGGAAAAAGAATGGTCAACTTAAATTAGTTGTGAGCAGCCCATGAGTTTCAGCAGGCATAAAACATTCAGTGAACACTGTTAAATATTCACACCTGTATTGATTATCTGTATCAGCAAGCTCAGAGTTTGTCTCATGCACGTGATGAGACAAAACAGCACAAAATGACCAGTCTGTAACTGTGTTAATGTGATACCAAGTTGATCCAGCAGATGACAAAATTGACTTTTGCTTAAACAAAATCAGCAGACTTTGTAAGTCCATACTGAAAGCTGCCTCCCACTTACTGAGTGTGTAGGCACCTACAAGTTTTCCATGTGGTGTGGCTTTTTGGGAACATTCTATTCTTCTTGCAAGGAATGCACAAACCCCCTGCTCCTGAGCAGAGCACTGCCTCCAGCAAATCACCCACTGTAAATTGTAGCCAAAATATTTATTTGACAGTTGGAATGCTTGAGTGTGTATTGTAACTGTGCCCTTTACAACAGCAGTGAGCATTGCCATCTTTCCCATTGTCATGATCAAGAGAGTATTGCTTGCTCTCCTGCTGATAGTGACTCTTTCATCACCATATGTTTTTCTCTTTTGTTTTGTTCTGTTCTTCTTTTCTGACAGCTCTGTCATGGTCCTTGCTTATACAGCTTCTCTTCTTCCCTGTCTAACATTTCCCTCAATACTATAGCCAAAAGTGGTATGTTCATTTTTCTTACATCTCTTTTTTTCTTTTAATGTCACGTACTTTCTCACTTGCTGATTTTTGTAGGTGCTGTGTTCACTTAGTTTCATGTCTAATGATTCCCTTAAGTCCAGGGAGGTGTGTTTTTAAGAAAAGAAAACAACTGGAGTGGTGTATTCCTAACGTGTGTTGAAACATGCATTGTTAGGATCATAGCCATTAACTTGGGTTGGTCAGTGAAGCAGCTGAGTAGGGTCCTCCTGATGCCAAGAAACATGTTTGTCTGAGTAATAAACGTGGCATGGCATGGCTAGGCTGCTGCCCAGGGCTGGTTGAGGGTTGATGGCACCAGGAGAGGTTTCTGTGCCACTGCTGATTGCTGCTTGGTCAGGGGAATGTATATATAGAATCAGAGAAAATAACTGTGGCCAAATGAAGCATTTTTAGGGGGAAAAAAAAAAGTCTTCCTTGCTAAAGACTGCAGCTAGGACAAGGTGGAGCAAGATTTGGCTGCTCTTCCTGCAACTCAGCCTGCAACCTCAGCCTTTTCTCACCCCAGTACGTTGGCTCCAGGGCTGCTGTTGCAGCCCACGTGTGTGAGGAGGTCAGGGGGGTTCCTGAGTGCCCTGAGGACTGCATGGGCTGAGCTGGAAGCAGTCTGTACAACAACAAGGAGCTGCTATAGAATCCTCTGACCCAGGCCCCACTTATCCCCTAGGTCAGGGTACCCCCTCCTTGCTGCAGCCTCTGGTCACTTCTGGCTCCCCAGCAGGGAGATCCTTAGCATCACTGTGTAATGACCCAAAATCAGGGACCCAAAATCAGGCAATCTCTGTTTAGATAATAAGCACTACAAAAACCAAGATATCCAGGTCTCTCTCACTGTTGCGTGTTTTTATTCTTCTTTCTCTTTAACAACAAGATTGTGTACAAGGAGGATTCAGCAAAGCAGCAAGGAATGGAGCGCACGTATTCACGAGTCATCAATAGAGCCAGCTCGTCTGCGCCGGCAGCGGCCGCCCCGTCCAACCCCGATGCTTGATGCAGGCGTGGGGAGCCATGCAAGGACCTGGGACGATGATGTTCTGTTTTTAGTTCCTTTTAGATTAATAGTACTGAAAAAATAATTTGATCACGGACAATGCCAGGAAAAGAAAAAAGAAAAAAAAAAAAAAAAGCAAGCATATGTTATGATTTTAATTTATTGGAAGTCTTCACAGTGATGTTTTTTTTTAAAACCACAAGCTTGACTTTTTTATTTTTTGCCTGCCCCAATATTTGCACATTCCCTGTCTTTTATTATTGCTGTCCGTTTTTGGTTCTGAGCAGTCTTTATTGAGTCAGGCTGATCATACGATTTCCATTGAACAGGTAGCTATGCAGCAAACCCTAAGTTTGCTATAAATTATAATATATCTAATACTAAGTCCTAGTATACATATATTTTAAAGGTCAGAGTGGATGTTTTATAACATTTAAGTATATTGCAATTGTAAATAGAAGATGTGTAAAATATGTCATTTTTACAAAATTTAAAAAATATCTTTTTAGTTAATAATGGCCGTACTAAGAATATGGATAACATTTCAGTTACCGTTATATTAAAATATTTGTGTATGTGTATAAAAGCGTCCATATAATTTCCTCTTTGAGGACCTGCACGTCAGTTTATTCCCAGATCGTCATGATGAAGAGCAGTGGAGCTCAGGATGGCTCTTGTGTCCCACCTGTCTGGTGTGTTCTGGTCTCTGATGAGGGATGTTTATGACCATCTGCAGAATATGGCTTCAGCTTGTAGGTATGGTCTTAAACTGAGGTCACCTTGAGAAGCAAGTGTTGTGTAGTCCTCCTGCTGGAGGCCAAGGAAAGCTCTGCACTTCTTCCTTTGCAGTTTGCATTCCCAAGTTTTGCCTGCAGCCTGCTGGGAAACAACATGCCTCTATCAAGATGGTTCTGCGTCATGCTGTGATGAAGTGGAGCTGGTCTGCCTGCTCTTCTGAGTTCCTTTTAACCTCAGCTCACCCACATCCTCTTGTATTTACTCCTCTGCCAGGGCCCTGTGCTATCTGTGGTATGCAGAGAAGGAAATCCACTCCACTGTGACTGATGTGTCACCAGCTCTGTGTTCCCATGAATATCACAGGTGACAAAGCAATACCTGTGGCTCACGTGATTGCCCAGCCTCTTGTGTCATGCAGCATGTTCATGGGGACAGCACTGTGCAACCACACAGCGGGATGGGGAGCCTGGCATCCTCATCCTGCCCTCACAAAGCCCAGCTCTGCTCTTTAGGCACTGTGCTGTTTGAAATCAATTATCTACTCAAAGGAGTGACTCGAGTCCAGGTTTTAACCTGCTTTATACTGTATATGTGTTAATTGATGAAGTGGTTTACGTGGATGGGAGGATGCAGTCATCAGTGATGGCAGCAGGAGCCCCTATTGTGGAGGAGATGTGTCTCTGAGCACCAGACCTCAAGCCCTGTTCTCACGGGGTTTCAGATTTGTTTCGACTTGCTGGATTCATCCCAAGAACTCAGCTTGCGTTTACTGTGGTTTATGTTCATGGTGGGTACCTCAGAAGCCATCAAGGTGATTTGGACACATTTCTTACTAATATTAACAAGAACTGAGCAACAGAACCTGTTGGGTCTCTTTGGAAATAACACATATTGCAAAAGGGTGTTTTGCATTGAGGGGCACATCAAACTGACACTTGGCTGGGGAGATCCCCTGGTTGCTTTCTCAGTTCTTGAACTCAAAATGCGTTTCATTTCTCAGTCTAAGAGTTGTGGGGTTCGCTTTGTTTCGTTTTGAGCAGCCAGCTTTGCAGCCCTCTTGGGGGTTGAAAATCGAGCCCCTGTGCTAGCTGTTACCTTATTACTGGTATTGCAGATGCTCAGGCTTGAATTTCGTTATTCCAGATGGCTCTTGCTCTCCTGCTGTGTTCGAGGACTTTCAACACAGTTGCACAAAAGCAATTAGCAGATGTTTTTGAACCAGGACTACAATGGGGGAGGGACAAAGCACTATCCATGAATTCCTCCCCTCCTTCAGGGGAGGGGATGGCAGGAACACAGAGGGGTGTGAGACTTTAGAGTTGTTACAAAACGTGGCTTGTTGCTTCGCTGAAATTCAGCTACCAGAACTGCAGAAGATAAATGCTTCAGAGCTGAATCCCACATCCACCTCGCAATCTGTGGGTTTATAATTTGTATCTCTTTCTCCATTATACTAACCAGTTCTTCATAAGAGGGCTTTTGTACCTTCTCAACTCGCATATAAAACAGAAGAACCACAGTTACAGGAGAGGAATATTGTGTTTTCAGAAACCTGCCTGAGTCTGAGGCGAGCGAGCTGGCCTGTGGAGGTGGGCTTCTCCTGAGAACATGAGGCTCTGCCTCTTGGGCAGGCTTGTCATACTGGAGAGCAATTAATTGGTTCATTTAAAGGAGAGGAACAAAAAAATCAGCATGCTTCATAACTGTTTGCAGCAGAATTGCGAAGGACTGATGGCTTGCAGTGAGTAATCAAGACAGAATCCAATCACTCATAAATTAATGACGACTAGATAGACCTTTCCTGACATTGCTGCTCTTCTGTGCCCTGCAGTATGACTTTCGTATTGCAGAAGTGATGAAATATTCTGCTGCTTGATTTACAAATGCTATTTGTGTAGGAAATTGTTTCTCTCTGCACTTACAACTGAGATAGCACATGTGGCATCCTGCTGTGCATGAGCTGACATTTGAGGAGAGTGTGTGGGTTTTTAAGGCCGCCTGCTTCCTTGCACTGTGTACCCAGGAGTCTGGAGGCACAGGGAGGTGCAGCCTTCTCCCAGGAGCCAACAGCAACACCTCTGAGGGGTGCTTTCTGCAGAAGTGCTCGTGAGCCCGGTGTCCAGAGCTCAGCCTTGAATGCGGCCCCAGGGGAGGCAGGACTGGGTGCAGCAAAGCGGTGCTCCCGTGGCCAGTGTCTGCCCTGGGCTGGCACTGAGGCAAAGCACGTTGCAGGCAGCAGTGTCCAGTGCTGGAGGGGGACACAGAGCTGACGTGTGAGGAGGGAGCTGCCTGCACTCATTGGGGCCAGGAGCTGGTGCTCGGTTTTGTACCATGTGTCAGGTACTGATGTCTTGCTTTGTTTTTTTACTGCAACGTAAATGAATACTCTGTCTTCCACATTTTGTAGCAAACTTAATGTATGCTTTTACTAGGATGTGTTAATTAGCACTGAGGTCTTTCATACCTATTTGAGGAAGATGGTACTCTGGTTCTCCAGGCCAACTGTGCTTTTGCCATCTTAGCAGAACATCTCCCTCACAAATCTCCTTTCCGCCCCTCCTGTGATGCCTTTGCATCGTAAATTGCTGCCTGAGTCATGAATAAATGTCACAGTATGGTAATTAGGGAGAAAATACCTGTAACTTAGCTCCTGGGCCCTGGAGGTGCTCAAGGAAAGGGCAGATGTGGCAGTGAGTGACCTGGCCTAGAGCAGGCATGGGCTGATGGGTGCTCTTAGATGATCTCATTGGTCTTTCCAGCATGAATGGTTCTACGAACGTATGAAATCCAGAGATGTGGAGAAGTTCTGGAGTGCAAAAAGAATTGTTACTTAGTGGAAGCTCTACTGCCAGCCCTGAAGGAATCAAGTATTATACATATTTTATGTTTAATCACATCTTTAGTGACACCCAACCGCAACCAAAGGCTTAAATTTCAATTAGAGGGAGGCGTGTTAAATGTTTAATAGGAATCATTCCTTACAGGGTAATTATATCCTAACTTTCACTGGAGAGACAGTATGCTGGCAACATAACGTTGGTCTGAGCAGGGATTTCTGCTTTCTGGATAATATCCAAGTGAGAAACAGGGCAATGTAGTGCAGTGCTGGGGAAGGCCATGCGTGGTGCCACAGCCCTGCTTGCGGGGTGACAGTGGCTGTGTGATGTTGGCTGAGCTGTGCTGGACGCTGCGGGGCTGCGCCAGGAGCCAAGGCAGGTGGGGTTCACCAGAGCTTTGAGCACAATGCTCTGTGTCTCAATGCAAAACATGTAGTGCCACATGTGCTGAAATCAGGTGGTGGCTGCACGTGTTTGAATGTATTTCCTAGTTTCTAGCAAGCTTAGCATGTGGTGAAATTAAAATTATCATAAAAAATGAGTTTTATGCACTCATAGCAAATGAATTAAAGCCATAAACCTGAGCTTTGAAGCAAGGCAATTAAAATTGGACGTGAATAATAAATGCAGGCAGAGATAAGGGATTTCAAGAACAGCATCCAAGCGATAAAGGCAGGACAGAGAAGGATGGAAAAGGAAAGAAGGAACAGAACATGTTTCTCAGTTAAGTGAATTGTGCTGAGATAAATAGAATTAATCCAAAAGACAATAAATAGGGTAGAGCCATGTAGAACCATACCGTGACTGTGGAAGGACCATCAGCTTCACCTCCAGACCCATCACCCGATGGGTGTCCTTGGGGACAGGAGCTGTAGTCCCCATGAGACACGTACATGGTTGCTACATATGTTGTATTGATGTTATGCTTTGAACATTCTCAGTGATGCAAAGTATTCCCAGGTGAACACCTCCCCCTGAGTGCTACAGTGCTGGCACTGATGAAGCACACATTTCCCTTTCATCCTATTAGCTTCTCATCAAGTTCATATAAGATGTGTTTCCTGTTTGCACTGTGAGCTCTGCTCCCCAGCTGCTTCAGTTAGCAGCAGTCACTTGTTTTATAAGAGAATGGCTGTGATGAGCAGTGACCCTGGCATGGGTGAGCAAGCTGGTCTGTGTGGATGGGGCACACTTCCTCTTGCTGAAGGGCACGTGGTGCTCTGCATTCCTAGCCTTGTGCCTCATCTTTAGAAGCTATTCCTCATTACTGTGCCATTTCCATTGCACTGCTCATGGCATCTGAGACACTGCAATATGTTTTCAGGACCTGCAACTGCCTTAAGGCATTTCCTACACTTCCAGGGTCACAAAAGCATTTTTCAGTGTATGTACAGAGACTGCATATGGAATCATATCTTACATTGAGGTGGATATATATGTAGCGTGGCATGCATTTTATGTGGTATTTTTTGTTTGAGAATAGAAAATTAAGAAATTATGACTCTTCCAGATTTTAGGATGGATTTCTGCTTTGTGCTGCTCAGTAACTATGAGCCCACCTCCCATAGGTGACTGCTGCTTTACTATGAAAGCCCTCCCACCCCTATGCAGGTAGCTAAAGGCTCCATTCCTATTTATGAACATCTCCTGCTGCACATATTTTCACGCACGAGAGATGGTTTTGTCCCCAGCAGCATATGTTGTGCTTGCAGGGAGCTGGCACGCAGCAGACGAATTCCCACTGCTGTGCATCAGCCTGTGGCTGTTTAAAGGGAGAGGGACCCAGAGGCATGCAAGTGCCACGTGCAGGCACTGAAGTGCTCTCTGAAAGTTTGAAGTGCTCCTATATAGCTGTGCTCAGCTGTCAGCCCTGTGCAAAAACACAGCTGAGGTTTCTGGATGTGACTCCTGCATCTTGGTGTTTCCCATGCTTGGGTTAAGCCTGGTTTTCTGAAAGCACTGAGCATCCCCTGCTGGAAAAGAGACCCCTTTCAGAACCTCAAGTGTTCGGAGTAAAAGCAGAGCATGTCACTGATCTTTCACTGCATGGGATCTCCTGTGCACACGTGGTACATATACTGGGACTCAGGTAGCTGGGCAGACCAAGAATGGTGCTGGCAAAAAACACGAAGGATGTTCAGTGTACATTGGCAGGTTACATACCAGATAAACAGACAAATCACATATTGCTGTGCCACAGCTAGCTCGGAGAAGCTCCTTCTGCAGAGCTGAAGTTTCAGCTGCTTTGCTGCAGTCAGGCTGCCATGGCACTGTTTTGCCCACGGGGGTTCAGCAGCCCTTCAAATCAGTGCTCAGGAGGAAAGCCCTCACAAACGTCCTCAAAATTCATGCAGTGTGCTGGGAAGGTGCAGTGCAAAGACCTGAGCTCCTCCCAGTGTTCATATGTTTGCTGCTGTAATGCTAGCCAGCACACTGCACAGAAATCAGGGCATCTCCTCAGCTGCCCCAAGCACACCCTGCTGCTCTGTTGTTTTTAGTGGAGAGATCTGGATGTGGCTGAAGGTGAATAAGCCCTCCCCCGGTTCATTGTCTTGAGAAGCTTCCTGAAGGGGTGAGAAGCTCTGTTGTTAGTATTAAATGACTTCAAGGTGTTTCATATGCACCTTGGACCATACTGAATTTCCACCAGTTTACAGGTGTGCAGCTGTCTGGTCACAGGGAACGTGTAGACCGGCACATGGAGCTCCAGCACCCCAAAATCCTGACTCATTCCTGCCATGGCCCTTCCCTCCATAAGCAGGAGAGTGAGGTTACAGGATGAATGCTGTTTCCTTAAAGCCTTTGGTGCAGCACAAGCTCTGTGCCTGCTGTTGGTCAAGAGGAGATGAGTTGTGGCACAGCAAAGGCTGAGCCCTCCCTTGGTGCTGCAGACACAGGGCGGCCTTCACACATCCCCTGAGGGATGTGGGCTCCAGGAGGAATCATCTGCCTTGGTCCCATGCAAAGAGCTAAGGTATGGGGAAGGGTTTTCTGCTGATGAAGCAGCACTGAGCTGTGATTTGTGCCAGCACGTACAGCTCGGCTCTGAAAAGTGACACCTTGGATGAATAAATCATGGGCCCTCTCTTAGCAACCTGATGGCTTCACCCAGCACCGCTGGTGGTGAAAGAGGGCCCAGGCTCTGCTTTAAGAGCAGGGAGAGCTCGCTGTCAGCTGAGCCTACAGTGTGAGGTCAGGAGGCCATGGAGGGGAACACGCACCTCCTCCAGCTCATCCGCCAAATGCGTTCCCAGATCGACAGGCTGGAGCAGGAGAACCAGGCGCTGAGGGGAGAGCTCCGTGCCTGCGGGCTCAGTGCTGCTGCGGGAAGAGGCAGTGGGGAGATGGGCAGCACACCGTGCCCCACGGAAGGACCAGATGCTTCACCCACAGCCTCCATGGATCAGGCAGGTACAGCGACATTGGTGCACGACTCCGCTTGGGCCTTTATGGATCTGCAAGGACACATGAGCCACGCCTGTCTGTCTAGCCGACGTGACCACATCCAGACCCATGATAACAGTGTGTGATCCTCTACACAGTGCCTGCACCCCTGCGCTGGGCTCGGTGCAGTGCTTTGCTGTTCTTGCAGTGAAGAGTTCAGCTCAGAGCTCAGTTTGTCTTAAGCAGAATTTGATGTGATGCCATGAGACTTCGTGGGTATTGGCTATCTAGGTGCTGTTTTGTCCATTTCTATCCTCTGAAAAAGCTGAGCAAAAATCTCCCAGTAGTAACAAAGGGGGGGGTCGAGGGAAGGCATGTTGCATACACCACACCGGAGCTGCAGGTTCCTTTTTGTGGATATGCAGTTAATTTGGACTGAGGGAGGGACGGGGCGATAAGCAGGAAAGCTGCCTCTTCCCACTCACATCAGAGGGGGAAAAAGATGGAGTCTTTCCTCATTTGTTATCTTAGTTGGTACTTGTGGAGGATTTACTGAAGCAGAAAGAACAAAAATGCCTTTCGGTGGGAAGCAGCTGTCCAGAAGTGGGTGTGGAGGCTGCAGGGTTGGGCTGGTGGGTGCTGTCTGTGCTGTCAGTAGCACCCAGACCACCAGAAGCATTCAGTGACGGCCTCCTGGTGCTGCCGTTGCAGTCCGTGTGCTCTCCGGCAACGTTCCCAAGGCAAGGCTCTCCTGTGAGTCAGCTGAGTTTGCTCTTCTCTCTGCTCCTCAGACACCACCATGACGGTGCGGCGCTACTCCTCTGCGGTGTCAGTACCCTCGAGGCCTCACCGTGCCGGCAAGCGGCCTCCAAGCAGCGGGCAGCGGGACGTGCAGGGCAGGGCTGAGCCACGTGCCTGTCCCACCACAACACAGCATGCCAGCAATGGGGGCAGAGGCCTTGGGAAGAGCCCAGCCAACTGCTTCTCCAGCAGCAGTTCCAGCAAAATGAGGCTGTTCCAGGAGCACGTCCACCGGTGCAGGTAGGGGCAGCTTGCCTTCACAGCCGGTTTCACCTGGCTGTGGTTCTGCTTTGGGTTTCAGTTCAGCAGCAGTGATATGCTGGATTGGCCAAACGTCTCCGGGCATTGAGCAGATCAAGATAGGCAGGGTGCGATGTCCTCCTCCTCCTCCTGCAAAACCTCCACAACGCTCAGTGTTAGCGGCTCACATTCACCAAAGAAAAGGAGCAGGAAGGGGTTGTGATGCACCCCCCACCAGAGCCAGGAGGTTTTGCAGGTTGATGGGCAGGTCTGACAAGCTATGTTCCAAGGGGTTTTTTTAACCTTGGAACAAAAAGTATGGAGACACCAGGTGTACTCTGTGCTGTGCTTCCAGAAGAGTGATAAATGTGGTGCGTGGATGGAGATTCACTGCATCATTTTGCCCTGAAGCATTACAAATTAATGTTTTTTTTCTAAATTAAATGAAATGGCTCCCAAACAAGTCGTGAGCACCTCTGCTCACTGATGAAAAGCTCTCCAACACACAGCAGCAATCGAAGGTAAAGGAGCTAATGACGAGCCTGTGATCCAAGGCAGCTCCCATCCCCTCCCGGTGCTGTCACACACAGCGTGACTCCCTTCAGATAGCTGCTTTTAGTGCCTGTCACGCTGTGCTCAAAACACGGAGAGTCCAAATGGTCTCCAAGTGTGCACTTAAGCAGGAGAAATCCATGGGCTTGACCACCTACACCTGTTTTGTTGTAAGAACGTTTCAGGGTCAGATACTTCACAGCACTTTAACACCTAAATTTAGACCCGGGCAGGGAACACATCTCTCTTTCAGAAGCACCCTGACCCCACAGCGCTGGGTTTCAGCATACCCTTTGCTTCATTCTGACTCGATGTACATAAACACTTCAGAGAGTCGTGCCCCGAAGGCACCTTGCTTGGAAGAACTGGTGTTAGGAAGCATGCTCAGCATGCAGGGGCACTGACAAATGGCACTGTTTTCCCCAAAAGGGAGAAAGTTTTCAGAGTTATCAAGCTCGTAATGTAGACACTTTATTACTGATGCTTTGCAAACTGCGGACAAAAAGCACTGGTCGCTTAATAGTAAGGGGAATGTTGCTGATTATTTTATCATTTCCCTTTAAAGCTGCCCTGGCAGCTCTGGCCAGCACTGGGTCTGGCACAGGGACTCATGTCAATGCACTGCTGGCTGCTTTAACAGAAGGAATAACTGTGGAACGTGCTTTTTATCTCTCCAACAGTCCAAGTGATGTCCTGAAGCATGAAACGTTGTGATTTTTACATGAAGAATAGGCTTAATATATTTTCAGGCTGTAATTGTGGCCGTTGCCATTTACATATAGAGGGCTAGCACAGGTAGAAATCTTGGAAAGCCTTTAACTAGCAGGAAAACTTGTAGCAATGAGCTCAGCAAGCTAATGAAGCAGGATTTTTCACAGGGACGGTATTTATCTCTGCAAAAAGTCTTTTTCACTTGTTGTTTGTAGTAGGTCTCACATTTTGCTCTAACACTGCAACCATATCTGAGAGAACGAATGCTTTTACCTTTGGAGGTTACTCTTCAGATACATCCCCTTGGATTTATCTAGAGCATAGCGACACTCAAAATTAAAGCACTGCTACCAAATCACCACTGATTTGCATGTCTATATTTTCATCATACATGCCAAAGCATTGTTGCCACCTTGACTCCCACTCGCTCAGCACTGACAGCAGCTCTCACACACCTGGCTGCCTGTGCCAGCTCCTACATAAACTGCTGTCAGATCCCCAGGCCGGGCACGTGCAGCAGGCACCAGGGCACCCCGGGGAAGGAGCTGGCTCTACAGGGCTCCGTGCAGAGGAGCGGGGTGTGCAGAGAGCTGGAAGGCTCAATGGAAAAAGGCAGATGCTTCCAGCAGCCAGCCAGCAGGGTAGGAAATTCAGCCTGCACGCATCATGCACGTGCTGCCTGCGTTCCCTTTTGGCATGCTGGTGGGGCTTTCTTGCACATCATGTACATTTGCAATCCTCATAACCCTTTCTCATTTTTTCTCCAGGGGTAAAGTAAAGGCTGTTAGTTTCCTGTTACCGGTGGATGTGTCGTATGCTGAAACTCAAGGTTCTTTCAAAGGCCCACAAAATCAGGACAGAAAACAGTTAAGTACCATCACTGAAAGGGATATGTGAGCTGCTGAATTTTTAAAGGCCCATTGATTCTCGAGATAAATTGGCCTTAAATGATAGGTATGTGTCAGGTTCCTTATCTGCAAAACGCTTTGGCAGGCTGCCTTCGGAGACTCACCCAGACTGTTTCGGGTCACTGGCCTGCTGTTCAGCAAGGAAATGGAAGCCACGACAAAAGTGGCTGGAAGCATGTATGCTGCGAGGGAGTCACATGATAGCAAAGCTCCTCTGCAAAACAGCTTCTGCTCAACACGTCCCAAGGCTCCCCCAGCTCAGGACTGCTTTAAACAGGATGTAATAGCTGGTTTTGCTGCGTTTGTCACAAAAGCAGAAACCAAGTCACCCTGTGTCTGCTGATCCCTTTACAGGAGAGGTATTTGTTGCAAATGATGAAGAGCTGCTAAAGGATCTAGGGGACTCCTCTGTACTTAAAACTTTAAATTCCACAAAACCAATACAGGGGATGTGACAGAACAGATTACAGTACTCTGAATTTCTGCAGAACTTGACGGTGACTGCTCATGTCCACTTCAGGTCCAACTCTTCAGGAGCACAGGGGAGAATAAGTACTAATCATCATGAAAACAAGACTGCAAATCTGAGCCGGTGTCTATCAGAGATGGCTGCGCACCGTCAGAACAGGAAGGACACTGAATCTCAGATGTTTTCAGGAATGGTGCCTGAACACAGCTCAGATCAGGAATCACTAGCAGACATCCAGCAACCTGGTGCAAAACAAATGGAAGAGAAAGATGCCTTGTAGAAAATGAGGTGTTCTTGATAACTTAGGTCTGGTCATATGATAGCGTCCCACGCGTTGTTTGCTTTGACCACAGGCACAGCTCTGTTCTAACTTGCAGGCAGCACTGATGAGTGAATGCTGCACAGACTGTCAGTCTTGTTGTCTACCCTTACTCTCTTGAGCCTTCAAAAGTGAAAGCAGAGAGCTGGTGGACAAGAAAACCATCCTGACTTTCAGTGATGTTTTATGCGTGTATAAAAACATCAGCTCCCTTTTTTATTTTGAAATTGTTTTGCATATTCAAGAACATTTTTAATATATTCCCAATGAAGTATTCTTTTCAGTTTCGCTATTTCATTTGTGGAAATTTTTTTCATCTTGAGTCCATACAGAGTTGCATTGTAATGCTACAAGTGTTCAATCAAAGACTCCCAGCAAATCAGGTTAGTTAGGAAAGTTTGCTGAACAGCTCTTTTCTGAAAGCATCTACATGGAAATGCTTTTAAAAGGTTTTAATGAAGGCTTAATTGCAAGAAACTAGACGTGAGTTAAGTACCTCAATCCAGCTGATTCCACTTAACAGAGAAACAACAAACGTCTTTGAAAACGTGGCCCTTAGGCTTTTAAAGGTACCCGGGTGCTTATGAAAATTCATGCTTGAACACCAGATCCAGTGGGGTTTGGGAATCCCTGTGCTTTGGACAGCTTTCAAAAATCTCAGCTCTTAAGTCCTCCATGGCTTAGCTCTCCCAAAGCAGTGCTGTGAATTTTGCTCTTCCACCTTTTTGTGTCAGGTCAGTGTAGGTCAGTCACTGCGTATTAGCACATGTATTAGCACATGACAGTGTTAACTGGAGGGAGCTGCTCATTCTGATGCCACAAAAAAACATGTCCCTGTGTATGGTTAAGAAATTAAACTCACTTTATTTATATTAGCAGCGTCATGACCTTAACTTTTTTCTTTCTTATATTCAAAAGAACAAAAAAATAGTGGAAAAGAAGGAAAGGAATGAAACTGGCCATTGAAAAATGACAATCAGTATGTCAATGGAAACATTTATTTCTGAATGATAGTTTTCCATTCCTGACATCTTTAGCAGATTGAAGAGCACAGGACGATGCACAGGTACATTGATTTTTAAGAGCAGTTCAACATGTTCAGATTTGACCTAGCTCCACATCTCCAGCAGAGAAGCAGAAGACATCACGGTAGCAGAGGCCACAGAGAAACCACTGAGCACATCAAATTCACTGAAGTACAGCGTAAAGTATCTTACCGTGGCGCACTTAATGGCAATTACAACATTCCAATATTAAATAGCCACAGACTGTTCAGTGCAGAAAGGACAGGTACACGCAAAGCAAGTGTTAAAATCTGGGCAGAGAGATGCTGACAGCAATTAAGCCATGAACCATTTCTTATTCCTCCCTTAGAGGATTCATACCTGAACCCACTCTCTAACATTTACCACATCCTAGTCACTGATGGTGAAGCTTGTTGGACTATGGAGTGGCTCCAATCCAAAATCCTCCCTTCTGAAGAGTGGGTAAGTGATATTCAGCCACGCAGGTACAGCCTGCAAGAACAGCTGGGACAGCAAGAGTTTCCCTCCTGCATTAACACTGGTAACTGAGAGAAGTTTCCTCCTGTCTAACACTCTCGTGTTTGGGGCACATGGCTTTATGCGCTTATCTCAAATGCATAAAAAGACAGAGTCCACTGCTGCCATTTCTTTAATGACAAGTTATCCGTTCCATCAGCATGACTAATCAAGAGTAATGAAATGTGTCCATAGGCTGAAGGCAAGAAAATCTTGTCAATTTTCAAGTTGAATCAGTGGGATAGTGCTGACTTAACTGTTGTGAGCGAGACAGAAATCAGGTATTGGCTTTCTTTAGGAGAGCTGTTTTAAAGCTTGGTCACAACAAAGAAATGCAGAGCCATAAGCAACGGAAGGTTTGCCACGTGGGGTGGAGTTACTAAGGACAAAGGCGAAGTGTAGACATTGTGTGTCTGAGGGCAGCACACCATCAAGGGTTTAAAATCTTGAAACCCAGTTTACCAACAGTAATGCTTAGATGTATATTCACAGCAGACATCAGCCTCTCCACGGTAATGAGCAATGCCTAGACAGCAAACTCCATCGAAGTGAAAACATAAATACATCCTGACAGTCAGAAAATTGCACTCTCCCAGACTGGCGCTGCTCAGTTTTATTGCTGAAAGTGCTAAAGCTTTAAAGGGTGCATTTATATTTGCATTTAGTCAGCATCCGGAATACATCTGTAAGTGAATTTCCAGTCACACTCACTAACTGTGCTTTGTTTCAAATTGTAGAGTGGTCTCAACGCACATGACTGTGATCTCTTCTGGATGAAAATAAGCCAGAAGATGCACTTGAAAGGTGCTCAAAAAAGTCCTCTGAAATACCCAATGCGTGGAGAGGAGCACTGACAGTTTCACTCTACACATCTTCCTCTGTTGGTCTGCACGCATTACTTGTTCATAGGCAGAGCCACAGAGCACCCAGTCAAGACAGCTAAATGTCTCGTGGATTTAAAAAGAAATCTAACCAGGTGAAATTTCATCTTGCTGTACTATAGAGAGGAGACAATTCCTTTTATCGCCCTTACCTCTCCATCTGGTGTTAAAAAGGCTTTGCTCCTGCCACAGACACAGAGGCAGAAATGTGATGCTCTGGACTGTAACAGAGCAGTTGCATTGTAGACTTCCCCAGTGAGTTCTTGCTGGAATTTCAAATGGGTCTCATGTTTGCACACTTTACACACAAAATCCACACACAAAGATAATAAATCAGTATGCAGGGTGCATCACGTGTCAAACCAAAACACAGCACGTTCCATCTACTGCAAGCTCCACATATAGGAACGAGGGGACTGTGTATGATATGCCAGACTGTCCTCAATCTTTCTATCAATTGTATTTTGCCCCTCTACCTTACATCCTTGACAGCTGAGCTCCAATTTTTCTCTGCCGTTTCTGATTAGGTGAAATCTAAGAACACATCAGAACGGAAGCAGTTCAGCAAGAGAGCCTCTGACACCAGGTAAGTGATGCTGACCCTTAACACCGTTATTTTCAGTGACGTTAGCAGCATTAATTTCAGCACTGACGTACTCCCTCTGTAGTTCTTAAGTCTTATTTTCATTTAGCTGAAGTGAGACCATAGGAAATAATCTTGAAGCTTGTTTGAAGCTCTCTGATAGAAGAAGCCTTGAACAGGCCTTCAGTGTTGTGATTAATTCAGTGTCACTTAATTTCACAATGAGTATTTTCTTCTTAGATCTTCTAAGTACAGCACACAGCTGGCTCAAAGATCACAGATGGTTTTGGTGTTTTTTATTGTTATGTGCTACATAGTAGGCAATACTGTCTCTTCAGGATGGAAAAATATAAACTGTATGAGATAGAAATCTATTCTGCACTTTTACTGCAGCAAAAGACTCACTAGAGATTAATTTGTCATCGTAGTTAAAATGTAGATCAAATTCTGCTGACCTTACATGGGGAGTTTGTTGGCTGTGCTGAAGTTAAGACAGATGGTCACTCCAGGGAATGCTTCTTTTACTGCAACCACTCACTTGAGTATGAATATTCCTAGTTGCATGACTCACCTCTTTCTTATCACTGTGTGAGATACCGAGCAGCCATCTTTATGTAGAGATGTTCATAGACATGGGAGAAGCTAAAAAATGTAGCTTCAACATATCTTGTGGTGGTTTAATTCTCCACTGGGAGTATCATATGGCGTGTGCAGATTGTTTAAAAAGAAAACCAACATCTTCCATTCTTTTTGCTGAAAAATGTGATAAAATATCTTTCCTCTCGTTTTTTTTTTTTTTTTTTTAACAAAATCATGTAGAATTTCATATAGAAAATCAGTCCCAAAACAGGAAAACGCACTAAATTATAATTAAAAATGCTCTGGTTAACGTAAAAAGTCAGAAACTTAGAGCAGGTTGCAAAAATTGGAGCGAACATTTCTAATCTGTGGCTCTTCAGTATCTGGTTTGACTCTTCCTCTGTTCAGAGGACGAGGAGCGTCAGCCGAATGCTGGTTGCCATGGAGACTCCCAGAGCTTTTTGAATCATAACTTTTGCCTGAAAAGAAACACTCCTTCAGCGTGAGATTTTACTGACCATAGAGGTTTCTATTTGTTATGTATTAGATTAGTTACTACTTCTAAACAGGTGGGAGGGGAACAAAACGGTTCCCAGTCATCAATCATTGGCAATATTCTCAGTCCGTACAAAACCTACAGGTTAAGCAAATAGAATTACAAGACTTGCTGTGTTAGATTATACTCTTAAGGCACCAAATCTACCCAGGCACTAAAACATCCCACCAAACCATTTAGTATCAGTTACTTCATGACTGAGCAGTCATGGCAATAAATCCTTCTAACCCCCACAAGAGACTGGTTTGAGGACTGACAGGCTGCATAGCCAACAAGGTCTGTCTGTCTCAGGCTTGAACTGATAAGAACGTCCCCATAACTACATAAAATAATGGCAGCCTTTCTAGGAAAATTTGTTTTTGAATAATTGGGTCTACCCTCACGGAGAGTTGTCTAAAAGTCATCGGTTCTCTTTGTGTTACCCAGAAGGATGCTGAAATCTGACAGCTGTGTCAGCTTCTTTCCACCTAATGAAAGACCAACAGTTCGAATTGCTCTGAAGGTGAATTTGTTTGGCCCTAAACAATACGCTGGTTGGTTTACCCAGCACAGATATACTGTGTCCGTCTTGGAAGCTGTGGACTTTCAGAAATGGAATACAATGACACTGCAAGAATAAGCCTCAGTTAGTTTGTTATTGTTGCCTTTTCTAGATGGTAACTAAATACCTGTTAACTCTGCAACTTTTGCTTGATTTCTTCTTTTGAGGCTGTTTTGTGCATCTGTGGGACCATCAGTATACTTCATTGCAATGGCTGTGGTCTGGTCCTTCTCTGGGTAAGTATGAGTAAGTGAAAGAAGAACAGATTAGAATATTTAATTTCGTTGTATTAATATCCATTTGTTTAAGGAGGAAAAGATATGTCAAGTTGACTCTACCCGTCTGTTGAGAACTTGGCACTGTCTCAGTTCTGTCTTCTTGAAAGGACTGAGCGGATTCACGGCCAGAATCTAGGTCTTTTATTGGCCTTCCCATAATCTCATTCTCACATGCAGTTTTATTCCTAATGAGGAAGTATGTATGCATTTTTCCTTTGCCTTTCACTTCTATTTCTCCTCTTTCTGTCATCTCAAAATTTTTGTATTTTAGACATCTAAGATAACAAAAGCAAAATGACACAAGAAAATTCAAGGTTAGCAAAAAAAAAAAACACTTCAGAAGAGATATTATAATCAAAGAATCTAATCACTTTTGTTTGGGGAAAAAAAAGAAAAAAAAACAGCACTGATCATGAACTATGGAATGGATTTGTTCAACTATTTAGTCAAGCCTGATTTTCTTTTATAGCCTTATGCTTACAGCCTTATAAAAAATAGACGACCCAAAAATGCCTTCCAAAAGGACTCCAATTCTACTGTGGCTGACATGAGGCTGACAGTTCCTCTGACTGCCCTCCCTTTTTGAAGACAGGTATAACATTATTTTGCTAGGGTGCTGATCTTCATGGCCTTTCAAGGATGATAGTCAGCATCACTGTAATGCCATCAGCCAGCTTTCTCGTTACCTTTGGATACATCAGTGAAGACTTAGGCAAAAGACTTGATAGAAGGCACTGTCACTAAATCATCTGCCACACCAGGTTCATGCATCCACTTATATTCTTCTGCTTGTGTAGCAGCAGGAACTCCTCTTACTGCCTTTGAATGCTCTCTGCTCTTTTCAGTACTAGGTGGTCTCTGGCTTTCCTAATACCACTTGCAAGTTCCCATCCATGCTTTTCTACTCCTCTGTAGCTTTTCTTCACTTTCACCTCTCACATGTGTATTTTATGCTTACATAAAATTCTTGAAACTGCAGTATTTCATTTATATTGATAAGAGCTCTGGGAAAGTAAATTCTTCACTTCATGAATAACATAGTGGTTTATACAGTTTATCCTAAATAAGTGCAAATAAAACTGTCCAGCCACAGATTATTGTACTCGATAAGAGAGTTTTTGAAGCTTTGGTTATGCAGGATGTCAATTTAAATGATATCTCTTTCCAGCATTTAAATCATGCTATTAGTACTTCCAAAAAAACCATCACATTTATTCTTTTCATCCTGTACTTTCTAGAATCAAGACTTTCAAACCCATGTATACAAAGACATCTGAAATGATCAAAACTAAATTATTTGCAAGCAGTGATCTTTCTTTACAAGTAAGCTGCATTTATCACTGGTAAAAGACAAAAGCGTCTATATCTGAAAGCTGCATCTGTTGAAGATAGTGGTTTTAGAACAGCTTTTAATAGGAAAAGTTTTCATCAGAACTACTCACTGATAGGCACTGGAGCTTAGATGAATTTTACTTGGGACGCCATGACTCTCCATGCGGGAAGCTATATTCACTGTGTCTCCAAACAAACAATAACGAGGCATCTTTTCTCCCACAACTCCAGCCAAGACAGGACCTGTATGGATCCCAACTCTAATCTTTACAAAGACATAAAATACCCCCCAAAAATGTCACTTGTTATTTACGACCTTTCTTAGTGCTACTGAGTCACCTAAAAGTCCATCTTAACACAAGGCTGGGTGCGAGTAAAATACCAAATATCCACAGGGAAAGGCTGAAAAACGCACCCATGTGACCAAAGTCACAGAGAAATTAAAAGAAGCTGTTTGATGTCCCACTGCGATACATTAACTAGAAGCCCAACCCAAGAACCAGACACATCTTTGTGTTAACCACTTACCTGAATTGGACTTCCAGAAACTGGGTTCTGTACTCCTTTAGCTGCTATTATAATCCCCAAGGCAAAGTTAGCAACTCGCTCAGCATGAGTGGATACAGGCACGGGGACTCCACCTACTACCATATAGGCATCTCCAATTGTCTCCACCTTTAATCAAGAAGGACAAGTACATCAGTATTGCCTACGATTCTCCTTCAGGTTAGTGCTTCGCTGTCTGAGGCTCTCCTTACCTGCACCAACTCCCTCTTCCCTCTAAAACATGCTTCCAATCATCAAGAGCCTCTAGCATGTGTGACTTCCCTTCAGATGGGGATCCATTCCTTGACTCCAAACTAAAAACTTCAGTGTGTTCTGTCCCCACTTACTTGACCCAGTTTAGATATCAGTGTGAGAAACCCTAAGGAGTAAGAGATGCTGTGAAAGTGTCTTCCACCTAACCAGGGCAGATTTATATGTAAAGAACTATCAAGCACAACTCCTGAGCCAGGAGGTTATTAATAGTTAAATACTGTCAATTAGCTCTAATTCACAATTGGTATTAAAAGTCTATTTTTTCTTTTTAAAAGTCACAACAAACCAAGGGAGTCTATCCATTGATGATTATTAAGTGGTTCACAAGAAATTATAGAAACCTACAATTCAAATGGCAGGTTGTCAGAGAATGTGGAGTGTGAACTAAGCAGTTTGTGAATATTCTTCCTTACAAACAGATGTTCTCCCTCAACATACTGCTGCCAGTGAGAAAGATTCTGAAAGGTTAGCTCTACTTCAGGTGATTAGTGTCCCTGAAATGCACACTGAAATGCAGCTGAGTAAGACTTCAGGGCTTGTCCCCATATCAGTGAGTTTGCTGGGAATATGGCATGCCCTTTTGAAACACAGTTATCAAATTCATTGTAAGACACTCTTACACAGCCAAGAAATTTTGTAATCAGCTGTTATAAGACTTCACTGTTGCATTTACCATCAGCAAGTAAGAGATTATCTTAAATTAGATTAACTGGATTTCTTACTAATGAGCATCTCTGGGCTTGTTCACTAACATAATGACTTAAAACACGTCAGTAGCTCAGTCCTGAAAAGCATGTTCCTGTACATATTTTCTATCAAGATACCCAAACCACAGTAATACCAATAATTTCCCTAACTAGTTAAAATTAACTGTAAAAGGCTACTAATGCAAACAGATACTCTAATTACCTTTAGTCTGTGGCAGGTGATTTAATTTTACAACATTAATTCATAACTTCAGACATTCATAAGCACGGGCCAAGTTTCTCTGATCAATTTCAGTATTTAATTTCTTTCACAAATCCCTGAAGTAGTCATCTTGTCCTCCCTCCCTGCACACTAGCTACCTCCTTCAATAGTAATGGGAGTTACATACAAGCATCAAAAGGAGATTATTATAGCAGCAGATAATTTACTCAGGATGTCTGATTTAAATAGAACGTGATGCTATCCATCCTAAAATCTGAAGGCCATATTCTGGTTGCTTCAATTATTGAAAAGAGTTTCCTTGCCAAGGCAGAAATCCTTCTGATTACCCAGTACAAAAAATGAACTGCAGGTCTTGCCCCAGTAAGGAATGGATGAGGTTTGGATTTCACTCTTTGCTATTTCTGCCTTATTAAATATTTAATATGCTAGGGACAGAAAAAAAAAATTAAGATCAGCTCCTCAGCTGCTAAAATCTAGGCAGCTCTGCAGTTGTTAACAGTGTTATGATGTACAAGGCTCTCATTCTTCCTTCGCAGTTTGGAAACAATATGTACATTACAGTTCAGATCTAATCAATGCTCTCTGGGGTCAGGAGAAGATACATATCATTGCCTAAGATCCCCACAAATCAAAACCAAAGCCTAGCTGTTGACTGGGTGTTGTTTGTAAAGTTATATCCACCAAAGGAGATGTTTAATAACACACTGACATGTTTTAAAATGGGTTGGAATAAAGGGACTGGGAAAAATTATTTATATTGGCCTATAAACTAGGATATCCTAATATCTCAGACGGGTATTTGAGAGAGAAGATAGAGATGTATCAAAGCAGCAATTCTGGTATTAGTGTTTTGAAGAGAGACTCTAGCCAATGACAAAAGTTACTCTCCTGTTTGAAATTTTCAACATGCTTAATCACATCTTTGTATATTGTTGATTTTTTGCTTGTTTCTCTCTATGGCCACTATAAATATACAGTATTTTATGGATTCCAGGAAATCATGCTAGGGAGAAAAGCAGTTAAGTGCATTAAAAGTAATAATAATAATAATTGGAAAAAAAAAAAAAAAAACCACAGCCTGATTCCAGACTACTTCTGTAGTCTCTGTCAATCAGAACATACCTTGTATACGTCATGCACCGTGGTCAGTCTGTCAAATTGCAGGTACATTGAATTTAACATGAGAACTATCTGAATGGGCTCACATTGGGCACAAATGTTGGTAAAGGTCACAACATCACTGAACAATATGGTACACTCCTTGAATTCTCCTGTGAGCAGAAAAAACAGCTGTAAATAATTGTAATGGCCCGATAATCATGACATCTGACTGAGAGTTTTCTGCATGGACTTTCTTCTAGTCACTGTTTTAGGACACACAGTTTTTCAGTTGTAAGAGTCGTACATGTGTCCCGATACGAAAGATGTTGTTACAAGAATGTTTCAAAAATAAGAATTATAGCACATCACCTCAAGCAATTCAACATCTGAGTATGTTCCTATGTTCACCCATATTCAGGAAATACAAAACTCTTCACCCCTGATTTCATATATGTGTTTACTAAGAGAAATGGGAATTGTGATAGCTCCAGGTTTATAGATAGCACAGAAGAGTTAGCAGAATTTTTCAAGAAAGACCATTTCTTTATTGTTCTTTTGAGCCCTTATTTCCCTGTATACCTATTTTAAAAACAAAAGCCCACTTTACTGTTGAAACACCAAATTTTCTCCCTGAACAGGCAGCTGCTACCACCTTTCATCTCCTAGGGAACAATTCTGGCAAACAGCTTCCAAAGTTTTGTTTGAAATAAAATTATAATCTAATCTTTCTTATCAGTGAAATTAAGGGTATGTGGTTCTCCTACTTAACACCCACGAGTATCATTAAGTAGGAAATCTACTTCACAACAATGACAGTGTGGCTGGGCCAGTTCCCAGTCTCTCTGTCACCATCACTCCTGGTGCATGAATCATGCATCACGAACGAATACTGTTCATTCACCTGCCTCAACTCGCTTCCCCTCTTTCAGCTGGTTTGCTACATGCTGAGGAAGCATGGCATAGAGCAGAGCTTCAGTCTTTTTCTTCTCTTCTTCCAGGTGTTTTGACAGTACCCGCAGCTCTTCCTTCTTCCTCTCCAGCTGGTTAGAAAGCTCCATCTCTGCCAGTCGCTGCTGATTGAGAAGAATCAAATCCCTGGTCACGTCATGAGGTGCAATGTCTGCAATATGCATCTGCCGCTCCTCCAGCTCATGTAAAGTGCGAAGTAAAGGTGAGCAGAGATAGAGCATGCACTGCAGAGACTCCATCCAGATCATCTGGCCTGTTTAAAACAAGTGCTGATAAGAGCGTTCATCACTCGGAACTTTTGTGTAAGGTTCAGTACTGCTGATGTGAATGCTAGGGAATGATTTCTAAGGACAGCAGCCTTCTTGTAGGGTCTGTGTCATCACAGGAATTGTTTTCTAGAACTAGGTGGGTTGGGCTGGATGAAGTGTGCTAGGTAAACAAAAAGATTTCAAGACCCAGAAAGCGATCGCTCATTCACTGCAAATGTGAGATAGAGCGTAACCATGTTTCAGGCTCCTTCTCTTCAGTAGGAACCACAGTGTTTGCAACATCTCTCCTTTCCTCTGCTGCTACTCACTGAGCTGTTCCCAAAGCCAGTAAGTCAGCTGTGTACACTGGGAAACTGAGATTCAAAGTAATTTAAGTGAAAGTGTAAAAGTTCTATTCCACAGTGGGTAGACTGTGGTCCCAGTAAAGTCAATGAAGTTTCCCTTCTGGAAGCTGGAATGTTACATCACATGCTCATAAAAATAGGTTACAAATACGTCTGAAAGGTAGAAGAGATTTTCAGTGGAGTATTGGGTTTTTGTTTTCAGTGCTGAGATTTGGACTTGGGTTTATTTTGTTGTTGTTTTGTGTTTTATTTTAAAAAACCTAACTGAATAATAGGAAGCAAAATTTTACCCGTGGCTAAAGTTTCTTTTTTTTTGTTAACAGCACTTTTTTTCAGCATCTCCCTGACCTCTTAATTTTTTTTGTGAATCTCATGATTTGACACTCATCACATAGAGGTGAAAGGAGATAAGGGAAAATTAGGTCACATTCTATAGTTCAAAGGAGCGAAATTGAGGGCACAGAATACTTAAAACAACTGTCATTTCAGTTAATTACACGGAGCAGAGAATTATTCCACACTCATTCCCTTATTCCTCTCCCTAAAAATAGAGCTACAGTAATTTCAACCAGTAAATGCATTCATAACGTAATAGAGAGAGAAAAAAAAAAAAAGACATCTGAAAATATGAATAATAATAATAATAAAAGCACAGTTAACTAATTTATTTTTATCCACACTTGAAACCCAGCCAGTATACCAAATAACTCCCTTCAAAGGTATAAAGTAAAACTGAATAATTTATTCACATTTTAGGAATCAAAATGCATAGCGTCACAGGGGAAGATGTTTCTCTTCTTCCAGAGGTAGAAATTTTATCAGGAATTTATCTTTAGGCTCTTCCACTTCCTCTGCCCCTTTTCTCCCTTTCACCTGACAGAACTGGAACTGCAGACTGACAGCAGAAATGCATTTTGCCATGTACTGCTGGAATGCTCACCTGGTGTTTTAATTATTTCCTTTATGTGCCAGAGATGTAATCCAAAACCTGTGCACTTGTTTTGCCTGCACTAGTTGGCTGTACTTAAAATGTTGCTCCAAGTACAAAGAAGTAATTTTTTCATCAAAGAAAAATTTTAGCAAGACAGAGTGATTCTATTTCAGGTGGATATGCTGATTTGCAGTGCTATGGAGATGTGGGACCCAGACAGTTTTACACAGCTCACTGCATCTCCATGCTGCACCTGATGGCTCCAAGAGCAGAAGCTGGCTCTGTCTCTCTTCCACGTTCCACAGATCCCAAGGCTTCCCAACCTTTTCTAATGGGTTCACTACTACTAACTGAATGCCTCCAAAATCTGGTGAGGTAATATTAGACTTTGTCTATGAGCATTTCAAAGTACTATTTATTTAAACAGAACCATCTAATCCTCCCACCACTGCAAACAAGACTACTTAGAGCATTTACGTGAAGCCAGGAGTCCACAGAAAGGCATTAGTTTAACTCCATTATTATTATTCATTTAATGAAACATTTATGGTTATGAAAACAGCGAAGTACCTCTCAGCTCCAGCATTGGCCGCTGTTTCCATGACTCTGGCATCATTTCTCTCTTGGTCTGGAAAACAAATTGGCTGTTGATAAATTTCTGAATGCTAGAGATAGTGAAGGGTACTTCTGGGTGAACAATACTGAAATAATGATCCAGGCAGATGCCCATGGTCTGAAGGCCAGGTACAATCTTTTGAATGCTCACCCCAGCTTGCTTCACTCTGAGCTTAAAAAGAAAATATGGACAATGTGTTACAATGCATGTCCTGTTTGGTTTCAGGCCAACCTACAGCTTATCACACCGTTTATCTACGTACATGCACTCATCCTTGCTATACGCTGTGGATTATTTCTGAGCAAGGTTTCTATCTTAACTCTTCATACTCACTACAAAACTATCTTACGACTACAAAACTCTGAGTGAGCTTTCTTCATAGCAAGACAAAGCTTCCAAAAAGGAATATTATTATCCAAATGCTGTTCAGTATTGATTTTAAAAAAGAAAAATCTGCCATCATTTTGCATGAATTTGTGTTTGCCTAATGTAATCCTGCTGATTCCAGCACAGTTAAGCATACTACTGAGGAAGAAGTGGCACATGCATTGTTTCATGGCAATATCTTGCAAAGTGGTAACACATAGGGAATTTGCATTGTGATTTAGGGCTCTCTTCCTTATTTGACAAGTACCAGATGATACAATTTTTTGTTTTGTTTTGTTTTGTTTTGTTTTTTTTAAGTAGTTTATTACTTATGCTGTACCTGCAGATTACTTAGGGGAAAGAAAGCAGAGAAAGGAGACTATAGCTTCTTTACCCAACTACTAACAACAGTAGCAGTTAATTAGGATGACTGGGGGACAGGTGGTGTGGGCTCCCAGGCCCAGCTTCTCCAGCCCCATGGCAGCTACAGGAAGCTCTAATTTCTCATGGCTATTACACTCATCTACCTTTGTATGAGAAAGTTTCAGGGGGTGTCTCTGATACCTCTTTTTAAAATCTAAAAGTAAACAGGTATCCTTTATATGTATTGTATATGCAGGTACAGGAATGATACAATATACATGTATATATGAAGATAAATAATCTCAGCCTTGTATGTAGCTGCTAAAGAAAAAAAGATACCAGCATTTGCCTGCTGTCTAAATAGAAAATTATTGTGACACAAAAGGTCATGACAACATTTAGTTTTCTAAAGGATGCCATTGGTTATCTTCTTTAAATCATTACTGTGTAAGGGTTCCATCATTCCCTTTTAGCCTGATGACAATATATGAGCTTTTAACTTCTGCAGCAATGTTTACCCTGCCACCACTGCTTGTCATCAGGGTTAGTGAAGCTCTAACCCAGCTACCAATAATGGCTGCAGGACTTGCCCTTATTCAACACCAGGAATTTTATCATGGAAGGATGTCTCAAAAGGTTAGAAGATAAACTTAGGCTAATGTAGACAGTGGCGTGCTCTCTTTCAGCATGATGCCAGAACACATAACTGAGTGGCTGCATTCAGCTATCTTCTGCAGGGTCTCAGGTTCTCCTGTCTTTGTTCCTCTGTTAATTTCTGCTCAAAATTGGAAGCAAGAGGTATTGTACATTGTAGGGGGCCCAGGCTACTTGGAAACTATCCTCAGAGTAGTCCCAGCAAGGAGAAAGGCAACCTCTCTGCTCTAGAGGATGCATATAGATGAAAGAAGACTCAAAGTGCAAGATATGAGTTTGGGGTCCAGTTCCTACTAGATAGGGCCAGCAGGTGCCTGGGTTTTTTCTGGGCTGTGGAGCCTCAGAAAGCATGCAGAGCTTCAGATGCAAAGAAAGTCTTATAAAAGCCTTTGCATAGACTGTTAACTGGGAGAAGGGAGACTGGCTTGTTAAGTGCAAAGCTGGTTTAACGGATGGATCATGTCTCCAGCACATTTGAGGACAGGAAAGTTGCCAGAAACCTCAGAAAATTCTATTCTGTGTTTGGCAGACTGCTACAATATGTCTTGTTGGCATATCTGTGACTGTTTCATAAATGGGAATCTCATGAAAGCCAAAGGTGATTTCTATTTTAGAAGATTAAGGGCCTGTTATTATGTGCAACTTTTATTTCAGGTCTCTGTACAAAGCACTTCTGTAAATGCTAAAAATGAATGTGCACTGCATACATAGGAACAAACTAACTTGTAGGACTGTCACAGCAGCAGAAAATAACTACATGCTTTAGGCAAATTAAATGTCCTTACTATATTGCTGTCTTACCTCTTTGTCAAAAACCATATGAAAAGGAAGCCCATTGCAAAATGTTTTTGTGTCAATCCAGAGAGTCTTGGGATAAACAGGGTCAAACCCTCTCAGGAGTTTACCTGTGGTAAGGTAAGTGTATAGTCTTCAGTCACACTGTACCTCATAAAACCAGACAGCACTACATTCTGTAAGAAAGGACTCCACATTATAATGAGATGGCCAGGTTTAAAACTTACCCATACAAAAACACAGAACATTAAATGCATGAAATTATGTGGAAAAAAATGAGAATAATGAATGACTGTAGATATATCTGCTCTGTAAGTTTATAGATATCACGGCACAAATATATCCCATATAAATGTACACAGAGGTGGGTCTAATATGCTTTTCCAGCCACTTCTGAACATACAGAGAAAAAGCTCAGCAGGATATATGTTTTAATCACTTACACAAAGGGTATTTGTCCACAGCACAAAGACCAAATCACTGTTTGCTTTTTTATTTAAGTGAACTTTTTTTTCAAAGCAGTCACATCTACAAAGAAGGCTGGGCTCACTATTTTTTATGATACATATTCAGAATGAAATGGATAAAATAGTCAAAAGGGTTCAATTGGCTGAAGCATCTAAACTCTTTGACTTCACAGTCAAAGAATATTAGTTATTGTTACTGAAGCACTCTCCAATCACCCACAATAACCAAAGGGCTGATTATTTCAAGTGATCTCCTCCCACTAGAAGGTGGCTATCACAGTTACTCTAGTGCATTCTGTTTGATAGCAAATGCTCAGGTCCCTTGGGAGACTGGTGAAAAGATAATGAATTTAGGACACAACTTGAAGACCTCTTACTGCTTTAAGGGAATGCAGTACACCTTTGCCATTTTTCAAAATCAGGCTCTTTGTAACTCCAACCATTTAATGTTAAATGTGTGTTGTTTGTTTTTCACATAACAGTACTACCCTAAAATTTGCCTTTGAGCATGTGTTAACATCCCAGTGTATCGGGTGTTGCAGTGTATTTGGTATTATGCTGAATAAGGTTCAATTTTTTACTCCCACCAGAAGTCAGACAGCAACTTCATACTGAGCTCGCTCCTTAATTTCTCAAAAGATTCTAATTGTAAAAATACTGATGACAAGATCTGTTTTCCCAGGGGCTACAGAGATTACCAAACTAGTACCAACAGATTTATGGTTAGCAGAAGGTATAACTGGGCTTTTAGAATTCACTACAGTTGGAAGAAACAGCTGTAACAAGGTTAACAAAGCAATCATCTCTTAAATCAGCTTAGACACTGTGACATGACAGGCAAGTGTCAGACAACCCACAGAACTAGATTTTATAGAACACTTTGCAGAAGACTGTTTATGAGATGAAAGTGACAGGTCATATTCCATTTAAGTATCTGTCATTAGTAAGCATGCTTATTATCTGCATTTTTTTGTGTTTGTTTGTTTGGTTTTTTTTAGATTACCAGTGTCTAACTGAAAGAAACTTAACCAGAAACGTTTTGTAAAGATGAGGTGGAAACACAAATGGCAACTTCAACATGGACGGGTGGGTGGACACAGCAAGGATTACTGACTTTCTTGCTGAGAAGACTCATAAATGACGACAAGCTCACTCTGAATAGTCTCACCTCTTCCTAATGTGATTATTCCCCTTATTGTTTTCCAGTGACTTTTCTTGACAGGACAAACCGAGCTTCCTCTAATAGTATTCTCTGATTTCTCAGGATCCTGTTGAAAAATATTCCAAAGGGATTTTCAAGGGTGTTTTATTTTCATCACATTTTATTGATACGATGATAATTAATCTTAAAATACCTTATTGTTCAATTGAGTATCAATTTGTGTTTCAGAGTCAGCAAGACTTTGAGGTAAGAAAGAAAATTTCTTTCTTTCTTTATATGAAAGTTCAGGATTTTGAGTGATGAGAAAAACAATATGCTCTTTTTTCCCAGTTCTTTCTTCTTCTTCCATTTGATTGACTATTTCCATTGAAATCTCGATGTTAAAAAAATCCAGGGCTGCTGCACCAATTATTCCTGAGAGCAGAACAAAAAAACCACAATACTGACAATAACAAAATGTTTCCATTTCCCTTTCAGAGAGCTCACGATGATATTTCACTGTTTAAGGAATTGCTTTTCCAAATGAGTCTGGAAGAACTGTGACCTGTGGTTACCTATGTTGTTCCTACTACAGTGTCTTACTAGGATAAGATTACGTACATAGGAGATATTCTTTAAAGTTACAGTTGGGGTTCTTTTTTTCTGTTTGCTTTGTCTGATGACAAATGCTTATTTTCACTAGAAAAAGCTCAGCAGAATACCTGAATAATGTGACCAAATGTCATACATAGCAAAAATATAAATTCCCAAAGCCCCAGAACTCACAGGCTCTAAAGAGAAGCAGTTAAAACAATCTATTTCAGTAGAATATGAAATAGAATCTGCAGAATATTCTAGGATAGTGCAGAATATTTTCATTTGAAGTAAGCCTATCATGAAGATGCAGTATCTGTCTTCTCATTGCTACTTACAGCTATTAAGTGAAACACTGGACAACTACATGAAAAGCTGTGTCTGAAATTCCAAGTAACTCTGTTCCAATAGGAATATGAAATGAATTTTGATAAGGAGTGGGGGGGGGAAATTGATAAAAAATTTCATTCAGAAACATCAAGGAAATAAATGAATATGATTAGCTCGTACATACTTGCAGATGTTTAACCATTGCATAAGAATAGTTGTGGGGATTCCCGAAGTTAAGTGATCTTAACTCCTACAAATTCTACAACAAGATTCAGTTTTGAGCAGCACCCAACAGCAGTTTTACAAAATAGCACCTACTGCAGGAGTACATGTGTAAGGATTATACATGTGTTTTCCAACTGTCACTGCTACTCACTGTAATTTAAGGAGTATGAATTACTGAGAATCAATAAACATCTATATATACATGAAATCCAATTTTCCTTCCACCAATGGAATTCTGTAGAAGGCACTGTTAGCTACGAGTGATTAGGTAGGCAGGAAAATACAGAGGACTGTTGTCTGATGAATCAACCTTACCAGGTTTGAATCTCTTGGCCAGCCTTCATCTGAAAAAAAGATTCTGAAACCTGAGAAAAGTATATCTGCAAATATATGCTTTGTCCGTGTGCATTATGCATAGCAGTCCATCTGTACTCTGTATTCTATTTGATTACCTGGCACAATATGGTACAGACCTCTTCTATCTGAATAGTAATGTAAATGCATTGACCCGTCTTCATTCTTTTCTACTCTGAAAGATGGTGCATTCATCTCCTGAGGAGAAAAAAAAACAGCTTTCAATATCCTTCTCTGATAAGGAATGTGGCAAATTCTAACTGTATAAAAGAATCCCGTGCCTTAATGAAATACACAGTAATACAAATGAGCTGAAATACAGAAAATAAAATATACTCAACAGTGAAGGGCTATCTCCTATTCAGTAGAGTCAATATGCTAAATAATACCAAATTTTGAGAACTACTCAGAAAAAAATATTTTAAAAACCTTGTCCTAACATTTTGGATTAATGAGTTTCAGAACACAGGAGAGACTGTTATGGTCTCTTTCTGCCTTGCTCATTCATACCTACAACATGCTGCTCCTTGGGTTGCAAGCTGGCAGAGTCCACCCATACCCACTCAGTAATTACTACCTGAACTTGCCTGGTAAGAGAGGGACAGGTAGCTGTGTAATGCATCCAGGTTCTCTATGAACTCATACAAATTTCCACCCAGCGTTCTCAGCATGTGGTCGTAGCCTGAACGCTTACAAAATTCAAAGAAATACTCTCCAAACTCTCTCAGAACCGTGTCTGCAGGAACACCTGGCAAGATAATACCTTAATGAATACAAAAGGCTTGGAAATTCTGGTAGTGCTGTCAGGTGGATTAAGAGTGAATGCAGAATGTTTGCAACACAGGAAAGGCATTCTGAGGAGCAGAGATGAAAATGTGGGATGTAGTCTCAGGCGTGAATCTGGAGGGCTTATTTCTGAGGCATGGTGACACATACCTAATATTTTGCAGGCTTTGTCAACAAGTTGCATTGTGATCTCATCTTTGTAAACTCCAAAAGTCAAGAAATTATCCTGAACTCCGGCCTGGAGTCTACAACAGAAAAGACAATATCCTTCTCTCAGTGGTGTTGTAAGTACGACATGCTTGGGTGACCAAATTAGAATTCATTAAACACTACTTAATGAGGCCTTAAACCCCTTCACACGTTGGACTGAAATACACTCCTTTCAGTAATGGTTTAAAAGTGCATCTGCCTCCATATTTCTGCTAATTCACGTGAATGTATTATGATGAATTCTTTCAGTCACGGGATATCCCAAGTTGGAAGGGACCCTTAATTATCATCGAGACCAACTCCTGATTTGAAGGCTCTGGTGCAAGTGGTGCGTTAGCTTGTCTCCTGCTCTACTAGCTTGCTGCTCAGTAGGGCCCCATTATCAAGGTCTTCGATCCTCGCAGCCCTGACCAAAAACTTGCTGAATTTTTACACAGGCTTCAGTGGCTATTTTATGTAAATATCTAACTATCATTTGTACATCTTTAGCTCTTGGAAAACGCCAGAATGCTCATGCAGTAGTGATGAAAACAAAAAAAAAAGACTATATATTTAGCTGTTTTCCAGAAGGTACTGGATTGAAACTGACTTCATATCAAGAATGACAGCTCTTCAGCGTAATTACTTTCAGATTTTTGTCACAGTGAGTCTATTGCACAATTGACCATAGGACAAAATGTCATCCTTAATTATGCAGTGTAACAGATTAATTTGAACAAATTAACACCAGAACTCTTGTTTTTGCCATGTTACCTACCTCTAATAACTGCTTGAGCTACGCAGCAGCTGCTGTTTACCACTAAGAAATTACAGACTTCTGCTACATTTGTGAACGTTTTGTTTTCAGTACACAGTTGCAGCTGCTGCAAACACCTTACCTTAATTTTTCCCATATTTCTTCACCGTACTTCTCAACCACCAAAGACTTCAGGCACGTATTTATAAACCCATACTGCAAAAACAAACAGGAACACGGACTGATTTTCCACCTGCAGCCCGAACGCGCCCTCCCACTGCGCCTAAGACTCCAAATCACGTTTGACAGGCACTGCACCTCTCAGCAAAAAAAAAAAAAACAAAACAAAAAAAAACGTAACCGTTATCTAAGCCTCCTACGAGCGTCAAGCGGAACGCCATTTCGCAGATGTCGCCCGGCAGCCCGCAAGCAGTAAGAGCTGACCACCCAACCGCCCCAGACCCGTCCGCAGCAGAGCCGGTGCAGCCGCTCCCGCTGCCCGCCGTGAGGCGGCCGGCCGCCCGGACCCCCTCCCCGCTCCGTGCCCGCTCACCATGGCGCCGCCGCCCTCCCGCCGTCGGGGACCGCGGCCCGGCCGCCCGCTGAGGCGGTCCCCCCGCCGCCCAGCGCCGCCGCCGGGGGCCGCCTCCCCTCCCGGCGCCGCCGGCCCCTGAGGCGGCCCGGGGGCGGTGGCGCGGCGAGGCCCTGCCCCGCTGCCGGGAGCTCCTGGGGACTGTGCGGCGCGGCGGGGGTGCCCGTGTGGCAGGCTGCAGGCGGAGGGAGCGCCCTGCTGTGGCACGGAGCTTTTTGTTCCATCGCTTTGCCCCGCGGGTGATGCGTCCCGCAGGGGATGACCCTGCAGTGAGCTCTGGTGATGCTTTTTTTTTTGTCGAGGACTGTCCTCCTGATCAGCCTTTCCAGGCTCTCACGGGGCCTCTCTGGTCAATAAAGCAGAGGTTTTTCTCAGAATCAGTCTCCAGCCAAACAGTGCCCGGATTTGGGCTTGGGAGAAGCGATAAAAGCTTGATGCACGGCTATAGCGTGCCACAGAGGGCTAACTGAGCTTTCACACGATCCTAATGCATACACAAAACCCTCTATTTCCCAGACAATACCAAATATTTATGTAAACGTGTGCCTGTGAGAGCTGATGCTCTTTAGCGTGGCCGATGGGATGCCGGCTGTGCTGGGGCATGCCTATAGTGCACTGCATCACAGACCAGGGCTGGGTGCTGCCCAGTCCTCGTGCAGCCCCCTTCTGTTTCTCCTGTAGCCCAGTATCTCCTGCCCTTACACACTCCCTACAGGGAAAAGGTGATTATTTATTTATTTATTTATTTATTTATTTATTTATTTTCTTGCGAGAGTTACATCTGTCTGCTGGAAGGGGTCTGTAAGGGAAAATTTCTAGGACTAGAAATTTGGGCAAGTTCATAGAGAACCTGGATGCATTACACATCTGACCCACAGCCCCAGAGGGTCAGAAACCCTGTAAGAACTGTGTATTTCTGCTTACTGCTTTCAGTACGCATTTCAAAAGTACTAATTTTTGATTTAGAGTACTTGATTCAACGTAGAGATTTGCAAATTAACTATGTAAGTACTCTAGTATCTTTAATTTTTCTTGTGGTATCCGTGACACTTAAATAAGCAATCTGGTTATTTTTTTGTAATGAAGTTAAGCAACTATCAAAAAGATTTAGAGATACAATTCAGGAAACCTATCCAAAGTTCAATTTAAAGCCTGTATAACTCCGCATTGCACAAGATAATTCAGACTGGAATGAGTTAATGACTGTTGCTTTAGCCCTTCTTTTGATTAGCAAATTAATTCTGATTGTGGGTTTTTTTGTTTGTTTGTTTTCAGGTTTGTTTGGCATTATTGGAGAAAACTGGACAAAGACTGCTCAAGTCAGACTGCTTGCAAGCAGGTCATTGGTGGCCCTTTGCAATCCAAAGCCACAATGTGTCCTCAGTCACCTTTCCCATCCCTAGCTGGACAACAGAAGCCATCCAAGTAAGAGCACATAAAGAAAGATAGAGGATTTATAATACTCTTCTGCTGTGATTCTTTATTATTATTATTTGTTATTCTTTTGGTGTGGATCTTTTCGTAGTCAGTACTACAATTCATAAAATATTTGAGAGACAGAACATCCTACATGTTTCTGAATCTCAGCCCACTCTGTGTCAAAGGAAGACAACAGTACTCCCTTTCTCAGTCTGTGGATATAATAGCTCCTGGTGTGGTGTACTCAAGTCTCTTAGTATACACCAGTTACACGTGCTGACCCACTGCAGTGGTCTAGCCTGGAGCAAAATGCCACCTGCTTTGGCAAGTAAAGGATATGCACAGGAGAGGATGGAGTAAGATGCTTTGGTTTCAAAGGGTTTCTTGCTTCCTGAAACGACCAGGGTGGATTGAGGTAAGTTCTTATTTTCCTGTCTCTATCCCCTGAGTCTGAGCCTTGTTGTGAGGGCAGGAGACACCTCCAGCTGAAGTATGTTTGAGAAGTCACAAGTGCACAGCTTTTGCTTCCCGTAGGTGGCAAAGTGCCTGATGGGCTGAGGACTGGGTTAAGTACTGATCAAGTGTATCTGTCCTGTATAAATTGCGAAATGTGTTGTGTCTGGAAGTCAAACAACAGACGGAGCTCTGTTCTGCAAGCCCTGTAAAGCACTGCAGTCTTCCTGACAGTCTGGGAGCGCTTGTATCTTATATTTCTTCTGCCGCAGTGTCAAAAGGTCTTTTAATTCGGAAACGGGCTGCTGTGGCCTTGCCAAAAAGATATTCATTCGTACCTGACAAAAACAGTGATACTGAGAGGCAGTTTTCCCTGGCCTTTTGTAGTACTTCTACCCAGCCAGTAATAAACTGCATCCTTGGGCACAGATAGTTCAGCAAAGTAAATGGGCTGACTGCAAGAACTGTATATGCTTTTTTCTTCAATTAGATGAGAAGTGAAAGTAGGCAAGATAGCTATTTATAAATTCTGGTTACAGACTTGGAGAATGTAGACTCTGACTTTCTTAGTCTGTGTATGCAAGGACATCCTCCTTTTTACTACTTTTTCTTTCTGTCCTGCAATTATTAGCTACGATGAAGAGCCATATGTGAGTTGCCGTGTGTGTGTAAGGACTGTAACCGTCTGAGATCACATTCTAAACATTTCAGTCTGAGCTTAAAATACCCCCACAATAACAGAATGCTTTCTCCAAGTGGTTGCCAGCAATCTCTCTCACTAGAGACCCCCAGTACACTGTTCTTTTTAGTATACTTACTTTAAACTTAGCCTCACGTTCGTTGTTGAGATATCATGTGTTTGTATGAGTCTAGACAGCCTGCAGTGACTTATTATTGACTTGAAGTGAAAAGGAGTCTGTCCTTTGACCAAAAGAGACCAAAAGAGAAGTTATATAAATATGCTATGGTAGGCTTCCAGTACTTCACACTGCCGAACCATGAAGACAGCAGATGTAGAATCTCGATTATGAATAAAAATAAACTTAGATTCTGCACTGTTTGGATAGCTCCACTTTTGATAGATGTATTCAAGAACCCTAACAGTTATATTTGAATTCTTAGTAAAAAGCTGAGGCAAAATTTAGATGTCATCAGTGTAGGCTAACTCCACTTCAGTGAATCTGTACTAGAGCAGACCTTACCCTAAAGAAGGCTTTCAAAAACCCACCTCCTCTGGTTAACTGTTAAGCTGAGCTGCAGATGTAAGACTGTGTCAGTAGTATTTAAACCAGCTTTGCAAAACTGTCAAGAAAAGTTACTGGTTCAGATCTAAAACCTATTCACAGTGCCCCTTACCACACTGAAGGGGAGGGAATTTAAGAAATGAATGATTTGTTCACGGAGCTGGATAGCTTTTGGCATCGCTCCCTTTCCCTCATCTTTCCATATATGCTGCCCATGTAGTTAATCTCTTCCTGTGTTTGAATTGCTCTGCATTCCCCTGGCATTTCCCTTCCTGGGCATTATTAATTTCTGAGCCTGGGGAAATCAGGACTGCATCAATGAAAATATGTGTAATACAAAGGAGAAACGAACCCTGTGTTTACATTTACTTCACGGAACTTTAAAGTCTTTGTGTGTGTCCTCTGGGTATTTTCTTTAGCTTGTCTTTTGTAGCATTGCTTACCTTTGATAGTAGGCATCCAATATCTTTGTTTTCTAAATAGAAAATAGCTCATTACTGGTATTTTGGCTTCTGATTGCTGGTAAATGAAATTTGTTCCAGCTTTAACATCATTGCAATAAGCTACAAAGAATCATTTGTCATGATTGCATGGGCCAGGCTCATTTCTGCTGTAGCTCACCGGCAGCATGATTGTCCAGGAGACTAAAAGAATGCAGTAAAGAATAATGCAAAAATGGGTAAAAGCCAAGGCTCATCAATCTTTGGTGCTGTGGTATTACATCTGTATTGTACTCAAAGCCATGCAGTTTGAACATATTAGCATATGAAGCTGTTTGATTGCTTTCTGGGGTCTTGTCCTTTTGGAAAAGTAACTACAGATTTCAAGGCGCTTGGGTCAAATGAAATAGTTTTATACTAGCTGGCAAAGGCTGTGCTGTTAAGCAAGGTTGTATTTGAGGAGCCTGTAGTATATTTCTCTTCCATCAGCTGGCCTTCCCTGTGCTTTAAAAAGAAGGGTACTGTTCATGTCACCTATAATCAGCTATGTAATAAAATTCTCCATGGACACAGCTCAAGAACTCAAAGTAATTCTGCAACATATCCCCAGTAATGTTAAAGTGACAATAACAGACCAAATCAGACGTGCAGCCCATGAGGCCTGGCCCAGGCCATCCTGCAGCCATCCCCTGCCCCACACCATCATGGCAGCAGCTCTTCTCCGCTGAGAGGCCTGGCCAGGCCCAAGTGTGCATCAGCAAGAACCAAACACTGGTGTGTGACTGGCACTGTCTGGTCTGAAAGCCAGACACAGGGAGGGTGCCGTGCAGTGCTAACTCAAGTTATGGCAAATAATTTTATACAGTTTGTTACATTGCCTAAACGTAGTCCTGTGAACAGCCCCTGGGCTGAGGAGGGCTCAGGACACATGACATCCTAGGGAAGCCGGAGGGAAGTGCCTCTGGTTAGCTTTGAGAATGCTCAGGGAGGACCTGACTATTGACTGCAGCTGCCTGCTGGAGGCATGGAAGATGAAACCTGACTTTTTCTGATAGGTGCTCGCTCAGTGGTGGAAGGATGAGAGGCATTAGGCTCATGCTGGGGAATGGACAACTCAGGCCAAAGGAAAAGACTGCCACCATGAGAGTGCTCAAACTCATTACTTGACTTAAATATTGTAAGAAATTATGAACTTACCTTTGGAAGTGATAATTCACCTAACTTCCTCTGTGTTGTATTAGATACATGCAGGTTTTGTCCATAAGAGGTGATTCAGGTTTCCTGTAGCACTGGTCTTAGATAAACTTTTAGCTGTTAAATTGCAAATCTGATTTACTAAGCTGATGGTTTTACTTTCCTCTTGCCTGAGTTCTGTCCCACTCACCATCACGTCCAGCCTTGTTTCAAAAAGAAAGCCTCTTTCACCTAGTGAGCTTCTTCCTTGGCTACCTTTTCCCTCTGAGACACCTTCCTCAGACACTTGGTATTTCAGACGTAACATCTCATTCCTTTTTTTTCTCCTCCTGGTAATATTTTGTAATAGTGTTATTATGCAACACACACCTAGATTTCTCATGTCATGATTAACCAATATGTGTGCTCAGATTTTCTGGGATAGAACTTAACCTGAAAGCTGTTCTCATGTTGTGTTTTTTCCTAAAAATACTTGGATCAATTCCGTGAAAAGGTGAAGTTTAGTATCCCTTTTTGCCAATAGCAACACACTTCTGTAACTTTAGGGAGGCGCAGGCTTGGTTTTCAGAGAACTACAGTTCCCGTGATCCCCGAGAAGAACTGGACCTGAGCTTTGATGGTGTTGCACTTTGGGAAAATGGGAAGGTACACAAAGGTTTCCCTCACTTAAGCAAGACAGGTAACATTTGTAAGTAAATGGAGAGTGGTAAATGCTCCTGGAGAATCCAGGTGGAAGTCTGTGATGATAATAGGAGAGATCCAAAAGGCAGAGAGAGGTGGCTAAGGGGCACTAAGGAAACTGTGGATTTGTTATGTAGAGAGGCTATTAGCCACGAGATTTCAAATGTTCAAGTAAGGATGGTTAAGGAGCTAGAAGGAAGTAAGTTTTAAAGACAAAATTTAGCTTCTAGTGAAGTACAAATGAATGCTATGGGAAAAGGAAGACTAAAAGAATAAGATGCTTGTCTCCTTGTGCGGTGTGCGCCAGTGAATCCTATAATGCATATACTGAGATGAAGACTTCTATTCATCCCATAAAGGGAGAGGGAGGTGATAGGTGCTGGTTGGTTGTTACAGCACTTTTATTTCTTAAAATAAAGGGCTTACCTGAAGAATTTGTGACCCGCCTGTCTGCGGTAGGGTGAGTTGGTAGGATAAGAAACTCAGATATAGATTAGCTGATGGTGAGTAGAGGCACTTAGCCTTGAGTTTTGTGTGTCTCCACCTACAACTGTAATCTCCTTTTTGATCTCTCCCATTTGAAACTGTAGGTGTTGGTGATGATCTAACTAGCACCTGACTCTCCAACCATCTGTCTGGGGAGGGCTGGGTAGGGACGAGTGAGCTGTGCTCTGTGACGGGGGTGTGGCTGGTGGATCCTGATGGAGGATCCCTTACGATTTCCATAATTTTCCTTTCACCCCTAAAATATCCCCTGCATCCAGTGATAAATGAACGTGAAAGGCACATTCTGTCAAGATGATGTGCAGTGTAGAGAAGGGTAAAATCTGTATCACCAAGAAGTCAAGGGGACATATCTTTCTGATGCAATTTCTGAAGTTGAGCTGCCTATATTTATGTATCTCTACACAATGAGTTTAGATCATAATGAAAGTACGTCCTCTATTATGGGCCCAAATCAGAATAAATACAGCCAGAATACACTTAGTTGTTTGAAAAGATTCACCACAAATTTTAAATTGTTGGCCCAACTTCTGTTGTGACTGATTACACCAATCCTCAGCAACAAGAAGGTACCTTTTTCAATGGTAAGAGGGAAAGACTGCCTCCTGAAAGTGCACTGTACCATTTTGATCTGTGTAGGATGCACTGTGTCTATCCAAAAGTTCTTACGGGGTAATTCAGGGACGAACACAATCTTTGTTCTGAGTTTGGATTTGTGCTTGGTTTTAGACTGATATGGGTGGTAAACATACAACTGAAACTTTCAGATTTTTGATACAAATGTGGAGATATATATGTATTTCAGATTTTCAGCAATTCCCCTTAAGACTGATTTTTCCTTTGATAATTCCTTCTGCCAAATGTAATGTTTTGAAACCTGACTCGGACTGTCTTGATTTCAGCAAAAATAATTCCATACAGTGGCTCTCTGAATGAGGCTAGAGAATAAAAGTCTCTCTTATATTTTAAGTTGAATGATTTCGTTTCAAAGCTGTTTTGTTTAGAGTAAGAATTTGTATTTGCACCCCTCTGTAGTGCACTTGAACTAGTCCTGCCCCATCTGGATGAAGCAGTTTAGCTGAAGCAACAATGAACTTGACAAAGCCTGTGAAAGCTGTCCAAGAAGCAAGATAAATAGCTGGTGCTTAGCTCCAGGATCAGAACCAACCATTCAGCGTGTGTGCCCCGTGCTTCTGTGCAGATCTGTCATCTGCTTACAAATCTGCATTGTCCTCATGATGGATGGAGTAGAAATCTGCCCAAATGTGGGAAGGTCACTGGCCTTTAAAAATATCTCTTACAAGTGCAGAGTTGCCCCCTCGCTGTGTAGTGTGGCGTCCTGCTTTGCTCCACATCCCAACCAGAACTGGTACACTTAGTGCTGAACGCAAGAGAAATCCAAGTTGTGGGCTTTCCTGGATGGGGGACAAAAGCTACTCTGAGATATGGCTGTGGAATGAGTGAAGTGGGATGAGGCAGCTATGCATATGTAAAACAGGAGCTGTACTGTAATACAAATTACAATTCAGAGGAGCAATCCTATCTTTGGCTGCGTGGAATAATATGGAAATGACAGCACATGCACTGTAATTTGTTTATGTGGACAGAAAGCACACCGTAATTTGTGTGCACGTAATTGTTTCAAAGCGTGCCGGATTGTACATCTCTTTGAGTAATTTCTCCTCTTTGCTGCATGCACAGCAGTGGCTGAAGCCCCTCAGTAGCAATGCGTGCTCCTTTGTTGCTGCCTGGCGAGCTTCCCCCTTTCTTTTCTCCCTTCTTTTCCCTACTCTGATAGAATAGCATTCTGGGAAAGGGGATGCCTGCTATTTGTAAAGCACTGCAATGCAAACAAACCAGCTCCAAATGAACCTTGACTGGGAAAATCTGTGTCACACACTGCGTACTTTATGCAAGCAGCTAGAAATCATGGCCAGGCAGGTGGGGAGCCCTAACTTCCACGCATCTTCTCAGTCATTTACCAGTGACTTACCAACAGAAACATCTGGGAAAAAAGGTTAAAACTAGACTGTTAATTAGTTTTAAAATGTTAATTTATTTCTGCTTGATGGGCCTGTGCTCTGTTTGAAGTAATCATCAGTTACTAGACTGAGCTGTACCATGTCTTCAAAGCCTTATAAAAGTGATGCATGTATGCAGGTAGATGGTGTTGCCCACATTTTCCTAAGGGAAAATCAAAAAGCAGAGCAATGAGCAGTGAGGCTGTAGGGAAGATGATTCAGCATACAGCTCTGGAGCTCTTGGTCAACAGATATGTACTCTGGAACTTGTTTTGTTAGCTGAAATAAACTAGTACAGATGTAAAAGTGGAGAGATGCAAGAAAGAGAATCATTAACAGCTAATTGAGAGGAGGCTAGCTCCAACTTGTCCACCTGCTCTCTCCCAGCAGCTTGTCTGATGGTGTAATACATTAAAAACAATAGTAATCCTGCTGTCCAGTGACGTGTATAGGCTAGTTATTATAATCTTAACTACAGCTGAAAGTAGAAACTCAGGTAAAGCCAACCCCAATCTGTGGCAACAATTCTTTCAAAGGATTGGCCATTAAGGTGACACTCTCCGCACTGCATTTGTTTCCTTTGCTTGCCAGATTTCCTTTGCTGCCTCTAAGCCAACAGTTTCATTCCTCATTTTGTCCCATGGAAGTATTCAGTTGTCAAAATCCATAATGGACTTTCAGGCATGGAACTTGCTGGGGCTTCAGAGTGCAATTTGCACTATGTCTTATTTCCCTCACGTTCAGGTATGGGCATTGAACGTACCATTGCCTGCTTCCAAACCTAAAATGAAGGAGATATTAATCAGGTTTGAGGCTACATTTCTAATACGGACTAACATTCTCAGTTATGTCTTGGTAGCTTCTCTTTGAGGGTTAGAAGACGGAATTGCAGTGGAGTATTCTGATGCCAGCCCAGTGTCTGCTCCCCAGCAGCAGCTTACTGCTGCAGAGCAGGGTGCCCAGCTCTGTGCTGCTCTGACAAACACTGTGTGTTAGGTAACTCTGAACAAGCTGTCCTGCATTCGGGGTTATTCATATCGCCATGACATTTTCTTGAGTACTGTAAGCGTTTCCTTGCACAACACTTTAACAAAGGGAAAATGAGGTAGAATTGCTAGAACATCGTTCCAGCACCTGAAAACTTTGTGGTCAAATTAACCCCAAAGAATCCTTCAAATCCATACTTGTCACCAAATTATAATTAAGATGTAGGATTACCCAACAGAGCTTTTGATCTATAGAGCTAGCATTGTTGAGCATGAGGAAAATTATAGATTTTATTGGGTAATTTGTGTGTTTGGACGCACAGTCCTTCAAGCCAAGTCATTCCTATGGCCCCAAGAAATCCCTGAACGAAAAATTCTGCCATCAACACAAGTCATCATTAAAACAGAGAGCAAACTCCTCCTCATTTCACCTAATACATAATAACAAGGACAAAACTGTGTAGAAAATTCTGCTTTAATGCTTAAATTCCTGTCAACTTAATCCAGGCACCACTTTTCCTTACTGCTGCAGTAAGGAGACTTCAGCTCTGAAGCTCTACCTCCAGCCTGGCCCCACGCAAGCAGCCCTGAAAAGCACAGTAAGTTTTAATTAAATGTTTAAGTTTCAAGTTTAAAAGGCCTCCACAAATACATGTTGGTAATATATATGTTATTATGACTGATGAGGTGTATCTTAAAATATGTATTGTTGTTAAGCAAACTGAGGCTGCTGAGAATAAATATATATGCATGCATGTGTGTATATAAATACATGCATATAAATATGTATTATTTTTTTTAAGAAAGACGTCTGGTACAAGTGACAACTTTAGAGCACCCCGCCTTGCTTGGTCTTCTGTTCAGCACCGTGACGGTTTCAAAGACCTTGATGTCTGACACAGCTGCACACAGGAGGAAGTCACAGAAGTAGGTGCAAAGAGTTTTGACCAGAAGGGAAAGTCCAAAATATATTTTCACAGGCTAATGCTAACACATGCATAAAGAGCTTGGTATAACTACATAAAGAAATGGTTAGGATGGTATAGACTTCTCTGCAGGGAAAAGATGGCTAGTATTCCTTTTTAGATGGTGAATGTAGGAAAGAAAGATAAAATGTAAAAGGACATGAAGAGAGAGTTGCAGCATTTTAGGCTCTACTGAGTTATGACTAGAAAATCTTGGAAATATTGATGGTAAATAACATTTCTGCACTGTTTCTGTTAACCTTTCTAAGACAGGAGCTGGAGCTTCTGTCTGAGAAGAATCTTACCACTGAAATATATTAAAATTGGATGAGGTATATTCTGAGCAAGCCCCTGCTTTGAGTTTTGCAGAATGTCTGAGGCATTTTCTGAACAAGCTGTGGGCAAGGGCTTGTAAAGGATGGTGTCTGTATTGGTTTTTCTTCCTGTTGCTGATCTGTCTTCTCTGTATGTAGAGCACTGTAGTAATATGTGGCTTTTCAGCAGCACTTCCACCAAAGGAAGGGAGGCAAGCTCCTCTTCACTCCCACCTTTGAATAGGAGGAAGTAACTACCAGAGTGAACTGACTGTGAGGTCTAAGCAGCCTCTTACTGTTGGCAGAGGACAGGAGCCCATAAGCATTGTGCCAAGTGGTGGGAAACCAGAATTATCCATCATGCCCCATCATACAGTTCTACAGCTAGTGTAGGACTGAATGCCAAAGCATAAAAACACCCAGATACGAAGATTTAGGGAGCCAGTGAATCAGCATGTCCTTCCAAACTTAGAAACAGTTTTCTAGCGTAGGCTTATGTACTACCCCATAAGGTTTAGCAGGAGACTGTTTGGAAGACTGTTGATGTTCCACAGAAAGAATTGCATCTCTTTAAGTATGTCATTTTTTCAGCTCTTTAGCCCTCTTCAGAACATCCTCACTTTCTAACAAGGTCTTAGGAGTTTGGCAGACAGTTTGAAGAGCTGGACTTTAATGTTCCTCTCTTCTTTCTGGGTACTTTCCTACAAATACTATAACACCAGTCTGGAATATCGTAATACTTCTTATAGGAATTAACATTTTTTCTTGTCTGTAAACAATATATATTACTGTTTAATAAGAACAGTCTTGTATTTACTGGGACCACAGTGTACACTGAAAAGCCACAGTTCCTGCATATGGTGCACCACTTACGTTACAGAAAACTTCAATAAACAAGTCATTTTTAATCATTTCTCTCTCTTTCAGAAAAGAGTTTCTTTATCTGTTGATTTTTTTACTCATGGCGAAGAAGTGTTTGGAATGTGCTATTAAAGATAATGGATGCATTCAAGAAAAGGCTTTTTTGGACTTCTGTTCACTGGAATAATTTCCCGAAGAAGTTAGGGGAGCCTTGAAATGTGAAAGCAAATCCAAGAATGAAAACAAAACAAAAAACATTCCACTCTTTTTGAGCAAAAATCAACAATAAAATCAAGCAGCCTTTTAACTAATTACAAAATTCCCTAGATGTGTTTCTCGAGAGACAGCTGTGCCAGCGTGAGACTGATGGGACTTGTGCAATGATCTTTAGGCCTTTCCACTCTAATAAAAAATCTTCCCAACTCCCGGTATTCCAGCTGGCTCAGAGGGATGTCTTCAGAGATCTCTGGGTTGTGTTCAAAAATGCATGTAAGTATATATGTCTTTGGTACTTTTCCAGCTGCTCGCTTAAACTTGACTGTGCATTGAGCACTAGGTGTGAAAGAAATATACTTGTCTGTAAAGCTAACTAGAAAAGGATTTTTGTTTGTTTAATTTAGAAGTTGGCATTGTGCCTCATACTTTTTCTTGCTGCTAATAGCAGGTAATTTCAGTCTCTGTCAGATCCTGAGAACTGCTACAGGAACTGAATGCACAAGAGGAAAGGATTTACACCTTTTCATTTGGCTGACATCAACTAATTTGGCAGAAAAACAATCTTTGGCACTCCTGGTTTTAAGAAATTTGCAAAGCAAGCAGGGTTTGCTGAGCTGTTGTTCAATGTCTAAGAATTACTAAACTGCGATAGGATTTCAGCAATGAACTGGCTACAACAGGAACATGGCTTCCATTATTTCTGAAACACTGTGGGACCACCTTGGAATTTTCTTCTGTTATTTTCCTAACAATCTGGTTCTGGAGACCAAGATTGCAGTTCACATTTATGCCACGTGTTTTTCATTTGTGCAAACATTTGTCAAATTCCTTTTCTGCAAAGATGCCTACCTGACTTAAAAAACAGCAAAATAAGATGGGGAATCTTTGAGGAGAAGAATTCATGGATGTCTTTAGTGAAGCAAAGCCAGGCTTGAGGGAGACTGGGAGAGCCCAGCTGCTGGTCCCCATGGCTCCATGTGTGTTCTGCTCCAGGCAGGGACCAGCCCTGAGCCTGCCCATCCTGACCCAAAAATTGTACATGCTGTGACTCAGGGAGCATGGGCTGGAGCCCTAGTGACAAAAGTCCTCCGTCACAGGCAAATGAATGGAAGATATTCCTAATATTTGTGAATACACACAGGCGTCCTGCATATTGGAAATGTCAGAGATGTCTGTTATGATGACTTTTAAGTTAAAATTGAAGGAAATATTAAGTAATATTGATCAAAAAGTGAAATTGTATCAATTTGAAAATCCCAGTATATTACAATTATCTCATAATTTCCACCTTTTTTAATACTACGATCCTGAAGCCAATAGAAAGTAGTGAATGCTATAATTGAATCTATATTATTGGTTGGCAAAGGTCTCTGATGATAGCACGCACTCATCTGCAGTTGTTATAACTCATCTGTTAGAAGAACTGAAAAAATAGGAAAAGGAGATTAAAGGCAAGTAACTTGTAGAATTTTTTATTCCTCCACTCCCAGTTAGGCATAGCAGGATCAATCTGAACTGAAAAGGAAGCTATTATATTCCAAAAATCATTCTTATTGTCTCAGATTCTCTTAAATTTACTACTAGTATTCTCTGTCAATATTAAAAGAGAAGCGTTCTACAAACTCACATCTTCTTTACTATGGTATCGATTTTGCTGCTTGCAAAATTAAGCAGTATAATGAATATGTGCGGTTCAAATTGATTTTCGGGAGTGCTGGGCCCAGCTTGTGTACCTCATTTGTGGAATATTTCTTGGCTTATGCTATATAGGCAGAATCTGCAAACTTTTTAAAAGCATTTTAAATCTGAGTAGTGATTTTAATAGTGACATGAATAAAATAACCTCTAGCCAGGTAACAGGAGCCAAGTATGCATTGATATCTGGCCACAACAGATTTCAATCCTTAGAAAGAATTTAGGTCAGAAGGAGATGCTAAGAAATGTGACTGCCATTCTGAGTACCACCTACGAAACTTATTACTGTTGTCCAAATATTTTTGCAGCACATCAGACTTGGATAAAAGTACATTAGTAACAAACCTTAGTTAATATACACTACATTTATATTAGAAAGATTTTGCTAGACATCTGGTATGCCTATCCTGATACCGAGGTCTTGCATAGATGCAGATCTGCATTCTAGTGTATGTAGTTCTTCATCCTATATAGTCTTGTTTCTTCTGTCCTTTGTCTTCTAATTACCTCTGAGTGGACCTGTTACCAGGCATTATCATACTACATCCTCTCACCAAGACAGTGTTTATTTAGGTATTTCCTGAAGGTAAAACAAATACCTCATAGACATCAAAAGCTTATCCTTAATTGTGTCCATGGCATGGTTGTTTAGAGAGATGGGATCTGCACACGCTGGCCTGATTCAGCAAACCCATGGGACTCACTGCCTGGGAGTGCTATGCAGGTTCAGGATATCTAATGCGTATTTTTTTGTCTCATTTGCTTTAAGGCTCTTTTCTAACCAAAATTCTGAGAACCACAATCCTAGTCCTCAAAACACACCTTCCTTCCTGCCACACTTTCCGTGTAACCTACCTTATCTACATCATTTATGAACTTGTTTTGCAGGAGACTGTCTATAGGTTTTTTTTTTGTGTTTGCCTGGTGTTGGCTACGAGGACTGTCAGCTGGCCCTCAGACAATACTGCAGTAAAGATACTATCAGTAATTGTCGTCTTTAAAGGAGAATAGTGTCTAAATTTATTGTCACAATATAAAATCCATTAAAAAGGTAATTTTTGCATTGAACTCAACCCTGAAGTTGAATTGAAAGCTGTGTAAAGGATGAAGGACAGTTGTGATTTTCAGGGATGTTTCACATTTATGATCCACAACTGAAAAACCAGACAGCTGTACTGAGCAGCAGGCTTGAGGACTTGGAGACCACATGCTGCTGTTCAGGTTGCAAGCCCCTCTGTCTGTTGAAAGCCTTGCTCCCTCACCCTCTGGTTTTGCATTTTCACCACAGCTGAGCTGACACCTGCACAGCTCTGCCAAAAAGTTGTGTGTGTCCAGGGAATAAGTGCACACTACTCTGTTTCAGGCAAGGTCAGCTGGGTTAGTTCAAACAGCTGACAGATGTGGGGTTTTGCCAAGCAGCGTGCTTTGTCCAGGGCAGATTTGGGAAAGAGTGGCATAATTCCAGCCTGCAGAGCTGCGGGAAGAGGCCCAGTTTCCAGGAGTGACGATTCCAGTCCCGGGATCCTTAGCCTGCAGAGCCAGGTCTGGAAGAGGATGTTTACTGGCAGCCCTGAAAATAATGAGTGTTTTCTGAGGCTACAGTCATGTGGCCATTGTAGAGATGGCCTTGTGCAGTTCAAAGACGTCCGTTCCCATCCATAAAATGGAAATTACCCTCTTCCTGGTATAGCTCAGATGTTCAAACAAATCACCTGGGCACTCAGGAGTGCCTCACGTGTTTCAGAGGCAGCAGGGTCAGTGAGTACCTTCTTCACTGTTCAACAGGGCTGGCTGGACAGCTGCTGCGATGACTAACATCTAGATGCCTGTCTTGTCTTACAGAGGTCCAGCTGCTTCTCCAGTACATAGCTGAGCCTAGAGTAAAGATCAGTCACCTTGCTATCTGAGGCTTTGTGTGGCAGTGTGAAGGGCCCGGAAAGTATGCAAACTGCATCTCAGTAGAGACTTGTGCTGTGAAAAAAATAAGTTTAAAATAATGCACATATTTAAGAGGAGAAAATTTCCATGTGGGAAACCTAGAATTTGTACCAGAGTGTGAAATAGCCACAGACTTATAGGCATTTTAAGAATGCAGGCTGACCAAGTCTGTCATTTAACTAACAGGAAGCATCAGTGTAGCTGAGGCATGAAAGTTGGTACCAGACACAAGCACGGTAATCTCTGGCAAGCACTGCCAAAACTTGCAACCAGGCTTCTCCCTCAGCTCTCAGAGCAACTTCTTTCACTCCCGAGGAAGCTGAGCTGGCACTGAATTCCCATGAGAAGCAGACCTGCCAGGAACCTGGAGCAAGTGCCCCCGCCAGCACTGCGTGCCATCAAGCAGTTGCACGGCCTACCTGCTGCCTATTCAGGGCCTACCTGTCCTTTCCCAATCAATTTCAAAGGCAGCATTCACAGAAGCCGCTTTCCCTGCAAGTAGTTCATGCCCCAGGATGAGGCCACCCCTAACCTTGGTGTGTTGGTGCATGGCGGTTGTACTGCGTGACCTCTTACTTCCACCTGGGGTGGAGCACAATGTTTATTTGGCATGTTAACGAACACTTTTTCTTTGAAACTTTGCTTCCAGTGGTTTGAAACATCTGTTTTTCAGGCCATTTTCTGATACACTGTATGCACATTTGTTCCCCCCTAACCTGGTAGGAAAATGTCTGCGCCTGAACCATTTGTTTTACCACCACTGCAGCTTTCACTACTGGTTGCAATGGCTGCAGCATTAATTTTCTTTCTGTGTAATGTGAGCACAAAAGTCTTGTTCTGACCAGAAATCACGCTGCCTGTACAAACTCTTCACTTGCCAGTGAGGCTCAAAGCTAGAAAATGGAGCTAGCATGGGAGTCTGCCATTTCTGTGTGATCGTAGCACAGCAGTGAGGGTGCCAGGCATTTTCACAGCTGCACTGCACTGCTGCAGGCTTTGTTTGACAGAGACCAAGGCTGGGTACAAGAGAACAGCGCAGTGACTGCAACAACTGCTGCTGTAGGAGAAGCTGTAGTGCTTGGAATTACAGGCCATCAGTCTGCCAGAGTATTTTGCAGTCATCTTCTTTAAGATGACAATCACAGGCATGCAATACGGACATAAGTTTGCACTTGAACAGAGACTTGAATTAGTCTGTTAAGGACTTCATTATTATTCCATATATTATTCCAGCAACCTTGAAGTGGGTCAGGTACTGCAAGGGAAGCCAGCACTGGTTGGACAGCGTTAATTTTTTTTATTACGTGCATTGTCTGGTTAGACCTGTTTCTGAAATGTGCCACTACACGACGCACTCATTGCAGCAGCCTCAGCACATCTCCTGCCAGGCCCTGCATGCAGAGTGCAGGCAGCCTGTGTGCACCAGACAGAGCCAGCAGGGCTTGGGCAAGGAGTGGGGCTGCGGGACGGGCACATCAGCAGGGGTTCTGCCTGCTGAGTCAGGCTGCTGATGGATAGAGCAGGGCTGGGGCAGTGCCACAGAGTCTCATTTCCTTCCTGCCTGCAAGTACGTTTGGAAGTATTTTAGACTGTTTTGATTTTGGAACTGTTGAGTTGTTTAGGCTGTCGTATTTTAATGTTTACTCTATTTGTGGTATCATTCAAATGCAACAGAAACTTTGTTTAAACACGGCCTAGCAGTGTTTAAAGCTCTAAGCAAACAAATGTGAACAAGCAAAAAAAAAAAAAAAACTTTTGCTGCCCGTTTTCCTTTTGCACACCTCAAGTCTGCACGTCACAGGTGGAAGCACCAGCTGGCCATGGGTTGGGGACCAGACCAGCACAGCTCCTGTGCACACAAAGTCCGTCAGCGAGATGTTACTGCGATCTGCAGGAACAGAGACAGGACACTAAAAGCATACCTGGTTGTCCTGAGCTTTGTTATTCTGTCAGAGATTTTGAATAAGATACTGCATTTGGCAGAACTACTCCTGCTAGAATCCTTCATACACTCAATTCATAACTGTGTTTCACTCTTCAGATGCCTGCTTTGCTGGTGCCTGCCTCTGTGGTGTTAAAAAAATATACTTTTTTCCTTAGGTTGTAGAAGTTAAGATAACACGGAAGATAAGGAAAGTGAAGAGACCACTTTATAGTTAACAGCGTTCCTTCAGATGTATATACAATATCATTCTGCATCTTCAACAAAAGCCATGTTCTGGTTTTAAAGTCTTCGTTATGAGAAGGTAAATTCAGATTGATCCTCATGTAACGTGCTCTTCACATTCTTCTGAAATTTCTGCCACTCTTTGCGTGACTAAGTTAAGTGCTAGATCAGATAATAAAGATAAAATTTAAGTAGTTAAAGATTTGTGCCGCCTTCAAGATAAACACGTCAACGAGAAGGGTCATCCTTACCGTGCTGATGGAAATATGGTAACATCTCATTCAGGTGAGCATATTATTGTATTTAGTGCGATCACTGATATCTAAAAGCAGAGGACTGATAAGACCTCAGGGAAAAAGAAAAAAAAAAAAAAAAAGAGTAAATGACTGCTTTACTGATTTCTTCTTTGCTCCACATAAGTTGTTCTGAGGGCCCTCATTCCTCATAGTTGCATGTGGCCAGCACTGGCAGAAAATGTGTGTACGGCTGTTGTAACACGAAAACCCTGAACTTTCAAGAAGTGAGACCATTCCCATCCACACAAACCGTTACTTTGCTGCAGGACTAACAGAAGATACAGAAGATCTGCAGGCAAGATAGCTGACATGATCTGTTTAAGCAATAGGGCGGCTACCTCTTCCTATGCTAATCTGTCCTCCACCCATCTGTCTTGTTTCTGGCTTTGACCTACCTAGAATTAACATTATAAGCACTTAATGAGCCTCTAAATTAGTTATTTGTTTCAGCTGAAAGCCTTAACTTTTAGCAAACCTTCATGTTGTATATTATGTACGGAAATAGAAACTTAGCACTAAAAAAGTTATTTCCACATTGTATACACACAGAACAGATCTCAGATATGAAGGAAGGAGCTGTGGGTGAATTTCTATACATCAGATATCCCCACTGGATCATAAATCCACACAAAAACAAGTCTCAGTCCACAATTTCTGCTTTTAATAATAAAGTTAGCATTAACAACACTTGTGCTAGGGTGCTGTGTCTGTAAGTTCACAGTGTACAATAAAACTACATGACAAGAGAATTGAAGTATGAGAGTATTTTTATTTTTATTCAACATACTGAGCCTAAACCAACATCAACTAAGGACAAGTCACCACTTTTCAAACTTTTACATAAAAATACTCATGAATAGCAACTTGGATGAAGAGAAAGGAAGGAGCTAGTGTTCCTAGGCTGCCACAAGCAGAAGACCAGTATGAGAGGAAGCAGTAATAGAAGTTAATCCAGAGCAATCTGCTGCAGCGCATACGGGAAAAGCACATAGGGATTGTTTTCAGCAGTTCTCTTTTTTTTTTTATTATTTACTTCTGTTGGAAGAAGACATGTCAGTTCCTCAAAAACAGGTCTTAAGAAAAACTTTGATTTTTGAAAATAGCACTGAATTTGTTGCAAAGTGCTCTTGTAACACCTTCAAATTGAAAACTGCATTTCAGTACAAGCAAGCTTTGCAAGCTCGTTTTACAAAAGTCAGAACCAAAGCTTTTCAAATTACTTGGCCCTATCTGTGTTAGAAAGGGGGAAAAATATAGACGACGTCTGAAAATGTCCTAATTTCAAAAAGGAAATACTTAGGAGCAAAACAAATATTGAAATGATGTGGAAACAATGCAGAAGCCACGGCCTTTGTATTAGCAAACAGCTAATCTCTTCCCATCTCATCTGTTTGATCTGCATTGACTACAGTGTAATTTTGAAAAGGACTCACTGGTATTGCACAGTGCTGCTGCAATCATTGTTTACTGAGTTGCTGTTATATAACATCTTCTCTAGGCGTCTACTTAATTCTGATCAGGAGATTAAAACATACTAACATGTTTATAGCCCCCATGGGAAGCGGTAGTAACAAACGCAGAGACAAAAGGGATGAAGTTGCTCTTTCAGAAAGCAAACTAGCTCAGAGAAGCTCTCGGGTGTCCCAAGGGCACAGGCTGCAGAGGCTCCTGGAGGGGAGCCGTGATGGGAGAGGTAAGCAGAGCTGCAGGAAGAACGCGTACCAGGATTCCCTGCTATCCAGTCCAGGACCTGAGTCACCTGGAAGAGATTCTCTTCCCTGCTACGTGGTGTGTATCCTCGGGGATGTCAGGACAGGAATCTCTAGACCCAGCTTTCAGTCTCCTAGCTGCAAACAGGGCCCAGGCACCAGCGCCTGATTTCCTGCCGACCAGCCTGTCTTCTGGGGAGCTGTATTGCTGCTAGCTTCCAGGCCCCGGCGCTTCCAAAACACCCTTTCCTCCTGCAGCACCTGCCCTTTCCCAAGCGGCCTATATTTAGCTCCGTGCTCGTGTAAGCACTGCCTCAGGTGGCACTCTCATTTCTCAGGCACGCATCGGGACGGCAAAACAAAACATAAATAAAAATATCTTGCATCACACCACTCTGCGACTCCGCGGAGGGATACGCCCACGGGTGACATGAGTCAGAGGGACAGAATTCGAGACATCAAAGGGCAGGAGAGAGGCAGAGCACCGGCTGCCGCTCCTCTGCGGGAGCGGGGGGGTCGGCACGGGGCCGGGCTGCCGGGCCAGGGGACGCCGCCCCGCGCTCAGCCCCTCGAGCCGGGCCCGGGCGCCACGAACCTCCCCCGTACGAGCTCCGAGAGCGGTGCCGGGCCCCGCTGGGGGCACCCCGAGGGAAGCCCTCGGCGCGGCCGCGACGCCGTACCTGCTCCGCGCTGGCTGCGCCGGCACCGGGCACGGCCGGGCTCTCACGGACGGCCCCGCCCGCCGCCGCGGCTTCCCGCCAATCGGCGCCACGCGCCTTCCCCGCCCACCGCGCGCCGCGGCGGTGACAGCTCGCCGGACGGTCTCGCGAGATCGATGGAAGCCTCGCGAGAGCGGCGAGGAGCGCCCCGCCCCGCGGCCCTCCCGCCGCCCCCGCCCGCCGCCGCCGCCGCCGCCGCCGGATCCGTCCCTCGTCGCTGCGCCCTGGGCGGTGGGACGGGACGGGGAGGGGAGGAAGCGAGAGGAAAGGGGAAGGGAAGAGGAGGAAGGAGGGGGGCGCTCGGCCCTGCGCACTGAGCGATGTTTGTCCGCCATCGCGGCGGAGGAGGCGGGTGAAGGAAGCGCCGCCGCCGGAGCGAGGGCCCCGCGCCGCCGCCGCCGCCGCCTCGCCTTCCGCCGCTCCCACCTCCCCCCGCGGCCCGGCCGGCCCTCCGCGCAGCCCCGGGGGCCGCAGTCCGCAGCGAAGACCGCCGGCGGCCTCCCCCGCCCGGCCCCGGCCCCGCCGCCCGCCCCGCGCGTCCTCCGCGCCCCTCCCCGGGGGGGGCGCCGCCGCCGCCGGCCCCGAAGATGTCGAACCTGAGCAAGGGGACGGGCAGCCGGAAGGACACCAAGATGCGGATCCGAGCCTTCCCCGTGAGTACCGGCCCCGCCGGGCCTAGGCCGCCCGCGCCAGGCCCCGGCCTCCGCAGGCCTCGCGGCCTCGCGCCCTGTCAGCCGTGGGGGGGGTGGGGGTGGGGGTGGGGGTGGGGGTGGGGGCCGGGCCGGCCGCGGGCCTGCCGGGGACGGGCGGCTGTCAGCGGGGCGCCGGGAACCGGGAGCGACGCTTGCCCGCCCGCCGCCGCTGGGTGCTGGGGAACGGGGCCCCGCGCCGCGTGCCGTGCCGCACCGCCGTGCGGGGAATCCACGCGAGGCAGCGGGGAGGGGGGCGGCCGCCGGCTCTTTGTTTTCAGGGAAAAGGCCTCCGGGAAGGAGTGGAAGGTTACGCGGCTTCGTCCACGACGCTGGTTAGCTCCGGAAGGGGGGTGGTATTCGCTTATGTCTTCCGGAGAGTTTCCTCGTCGAGAATTTATTTGACTGTTTGCGCCGTGAGAGAGGCTCTAAGTCGTACGGTTATGAGACTTAAGTGGCGGAGTGCCAGTTGTTCCTGTAAACGTCAGGCGCAGGTAACTTCCACGCGTGTTCTGCAGAGCCGTGGGCATGCCATCCCTTGGATTGCAGAGGGGAACGAGCCCGGTTGTTAACTTATTCCGCCCTAAAGCTTGCAGTGTTTTGACAGTTGGTTCAGTTAAAGCTTAGGAGAGAATAACAACTACGGGACTGTTAATGGCGGTGGGGAATGAGAGATGGAGGAAAGCTTCGGTCTGCCTGAGGTTTGCCAGGAAGTGTGTGTGTGTGTATGTGTTCACCGATGTGTGTGCTAAAGAGAAGATCCTTAGTTGAGTCACTGGCACCTACGGTTCAGCGTAACTTTTTGATGTTACGCCTGATCCTGGTAGGTAGTAGTATAGAACTAATGAGTCCTGCCTTTATGGAGAATCTGGGCGTACCTGTTTATCTTATTTACTGCCAAGGAGTCTATCACTATATTTGCTTCGTGAAAAACCTCGCTGATATAGCCAGAGGATTCTCTGTGTTTTCAGGAGCTTCTTTAGCCACAGTAACGTGACTGCTTTCCTCTCCCCTCTGCTTCTAGTTGTCAGCAGTTGCATTTAGTGGTAAAAGTCAAACCAAAAATAGTGAGCCTAAAACTTAGGACCTGTAGCTGAGGAGAGATTTTTGTTCTCCGAATTACATATAATTCTTTCAGCAGTCTTATTTATTTATTTATTTTAAGGTTGTCAGTTTTGTTGTGATGTTTTGACTTGCAGCAATAAAGACTTACTGCAATGTGACCAGCACTTTACTGACAAAAAGTAGAAAAAGCTTTACAGAAATTAACCGTGACATGAATAAGGTGTATGATTCATAACCAAGTACACACAAGAAAAGTATGCAGTCTTTAAGCACGATAAGCAGATTCATTTATTACAACTGAATACGTATCCATGTATTATCCAACAGCAAACTCAGCAAATGAGATCAACTTTCCAAGTGACTTTTTTTCAGTGTTACAAATGAGCATGAGAAATTAGGTTGGTAGCTGAAGAATGCTCACACAGAGTTGTGCTCTTACAGAAGTGCAAGCATTGTCATCTTTTTTTTTTTCCTTCTGAAACCATTCTTGCTCGTGTTGTTTTTCTTTTCAGTTTAAAAAACGTCCATATTAAAATTCTAAACAAAACCCAGAACAGCTCCCCGAATTACTGTCTCCCTGAAATAACTCAGTAAGTACATACAGGCATCAGTAGTGCAGATCTTAAGTGCTTGGTGCTTCCTATTGGCAGCAGTGTTCCAGGTGTTTCATTCACCTGATTTCCTTCTCTGGGACGTTTTGTTGATGATCCTGTTGATCAAGCATTTATAGGGAAGCAGCACGTACTTGGTTAAGAGGATTGGAGGGCTTTGCCTTTCATAGTTGCAGGGGACAATAGTTAGAGTCCACGTTAAAATCGTAATGCAGGTTTTGCAGAGCCCCGAGTGTTTGTGTAGCTTCAGTCCTGTGAATGGTGCCAGCGACTGCAGTGGGATTACTCATGTCAGTGAGGTTACATCTGTGTGCAGGATAGAGTCTATATTTAGAATGTGTACTATTCGTGCTTCAGTTACGGATCTTCACTGTTTTATCTCACGGTTGGTGCTTCTGCTCTTCACTTCTGAATTAGGAGTGCCTTCAGAGGTGACCTCGTAGGCTTCTTCAGTTTTTGTTTCGCATGTGTAGGTCTCCTTGTTCTGCTGCAGTTGGCTTTTCGTGTGGAGGTCACTGCTGACTGTTGTGTGAAAGTAGAATTAGCCAGATTGAATGGGTAAGGTTCCTGTAGCAATATTATGGTAACTCAGTCCACGTGGGCTCTGTCCCTTTTTATGTTTTTGCGTTTTATTTTTAATCTTCTTCTCTGTCATTGTTATATCTTGCAATAGCTGAAGAAGGGATCAAATAATATTTTGCAAAATAATACTACTCAGGTTTTTTCCCCGCTTCATTAGCATTTAAGTAGAATTTGACAACCGCCTTTCAAAACTACAAATGTTTTACCAGGAGATCTTAGTGCCCTAGTATTTTTTTCTAGATTCTTTATTGTTATTTCTTGTAATTGTCAGCAGAGTATCCATTGTGGCTCTTTTACTATTTGCTGACTCTTGTCATGTGCCATATATTCTTTTTCTTACCTCACTATTTTCTTACCTTGAGCACATGGCATTCTGTTTTGCTAAGTGAGGTGTAAAACACTTAAGAAAATAATTAAGGCAAATAATTTCTTGCACACTTAACCTTTTTTTTTTTCCTGTTCACAGGAGGGAAAAAACATGTTTTCTTTGCCTAATTTAAAAACTTATTTAAAAGAAATGTCTCCTCGTGTTGCGTTTGAGTTAATGACGGTGATAATCTTTGTGTCAGAATTTCAGGAGCTTGTGAAAGTTTCGTGTGCGTCCAGTGGAGCAAGCTGATGAGGTGGAGGTTGTGTGGTTAAGTAATCTCATGTACTGCAGCGGAAGGCTTTCATTGTGCTGCTTTCAGTAACCACTTATGGTACTTTTAACTATTCTGTAACATGGAGCTGTTCTGTATTTGTGTCAGGCTCTCTGATACTGTTCTGTGTAGGGTTAGCATTAAAGCAGGAGGAACTTAGTGTGAGAAGGTTCTTGAGTGGTTGTAGGTTCTCTTTGGTTAAGGAAACTTCACGCTTTCTTGTTTCAAATTCATAAATACTGGGAAAAATATAGGAATACACTGTAGCTGGATGCTAGAAGAATGTTATTTGTGAAATGTCAAGTAACTGTCACTCATGTAAGTGCAATGTAGCTTGTAATTTTTTAGTTATTTGAAGAAGAGCAGTAGTATTTTTGCTAAATATGTAGTACTTGTCTTATGCAGAAATACAGGTTTGATACTCCCACAAAACATAGATTCATTGCACTGGTTTTGAGAAATGCTGGGGGTTGTTTTTCACACCCTCCCCCAGTTGAAAGTACTCTCAAGTCTCAAGCTGCCTCCCACTGCTCCGCTCTCAGTGAACCCGTTATTGCTGGCTAAAGGAATACTTTAAAGCTCTCAAACAATCTTACAGCAAATCTAATTTTAACATGATTTAGTTGACCTCTGAAAGGTGGTGCCAAAGAATGACAGTTCTGCACTTCAAGCTCTTGGAGAGATGTCTACAGCTGCAATCTGGCATGTATAATAAATTAGGTTTCCTGCAAGTGTGCTTGAGCTGCTTGGCATGACTCTTTAGTTAGGGAAGACAGCAGCATTAAATGTGCTGTGATGGGAAAGTTTTACAGAGTAAAAAATGCCCATTTCTTACAGGGAGAAGCAGTGTAAGAATTCAAGAGGCGTTTGGTAATTAACGTTCAAAACTGATGGAAGTAATGTGAAGTTATGTTGAAGATTTATTTACTTGTTTGTTTATTTTGCAAGAGCTCATCCCTCTCTTAAAGCAGTATGTTAAGGTCCCCCTAAAGTTAGCGGATAGATGTTCCTGAAAACCAGCATGACCTACTGTAGGCTGTTGGGTTTGATTCCTATAGTTCTGCATCTTTGGGTTTGTTTTTGTTTTGTTTTAACCCTAGTGCTTTTAGCCAGGTTTGTTTCCTGCAGAGCTGTCTTCCCTCTCTAGAGCAAGACTGCAGAATACTATTTTGCCAGTTCTCAGAACTGTCTATTCTGGTGAATCACTATTGTATGGTTATATTATGAATTCTGGAAAAAAAAATTTCTGGAGAAATCCTACGCACACAGTGGAGACAGAATGAGTCTTTCAAGTGCGTATATATGGGCTTCAGTGATTTTATTTGAAGTACTTGTGCTTCATTGTCGTTTCATGCAGTCTCATGGAAGAAGGCCACTTTCGGTCCAGTTTGTCGGTTGATGTTAATTTTAAGTTTTCAGAACTTTCTTTGTGGAAGAGGTGGCTTCTGCTCTTGCGTGAGAAAGTACTATAGCTCCTACCTCCACTGGCACTTCTCCCTTCCCTTCAAATCTAGCAGCTGCTGTTTTCAGCCTCAGATAGGCAGAAGGCTTTTTCTCCCCTCAGGGAATGCCGGCTGCTTCTGTGGTTTGTTTTGGATCTTGGGGTATTTATGATCAAGTTGATATGAAGTTTGTTAAGTTTATGCTGCAACTTGTAGTGTGTAGATCTGTCAAATCAAGAAGGTGGTGTAACTTCTTATCTTGCTTGAACATTCAGGAGCAGCTAGACCCTGGAAAACACACTGAACTGAAGTTAAATATTGCAAGCTTTCCTGCTTTGGCTTCTTCAGAGCATAGCTGCTGTATTGCTGAGTGTTAGATGAACAGGGAGATAACAGAGGACAAGATGAGGACAGAATTGGAAGATAGTTGACTGCAGGCTTCTTTGACTAATTAGAATAACTCGTTTCCACTGAGTGCTGCAGTTAGTTCAGTGCAGACCACCTACTTAACTTCGTGTTTTTCCATGGTTGGCTTCATGAATCCTGATTGTTCTGTGTTCTCAAGCACTATTACAAGAACATGTCTGCTACTTACCCACATATTGTATACAGCACTATTAACAACATTTTTGTACATTTATAACCTAGAAATGAAGAAGACCAAAAAAATTAAAACGCTGTTTGTCTTAATCAAAAGAAACAAGTGTTGTGTTGGTGTAAACTACAATCCCTGAAATATGGGAGCACTTGTCTTTTGTTGGGCAGTTCATCTTAGGAAGGCTTTCCCGTTTCCACGCATACATATACATGCACACATGCATTTTAAATTAAATGCTGTGAGCAGACTGAATGTTCCCACATGAATTGTAGCATTCTGAGAAGATGCTAACACTAATGCCAAGGTAGCCTTTGAATACTTATTGGTTTTTCTTTCTGTTTATTTCTAGCACGCTGTGTGTATTCTCTTTCAGTTGTGGTCTAACCTAATCTCATTAGAATGTCTCAGTTCTGTAGGCTTTCAGGGTTCAGTTGCAAGTTGTCTAGTTCTTCCCTTGTTGGTTTATTAACTTTCCTTTTAGATCTCAAGTTCTGAGCAATCATCATTCCACGTGGTCTGAGGTTTGAGTAGGTGCCCCTGTGTGCCACTGCAAAGAGTGGTGCTCTTTGTGGCTCTTGCCTGCATTGGAAATTTGTTTCATTTTTCCTGCAGAACTATAAAGTAACAGCAGTGGCATTCTGTTAAGGTTTCTCAGTGGCTGATTCAGTCACAGCTTTTCAGGTGGCTCAGGAGTTTTCTCCCTCCCATTGTTGCATTGTACAGTAGTACACTATTAAACAGGAGTTACCTTTTTTTCCTTTGCTTGACAGTGATAGATGAAAGGGCTTTGTGAGAGTTGCAGGAAAACTGATCAATATTTTCTGCTATTGTGGATTAAAATTTGTAATAATATATAACAGATTTTTTTTTTATGGAAAACCATTGTAGTTACAATTTTCCAAAATGTTTCTTCTTTCTGTTTGCACAAGCGTGTGTGACATAACGTAGCACTATTTCTCAGAACATCAACTATGTATCCTCTAAATTTTCTTCACCACCACTGATCTACCCTGTCTGATAATCTGTCTGTATGCGGTAGAAGCATTTTGGGTTGCACTGGGACAGATTTTTGTAGGATATCTCAGTGAGTGCATTTACCAAAAGCCCAGTAATTCTGTTGCGCTCTGAAGCGGGCGCTTGATTTTGCAAATACTGAACATTATCTTTGGTTGCGAGAAGCTGAATGTGTGGAAAACCAGCTCTTGTGAAGGAGGGAGCTTATGTTTCTTCTTTCAAATCAGTTTTTGGGGAGACAAGGGATAGGGAAGCTTTAGAATAGAACGCTACAGCATGCCCAAACACATTTTTTTGTTTCTGACTATTTTATTTTTCTGAAGTTCAGTTAAAGCCAACGTAAACTTCTAAGTTGTTGATGGTTCTTTTGCAAAGTTGCAGGATTTGGAGTATCAGCAGAAGTAAATACTGTTGGGTGATTAAATAAAAGAGCTCCTATATGGGCTTTTTTAATGTACACACTTTAGGGAAGGAAAGCAATTCTTTGTTTAATCCCTGAGTACAGCAAGGAGGGGAAGATCACACTAAATATTTACGTTTGGATGGTACTTGCTGAGGAGCTGACTGCAATCTTGAATTAGTTATGCATAAAACTAATGTTTGAAGGGTTAAGGCTGTGCTGTTGTATGTTAAATAAGATCTCATCGTATGTGAAATGTATACAGATAACATGTTCTAGTTGTTTGCAGTTATGGTTGAGGTCTGTTTGTCAGAGGAAAGGCCAATTTTTCTAATACTAATAGGATTAAACAAAAGCAAATTATACATCTTAATGATAGAAAGTTGGGCTATAGATTATGGACACATCCATTTCTTGTACATGAAGTACGTGTGTGCTGTGTGTGTTTCCTCCCTGTGTTTTGTTCTTGAAGATGTTCTTGAAGAGTCTGTTGCAATGCTCTTTCTTACTTTCACACTACTTCTACTTGTAAGGTGTTGGTAGTAACTGACTGGATTTACTTTTTCGTATCATACGTGTTGATATAATTTCCATGTGTAGTTCTGGGTTTTTCTGTAGCATTTCTTTCAGTGTTAGTTTTGCTGATTCCAGCAGTGATGCACGCATTAAATGGTGCCAGCTCCCAAAATGCAACTCCAAAACAGAGCCAACGGGGAAAGGGTTGTTGTCAGTGTGCGGTGGCGTTACTGATGAGCTGTAAACGTATTTCATGGCTTCTCTCTTTAAGTTGTGCTGATTTTTGAAGAATTGTAAAATAAGAGGTGGAGCAGGGGCTGCCTGTAGATGCGGTGCTCCTCAGGTGCCAGGGATGCACACAGCAGCATCCTGCTTTCTCTGGCAGCTTTCAGCCCAGGCTGAGGCACACCACATCTCTCCTGGGCTTAAAGGCAGCGTAGACTGAATACGATACCAGTCACTAATGTAAAAGACTTGAGGAAAAAAATCCCAGTGAACGTTATTTATTTCTACTTGATAGTGTCGAGCTATTGTTCTTAGAGAAGTTTGATCACGTACGGGAGCAAGGGGTGGAAGTGCAGAGCTGGGGGTGGCAGCAGCCAGGAGACCGTTGGGGCAGTTGGAGGCCGCCTGTTCCTAGTCAGGGCACTTGGGAAGAAGGAAGGAGTCAGACATCCCACTGATGTTTTTGTGTCATTAGGTTGTAGACGATTTTCCTTTCTGTTCTTAAGTCTCTACTATGTCAGAAGTGATTTCAGTGGAGGAGTGAGCCACCTTCCCTCTGCTGCAGCTAAGAGCCTGCTTGCTTAGCAAGTAAGTGGCTTTGTGGAGCTGGCGCTTGGACTTACTGTGTGGTTGTTTGCCTCTGTTCACGTAGTCCTTGGGCTTTGAAAAGCATGTCCTTGGCTGCTGTTTAGAACTTTATTGCAGAGTGAAATGCTAAGTGGCTTCTGGCCTGTGTTTGCAAATGGTGAATCCAGCGGTTCGTAAAACTTAGTTTCACCATCTGTCACTTCACTGCTGAGAAGAGCCTATTAGATAGGTCCAGACACAGTGCTGAGCTGGGGCAGTGCAGCAGGCCCTGTGTCCCAGGCTCGTTCCAGCATCTGGCATGCTGCTGGCAGGTGGGCAAGTGGCTTGCTGCCTGGCACTCAGCTCTGCTCCATTCCTCTTCTCTTCTAAAGAGGTTCAGATATTTTAACATCAACTTTAGGATTTTTTGCCATTACACAAACTTCTCAGAATTTTCTTCTATAACGTAAATTTGGGAAAACTTGTCTTGCAGTCACTACTTCTGAAGTATTTAGAGGGCAATTCTCTTTATTCCTCAAAATACTGGTACTTGTTTTTTCTCTTTTAGCAGGAGTTAAATGGACAGTTTTGGTGTCAAAAATTTGCATTCTATCTTATTCAGGATGGATTTTTTTTTTTAAATTTTATTTATTTTTTGAATTAAGCAGTCGTAGCTCTATCTTCTCCCCTCACCAAGAGTGCTATTTGCACCTCAAGTTATCAATGCAAAGTCAGAGTCAGAACTACAAAGATTACTGAAACAAGCCAAGAAATTTCATGTCTGGAAATTCTTCTGTTACCTTGCAAAACTAAACACGGAAGGTAGACTTTATGAAGTATAAACTAAGATCTTGACTTCAGCTCTTAACAGTTTTCAAATTAGCAAGAGAGGTTTCAGAAGTACAGTTGGTTTTCTCACTGTTGTTAGGTTGGAGTGTTGGTAGGAAGAAAGTAGTTTCATGATAGGTGGTTTATAATCCTCCGCTTTCAGGCACAGTAGTAATGAGCACTGTGGAAATGTCATTGAATGTTTCTGAAAGAGCCGTGGTTAATAGTACCGGCAGTGGGACCCTTCTGGCTGTGTAAGCACTTCCATTCTGGAGCAGTGACAGCTGTCTTTTGAACTACAACTTCTATTTTTTTATTTTTTTTTTTACCTCTTAACAATTCAGATTTTCTAGAAGCTTGAACAAAAACAGTTGGTATTTTTTATATACAATTTCTAAGCAAGTTTTCTGTCTTGGTGACAGGTGGGCAAAAGTTTGCACCTGATTTAAATAACATTTTGCTATCATCTTTGGTTAAAGCATTTAATTCTAGGATAAAGTCTCTAGTGTAATTAGCAGAGGCTTTGAAATGTTGAAGAGAAGTTAATTTTCATTGCTTTTTTTTTTTTTCCTTCTCTCTCTGTTATGGTGTATCCAGACTCTTTAGAGGATTCCCTTCTATCCTAGCTGACTAAAGTAGATGTATATTTCAAGGAGTTTGGGTCATGTGGAAAGTAAATACTAAGACAGATGAGGCAGAGCTAATCTTTGTGTAAGTGATCTTGGACACAGTATTTACTAACTTTGACTGTCTTATGTTGTTATTTAAGCTACTGGATGCATTTTTATTTATGCATTTATGACTTATTTTTTACATTTTATTTCTTATCATTTATGTATTTCACAGTATCTTAAAAGCTGGTCTATGTCATTCCATGTGTACCAATAAATGAACGATGTGAGTCTGGTAGCATCTTCCATTTTTCCCTCACTCATTCAAATAAATATTGTACTGCCTTTATTTGTATTAATGAGTGACTATTTGAAGGTGCATTTTTCAGTTGAGTATCATAAATTGCAAATTAAAATCCTATATTGTTTTCAAGACAGTATAACGTAGTTTGTGAATTTCCCTGGTGGGCTGGCAGCGGAGGAAATGGCAAGTCAGTCTTATCCGTGGACTTACCCTTGAAGTGCAAGAGTTTGCATCTCTGATGGAAGAATGGGAAGGATTAGCAAATCTGAGCTACTAGAAATGAGTGAACACACATGAAATTTGCTCTGAAGGAAGTGGTTGCTGTTGTAATACGCTCCTGCTGTTTACATCTATCAAAAAGTGATGTTTTAATCGCAAGCAGTGTTTAGAGAGCTGACAAAATATTTAGTCTTTTAAACTTGTGGTGTGCTGTGAACCAGTTTTGTGAAACTGGCCCTAGTCTTTGAGTATATGATGCATTCTCATAGTTGTGTATTGGTGGTTACAAAAAATGTGTGTGGATTTAACGTTGGGAAGGTATGCAAAAGTCTGTAAGCAGAAAGGTGACTGTCATCAGAGCATCAATATACTTCTGCTTCAGTTTAAATTAAGACCTCTTACCTTCTCTAGAGTGCTTTCTTTCCGCTTTATTTTATTTTATTTTTTATTTAAAAAAAAAAGAAACAAAAGCTTAGTCCCAGTTGAGGTGAAGCAGGTGTTTGGGAATTCCATTTTTCCGCTTTCCATCGTGACATTGTGTTCCACAGATTTGCAAGACTATAGTTAAAGGAAAGAAACAAATGTTAGCAAGTTGAAGTGCGGTGTTAGTTCAGGATCAGGCTCATTCTTCTGAGCCTGTTACTAAAATCCAGAAGGGAAATGAGTCTGATCTTTCTTTAACTTTGTTCAGTTTTCTAAGGCCAGTAAGATTACTGCTGTATAGAATGAAATTTTCTGTTCCGTTACAGACTGACTTGGAACCTCTCACAGTCAGACAGTTACTGTGTGGCAAAGCTCTCGCCAGGCCTGCAGGCACTGCAGGAAGATGTTCCTTTTTGAAGGAGTGAGAATCTTGTATTTCTGGGGCTTTAGCCTCATTAGAAAAGGAAGTTCTTGAAGAGTGTTACAATTTGCTACAGAACTTATCAAAGCAAATCAAACCCAGCCCCTTCCTTTCCAAGCCCCCACCCCAAACCCGCGCTGAGTTTGTGATGAGTCCAGCGGTGTGCTTAGGCAATGCCTTGGAGGTTGACCAAATCTATCAGTCACTGAGTAGGAGGTGCAGCTCTATCATTTAAGAAACAATCACTTTTTAATCCACTTATCGTTTCCTCTCCATGCTGCCAGAGCAGCTTTTCATTGCTGTGGAACACGTTAGAGCAAATTGAAGAAGAGAAGGGGTTTTGCCTACAGTCCTGCGGCTCTTGGGTGTTGTAATGGGCAGAGCTTTATCCCTTTTGTCTCATCTGTGCATTCTGCTTGCTTCTGAGCCAAGTCTGGTACAGCTGGAAGGGCGGATGGACGTTGTGGTTTCTGCATTTCTGTGAAGTCACTGAGGAGCTGTGGTCAAGTGGGTTATTTGGGCCAATTTTGTTGGCAGATCAGAGTGACTTGCCTGCAACTTTTTAAACAAATGGCTGAAGTGGAGTAGTAGCCCAGAAGCCCTGCAGGAGGTCACGATGTGCTGTACTTTTTACCTTTCCCTCCCATCTCATATGTTCCATTCATGCTTTCATGTATGTAGCAGTCCGCCTGTTCAGATAGCACTATTCAGGAATTTTGTGCCTGACAATGTTTGTCCGAGATTAGTAGTTTTTATTTGAGGGTGTGGATTATGGAGTTGCTGAATTCTTGATGTTATTTTTTCAAGCAATCAAGTGTAGCTGCTGTACCTCTGCCAGGGATGCTGATTTCTTAGCAGGAATGAAGATTTTGAAATCCAATGGAGTCTGAATATTGTTGTCCTTTTGTCATAAATGACAGTGCTTTTTGTCTATTCCATAGCTGAAGAATATGTAACTTCCTATCTTAAAATGCCATATTCAGAGAGATTCTGGTGGCAAACACTAAAACAATGCCATAGTAAATTCTTGTATTTAAAACTAGGGATACTGGAAAGGTTTGTAAAAAGTCAGCTAGTGAGGAGGTTCTGAGGGAAGAACATACCACTCCTGCCCTGTTCTGTGTAATCTCAGCCAAGCTGCCTCCAGAACCAAGGACCCACGCTAAGGATGCTGAACTGTTACAGAATGCACTTCTCAGTGCTGTCTTGGTGACCTCCCTGTCTTGAAGAGATAGTCCAAGAAGTGAGAGGCACTGGGAAACTGGTTGTGGTTCTTGCTGGCAGCAGTCAGCCCCTGCCCATTTGGTCTGCTGGCAGCTAGGAAGTGGCAGAGTGGGAATGGACTGCTATCACTAGGTGCAGGCGTTTACCAACAGAGCTGCCAATCTAGCTTGGATTGCCTGTATCCACTCACTTCCTTCAAGCTCGATGGTGTAAACACTTGCATTCTGTAACTTCAGCTGGTTCTTGCTCCAGTGCTTTGGTCAGTCGATCTGAGGGATGTCGTAAAGGAAGAGGCAGGTGTTGGCTACATTTTTGAAACTTTTAAGAAACTGTTTTGTGATAATCCAGTTGTGGATGTTTCCATTTCCCTTGGCAGTGTGTAGAATCATATGCAGCAGACTGCAGTAGAAGAACCGATCGGTGATATTTGCAGCATTTTGAAAGTAAAACTTTGATGTGGTCTTTTAGCAGTCTTTAAACTGGAGAGAGTTAACAGTGGCCTGTTCAGCCTGAGATGGTTCTGAGAACTTTAAGGAATTGGTGATTGCTGATTCAGTGTTGGAGGTTTTGATGGAATACACAAGCATTGTTAAAGAAAAAGAACATGTGCATCTCTGTCTGCGTTGTGGCAGTGCGGTGGAATAAAGGACCTTTTGAGTTCTCTGCAGACTTTTTGTTGTTTTTTTTTTTTCTGTGATGTGATTTTTGTTTCCATGTGCGCTAATATTGTAGTCGTAATTTCTTCAAGATGTACTTCTGCTGTGCTTTCAGATGTTTGTGTTCAAGTTACATCTTTGAATCATTAGGGCAGCAGTTCCTGGAAGTTTTCCAGTTAACGGCATCTTATGAGCAGCCATCTCTCCTGCCAACAAGAGACTTGATCTCTTGCCCATTCCTCAGAAAGGCTGATGTTCAGATAAACTGGAGTATGTCAACACATGTCTTTTCTCTGGACATTGGCTTCTAACTATCTTTGTGAAACTGGGTGTAAAAGCTGCTGATGTGGTTGGAGCAGGCTGCCCATAGCAGCGCTGGGTGCCCTGTCCCTGGAGACATTCCAGGCCAGGCTGCACCAGGCTCTGAGCACCTGGTGGAGCTGGGGATGTCCCTGGTCACTGCATGGCAGTTGGACTGGGTGGCCTTTTGAAGTCTCTTCCGACTCTGAGGATTCAGTGATTCTATCATTTTGCTTCTGAACACATCTTTTGGAGTCTAGATTGTTTTTTTGGTTTTTTTTCTTTTTCTTTTTTTTTTTTTTTTCCCCCCCAAATCACAAGCAGAAACAGCAACTTAGCTTTTCCTTTAATCTACTGGAGTAGAAGGCGCAAACATGACAACTGTATTGAAGCTGTGCAGTTCATTTTTTAAATATTCATCCATTAGAAGGAATCTGGGAATGAAGATGAAAGAACATCTGGTTTCTGATTCTGTGTTCAGATTTGTGGAAGAGGGTCGCTTGGAGGCTTTGTTACTACTTGAGATGTGGGCAGTTGCATCAGACAGGACAGTTAGGATCATAATTCTCTAATAGATTTTTTAGAGATGCTTTAGTGTAAGATTCTGAAAGATGAAAAATATATTCTAATGGCATCGTGAACTGAACTAATATTAATTATTGTTTGGGTTGTATTTTTAAAATAAAAAAATTCTACGTGCAAAATCTGACTTAAAGAGTACAGCACAGATTAACGTCAAGTTAATAATACAAGGGTAGATTCTCTCCTTGCAGTTCTTATGTTACTCTGAAGACGGTACAGTAAGATCTCTTCTTTTCCAAGTTAAACAACTTTTCATAGTGGAGAGGAAATAATTTTTTATACAAACGTGACATGATAGCCTGCAACTTTAGCAAGTTTCCCCCAAATCTCACAGATGTTAACCTAAAGCAAGTTGGGAGTAGAATAGGTTGGCGAGCTGAGAAGTAGAGCCCTTTTTGTCTGGTCTGAGATGGTAACAAATGATAGTGTTGTTTGAAGTATTTCTTTATATCCTTGAAATCACCTTTTCTCGATCATTCTAATGCTTCCACAGCAGTTTGGTGTGTCAGCTGCTAAGTGAGAGCAAGCTCCAGTGAGTTTGGGGCAAACAAATATTGCTATCATTCCTTCACTTTTGATAACGTTTTAATTAGAAGTGGTAGAAGTAGACCGCCACTTTTAATTGTTTTTTGATTAGTAAGGGGAGAAAATGGCATAGATAAGTGTTGGCTTGAAAGTCTGCTTTGTTTGAAAACAGGACATCAAGTTTGTGAAAGAAAAGCTGAAAAGCTTTTACTTGGACTGGTGTCTGCAATTGTAAGTAGTTGCCCTCGTTATCAGTACTCATAAAATAGTGTGTTCAAGAAGGCTTTAGCAAATGACTTCCCTGAAGAGGCACCGATTATAGTAAATGCAAATGAAAAAGCAAATAACTGACCTTTCTATATTATAGATAACAGAATAAGCACAGGATGTGTGTGTAGTAGAATAGGATCGTTTCTGTTGTACTTTAGGTTTTGCTTTTGGGAGATAGGGAGCTAAGAATTTCTGAAGTTGTGATTTGTTAGTGTTTTTAGGTGTTGACACATCTCTCAGGTTTGGGTATGGACAGATCAGTATGTTAGAGAGTCTGCTATCAGGAGAGTGAAAGAGTATTAAATGATAGGATTATTTTTATCGTGGAACTGTTTGTTTTTAACTGCAACTCCCAGAGAGTAGGAGGCGGGGAAGATGGAGTTGGTTTTGACTTGTTTGCTTTATCATTCTTTGTTTACAGACATGGGCATCTTCAGTCTTCTGGGTCCTTCCTCTCCTCGCTGTGTATTTTTTGGGTGGGTGGGGAAAGAGAAGGGAGGTACAGCAGGGGGCTGGTCCTGTTTTTCCTTCATAGTGGATGATGAAGCTTGACAGCTGAAACTTTGTGCCATGTTACTGTCAGGTACCCATTGCTGCACGTACTTGAGCCTGTGCTATTTCAGGTGCTGCTTTATCGTATTTTGAAGCACCTTCTGGTGAATGACTCGGGTTGATAGAACATGGTTGTAAACTGATTCACCCTATTGAGTAGATAGCAGAAGACAAAAACTGGCTTGCTGTTAAATTGAGTCTTTTTTATAACTGTTTTTCACTGATTTTTTTTGTGTGTTCGTACGTTTTTTACCAAAGTACATAGCATCTGAATAACAGATCACAGTGCTTCACGTTCTGCTTAGAGCTGTGTGCGTATCTTATAGCAAGTCATTTTCCTTACTCGGACAATAGAAATATGTTCAATACAGATGTTAATTCTGGAAACATGCAGGATTTTTCAACATCTGTTAAGTATTTGAATTGTAGACACACGATTGTTTGACCATGAGTGCATTGCTGTAAATAAGGAACACCTAGTTGGCCGAAATAGATGGCTAAATGAGATTGCTAGCTCTGTGAGGGACATTTTTATCTTTTATTGTACCAGAGGATTTGGAGTCTGTTTAAACGTTGTAGTATGACTGATGAGGTGACAGCTAGTGTGTTAATGTGGGAGGAAAACTCACTTTCGTTATTATGCTGTGGAGGAAGAGTGGGGAAGAGACTTCTGTCTACTACTACTTGCTTTTCCCCCAGTGCAGACTCTGAAGGATAGGTTCTGTGAATTTGCAAGTCTGAAGGAGAGGATAGTAAGCAACTTTAAAAATGATAGGTTTCAAGAAATAGTCATTTTGATCCATACTATTTTGTTGAAGTTAGAGAACCTTTGCAATACTGGAATCAAAATGTGTCAGAAGCACTTACTGCTTCTAGAGTTATAGTTTCTGAAGATAACTTTTTGTTACGTTCTTTCTTGATTCTAAACGTCTTGGTTTATCGTTGCAGATGACTATGGATGAGAAATATGTCAACAGCATTTGGGATCTCCTAAAAAATGCCATCCAAGAGATCCAGCGTAAGAACAATAGTGGTCTCAGTTTTGAGGAGCTGTATAGGAATGCATATACAATGGTGTTGCATAAACATGGAGAAAAACTCTACACTGGACTGAGAGAAGTGGTCACTGAGCATCTCATAAACAAGGTATGTCACTTTCATGAATTGCAAGTGAAGTATTTATGTGGAAGAATTCTGTTATGTTATTTAAGTTATGAGAGTCTAATGTTATTTTACAGCCTTTTGTTGAAATAGTAGTTCTGAGCTGACTTTGTACTTGAATGACTTCATATGCCAGATATGGTTTGCTCTAAGTTTCAGACGGAGGACAAACTGTAGGAAGTGTTTGGAAGTGCGAAGCACGGAACAACTCTATCAGAAGTGTTACTGCTGAGATATGGGATTCTTATTTGGGAAGAAAAAAGTTTGTGGTCTTCTGATGGCATTTCATGACTTTCTCAGATTCATTTGCCCATAACAAGTTAATGAGAGTTGTGCTAGGATTACACAATGTAAAGAGGCAGTAAGCAGTGTGCTGGAACGTCAGCTCAGCAGCAATGAAAGTCTGGGGTAGTCTGCACTCTATCATTTCAGCTTTTTCAAAACCACGTAATTTAGACAAAATGATAAGCAGAAAAGTTTTGTTTCTGAAGATGTAGCATCTGAGGAAAAAGCTCTTTACATCTTGTGTTAAACTAGGGAACAATCTCTATAGTGTGATGGATAATTTTAGGGTTGATCAATAAGCATGTTATTGAAGAAGCAAAGTTGAAGCTTAGTTTTCAGAAGCCCAGATAATATTTAGAGGTTACAGGATCCTAAGCCTAGGGAAAATCCCTTGTTTTTTGCAGTAACATTCATACCTACCTGTCTTTGAAAGGAAAGACACTTTGATCCCATGGGCTGCGTGTGGATTCTGATGGCGTGTCAGAGTTTTTTGTCCTCTTATTTGCAACAGTCATCCACCATCACGTATCTTGGGTAATTGCTTCTGGCTGCAATACAGAGGGTGGATGGGAGATCTGTCTAAATAATGCATAATGTTTTGAATGCTTTTTGTGCACACTAACCGGAGTGACTGCTGTGGCTGTGCTGAGACGTGGTATTGCTGTGCCGTAGGTGAAAGTAGCTTATTTTCTGAAATCCTAAATTTCAAAGGCATGGTTCAGATAAATATAGTCTGAAACCTACTTTGGATATGTTGGGCGTTCTGCTTCTGTGTTTTTTTTTTTTTTTTTTTACTGTTTGTGAGAGGATACATTCTGTATGAAGTGGTTAAATAACTTAGAAGTATTCTATAATCGTTAACACATCTGTGAGTGTCAAACACTTCTGGTTTTGTAATATCTACATTCATAATTTGCACTGTTCCTATACAGTGTGGCAAATGGCTGAGGTTTTTGTGCTCTTTTCTTATGTACACCAGTGTTTACAGTCTGCATTTAAAAACAATTAGAAGACCAAACTTCTTTCGCTTTGAGATTATCCTCTTTTAGCTTGAGGAAAGCTTTTTGTCTTTGTTCCCAGTTTTTTTTGTTTGTTTGTTTTTTTCATTTGAGTTGTCCATATGCAAGAATCATTATTCTTAAGGATTGACTGTGGCAAATTGACCAATGAGCAGAAGATCCTGCATTGATGTTATCACTGCACTGCCTGACAGGCCTATGCAGGTACTAGTGTAGGAAAAAAAATGCCTTTCTGATGCTTGATGCCTGCTTTTTCTGATGTTTTCAAGAAGTCCAGTGCTATAGCATTCTGATCTCTTGTTATGCACACAGACACCATTTGATTAATCATGGATAAACAGGAGAAACAACTGTTATTAAAATAGACAAAATACTGAGTTTTAGTATTTAAATGCCATAAGGTTAAATTGGCTGAATTGTTCGGGTGTCCAATGATTCCTTCCTATAAATTTCCAACTAATAAAAGTTCATAAAAACTGTTTACTTTGATTAAAATGAAAATTTGCAGAAATTATTACATTTCAGAGAAGAGCAGGTTCTGAGGAACAGAGCTTATATTTTGAATTTCTAGAATCCTTCTGACAGAATTGCTGCTTGCATTTACTGTTAATCTTTCTGCAAGAAGTTGTGTGTAGTTGGAGTCCTGCTAGTTAGTTACAGAGGCAGTGTATTCAGATGTTCTTAAACATGATTGTCAGTCTTGCAAAGCAGTGTTTGTTTTTTGGTGTGGCATGGTTAAGAGTTCTGTTTATCCTTCATACCTATTTAATTGCTATGTGAAAGTTGTACTCTGAACATATTTTTAGTATAAAGAAACTTTTGTAGTAATTTAACTTCTAAGCAGAAAAAAGTATGCCATGAATTGCCTTTACAATGTATTTAGTTGTAGTTAAAGTGATATGTGGAAACACAGTACAACCATACAAGATGAAAGCACCAAAGTTACCGTGAAGTATGCTTGGATTTAAACTTGCAGACCCCAGCAGCTTGTGGTTGTGGTCATCATGCTGTGACTTCTTGATGAAGGAATTAAGCCAAGTAATTTACTCTGCATCACTGACAACATTACTGAAGAGATTATTGGGGTATAGGAAACCTTATCAAATTCTTCTTTTGCTGTTTTGTCACTGGCATGCCAGAATTCTTATATTATATTCTTATTATTCTTATTCTTATATTCTTATTCTGTAACGCAGTAGACTTTGCTGGTACAACTGGTGAAGTTTATCACCAACTCCAGTTTCAGTAGTAGTAACAAAAGGCATGCAAGAATGCCTATGGTAAGGAGCCATAGCTGGTCCTTTTGGGGTTGTTATTAGGTGCAGAAAGAGGGGATGGAATGCTGGTGCTGAAGGTTTGCGTAAAGGCTCCATGTCTGCTCTGGAGCAGAAAAGGATGTCTGTGTTCTTAGGCAAGCTTTAAAATCTGCTGTCATGTTGCAGAGAGAAGGCTTGTATCTCTTAGATCAGAGCTGAAGAGGTGCTCTCTATAGCATCTGTGAATTAGATGGGGAACTTTGTTATTATTGGTTGTGTTGGAGACCAAATGGTAAGCATTAGGATGTACTTTGGCTAACAATATATGAAGTATCACTTGCCATTACCTTTCCACCTTTATAGTTTTAAGTTTATTTTTGCTAACATAATTTTCCAGACTGAAATTTTGTTAAGGTTTTGGAAGAGCAGCAGCTGTCTCTAAAAGGCTTTTCTCTAGCAGAGCGTGAGTATCCAATTGTTGACTAGAAGTCATTAATTCCACCAAAGCAGTTTTACTCTGTGCTTTTGCTTGGCTGTAGTGTTTTGTCCATTATAGTACTTCTCCTGTATTGTGGTTGTATTCGTGGCCTGTACAAGGAATGTTTTTAACACATTATAACTAGACCTGTGATGGTCTTCTGTACACTTGGATAAAACTGATCGATGCCTACTGTGATTTTTCTCTGCTCCTAAACTAATTGTGTTATTAGTTTTTCTTTTAAGTTTTGCTAGTGTGACTCACCTACAAAATGTCATGTTTCCAGATTCTCTTCCTATTTATTAGGGAATTGAGACCAACAATGACAAGTTTCTTTCTCTTCGTCTTGGAAATTGAACTCACACACTACAAATGTGGCTGGGGAAGTTCTCAGTGTGTGTTTATATTTTACCTAAAAGCTTCATGCGTTGGATGACAACAGCACATACCTCTGGGAGACCAAAGGCTAAGCAATAGTTGCTGTCAGAAGGAGCGAGGCAGTCAGCAGCAGCAGTGGCTGTGTGTTGTACCAGAATGTTGTGTTTCCCAAAAGCTGGGAGGGGAGCCTGTCTCAGCTCTGTGGTGTAGGAGCTGGAAGACATCAGAAAGCTCCCAACAACCTGTACACATTTTTTTGAAGGATGGAGTACTATAGGATTGATCTACTGTGGATTGTTGGGTAGAGAATGAACGAAAGGCAATTTATTCTCAAGTTAGGGACATAATATCCCATGCCTATATGATGTGAACAAACTATCTTTGCAATCACAAGAGTTCTGGGGACATAAGCAGTGTGATGCTGGTCCAAAAGAAGAAAATTGTTGGCCTGGTTAGAAGGACAGGTATTTTGCTAATGTTTAGGGTTAGGTCTTGCTTCACATTTAGCAGTCTTCAAATTGTCTGTTTGGAAGGTAGCAGCCTGTAAAATCTTGTAGCAGTTTTATGAAGCCTTGATTTACTGAACCGTTGACATGTTTTTCAGGTACAAATTTAAGTGTACTTTTCACTTCCTCTTCTTACCAAAATCACTATGTAGAACTGCACAAAAATCCAGCTGCAAAGATAGGGTTTTGCTGGGCTATATGAACTTGAAGCTATGCCCTATGTGCAGTTGTCAGCCTTGATGGTTATTCTCATCTTTGCAAACATGCTCGGAGATCTGCACGCTACTTCTAATGTTCTTTATTGCCTGCTTAGCCTGTTGACTTTTCTCTTTTGGAAATAGTTGGAAAAGATTTCTCCAAATTTGCGTTAAAATTTTTGTCATCATTACAAGCAGTACTGGAGTTGTTGTATCTATCCTGTATGGAGGGTATGTATAGATTATTTGCCAGAAGCCAACTTTAACTAAACATCTGTATTTTTGTCCCTTCATGAGCATATGAGTGGTCTTAGTATTTTTTTCCATAACAGATACTTGTTAGTTGTTGTTTTTTTTTAAGTCACGTTTTTTTACAAAAGAGGGAAAAAATGAGCAATAAGTTTGTTTGTTTTACATTCCTTTAGGTTTCTCTTTTACAGCAGATTAAAGGTTGTGTGCTGTAGTACGTGACTGCTTCACACAGCACCACAGAACTGTAGAGGTTTCATGTAAAAAAGAATGCAAAACCAGACATTCTTTTTGATGAGCAGAGAGTAGCAGTGTCAGAAATGAAGTTGGTTGGACAATCCAATCAACAAGAAACAGCATTAATAAAAAGTGACTTTATTTTGTTCTCTTAAGTCTTCTTGTTAGCAGCTATGGATTGTTAGAAGAGTCTGGTCTTACTCAGTGAAAATCTCCTTTCACAACTGTTACTTGCTGCAACTGTCTCAGTCACTTTTCTGCCTCAGCTTATTTGTGTTTGAAACGTGTATCAGTACTCTCCAGTATTCTGAAATTACTTATGATAGTAATTGAAACACTGTAGCATATGGAATTGAACCTTTTTTGTTCTTATTTTCAGCTTGTTTTTTTTTTTCTTACCTGTATAAAACCTTATTTTTCTACTGAAATTATATACAGGGTCAGCAGCTAGGAAAAGTATGAACATGTCTGTAATGGTCAAAGTTCACAGAAGAATGATTATTTTTCCTCTGAAGCAAAGCTTGTTAAGATTTAAATGGTGCTAGGGAAACTGACTTTATTTTATGACAATACTTTCTTTTTCGCTTTAGGTGCGAGAAGATGTATTAAACTCCCTGAATAACAACTTCTTACAAACACTAAACCAAGCGTGGAATGATCATCAAACAGCAATGGTGATGATTAGAGACATTCTGATGTATATGGTGGGTATTCTGCTTTTTCACAGTTTAACTTGATGCCTGATTGTTTTTTGACAGCTGTAAGCAATTGAGCTGGAGGGATGAAAGGCAAGGTATGCTTTACAGTCATCTTGTAAGGTGATTTTTTTTTTATCTCATATTTTGTATATACATGAGGCCAATATTACACTTATTTGACAAATTAAAACCAGGTTCTTCTTTCCAGTTATCTCATCATTAGGAAAATGCATCGAAAACTGTTTGAATCTTGTGGTTCTTAAGTTACTTTTTTCACCTAGTGGTAGTTTGTTCCTGTAGGAAGCATGATGGTGCAGACCCTGCACAAACTTCTGGTGTAGTTAGTTTTTTAAACTTCATTGTTTAGAGGATAATTCTCTTAGGTACAGTCAGTGTTCTTCAGCAAGTACTTCTAAAATGAAAATGGGTTGTTGAGTTTTAATGATCTTATGAGTTCAATAGGATCTTTTTAGAAAGGCGTGTATTTTGTCTGATGTGGTTTGTGCATCATTATGGTAGTTCTTTGCAGTCTAGTTTATTTGCAGTTCGAAGTTTCTGGCAGAAGTTCATTTACATTTGAAACCTCGGGACACTTTGAAGTTTGTGTTGTGATTGTGTTTGAGGAAGAGAGAACTGTGTCTCTTTTGTCTGTTGAAAGTTTGTTTGGTTTTGTGTCTGTTGTGCAGCCTCACCTTGCTTAAAATTTTGCACTGAAGGCAAATGTAGCTTTCTTGGGATATTTGAGTGCCAGCAATTGAATTTCAAGAATATAGCTAGATATTTTAGCAAAACGTAGCTATGCCGCTTTTCAGTAGTATTTGTGAACTGGGCTCTCCCTTTTGGCTCTATTTAGGTGACAGTAATCAGTGCCAGAAAGATGTAACAGTGTAAATCCATGACGCTGTTTGCAGCAAACAGGGAGGCACCAAAGTGGTGAAGTCATGGGTTAAGCAGCTTCTTCTTTAAGTGAAGTCATGTTCTAAAGCATGCTTAAGTAGTGGAGTCATGTGTGTGTTTGGATGTATCTTACAGCTACAGTGTTGGTGAGCATGCCCACAGTTCTTGTTCAGCTGCTGTGTGCAGCAGTGGCAGCAGAGATGCTGTGAATTGCTTGGTGATCTCTCTGTTGCACTGTGAGTGCTCCCATAACATTGCATGAAAACTGAACTGTACTGCGTTCTGTGTTGTCGCTTTGTCATTGCTTGTACTTGCTAAATATAAAGCAGTTTCAGGTACATAAATGCAACAGTTGCAGCCCTGGTTCTGCATAGGCATATTCATTGTATCATTAAGCACTGTCAGAAGCAATTGCTGTTCAAATGCTGCTGCGTATTTTGAAGAGTGTCTGTGCCCTGCACAAAGCCAGTGTCTTGTTTGTAGCCACTGCTGGCTGGTTGGAGGTCAGTTTTGACCTCGGGGTATAGGACTTAGCTTGCTTGTGAGTCACGCGTGAGGTAGTAGGGAGAAGTGTTGTCTTTGTTTTTGGAACTTGGATTAAGGATACTTGCTGTATACTAGCGTCCAAAGGCTGAATATCCACCAGACAGAGTGGGCACTAAACGTGGCTGTTGACAATGTGCAGAAAGTAACTTGTTTCAGCTGAGATCAGAGTTACTCTGCTGCGTAAGCAGTGCTGTAGCTCATGAATAATTGTTGTCTGAAACTCCACCCTTGACTCCTGAGAGTTCCTCTTACCTTTTAAGCACCTGCTGCTTCTCCCCATGGAAAAGGGATTGCTGTTGGGAAGTGTGTTGCCTTGTCAGTCAAACCTGTTCCCAGGTGGAGCTTCTTGGCTCCAAGATTAATTTTTTTTGAAGGTGATGGGAGCTTCCAGTAAACAATAACAGGGATGTGGTACCGAGGGAGAGTGTATCAGCAATATCAGGAACACTAATGCTGCTGCTTTAATTTGGGTGCTGTAGAGTGGTCTGGCTTGCTGAAGAAGGATTGCAGTTGCACACAGAAGAGTTTCTAGTGCAGCTATTCCTTCATGTCATAATGGCGGTGTTAAACACTGGCTGCCACAACAGAAACCACACAGATGAGTCACAACCATTGCTTTGATCCATTTTGATACTCTGCTGCCTGTGCTTCAGAGGCCTGAATGTTCTTTGGAATAGGTATTCTTTTATCCATGAGTTACGGAGCATATTAGACGCTTAATTTTCTTTCATCTCTTTAAAAAAATGTACTTTAAGCTTATTTCAGAATCATGGTTACTTTTGTCCTTGATACAGGTGTATAAATAAAGGAGTGAAATAAATTGTGTGGAAAAAATGAAAAATAATAACATTCTAAGGATCTAGACCACAGTGTGTCACTGTACTGATTTTGTGATACCAAATAGAATAATGTTTTTGGTTTGAGGCAGAGTTTGGCTGGCTTCCTGGACTACGTAGGATATATGAACTCCTGTCTGCAGCACATTAGTGAGAAATCATTCCTGAATTGTGGAAATTTTTTTCACTCTCCTGTACTAATCAGGAGACAATCTGTTATGTAATTTCTACAGGCATAATTTTTCTTTGTATATTTGGCTGCTAAAGTACTAAAGGATATGGAACCTGTTCTTTCTTATTTCTTCTAATTGTGGAACTTGTGTAAACATATGATTTCATATTTTTTTCTATAGTCTGATGCATTATGTTGTGTTTTTCTATAGTCCAACACAGTTTTCTGTGTTTGAATGATCATATACTTGAATTCTGAGTGTAGTAAAGCACTTAAGAAGGTAACTGATGGAACCAGTGGGGAAATTCATCTTTTTATTCCAATTCAAACATTGCCCATCATCCTTTACAGAATTTGTTTTTTGTTATTTTTATTCTTTAACTCTGCAAATTCTTAGAAAACCTTTTCACAGTCAGATTTGTGAGTGAGTATAGAATTTTTTAACTTTTATTATGAGCATCCTGAGGTTTAAGCAGTAGTGAAGCAGTATTTTTTAGTAATAACTTGAACAATTACTTTGGAGTAGTAAATTATGTCCTATGAAAAATTATAACAACAAAAAAACAACCGGAAACATTATTGCTCTTTTCAGAAATACTTTTAAAAAACTCACAACTTTTCTATTTGTTGTTTAATGATCTTATCCACTATGTCATTATTATATAGATACCAAGCACGTACACTCGTTTTTCTCATGGTGACTTTATTAATGGACTTGCTTTTGCAGCATGTTGATGAGTTGTAGAAAGGAACAGAAGAGAGGTTGATCAATCAGAACTAAACAGAATAGGAAAAAAATCTTGAATATTTCTGTAAATAGCATTAAGAAGAGTCCGGGTGTCTGCTCAGTAGCATCTCAACTGCTTGGTGATGTTTATGCTATACAGACTTTTATCCTGTTCTGAGTATCAGCCTAGATTTGTATGTAGTAGAGGGCTGGAGAGGATGGTCAAGCAGCTTGACCTGCCTTACAGACTGAGTTTATGTAAGGAGAAGAAATAATTGTTATGCTTAGTGTAAAATTATATAACAAAGTTTCAAGATATTTTCTCAAGTTGAGAGGAAGTGAGCTTTCTAATAGGGGTCCAGCAGAAGCTCTTATAAACAATTTGCATTACCAGTTGATAAACGTTGACTGTAATTATTCTTATTTTGGCTTTACTTGTGTTCAGCCAATGGTGCTATTTCAAGAAGTCTCGTTAAATAATGAAGAGGAACTATGAAATTGAGTGGTAGAATTATGAATGGGAGATAGGGAAAAATAAGTCTTTACAGAACAGAGAGGGTGGATGGAAGGGAATTGAGTAGATAACTTAATCTGAAAGCTTTTTTTTACTATGATTTTTCTAAGTATCTGAGGGCTCCCCTTCTCTGCAACTGAAAAAGTGTCAGGAGTGTGGATTCGTCTTTGCCTGGTTTAGACACAAATGCTGTGCTTACAATCCTAAGCCGTGTAGACTTTTTGTTAAATGAAGTTTTGGAAAATTTGACTGGTTCTGTGATTACTTCCTTTTAATAGTGAGAAGAAAGAAGATTCATTCGGTCATATTGGCGCTGTACATATATAATCTGAATAACCTGGGTGTGGTGAATTTCAAGTGTTATTGCTTTGTATACTTTCGTTGCAGGACCGCGTCTACGTGCAACAAAATAATGTGGAGAATGTCTACAATCTGGGTTTGATTATTTTTCGAGATCAAGTTGTGCGCTATGGCTGTATCAGAGATCACTTACGGCAAACTCTGCTGGATATGATTGCAAGAGAAAGGAAAGGAGAGGTTGTAGACAGGTAAGGTGTTCGTGACTGTCTTCTGTTGTAAATGATACTTCCAATTCATGATTGAATCATGAGCATACTCAACTAAATCATTACTTAAACAAAAGTTTCTCCATAACGTGGAAAAAAGCCCACATTTTTTCTTTGTGCTAAAACTTAAAATATTGGTAAATGGATAAGCTCACTTCCATTTCCTTTCCTAATGTTTTAACCCATCTTTAACCCGTAGTTCTTGCTAGTTCAGTTATCTCTGGGCCTTAAAATCTGTTCCTCATTTTCTCTTGCCATATTTGTGGAAGTCAAGCTTGATAGCATGCACTTCAGATGCTGCAGATGAAGTAACTTCAAGTTTGCAAGATTTTATGTTTCTCCAGTTCGAGAACAGCTGTTGGGTGTGGAGATATGTAAACTTCATGCTACTTTGGCTGTAGTTCTGTAATTGGGATTGCCCAACATTAGTTTATGAAGAGAAAAATACTTGCTGGCAACATCTGTGTACTGTCCCCTGCTGCCAGAAAGTAACATTTTTTCATAGATAGAATTCTTTTTTTGTTTGTTTGTTTAATTTTATTAATGTGTTGGTGCTTAAATAGATGCTTAAGTTGCAGTTATGTTTTCATACTCTGCATGGGAGCTTCCATCTGTGCAATTGTCTTGTTTACTACTAACCTACACATGTAGTTCAGAGTTTTCCTTGGTTGTTTTCTTGTGTGGTGAAGTATATTCCTTTTAATAGTTTTCAGAACTGATAGAACTTGAGACCTGCTTCCTTAACGTTATATTTAAAATATTAAATGTTGTCAGCTCCTTAGTCTTAAACAGAAATAATCTTACTGCTGTAATTTTCTGGAAAGCCTCTCATGCAGCAGGTGTAGGATAGACTTTTTATTAGTGCATTTTAAGTTAAAATCGTCTTGAGTTGTTATTCTGCTCTGTACTCCCTATGTTACATTGATTTCTCAAGTTGTTAACAACTTACTTTTGGCAGAGGCGCAATAAGAAACGCTTGCCAGATGTTAATGATTCTAGGTCTTGAAGGAAGGTCAGTCTATGAAGAAGACTTTGAGGCTCCATTTTTGGAGATGTCTGCAGAATTTTTTCAGGTATAGCAGTCTTGTAATTACTGTATTGGGAGTGTTTTTATAATTGCTTGGAATCACGAGACTTAGTGGTACTTTAACGACTATTTATTTGACAAGTATGTCAATCTGTGTTAAATGAAATAAGTGTGACTGACTTTGAGGAAAAAGTAATACTAATTTCACAGAATTACCGTAATTTAAATGTAATGGTAAACGTTGTCCTTCTCAAGATTAATGAGAAAACTATTGATGCACACAGCTCATAAATATGACACAAACTGGTATTTGAAAAGAATTTTTACTTTTTGCCTCTCCCATCTTTGTTTTCTTTGGACCTGTGGCTGTAACTCCTGTTAGTCACTGGCTTAGTTAACTTTAGCCTGGAAAATACACATGTACCCTCATAAGTACATAATACAGTGAGTGTAATAGGACTTTTATTTTGTGTTAAGCTTTTATATAAATCTTGAAGCTCTAGTTTGTTGGACGTGCTGGGAGTGGTTTAACTTGTTGATGAATGCTGATCTGAAATAACCAGTGTATTTCCTTTTTCCTCCTTAAAATACAAGAAATCTAAAGTATTAATTTGTGTTAATCACAGATGGAAAGTCAGAAATTTTTAGCTGAAAACAGTGCTTCTGTATATATAAAGAAAGTAGAAGCTAGAATTAATGAAGAAATAGAACGGGTGATGCACTGTCTGGATAAATCAACAGAAGAGCCAATTGTGAAAGTTGTTGAGAGGGAACTTATTTCCAAGCATATGAAAACTATAGTGGAAATGGAGAACTCTGGACTAGTTCATATGCTGAAAAATGGGAAGACAGAAGGTAAGACTGTATCTTACGGGAGACAGAAATGCTTACTATACTGTTTATTGTTTTTAAACATAGGATAAACTGAGCTTAACTCTTGTGTTCCCGTCTGGCTTTCTTTTGCGCACGTCTGAGAATGGTACTTCAGAAGCTTTAGAGAGCTTTTAGACAGAGATTATGTATAGAACTTGTTTCTGTTTAGTATTCGATACAGTGACTTTTTTTCTTCTTTTAAAGCTAAGTATTTCTTAAGAATAGGTATTCATCTTTTGTACTGCTCTTGGTTACCTGCTCTCCACGAGCCATTTTATTGCTTTTGTGCTTACAGTATGTAGCTTTTAAAATGCATCACTGTTTTGTGGGGCTTTTCTTGGGGGGTGGCACAGTATGTTAGAAGTGCTAGAGTAAATGATGTTGAATCTGCGTGACTGATTTTGGGGGATGAAGGATTTGTTGCAAGAAAGTAGTTGTCTAATCATTTTAAAGGATAAGAAACATACTCTAAGTGGTTGAAAAAGGAGGACTTTGTTTGGTACGGTTTTGTGTATTTCAGGTTACTGTGAGACAGCAACTGAGTGCAAGTTTTTATAGAAAGAGAACCTACACTTCTGAAACAGCGTGATGAAGAGTGATTGTAGTATCTATTTTTGGAAATCAGTCTTCATACTGAAACATTGAGAATGGGAACAGTCTCACGGCTTGGATTAATGGCTTTTGTTCCTTGAAGTAGAGTAGTTTTGCAATTACTAGGTGGCAGTCAGTGACAGAGCGAGCAAATTTCTTAGCTGTGAGAATTTCTGTTTTAAAGGAAATGTGATGGTGCTGTATTTAACCTTTTTTCCTTTAATATCCTGTTAAGGTAGCTTTCAGGCTGAGGGGACAAGGATATTGAAGGGTACTTACAACATACAAGAACTGATGTAACGTTTATGGGCATTGGCTTGATTTAGTTCTCAAGATTTTACATAGGAGATGTGCAAGTATTACTCTTTTCAAAAGCCATATTTAAGCTAAGGTAGTTATCAAAAATTATGAGATATGAAACAAAGTAGTGGGAACTTCTGTGACTTTTCATTCAAAACAGTACAAATTAAATTTATTCAGACTCGTGTTTTTACTGTTTTGTTTTGTTTTTTGCTTTTAACAAGCATCACACAGGTGTTATCTTATTTGTTTTAACACAGAATTTGATTTGGGGTTGGTAAGCTTGGAAGGTGTATTCTTAATACCACTGAAAAATGATTTTAGTGAAGCTTAAAACACGTCACCCTTTAAAACAAATGTCAACTTTTGCTAGCGTAGTGATCAGCAACACAGGATGATGTGCTATAGGCAACTTCAACTAGAATCATTAAATACCACCTTTGTTTTCTGTGGCTGCTGTAGTCAGCATGTTCTTGAGGTAAAGAAAAGGGGCAGAAGTTTTCATCCAGTGCTTAAGCTGTTACAGGTTGCTTTTTGTTGCTTGAGTGAGTGAACTCTTCTGCTGTTTGTTGTCTTTTGCTGTGAAATGAATGAGTTAGAGGACATTATGCATAACATCTAATTCTTTTCTACAGACCTTGCTTGCATGTACAAGTTGTTTAGTCGTGTGCCAAACGGTCTGAAGACAATGTGCGAGTGCATGAGCTCATACCTGAGAGAGCAAGGCAAAGCACTAGTTTCTGAAGAGGGCGAAGGAAAGAATCCAGTTGACTACATTCAGGTAAATATTTTCAAACTTTCTTTTCTTTATCTTTCCCGTATTTTCCAGTAATGTGATCTGTGTGAGAAACCTCTTGACATTGGCTCAGAAGGGTTAATTATTTATTAATAAGCTACATTTACACTTTTTAAAATGTACACATTTTTAATTCTGAATGTTTAGAACTCCTAAGTTGCTTGGGAAATACAAGCTCATAATTAGTGGTTTTTTGGTATCTACTTTTATGAAAATACTCAAACCAGTTGTAAAACCTTGGAACTTTTTGGTTTACTGTAAATTATATTTGCTTCCAGATTGAATTTCTTCCAAAGAAGCTCCTTAGCATCTATTTAATGTAGTTCTGTGCAGCGCTGGCTGTTGATGTTCAAGATGGAATTTCCTAGCAATATTCTAATGGTTTACAGTGTTCACCTCTCACTCATAGTTTAATTAACCAGTTTCATTCTTGGTCTCCCTGAGAGACATAACATTTCTGTGTATTGGAAGGTGTTTTGTTGTTCTCCATCTCTCTAAGATGCTGTGTAGCATTCATTAATTTATCACGACCACAAAACATGCTTCAGGAGTGTCGTCATCTTTTCTTTCCTGCCATTGTATAGCTCTAATTTCTTTCAGTTCATTGAAATTCAGGGAAATGTTTTATAGCTGAAAATGTTTTACACTTGATATCAAAATGTTTGTGTACTTGTTAAATAGGTTAATTTTTTAGAAATGTGTAGCTGCAGTCTTTTTGTCTGGTCCTTAAAAGAAGCATTTAATGTCTAATCATTTATCTCTGCTACTTCATTTGAAAACAATAAATATACTGGAACTGGTTACTATTACAAGAAGCCATTTGAGTATAGAAATATTTTTGATTGGATTGTCAATTGTCTGGCAGTGCTGGAGCAAACTTCTTACCTAGTTTGGACAAGAATGATTCTCTAATGATTGTTAAAAAGAAGAGACTACTGTTTGAACTTTCTTAGGAAAAAAGATTCTGGGCTGCTGTGTTTTTGTGGTGGTATGATTTTTTTTTTTTTTTTAATAAAAACATAGGAAGTGATATGTAAAATAACTGTCTGGAGTAATTTTTACTCCTTTAAAATTCTGTTTGACCCTAACAATCAAGGAAACTGAGCTGGGGAAAAGTTAAATACTTAAGATAGATTGATAGCACGTTTATAATTGCCACAAAGTGAAGCTGAAGAAGACTTAACAGCTGTGTCGCACGCGCTTTGGCAAAGCTCATCCACGCCCAATTAGTATTTACCATCATCCATCTCAGGAAGATGTCCTAAGAAGGAGTTGATGTTTGATTACTGCTAAACCTCTAAAAATGTTTATCCTCACATTAATATGATGGAAGAGAAGAAAAATGAATAGAGAAACCACCTTACTCATTTCAGTCACGCTAATCTGAAACTTTAAGAACTTAAATACTAATGAGATAGGCAGGGAAGTTATGTATATGTCTTCGTAGTTCAGTACTGCTTCTGCAATATGACATTGCCAATCCCTCAGCATCACTGGTGACATGATTGCAAAAACACTGCCAGGGGATTCAATTTAAAACTCCTTATAATAATGGAAGGGATGTTGCAATGATGTTGTGATTTAAGGTACTAACAGTTTCTCCTGTTCAACACCAGGTTGTTCAGATGGTGTACTCCTGGAGAGGAGACATAAGCTAACCTTGGTAAACAGAGATAGTGGGATTTACTTTGATTTTAAAATTTCTAATGCGCATTAATTAGCCTGTCTAAAGACCATTCCTTTAAGTGAGATGGTGAGTTCCTAAGAAACATTACTACTTCCTTAAGTAATTCTTGAATGGCTTCTTTAAGTAACCACAAATAAAGTTCTTCAGAGATCTAGGACTTCAGGATCATTTAAACTGAACGGATTGTATGGACAGTATTTGTCAACTTCTTGCATGAAATTCTTTTTGTCCCCTCTTCCTCCCCCCCCAACTTTGAATGTGTTACTTAAGTCCAAATCCCACATGTATCATATATGCTTAGAGCAAGGTGCTCGTGTGATTTTGATTTTAGGATGCTTCTGCCTTCTACACTCAGTTGTTTTAACTTCGGATATAGATGGTGCAGCCCCTAAAAATGATGGTAAAAACCTGAAGGTTTAGCTGAAAGAAATGGTTCGTTTCAGGTCTGTGGACTTCACGCTGCAATTGTGAACTCAACACTGTGATAACTGGAGGGCAGTTACTTGTATCTAGCTTTCAGATGTTCACAGAGATGCTTAGAGATTAACAAGAAACACACAACTAAATAATGCAGAACATCCTTGGCTTGAACCTACAGGGGGAAAAAATAACATCTGTCCTCTTGGTGGAGTGTATTTTCTCCTTAAACTTGTTTAGTGGCTCTGTGAATGCAGTTAATGGGTGCTTAGCCTGATCTCTCTGATATCATATGTTTAAGAACACAAGTGATTTTGCCAACTTAATTTTATGTAGATAAGGCTTAATAATTCCAAAAATAACTTCCTTAAGTTGTTGATTTAAAATACAGTAGATCAGCCTGTTGAACAAGAGTGATAAAAAATACTTAATCTTTCAGTATCCTATTTCAGCAAGAGATTTAGGGCAGCTATAGACGTTTACAAATTGAAATGAAATTCCACATGCTTTCTAACAATGCAGAATGTAGAGGTCATTGCAGAGCCTCTGCTTGTAGGTCTGGTTTTAAAGCTTAAAATTTCAAATCAGTAAAAATGTTTGTACTTTTTTTTTTCTTTTTTTGAAGGGTTTACTGGATTTGAAGAGTAGGTTTGACCGCTTTCTTCAAGAATCTTTCAATAATGATCGACTCTTCAAACAGACTATTGCGGGTGACTTTGAATATTTCCTCAACCTCAACTCTAGGTCTCCAGAGTACCTCTCGTTATTTATTGATGATAAGCTGAAAAAAGGAGTCAAGGGAGTAAGTATAAATTTATTTTAAAGATCATACTGTTTTCTGTGCAAACTTGGATCAGATTGAACTAAGACGATTTTCTGAGAATGATTTTTATATTAAGGCAAGTGGCACCACTGCCTTTTTCAAACATAGAAAGAAGCCAGAACACACATCTGAGCCCGTAACACTTTAGGGCTAAACTTACATAAGGCACACAAGGATATCTTAAGATGTATAGCTAGCTGACCTCCATCTCACTCCCTTGGAAATAAAATTAGGTTGTATTAGTTTCTGTAGCTCTCTTTCTTGGAAACCTGTTCAGTTCCTCGAGTATATTTATGGTTCAGTAGTTATTCCCAGTGTCTAATGATTCTTTCACAAATTAAGTCACTTGGTTAACCAATCAAATAGTCAACTCTATTTATTTGTGAAAATAAGCAATCCTTTTATTTGTTGCAGCAGTAGACAGGCTTTGCAAAATCTATCTTAAAATTTGAAAACCTTCATTCTAAGCTGGCTTTCTGTGTTATTAGTTGCTCGTGCTGGTTTATAGTTGTGCTTCATTTTATTATTTTTTAGTGCTTCAAAATGTATGGTAATCAGGACAGTTGTACTATTTAATCAGGTGTTTTAGGCATTCATTGCTCCTATCTCCTTCACCATTGCTTCTTCCTACCTTTTTTGATCTGTTACTTTTTCCCTTTTATTGGAGTTGTGCACTGTTATTTGGACTGTGTTGTTCACGTTAGAGCAGTTTTGCTCTTTTCCTTCTAGGATGCTCTTACACCATATACTGTCTTGGAATTGCTTGAAGTATGTAGGTTGTATACCCCATCCATTCTGGAAGACTAAACCCAGTAAACTTTTTCTTCTGCAGCTAACAGAGCAAGAAGTAGAAACTATCTTGGATAAGGCAATGGTTTTATTTAGGTTTATGCAAGAGAAAGATGTTTTTGAACGGTATTATAAGCAGCATTTGGCAAGAAGACTTCTTACAAACAAGAGTGTCTCAGATGACTCTGAGAAAAATATGATATCTAAATTAAAGGTAAGACAATATTTGTATACTTTTTCCTTCATTTAGTTCATAAATACGATTTCCTTGGCCTTACATGAGGGTTATATGCATAAGCTGCACCTTGCTGTTAAATACAGATTTGATTTTTAAAGCCCTAACAGAAAATATCAAGTGTTTTTCTGAAACATTATGTAGAAGAAGGAAATGCTGGAAAACATCTGGAAATAGTGTACATTCACAGTGGATAATTTATTGCATTCATTTTTGTTAAATTGTTCCACAGATTAGCAGTAATGTTCAAGTACTTGAGATTTTGAGACAGATTGAAAAAAGAACTTCATAACAGTGTTTGGAAACATTCTGCTTACTTCTCTTTGGTTCGGTTTATTCTGGTTGTAAGAGTGACCAAGGGACTTGAGAAGGTAAAGCCTGAAGATTAGCAATGCTTGAAGCAACTTCTAGTGCAGCTTCTTCTGCTGTTAAGTGGCTAGGGGACTTTTGAACCTGTCTGACATGGTTGTAAAAACCAAACTTCCCTGATTCTTGGTTTTGACCTCCATATTCTCACCATGAATGAATGAAATGTTTGTATCCGATTTCTCCAAATTACCGGTATTAATCTGTTCCCAATTACCTTTCCACTTCTTCCCACCTGGTGCCAGTGAGATGGCACAAGGCATACTTCTTTAGCAAGGTGAGTCAGTGGGCTGAGAGTGCCCTCTGTTCTCATGGGGCTGCCCAGTGATAGGAAGTGTTGATAACATGCTGGCCTTTACCATGTATGTCAAGCTGTGCTTTAGAAATACACAGAAAGTCTTGAGTGTCCAGTATAAACACGTATATTTGCGTGTGTGTCTATATATTTGTATGTCACGGGTTGAAGGAAGGTCCAGTGATCTCACTTTGTACTCTGCATTAGCTCTTGGAAATGATGTATACTTAAGATAATATTTATTGATTCACAAAGGTTATTTTCTTACCATGTTACAAAACAGGTGAGTTCATATACTTGGTCTGTTAAGCTTTCACCCATGTTTAAGGTGAGATAAAAATACAGAAATTATGCGAAAAATACTGTAATGGATGAAAAGGGAGGAAAAGTTTCAATTTGTGCAGTCCTAGATATGAAAAAATTATGAAAAATTGAAGTTATTTTGTTTTTTGTTGTTGGTGTTGTTTTTTTGTTTTTTTGTTATTTTGAGTTCAGAAAGTAATGGAATTAAGAGTCCAAGTAACCAAACGTATGGGAATAGTGATTTTATGAGACTTATCAACTCTACTTGTTGAGTTCACGTATCGGATATTTCGTAGCCCTGGTGCAATGAGTGATGTTGTGTGTTTCAGACTGAATGTGGATGTCAGTTCACATCTAAACTGGAAGGAATGTTCCGGGACATGAGCATCTCCAACACAACAATGGATGAGTTCAGGCAACATCTGCAGTCAACCGGGGTAAGAGTGCGGCTCCTGTGTGCTTCTCCTTTCCTTCAGTGCAAAGCACAGACCTTTACCCAGGCACGAGTCATTTCAGAGGCTGCCTTACAGCCCGAACAGTGCCGATTTCTGTGCACGTAGTCCTGCTGCAGCTCCATCGCGGCCCCATTGCTGCGCGCCCCTCCGCCGCTGCCGGCCTCGTTCCTCGTGGCCGCCAGGGGGCGCGCTGCGGCCGCCTTCCCGGCTCCGGGCCGGGAGCGCCGCCCCGCTCCGTGCCGCTAGGGGGCGCCACGGGCTCGTTCGTGCCGGACGAGGCGCTCTCGGCGTTGGTGGAGGCGCGCGGGGATAGGTACGGGTGTTTGTGGTGGGCATCTCTGCAGCAGCTTTTCTTCTTTGGAATCTAAAGGTATTTTCCTTCTAGAATGGCTACAATACAGATGTCAAGAAAAATGTTTAGAGCAACCCACTGATTTTGAATGAGGGTTCTACATAGGATGCTTTTGGGTTAAAGAAAACCTGACAGTTTTACTTTGTGTTAATATATGATGTCTGTATTTTTTTCTTAACTGTATACAGCCATTAAGGTAAAGTTCAGCTGTTAACAGCTATTCTGCTAGGCCTTATTTGAAACTGTCTTATTTTTGCCCAGGGGCTGCCTCTTGTTCAGCCTCATTGCCTTTTAATGACACCTGTGGAATATTGGACTATTTGGAAAGTTTTATGATGAAAGCAGAGATGTTTCTATTGATGGTCATAATATTTGAGACAAAATAGATCTGCTGTTTTCTTTGTTTTGAAATATTGCTGTTAACATCCAGGTGTTCTTGTATTCTTTAGGAAATAGTCAATCCTACTCCTTTTTAAACAATTTATGTATCTCAAATATGTGCAGTGCCTCCTAGAGGAATCAGAAATCTGTTCATCTCTTAGTTATCAGACCTACAAAGTCTCCTCCTGTATCCCAAGATATGAGTAGTGCCAAGGTTGATGTAAATAACGTTTGTTTGATATCATTAGGGGGAAAGCTAAGCACGAGGGAAAGCCCAGGATCACATTACTTGTCATTTTACAACTGCAATTCCAGTATCTTAGATTATTAAGAGTTTTATAAAGACTAGGTCACTTTAAGGCACTTGCCATTTTTTTGTGTACCATTTTTGCAATGAAGAAATGGAAAGTGAAGGGCTTACAGAACTTTTCTGGGTCTGCTGTGCATAGTGTATGTTATGCAACATTCTACATTTATTCTGTGTTCTGATCCGACCAGAAACCTCAGGGAAAGGTTGCACTTCAACTAGAATGTCATTAGTTCCTGATAGAGACACTTTCTGTATCTTTCTGTCTATGCTGATTGTCTTTCCCTCTACTGATCTGAAGAGAAAACTGTTTGAAGCTTCTCTATTGGTGATTTATAATTAGTTTTCTGCATCTAAATGGCAATTTCCATTCTCTTGTGAGCCTTATAGCATTGGTAATACGAAATTGGAAGCAAGGCAGTAATGTTGACCGCAGAACAATCTCCATATTGCTCTTTGTGTGCTTATCCAAACTGTTGTGCTTTAGCTTTAACTAAAGCCATTTTGAGAGGATATTTCTCTGTGAGTGACTTGGCATTAATCTAGATTTTTTGGAAGTTCCCTAGGCATGAGTTTGGTAATGCACAAAATCATTTGACACATGCACAGTACAGAAGTTACCACAGTGCGTGAAAATGCTACTCCATTCATTTACTATTGGAAGTTTCTGAAGTCATAGGATATTTCTTGACAGTCTAAAATGTAGTGAGCTCTATTTCTGTTTAACAATTTATAACCATTTGGATATATTATGCTTGTTTTATTTGTCCATAATATGTGATCATCAAAGGTCCTAGCTAACACCTACCAGAGCAGAAAGTGCTCAGCTTTAAGTGTAATAAGGTTAGTTGAGATGCCACTAAAGATCATGCCTCACTGATAGCTAGAAGTTTACCTCCTAATAATGGAAGTGCTTTATGGATCCATGCTTCACCTGTACAGTGTTTTCTAACCAGTGCTGAGTGCCACATATGTAACATTCTGATTGTGGTTGAGTTCATTTGTTCAGTGCTGGAAAAACAAAGCTTATAGATATATTTTATTTTTTCCTTAATCTGTGCAAGTTCTGTACATTCTACACAATAGAAATAAGTCTTCTTTTAAAACAGTGGATGTTTTCTTCTGCTTGCAGGTCTCATTAGGTGGTGTTGATCTCACAGTGCGGGTCCTCACAACAGGTTACTGGCCTACCCAGTCAGCCACACCAAAGTGTAACATCCCTCCAGCTCCCCGACATGCTTTTGAAATATTTAGAAGGTATGTATTAGAACAGGTAGAAGTTTTAAGAACTATCTAAGCTTAACTTACAGTTATGTTTGACCATTAGAACAGAAGACATACAATCATACTGCTCTCTTTCAGTTGATGCACAAATTGAGAATGCTGTATTTCCATATTTAGACTTCAGGCTCTGGGAGTTCTTAATGTGAAATTTAATGCAATGCTTTAAAAAAGGAGAACTTAGAATTAATTGCTATGGAAAGTGTACATAATTACTAAGCAGTTTCCTCTTAACACGTAATTTGTGTTGTATTTAAATTTTTGATTCGTTCATATTACAGATTTTATTTAGCCAAACACAGCGGGCGACAGCTGACACTGCAGCATCACATGGGTTCTGCTGATCTCAATGCCACTTTCTATGGGCCAGTTAAAAAGGTAAAGTATGAAGACTATGAGAATGTTGCATTTTAACATTTAGAGAAGAAACTAAGCAAGCGCATGATGGTATTAACGTCATAATTTTATAAAATAAACTTGCCCATGGATAATATAAGCAAGAAGTGCTTTTCATCCCTTCTGTTCTTCCTTTGTAAATGTTTGTAAATGTTTTCTTCTAAATCTGATTTCAACAGGTCACAAATCATCCGTATTAGCCTCTCACAGAAAAGTAGCAGTTTGGATCCTGAAGGAAATTCATTGTTCTGCAGGTGTTTTTTTTTTTTGACTGAAACAGTCAAGAGTGAAATGAAATTTATCTTTAGACTAATTTTTGTTAGTGTGAATACATACTTTTAAGCCAAGTCTGCTCTGCTTTTCATATACAGAGTGCTAGCAATGTAGGCATTTCTCAAAACCTATAAATACTAAGTATTGTACGTATTCAAGAAAAAGCTAGAAGCTATTCAGGTGGTGGATCAAGTGCTCATAGAGGCTCTGGGATTTGATCTTGGAAATGCTCAGTATTTGACTGGATCGAGTCTCGAGTGTCCTGTTGTGTATGGGCTGACTGGACCCTGTGACCTGCCAAGGTGCGTCCAGCCTAAAATGTCTGCTGTGATTGTAACGTCACCTACTGGAGAGAGATTGTGGTTATGCCACCAGGTGTATGCCATCCTATCACATCTATAGAGTGAGCTCCAAGATCAATTTTATCATGTAACTTCCATCTCACTGATATTTTGGAGTGAAGGAGGAACTAACAGTAGTTCTGTTATTTTTAAAATAGGAAGATGGCTCAGAGGTTGGTGTAGGAGGTGCCCAAGTAACTGGCTCAAATACACGGAAGCATATATTGCAAGTCTCCACTTTCCAGATGACGATATTAATGCTCTTCAACAACAGAGAAAAATACACCTTTGAGGTAAGAATTAGTTGTTTTCTTTTTTCTTACCTGACTTTCAAATAACTGCTTTAGACTTTCTTGTTCTATTAACTGGGTATTTGAAGAGCGCATGCTTCTCAGTCCACCAGAGTGTGGCTCAGACTGATAAACGCAGGAACAGATCAGCACCGCTGCTTTATCTAGAGACAGTTCTAGAAGATGTCATTTGGGAATTGAAGTTTTCAGGACAGTTGAAGAGGGTTGTTGAGTATGGTTATTCCTTGGCTGTAGAGCGATAGAAAAACTGAAGCTGGAATGCAACAGGTGGCTCCCCTCATTTATTTTCTTTGAGGAACTGGATCCAGAGGCCCAGGATAAAAAGGGATTTTTGTGTCATTGCTTTTTAAGCGTTAAAGTGTTTAAACTGGCAGTCTTGAATAAGCTGTAGGATTTATCAAAGATCTTACATCCCTTCTCTGAGCTGGTGAGCCAGAAAAGACAATAAAGAAGTTCCAAAAGAGATTCCTAACAGGGAGAACGAAGGGGCATTACTTGGAAAGGTTGAAGCTCATAAAAGATGGTAGAGAATGCTTTGGGAGTGGCATTCTTCTAGCCTGCTATAACAAGGATGTTTGCTTGAAACAGTTGGGGTTGAGATAGGCAGAGTCTGATAAGAGACTCTTGAATACTTCTTACAGTTTGCAAAAGACTATTTGGGACTCAAAGTCCTGTGTTTTGTGCAGTGCGTTGCAGGAGCATCACAGCTTTGAGTACTTTCCCTGCAGGGTACTTAAAAAGGCAGGAGGATTTAACAGCTAGGTTAACAGCTTGGTTTTCCTTATTGAAAATGAGCTGGTAGCTACACTATGTTATTTTTACAAATGTATCATTTATTTTTATTGATAATAGAGCCTCATCTATACCTGAATAAATAATACTTAAGAGTACTGAACAATGGGACTGTAATACCTGCTCTACATTATAATTAATTTTTCTAAGACCCGATGATAGAGAACTGTGTCTGCAAGCATTCAGGTTGTGTATGTTTGTTTTCTCTTGTTTAGGAGTTTTTAAGCTGTTTTTTATGTCACCCTATAACTAAATCATTAAGAAGGCATACTTATTTTGTTTGGCTTGTTTGGGGAAGTATGTGGGAGTTGTCTTTCAGCAGAAAAGCTGAAGAGTAGATTGAATTTTGTCTTTCTTCATTGGCTGTTGAATACCATGATTAATTACTGAGTGCTGGCATATGCTGTTGTTCTGTCCCGTGAAGTTAGTGCTTTTACTGCAACATAGCGTGAGAGATGGCTTGCAGTGTGCTTGAGTAAGCATAAAAGCATTCCTGATATGCAAGTGTTTCTGCAGATTCACAGCTGGACAGATTAATTTTAAGTTGCTTTTGCGGTTCGATAGCCTTTGCTATTTACCTCTGCTTTGTTTTCTTTGTATTCAGTGAGATTATTAACTTGGAAACTAGCTAAGATCATGAACAGCTGTTAACCCATGTGATTGAGAAAAAAATAAAATGATGATGATTCAAAAAGTATGCCTACGGTTCTACTGAAATGTAAAGGAGCATCACACAGCAAGATTCCTTCCCCAAAATTTATGCAGTTATTGTATTTCTGTACGTCAAGGGTTTGTTTGCATCAGCAAATTAACAAATGGCCGTGTGAGTCTCGTGTAATGTTACTTGCTTCTTAGAGGAAGGATATTTGTGCAAGCCCTCTGAGCTTGTTCCATTTTCATTCAGTTCAGTTTCTTTTAATGGAATTTCTTTTTTATGACAGAAGCTTACAAAGTAACTCAGTGTTTTGAAGGATGAAATGTACACCTTTAATGATAACGTCAAAGATGAGGGGAAAATACTTAGCTCTTACTATGTCTTTAGGTTTCACAAACAAGAAATAGAGGTGTCACTGTACTAGAAGTAAAACTAGTGATTATTTGAAGAAGTGACACTAGAACTTAGAGTGGCGTGTCTTTTTTCTCTTTTGCTGATCTCTGCTTTTGAAGAATTGGAGGTTGAAGTTTGTATGAATAAAAACCCTTCTAGTCTTTTTGTCATTTCAACAATGTGACTTTTTTTCCTTCTAATTTCCATGTTTTTTCCTTACAATAACCAGTTTTCATGTGTAGAATTGGACAAAGGCCATGCCTAGAAGAATATCTTTTGCCAGTTCCAGATAGGGCTCATTTAGTAATGCTTTTAGAACTGGAATTGTGTAATAGGTACTGCTTTTGTGCACAGCTCATTATCTCCTCCTCCAAAATAATGCACTTTTGGAGATGAGGGAAAAGCAGTGTACGTTTTCCTGTCTTTCTTCAAATGTATAAACACATCTAGAAAAGTGAACTGAGGGGAAAGGAGAGCAGAGGGGCATCTGTTATTCCCACTTTTATTTGTGGCCACATTTTTTAATCCAACTTGGACTTTTTGCCTTCTTCTGAGGAAGCATATTGCAGTACAATTCTTTCTGTGCTTCTTATTTTTAAGCGTGCTTACAAATCCTGAAATGTTTTGCACATGTTAATGGCTGAATTGGAATGCTGCAGCGTGGAAAAAACTGTTTTGCTTTCCTCAAGAGCAAGGGACACATAATTTTACTTGTAAAATCAGTTTAATTTTGAAAGGACAGCTTTTAGTTGTAGGTTTCCAAACTTCGATTTCTGATGAACATGTTTAAGGCATTGCGTGCAGTGTAAGCTGGATTTGGTTTATAGCCTCAGCACTTACCTAAATCCTCCAATCTTCATTTGTTTGATTGAGTTTTTGCTGATTGATCCATTTCAGTAAGAATTTTTGGTGTGACCGCCTGAAGGATATATTTAATACTGCTTTGTCCTGAATCTGGAAAAAAAAAATTGTGAAGGTGACAGTTGTTTTAAATAAAGCAACAGATGAAGAAATAACTTGGAGCTGCTTGTGAAAAGGCATATTGATGTCAGCAAGTGATTAAAATGTGGGACACGTCACTTGCTTCACATACTGAGAATATTTCTGAATGCACTCTTCTAAGAATACTCTAAAGAAGACCTAATATTTTCCAGTCACTCACAGGCAGTAGATATCAAACATTGGGAGATTGGGTCTTTTTAGAATTCTGGAATTTTTAGCTCATTCAGAGTAATTTGCTATGATGTGCAAAAACATAGTTTGACATAACTTCAAATGGAGTTAACATTGCTCATGGAATATTGGCACATAGTTGAGAAATAGAGACGTGTTGTCTGTCTGAGCTTTGCTGAGATCTGGTTGTGAGATGCTGAATGGGAAATGTGTTGTAGGTAATGACGGTCTTGGCAGTTGGTATATGAAAGCTATTGTCCTCAGTGGTGGACGACCTCAGGAGGATTATTTTGATCGTTATCATAAAATTAGAGTGCATAGAAGAAATAAAATCATTTAATAGAACTTGGATGTACTCTGAAGTTTGGCTTTCTGATTGCTGTTTAAAGACACAAAGTTCTTTGTAGGTCTTAGCCTCTCAAACCCGGGGAGACATTGCATCTGTTTTTTGTGAGGAGGTCATCGATGTGGCTTGTGTGCCGTGAGAATGGGAAATTGTGGTGGACAGTGGAAGAGCTGGATATTGCTCTTGGGTCGGGTGATGGGGGAAGCTGGTGAAGTGATAGCTCTTGTAGGCAACTGCACATATGTGATGGCTGTTTTTCTGTTTGGTGGTTTAGTCTTTAGCTGCTGGGTGTCCCTTCAGAGTCTGAATGGGGATGTGAACCAGAGGTGTTTGCAGTTTCTAAAACTCTATATTAAGAAGAAAAAAAAGGCGCATAATAACAAACTTCTAATGAATGTGAGTTTGTTAAATGACTTGAAGAAGTGGTAGCTGACCTTCCCCTAAAGCCGATGAAGACATCATTCTGCTTCCAGTATAATTGCGTACTAAATAATGACTAAATACTAAATACTGATGACTAATAACTAAATACTGTTTTATAGGCTTGAAGGATGGACGTTTTAAGCAGTCAGTGCTGTTGTTTGCAAGAAGTGATACTTATTTCTACACTAGCTGTAAACTGATTGTAATATTTTTCTTCAGGAAATTCAACAAGAAACTGATATCCCTGAAAGAGAACTGGTCAGAGCCCTACAGTCCCTTGCATGTGGCAAACCAACACAACGTGTTCTCACAAAGGAGCCCAAATCAAAAGAAATAGAAAATGGACATATATTTACAGTGAATGATCAGTTCACATCTAAACTACACAGAGTCAAGATTCAGACAGGTAAGTGGCTTTTTATATCGTCTTGTCCTTAAAATGTCTTGCCTTAAAATATTCTTTTGTAAGCTTGTTGTCTGTATAAGCAGAAGGAAGCAAGTCATATTTCTTTGTTGTTTGTGATTAGTTAATGATTGCGGAACCAGGAGTTGGACTCGATCCTTATAGGTTTTTTTCCAACTTGAGATATCCTATGATTTGATAAATCTATCATTCTGGTTGCATCAAGACAAGAATTTAAAATAATGGAAGCATGGAAGCGATAGTTAATAAGCCTTCTGCGTTTCAAAATGTGTATTTCTGTCTTAAAAGGAAATGTTAAAAGGGAAATTCAAATAGTAAAATCAAAAATATCAGGCTAGTGACCAATTCTTAAAAAGGACAATTCTTAAAAAGGAAGATAGCCTCAGGTGTGTGAGTTATTGTACTGGTGTGAAAACAAGCAGAATCTTTTGTCGCATGATGTAACAGGGTTCACTTCCACGTACCACTTGGCTGCAGTGTCTTTTGGCCATGATCTGAGTGGAGTTAACAAATGAGATCAACTGATCAGTGTGACACAACTTTACTATCTCAGTGAAGTGCTAGTTTTATGTTACGTATAAGCAATATTGATATCTTTTGTTCAGAAAGTTCTCTGGAAATAGTTTTTGACATGTAGTGTTGTTGTAGATGCTCTCCAAAGTGTTTTGGAAAATAACTGTAATTTTAGTGCATCAAAGGTTTTCTGACTGCATGGATCTGAGGACGTAACATACACAGCACTATTGGCATTTTATTTGTCTTTTCGTGCAACTGGTAATTCACATGCTGTTTGTTGTGCTTAATCCAGCTCTGGGCTTCTGTTTAGCCTGCTGAATCCTGGGCTGTAGGTGTGTAAAATCCAGGGGTGGAACTTGTTATTACACTGTGTGTGTCCTGCTGCTGATGCAATAGCTAGGCTGTCTTCATATGCATGCACAGCACTGTGCTCTCAGCATACTCACCATGTGTGGAGAATTTCTCTGGTGAGCAAAAGTGCAGCAACCAAATGAAGGGATCTAGCCTCTCTGATCAGGGCCCAAGAACATCGCTGGCAGAACTGAACAAGTCTTTGTGACAGCTGCTGAAATTCTGGTGCAGTTCTGCTTTATCGTTTCACAAATTTCTATGGTTTGGAGTTCAAGATGGTTTAAGAGCAAATTTGATACTTGTTTTTTTTTTTTTTTTTCTTACAAGTTTTAATGTACATCTCTTTAAAACCAGTGAATACTTGGGGCTTTTGAGTGAAGAATGGAGAGGGCGGGTAGTGGAGCAGTGTGGGAAGAGGGATTGTTTACAATGATATTTGGGTGAAAAGGTGAGAAAGGGCAGGAACAGAGCATAAATAAAACAGTACAAAGGAGAAACAGTTGAGATGAAGAGGACGAAGAAGCCTGGACTCTTTCATCTGACTGAAGAACTACTTAAGTATTTAACTAGTTTAGGAAGAAATCTTTGAATCATTTGTCTGTTTTAATTAATACATTTCATTATTTTAAAGAGAAATATTTAATGGGAGCACAGAGGTGGTTGTGCCTGTTAGCAGGTCTGAGTACTGCTCAACTTGTAACATAGCAGTAATTAAATAACAGATTGTTACCTTGTCAGTTGCTATATCAAAAGATGCCAGAAAATGTTAATATGTTCTTATGGCTGCTTTTCATTTAAAAAAAAAAAAAAAAAGTTTGAGAATGTGAAAACTTGGGGATTTTTGTATTAAATAAATAATAAAGATAAAGCTTGCACAGCAAAATTAATTATAACTTTCCTAAGATACTTTTTTCTCTCTCTCTTCTTTTTTTAAGTTGCTGCCAAACAAGGAGAATCTGATCCAGAAAGGAAAGAAACAAGGCAGAAAGTAGACGATGACAGAAAACATGAGATAGAAGCTGCTATAGTTCGGATAATGAAATCTAGAAAGAAGATGCAACACAATGTGCTAGTAGCAGAGGTACATGTGTACATAGTTCTAACTCAGACTTGGAAATTGTTTTTGTTTTACATTTGATTCATGAAATTTGCACAACTCTAACATGGTTCTGGAAGGTTTTTGAGAGATTGTAATTAATCCATCCTGTTTTTCCCCGTTTATCTAAAGACACCTAATTCCATACTCTTTAGTTTAGAATGCGTTCTTGTGTACCTGGTTTTCCTTCCTCTGTTTACTGCTATTACAATGTCATCGTATTCCTTGAAGTACTAATTAGCAATGAAAACCACTGTGCTTAGCATAAATTGTTTTCTGCTGTAGTTTTGTTGCTGACTGTTGGGTGCAAAATAGAGAGTTGCAAACTCTGCAGAGGAAGAGTGAGAGTGCTGCTTCTCTTAACTCATTGAGTTGTGACACCTTTGCAGATGGGATGTGTTTTCCACTCCTGCTCTCCTCTGTTGGCTGTGCAATTGAGTGCTTCCAGGTTGACTGTTCCTCTCTCATAAATGAGCAAGCAGCTGAAGGGAAAAAAGGAAGGAACAGGAAGATTGATTGTTGTTTCACGGTTGTATCCAGCCCTGCCTGTGTACAATTTTCTGATTACTTTGCTCAATTAAGATACTTAATTGCCCTGTAATTTGATGTTACTGTTTTTAATCTTGTGTTTCAGGTAACTCAGCAGCTGAAGGCCCGATTCTTACCAAGTCCAGTTGTTATTAAAAAACGTATTGAAGGACTTATTGAGAGAGAATATTTGGCACGAACACCTGAGGATCGCAAAGTATACACTTACGTAGCATAAAATGCGTTCAGAAAATTTGATTTACTCTTGGACTATACTCTTCGCATGAACTGGGAAGTTCTTTTAAATCATTAATATTAAGACGACCATCTCTTCTATTAAATTACAGTACATGTTCTAGACCATTCAGATCAAGCCTTTTACTCCTTTTGAGAGTTTTGAACATGAATTGATTGAGCTTCAGGCTTTTCGACGTTATCCCTGTAGAGATCATCCTTACAATTCTTTGGGAAAATGTGAATGTGCCGCGTTTGTTTTCAATACTGTATGAAAACAGAGAAATAAAAACAAATTTAGAAAATACAGCTCATTGAAAAAATAAAATTGTTGGAATTTCATTTCCCCAGATCTTCAGTGTTGATGTAAATGTGTTTCTGTAGTGTTGCTTAGCACTTCGCGCATTGTATAAGTTGGGTTAAAAAAACAACCACAGCTGGTAAGGCAGAATTCCCAGTTATATTGCTCTGCTTCAAATGTTTCTTTAACTAGCCATGTTTGATTTAAATATTTGGTAACTTTTTGAAGACCCGAGAATACAACTTGAGCATGTTTCACTCTTCCAGCTGCACTCGTTGTTTGAACAACATGAATCAGCAACTATTGGGGGCTCAGAAAAGACCACAATGATTTTGACTTTCCCTTCTGTAACTTGAGTTCTTCTAAATTATACTCTAGGTTTGTTCTGGTTTCTTCATAGGAAAAAGGAAAAGACGTTAGTGTGTATAAACTGTATAATAATTTTTGCTGTTGTACTCACTGCTGATGGTGGATTGTACAGGGCGATGTTTTTATTTCACTAAATGTAGACAAAATTTTAAAATAAATGGATCTAGTGTACACAAACAATTCAAGTGTGTTAGAGTACAGGAATGGCAATATTTGGAACTAAGTACTGTCCTCCATGGAAACATACTGGGATTATATTTTGTCATTTAATACTGTAGATGGATCTGTAGCCCCAGGGTTTCCCATCATGAGTACGTATTTCAGGAGATTAAAGTGAAGCCAGCGTGCACTCTTTGCTTTTAAAAACTCATTTTAATCATGCAATAAAAAGAATGTTACTATAATGAAACTTTCAGTTCTTAAACTAAAGCTTTTATCCTCGTTGTCAGCATGCTGCAAAAATAGATCTAAAGTTGCAGTTCAGTGGCACTATTATTCTCATAGAATTTGTTTGAAGTGTGCATTGTACTGCAGAGTTTTTATTAAACTGTTTTTCTGACATTGCAGTGCGCATATTACACAGTTTTTCTGCTGAGAATATTTGTTTTAATTTTGATGCGGTTTCATTTTGGTTCACATTTGTTTTCATCCATAGATACTGAAACATATACTTAGGATGGTCTTCCCAAAATGTGGAGCTGGAGGTGAAGAAAAAGGAAGTTGGCTAAGGTACTGCCGGAGTGTTTCTTCTTTAGCTATATTAAGCAAGTGCTCTGTCCTGGTGTAATGCAGCAGTCCACCTGAAGTGTGTGTTGGATAACATGTCTCCAGTTTCACCCCCTCTACAGCCTGTTAAATGGAAAGCCTGGCTGTTGTTCAGTGGTGGGGTGCTTGGGTGCTTCTGAGGAGGATGGGAAACTCTGCAGTTTATTTTCTAGTGATATTAGAGAGCTAATAATCGTTTGGCCAGTCTAGTTTTGGATTGTGTCTTGAAGTCCTCCTCGAAATGTAACTGGTTCTTTCCTGCATTGGTATGAAGGCTTTCTTTTCTGCGTATCGTCGTCCTCAGTAGCATTCATGTGACAATTTTATGTTAATGCTTTCCCGTGTGCTTTTCAGGGAGGAGTGAGTTCATGGCCTTTTTCCCCTTGGTTTAGAGATATGAATGTTGCTCTCCATGACAGTAGGACTTTGTGTTGCAGTTGTAATTTAGCTGTGCTGAAGCTTTCTGCCTTTGGTCACTTTTGGCAAGTGTGGAGTTAGAAGTCACAAGCCTGAATGTTAGATGAACAGCTGTCTAGCTATGTTTAAGGGGTGTGGATGGGTCTGATATTTTTTTCATCTTATTATTTGGCATGCTCTGTGTGCTAGAGTTGCTAAAAGAATAACACATGGTGATAGCTATTTCAGTAACAAACACCAGAGTATTGTTTCCATTTCAAGCTTAATAAAATTTTGGAGACACTAAATATTCAGGAAGGTACTTCTACTGAAGTCACCTTTTGGAAATGTTTTTACCACTGAATAACCAGATCACAGCACCAGGGAGCTCAAGATGGGAACGTGAAAACTTTGATCAGGCACATCTGAACAAGATACCACTATGACTCTGCTTAAGGTGAGTTTGATGCCTGTGCTTTTACATTGTTTGTGTACATTAGTGAGATTTCTTTCAGATTCCATAGTAGAACTCTGCTGCTCCTTACCTGATTTCATTTTTGGCCTTTCTTTCTTAATTCGCATTTAAACTTACTTGTAACATTGCTAAAAGCTCAGTAATAGGTTTACATGGCCCTATTTATGAGGGTTATTATTAGTAAGCTTGCTTTATTTGGGTACAGTAAATGCTGTAATGACCTATTAATGTGGAGTTTTTTCCTCAAAAGTTTTAAAATGAGGAGTAGACTTCAATTTTTATACCTATTGGGTGGTACAACAAGTTTATTTTAAAGAGCTGAGATGATACTTCACATACCATTGTAACAAGTAAACATATCCTATTCATCCCTGATTTAAGTTTTGCTCTTTTTATCTGGCTAGCTCCCTTTTCAGTTACTTCTGAGTGAAATCTCTCTCCTTGCTGCTGTTGATAAAGACGAACTTTGCTGTGAGCATCTTAAAGCTTTCAACGCAAATCACTTTCTGTGCTCCTTACTTTTGGTCAGTGAGAATTTGGCAGCTGCCCTATGAATTACTTTTCTGGACTCGTAAAACAACAAAAACATTGAACTAAAGGTTTTGGATGGCTGAAATCTTTTTATTCACGTATGTCATAAGCATGTAGCGTGGCACCTAACAGAATGTCATATATATATTAGCTGTGAAATCTACTTAAAAGAATATGAGAGTAATTTAACCTGTTCCTCGTTATGTAGGGAAGTGTTTGTGGGATGTGCCTGCCCCTAAGCTGGACTGAGTTACGAATCTTTCAGATGGCTTTGTCCTCCATTTAGCATTGTATAGAGAGAAAACTGAAGATGCTGTTCCGAATGATAGGATATAGCTTCTGATTTTCAAGTCACTCATTCTGTATTTAAAGCTCTTACTTCGTTAGCTGCAGTAAGAATTGTGCTCTGAAAGTGCAGTGCAAATGTGGTCTTATCCAGGACGGTTATGCTTTCTCTCCAGGTGGGCTCTTAGTGTTATTGTTCCTTTGTTGGTTGGTTTGTTTTTTTTTTTTTTTTTAACCTCCCTTGATTTTAATCTTAGTTATTTATTAGTTTTATGAGCTCAGTACCTGGAGCCTCTGCTGTGATCACTTTGTATTTATACTATGAAAGACACAGCAGTAGCTCTTGCTTTAAGTAGCTTGCCATTGTATTTACATCCAACACATTACTTTTACAAACCTTGAGATGAAGCAAAGTTTTTTAAGGGGCAGCATATTACTAAAACTTAAAGGGAAAAAAAAAAAAAGGGGGGGGATAGAGAATAGTGAGGACCCAGCTGTGTTGGAAATATATCTTCTCTTCAAAGCAGAGCAGTGGCCGTGGGTCCTTTGCCTGCATTTCCCAATGCACGCCTCTGATGCCTGCCATCCCTCTGCCACGAGGGGCCGATGCCCACACACCACAAGCCAAGCTGCTGGAGTGGCCATTTGGCATCACAGTGGGTGAATGCAGACATGGAGGTATGTCTGGCTTTGCCCAGGTGAGGTTTTATGAGTTCAGAGAGAGGTGGCTGGCTCATCAGCACCCAGTGTGGTGCAGCCCCTGCTCTCGTCTGCTGCTGGCCTTGGGAGGGCTTCTCTAGAGTTGTCTTCAGCCATGTGAACGTAAGCTCCTTACGTATCTTGCTAGATCCTTCGTCTTCTTACTGTGATCCTACATGTTTGATCTCTTGTGTGCCTCGAAACCTGTCTGCTGTGTGTGCTGCCTGGCGCAGCATTTCCTGGGGCTGCAGCCTCGAGTCGCTGTGTCCTGCTGTGAGGAGGAGCTGTGGTCCTGCCAGCCTTCCCCTTCCTGCTCTGCTTATGGCTCCGTTATCCACCCTGAGTGATGAGCTCTCTGTTTTCTGCACTGAGCTGCTGATAGATCCTTGCTGGTTTCTCTTTACTAGCCGGTTAAAAAGGAGAACTAAAGACTACTTGGGAGAGAAGTCCCCTTTTGTAAGTGCAAAAGGTCAGTTTGCTTTCCTCCTCTGGGTTTTTTCTTTCCTTGGAAACAATGAATTTGGAAGCACAACGCTTGGGGCAGGAGGCAGACTGCAGAGCTTATTGTGCTCAAGTAAAGCTCCACTTCTGCTTTTTGTCTCAGTGTTGCTGTGGATAACTGTCATTGGCATCAGTGGAGGAAGAATTTGAAATTGGCAGAAAAAAAAATTCTCTTAAAAGCTAACGAGCCCAAGACAGTGCCTGGATTTAATGAGGCCTGCTCCTGAGATGCTGAGATAATTCAGTCGCCCTCCTGGAAGTTAATTACCTGCAGTGTGCGAGGCCTGAACCCTTGCCATGTTGCTTCGTTACAGAAGTTGCAGTGGACTTATTAAATCTTGTGATGTGTGACATTGGGTGTCAGCTGGAGCGAAGGGCTCAGCACCTCAGAGGGCAGGGAGCAAAGAGCTCGTTGTGGAAACGAGTTACAATTCTGCTGTGCCCTTCCACTGTAAGACTTGGAGCATGTCACAGACCGTACTCTGAGCCCCTCACGGTACAGTACTTGTTAGCTGTTCACATTGGGTGTTTATTTATGCCAGGCCTGCCTGATATTGGTGGTCAGTGCAAGTTTGTCTGTCACATGCTCTGTCCCATGTGAGCTCTGTGCAGTGTGCTGTGCCCCGTGCTGTGCTGCCCCTTGCTGCTGTGTGCAGATGGTGTTCCTGGGCGTTCTGTGAATGCAGGCTGATTTCTCATATAGTGCTGAGCTGCTATTTTCCTGATATCTTACAGCAATCTTTCTTGGCGTGCTGGGTAGGTCACTATGAATAATGTGCTTTTCCGCTCGGCAGCCAGACTGGAAGGCTGGGGAAGGGGAAGCAGAGAGGAAGGCAGGAGCTGCTTGTGTTCAGGGCTAGCTCAGATCCTGCTCTGTGAAGGAGTGGTGCGTGTAGCCTTCATGGTCTCTGTGGCAGCCACCTGGAAACCAGTTTGGCTTCCACCAGCTGCACTGGGAGCAGGACTTGGTGTCTGCAGCATTCCCGAGCTGCCCTCATCCCAGCTCAGCCCTCGCTCTGTGGCTGTCCTGTGAGTGTTCATGTTACAGGACTGCCATCTTCTCCCTGTGCTGCTGCTGTCCTGCGGATCAGCCTGGCCCATGCGATGGGGGGTGGGACACACACAGCAGTGCACGTCTGGTGATCGATGGGACTGCATGAGCACGCAGTGTGACCCAGTGCTGGGAAATGCCTGGGCAAGCAAGCAGCTTGCCTGCAGCAGACTGGGGTCCCACTGCTGTGAGCACAGATGTAGAGCTGCTGGTGTCCATCCCATCCTTACTCCCCTCCATAGTTACCTGCTGTGTTCATGTCACTGTGTACCCGCAGGGCTGGTGCCACATGGGTGTCCCTGCCTGCACTGCCCTGCCAGCATGCACAGGATCACCTGCTGCCCGTTCCTGGCTCAGTCCTGATGAGCTCTCAGGTTTGGTTTTCCTTGCACAGGCAGAATTCCCATTTTTCTCACGCGCAGGAAGGCAGATGACTGCCTGCCTCTTTGTGCTCTTTCCTGTAGCAAAAAGCTGATGAATCATTTCCTTTTTCTGTATTTCAGTAATACTTGGTGTTGCTCAGAGCTCATTTACAGTGCTTTAATGTTTTGAGCGCTCACAGCCTTCACTCTTCCTGTGATTGTCCAAGGGGTGGATGTTTTTGTCTCTGTCCCAGCAGTCAGAGCAGTTGGAAGTGCTGCGGATAGCTTTGTCTGTGTCAGTGCAAGTTGAATTTTCTTCTTAAGACCTTCTTACTGTACTTTGGTCTCATGACCAAAGCGAAGGGGATCTTTAAACAAAAGAAAATTAAAGCATAGATCCTTGAACCATTAGACCCTGGCGTTTTTCTTCAGGTGCATATAAAGCTATGGCTCTATATAAGAAAAAAAAAAAAAAAAGTGTGGAAAAAAATAGTCCAAGTTCAACATTCTGAATAGCAGACCCTTCCACACACTGGGATTTTGTTGGGGTGGGGCGAGCGGTTGGGCTTCTCCTGCCGACCCTGTGCCCTGGGACCAATTCATATTGACCCTCTCTCCTGTTCACCGTGTTGTTTTTTTTCCCCTTTGTTAGTCTGCTTTCCTTCCTTGTTTTTAAAGAATAGCTTATCTCTGTGCCCCAGAAGGGTGTGACTCAGGGAGACCGCAGCAAGCTGAAGCACAGCAGCTGGCTGCAGGGACACATGCTGAGGTTCTCAGACACGGTGAGCACCCGGAGATGTGTGTACCCCCGGTAGGAGAGTGTCTGTGCTTCAGCACATCAGCTGTGTGCACCGGGTGTCTGGATCTGCGTCATACTGCTGGGTCAGAACATGGTTCTGCATCTGAGCTCTGATGTGACATGCCTGTCCCGTCACACCATGGCACGCTTTCCTGCCCCGTGCGTACATGTGCAACCCTGTTATCTCATCGGGTTGTTGCAAAGCTTCTGAGTGATCGAGTTCTTTTTCCTGCCTCAGAGTGCAGTGCCCGCGTTGCCACTCCGAGCATTGCAGGGCGAGAGGAAACTGCAGTTTTTGTTTTGGTTTTGTTTGCTGTGGAGAAGCTTTATGATGGGTGACAGAGCAGAGTCTCTGATGACTGTGCATCTTCTCACCAACTCGGGATACTCGGCGTTTCTGCAGCAAGCTCTGGATAGGCTCACGGAGTGGATCTGCCCAGATGTTCGGCTTTTCTTTGTGTCTGAGCGAGTTGCTCCGCTGAAATACTATGACAGGTACCACAGGAGGAACTGCGGCTTTCCTGGGATATCTGTCCTCCTTTTTCTGCGTGAGGAGCTGGGAGAAGAGCGGATTCTCCAGGTCCAGGATCTCCTCCAGCACCCGCCCTGGCACTACCAGCGTGTCTCAACCACCTGGGCACAAAGTCCTCCGCACACCCCAGCTCCCCAGGACTTCTATGGCCTGGATGACCAGATGCCTGTGTGGGGCCTCCGGCGGGTGCACTGCGGCCCCGAAATCCTGCGTGTGACCCTCTACTGCAGCTTTGATAACTATGATGATGCCATAGGGCTGTACGAGATGATCCTACGGAAAGAAGCAACTGTGCACAAAAGCAACTTCTGTGTCTTCGTGCTGTATGCCACTGAAACTATTGCTGTCCAGCTCTGCCTGAAGCAGCTGCCCATTGGGATAGCTGCTGAGCCCAAGGAGTCATCGCTTTTGCAGTTCAAGGTGCAAGAAATGGGGCAGCTGGTGCCTCTCCTGCCCAATCCCTGCATTCCTATCAGCAGCACCAGGTGGCAAACGCAGGACTATGAAGGAAATAGAATTCTGCTTCAGGTATGCGTGTGTGGTGCTTGCTGACCAGATATCTTTTATTTTCTTTTATATTCCAGCAAAGAGCAGGATTGATTCAAAATGGAAAGTAAGGTTTGCTTGTCCCTATTTTGTTTTTAATTCATGAACTCAGCATTTGTTATCTTCCAGTGCTATGATGTCATTCAGAAACATGAGCACAGATCTTTGGAATGCTTCCATCTTTTTAACACCTGAAATAGGAGGTATTAGTACTTTTTTTTAGCTACTGAATTCACTCTTTTCCCTTTCCTGCCTCAATCAGATGATGGTTGCAGCCTGTTCTCTTTCTGATGTGACCTTATAAATGCTTCTGACAGCAGAGGTTTAGCAGTGTACCATCCCAATCCAGGTGTTTTCCCAGTACAGTGCTGATACAACATCACCCTCAGTAGTTTCGTATTTACAGTTGGGCAAAAGGGCTCAATAAATGCCATGGGAAAGCTGTCTCCTTTCCATTGTGGTAGGCAGCCTGGAGAGTGTGTGAGCACAAATCAAACCAGACAAAGATGGTGCTGAGGTGGTGATTCCTGGGATTGTACATAGGAGCAGGAGGGGAATTCAGCCGTGTGCTCTTTGTTTTGTAACTCCTCCCACCTCTGGCTTCTTCGGGTCCTATAGAGGTATTTGTTATTATTATTTGGATATTTGAATTATTTAAATATGTGTTCTGTGTTCTTTATTTTCCTTCCTTGGTGAGATTGCTACTACAATCAGCCTGGCTGTTCGGACTTGCCTCCTTCTGTGCTGCTCAGCTCCCCTCCAGTTCAGTGTCGCCCATGCACCCGTTCAGGGCTGTGTTGGAGCCCTGAGTGCTTTCAGTGGCTCTGGAGCTCTGGGCCTGCACTCTGAGCGCTGCCCATTGCAGTGGGCTCAGAGTGCCATCTCCTGAGTAAAGTTAACACCGTGTTTATGAGAGTCCTCTCCACCTTTCCTCAACAGGTGCAGGACAGCTCCAAGCAGTGCAAGACGTACACCGGGCTTCCCAACCAGCGCGGTGCCGTGTGTGTGGAAGGCCTGCCGTGCGGCCCTGTTACAGCCCCTCTCCCCGCAGCTCTGCACAGCGCTGAGCAGGGAGGCCGGCAGGCTCGGGCCTCGAGGGGCAGAGTTACATCTGTGCCAGGCCAGGCCCAGCAGGCCCCCACTGGCTCCTTTGGCTCTTCTTGGGGCGCTGCGGTGCCCTCCCGCCACGTGCTCACAAGCAGTGGGCAGCAGGAGCGCCGGCCGGCAGCAGAGACCAACGTGGACACAGGGCTGGCTGTGGGCAGAACCACAGGCGGTCACTGCTCGCTGTGGCGCGGCCTCCTGCAGCCATGGGCCCTGAGCACAGCCTGCACCGCCCCGCGCTGTGCACGGCCGCCATCTTCTGCAGCCAGCAGGAGGAAAGGAGCGGGGCACGGGGCTCCGGGCTCCCACTGGCAAACACAGAGAGCCGGCGCTGGAACCAGGCCTGAGGAGGAAGAGGAGGAGTTCTTCATATGACTGGAAGCAAGCACAAGGCAGGCTCCTCGTTTCTGAGTGGTATCGACGTGGGTTTGTCTGGAAGCACGGTGACTGGGCTGTGCGCAGGGCAATGGGAACCCCAGCTGGGTCTGAAACGACAGAAGATGAGAGGCTGCAGGCATGGAGGAACTGCCGGAGAGCAAACAGGCCCGGAGCAAGGATGCTGAAATGACACTGCTTTAAACACTTTTTTTTCTAACGACGAGTGACTTTAAACAGACACTTTTTTTACGAGCAAGTCGTGGAGGGGTGGGAGCTCTGTGCTGGGTGTGGGCATGAAGGCACAGGGCTCAGTGGGGCCAGCACAGGCAGGCACCAGGCAGTGCCCTCTGGCACACGCAGCCGCGTCCTCCTGCTAAGGGAGCAGCTGGTGAGCTGGGCTCCTTTGGGAAGGCAGTCCTGAGCACTCTCCCCCGTCCTGAGTTTTGTGCCAGTTGGTGACCCTGCACACTCGGGAACAGCGGAGATGTGGCGCTGAGGCACACGGGTTATGTGGGCTGGCAGTTGGACTAGATGATCTTAGTGGGCTTTTCCAACCTGAACGATTCTAAGAACGCGGCAGCTGCAGTGTGCGCGCTCCTGGCGCGGCTGCGCGGCGCTCCTGCACCCCGGGCATCGCGTGCCCCTTGTCACGCGTGGCGGTGACCCGTACAGAGCCGGACCCTCGGGGCGAGCCGGCGGCTCTGGGGCCCCGCGCTGAAGCCGGCGGTGGAGCAGCAGCAGCAGCGGAGCGGCAGCTCCTCCTGGTGCCCACCCGCGGCCCCGCAGCGCTCCCTGCCCGGCCCCTCCCGCAGCCTTGGTGTCCCTCGCCTCCGTCCCCACTAGAGCCGCCCGGTACACGGCAATAAAAGAGGTGATGGTGACAAACGGAGCCCATCCGTCCCTCGTTCGTTCGTCCTCCCAGCTGACAAGCTACCTCGGCAATTAAGGAGATCTGTCATGTAAGCGATGGGGGGAAAACCGACTTTCCCTAACGTATCTCATTGGTTTGATGGCAGCCCCGGCTGCTGATGCACTGCAAGTGCGCTCTATGCACTTGTTATAGGGCAGTTGCTGAGTGTACAGAAAGCTTAAGGCAAGGGACCAGCGTGACAGATAGAGACCTTTTTCAAAGAGTGCTTTGCTAGACCGACTTCTCTGTTGGAGCAGGAAAAAAAGTAAATCATTAGTTTTAACTGGGAGTAATTTAATTCCAGAAGTTAAAGCCATAACTTCTCCCCTTTTGTCCGTAGCCAAGGAGCAGTGGGTCACCCTCAGGCTGCCAGGGGCTGATTGCACCCATGCTGGTGGGGGTGAGGCCGTGCGGTGCGAGGGAGTGCTGTTCTCTAATGATGAAGAACAGAAGCTCCTGCTGGAGCCCAAACAAGGCAGAGCAGTGGCTTGGTGAGGGGAAGCAGGGGCTGACAGGGCCCTACTGCTTGCTCCAGATGGGACACACATCCTTGAGAGCCAGCGTTTGCCCCTTCCTGCTAGATTTGCCCTCTGCTTGCACTTCAGGCCTGTCCCAGCCCTCTGTCCCTCTCTACAGCCAAGGGACACGAGGGATGTGGGCATGAGGATGACACAGGAGCACACATGCCTTGGCTGGTACTGAGCTCCCCAATGTTAATGCCCTCCTCAGGAGGAAGGATGTGCAGGAAGGACCTGGCAGGAGTACAGTGCACTTTCATTCTGCAGTCTTAGTACTAGAGAGCTTTATCCCCACAGTGTCTGTCAGTGCTTTGTAGCTCTCATCAGCCACATACGTGGCAGGCACCTTGCAGTGCCACTGGGATCCACAGGCATTGCACAGGAGCTTTGCTTTCAGTCAGCTAAGCTTGATGAGCTGCGTCCTTAGTGCCTCGTTGAAATGAAGTGTCAGAGGTCTTTACTCCCCTCCTGCACACAATTATTCCTAAAGAATTACAAAACACTGGTGCAGCAGAACCATTTATTTCCTCTTCCACGTAGTGGGTTTCATTCTGTGTGCAGAATGTATCTAGTCAGCCCAGGTCTGAGAGCTCAGTTGCACTGTGTGCTGGAGAAGGGGCAGGGCTCACAGCTGGGCTGGGTGCTGAGCAGGAAGGGTTGGTGCTCTGAGCACTGGTCAGCATGGGGTTGGGCAGCTGGCAGGAGGCAGCGGCACCTTCAGTGACCTTCTCCACCTCCTCTTCCAGCGCACTGCTTCTGCCACCGAACCCGCACTGCAATTTGCTGTGCTGCTCTTTTTGATGTTTGATTCTCATAATTTGAAGGGGGCTTTGAGAGGGCTCCATCTCCCACGAAGCGCTAGCATTAATATTCTGGTGCAGAATCTCAGTTCTGCTGATTGCAGGCAAGGGCAGATCCGATTTCTATTAGTGTGAATTAATATTCAGGAAGAGTCCCCAAATCTTTCTTCTCCCCAGGCGCTGGCAGCCTGGCTGTGCTGGGAGGTGATTAGGTTTGTAAATGTGTTCCTGCAGGCACTTGGTGACACTGGGAGTTGTCTCATCTCGCTTGTGCAGCTGAAATGGTGACAGCCCCACTTCCCTAATTGGGATTGTCTCGAGCCTCATCTTGGCATCAGAGTGTTGTGCTGAGCAGGCAGGAGCAGGGTGTCTCAGCTGTTATGGTTGGTACCAGGCAGATGCTCATCTCCCAGATCTGGAGGTGGGCCCAGATGGGCTGTGACAAGCGTTGGGGACAGGAAGGAGCCCTGCTCAGTAGTGCTCTCTGTCCCATGGGGTTGCAGTGAGGCTGCACCACCTGCCGGTATCCTCTGCTGGGCCAGGCAAAGCAAAGGTCTGTGCCAGGCTCCACGCGGGATGGTGCCAGCCCTTAGTTCCTGCTGTGACCATCATAAACCAGTGGGGAAGCACCCTGCCTTGGCTGCAGGCCTGTCTGCCTCTGCGCAGCTGCCAGCAGGTGGTACCAGGTGACACCACTGCCTGAGCACCGCTTCTTGTCCTTCTAGCATCATTGCTTTTTCCCTGTCCCCACCTGCCCCTTCCCTCAGCTCACAGTTGTGGGCCCTGTGGCTGCTGTGCAGGGCAGTGGGCAGAGGTAGTGGGGCGTCCCAGAGGGACAGTTCTGAGTTCTGCTGCAGCTGTAGGTAGAGACCCCAGGTACCTCCACACTTACTGTTGCTAAAATCTGGAATGGACAGAGCATATAACAGAGTTAAAGCACCCAGGCCATGATAACTGTTATCTTTGCTTTCTCCTTGCACTCCAGCTTGCCTCCTGCATGCTGCAGGCACGCTGTGCAGAGCATGGGCTGTGTGCCTCCTGGCCATGGGAAGCGGGGTCTGAGCCGTCTTGTTCTGATGTTACTCTTCGGAAGCATGCTTGGAGTGGAAGGGTGGTTTGTGTTTTTGCTTTTGATTTACCAGAATTGGCTTAAAACACCCCCGGGATTCTCAGTTCAAACAAACAAAGGAGATTATGCTCAAGGAACCTCCCAGGATGATACAAGCAATGTGATGCAAGTGGGCACAAAGGGAGCGTGTTTTGGCCAACCCAGGAGCAGGAAGCTTTGTTTTCAGCCTGGCAGTGGACACAAACAAGCGGATTTTGGTTGCGTTCCTCCCTCCCACATTTGTTGGTCGTGTTAGATTGACACATCTTCAAAGAGTGACCACATGTATTAGTAATGGCACAAAGAGCTGCTTCCTTCAGACCGGACTATGGGGAAAACCCATAATGGTCTCTGGGATGGGTGAGGGAGGAAGTAAACGAGCATTAGGAAACCTTGTGTTGTGGGTCGAATATGGCATTTTTCCATGTCAGTGCTCTTTTTCCTGACACACTGGGTACAGTGTGCATTCCCAAGGGGAGGTGGACAACTGGGAGACAGCCAGCAACTTACGAGGACCACCAGAACTGCTGCAGTGGGTTAGATGCTGAGGAACAACGCCTGGGCTCTGCTGAAGAGACTCTGGCCATCAGCTGGTGTCACCCACGGGCCCGTAGTGTCACACAGAGCTCCCTCACAGCCCATATCAGCTCCCCAAAGCCCCTGCTGTGGTTTCAACCAGGCTGAGGGTTTTCCTGGGATGGGGCAGGGTGGGGATAGAACTTCGCTGACAATTTTGCTGTGGTTCTTCATCTTGATTTAATTCAGAACTACCAGGCTTTGTGGAGGGAATAGCTGATTGCAGGAATGCATCCTACTGATGCTTACCAGATACTTTTTTAGATGGGAAAATCTTTCTGTGTCACGAGAAAGTTAGCAAATGTTAGTTTTCTTGTAAATCAGAGTGAAACCAGATTTCAAGAGGTTTCAATTTCTCCCAAACATTGAGTTTTGGCCACCTTCAGCCCCAGTTCTGGCAGCTGGCTGGGGCTGCTGAGTAGCCTCCTTCCATGGCGCACGGCACAAGGTGTTGAAAAACCTGAGGCAAGATGCGGTGCCAAGCCAAGTATTTTATATCAAGGAAAAGCAAAACTTCTATTTCTTGTAGCCTTACTTTGTTTTTGTACTATGTCTTAGTGGAGATTTTCCATTTCATTGTTCAAGTCCAGTAACAACCACTGTTGTGTTTGCAAGCTTTATGTGATGACAGTCTGAGTGCCTCCCCAGTATTTTGTTTCCTCCTGTGCCAGGGTGCTGGCTTAGCCCACATCCAGCAGCACCCAGGGCTTGCTCTTCTGTGCTCCACTCAGCACATCCCAACTTGGACCATGCTGGCTAAGGTGAGAATGGAGAAGGACCAGTAAAACACTTTTCTCCATCTTTCAGATTGCACTTGCACTGTTTATCTGCCTGCTCAGTCCGTGAGAACGTGTCCCAGAGCATCTGGAATCATGTGGATAGCTTCCATCCCCTCCCAGAGACTCGTGGATCCTGGCTGCACACAGGAGGAGGACGGGAGATTTGGAGCTGCGGCCGCTCTGCATGGCAACATGCCTGTGAGGTTTGCTGTGCTTGGATAGAGCAGAACTGTGCAAAAACAGAACAAGATGGGATTTTTCCAGGTTTAATTTGAGCTTTAACCGGTTCCAAGTGTAACACTGAGATATGACCACTTCTTTTGTTTTCCACGCTCTACTGCGCTTTGTGGCAGGAGTCACAAGTGTCAGACCATCATCAAAGCGTGGCTTTGAGTTGTGTGTGAAGGAAACTACGCTGACAATGAAAACACTGGCAGAGTATTGCCAAGCCAAGGCTGCATGCAGGTTTGGCACCCCTAACCCCCCCCACCCCACCCCCCCCAGACGCACCACAGTGATCTCAGAGCTCAGTGGATGAAGGTGGGAGTGGGGCCACTCATGGCAGCCATGGTGCGTGGGGTGGGTGGGATTTGTCTGTGTTTCTGTGCTGCTGTTCTGTGTGGAGCTTGTGTGAGTAAACCTCTTGTGGTTTTAAGTTAACGTGCAGTTAAAGAAGGAAGATTATTTGAGTGTTTGTTTTGTATGTTTCTCCTTTGTCTTCTGTCTTGCTTCACTGATACACAGCAATGCACTTTGCCAATCTCAACCTACCCGTCTATTCTCCTTAGTGCTCCAGCATGTGTTTTCAGTTTATGGAGGGCTGCACGGTGCTGCAGACAGTAATGGGAAAGGAGGTGATGTGGGTATGTGGCAACCACTTCTAACACTGACAACATCTTGGCGTTTTTTAAAAGCCAGAGTTGTCACACGTTTTGTTCTGAAAGCCATTTTTCCTGTAATCTTCAACTGTAGTAATAATCATAATCATCATCCTGCTAGTGCAGAGGATGTGTGGGAGAAGCAGGCCTCCTTGAAAATTTCCTCCGAGCCCGTGCCAAGCCTGAAGCAATCTTTTCTTTGTGACGGAAAGCTGTTCTCACGGCAGCGGGTAGCAGCCCAGCTGCGACGTGTCAGCGCCGAGCGCTACGTCCTGCTCTGGAGCAGCACGGCTCCACTGCATCCTTCGTCACAGGAGGCGTGTAGGAGGTGGCGTGGTCATTTCTCCAGAAACAGGGGATTGGAACCCTGGCCATGCTGCAGCGTCCTTTGAGTCAGCACAGCGGCCCTGTGCCCTCCAGACCTTGCAGCCAGCTTTGTGGAGCAGTGGTGCCGCGTGGCAGGCCCTGGGATGCAGTGCGGCCACACAAAGCAGATGTTGCTGCCAGAGCTGCTCCGCGTGCTCATGGCTGGGGAGGTGCCCTGGGCACCGGGCTTGTCACTGCTGCAGGAAATTGCCCTGCAGGGTGTTGTTTCTTGTGCTTGTTCCTAGCCTGATAGAGTGTAGTAGAACTGAGTTTCAGAAGCTGGATGAAAATCGATTCTTTTGAGTTTAAAAATTTAGCCAGGTGTGGTCAGTCAAGTTGTTTTTCTATCTCCTTGTTCTTCATAGACATTTCAGCAGTGGGCACCATCACGAGCTTAAGGAACGAAGAGATCTAAAACTCTCCACCAAGCAGGGGAATAGTATTATTCTTGTTTTATTCAGAGGGAGATAGAAATAAAGGGGTTTCATGCAGCTTGTCCACCATCACCAGTAGGATCTCTTTTACAAAAACCAGATCTCTCATCTCTTAATCCGAGGCATTAGCTGCAACAACATCCTTCTTCCTCGACCTTCCCTTCATACCTGCAGTAACTTTGCACTAGTGGTTTGTTTTTATTGGGCATCTCCTTGAGAAGTGACTTCTTTGAGCAACAGCCAACTCACTCACTGGCTATTGTTCAGCACTAATGAGATGGATTAATGTAAATTCAAATGTGGCCATGTGCCAGCGATGTTGGGCACCAGCACGACTCCAGAGGCTGGCTGGCGGTGGGCAGAAGGAAGCGAGGTTTTGGTGGTGGTAGTGGGGCAGTGCTGGGCCCTACGGCAGCATGGGGTGATGGGAGTGCCAGGGCCTTCCCTGCCACCTTGCAGTTGCATTGCACTTCTGGATCTGAACAGCGTTGCTGTGACTGAATTTGTTTGCCGTTTGCAATAGTTTTCACTTGGGGTCACGGGTCAGGCAGTCTTGCCTTGGTTTTAATTACCATCTGACCTCCTCGCTGCTAGTTCTCTTCTGCACTTGTGTTGCAGTCATTTTGCTCTGGGCTGTATTCTGGGAAAAACTAGAACAAGCTCCTTGGTGCCTTTGGTAGATGTTATGCCTGGAAGGTGGCCCAGTCCTGTAAGAAATGCTCCTGACTAAGAGAAGCCAAGAAATAAAAAGTCAGAATAGCATTCCAGCTAAAACATGGGAGTACCTCATGCCGTTTCAGAGCAGCTTAGCCTATGTCATCGCAGCGCCGGAAAAAGGAGGGCCCCAGTGCCACAGTTCCCAGAAGGCCATTGATCATATAAACAATGGTTCGACTGAAGAGTTTCCAGTGATAGCCTACAGAACAACACTTTTGCCTGTCTGTCCAGTGCTGGGGAGGACAGCCCTGTGAGGCAGGAGTCTGCTCCCGTTGGTGTGGGTGCTGCTGACAAGAGCTGGTTCTGCTGTGGGTTTGCCAAGCTCTTCCCTTAACGGGGCTCTGGCCTGGTGGTGCTATTGCTGTGTGAAGGGAGAATACTGAAATGTTGTCATTTAGTCCTGAACAGGCACAAACTTGCTGTTTTTCATCCCTGCTGAATTTGCCATCCCTACTGAGTTATTCTTAGAATGTTGTTGAATAAAGGCCTGGCTTGTCAGCGTGGTTTCTTTTTTATTGTGTTTGTGCATTGAATCCAACCTACGGACAATGGCGAGCGTCATACTGATTTGTGGAAATGCTCCTAATTCTTTGCCTTGTGCCTTTTTAAATGAAGCAGTCTCTGAAGTGTTTATCTACAGGCATAAAAGCCCCTATAAATCGATGCATATTCCTAACTTTATAAGACCTGCATATTAATCTGCTTATTTTCCATCTGAACAAAGGGGCCTCCGGAACCCACAAACATAGTCATAATTCTCCTGATCTGGTTTGCTACAAGGTTTTGCTTGACTACGCAGATGTTTTCCATGTATTTGGCAAAAGAGGGGTCAAAGCCTGCATCTGGCCCACTATTTCTGGCAAAAATCCTGATGTGTTTAATCCTTTCTGAACATGAATATTCTGAGAGCTCATTTGATTTATTAACCTGGTTATTTTAGCGTGGAGAAACAATGTGGAACAGTGACCTTCGTTCAGGAAAATGCTTGTCCAAATATTTCTGCTTTGAATCTGTCAAAGCTCAGTGCAGAGCGCGTGAAGGACTGGTGCACGCAGCATGGCTGCTCAGGGATGCAGGTAAGCCTGTGTACTTCTCTTTGCAAGGCTTGGGTATGGTTGGCTCTTGTGCTCTGCATTGTGCAGAGGGACCTGCACCATGAACTTAGGCAAACCAGGTCTGGAGGAGGGGTTAGGATGCTTTTCTCTGTGGCTGAGGAGTCCCAGCCTGGCCAGTGAGGCTGTTCATACAGGTATGGGCTGAGCTCACCTGAAAATCACAACAGGGCATGTGTGGACTGGTCATTTGCAGTGCTGTTGAATAAGCAAGAAGAGTTGGTCTTCAGGGGATGTTACACCATGCAGTGTCATTAAATGCTCCTTTCCACCTCTCCAAGGAGCAGGAGATCACCTCTTCCTTTGTGCTTTGAGAATGTGCGGTGACTAAGCATCCCCATTCCCTGTTTGCTGAGCAGAGGTATCTGAGTGTCCCCAGCATGTGCTGAACTGGGTGCAGTATGGATGTGAGACAGACGGTTGCCACCCTCAAGGGCAATAGAAGCGTTTCCTCAGTGAATGGCAGTGCTGCAGGATGAGTAATGCCCTTAACATTTTCACTGAAGCTCTGCAGCCTGTGTGACGGGGCTGTAGTCTGGGTCACTATTCCTCCCCTTCCTATTACTCACAGATAAACTGACTAATTCACACATTTTTGGCCAACAGTTTTCAAATTTGGCTGCCCTAAAAGAAAGCGTCTTTAACGAGAGTGGTTGGGTTTCAGAAGCTGCTGAAGAGCCACCGGTGCCAAGCAGAGCCCAATTTACAATCGTTGAGCCAAGTTTACAACTGCAAACCCTGACAGCACTATTGCTGTAACTGGGATTGGAAAGGTACTGGGCTCCAGCCCGCCCCGAGAGCAGTGCAGCAGCCAGGAGCAGGCCAGGCACACCGTGGATGCCCAGGGAGGTATCTGCGGGGAATGAGCACTGCTTTTGCAAGCTGGGTGTTGGAAAAGGAAACCGATGGAAACAATAAGTGAAGCCAATAAACAGTCATGTATGCAACAAACTTTAAAATTCTCCATTTCGTAAGAAATAGCAATTGCTCAGGGCCAGTGTCATAAACACCCATCTCGGAGTACTTCTCTCAGCTCTGACCGTGACCAGATGTTTAGTCGAATCCTGTTAATCTCCATTTCATAAGTTCAAGCTTTTCCTGTGCTCAGGGCCAGAACCAAAGCTCGCTGGTGTGATGGAGGGCCACCCTGGGACACAGGGGCTCTGGGTCAGGACTAGAGATGGTTCGTCTGAGTACTGGAAAGCAGCTCTCAAACAGCTCTCACTGTGTTTTGAGTACTGTTCACTTCTGGGCTTTGAAAATGTGTCAGTAGTCATCTGTGAGAATCAGCCTCTGTGAGAGACACTGAGTGAAACCTGGGGATAAGGAAGGACACACTTCTAAAGACTCGTGAAAAGCTGAGCTCACGCAACTTGTGCTACACGTTGGATGCATTTTATTCTCTTCCGCAAAGAAATCTCAATGGGCGTGACAGAGGAGGCTGTACTTCAGACATTAGTCAATGACTTTATGTGCTAATATTAAGAATTAGTCCTTCATATTCTTTCCCGCAGCATGTGTTGTAAGCATATTGTGGATTTAATGTGGATTTAATGCTGATTCGCTATGTCTTTTAATTGCCATTCGGAACACTTCCATTCAGCCAAAGAACAGACCTGCAGTGGGAATGGAGATGTGTGGGAAGGAAATATGATGCAAAAGAAGCCTGGACGTTTCAAAACATACTGTTTTTCATTCTGCATATATGCCATGGATCAAATAACAGCCATCCAGGAAGAGAAATACCAGTGGCAGAGTCAGAACTCTTTTATGGGATAGAGATTTGCTGTTCCATTTCCTTCTTCCTGGTGTGATTTTGTGACCTCAAGAAATCCCTTCCTATCATGAAAGCAGTTTCCAAGTGGGCCTGCAGGTAAGCTGAGAGAAGCAGCAGGTCTTGTGGGCTTTCCTTTTAACTTCTGTCAGGGAAGGGTGATTTTGACAGGACACAGACATGGCAATAATCATTGTTTTTGTCTCCCAGTGACCACCAGCTGTCACACAGGTAGGTGCTTCCAAAAATCCTTTCTTACTCAGCTATGTTGGTTGGGTGCTGGAAGCAGCTCTGGAGGAGTCAGTCTGTAGTGAGATTGGGGTTCATCTTGGCTACAGTCTGATCTTCCAAACAATCAGGATTGAGAAACAGTCAGCTGGACGGAGACTGATGAGAGCTAGAACCAGCACAGATGTTGCATTTCATGCCTCAGTTGCCTCTTAGTCAGCATACAGCAGCATAGTGGGATTGGCTTGGGGCTCTGAGCCTGTCAGGGAAATTTTTCTTCTAATCCATAAATGTAGGGCATCTGTCAGATTTATTTGGTTTTCACTTATCCCGTAGCAGTAGTGTGGCTTGTTGTCCCTTTGACAATTGTCCAATGCTTAGGTACATTCTGGGCATGCATGCTGAACACCAGGCTGCTTCAGTGCAAAAGCAGATGCATAAATTTCTCCTGCAGTAACTCCCCTAGGTCACATTCTTGTCTATGAAATCCTTAAATATTTCTGCTTCAGACTACCCCCTTCTCCTGCCCACTCACAACTTTTGCTTCCTGTTATAATTACACTTAGAAGAGTCAGTGGAAGGCTTTCTGTGGGCTCTGCAAGGTCTACATGTCATTCGTCCACTCTTAAATATCACAAACCTACATGAAACAACACCTTTGATTACTTCCTTTTCTATTAAGCTCTGATAGAGACGATTTGATGTATCTGTTTTTTAACCTCTCTTGTGTTTCCTGGGATCGACACCCTCGTGATTACATCTCATTTCCGATGCTGGAGAGCTGCATCTGGGAGCTCAAGCTGCCAAGTGGTGAACAAAGCCCTCAACTACCCCATGTGCTTCTGCACGAAGATGAAGACTGGCACGAAGAAGCGGAATGGTGTCTTCAGGTAAGCTAAGAAAAGACCTAGCACGTGTACAAATAGCTGTCTGTTAGAGAACCCTGGGGTGGAGATCTTCACGGTGGAGGATGAATCACAGTCTTGCGGACTACCCAGTGTTCTTGTCTCTGAAAACAAGCAATTTGTTGCCAGCCTGGACAAAGTGTGACTTTTTGAGCAGAACTTGTTCCAAGACAGTGATGACAGCATGTCTCATCCCAGGATGTTATAAGAAATCCTTCATTTGGTTCAATTCTCTTAATAGACTGCCTACTCATCTGCTAAGAACAGAAAAGTCTTGTACCTTTTATCCCTGGTTTACTGGCACAGATGGCTTGTACCAGTGCATCCCACATCTAAAATGTAGAAGCAATGGGCTGTTGTTGATTGTGATGCTAACAGGATTTAAAAGTCAGGTTGCTGAATTCCTTGGTCTCCCTGTACCTCCCTTCCCAGCCCCAAAAGGCCAGCTGGTGCCCCTCGGGCACACTGGGCATGGGGACCCTGGCACCCTGGCACCACCAAGCTGCATGCCAGGCCAGCAAAACCAACCTTGGTAGTGTGAGGGGCTATGCATGCTCTCAGATGGTGGTTTAAGTCAGACTGAAACACCTGTATTGCATGATGCTGATGCTTACAGGCAACACAAGTGAAAGTAGAGTCCATGTACTGAGTCTGTCAATGGATGGATGTTCTCTGGGCCTGGATAAAGCTGTCTTCCACATCTGGCCTCGGAGCTGATCTCAGCAGAGGGGAACAGAGCCATCACATTTGTTTGATTTCCACATCTTCCGTAAAAGTGCACTTAGACTTCTAAACTTACTTGTAAGGAGAAAGCCCCTTGTGCTCCTTACGCACCAACCGTGGTAGGATGAGGGGTTGCTTTACTCCTACTTCCGTGCAAAGATTTTACGTGGGCAGAAGGGAAGCAGGTCTGAGGAGTGCTTTCCCTCCTTGAGCCCGTGTGTTGGGATGTGCATGCATTCCATCATCCAGTACAACGCAGTGTACTGGCTGCTGTCACACGGCTCTCCACTTCTATCTGTGCATCTTCCCTAGGTAGTATCGCTGTCTTTGGCACCAGCTGTAGAAATGAGGACATGCTGGTGTTTTATCGGGTGTCATGGAATCTGAGCCTTGACTGCTGTGCCATGAGGGGACAGCACATCCCTCCCTTCAGTGTTTCAAACAGGCTGATTTGAGCACTGCAGCAGATTATGGCACTGTGGGTGTTCGGAGTTTCAGGATGATTGATCACCTCTCGTGGAGATGCAGATGGTACTGTGATGAGTTCCAGATCCTTTCAACTGAGCATCTCCAGGGACAGTTTTATGGACCAGGCAGAGGAGAGGGTGCTCTTAATTTATTTTAAAACAACAACAACAACGCGCGGTTTAAAATTAAACTCTCTTGGCTCATAAGTAGAACTTTAAAATTTGACTCTGCTTAAAATAAGCAGCCTGAAGAGCTCTGGTCACACATTCCTGAAGTCTTTGGGAAGATCTGGAGTGGGCTGGGTCTGTGGTAAGGTCCTACTGAAGGAGCCCAGGTGTTCTGGCCCTGGATGGTGAGCACCAGCTCCTGGGTGCTATCAAAGATGCTGTGATAATGACATGGTCAGATTACCCTGCACACAGGATTTTGATGCTGGGAGCAGGACCTGGAGCTGGACAGTGCTGAGCACTGCTTTGTGACCCACCTGGTGCATGCCAACTGTTATCTTAGTAACCACATGACTCACCACACATCAGCCCTGGTACCACTGATTTTCAGCAGCAAGAAGCCACAAGCAGAGCTCAGCATGTAAGCTCTCTGTTAAGGTCTGTTATCTGACAAGGGTGAGAACCACTCAGAAAAAATGATTTGCCACCTTCTTGGCACAGATTTTAATGCTTCCCAGCGAGCTGGCAGTGCTGGGTCAGCCTTCCCTTTACCCCAGGCAGGTTGTTGGCAAGCCCCAGCCATGCTGGAGCAGAAGCATGGGACACGGGGCTGGGGCCGCCCCGCTCCTCACCTCCCCGTGCACCCTGATGGGGTGGCTGGGGAGTTGCTCCCCTTTGCGCGTTGGCTTTAATTCCCAAATCTTAGCTGAGTGCACAGAGCTGGTTGGCTTTCCAGAGGCGGTTTCTGGGCTTTCTGGTGATGTCAGGTTTCTCCCTGAGCCAGCTGGCACCCACATCCCTGACAGCCCGTGCCGTGGTGGTTGTCCTCGCAAGCACTGCTGCTCGCAGAGCACCGCGCCTCTCTGCCGCCCGGCCTGGCTTCTGCACCTCACTGAGGGTTACTGGAGGTTTAAAACTGCTCTGGCACTGTCTGCGGTCCCTTAAGGCAAAGACGCCTGTTTATTGTTACAGCACGGTGTGAGCACAACGCAGAAATGTCCCTGCAGAAAAGAGTGTTGCAGCGGAGCGGACATCTTCTATTTTTTTAATTATTATTATTTTTTTTTTTTTTAAAGAAGTGTTGGCTGGCCTCTAAAACTGAAATCCCACTGGAAGTGAATGCTAAGGGTTGGGTGGGTCTTTTGTCCTCATAAATCATGTTGTGGAGCTTTTGTTATTCTGCTCTCGTCCTGTGGTATCTTTCTAGTGCTGATAACGAGTGCTCAGCCCCTGTCCCCCCCCTCCCTCGAGGGGTGAGCGTGGCCCCTGGCTGCTGGCAGCAATCCCACTGCACGGGCCGGCCCCATCCCTCCTGCCGCTCGAGCTGGGAAGCAGAGAGATGGGGCTAGAGCCTGCTTGTGCCTCTGCACAGCCCTGAAGTCTGCTTTGCACTAATCTTCAGGGAAACTGGAGCAGCAGTTTCAGAATGGAAACCCCTCTGCATGGAGCTAGGGATGGCTGGGAAGAAAAAGCCTGTCTGCAGGGCTGCTTGGGGCCTTATGGCACGTACAGTTGGGAATCTCAGGGCAAAGCCATGGGGTCTATTTGGGGAGGAGGTGGCTGGGGACCGAGCCCTCCCCTGGGGGCCCTCTCCTGCCCCATACATGAGCCAGGAAACCTTCTTGACCCCACTCTCAACCCAGTGGACCTGTTGCCAGTCACAGCTTCGGTTTGCATCTTCCACGGTTTTTCTGCACAGGAAGAGGAGAAGCAAGCTAAATATATCTTAATACATATGCCCATTCTCCAGCACCGAGCTCTGAAGTTTTCATCACTCTTTATTTGGACCATGCAGAGGAGGAGGCGGCCGAGTGCCTTCGCTTCACATGTGTTGGCGTGAGATGTTAGATTTCAGGAGAGTTCAGCCCTCTCCTCGCTTGCGTTGTGATTCAGGGTCCTTGTGGTAAGGTGGAACAAATGCTCGGTTCTGCAGCTCGCAGTGGAGAACAGGCAGAGGCTGCTGTGAGCCTCTCTGACCCCTCAGCACAGACTGCCCATCCGGGCACTGTGCCCAACCAAGGTCCTGCAGAGGGTTCCAGCCATGCGGATCACGGTGAGCTGCAGGGGTTCCTGGTGTCTGCTGACCTGCTCCTCATGCACGCATCATTCAGCAGGAATAACGAGTTAGATCGCCTGTCTGCTGTGAAGCAGTGGCTGATGAAGTGGCCCATCATCTCCGCAGCTCATAGTGCATTCTGGTGTGAGTGGTGTTCTGCATCTCTTGCCTTCTACTGCGAGCACTGAAACTTCTGATCGTTTTTTGTTTTCCTCTTTTCTCCTTGCATTTGATGTGAACTTCATGCTAATGCGCTGCAGCTCACTTGATGTTCCTGTCACTCTTTCAGCTTTCACATCTTTGCCAGAGAGGAACAAATCAATTAGGTCCCTAAAACTTCACAGGAGCAATGGTTTCAAAGCAACCACTTGTAAACACGTTACTCGAGGAAGACAATTAGCACAATATTCATGGTGTAGGCTTGCCTTACAGAAGCACAAAATTCAGGCTCAGGTGCCTCTGGTTTGTCTGCCACACTTTCCCTCTTGGGGATCCGTAGTTACTGTGAGTGATTTTAACATTAAGAAAAGATCTTTTTGAGGGAAGACTTACCCGTGAAATACCTGCCTAAATTCTAAAGTGCACTTTTTCTGCTTTGCTAAATAGCAAATGTGCCAACGATCCTTTATGATGTTTTAACAGCAACTGCTAAAAAAATAAGTGACATCTGTTTTGATGATTCATGCACATGTTCAGAAAAATACGTAAATAAGTGGGAAAACAGCATGCTTCAGGTACAGCATTTTGTAATGTATTCTTTCAGTGAGGGATTTGCCTGAGAGTCATTCAAGAACTCCAAAGCAAAGATGAAATTGGAACTAAAACACACACAGCAGCCAAGCTGCAGTGTGCATCTGCCCTCAATAAGATATAGCCCATGTTCTGGCAATGTATTGCAACTCTAATGTGATCTTCAGGTTTCCTAATAGACTGAACAGGTTCCCACAGGATGGGATCAACGCTGCCACAGTGCAACTCCTGCTCGATAGCGGTGGGAATCAGGAAGCAACACTTAAACGACTTCAGAATCTGTCTCTTGAAATTAACCATATTTTGTTGTTATTCATTTGTGTATCTCTACAGCTAAGAAGCCAGACTTTCATTTTTATTTTATTTTTTTAAAGAAAATCACTGAATTGATGTTAGAACCACCGCCTCCATTTCCTTTTGAGAGACAAAATACAAATTCAATCTGAGATTTGACCGTTAAACAAATGAAAGAACAACTAAAAGGAAAAGCTTTACTATTCAAACATTTTATTGCCAGAACCATAAAATAGATAGCAAATAAAAGAAGCTGACAATGGAGAAGGAGAAGCAGGAGCTCCCTCTGTTCCCTTGAAGGCAGCAGGTCAGGAGGGATGGGGGTGAGTGCTTCTCCCCAGAATGTTTCAGGCTCCTGCAGGGGTGTGCAATGTGCTCCGACTGACACATGTACTTCTGGAAACAGTGGAGGCGGATGTGAGCATCCTCATCTCAGTGTCCAAGTGCTGCTCCTCATCCAGATAAGCAGCTGTGAGGTTTTAACAGAAACAAGAGCTTTCATCTTCCTTCCTCTTCCTGACAGCAACATTCCCATTAAAACTTTCTCAAAAAGTTCACCCTCAGGCAGACACCTGGCTTGGGGAAAAAAAACTCAGTGTGACTGACTGCAGTTGTGCAGTTCTATAAGCCACAGAAAACAGAAAGTTTTTGTCAGGAATTAGACTTAGAAACTGAAGCCTCAATAGGATTTTTTAATTCTTGCTGTTGGGTGTGGGAGGCACAAACAATCTACCATTTAGTGTATGCTACGTGCAGCATTTAGTTAGTACCTTCTGAAAGATTTCTTTAATACTGAGCCTGACTAGAAGTAGGTCAGCAGAAAAAGGAGTAAATCTTATTTGCAAAAATGCACTAGGAGCTCCACTGTGCATAAATCCAACTGCCACTGAGAAGAGATCCTAAAAGCATCGGGAACTGGAGGCTCAGAATGATCAGTTTTGCATGGAGCCACTGGTGAAGCATCCCCACCCTTCCTTGCCTTCCTGCTGCTGCTCTTCCCGTGCTGCAGAGGGACGGCTGTGCCCGTCCTCCTCTCTTGTAGGGCTGGGTCGTGGCAGGTGGACTTGCTTGTGCTGCTGTTTCCTAGTGGAATCTGTAGCATTAGTGCTGCCACAGCCAGCAAAGCCCAGCTCGGGGACAGCGAGCAAGGCTCCCTTCTGGAAACGAAAGCCTGCTGCTGACGATGCCAGTGGCATTTGGAAAAGTCATCACCATGGTTTTAAGGTTAGGAACCACTGAAGTCCTTCCAGCTTGGGCTACTGAAAAGGCAAACTCACATACTTGCAACTCTTGCTCTTTTTCTTAATAATAGGAGGAAAAAGGTCTCAGTGAAATAGCGCTTCACTGAGGAAAACTGAACTCGTCTTTGTTTCTTACTAAAGAAAATAGGAAACCTTCTGAAAGCTTTTCAGAGAACACAGTCTGACTGTGGCCAGCCAGAAATGCCAGCAAATCCCAGCTCCTCAAAGGAAGCTCTTCAGTCTCCAATACATTTTTTGAATACCAGATACCAGAAAGAGGCAAAGCAAAACGGCTCACGTAAGTATGGTGGCGAGCTGCGATGACAAACACGTTGAGAAGCTGTCGGTGTGGGGTGGCAGGGCTGTGCCCTGGCTGCGTGGTGCCCTGCGGGACTGCTGGAAACACCGTCAGCCACAGCCCCGTGTCCCCAGCCCAGGGCTGCCATCCTTCACGGCCGTGGGTCACCATGGAGCTCTCTGGCACTGGGGATGCGCGCCTGCTCTCTGTGCAGTTCTGGGAAGCACCCTGGCTTTGTGCTGGAGGGTGTGCGGCTGTGCTGTGCTTTGCTGACTGCCGGCTGCTGCTGAGCCCGCGTCCTCGATTCACCCCAAAGCCGTGCTGTAGAAGCTGAGAGAAACCTTGCTGCAGGAGAGATGCTTTTCTCTCACTTTAAAATCTTTCATTCAATAGCTTGCGTATCTTGTTTTCATGCTGGAATGTATATTTTTGGGCATTATTGTGAGTACCTCTGAGGCAAAGAAGGAAGAGGTAGAACTGTGCTGTGATGCAGAAATACTTTTGCATCCTCCACAGGCCGAGGCCTGATGGAGATTGATGAAACTTGGCAAATCTGTCTGGGGATGGAAGAGAGAGGCAAATAGGTCTGGGGCTCTGCACTGGAGCCCTGCTGCTGCCATGCGTTTGCAGTGCAGGTCGGTGCCAGCCCTCTGCCCCCCGCCACACAGCCTGCTCCTCAGTAGCTCTGCTGGGCAGTCTCCCTGTTCCCCTTACATGGGGGTCAGGGCACAAAAGATCAGTGCCAGTCACAGTTCGAGGACCCAACTCTGTTGTTCCACGTACTTTCTACCAGTCACTGTTCAGATCCCATTTGCGGGCTTGAAGAATGAGCAGAGACTTGAAACAGACAGGAATGTTTTTTTCTCTGTGCTTTAATTGCTTGTTATTAATATATACTGTGTCTTTTGGATTATACACAGCAGAAATCAGAGCTGTGCAAAATCAGAATGATAAACGCTTTACCACAAGCAAAATACACAGCACACTTGTCTCTGTGCTCTCTCGGTGAGCCGCTTTGCATGAGGTATTCCAACAATGCAATTTGCTCACTTGGCTTAGCAGTATTAGCAGAGGGTGAAGCAATGATTGTCAATGACGGGTAGATTAATTTCCCATATGGTTTTGTAGCCCATTAGAATTTATCAGCTGTCTCTCCTCCTCGGGGACAGACCTGGCCTGGCCGCCCAGGTGACCCGCCAACGTGTCTCTATTATCAGCAGAGGTTGTGCTCTATTTACAATCTAACTTATTCCAAATGTCACTTCCAAACGATCCAGCGCAAAGTGCTTACAGATGCCTGGGCTGAGCCGCGCGGCAAGGGAAAGGAGAAAGGGCATTCAATGAGTCCACCTCGTCAAGAAGTCTTGTCACGTTGCCAAAGCCCCAGCATACGGACTTGCCAAACTCGATTTCTTTCACCCTCTAAATCAGTTCAGTATGCGGTGCAGGAAGGCGTCAGCACAGCGGTGTCCTTGAAGGAGCGAGCGCGGCTCGCCTGCTGTTAATTGCAAATAATGAAACAGATGTAGGGGCTCGCTGTGAAATGGGAAGCGCGCACCTACTGCTGCAGCAACAAACCCACGGCCACCCAGAGCCGTGCCACACAGGGCTGGGACGCGGCCCCTCCCTGGAGCTGTGCCCCGCTCAGGGCTGACTGCTCCCCAGGACCTGCCGTGTGCCATCCTCTTGCAGTGGGGCTGTGGCATGACCTCGAGCACGCTCAGATGCTCCTCACAGTTTGCTCTGTGCCTGATGGGTGTCAAAAGAGCAGAAGGGAGAAAGCAGCTGCTGGGGCAGCTTACCTGCCCTGTCCCCTCCTGCATTTGTTTCCTCTTTTACTGCCACTTTAAGGGGTGAGGTAAATGTGACTTCCCAGTCTCGTTCAGAAAATCTTTGTGGACTTCTCTCAGCTGTACAAGAGACATTGCTATTTATTTCACTTTTTCTGAGTCCATCTAGATTTAATATCCTAGACTGTATGTAATTTACTATTTGAATCACTGGTCGTTCTCCAGTGTTCAGGTCCTTGTGAGAACTTTTAGAGCGAGACACAGTTTCACAGCCATGCATGAGACCAGCTGCACAGACCTGTTGAACCAGGTGTTGTGTACAACACCCGTTGCAGTGCCTGCTTTGGAAGCTGGGCACGGCTTGTGTGGTCACAGAAGAGCTACTGAAACCTCTGATGGCCTTAACATCTCCACTCTAACATCTGCTAATGAACCAGAGGATGGCAAGAGCAGTGGTGCCAGCATGGGCACCCAGTGCCCACCCTTCTGTCTGTGCCAGGGTTTTGTGAGAATTCCGAGGCCTGAATGTAATACGTTGTTTATACGCGCAAGAACATACTACTTGATATTTTAACAGTCATTTGTAAATCCCTAGGTGCATACAGGCCACACAGACCATTCTTGCTCCAGCCTTGCTCTTCTGTGCAGAAACGCAGCTCCTTAGTGAGCTGATCTCTGGCCATTCTTCTTGTGCCCAGGTGTATTGTAGTATTCTTTTGGACAGTACATACATCACTGATGGGCACTTCATAAATACAGCTAAATCCATCCTGGCAGACCTCATATCTCACTCTACAATGTCATTTTCTGTTCTAGACAACCACACTGTTCCTAACCTCTAACAGTGCATTCGGCACCATTCAAACTCATGCTCTTGGCACCTGTACATGCTTTGCATTCTCACCAGCACCTCCGCTGCCCACGGGGCTGTGCAGACCTGCAGCAGCAGCAGGTGAGGTGCATCTCTCCGAGCTCCCCGTCGCGGGGCCGGTGTAATCCGTCCATCTGACATCTCTTAAGCCCTGCGTGTGCATTTTTCCTCTGTGACTTGGGCTGACTCACAGGCTGCAGCTTCCCCTGATGCTGTGCAGGAGCAGCAGTAGCTCATCAGCCCCCTGGAAGGATGCCTGGTGGCAGTGTGCCCTTTGGGCACGTCCCTGTGCCCAGCCAGCCCCAGGGCAGCATGCTGAACCCTGTGGTGATGGAGGGCTGCTGCTGGAAAAGGTTTGCCATTTGACTTGGTTTCTAAGGGCTGGGGAGCCAGCCCTTAGCTGTGCTTTGCTGTCTTGCCTCTGTGGGCTTCTCTTTCACAAGCTCTGAAAGCAGAAACTGGAGCTGCGAGGTGAGGAGAGAACCATACCAGGAACTGATGTGAATGAGAGTAACCAAAAGTTGCTGCTGGGAGGTCAGGGCTGAGGGACGTCATATGTAACGAGTCTGTTTACCTTCTGTACTTCTTTCAGGAAGTTTCTTCATAGTTTTTAAAAGTGGAAAATCTGGGGGTGGTTCTTTCCTTTCTCCTTGTAATCTCTGGGTTTAGTTAAGCCCACAAAAATGCTGAGAGAAATTGCTTAATCCTGCTGAAGTCTGTCATCATCTTCCAGCTCTAACTCAATACAAATTGTTGTTTGATTTTTGAGGAAACGGTCATTTGCAATGTTTTTAAGGCCACGAAGACAGTATCTGTGCGTGTCACAGAGGGCTTTTCATTACCTGCTCTCGGGGCAGCCAGGCTGAGCAGCCCTCTGTGCGGCACGGCGGGACCTGGCCATACGGTGTGAGCGGGCTGTGCCTTCTGCCAGGCCATGCAGACCTCCCTCCTGGTACAAGGCTGAGCTTCCATTCTTCATCGTGTTGGTGTAACCTCCTCTGAAGGAAGTATTCCTTGTGCTCTTCCTTTTAATTTTGCCTGAAATCACCTTTATTTTAAAGTACACGTTGCGTTCTGATAGCTGTGGGATTGGCAACTGCCTGCTCCTGCGTGTAGAAGTCACAGGTGGACACAGGCCCTGGTTTTCCAGTTCCTGCAAAGTACCCTTCTGTGGCCAAAACGTCCAGGACTCCATCCCTGATTCTCTCCATACTTCTCAAACACTTTGTCTTCCAGCTCACAAGTTTCCTGAAGTGCTGTTGTTGAAAGAGCCCTTTGATTAGCTCTTTCTTTCAAGTACAATAATTTACTAGAAGGGCCATCTGCACTACCTGAATGAGCACCGTGCCTCCTTCCCTTTGCTTCCCATCCTTCCTAAAGATCTGCTTGCAAATGTGGCAGGTGTCTGTTTGCATCACCGCCAATCTAAAGAAACAAAATCTTCTCATTTGTGGCACGTACGGTTGTATTTCAGAACGAAGAGCTGAGCTCTGATTCACAGCCTGCAAGCACCCGGAGTCTCATGGCTGATCTGAACAAGCAACAAAATTCAGGAGGTTTTTGTTAATGAGCTTTTGCCCAAAGTTTGGAGATCTTCTGTGCCTTCCGTGGCCTGGACGTGGTTATCAGCCTTCCTTGGTTGCACCCCTGTGCCTCTGTAACATTTCCCATGCTTCTTCTCAGCTGAAGCCTGACTTAAGGCAGCACGGTGCAATGTATCAGGCTGGGAGGGCTCATGTCTTTGGAGGCAGAAGCTGTGCAGAAAGCTGCTTGAGTTGAGTTGCTTGGCAGTTTACCCACCCACTACAGAAAGTATTTTTCTTCCAGAAGAGAAACCCAAAACTTGACCCGGGGAGAAGGGGAATTCAGTTCTCCACCAAGGAAATCAGAATGAGACGTTTCCTCTTGGAACTGATGTTGAAATGTTGATGCTTGTGTGCTGTTACAGCAGTGGCTGGGTGCCAGTGCTCTGGCTGCACTGCAGTAGCCAAAAGCTCTCCAGGGGCTGCAGCCCTGTGGGATAAGTGCTCTGCTCACAGCTCCTTACGTGCAGGAAGAGGCAGGGGGCTCCAGGCTCAGTTTCACAGCAGCCCATCTGAACACGTCTGTGGTGTCGGTTCCCCAAGAGAGATATCTGAGCCAAGAATGCTCTGAACTCTCTCACTTCAAGGAAAGTTGCAGTAATGTGACCTTTTGTGTTTCAGTTTAGAATAAAGCCAAACAGAACTTCGAATGGGAGAAAAGAGCAGTTGTTGAAATCTCACCCATGGCCCACCTTACAGTCTGGTAGGACAGTTGCACGGTGGCCCTAGAGACGTTCAAGGGCTGAGCCAAAATATTTTAAAGGACTGATAGAAATGGCCAGGGCGGGTTGTTTTGTCATCAGCACTGCTGTTTTAAATGATCAGTGAGTAAATGCACTGGAAGGGTGTAGCAGTCCAGCATACCATCTAAGGACCACAGCAGCAGCTCTTTGTGCTGTGTGCAGCATACTTCCACCCTGCAGAGTACACGGGCAATAAACTGTACCTACAGCACCTCTGTATGCCCCAGCACGGTCTGTACTGCTGGCAGTGGGCAAAGCCTGAGAACCTCTGTCTGATGCCAGAAGTGAGAGCTGACTCGGCACCTCTTTCCTTTAGTTCTTCTTGGCTGTGCTGCTGCTGCTGCCTGTGGGTGTTGTAAGGACTCACTCGGGGTTGCAGCACTGAGGTGTTCCAAACCGACTGCGCAGGCTGTTCCCCACGGCTCAGAGGAGCTGTATAACAGGATGAAGTGGGATTATTTTGCTTTAGCAGGAATCACACACCTGGGCCATTCCAGACGGAGCAGACTGCATGCAGTGGGCACGTAGCAGGCTCCAGGCAGTGCCCTGCTCCTGCCCCACTCGGAGGTTTGAACAGAGATGAAGCACTGAGCTCAAATGCCCATCTGCAAGGCAAATAAAGCAAGTTTCTGTATGGAGGATTAGCACAAAGCTGAAGCCCTACTGGTTTCATTTGAAAATTCCTTGGTAAGAGTGTTTGCAGCCAGCTCTTAAAACTCACTTCGCGCAGAACATCCTATAAAATTATGTGGTAGATGAGGAACATATGTCTCTTCTGCCTATTTCATTTTGCCCTACTTTAGCTCCTTCCTTTCACAAAGCCTGACTTCTGCGGTGAGTCTGAGCCTGATGGGAGGGCTCCTTCTCAAATCGGCATGGTTTCCACCCTCATTATGTGAGCGTAAGAAAGAACTGAGTGTAAGAAAAGATGCCTGGATAATTTTTTATATATTGCCTTTTTTTTTCTTTTTTTTCTTTTTTTTTTTTTTTTTAATTATCTGAGTTAAAGTAGTCCCAACTTGCACAATCCCACGTGAAAGAAATGCAGCCAGTGTGAAATGTGATAGCTGCCGTGGGGCTGGCGGTGGTGGGAAATGCCAGGCAGGTGCCCCCTCCTTCCCACCAGCAGGAAATCCTGGGTGTTGCACAGCAAGAGGTGTTGCTGGGGGCCGGTGGCAGCAGTCACAAACCGGTTACAAAACACCCGCACTGAGTCATCTGCCCGGGCAGCAGCCTGAGTCGGCTGCTGGAAATGGTCTCAGCTCTGATTTCCCAGGGCAATCCCTCCCAGCAGCTCATTTGCCCTAAGAGGAAGCACTTGCTGTAAATGCAGGCGGAGATGAATTGCCTGGATTTCCAGCAGTGAGACCACAGGTGGGCAGGCAGTGGCCTGGGCTGGTGGTATGAAGGAATGTGTGAGTTTTGGTGTTCCATGTGGGGCCCTGAGCGGTCAACCTCATCCTCACAGCCGTTCCTGGCCACCCACCAGGGCTGCTCCTGCCCAGGGGACTCTGTGTTAGGAAGGAAGGGAAAAGGAAAGGGAGCATCTTTCAGAGCAAATGAAAACTCCAACCAAGGTGCAGCAGCCAGGGCTGGCATGCCCGTGTGCTGAATGGGAGGAAGGAGGAATCATTTCCTCAGGCCTCCTTTTGTGCTGTTTGATAATTAATGCCGTGCTAGATCTTTAAGTTTGAGCACCTGGAAAGCTCTCAGCTGCATGCAGGCCAAAGAAAACATGGTTTTCCTGTTAAAAGAACTCTCATTTTATCTCATCAGCCTGCGTGTTTCTTGCAGACCCTGCTCATGTTTGCAAAAGTAAATTTGGGCTCTTTCCTCTGTTCTCATATGCAACTGTTCAGCTGGCCAAAGGCTGTGGAAAGTTTCTGGAGAGTGTCAGAGAGAAACATGCCAGCTGGGGCTGGGAGGTGATGCTGCTGCTTGGCCTGGGCTGGCCAGGAGCAAGGCGGGCACTGCTGGGAGCCGCTCTGTGGTGACGTGACAGCAATGGGAGCTCATGCCTCAGCTGGAAATGCAGTGGCTGAAAAGTCCTTCTCTATCAGCTAGCTTCTTTTCTAACAAAATTCTTCAAGGTTTCTTTGGGGGAAGCGTGGCAGACCCACGTACACGTGTTTATGCATACAGTGACTGATCTGCATGCAGCCCCGCACTGCAGTAACAACTGGTAGGTTGTAATGTTTGTAAATGTTGCTCTCAGATTAAAATTTAAGAGACAAGCGGAGGAAATAGATCTTATTACAGCACGCTGTGACCAAATACAGTCCCAATAAAGTGAAATAAAGGAGAACCAATTTTATATCAGGCCATTAACATTCTCCCAGATGCTGCGTGCCATATGCCAGGATTTTTAGCTCTAAAGCAAGCTGCTGTAACACCTACAAACTCACTGACTTCTTTCCTTCTTTCTCCACTTCCCACTCTTTGACAGGTGAAGAAAGATGCAGCAGCAACTTGTGACGGTGCTCCCAGAGAGCAGCGTGGTGCAGCCAGACCCGGGGACCACCAGCATCCCTGCCTCTGCACCACCCCATCCAGCACTCTTGTCGGTGAGGAAGTTTCCATCTTCCAGGCTGTTTGGGTGTGGAGTGATCCAACAAGGTCACTGGCTTGTGCTGTTATTCTGAAGGCCTCTGTATGCACGTGACATGTGCAGCCCATATGAACTATTCCACAGATGTTAGAGGTACCGGTTCCTACCTGACTGTTATACGTTTGCTTCTCCAGAACTCATGATAATCTGGTTTTGAGTCTGAATCCCTGTGATTCCACACAAAGATGAGATTTATTGGAGGCCTGAATGCTTAGTTCTGTGCATTATTTCCATTGGATTGAGAGCAGACTGAAAACTGGAGAGGTGGACATTTGCGTGGTCCAAGAAATGAACTAGCACTGGATCTTTTTTTCCCCTCTGAGTTATGCTGACAGCAGCCATAACATCAAGGCTGAAAAGTTTATTTACTATGTAAAGGCCATATTTTCCCTTCTTATCCCAGCACTTTCTGGCTTGCATTGCTTGGCAGTATCCCCTCAACCACTAACACCCAGAGGCGTGGCACTATGCAGGGATGAAAAATGAACATACAGAAGAATACTGAAGATTTAAGTGGGTATGGTTCTAAGAAAAGCAGTGGAAAACATGTTTACTCCTAGCATCTGTAACACCTAATTGAGGCAGTGATATTTTCTGTAAGAACACAGGGAACGATTTTCTGCTTTCTCTTTGGATTTTAATATTGCTTTGAATCGATGTGACATACTCTGTGGAATTATTTTCTTACAGCTGCATTGGAAACTTTCTGCCTATAGACAAGGATGTGTTAATCAGGGTGAAAAAGCTTGCAGCCAATTCAGCTCTACTGATTTCTAGACTCTTTGTTAGGAACTGTTGCTTCCTCCCAGTTTACAGAGACCCAGTGCTCAGTAAACACTATTATTTTTGAGCTATTAATGTTGCTATAAATTTGCATGCTAGAAAGAAGGTGGCAGATTGTGACTAAAATGGAGCTGATCTACATCTGTGTGTGAAGTCATCGCCTGCACTAAATGTGTCAGAGAACAAAACGTGTTTATGTGCCCATAAAGGACAATCTAGTGCCTCTACTCTGCAGCACTGGCATCGCCAGGTGGATTCCTGTGCGTGTGGGTTCCTTCTGGTCACAGCCATATCACGGGGCTTTCTGGGGCTGTGCTGGGGCAGCTTGCAGTGCCAGACCTTCTCACCAAAGGGGATAATGTGCTTTGCTGCCTCCCTGGGGCCCTCCATTCCCTGCCTCTTGTCAGGGCGCATAGGCAGCAGCTGTTTCAGAAGTGACCTTTTCCTTCTTTCTCCACAATGCAGATTTACACTTTTCACAGACCTTTCAGGATGCAAATCCAACAAGTTGCATTTTAAAGATCTTCCACTTGGCATCACAGCCCCATCCTCACCATCTGGAGCAGCGGGGCAGCCCACGAGCTGGGTGAGGTGGGCTGGGGAGCAGAGGAGAGGGCTGCAGGCAGCCACACACAGACAGGTGCTTCTAAATGCAGCTCTGAGAGCTCTCTCTGACCAACGCGGGTACCCCCAGCCCTCGCTGGGCCTCCGGGCAGGGCTGCAAAGGAAGTCAGCAACGTGAGGCACTAAAATATTTCTGCAAAGAAGTGAAACATTACAATTCCCTCTCTCTTTCAGTAAGTGTGAATTAACGACAGTCCGGAGCTGAGCTGAAATGCGCAGGGTGAGAATGTGGGAGATTTATTTTTAACAAAAAAAAAAATAAATAAACCGAAAAAAATATACAACCCTTTAATAGCCACCCACTCATTTGCTTTTTAATGTGAACAAGGCTTCAGCAGGCTCTGCGGAGCCCTGTCTGCTCCCCACGAGTGCTGGTGGCAAGCATCTGCACAGGGAGGGGAGGAACCCTGGGCTGTAACAGAGTGGTCAGCACTGGGAATTTCCTTGCCCATCCCAGCATGTGCCAGGGCCTGCTACCAATCTGAAAAGTCTGAGCTTTGATGGAGGTTTTCTTCTGAAGTACCTAGCAACACCAACAAAGACAAAACCAGGACAGTGAAGCAGACGTGAAGGCATTCAGACTGGGGGGGGGGAAAGAAGGGCCTAGAGTTCTCTTTAATTTGCAGTTTATCTGCAGTTTAAAGGAGTAAACACGGCCATGCTGAACGTGCATAACCACAGCTTGGAGAGCCATTGAAATCTGGGTCATGGCTTCAGCTGTTCCTGGGGGCACTCTTACGTGGATGCAGGCACCAGGAGCACTTCCCAGCAGGGTGGGGAGACCTGGGGCACTGAGCACAGCAGCTCTGTGCAGATACATGAGCAGGGTCCACCAGCCAGCACTGCGATGGCATTGCGGGGTGCTGGTCAGGAAGGAGCTTGTGTGCTGGGGTTAGGGTTGCACTGCACTGCTTCCTGGACAGTCCCAGCAGAGTGTGCATTTTTGGGGGAGCCAAAGAAAGGCTCGCATTGATCCACGTTCCTGTGATGTGGGATGTGAACATGGTTTTTGCAGAGCATCAGTCCATTCTGTACTTGAGACCCAGTCTGTGTTTGTATTTTAAGTGGCTCTTCCAAGCAAAACATGTGAAAAGAGAACACTTAAACAGGAAGGGCTTGATTTTTCTTCCCCTCATAAATTTTGCTTTTTGTTTTGTTGCTGCTAATTGCTGGAGATTCCAGCACAAGAGCTTTCCTTGCTAGCAAACCAGCTTCCTGTGCTCCATGTCCTTTGGTCAATAGCTGCAACCTCCCGCTCTGTTCGTTTAAATTTTAAAACCCCAATGGAGTGTTTGTGAGCCGTGTCAGCCCAGAGCTGGTACTGACAGTGTATGGGATCAGTGGGGCTGGGAAGCGGCTCGTCTCAAAATCTGCATCTAATAACAGCAAGTACAGTGAGTTTTGTTGTTGTTTTGTTTTGTTTTTTTGACCAACTGTTGTTCGGATTTTGATTATTTTTGCTTTGCCTATGCAGAATGAGCTATTTTTTCCCCCTCCCCTTAAGTAGATCCCTAGATCACTCCAAGACTTTGGCCACAAGCTCCAAGGCTATGGCCAGTGGCAAAATCCTCCTGCTTACAGGGACTTTCTGAAAGGATGGGTCTGCGCTAAGATATCTCAGTCATGCTCTTGCATGGATATTGTTGCTACAGAAGAGATTTCTTGGCAACTGTGGACTCCTGGGATTGTGTTTCAGCATCAGTGGAAGAGGCTGTAATGCAAGGGCTCTTTAGAAAGTACCACTTCAGTTCCTGGTATAACAGAACTGCTATTTGACCTCAAGCCATCAAGTATGAGCCACTCTCTGTTAGTAAAGTGATTAGGGACATCATGTACAATTCTACGGGAACACGGACTGGGGCTGCTGTGTGACCCCTGTAGCTCAGCAGGTCTGGAGGAACTGGTTCACCACTGACAGCTGAAAAAGCAGTCCGCCAGGGCACAGCTTCCTCTGCAGCAGGCTCTTTAGTTTTGTGGTTAAGACACCGCAGTTTGTTTCTGTGGCAGCAACCACGCTGTTGTAACAATCACTTCATCACTATTAGAAAGGGTAAGACAGTGAAGGTCATTTTAAAAAATGAAAACTCCTGATCCTGCTTCACTCTGCAGAGCGGTGTACAGACCGCTTTGCATTGCAGGTGGGTGTCTGACACCCATCACCTCAGGGGGCTGCCCATCCCAGGTGAGCCTGGGCCAGGGGACACATGGCCACTTGCCTTGGGCTCTGCAGGGAGCAGGATGGACCCAGCACCTCCAACTACTCGCTGTGTTTGACTGTGTACATCTCTCACTTGTGCCCAAACCTCCATGCTGTCCTTTGCTGATGACTGTAGGGTGCAACAGAGGCTCTGCTGGGGGTGAACACTGAGTGCAGTTACTGAGAGACCAACAGCAGAAACATCTTCCCTTTGTTCAAACGCCAGAACTGCCACAGGATGTGCCTCTGAGTTCTATCTGCGGCAGGTTCTGCTTCCTTTTAAATATTTTTAGAACATAGCCAAGGTTGTTTTTGGTTTTATGCGTATGCATGTGTGTTTAATTAAATAAGAGAACCCTGCTTGCAGGAGGCCCACCCGCAGAGGACGTGTGGGACACCCATTTGCCTGGTCTTTAATGCTATGTCTTAGTCTGGGTGATATTCTGTTTCAGTACCTCAATTAACACTATTTTAAGGGAATGCCTACTGGAAATCAGTTTATTGCTAACAAAAAAAGAGCTAAGAAAAATACTGGGCATGTACTTTCCTGAAAATCTCAATTTTTTCCTGATAAAAAGAAATAAGAAAGCCAGCATTCAGAGAACACAGCAGGTTAGCAGAGAGGCCATGCTGACTGGCGTAGAAATCACTTCTCAGATCATATGATTTCCCGTTAAATACTGACTGCACCATCCGTTTGAGAAGTTTCTCCTTTGAGGAAGGTGTGGTCACGTGAGCCAGTGGGTCCACTACAGCCATGAGCCCTTCATCCTTGCTTGAAGCTGCGCGAGTATCTCTTTTCTTCTCTTCTGTGTGATGTGGGGTTGGAGTTATAAGTATGAATCAAGCCTCGTTGCCTGCCGCTTTGTCTTGTTTCAGTCTCATAGGCCAAACTGCATCAAGCAGCGGAAGAAAAATCCCTGTGTCCAACCTGTTCCACCCTGCCATGCACCCATAGTGCAGGTGGTGCTCACCTATGCAGGGATGAGGACTGAACGAGCAACTCGCTGGCTGCATACTGATGTTCTGCATGCTGCTGATCAATGCACGGCCTCCTTAGAACATAGCTGCAAGGAGCTGGCTGCAAGGTTAGTTTTGTTGCTTTGGTTTTTCACTTTCTCCTAGATGTCCTTTCTTTCCTTTTTCAGTGTGACACACGCTTCTTGTTGCTGCACGTGTTTAGTTTTTGTTTTACATTCGGATTATTATCAATATTGATGCTCAAGATAATTCACGTGCCATTTCTGGAGAGGTGTGCAAATCTAAGGCACTTTCCATTTAATATTAACTGAAATTCCCTGCAACGTTATCATCTGCATGGGAACCAACAGCCCATCTGTGTCTAACATCAACATAAGAGTGAACGGGCCTGCTTATTGCATGATAAATATGCACTGTGAAAATCCTCATCAGATCTGAAAGTGGGCCTGATGGGAAAAGTCATTCTTTCCCAAAAACTAGCAGCAGGTCAGATGGCATTTCAGCTGTGAATAACGGACAGCAGTGATTCACCCCGCAGCTAGCCTCGTAAAAGTCCACTCCTTATTCTCTAAGATGAATAGCAGGGATATTTTTATGGACAAGCGTTGTTGTCGGTAGGTCCTTTCTGGGTCAGCTTATAACAACACACGCAACCCCTTCTGGCTGGCTCCCAGCTTCACGCAGACTGGCAGATCCACTGAGAGCCCAAACATAGGGGCTGGAGCAGGGCTCTAGAGGGGGTGTGCTGGACCACACACTCCTTCACTAAATACATTTAAGCCGAGTATCAAAACTTTTGAGTCCTGAGCCATACTGTTTAAGGGGGAAACAGCATACCACGTGCTTGCCGGGGACAAAGAACCCTATTGCTAGCCAGAGAGAGGATCTTCATGTCTTCTGCTGCTCTCCTGCCTAGGGCTGAAATCAGTGCAAGTTCCCTATTTGGGGTTATGCCTTCCCCCAGGCTAAAGGTACTCCTCTGCTTACAAGAAATCAACACAATCTTTCTTTTTTCCTACATTAATTATTCCTCTTCTTTTTTCCTACGTATATGGCTGCTTCATCTGCTTTTATGCTCTAATGCAGTATTTTCCATTAAGCATTTCTATGCGGTACAACAAAAATAAACACTCTTACAACAACATGCATACGATTAAACTATTAAACTTGCTCAAAGTATACAGTTCATAAACTGAAAGTGCCTGTGCTCATACTTTAGTATTGATTGTTGAGTTTATAAAAATAGAAGAACTTGCCCTTAGGAAACAAAAATCGTGGTTCTTTAAGCTTTTCTTTGTCAGGCAGCCAAAAAAGACAACTTTACATGGAAATGTCGCCATTTGTTCATGTCAAAAGTAGTTTATTCAATTTGATGTTTTCTAACTCCGCTGATTTATACAAAGAAGGTTAATATTTTCTATTGTTTTTCTTCATGCTGTGCCTGTAATACACACAAAGATAACTTAGCCTAGTAAAATATACAGTGTAATTTGGTAATGTGTTTATTGGAATCCACTATAAGACTCTGAGAAATAAGATTTTTGCTTTTTCAACTGAAATTTTTTTTCTTTCTTTTTTTTTTCTGCATAATCTTGCAAACTTTTTGTTTTCTGGAAGTGCTTGAAAGAAAAGATTGTTAGAAACAGACTTGTAGTGGGCTTTTGTAGGTTTCCTTTGTTTATCTGTTTTTGTTTTGTTGCTTTCTCCTGAGAGTTGAGGAGAGGCTTTCAGGAGAAGAATGTTTATAATAATTTGTGTTTTCCAAAATTTGTGTCCGTGGTTCTCAAACATATTCTGACATCAGGCAGAACGATAAGTGCAAGAGGAGCCTAAGCTTCCAGTAACTTGCCTTTTCAAATGGTCTTATGGTGGCTTCAGATCAGTTGCAATTTTATGGATGTGGTTTTAGGGTAACTTAAACTAGAAAAAAATACACATTTTTCTCATGGAGTTCATTTTCCTGACAAGCTGCACTCTGAAGCTCTGATCAGCCTTAGCAGCCTGCACAAAGCTGCAGGCAACACAGGTTTTACTGAACAGGGACAGCAGTGCCCTGGCAGTGGCCTTGCCGCAGACCTAATGAGCAGCAAGGCTGGTCGGCTGGCTTTGGGCTGGAACAACTCCTGTGGTTCATGGTTCCTTCCTAAAAGTTCCTGTAAGTGCTTCAGGAGTAGCAGTGTGATCAGGAGGTGAAGCCCCAAGCTCTGGTGAGCAGGACTGCAGGCAGAGGAGCCTTTCTTTAGAAGTGGTACCTGGAAGAAATCAGCCAGCCAAAGGTGGTTTGATGGGGTAGTTGATAGGTTTACCTAGGTCAGTGATCTGGAATCCAGCAAGGTGCTTGGGTTTCCAGTGAAATGCCCTTTCCCCACGCATGTCACTGCTGGTGACAGCTGCTGGCTGCTCCTGGTGCCTGTACAGTGCTCACACACCACTGCAAGGGAACACGACCACGGCATCTTCCTCTCTTCCTACTGGCACCTGCACAAACATCCTTCCAGCTCTGCACTTGAGCTTTGATTTTAAACACAGCTTTCACATGCTAGATGTCAGTACTTCCCAGGATTCTTCTCTCTGCTTCCTGCAGCCAGGCTTTTGTTTTGGGAAAGAAATAGAAAAGCTACGGTACCTTGCTCTGCATCAGGAGACAGCAGTGACTGCGCTGGTGAGCAGTGACCGCGCTCATGGCAGGGAGGGTTGGTCCCATCAGCATATGAGAGGTGAAGACAGGTTGCCTGTGCCACAGATTCCCAGCTTCCAGTAATCTGCCACTTTGGGGGCTTTCTGAACTCAGGATGGCATCTCTGTGTGCAGGAGCCCGTGGCAGCATCTCTTTCCAATCTCGTCATGTGACGCAGTGGCAGAGTTCAAAAGGTTCTATGTGACTGCTGAGAGGAACTGAGTGGCTGAGGGAGGCTTTGGGAGGAGCAGGTGGGAGCTGAAAGTGAAGGGCAGGGAGGGGAGAGGATGCTGTTCTTGGAGTGTGAAGAATATCTGGCAGCTGTGGGAACGATAGAGAAGATTTCTAGCTTTCATCTGTCATGAAAAAAGAAATCTTGGAAAAATCAGGGCATAAAAGCATGAATAAAGGCAGGAAAAACATGGGAGCTCTTTTTCTAGCTTCTGTGTCTCTGCCCCATTCTTTCCATCCTCTCTGTGCTCAGTGTTGTTGTGCTGCTGCTTTATATGCTTATCTGCAGCACTGCTGTGAACCCATCCATCCTCCTTGCTTGTCTCCCTGAGCAAGTGCCAGTGGGGCTGCGTTCTGATTAGCAGGTGATGCCTTTGCTGGACTGGGTGTCCATTTCAGTCAGGTGTTCCAAGAGCCCCTGGCACCTCCAGGAGGAGCACCCTGCCCACCGTTCTGCGTCAAAGCTCAGTGGGGTGCAGCTGTGCCAGCCTGCTCTGACTGCTCTGCCCCATCCCAGGGAGAAGTCATGGCACCAGCTGCCTGGCGGAGGGATGGTGAGGGTGCAAGTGATGGGACCGCTGCAGGAGCCGTGGCAGATCTGGGCAGGTACTGAGCACTTCTGGAGTCCAGACCCTTGCCAGCTCTGCAGTCAAAGCCATTATCACATAAAGTAAATATGTAATAGTAAACTATTTTATATGGTCTACTTTATGCAGCAACCACTTGTGCACATGCTGTTGCTGAAGCCTTTAATGAGCTCCTCCTGCTGTAATTTCTGATCTTTTTCATTAGTATTTTTAATTCAGAGCAGTGCTAGAAATGTCATCCTACTTCCCACTGTCATAAAAGTGCCCATGGCCATGGCTGAGCAATCTTACAAAAAAACACATTTTCTGTTTCTTTTTCACGTCGCTGGTTCCTTCTTGCCTGCCTCCCCTTCCTACCTTTGCCCAGCTCCTTCCCTCCTCCCGTTGCAGCTCACATCTGCAGTGCCCTTCCCCATTTCACAAGCGGGGAATGCTGCAAACCGACACTGCCCCACTCCTGGGCAGGTCAGCCTCGAGCACTCCTAACTCACAGCATCCGCCGGTGTTTGTGGTGACCAACAGTCAGGAGGTTTTTATGCCGAGCATAACGATGTATTTTGCGCAATGTGATAAGGCTTAGATGTAAAATCATTATTTATTTAATAGCACCATCAAAGAATACCACTGGAGAAGGGAACTTCAAAGTTTCCCAGAATAATCAGCTTTCTGGTGTACGTGGGTGTTTTTCCCCCTGACTCCATTATAACCCGTTATAAAAGTGTGTGTATCAGAAATCATTGAGAGCATGACTAGCTGAGGCCACAAAGAAGGGAAGGCAGCGTCTCCCCAGGAGCCAGCAATGCAGGCAGCCGCAGGGCTGCGGGGCTGGCAGCGAGCCGTTCCACCCGCACAGCCCACGGCGTTTTGGAAACCTTGCCACGGGTTTTATTTGGGGGAAAGCTCCTTGCCCATCCCCGCAGGCCTGGCCCTGCTGCACACCGAGGCACGCAGCGTGAAGGTGCTGCTGAGGCAGCACTGAGGAGGTGCCACAGAAGAGACGTCCTTTGTGGCCCTCGCTCACGGCCCTGTCTGCGCTCGCTTCTGCAGCCTCTGGGGCCGGCCGCAAAACAAGGCCCCAGTTGATTAGGGAGCCGAGTGGCTCAGCAGAAGAATGGAGCCCTTCAGTTTAAATTTGGGCTCGTTTCCGTTTTCTTAGTCCTTTGCATGGCTTGCAGAGAAACCCCTCGCTGGTTTTTAACCCCTTGCTATGCCTGGCTGAGCCCTGGGAGACATGGGCTGTGTGGATGGCTGCCGGCACTCTGTGCCGGGCCGGGCTCTGTTTTGCCCAGCCCTGGAGGGTAGAAGGAGCTTGGCAGGCAGGACTGAGCGAGGCCCAGGCTGCCACGGGTGGGGACAGCTTGCTGGTCCTATCTGTGTGACAAACACCAGGACACAGAGTCCCCTCACTGCATGTGACATTGGTGTTCGGCATTGGTTCACTGAACTGTAGCTACTGCCCCAGCCCAGGCACAGTCCTGACCACAGACTTGCCAGAGCTGACAATGGCTGTGGACGCTTTTCACCCTGACGAGCAGTGCTCATTTCCTCCAACGCAGTAGGTGCGTGTTGGAAGAACCGGCACTGCTTCCAGCTGGGCAGGGCAAAGACCAAGGTCTCATTGGGCCTGGCTTCTTGTCCCAGACCCATCACCAGACTGTTCAGTGGCTGCCAGCAACTCACTTCACCTCCCTGTGACTCGGTTTAGCTATTGTGAAACAGAAATTAAGCTGGTGACCCTTGGTGGCATTCACCCAGTGACTGCCATGGGCAGAGGGCATGGGAGGTGCACCAGATGTGGTATGGCATGTAGAAGCAGAATGATGGCAGAACTGGAACAAAACAAGACACAGTGTAGGCTGAAAGGATAAAGATTAGACTGGAAAAGAGTACTTTAGTGCTGTGACAAGAGGCAGGAAGAATAGTAGAGCGTGACCACATCCTGTTGACACCAGGCAATAAGTGCTGTCTCTGTGTATGAGCAGATGCGGGTGATATTGGTGTCCTTGTCTGATATTCTCACACAGACAGATTCCTTGACAACAATGTGCAGAGCCTGGCAGGGCCCCAGTGGGATCCAGATCTCTAAACACCATCTGGTTTAAAGTCAGGCTCCTCTGAACTTCTGTAGAGGGAAAGAATGGGGACACCTCCAAAGCAGCTCAGCTGGGTGCAAGGACCTGCAGCCAGCAGTCACCATGCTGTGTGGGCCAGGCTGGGCTGGGCTGACCAAAGCTGGATGTTTAGAAGTGTTTGGCTCTTCAGGACAAGACAGGAGAGGCAGAGTTTACCCTTTGGGCTGGGAGGAGATTATTCCTCACAGGATATAGAATTTTAAGGCATGCAGAGTAGTTACTGCTTTTATGGACATGATACCTGTGAGAAGAGGCAAGGGACTACAGATTTTTGTAACATATGGTGAATTAAGAAAGAAGGTTGTCTGAATTACTAAACAAAGATGATACTCATTGAGCTGTGTATGACTGATCTAAACATAGTTCTGAAATGCACAAATAGTTCTGAACTTGCAGGTTTTGAGAAGTTGCATAAGGTATTTTCAGAAGGCAAAAGAATATGACAGCGTAATCAAATTGGAGGAGTGCTGGTATTCCAAGATCCCTGATGTTTTCTATGTACTCTCAGGTTGCATGAAGAACGTAGTGGATAAAGAAGTGGATAAAGAGACAACATGCCTCTTGCCCTTTGTTACTACATAAGGTTCATTTCAAGAAATACTTTTAAGTACTATTATAATATTGCATGTAAAACACAAAATTGTGTTTTCCTTCTTCCTAAATACAACATTCACAAAAAAAGTTTGTGATCCAAGTGGAGAAGAAACACAATGCAAAGAATGTGACTTAAAGCTATTGGAGGGCAATCACTGGTAGGAGTGTCCCACCTCCATGCAGTGGTGGACCTGCCACAGAGAGATTTCTGCCCAGGAGCTGTGGGATGTGCAGATTAGCAGGAATGCATAGCTGCCAAGAATATTCATCTGTATACAGGGAACAACAATACTGTTGGCTTAGTCCTAAAATCAATACAGGCAATTGTCATAATTGCTCATTGCATGAAACAAAGATTCCTGCACACTTTGGTATGAGGGCCTGTTATGTAGGCAGGACTGAAAACAGAAGTGGGAGATTAACACTGCTCTAACCATGCCAAAGGATGGAAGCAAAGAGCTCTTTCACCACATAGAAGGATTTACTGATTCAGGTAAAGCCAAAAAAAAAAAGGCTTATCCTGAATACAGGAAGATGTTTTGCAGGGAATAATACAGTAACTGTACACAGAGCTTTGATTGTAAGGACAGATTTTTGACGCCAGCCCAAAGAGGGCTTGGAATTACATGGGTATTAAATGTAATACCTTCTTGTACCTAGAAAGCAGAATAGAGCACAACCATGAATGGTAGGAAAGTGTAGTATTCTGCATTAGATTTGTGGTATTTTGTGTACAGAACCAACAAGCAAGTTCACAATGTGCAGCTTGGAAGAGTGGGGGAAGCGCTGGGGCAGAAACCTGAGCTTTCAGAGAAATTGCACTCACTGGCATTAAATGAACCTCAGGTTCACATATCTGTAGGAAAAGGACTCAAGTGCCAGATTTATAATGAAAACGGCCATGATCAAGCCACAAATAGTGAAACAGCATGGCAAGGGCTTTTAAGAGATGACAACATATTGAGGAAAATCTATATGGAATATGTTGGCTCTGACTGCAATATTGAGACAGCTGTTGAATTGCAGCCTGAAAAAGCGTAAAATACTGAAAACTGGTAACACAAGCTCCAATTCCAAAATACTTGTGTGACAAGCAGAAGTGAAACTCATTAGGCAGCTGAAAATGTCACAGATCTAATTGCTTCATTTTGCAAGCTACCTTCTGTTACATACACATCAAAAATCCTCAGCAAGATGGGTGATATGCAACTTGTAAGGAGCAACTCTTTTAAGGCTCTGTGCTATGTGAGTACCTCCCTGCTCCAAACTTCTGCTGTCTGGCGCTGCAGAAATGAAATGGCATTTACCCATTTTGCAGACAGAGGCAGAGGAAACCAAATTTGAGAGATATAGCAAAGCAAAAAAGTGGGTTTTGAAAGGTTGTACTGAAAGGTTGATGGCAGGTTGGGGACTGAGCCCAGCTCCCCTAGTAGCTAACTAAATATTTAGCCATGGGAAAGATTTTTACTCCTGCTGAGTTATGAAACCACTCATTGCTAATAATCTGCAATTCTTTTCTTCTTTAACAGATTTAAGAACTGTAATGTGCCACATCTTTGTTCTTCTATGTTTATATGAAATATGCACTGCACACTCTGTTGAAAGCCAAATGTGCCTCAGTTCCTTAGTCACTCTTTTTATTTCGCAGCTTATCTGCCCTCCCTCTGCATTGTGTTTTCTAAGTGTATCTCCAATCTCACACAGCATTTAGCAAACTGAGATACCAGTGTCACAAGGGGTGGCCGCAGTGGTAGTGCTGAAATGGTCTACATGAGCGCTTCTGTGGAAAACACGAACAGCCCTAGGAGCAGAGCAGTAGGTGTTTGAGATTATTTTCAAGAACCTTCGCTAAGTATTCACCAGGAATAGGGAGACAGCTGTTAACACTCCAGAAATACCAAGTGAAGGTCTGAATGCCAATCCAGAAAAGGAGTTGAAAATATACTAGATGATTTATCAAGGGCGTATTGAAGAGGTGTGAATAGAGATGCTGCTGTCAAGATGTATCTTACAGTGCCCAGTATTGAAATGACTGCTTAAGGATAGCAAAACACAGCAAAACGTGTTAAAATTACCAGTGCTGAGGGTGTCCAAATTGATGGGTACCAAATGGAGTGCTGAGTGCTGCCCTGCAGTGTGGGGTCGGGGCTGGAACATAAGCATCTGCCATGTTTGTCTCCCCCTTGACCAGCGCTGGCTGCAGGGGCAGCCAGTTGCACCAGGAAGTAACTTGACCCAGGAGTAGACGTTGGTAATAATATGTGAACGGATATTTGGCAAGAGGGTTGCAGACAAGAAAAAAGGCTTTAATCTGAGGTGAGATCAAATTTGAGCTGTGTTAACCCGAAATGTGAAGTGTGAATTATCAAATGCAGTGTGTTTAAGAAAGATAAATGTAAAATCAAAGGAGCTGCTGGCACTACTTGCATGATGTGTGAGCTCAGACTTGTCTGTATCACTTGGATGTGGCTTTTAGCCTCTGCTGCTCGATTATCATCACTGTTTTGAAAACAACTTAATGAAAGTGGGAGCCAGCTGCTGTGAGGGATCGGTGTGCCAAACTGGGCGGCCAGTCCAAGTCCATTCTGGGGTCTAGCTGGCCATGGGTATGCACAGATGCCAGCTCTGTGCTCACAGTTGCTGTGTTAGTGCCAAGAGACATGGTGTGCACCATTTGTGCAGGCACATATGCAAACAAATAACTTGAAAATCTAGTCCTGAACGCCTTCTGGTTATTACCAGAGATGTAATTCACCTTGAACTGTTTACTTGTAGCCTTCTCAGGATGAGTCACTCCTAGTGATTACAAAAAGTGACCCGTAATAAGTTTGCCCTCATGCGTTCCCTTCATTGTGAAGACAGAGCATGGACACTGAGCTCTGATTCTCTGCCCTTGATCCTTGGATAACTGTTCCTGTGCAAACTGGGCTCTAGCTGAGCTGGAATTCAGTCCTTCTGCATTACTCTGCTTGTGTGAAGGAGCCACTTCTGAAAGGTGGGGGAGATCTGTCACTTGCTGGCTGCCTGACACTGCTCCTCCACAACTGCTAGAGGCTGGGGCCAGACTGACAGTGTTGGAGAATCTCAGGCTTAGTGTAAGTGTCTTTGCTTTGATTCTGAAAGGAAATAATATCAACTTGTTTTTGATGACAGTGAACATGCAGGACAAATAATACGATAATTGATTGCCCAACACTTGATGTGAAAAATGCTTATAAAAATTGGGTAGGTGAAAGTTTATTGCAATAAGCTGTGCAGTCTACCAGGAGCTCTGCCTGGGAGAGAAATAACCAGCCTCAGAAAGCAGAGCCCAGGACACTTCTGAGGACTGTGCTGGCCAGTGGTGGCAAGGAGAAAATGGCTTCCCTGGAAGCTCAGAGATTTGAAAATGCTCTTAAAAGAAATGGATGGATAACAGAGTCTTGCACGTGGAGCTGTCTCAAAGATACTTTGAGCTTAATTCCTGGCCTTTACTTAGATATATGCCATTTATTCAGCACAAATGGCTGCTTAGTGTGGGGGTGAGGTCACCACCACCTTTGGACTAGCATAAGAACCAAGTGGGAAGTTGCTGGGTAACGTTTAAGTTCACTTAAATACAGATCACTGCTATCAGGATTACCTTCCTGATAACAGGCAGACCGCCAAAATAGCTCCCTCTGATACTGTAGGACATGAGTCCTGATAACATGAAGCCAATACTAATGCACTCGTCTTGCATTGCTTTCACACGCCTTTTGCCCCTTCTGTCACAGTGCGTAATTACAAGAATCCTCGATGGAGACACTTAACTGCAGTCATTTTTAAGCTGGGTGGACATTTTATGTGGCGTTCCATGACTTCTGAACTGCACAATGCACCAAATGAATTGTATGGGTTGGCTGCTTCAAGGCACCATGGCTAGAGGGAAATACATTTGTATTTCACTAAAGAGATCCAGCTCTTGGTGTTTACTGTCCAGGAACTGGTAGTTAGGATTCCTAATCTGTATATTTACAATCTTTCAGCAGCTAAGAGACAAGCTGAAATCAGACGTGTATCTGTGGAGGTCTGTTCTCCTGGAGCACAGACAGATTTCCTGAGCACTGCCATTCCACAGGCAGGCACCGGGCTGCAGCATCAGGCACTGAAGCACTGTCCAGCCCATCAGGTGGAGTACACCAGAGCCGGGGAACACTGCTGCCACCATACTAACTGGTGTTTCTAACATGAAAGCTTATCCACCAGGCACACGTGGCACGGCTGGGGAGTAGGCAGCAGAATCCTTAATGGCAAAAATGGGAAAAGGAATGCCAGGAGAAGAACAACAACAACAACAAAGCTGAAAATAAAATATGGATCCTCTCAGCCCAGGTAAAAACAAGCAAAGAAAACCTTTTGTGTGTGGCTGGGGGAAGTTTGTGCAGCACTGGGCACAGACTGAGCTTGGGAAGTGATGCACTTCTTGCAGGGGCTGTTGTGACACTGGGAGGCAGAGCTGTCTGCCCAGCATGAGACAAGCCAAAGCCATGCTGTTTGTTTTCCTATGCAATGAGGTGACATGAGACAACCTCTGATTCCTTGTGTCCTGTCTCGGTTACGGGGTCATTTTCCTTACTGGTCTGCTGGGTAGTGTGTGTTTGAGTCAGAAAGGTGCTGACCCATGGAAGACCCCAAGAAGGAGTCTTTGGTGCAGAGCTGAGGTTTTGTTAGGCTACCCTGTGAGGCAGCCAGCTTATGTGTGGTCAAAAAAAAAAAAAAATGCAGACAGTGGACAAAGCTTGCAGATAGGCAAATACCAAAGCTACAAAGGCTCACAGCCCATCTGATGAAGCCAGGGCATGACCTTGCACTGTCACTGAATGAGCCAGAGAGGGGAAGTTGTGGTGGGGGCTGACCACACGGCAGCAGAACAGGCTGTGGATGTCAGCAATACCCATGTCCTGTGGGGTGGCCCTGCAGAAGTCAGAACGCTGTGGGCATCCTGTCTGTCCCGTCCCTGCCTTGTCCCTGGTGGCATCATCCCTTCTGGGAACCCACCTGACCAGATGAAGCATGCCTAAGCTTCCGTCAGCTCTTACTGATGTGTGGCTACAGAAGTATCTATCATCTCAGAGAGGTTCTTGACTGCTACTTCACCCTCTACTTAACCCACAGGCTGATGTCTGTACATGGGCTTTGCCTCTTAACAACAACAACAATAAAAAACTTTATATATTCACCATGAATTGAAAATACATGAAACATTTCCTGTAGACCTATACTGGGTAGCTGACACTTTAGTCCTAATGCACAGTAGCAACCAAATCCAAGTAAATTAGACTTGTCCTCATCCTTTTTTTTTTTTTTTTTTTTGTTATATACGGTCAGCCAATTCTCTAGAGCAGACTGTTGTACCTCAGAGCATGAAGGCATTAATTTACAATTTAGCCTTGCATTATTTAAAAAATTCTTTCAAAAAGAATGGATTTGAGCCGTTTACTTCTGCCTTGTATGGTTTCAGAAACAGCCAGCCTCAGTTCCAGCTCTAAGAAGGGGGCACGGGAAAGGACTTTCTTCATCATCTCTCAAATTAGAGTGATATGTCTTAATTACTGCCTAGTTTTTAAAGCATCAAACCAATTAAACCCATAATTACTGTTGTTGCAGCACAAAGTGACACGAGGGGATGTCTGGACTAAAGTATAGGCAAGAGAAGCTAAACTAAGCCCTACCAAGCAGAGCAACATCCCAGTGCTACAAGAAGATGGTGCTGGAGTGCAAAAAGGTCTGTGAAAACTGAAGGCACTACAACTTCTAGAACCCCATACAGAGGTGGTGGTTGGGGAAATGGGAAAAGGAATCACTCCAAAGAATGCTTATCAATATCATAGAATCATAAAATCATTAGGGTTGGAAAAGACATCTAAGATCATTGAGTCCAACCGCTCACCTACCACCAAAATTGCTCAATAAACCATGTCCCTAAGTGCTACATCTACCCTTTCCTTAAACACCTCCAGGGACAGTGACTCCACCGCCTCCCTAGGCAGCCTGTGCCAATACATCAACGTCTTTCTGAAATGAAATTTTTCCAGATATCCAACCTGAACCTCCTCTGTCACAACTTAATGCCATTACCTCTTGTCCTATTACTGTTACTTGTGAGAATAGAGTGATCCCCACTTTGCTACAACTTCCTTTCAGGCAGCTGTAGTGGTGAGAGGTGCTTTATATACAGAAATTGAAATGTGTATATATTCATATATATGTAACAAAGTTCACCTTAATCAGAACCAAGTGCTGAGCCCTCAAGACTGAGAGAGGTCATTAAAAATGTGACAGAAACAGAAGCTGAAGATCATTAGTAGGTTTAGAATAGAAGTGTAGGCAGGAAAATAAAGAGACTGGAAAGATAGCATGAAATAAGGTGGAAAGAAATAACAGGGCTTTCAAAGTAAGACCTGAAGTTTGTTAATTAGTTGAAAGTCAATAACCCTTTACTCGCAGCCAAAGACCGCATGATCTGCTATCTTCCACATCATTTTGGCAAAATGAGCAAAGAAAGATCTATGAATATCGCTCCAGCATGTCCAACACAGAAATCAGCCCTTGTTTTGGGAAAAGGCAAGCTCATGTGTGACGCTGAGGTTTATCTGTAGCGTGAGGTCTGACTCTTTTAAGATGGTCTAGCTCTTTTAAGCATGTTCCTCTACAAAGCTGGAGGGATCACTTTCTGGGATGAGATGTTGTGGTTACCCTGAGGTACCAGGGAGCAGGTAGGTCAGGGAAAGCAGGCAGGAGTAGGGCACATTTCTACCACACTATTGCTGCCTGCTCTGAGCCTTGTCCTTGCCTGAATGGTAAGCGAGTCCAGGCTGCACCTGGCAAGTATTTCAGACAGTGCTTTGAACCTTAGGAGGATCACAGCCATACCATTAGTCTTCTAAACTCCTAACTTGCTATTTTGGATGTATTTGCCATTGTCAGAGTAGGCCGAGCTCTCTCACAACATACTGGAGCTAGCTTGTTTCATCCAAGTGGGTGGAAATTCAAACCCTGAACTTTGTCTCTGCTGTGTTCTGAAAGAGCAGTTTTGTAATTGATTTAATATTCTTGGGCTGAATATATGTCCTTACAGTACTTGTTTAGCCCTGGAATAAACGTAAGAGAGGGGAAAATAATGACAAAATAAAAAGACAAATGTCCAGAGTCTTAATCTGTAAACCTCAAGAGAATATTAGCTTTTTATTGTTTCCCTATCAGTGAAATACAGGAAATAGCCCAAACAACCCCACCTCTACAACTTCCCTTTATTTATCACAATAAAAGTCCCTTCTAGACGCGCTGGTTTACTCCTGCACACAAATCGGGACACATCCCAGAACTCAGTGTACGGAGCAGAACTAAAGAATCTGTTTGACCCAATGCAAGGTGCCTGCACGTCGAGCTAATTCAGACTCCGAGCTAACCACTCTCAGAGAAGATAACACACTGTATTAAGAGCTAGGAGAAGCAAAACATCCAGAAAAAATGGCTAATCAGAAAGCATGTTCGAGCTGGCAGGAAAGCATATTTTTGCAAACATTTGTTTTACAAACAAACGTTTTAAAAATTGATTTTTTCTTTCACTTTTCAGACAAAAGAAGCCGTAAAACAGCAAAACTTCAGATAAGAAGTTCTTGTGTGTGAGTTCTGTTTTTTTTTGTTTGTTTGTTTGTTTTGTATACTCCCTTCAACCTCCTTATCTCTTTTACATTTGAATGAACTAAAGAAACCAAAATCTGAAAAAACTGGCTTGCGGCAGATTGCAGAGCCAAGGCCAGGCTTCCAGGGGACTGAGTTAGTAAGAAAGAAACCTACAACAAGTAACCAAAACCAAAACCCGGCCTCGAGCTGTTATCATTAAGTTATCTTGAGTAAACTACGCATTGTGTATTTCCTGAAGAGCATGACCAAAGATTCATTGAGACCATAGATCTCTCAGTAGGTTGTGGCAAAGAGCCCAACTAATGTTTTATGCCTCTTTTTTGGTTCATAGCCAAAAGGATTTGTTTGTTTGTTTTCACTCATTCCTTACTCGTGAAAAAAAAAAAAAAAAGTGAACTTAATGGGATTTGCTATTCATTTCTCATTTGTTCGGGAGCACTTCCTCCATCCAAACCATAGAGAGACTCTTTCCCAGCATAGAAAATTCTGTACTGATGTGGCTGAGATCTGGCATTTAGTCATACACTTCCTCTATTAGGAGCATTCTGAAGTTCTGCAGGGCAGTGAATTTCTGGTGGTAGCACCAAACTTGACTTATTTCTGTTGAATGGCAAAACAACAACAAAAACTTTCCCAAATTGTAAAATATCACTGAAAAGAATGAAAGCACAATTGTCTTCAGCTATTATGGCTGCCCTAATTTGAATCACATGGCAAAGAGCTTTGTTAATGGCTTTGTTCTTTTACTCCTCATTGGCAACAAAACAAAACAGACTTTCTTTGTTCTTTTTTTCCTTTATGTGTTGCTTTTCCATCTGGTCTGAGAAGAAACTGGCCCCTTGGGTGAGTAATCCTGTTGAAATACTTGAGATCTTGAGTAGATTCCCCCAAATTCCTGAATAACTATAGACTGATCGTTTTACCTCCGCTGTTTTTCTGTAAAGTGGGAATAAGTTGACTTTACCTCCTAAGGCCTTTGTTAGAAAATGTATTTATTGCTGCAAGGCACCCAGGTACCCAATATTCAAGGCAAATGCATGTTGTACTTTTCATTACAGCATGTCCTGTGTAGAGCTCAAGCTAATATGCCCCGATTTATGACTCACGATGATGCGATGATTCATAAGAGGAACAAATTGGAATACATTAAAATATATACATGTAAAAGAAATTATGTGCGGCCTCCCGGCACTCTTTGAAATATAAATGTGAGAATCCCTTTAGGTGTAGCACTGGAAGCCCTGGAAGCCCTCGTGCCAGCTCTCACGGGTAGGTGCCGAGCAGAAGGAGCATGCCAGGAGACACGAAAGATTCAGTTTCTGCCAGCAGGCCACAAAGGCTGCAGCCTCACGGTGCTGTGCTGCTGCAAGCAGGAGACAGGCAGTGGGATGCACTCCGTGAATGCTGCCTTCTGCTTCCAAGACCAAGCAGACAGCTTACTGCTGTGTGCTCCAAACCTGTGTGTTGTTTGTTGTGTTTTGTTTGCGTTGTGCTTTTTCTTTTTTTGTCTGCTTTTTTACCACCAATTTCTTTGAGTTCAATTTTCATTTTATTCCCTCTCTTAGGCTATTATTTACATCTGAACAGCAAAATGTTACAGGCTGAGCAGGCAGGGCACTATATATAGCAAAAGCAGGGCAGTTCCCTGCTCTAATCATCTCCTGCTGCTTTTATGTAGATAGTAAATGATGGGCCACAGGGTGAGCTGCAATTCACCTCTAGGAAATGCATGTCAGAGGAGTTTAAGCACTGCATCCTGCCCACACCAAGAGGAGGTAATTTGGGCTTGACATGGCAGTACTGGATTTTCACAGAGCTGAAGAGTTTCAGATGAGATCTTGTGTCCTTTGGCCGAGTGCCCAGAGAGCCCATGTTTCAGAATAGGATATTTACAATAGCAAACTGTAGCGTTCCCAGCTTTGAGTAACAGGCAGATTTCAGCCAAAACAAAACAAAACAAAACAAAAAAAGCAGCGTTCATTCACACCGTCCCCCTCCGCTGACCCTACTGCTGCACTCAGCCTCTCTCAGCCTTGGGAAGCCAGCCTGCCTCTGCTGTGGACAGCCTCATGGCTGCCATTTGCTTTGTTTGTGCTTCAGGCTCCTTCCACTGCCTCGCCTCCCCCAAGCCGCCTTGCTTGCCCTGGCCTTTTTCGTTCTGCCAAGCCTGCTTCACTGCCTGCTCAGGTCTGGAGCTGTTCTGCTGCCTGCTCTTTTTACAGCAGTCCAAGTGAGCAGAAAGAGTTGAACCAACAGTAAAAGTTTGCCAGCTCTGCTCACTTGGGTCCTACAACTGAAACACAGCGTGCAAAAGCTTAAGCAGGAGCTTTGCTGATCGGGCTTAGTCCCAAATCCACGCAAATCCAAGGTAATCTGGAAGCTGCTCGCTGCCCTTTCTTAGCATCACAGCGTCAAAAGGCTTCAGCAGAGCAGGGGCTGAAGGAGCCGGGAGCTGTGTGCATGCCTTGTCAGAGAAAGTTTGTGAGCTGAAGGTTTTATAAGCTGCCTGTTTCAAACGGCAAGAAAGTTGAGTGCAGCGGTTCTGCTCTCACCAGCGCAGAGCCAAGGGACGCAGGCTCAGGTCCAGCTCTGAGCAGCAACCAAGGCACTACAACGCAAAGGAGTGGACAAGTTGCTGAGGATAAGGTCCTTAGTTAAATTTTCTGCCCAGCTGAAGGACTGTTCATGCATTTTATTCACTGTCTGATTAATGCAAAGTACAAAAGCAGTCTGCCTTTGCAAGCAGGGAGTGGAACTGCAGTCTCCACCCTCCCAAAGGAACGACTTAAATGTGAAGCTCTGGTGTCATGCTCTTCCTTTCCTTCTTTCTGATCAAATGCATTTTTAATTCTTTAATGCAAAGCAGGAAAGCATCAATATGAGAGTTTAAGAGCTCTCCTTTGTTCCAGAAAAGCCTCAACCATGATTGTTAAAGAGCTCCACTGGGAACCCAGGCACAGCTCCTGTCTTTGTGGGAGCTAACACTGAACTCCTGTGCTGAGCAACCACCTACCGCACTGCACGAGCAAGTGACGGGTTGTTGGCATGCAGCACCAGGCACAGCAGCATTTCCTCCCTGGTGGTCTCAGAAGAGCCTCAGAGGACGGCTGCCTGGCACCCCAAGCTCTGGCCCTGTCCACCAGCTTGACGGGCAAGAGCAGAGGTGCAGGGTTAGCCACCCCAGGGAATGAGCTCTTCGTTGTCCACCACTGGGTTTCAACACGCCACCAGGAAGCCACCACTCCTTGGGAGTTGTCTTACACCCTACTGACGACATGAAATACAGATGAGCCCGGTGGTCTGCCCAAAATGAAATAAAAGATGGATTTGCTGTTTATTCCAGATGTTTCCAGAACAGATGCAAAACATTCCAGGGTCGCTCCTCTTGAGGTGCTGGGGTCATTGTGTTTTCATTGCAGGCTCGGTATGACCCAAGTCACCGATCTTTTCCAGTTAAGTTACTTCAGATGAACACAATGAAAGCCGATAAATAAATAGGAGAATTGCTGATTGGAAATGTTTCCATATTGCTGCCACCAGGAAAAGCAGCCAGCAATCTGCTGTGTTTGCAGGGTGAAACAGAGTACATACTTTTCAGTCCTCAATCCAGCGCTCACCTAAGAGATTTAGGGCCAAATATCCCATTTATTTACACCTGTGCAAAATTAAGGAAATTTCATCCAAGTTAATGTACCACCAGGTGGTGGATTTTGCCTCAGATCTCATTATTTGTTGGGCTTTAATTTACATTCAGCCACCGTGTATATACACACACACAAAGCGGTAATTTTTACCAACAGTAAGAGTGGAGTTTGCTACATAAATCAGTGTTTCTCAGTCAATATGTTGCAACCCCTGAAGGGGTTATAAAAACCATCTGGGGGCTTGTAAAGCACCGAAAATTTTATAACAATCTAAAGCAAAGAAAATGTCATTTCTTCCAGCCTCCATATAGCAGCACCATTCCGCTGGCAGCCTGTCAAAACCATACAAGAAACAATAAATTCTATGGGCTTATCACTCTCACCATAATTTTTTAGTCTTGGCTTTATAAAACATGTGTGGAAAGTTTCTTTTAATATAGGATTTCCAATCTGAACTGCTTGAAAAGAGGCGCTCTAAAACTTCTGGCCTCCAAAGAAGACAGTTTTCATTACGGGCCTCCGCCTTGGTCTTCTCCTAAGCTGCCTGTTAAAACTGCTGCCTATTTTGTGAAGCTTAGGCTTGTTTGTGTTGGAATCATGACTCTCTGTCTGTCAGCTTCCTCTTTAAGTCTAAATCATACAGGGCGACATCAACATTTCCCTCTGTGGGGAGAGATGTTTTGCTTCAAGTGGAAAAAATGGATGAGATTTCCTGTATCCTCAGCAGAGACTCTGTGCATGGTTTGAAATCTGCCCTTCCTAAGGTGAGATAACATCAGACGAGCCTGTGTGCTTTCAAGTGTAGCCTCACAGCACATGCGACTCGTCAGTGAATTTTGCTTTCATGTATGCATCTTTAATCTCTGCGCACAGATACTTACGTGTGAAATGAATTCCAGTAGCAATGAATTGTAGCCCGCATGCACACTGAGTCAGATCTTGCAGTGCCTCCTGCAGCGAAGTTTCTACAGCCGTTTAAGCTGCTGGCTGCCATAGGCCTGGACGTTTTGTCACTGCAGTGCCTCCCGCACTCATCAGGCCCCTCAGAAGACTCCTTCAGAATGGATCCAGAACAAAAGCTCAGCGTTGTGTTTTTTCCTGCCGAGATGAGGTGGGACACACAAGGGTCTGGTAAGCAGTGGAGCAAGAGCCCAAGTGGTGCTCAGAGCCCCCAGGATGGAGAGGTCAGTACTGCTTCCCTTCTGGTGGCTGCTACGTGGGCTGCGTTCACCTCACGCAGCTTCACCCCGAACCCTCTTGGATGCAACTTCTTTTGCCCGCTGCTTGGGTTTCCACAACCAGCCACCTATGCATGATGCCTCTGTTTCCTGGACACCATTTGGTCACTTAAACTGTTTGTTAGTGAGGAGAAAAACGATTTCATGCTCATGTGAGAGGTGGTTACCCCAGGGCGACTTCAGTATCCAGGTATGGGCTACTGTGGTAAGCAGAAAGGAGAGGGATAGCATTGCCTTGTAGCTACAACTATTCAGCTCCAGCTTGGCCAGCTTGGTACCATGCAATCCAAGGCCAGTGCAAGCAAAACTGAATTCAAATTCATGCTAACTTGTGTGAAATGCAACTTCCCTTGTCAGTTTCCTGTTTCTGTTGAAGACAGTCAGTGAAGTTTGAACCTGGAAGTTCTGTGTTTGGACCCAGGCTGAGAGTATCTGTGGGTTGGGTGTTGGCTTAGGTCTTCAGCCTTTCCTAATGGAACCAGGATTCCTGCCCCAGAACGGAGCAGCTGGCTACTCATGGCCTGGCTCTTCTGCCTCCCCTCTATAAGCCAGATTGTACTAAACGGGTCCTCAGTAGCATTTCTCCGTATGGTTGTCACGATATTAAGCAGACAACCAAGGCATAGTACATAGCTTGCCCTGTTTGTCCATGAGAGAAAATATGTACTCGGAGGTTACCCCTGCCTCAAGTATAATCATCATGCAAATGGGCTTTTTTTGTCGTTTTCTTTTTGAAATTCAGCACTACTCAGCTCAGGAGGGGACCTCTTACAGAAATAATGCATTTTGGAAAAGGAAAAAGAGGACATTTTAAAATGAAAATAGCAGAAAGGAGCTAATTAGTAAATGGCAATGGACCGCTGTATTAAGAGCCTAAGAAATGTCCATCTCTGATGGCACTGCCTGTGAAGAAAGCATTCCTGGACAGCCTGTCTGCTAGTGCCAGGGCCTCGTCCCAAGTTCCCCTCCCTGTGGTCGAGCTCCTGGCCTCCTTCCCGCTCTGCCCGCCGTCATCCCGCACTGTGTGAGGGCTCTCCATGGCCATCTCGGTGGACACCTGGTGCTGGGAAACTCAGCCACCACCAATTGCTGCTGCTGCAGCTCCTGCCAGGGGATGGTTTTTTCCTTCATGCTGAAGAGTCCAAACTCCTGAGGGAAAAAATGTGATTTATTACATGCTTGTTTCTTCAAAGCTGGACTGTGCTGTGCATGAGAAATTTTTTGGAGAACAAGCTCAGAAAGGATGACTTAACAAGAAAGCGTTGTACTCCGTCAGAGCAATGGATCTCCTGTTTCTTTGGGACTGACGGTAGCACAGTTTGGGTACTAACAGTGGAAATTCCCACTTACGCCGTCGGCTGAGGAGCCCAGGGCTGTCGGGCAGCGTTAAGACTCACACGCGCTCTCCCAAGATAAGACTTCTGTCTCATCACGCTGCCTGCTGGCTCAAACGCCAGGAAGGGGCGTCGCGAGCGGACCCCACCGCCACGGGGCCCTTGGCTTTGGGAGCCCGCAGTGCAGCGGGGCAGGGACTCGCCCCACGCAGCCGGCCGCTGCAGGCACGGGCGCAGGGTCCGCTCAGGCCGCTCGGCTGCCGTCGCAGCCCCGCACGGCCGGGCGGCACTTCCCCACGCGCTCCGCGGGCGGCCCTGCCCCGAGGCGGAGGGGCGGGCGGGGCGGGGCGGGCCGCGGGCCCTATAAACGCCGGCGCCGCCGCGCTCCGACCGGGCGGCGCAGCGTACGGGCGGCCGCGGAGGTAGCGGGCTGGGCGCTCCGAGGGAGGTGAGCGCGGGGCGAGGCCGGGCCCGAGCGGAGCGCTGCGGGGCCGTTAGCGCTGCCCCGGCGGAACGAGGGAGGCGGCGGCGGCGGGGGGGGGGGAAGGAGGTGCGGCGCGGGGGGGGGAGAGCGGGGTTTCCCCGCGCGCTGCTGACAGCGGGAGCTCGGCGCCGCTTGTCCGGCGAGCTGCGTGCATAAGTTTCCCGTTGCCGGCTCCGCGCCACCGCTGCGAGCGAGGGAGTTTCCGTGCCCGTCCCGCTGCGCTGGCGGGCGGGCGGGGAGCGGAGCCCGGCTGAGAACCCCGCGCTCGGGGTGCGCGGGACCGCCCCCGTTTTGTCGGTGCCCTCACGGCCCGAGCCGTGCTGCGGCTGCCCGGAGCCCCGCTGCGCACGGAGCTGCCCGTCCTGCAGCCGGGAGGGCGGCTCGGAGCCGTGCGGGATGCGGTTTGGGGGCGAAGGGGTGGGCAAATCCTCGTTACCTGCACGGGGTTGAGGTGATGCCGGTGACGCCGGCTGGGAGCTGGGCTGGAGCTCCTCGCCGTGCCCTGCCCGCCGTGAGCAGGGAGTGTGCTGCTCGTGTCCGGCTCTGGGAGGGTTTGGAGCGGAAAGCGCTGCTCGGGAGAACCTTTTGTCTCTGTTTAAAATGGTGCTCGGTGTCTTGGCTGTGAGATGCGAGAGGATCTTCACACAGGAGCAGAGCCTTTGGGGAGACCAGCGGTGTGCTAACAGGTTAAATCCGAGTGCTAGATTTCCCTCGTAAAACCCATGAATACCTGCCTGCGGATTAGAGGCCTCCAACAGTCACTTTTTCTCCCCCCCTTTTCCCATGCCTGCATGTCGTTCTGAAACGTGGTTTAGTTTTTGTGGTTTTAATTGCGTTCTTAGGCAACTTCCTGAAAGAGAAACCTGGGAGGCTGACTCTTAAACTGCGCTGAAAAATGACTTCCTCCTCTCCCCTGCCTTTCTCATGTGCGAGTGCTTACTGACGTCTCACTCCGTGCTCCTCGCAGGAGTTCATTAGGAACCAGCCCTCGCCGTGCCTGTTGGTAAAGCACACACGTAGGTGTGGGCAGCACTTGGAAATGGGAGAAGCCACGGTGTGAGCAGCAGCTGTGTGCCCGTGGAGCGATCTGCTGAGTCCTGAAAGCGTGCGAGGTGACAACGGGCACGGCAGGAGGGCAGGGCGATCAGGCAGATGGGTTCAAATAGGTGTAAGATGTGCTAGCGTGGAGCTTTGCTGCTCCGTGGTGTGTGACGAAACCTGTGAGAACAGCAGCTGTTTGGCACGGACCTGAACTTTGTGCAGTGACTGCCAGTCCACGGTGCCTTTAGGATTGCGGGCACGTTGTGTGCCGGATGAGCTGTCAGCAAGTTTTGCCTGTGCTTGTAAGATGCCGAGGAGAAGATGCCGAGGAGCTGTGTCTGGAAGTTACTCTTGCTGCTGCTAGCTGTGTCTGGGTGTTACAGAAATTGCTGCAGGAGGTGGTGATGTGGGCATCGCTACGGAGAACTGTCTGTAGTAGCTCTGTATACCTCTTGTGGGGGAGGGAGTAAACTCGTGTCGGTCCCCAAATAAGCAGGAATCTGCAGTGGGTTTTGTCTAAAGGTACACACAGAAGGGCTGAAGCTCCTGTTTGGTGTTGTCATTGACAACAGGGAAACAAGCGCATCTTGGAGGCAGACAGACCTTCAGTGCGGGTCTCTGTGCTGTGCCACCACAAATTGGTTCTAGTCCTGAAGCTCCTAACAAGCATACTGCTGGGCAGGGAAATGGCCGGGAGCAAATCCAGGGTGTTGCATTTTCTCCAACTGGATTAGTGCGTGCATGCATATAGAGGTGGATCAAAATACCTCCCTCACCTCACTGCTAGGAATTAAAATGGAGATGTATGTAGATTGCATACCTCTGCAGTAAGGGAGCAGGCTGGGGGGAGCTTGGGCTGGGTTTCTGTTGGAGGGAGGTGTGTTCTGTGTCTGCTGGGCTTGTGCTGCTGGGCACAGATCCTTGCCAGGCAACTGCAGTGTTCGTGGTTGAAGAAGGTGAGGCCCTGTGGAAGGTGGATATATATTTTTTTTTTAACCTGAAATCTGGGTTGTATGAGCAGCTTGAATTGCTACAGTCATGAGTGTGCATGAAAAGGATGCTTTTTATCATAGGGGAAATTGCTAGATGCTTACAGTTAGTTGGCCTGATATCTGATATCTGCCTTCTGCCATTCTTCAGGGCCGAGTAACTTTACACGTGGGAAGACAGGGAAAAGATGGACTAATCATTGCCAATCTCTCAAGTGCTGCTGAGTACAGTCATCTTTGCATGTCTCTGGGCATCCTCCCGGTCACCTGTAACATACTTACAAATCATATTTTATAGCGAAGTACTAATGTTTAAGTACAATGTAAATCAGTGTACCTGTATTATCTGTAAATAACTTGTGAGGAAGCAGAGTGATGTTAGAAATTGTCTCCTTTCCTGCTTTGGAGGGCATTCACCATGGAGTAGCTGCTCTTCTACCAAATAGCTTAAAGATTCTAACTGTAAGTTAGAGGATCTTGAAAATGTAGGAAGTTAACTTAAAGTGTACGGTTTGTAGATAGGGAATTGTGACCAAGCTGAAAATGTTCCACCAGATGTTCAGGTGGGTTCCCTCTGCGATGGTTAAAATGATGGGGCGGAAGGAAACAAAGATGAAAAATACAGGTAATCCCATCTCATGGCTGCAGCTGTTCAAATGTTCAGGCTGATATGTTCTGGAAGGAAGCTGTCCTGTGCTCTGCTTCTTCACAGAAGGGACACGAACCATGCTGGTACTAAAAGCTCAACTACACAAATACTCATACCAGCTCCTGGGGGTCACTGCTGAAGTAGGAGCTTGGAACAGTGCACTGGAAGAGGATGTGATAATGCTGATCTAAGATCTAGTTTCTGGAGCTATTTGTTATGGCCTTAAGATGCTCAAATGACAACTGAAATACATGATCCTTTAGCACCTCTTCATGAGCAGTACCTGTAAAAACACTCAAGTCTTGGAAATATTTGGCAACAGAGGTCCACCTTGAATAGCTGGGAAGATGCTGTTTATGTTTCCAGGGTGAAACTGGAAGGTAGCTTATGCTGGTATCTGATAAATATGCCACAGGTTGGTTTAAGTACAAAAGGATATTCCTCTTGTAAATTGATATCCTGAAGATGGAAGTCTGTCTTGCTGGCTGTAGTCAGCAATTGGTGTAAACCATGAACTCCAGGCAATCTCCTGTTCTCTCCTTGGCTACAGCAGCCTGAGGTTTGAGCGTTTTCCCATCTTATGATCATGAGAGCAGCTGTGGAGGGGGCACCAAGCTGGATTGCCAACAAGTTCTGAGTTGAAGGCTCCGCTCAAGGCTGTGTTTGTGCCTCAGCATGCGCACAGGAGCTGTTGGGTTGTGAGAAGTATTATCCAGTGGTGGGCTGTGAGCTGGAGTAAGTTAAACGGGGTCTCCAGAAGCAGTACGGAGACATGCTAGTACATCAGAATCCCTTAGGTCAGCAGATGTGCAGATGAGAGGGGTTCATGTAGCTTTGGCCAAACTTTGTTTTCTTCTTAATGCTTTTCTTAGTTAACAACTTGAACTTGTAACACCCATTCCTGCAGAAGAGCATTTTGTGCTCCTTACTGATGGTCCTCGCTGTTTGTGAGACAACTGTGCCACCTGGTATGAGCTGCAAGTGCCAAAGATGGTGGGGCTTTAGTTTTTCTCTGTTTTAGATAGGAGGGGGGAAGCTTTTCCTTTGCTCTGACATGTAAAGGTACAAAACTAAGAGGAGAACTGAGTAGCTTTTCTTCTATTGTTTGTTAAAGAATGTGAAGAAGCATCTAAATCATACATATAAGTTGCTTTATCTTTAGTTATGTGTCTCAGATTTTCTGTGTACCTTCATATCGGAGAAGTGCTACTTAGTTTTCTCAGCAGTGAAGCAAGCCTGAGGCCTCCAGCTGCTCTGGCAGCTCGGTTTAAGAGGCTGCCTGTCCCAGCTAATTGCCTACTTCCTCTGCTGAGGTTTGTCATCTGCATTTCAGAAATAGCGATGGGCTGCGTGGAGGCTTCTCTGTGAGCACAGCTCACAGCCCTGTGAGCTCCTAGTCTGAACTGAACCGGAGTGTTTAACGTAGCAGGTCGTGCTCAGTTCTCGCAGGGCTCTTGTGCGCAGTTCATATTTACTTTCTTTCTCCTGCGGAAGTTGGGGTCTTGCTTTTCCAGAAACTGTAGTGAAGCCAGTGGGATTAATCAGGAGTGAGGTCAGATTAATGAGAAAAACATGTTTTCGGAAGTGTAGTCGTCTGGATAGCTTAGTTCTCTTATTAACTGGTTAATGTCAGGAGTCCTGCAGATGACTGAGGAGCATGGTTGGGGTTCCTGGCACGGTGCCTCATTCTGTGTCCTCACAAGATGCGATTCCTGCAGCCTTACAGCATGAGTGATTTCTGATGTCTTTTAGTTGGCTGGTGCTGCTCCTCAAGCTAGGGAGGGGGAGAAGATGAGTAAGTAAATCTGAGTGCTGCAAAGAAAAATGTAGATATCCCTGTCACTTTTGTGAAGCCTTAAGACTATGATGACTTTAAGCTAGTTCCAAAATAGCTGAGAAATGACCACTGGAAACCATTAATCTGATGTTTCTGTGAAGCTGAGTCAGTGAAGCTATCCTAGGTTTAAGAAATCAGTCACTTTTTTAATTTTAAGAACTTTTATTGCTGATTAAATTACATCTTAAGAATTATGTTCCAATCTGGCGCACTAGGTAAGAAATAAGGTTTCTAAATTCATTTGCAGATTGGAAGTTCTTGATCATAAATACTGTAGAAGATGATAGTAAATAAGAGGCTTGTCTGCTGTCAGTCTCCAGTTCTACAGCAAGCGCCGTAAATAGGACAGTGTTTTCCTCAAAGTATTTTGTTGGAATTATCATGGCAGTATTCCTGAAGGCCTCCATGTTTGAGATCTTGGATATATGGCTGTACGTGCTCTTACAAGGGTTCTTACTTCAAACGGAGGACACTGCAGTTGTTCCCATTCACGTTTATGGTGAAAATGCAAATACATATTTTTATATGTACAACTACCAACACTGTTATTGCCATGGCTTTACCTCTTGTAAGAGGGTGGAAGAAGGCAGAGACTTAATGTTATCTGCATTATTTCAAGTACTTGCTGTTGTTTTTTTTTTTTTTATCTTTTAAAGTCCCCTTGGAAGGCTGAAAGCCTATCATCTCAGCATTTGAACATCTCTGTTACTGTATGCATATGCTTCAGCTAGATGTCACGTGGCTCATGTCCTGCCATATCTCTTAATTTCCCATGAGTATGGAGGTATTATTGCTACAAAGAAAATCCTATTTCCACTTGCGCTGTGAAACCAGAGACCTAACTGTAGAATGTGAAACGAGAAGAACTAGGCTTGTTAGGATACTGTTTAATAGGCAGCAAATGAGTATGTAGAATCTGAAGGCAAGTGTGCTTAATGCAGTATGCAGCAACTTGCTTTGAGGACTCAGTTCTATGCCTTCAGTTTCCTTTATTCTTTGCCTGCCTTTTTCAATGGCTGACTGTTACGGATGCTGCTGTCAGTACTGTAAGCCTTCTGAAGAAATGCACTGGGGAGCTCTCAATAGTCAACCAGCTCTAGGTGCTCTCAGTGGCTGTGGAGCTGCGCTCACCCAGGTTGTCTGCTCCTCCTGGTCTATGCAGGAAGCAGGGTGCTTGTCACTGGACAGCAGATGAAAATTTACCTTGGGAGTGAAGGTGCGGGTTTCAGTTTGTTTTGCAGGTGATTAGAGAAGGGAGTGAGTCTAATGTCAGAGGAATCCTGTAACAAGGGGAAATAAGAGTGCTTGATTTCCCTTCAGTACTCTTCAAGGAGGAAAAGGTCCCATGCTATAGCAGTGGTAAGGGTTTACTTGACAGTGGGTGTGAGAAAACCAACTTGGTAAGACACCAGCCATTGTTAGTCCTACATCTTGTGGAGTTGCCCCATGTACTTGCACAGCCCATTATCAAACCGTTGATAGCCTGTACCTTGTTAATGGCAGCTTGCAGACCTGTAGGTTTGCCTTTGGCTCTTAATGAGCTTGTGCTTGCGTAGCAAGTGTTATTAATGTACAGTAAACATGGGAGCTGTGGTTCCACGAGGCCTTCTACCAAAATTCAAGGGAAAACCTGCGTTATGAACCCACTGTTGAGTTGCAGGCAAATAGTGCAGTTGCTGAACCATCAGTCTCTCTACTGGGATAAATCCAAAGCGGTGGGTTGCAGCCTAGCTGCCATGTTGTGAAACAGTACTGTGCTGTGTGGTTTTTAGAAAACTGGTTCTGCAGCATTAGTCATGATGGGCTGCCTACCCTGTGCTGTTTCTTCATTATGGTAAAATAGCAGTGTTGCATAAAGAACTTAAGATCAACGAAACCACTTCTTTAATAAAGGGACACCAGTAAATTAAAAGCAATTCTGTTTAATCTTCGTGATACTATGAAACTTGACAGTGGACCTTAGGGAAGGCTGTGGAGTTTCGTCTTTCTACGTGAAAGTACCATGTAGAAACTCTTCAAACAGGCTGCCCAAGGAAGTAGTGGTGTCACTGTCCCTGGAGGTGCTCCAGTGTGTAGGAGTGGGACTGAGGGACATGTGTTAGTGGGCAGTATTGGTGGTAGGTGGATGGCTGGGCTAGGTGATGTTGGTGGTCTTTTCCGACCTTAATGATTGTATGAATGTGTTGTAATGAGGGAATGCAGGTAGGTCTTGAAAATTGTGGTAGTGCTGCAAATTGCAAGATCATCTCAGTAAGCCCCCTGCCCTGTGCTGTCAGGGAAAGGTGTTTGCTTCATGAAGCTAGGATCAAGTAGGCTTATTCCAATAGAACATGAAAATAAAAGCCAATTCTACGTAGATACCCACCTGCACTCTTGAAATTGTGCAGTGTAACTGTGCTATGGTCACAGCTGAGTGGTGAGGTCAGAAGCTATCTCTACTGAACCTCACTGCACCATGTGAAATGTGGTCTTTGTGAAGCACTACAATGTAAGTGTTGTAGAAGACTGACTTTTCTCACAAGTATCTGTCTGGTTTATGAACTCCTGGAGTCACTAGCTATATGAGGCTTTGGAAATCTTGAAGTAAAGCTTGTCCTTCTGTCCTTCCTGCTAAACTGAAACTCCCAGGAAGCACTGGTCAGGACTTTCCATGAAGAGTCATTAAATCTTTTTGTTCATGTGGGAACTTTGCTTGGACAAAGAGATGGTTCATATTTGGGGCCAGCCAGTTTTACAAGTTGGAGCTCCACTGGGAAATTCCCCCTTGGCAGAGGAGGCTGGTTGGACGAAGCTAGGAGGGAGGCTTTCCAGATGGAGACGATCCATTTTGAAACACAAATGGAGAAATGAACTGGGAGAACTAGAAATTGTAGAGAAAGGATTAAGTTCAGAAGAGAGCCTCAGAACCAGAACGTTGCACAAATGTGAAGAGGACTGTAGTGCCTGAAGTCAAACCAATATCTTAATATGCACAATGTGTCTTTAAAAAAGCAACAAAGCCTTCCAGCTTATCTTGGTGTACAAGGCATGTTTATCTTGGGGTTGACAGTAACTTAACTCATCTTTGGAGCAGTGTAAGTTCTGAACTGTTTAAAAAAACGTTTAAAAATCAGAAATCATCCTTCCCTTGTAATGCTTTGCATGTGTTAAGCCTTCTAGGTTGAGTAAGATCTGTTTTGTTTGTTTTTTCTTTTTTAAACGTGCTGATACATTGTGTGTTTTATTTTTATATATATGCGGGTATCTGTGTTTTTTTTTTTTTTTTTTTAAGCAGATAGCACTGGAAAGAGTTTAAACAGGAGAAAGCCAAATTTCAGGAGGTGTCAGAAAACCTGCAGGGATGCTCAGTATTTCTGGCTTTGCTTGTTAGGTGCTGTGAACGATGCCACTTCTGAAATTGCCTGCACTCAGGGTGCGCGTCCTGGAGCTCTGAATCCAAAAGCATATTTAGGAGTAGGAGTAGTCAAGCAGCATGTTAGGAGAGGACTCTCGAAGTTAAAGGCTTTGAGATAAAAGGCTTAGGCAGGAGTTGCAAACACCTGTGAGGAGGAGAGGGAAAGCTTGAGTTTCCTAATATGCTGCCAAGTGTGCATCTCCTGAAAAACAAGACCCGGCATGTGACCTTCCCAGAGCAACCAGAGTGGTCTTGTTTCTCGGAAGCAACAATTGCTGTGTGCTTAGCTAGCTCTTTAAAAGGCTATTAGTAAGTACTTAACTGAACTTATTCAGTGCTGCTGGAGAGTGTTAGTTAAATGCAGCGAGTGAAGCTACTTTCTCAGCTCAAGTGGTAGCTGAAATGAGATTTTTTTAAATTAGTGGCACAGAAGTTATTCATTTATTCACAGAAATGAAGTCCAGTGTCTGAACTTCTTTAAGCCTGATAAGTCTTTTAAAGAAACCGCAGAAGCTTGCAGCTGAGAAAAGGAGCCTTGGGTTATCTTACTGCTGCTGAAGTGATAGCTCAAAGTAAATGCTTTGAGATGTCTTACAGGATTCTAACATACTGCTGTACTTAGTGCTGTAAGTGCAGATACCTAGCAGTCCACGTACAGATCAGCAGCAGTCCAGTCTGGCTCTCTGAAGTCCTCCGTAACCTAATTCCTCCTGTGGGAGGATCTCCACAATCAGTGCCTTTTCAGGCACAGATCTGACGATGAAACTTCTCTCAGCTCCACCAAATGCTGGGTGAGGGTTAGCCTTTGTAACACAGGCTAGAGGCTGTGTTCATTCAGTGACTGGTAGCCTGAAGACGTTTGCCACAGAGTAATGCAAAGCTACCAGTGCAGCTATGACATGCTGTGCTGTTCCTCCTTTCTGATAGCTGTCTACCTGACTGAACTGCTTGTCTGAAAACAAGCAGAACTAGGCTTGGTGGTCCAATACAGGCAGGAACTCCTCATTTAGCATGGTGTATAGGACTCCTTTGAAGGCGGGTGGAGCAGTGAAGGTGTTGGTATTCATAGAACTTCCCAAGTTGGAAGGGACGCATAATTATCAGTGAGTCCAACTCCAGTCCTTGCATTGTTCCAGGTGCTACAGGCTATAGGACTAAACACACTCCCAGCTAACATGTATGCTCCTCAGCACCGCATGCCTTCTGTTAAAGCAGAAAAGTCCCGAGGGGCCTGTGGCTCTGAAGATCTGGCACTCCAATGTTACCCATATAGACTGCACTGCAGTCTCACTAAGGCTAGAAGGAGCTTTCTCACTCAGTCATAGGAATGAGAGTGGTTTCTAAAACCAAGGTCCCAAAAAATTTACTGCAGTTTTTTCTTTTTTTCCAGTGGCATCACACTGTAGGAGATATCCCATATCAGCAAGAGAACCTGTAAAATACCCAAAACACCCAAACCATCTTGTCGTGGGCAAGACTTAGATACTAATTTAGCTATTGCAAGGTTTTTTAGATTCAGCGATGAAAGCTTGTTAAAAGCTTGTAGGTACTCTGTACAGCAGGTCATCTGTATTCATCCTACACATCCTACATCCTCTTCATCTTTTTTCTCCTTGCACTGTGTTTAATCTGGTTCTTTCTTGCAGAATATTTAAATGCATTTCTTGTTACCGATCTGCATAAAAATTGAATATACTAAAATCTATGTGAGGAGCATTAATAACATATGAATGCTGCTTCTGCTATAAGATGAAATTAACTCCTCTGTGAGTTGGTTAGGCCATGCAACAGACATAGCAGAGCTAAGAATTGACTGCTCTGTAACTAATACTGAAAAGTGCTTTTAATTTTTCCTGTGCTTGGAATACTGCAGAACTTGGTTTCACTTATTTATTAGGTGCCTGCTAGAGGCTGTGCTCTCAAACAGAGACTGACCTTTCTTAATGGCATAGCAGGATGGAGATTGGGTGATCCTGGAAGTGTCTGGGGAAGCCAGGTGCAGAAGGCCATGGCTTTTGCACTTGGCCACAGCTGCTGGATTTTTTTTTTGCCTTGGAAGCAGTCATGTTATTCTGATAGGGCTTCATAAGCATTGTGAGGAAAAATACATGGCTGCTGGTATCTGTTGTTCCTGAACCTGGCAGGGGCTTTCACTAATGAAATAAAAAAAAACCAAACATGGGATCAACAACATATTGTGTAAGCTTGAAGGCAGAGGAAAGATGTGTCTGACTTTAACCAGACTTATGCAGATATGGTACAGTGAGGAATGACAATGAAACATAGCTTAGCTTTGTAGCTTTATCATTGTTCTTTGTCCTTGTAGTGCACTCTGGGCAATATAAGGTGTCAAGGAGAGATATGCTCCAAGAGTCTCTAAAAGATTTTTTTTTTGCTGAGATACTAAGTAAAAAAAAAAAAAAAGCCTGATTCATGCTGAGTTCGATGATATCTGCTTAAAATACTGTTTGGGTTCTTGGTAGGAAAAAGGTGGCCAGCATGATGCTAATATCCTTAAACCCCAAACCTGCCTTCTCAGAGCTCTGTGATGATGCTTCATGCAAGGCAGTGCTGCTGTCTTTGTGTACCTGCTGCTTGGAGAGAGAGGAAACCAAATGGTAATGTCAAGTAGTTTGTAAAAAATAAGGAATGTTCTTAATTATTTGATAGTAAGCATGGAAAAAAGTACAGATTCCTTTTCCATGTCAGTGCTGGTTCTGCCCATGGTGGCTTACTGCTCCAGCCCAGAGTGAGACCGGGACAGGCCTAGGCAGTGACTGGGCAGGCTGCTTTTGGGGGGGGTGGGTTACACTTGCATTTTCTTCCTGTGCCTCTTATCTGCTGCACCTGCTCAAGTCCAGGTTTGTTTTCAGACTAAGTGTGTATTGTCATCATTGGCTCCTTTTGTAAGGAACTGTACCTCTGTGACTCCCAAAGCGCTTGGGGGATAGAGGAGGATTAGAAGTTGGTGAGAAAGACCTAATTAGAGGGCAGGCTGTTAACCTGTCCTCCTTACTTTTTCTTAATTGACTTGAATCAGTCAGACTGGCTCCTCTGGTGGCAGTGATACCATCGCTGTTGGGCTGTGGGAGAGACACAGCTCAGCTCTGCTGCTGTTCAGTCAGCATTTGGGTTATTCTGTGCTGCAACATCAAGCTTGAGTAAGTGGATTGCATACCCTGAAGCGGAGAAGAAAGTGGAAATGCTGTATTTGTTGCTTTCAACCCTTTTAGCACAGTGAAAGTACGCGCTATTAAAAGATGATTAAGCGAATCTGTAGAAACACCAGCTGGTTTTCTGGTAGTCAAGTGCTCTGGTGCAGCATGAGCACACAGCGTAGGTAGGCCGCCATGGCAGAGCTCCCTGCTGCACTGCACCCTGCCCGAGTGGGAGGCAGGCTGTGGAAACCAAGCAGAGCTCTCAGCTGGGTAACAAGCTGCTGCTGGCTTCGTGCTCCGGGGTGGCTTAAGCCAGAAGAGCAAGTGTGTGGTGGTTATCAGAAGACTGTAGGGGAGGACGAGTCTATTTTTAGCTTTTTCATGTTGTATGCAAATGATACCTGAATCAGCTGTATATATTTTCTGCAGCTTTTTTAGCCCTCAGCTAATCGGGTTGCCCTTTGGCTCATCAGTGTGGCTGGAATGCTGGCATCTCAGCATGCTCAGTTGCTGCTGGTTTACTTGCTGGCCTGCAAATGGAAGCCCATACACTTGAACTTTATGCTGTGATTTCATGGAAAAGATTACTGTGTGACTATTGCTTTAAGTAACTTTTTTTTTTTTACCCTAACAAAATGGGATTGAATACATATCCATGAAGAGGAAATCAAACCTAGTAGGTAAACATTACCTAGTGTGTTTAGGATTTGGGCTTGGTCCTCTAATCAGATGCTGAGAGGTGCTGAACAAATTGCTGCTGCTGCCTGTGCCTCAGTTTCCATGGCATTGTGGGAATAACAGTGCTGTTTTATGTTAGGTATTGAGATCTGCAGGTGAAAGTTGACCCCAGTTTGATTAGATCTTCCTTCTGCATTAATTAGCTGCCACATTTTCATATGTGAGTAAGTGCAAGCCAAAATCCCAACTTAACCTTGCATTTTACAATCTAAGACTCTTCCTCCTGTTACCCATCACAAAAAATGCCGTTTATGCAGCTAACTTCTATTATACTAGGCAGGTGCAAATTCGCACAACAGGTCTGTTTGCTTATGCATATGTACTTCTGTTCACTGCAGAAAATGATCTGTGAACTGTACTAGTGCTCTGCAACTTGCTGGGTGAGAACCATAGCGCTGCCCTTAACAATAATGTGTCCTGTAGGCCAGATTGAACAGAGCACTGAGTTTCCATTTGTCTGACCCATGAAGCTAACAGGACTTGAAGGGGGTGGGTAGTAGGTGTTTCCCAGCCTGGTGGCTTTTGTCCTGTTGTGTAGTCGGTGACATATAGTTATTTTGTGGTTGTCTGCTTCTGGAGATCCCTACGCCTAAGAAGCAGGTGTGAGTGTGAGTCCTGCTGTTAGAGGTTTGTGAACAGTGCGTGAAGCATGTGCAAAGTTTGCTTGTTAAGACTTGCCAAGTAAATAAGCTGGAAGAAAAAAAACAACCCAAGATGTACATTTTTGAAGGTTGATTTAATTGTTCTTGTTCTGTTCTCTTACAGGTGATTTCCAACCAGAAATCATGAACTGGCACTTCTCACTTCTTTTTCTTCTTGGGACTTTAGCATCTGTGTGTTCCCAGTTCAATTTTTATCCTCTGGAGGAGCTTAGCTCTGATGTTGGAATCCAAGTCTTCAATCAGATAGTGAAAGCTAAGCCTCAGGACAATGTAGTAGTTTCTCCTCATGGGATTGCATCAGTATTGGGGGTGTTGCAGCTGGGTGCGGATGGCAAGACGAAGAAGCAGCTGACAACTATGATGAGATACAGCGTAAATGGTAAGTGATTCCTAAGGGTCTTTGGGTTGGGTGGGTTTTTTCAGGGTTGTGGGGTTTTTTTCGGTGCTTGCTCAGAATCGTTATGCTGTTTTGAGATGGTTTTCAAAGACTGGTAGACTGCATCGTAAACCCAATTAACTCTGTTCACTGAAGCAAAAAATGGACATGTTTGTAGTTAATTGACAATCTGAGTGTAGATATCTACGTACACTTGAACTGGCTTATAAGCAGCTTTGCTGATGATTTCAAGGCCCTGGCTAGAATTACTCATCTTTGCGAACTGCTCTCCCAAAACTGTGCAGAGAGGCTGTACCAGACAGCCCTGAATGTGTTACTCCTAAGATAAAAGGACAGTAAGATTCTTCTTTTCGTGTTGAAGCCAGTGCAAAGTCTAGTCATATAATTGATACTTTCACTCTGATGCTCTTCAGCTTTGTTCACTCATTTCTACTGTTAGGATCCTTGAAACCACAGTTGTCTGAAACCTTCTTGAATCAGACATTTCTGCTTGTCTGTTCCTGACACTGCATGCATCTGTGTTAACATTCTTCTGCCCATGCCCACCCCTCTAGAGGGTGTTGGCTGAAGGTTCTTGCTGCTTTACTTTGCATGCTGAGTATTTTTGTAAGTATTTGCCAGTAAGAGTTAACATCTCAGTGCCACCATTCTGCCTTCCTTCCAGGAGCAGAAAACCCTCCAAGAGGTAAGTGCATTTTAAATCTTGAGCAGTATCGTTGTATAATGTCTTCATTTGCTTTGCTGTTTTGGTTTAAAGCACAGCAAAATGACCTGTCAGCTTAAGTTCTTACTGTTGTAGATTTGAAATCTCTTCATGAGATAATCAACTCTAGGAGCATCTTAATGCTCAAATCATAAGTTCTCACAAAAATTTTGATATGTTATTATCAACTGGTTTTATTTGGCTTACATACTTTCTAATCCTCTCTGTGAGTCACAGAGGTTCTCAAACTTCTCAGAAGGTAGCCTGTACCTTGCTATAGAGGCTTGGTATGGAATGCTACCTGTCTGTTTGCACAAACCTCCTTGCTTTTGTTCAAGATTGCCTTATAGTTCTTTGGCAACTACAGCAACTGCTTTGGAAAGGTAACAGTTGAAAAGTATTTAATCTATCTTTAGCTGTCTTTTAATGCAATTTAGCAGCTGGAAGCAAGGAGGAGAGCCAGCATCATGAGACCAGCCAGCTCTCCCCGGACCACCAGCAAGTGCTCCGTGGACCACCAGTGGTCCACAGAATACAGTTTGAGAACCTCTGTTATGGTATGTTCTCCAAAAGAATTTGCCCGTAATATTGAAGAGTGAACGTGTAGAACTTCATACAAACGGTACTGCTAAAGTATTCATGTTATAAACAGCAAAGCCATTTGAGGCTTTTTCTTATATGCAGCTAAGAGAATAACTCAACTAATTTGTTCCCTTCGTAGCTCTTCTGTTAAGTTTGTCTACATAGGGAGATAGGCAGGAACAATCCCAGACTAAATTGTATTAGGAAACAGAGGGAACTCGTTACTAACGCTGTGAAAATAGCCACTCCAGTATCCTGTCCAATGTAATGGTTCAACGTTATGTTTCTTGTTTGGCAATATCTTCCTGTGTAGACAAATGCTTATTCATAAGCTATAACAACACGGAGAACTGAGTATGATGAACATAGCAGTTCTTCTGTGCTGCCATATGCATTCTCTTGTATGCAGTGAGAGAGCCAACAAGCACTCAGTATGAGCTGCTTTCATATCCTAAACATCTTGACTGTGAATCTTGGAACTCTGTGCTGCTTTTCTTTTTTCTTCTGTAATGACAAGCTGATGTGTTGAGAGACTGACTTCTGCTTGTAGCGAAGTCAGTTTTCTTAAGGCCTGTGTACAAGCCAGAGTCTGGACTTAAACCTTACAGAATTTTTGATAATTTCTTTTGTTCTCTGGTGAATACAGAGGGAGGATACTGAGGCAACTTACGCTTTGTGCTCTGAGATTCAAGACCACCTGGAATTGTCAGCTATGAGCCCTGGACTTTTTCTGTGGTTGCCATATAGCTGACAGGTTGTGGCTTTTATATAGTATGATATGTTCTGAAACAGCATCTTCCATGGAAGTAATTCCTTACTAAGATTGAACCCAATGTTTATCCTTAGTACTGTCTAGAGCACTCTGCAGGCTGCTAAACAGGGAGCAGGCATCACAGTGAAAGTAACATTTCCTGGGAAATGGTATCACTCTTCAGACAAGAGATCCGAAATGTGTATTTTGGAAGCCCTCTCAGAATTGGTATTTTTCTGCTCCAGCACTTTAAATGTCTGACCTTTCATGTCATTAATAGTTGCATATAAAGTAATGGTTTGTCATTCTATTCTAAATTAAACTTGCTGTTCTTTCCAACTAGGAGTTGGTAAAGCCTTAAAGAAGATAAACAGGCTCATAGTCTCAAAAAAGAATAAAGACATTGTTACAATTGCTAATGCAGTATTTGCAAAGAGTGGCTTTAAAATGGAAGTGCCTTTTGTTACAAGGAACAAAGAGGTGTTTCAGTGCAGCGTCAAGAGTGTGGACTTTGAGGAGCCAAACTCAGCCTGCGATTCCATCAACCAGTGGGTGAAAAATGAAACAAGGGGTGAGTACTAGCCAGTACTTGGTGCTTCAGTGACATCTAAGACCTCAGATCTGATTGGGAGTATTGGAGGAGAATAGAGAAGGAAAGAATTTCCTTCTAGTTGAAAACTATCTGTAAGCCAGCATGTATGTTTTTTATAGTCTATTTGCCAGTGATCAGTAGTCTCAGTGCCATAGCAGGTGTACTTGCTTCTCCTGTTCATGATCTTCATTTAATCTGCAGGAAATCCAAGCAGTGTTCTCCTGAAGCTAGGCGTCATCAGATATGAGGGGAAGAGGGAGGAAAAAAAAACCTGAATATATCAGACTTGTAAAAAGCTCTAGGCCAGTTCAGTGTTTGCTCTTAGTACCCTGAATTTTCGCTTTCAAAAATTTCACTGTTATTATTTCAAGATATTTCACTGTTATTAAAAGTAATGATTAGTTGAGGATTTTTAATTAGCACTGCTGTGATAGAACTCCTCACTGCTCAAGTGTGCTGCTGTCCATTTGTCAAGCTTAGATATACTAAAGGCAGAGATGGTGCTTTGCAACACGGTCATACTTTACTTGAATTACACGCTTGGTATCTCACAGGGTTAAAACTGGATGTGAGGAGTGTGTTGCTAATGATGTTGGATGTGCCATTTGTGAAACAGGGCTGTCAAATTCTTTCTCTGCCATGTCACCAGCTTTGCACAGCAACATTACAAGTTGTGTGTGAATGGGGGAAGACCCTCTGTTGAAACTGTTATGACCTGATTAGGTCTGATCACAAGATGGAAAGAGTAAGACCCAGTAAGGTATAGCATCAGTTCATATATTACCTAGATATGTTTAATCCATGTGAATATCTAGAAACCACTTTTTGACAAATAAAAGAATACTATTGACTGCATGGATGTCAAATCTTACACAGTGAATAGCTGGTACATTCACAGACATTCAAAAGGCTTAAAGTAAGGTGTGCTTCACTTTCTTTATGAAAATTGGCTAATATTCTGACAGCAAATCCTTATCTTTCTTTTTTCTTTTTAGGTATGATTGATCAAGTTGTAGCTCCAGATGATGTTGACAGTTTAACCAGACTGGTTCTAGTAAATGCTGTGTATTTCAAAGGCTTATGGAAATCACGGTTTCGACCTGAGAACACAAAGAAGCGGCCGTTTTCCGGAGCTGATGGGAAGATCTACCAAGTTCCTATGTTGTCTCAGTTATCAATCTTCCGCTGTGGTAAGCTCAGTGTTCCCACTGAATACCCCAGAAGGGGTGGTAAGATTTTGCTCTTTTCCTTCGAACTGAAGAGTGTGCTGGCTTACTTATTGTGACTGATACTGGAGAGTTTGTGTGGTTATGAAAGCACCTCGTACTGGTAAGGTAAGAGTGAAGTTGCTATGAAAGGTTGCTCTAGGTCAAGCACTCTCACAAAGTACTTGCCTTATCCTGCTTTTCAAAACAGAAAATGTGAAGTACTGAAATTGACAACCTTATGTATTTCCTAAGCCTTGCAGTAGGAAGAAATTTTTAAGAGACAAGAATGAAGGAGGACTGCCAACAGAAACTTCAGGCTTATCTGCTAATGAGTTGTAAATAAAAGATTGGAGTAGAATTAGTCTGTGTCACAGTGTAAGAAAGAAATGGAACTTGTACAATCAATAGTTCTGAGGGAGCATATGTTCTTCAAATTCAGCTGACGTATTCATCTCGATACAACTAACAGTGTACCTCAAAGCTTCAGCATGTAGTTGTATGGGTAGTAGGCAGAAATTAAGGCTCTGGTGGAAGAATGTTTTTTGTTGCTGTCTGGAACTTAATGTGTTATGTATGCTCTGAGAAACAGGCTTGAGAATAAAACTGGCTATTAAATGCAAAAGAGTGAACAGGAAAGACCCACTGATGAGCTTCTGAATGCCTAATGAGGTTTGGGGGAGATGTGTATGCAGCAGGATAGGCTTCCCACTTATCTGTGGAGTTTGAAGGCAATTCATAATTAAAGACAGACTTTAGCAAGACTATCTGAAAGGGTTTTTTTTTGTTATTTTGTTGATGCTGGTTGAAGATTTCATTATGTTGGCATGAACTTCGTTTAGAAAGGCTATTAATCTAGAAAAGAGCAAGAGAAGATTTAAGTTAAATAGCCACAAGTTAAATTTGAGAAGTCTTAAATACCATCACTTGATTGTGAAGACGGGATCTGTTAAATGTTGTTTCAGTGGCAACAATGGTAGTGTAGAGCAGAGGAGGAAGAGTATTTGATGGTCAGAAAGGTTACTGTGTCACTTTCTTGTAGAAACTTCTGCGACAATGTTTTGATCTTTAGTTCTTATAATGACAGTGGTTCTGAGAATAAAAGAAAACAAATCATAAAGTTTGACACAATTACAGCTTAACAAATATGATAGTACTGGCTTTCTATCAATACAGACTTGCTCTAAGTGTGGTTGTGGCAGAAAGGTTACATTTCTGATGAAGATCTCAGTGTTCAGTTTGCACTGAGTGTGGACTTAAATTAGGGAAAGGGGAAGAAATTCTTACTGGTATCCTAAAATTTTTGTGGAGACTGTCTGTAGTTAGACTGACAAGTTTTCACTTCCTTTAAGAAACCATGTGCCGGAAGTCCCACAGTAACCAGAGGGAGCTTACAGAGTGCTGCTCAAAGCCAGCCTTCCCAGCACCTGCTGTAACTGTTGTTTTTACAACAGTTGACCTTCTCCGTTACATTGAAGTGGCTGCTCTCCTCGTCTTTGAAGGACTTAAAACTGCTTCCTAATGAGATTCTTATTAACCAAGTAAATGCAACTGACTACTTCAGACAGGAGATAGTTTAATCACTTGAAGGAAAAAGGGGTTGTCTACAAGACCTCTTCAGTTTGGAGAGAGATTCTGTTCCTTTTCTTGATCTTTGCTTCCCAGAGCTCCATCAGCTCTGCTACAACTGAGATCTGAACTAGATATCACCAGATTCATAAATCAGCTGAATTGTTGCATAGGTGCTTTTAAGGATGGGATGATGGAACTTGACTGGGGAACAACATGCAGATCAAACACAAATACTATATGCTTCACGTCATCCAAATTATATTGTTTGTCAAGCTAGCATCTGTACCCATACCACTTCTTGATGTACTGCCTAGCTGGAAAGCAGGCGACCTGTGACTCTAGAATCAGTTTTGAGCTGTGGGAAACAGTTTGCTGGTGGACTCCAGTAGCTGCAGATATCTGAAAACAAAACAGACTTAAGGGGTTGTAAGAATTACGGGTCGTCATCTCCATTTGTTTTTTTTTAGGTACTACAAGTACTCCAAATGAGCTGTGGTATAACATAATTGAATTGCCGTACCACGGGGAAATGATAAGCATGTTGATTGCTTTGCCTACGGAAAGCACAACACCACTCTCTGCTATCATTCCACACATCAGCACAAAGACAATAGGAAGCTGGATGACAACCATGGTGGCGAAAAGAGTGCAGGTTATTTTACCCAAGTAAGTACAAGTGTCACCCACTTCTCCCTGGGGAAGTGTTTTGGAGTCAGTATGTGTATACATCCTCTGACAGGAGAAGAACGTGGCACTTCAGGTAACTTTCTCACATACTACTGACACATTCTTTTTGTTTCTTCTCGTTAGGTTTACAGCAGTAGCAGAAACAGATTTAAAGGACCCTCTGAAAGCACTTGGTATTACAGATATGTTTGATGAGTCAAAGGCAAACTTTGCAAAAATAACAAGTAAGTTGTTTTACTGAATTTGTGGTGATCTTTATTCATAGTTTCTGGCACTAAGTGAAGTGCTGTTTTACCAGTGTAGTTGTCTGTTTTGTCTTGGATAAGTGTTACCATGACACTGGAGCAAAGCTCTGGCTTGTACTCAGCCAAGCATGGCTTCTTGCTTCTATTCAATACTGTAGTGTCTTTTTTTTTTTTCCCTTTCTGCCTTGCATTACAGTAATAAATCATGTTGGTCAGCTTCACAAAGTTAAGATTTTTGTTACGGTCTGGGGGGTCTTAAGCATTGTCTAAAATCCAATGCAGGACTTAATACTTCAGATCATTACTGAAGTTAGTGGCAATATTTAATTTTCCCTAAAGTGTGCACTTAGTAATTTGAATTTTCTTGAGCAGCAGGAAACAAATGGACTGAACATCTAGCTTAGGGTACTGGACCAAACCAGAACTAAATACATCCTATCTGAAAATAGGATGTAGACGTTAGAGTCATAAGCTTGACAAAATGTCACCTTATCTCTGTTCTCAATTTCGATCAAATTCTTCATGTGCTCCTACAGAGATGTTACAGAAAAGCTTGCATGGTGCTTGCTTGCCTGATTTGTGGAACAAATTCCTGTTTCAGTGAAAGTGAAGTGTTTTGCTAAGTGCTTTAATCCCACCCTGCCCCTCAACACTGAGATAAATGGAAGGGTGACTTACCTTCAGGTAAAGAAATGACTGGGGAAAAAAATACCCACTAACAGTAAAGCAAAAATCTGAACTCACTTGTCCTTAATAAAACTAAAAATGCAAGTGCATACTTCTAACACATAATAAAATCAAAGCCTAGTAAATGAGAAGTGAGGAGTAAATAGCTTTTTGTTTGTGATTATGGACTTAGTGATTGTATCCAGTGTTCTACACTGCAGCATCGGGATTTAAGCAGGATTATAGCAGCTTCTGTTATTTGCCGTGCTAGCTACAAGATTTTTTAATTTTAATTTATTTTTTCAGGAACAGAAGGTCTTCATGTATCTCATGTACTGCAGAAGACAAAAATTGAAGTTAGTGAAGATGGAACCAAAGCTTCTGCAGCAACAAGTAAGTCACTGTACTGATAAAGTGGCAGTCAGGAAAACTGGATTAACAGACAATATCACTAAGCAAAGATAGCCTACTTCAATACCATTGCAAGAAAGTGCTTACTTCAGATTAAATTACATGGTGTTCTGAAGTTGCATAACAACATCACTTGTTAATATTGATCAGAACACTGGTGTCATGTAGGAACTATAAACAGGTTTGCTTTTTTGGGGTACGTTTTTTTTTTTTGATAGCTCTTGCTTTGGCCACCAGTATAAAGTTCATTGCTATCTAGGTGGCAAAGAACAGTAAGCTGCTATATCCTTTGTATGTGATTTCTAGTAATGTCCTTCCACCTTCTTATGAGTTGTTTTTGCTTTTTTATGGTTCCTATGAGAATAAAATGTGACTTGTGCTTCTTTAAATGTTTGAGTGGATTTTAGCCATTCATCTCTACCTATGCAAGCTTCTAGTGTACATGAGGAGGTTTCACTTCAATAGAGTACTGGCTGTGTTTATGTTAATTTCTTTACTTAACTTCAAACCTTGTCTCTTTTGCAAGCTGCAATTTTAATAGCCAGGTCATCTCCTCCTTGGTTCATAGTAGACAGACCATTTGTATTCTTCATCCGGCACAATCCTACAGGTAAGCAGTGCTTCTTTTAAACAAAACTAAATACATAGCTGCAACAGACAAAATTGCCAGCTGGGAGGAGTCTAGACTACTTAAAAGTTGTTGTGTTGGGAGGAGGGTGAGAGATTTTAAAATACATTCCCAGTATTTTTTTTAATACCTTTAATATTGTATTATCTTTAGAATACAACTTTGTATTGGCTGTAAACTGGCATGGCAAGTTTATGGGTGAAGAAGAATACAATTTTTTAACAGTCATAGCTCCCCTGAGTGGAAAGGAAATATCTCTGTTTACTGATAACAAACTCAGTGAATAGGGCTCAACTTTATGACAGACTGCAAAATAGTGATGGGACGACGTATAGCAATAAGGGACTTCAGGAATCTGGAATGTTGTCCTGGCCTACTGTGAACAAATCTGAGTGTACAAACATAGTGGTAATGGTCTTACTAGAGCATGAGTTGACTCTTGCTCTAGCAGAGCTGACCCAATTATTTTGAGTTGACATCTACTTCTTACAGTGACGTGTCTTGATAGATAAGCTAGTTATGGGGGGAACAAGATGCAGCTGCCAGCACGGGGGAGGATTAGGCTCCTGGCAGCAGTCCCTATCCCAGGGCTGTACACACCAGAAGACACTTTGTCTCCAGAAATATGACCAGCCTCCTATCCAAACATACACTTCTCTGCTGTCTACTCAGAGCTCACAAATTTGGGGGAGGCTAGACAAGACTGTGATGAGGTGGCTCAACTGTGCTCTGTGGGTTCTATGCTCTCATGGAAAAATTTCACTGTACTTGCAGACTGTGGTAACCCTTGTTTCCATTTCATTCCCTCAGGTACAATCTTGTTTATGGGACAAATAAACAAACCTTGAATGTGGAAGACCTTCTTCAAGAAGTGAACAGACTCATGTGACACACCCCTGTTCTGTTAAATATTTTGTACGTTACTCTGACTTCACTCAAGAACTAGTGTTAACCACTGACTAGGTTTTGAAACGGGAGTCAACGTAGTTCTGGCTTTGTGGGGGGAGAAACACAGTTTGAAAGCTACAGTATGTCTTTGAAATGTCTAAAAGATTCTCTGAACTACTGAATGGTTACCCATGCTAACAAACTTTTGAGCTTTTTCTGTATCTACTAAGAATTTTATGTATGGCTTTTGTGAGAGGATTTTAACAAAGAATGTTAAACATTTCTATTAATGTTGGTTTCTTCTTGTGTGTGGAAAAGGTCTAATTTTGTAGATACCCCTGTCAAGATTACTTCTGATTCTTGAGAATCTTGATACCCGGGTGTTCTTGGTAGAAATAGATTAAAAGTTCTAGCAGTTTTTATTTTATATAGTGCATGTATCACTGAGAGTTTTAAAACTAATGTGGTGTTAGATACACATCGCGTTGTCCTGTCTTAATGTAATGTAAACTTGTCATTGCTAGATTGCTAGTATACACTTTCTATTGGATTTAAATTTTATATTTGTTTTTGTACAAAGGAAAAAAATAAAACTGCATTATGAACAGTCAGTGCTGTGAGTTGTGGATGTGCTGGAAGGCATTTGGGTCCAGACCCCACTGAAGCTATTGTTTGAAACTTCCTTCTGAAATGAAAGACAGGTTGTCTTATTCTGGTGGCTTTATTTAGGTAGAAAATATGCCATATGTCATCCTGCTGTGGATGAATTATACAGAGGCTCAGTGCCTGAAGAGCAACCTCCTTGTATTTACCACACCTAAGTTACTGCTGAAACTGCCACATGAGGACACCTTAGTGCTCCCTTGAGTCTTTCCTCCTCCTTCCTGTGATGTAGGTTATATGCGCACTTGTATATCTTCGGTACTTCCATGGGCACAAAACTCATAAAAGCAGCAGTAAATTATTTTGGCGTGTCACAGATGGTTCTTTGTATGGAAGCATGCTGTTCTGCTGCTCTAGCAGCCTAGGGATTTGGATGGAAAAACTAATGTCTGATATTAGCTGTTTCTCCTAAGGATGCTTTCCCAGTAAGAAGTGACTATCTTACGGTGATGTGGGGGGAGAAATTCCTGCAGTGTTTCATGGGCTCAGCACTGGTTTAAGATGATTGCATGTTTCCACAAACTTCAGAATGAAAGAGCTGATCTTCCTTGACAGGTGAGAATGCAAGGTCAGGTCAGCAAGCTTCTAGCAGAATATACCTGGCTGTGTTATGGATGACCAGTGATAACCTGACACAAAAACTAGGATGAGATTTCATTATCTACTGCTGCATGTAAAGCACAGGTACCAACTTAAGAGTGAGAGAGAGAGAGGAAGAAGCTCTGCGAGGAGAATGTCTGGTTCTAACTGCTGATTTTTTTTTTTTTTTTTCCCCCCTTTGCAATAATCAACTAAATACTTCTGAATGAACTGTTTTGTCTTTTTTTTTTTTTTTTTTTTTAATGGGACATGTTAGCTGACTGTGGCAATTCCCATAAGCTGGGAGCTGTGTTCTTTCCACACACTTTCTTTTTTGGGCAGGCACTGCCACAGTATGTTTCCTACACTCTGCTTGAAAGAGGCCAATGGAAAATCTTACATGATCTGCTTCCTTCCTATCTTGTCTAAGAGAAAGTGTGCCGTGCAGGCAGCAAGAAAAGGCTCTAGATGTGTGACTGATATAATTACGAATTCTAGTGCTGAGTTAGGAAAGCTCTCAGCTAGCTTAACTGTGCTTACTTTCAATTTCTTATGCCCTGTGGAGCTAAGGAACAAAAGTAATAAAAGATTTGAGTGTGGCATAGTAACAGTGTCCCTTAGTGTTGGTTTGTCTTGTCTTCTGTCTAACTCAGGTGTGGTTTCTCCTGCAAAAACTGACAATTGATGTCTCAAACTATAAAGCTAGGAACTGGGTTTCACAAAGCCTGTTGTATGTATTGCAAAGTGAAAAGCAGCTACCGGGATGTGAAGCACCTTTCTTGCACAGTAGGATTGTATTTTAGAATAGCAGCACTGCTGTTCTAAAAATTAGGAGAGAATTAATTTTCCAGTTGTTTCTATTTGATTTCTGGTAAGAATTCAAATATTAAGGGGTTAGTACTCAAACTGAACTCCCTCAGTGCTAGCACACAGAGGCCGTGTGTGTTCTGCGCAGCAAGAGCAAGCTTGGAATATGGATTTGGGCTAGAAAAATGCAGTGAGTTAAGTTTTAAGGTTTGCCTTAACACAGGTTCTCTGTGAAGAACTTCTAGGCCCTTCTGTTAGTCTAGAAGTGGCTTGTGAAATGATTGCTTACTACGCTGAATGAAGGGTATTTTCAATTTCCTCTCAATCAGGACAAAACTGTTTGCTGAAGAACACATCTCTAAATAATCAGCTTGATGGGGCCTGGGCTGCCTGAACAAACAGGTGGGGAATGTCCCATGCACCAGTTACTTTGGGAGCTTTTAAGGCTCTGCAGTGTGTGGGTGAAATGTATTGCAGGTCAGAAAAAAAAAGGCTTTTTAGCTCTACTGTTACTGACGCTCAAGTATCATTATTTAAGTGCTGGGAAATAAAAGTTTAAGCATTTTTTTTTTTAATCTTTGCATATGGACTGGATAAAGAAGGTCAGGATGAGGGAAATTGGAAGAAGAGGCTGGGAGGGAAGGTGTTAGCTTCTGAAATCTTGCTTCTTTTTAATACTATAAAAATACTATCCCAGCCCTTCAGTTCCTTGAGTTATTTCATATCGAATTTCCAGCCCTGCTGGAACTATTTCAGTGTTGTGTGTGTGCTGGCTGTAGTTTTATTAACCCTTCCTGTAACAGTTATCTGCTTCTGAAAGGTTTTTGGGAATCTGCCTTCTGACTTCAGTGTCTAATGGTTTTTTTCTTTGCCTTCAGGAATGTGAAGCCTAATAGGAATGCTCATGCTGCTCAGGCCTACTTCTGTCTCTTCCTGTGTTATTCCCAATTGCTTCACAGCTGAACTTCATCTTCCCTGAAAGCCTGGTCACATGTGTCCCTGAGCCCCAGCAACCCTGAGAACAGGAGCTATCCACATGTACAGGCAGAGGGATGTTGTTAGCACTGACTCTGACTCCATGCTGGACTTTGTGCAAGAAGTGTCCTCAAGGAGGAACAGAAATGGTGAGAGACTGAATGTGTAAAGCTCGTAACTTAATGCTGTGCAGGTAATTCAGGAAGGAATATGATATCGTGACAGGAGTAACTTCATGGAAAGAGTTTTACAGTCCCATTCTGTGTCTGCTGCTGGCTTGCTGTAACTGGCTCCCTTCCCTAGGTATGCCTCCGCTTCACTGATGTTAAAAGTGGAGATAATTCATCTGTTGTAAACTCCTCTGAGATAGAAAGCCCAATATGTGTTTCCTAAGCCAGATCTGTCATGAAGAAAGTGGTTATTTATAAAGTAATTTGGAAGAAAAAAATAGCTGGCTAGGAATCTGCTAAACCGTTTCAACTTTGCTTTCATTACTTCACAGAGCTCTAAAAAGGTTGCTTTTCTTTTGCAACTTCCACTTTTCATTTACACTTTGTAGTTCTCAAATCCTGTGTGCTGGACGTAGTGGGGAGGGTAGTATGAAAGGATAACTGCTGTTCCTCCTCTGGCATCACAATGAACGCCCTGCTGGAAGCCCTCTTCTGACACGTCTGCCTTGTCTCCCAGCAGCACAGCAGGTTAATAAAGATGAAAAAGAAAAGAAATTCAAATACGTCTTTGTAAGCAGCATTCTAAATACTCTCCCTTGCGCTTCAAAGAAAAGAAATCCCTTTGGCTTTAAGTCCAGCTCCATCATTTTAATCTGTATTGTTTATTAATATAAACGCTACCAAAAAGTACAACCCATACTAGTTAAAACCTGTCTGGCAATGGTAATTTACATTATTGCTGTGGTGCTGGGTGATGGTCTCTGGTACTGGATGTGGCACTCAGGAAGAGATGAGCCCTACTAAATCAGTAAGAGTGATGCAGTCTTCCCACCACTCCGGGAGGCTGCTGTTAAAGATGACGACAGAACACGGATTTCCTTGCTATTTGTTCTGCCTACCGCTTCAACCAGATGGGCATCAGTCAGTTAATAGATGACAATTTTTTTGTGGCCTCTTGACTAACAGTGCTTTTTTACGTGCTGCAGACATAGAGCCCTGTTGAGTGGACACAACAACTGTGAGCGAAGTCTTAGTGCTACAGTGTCCTTAATGTCTGTCACATTGTACCCAAGCTCCCATGAATGCTGTTTTTACCTTCAAGGCCATAGTATGGATATCTGTGCCACTGTAAGATCCGCAAGACCTTTTCTGGGGAGGTATGACACTTACTGATGTTTTCCTGATGTTCCTGGAGCCCGAGGAGTGGCTGTGAGCACAGTGAGGCGGTGGGTGGTGTGACAGTGACAGCAGGTCACCTCTGCTGCTGCAGGCTCCTTTCTTTATTGCCGGTGAAAATGCACACAGCTCATGAAAGTGTTGGGAAAAAAAAAAAGAAAAGAAAAGAAAAAAAGGCTTTTCCTTGGGGGGCACTTAGCACGGCTCGTGGGGGACACAGGCGCCCGCCGCCAAGCGTCCCGCAGCGCCCTCTAGCGGCCTCTAGTTGCCTCGTCCCTCAGCGCGGCCGGCGGGAGAGGCGCTGTCGCTGCCGTACTCCACAGCGCACGGCCGCCGCGCACCGGACGCTACGTCAGCGTAGGGCGTGCGGCGCTACGCGGCGCAGCTCGGCGGGGCGGGGCGGGGCGGTCGGCGCGCCGTCAGCTCCGCGCCAACATGGCGGCGGAGATCCACTCGCGGCCGCAGAGCAGCCGGCCCGTGCTGCTCAGCAAGGTGGAGGGGCATCAGGACGTGGTGAGCGCCGCGCTGCTCATCCCCAAGGAGGACGGCGTCATCACGGCCAGCGAGGACAGGTAGGGGGCGGCCGGGGCCGCTCAGGGAGTGCCGGAAGCACTGAGCGCGGCGGCAGCGGGGGCTGTGAGGGTTCGGGGCGCGTGTGCTCCTCAGGCGGTGCGGTTGAGTGCTGAGCCGTTAAACGCTTTCGTTACCTCAGAGCGCAGAGTGCGTGCTGGAAGCTGTGTGCCCGCTTTGGAAGGGGTGCGGGGGAAGCGTTGTGTGCTCCCGCAGCACGCGGGGAGCAGGAGCTGCTTTCTGAGTCTGGTTCCGGAGCTCAGCGGGGCTCCGTAGGGCTCCAAACGCAATTCTGTGCCGCGTGAAGAGGTAGACAGCTTTCTGCACTCGGTCATCTCTATGTACGTTCGTCAGGGTTTTGTTTCTGACCCTGGGAAGCAGCAGCACGCGTTGCCGGGGCTCAGCAGTCATTGCTCCTGGTTTGCAGAGGTGTTCGCGTGCGCCCAGCGGTTCTGGCTTCGGCTGGAAGGTGGGCTTGGTCTCTGCCCTTCCCGCAGAGAAAAGCTGGGCAGCAGGTTTGGGATGAGACGGAGCAAATTTCTTCTCTGTTCAGCCTGTGCGTGTGTGGTGTAGTAGGCTTTCGAGTGGCAGTGTGAGCTGAATCGTAACGTGCTTGCATTGAGTTTGCTTTGATGTGCTTCGCAAGGAAGAGATAAAGGAGGAGAGATTCTGAAGGGTTCGCTTCTGATTTAACCCAGAGAAGAAGTTGCATGGTAGAGGCTGGCAGGGGCCTGTAGCACACAGTGCTGCTGTTTAACCTTCGAGGAATGATGCTGAAGGTTAGCAGCCTGCATGCTTAGATTACACTGATAAGGGCTGAGAATGCAGCTGCATCTTTATCTCGGCGTGTTTGGATGTCTGTTACAGAGCTGTACGAAGAGGAGACAGGCTGCCGTCCACCTTTGGTGTGTGTTAATTTCACAGCTTTGTGCTCCTGAAGTTAAATTCTTGCGGCCTGCCTTAGTGAGGGAGCTGCTGAGATCTTAAAGCTCGGACACTGCTGTGCTGTGCTGCCTTACTCGGAGGTACCTCCCGCAATATATCAAAGCCTACTTGCTCACACATGTTTCACCTACAGCTCAACACGTTATCAAACTTTTTACTCTCCTGTTTGTCCCATAAAAACGGGGCGTAGGTGCTAATGCTGCAGAACTGATGCTGCCACTGGCAGCGTGCACGTACAGAGTTCAGGAAGCAGAGAGTTGCAGTGTCCAACTCCTTTGAGCAGCGTACCAAAACAGTGGGGCCAAAGGATTTTTCATTAAATCTTAATAAGCTGGCAAGCATTTCAGAGTAACCAGTTACAAAAGTGTGTTTACAAGTTAGGTAGCGAGGAAAGCGTTATTGGTGTGCAAACATCCTCCGTGTACACTGTGGATTATCTTTATGAGTAAAGTGTTGGAGTTCTTTCTATTTCAAGTGATATTTTCTACGTAAAGAAGTAATAGTTCTGTTTTTATTTGTGGAAAAAAAAAATACCATAGCAGGCCTGTGAATACCAATACAGATCTAGCGTGCTCTGAAGCCCCAGAAGAGGCAGGAATCTGCTGTTGTCTGTGTTTTCAGTTGGGGAACTTAGCGTTTGTGATGCTTTCCCAGAAGGTTCCTCGCAAGGATGATTACTCTATGCTGCTGCGGGCGCCCTGCTTGCCCCCAGCTCCCGCGCTGCATCTGGGACTGCTTGCACAGCTCAGCCCGCTGTGGGTGAGGTCTGGCTGCTCACAGCTGGCTTGTATGGCTTCTCAGGGCTGAGAAGGAGCGTGGGCTGCACGGCTCTGTGATGGTCAGATCTCGACCTTTGTGTTCTCAGCAAACAAATGGCACGATAAGTGTTTCCCAGCTGCAGCTGGGGATACTGAGGGATAGTGAGGTAGTGTAGGGGCCCCTCGGTGCGGCAGGGTGAAGGTTCTGCATCGATAGTGGCCCATCAGGCTCTGTAGGGATTGTAGCATACCTGAGCACGGGTGCTCTGTGACAGTCGGCAGCTGCTGTTGCATTGCAATTGCTGCTTAAATTGCAGTATTCGTTTTTCTGGTTGTGGGATTTAGATGCTGGTCAAAACTAATGCTTTAATGAGTAGAAGTGGACAAAAAACATCAGCTGCCAGCTGTGTCCTTGAACTTGCATTGCACTGTGGTTAAACCAGATTCCTTTCGCTGTTTTGGGAACACAGTCAATAGCAGCCTGCATACTTCTACTTTATTTTGACTGCCAGAAAAATGCAATCTTCTGTTCCTGCCAGAAAACCAACTGTTAGTGATTGATCTCAGGTAGGAAAGCAGTTGTTAGTGGTGTGAATGTGTTTGAAAGATGGGGCTGGTGTAGCGGCACAGTCCCTGTACATCTGTTTGTGCTGGAATGAGTTGGGATTCTAATCTTCCACCTCCACTTTTTGTCTGACACATGCATTTGGCTTTAGAGGGCTGTATACCTTGCATGAGCCGCAAATGCTGTAGGAATGCTGAAGGATTTTCTTCTCCCTGTCCAACCTCCAGACTTTTTCTTCATCACTGTCTGGTGCTTACTTGTTCTGTTAATGAAACACTGGGGAACAAAGAAAATCACTAGAAGTTGTCACGACCACATTCGGCATTGCTTCAAGATGGTTTTGTGTTTTGTATTACTGTGAAACAAACAAACAAAACCCCTTTGACTTGTTCTACAAATAATAATCAATGTTAGGGGAGTTCACAGGCCTTAAAAATATGTTCATCCCCCCACTCTCAAATACCCAAGTTTGTTGTAATTTAAAAGGTGTGTGTCTATCTCTGAGTGGTCCTTAATGCATTTTGACATTTTTGCATCCGTACTGAGACTACCTGCAAACAAACCTGTGTTTTTCTGGGCCCTTAACAGGGAGTGCATGTAGAAAAGTGAGTAGCAGCCAGGTGTTCTCTGGCACTGGGCACAGGGCCTGCTGATTAAGTGAAAACCCAGTTGTGAGCAGAGTGCTTAAGACTTGAGTTGATGCTGTGGTTCTGGTGATAAAACAGATTTGTGGTAGAAGGACACTGTGGAGGTGGTATTATTGGAGAATTTGCTTAGTTCTTTAAGCTGGAACTGGTATTTCACAAACAAATTCTCCCGAGGAGAAGGAGACAGGCCATAGCTAGGGATCTGTAGGAGAGAGAACTGAGAAGTGGGATCTTGACACGGGCTGTCAGTGAACTGCTGTGAGGCCATCACCTCAGATTTTGCTGAGAGCTTTATTTGATTAGACAGAAAGCTGTCTAACTGCTTATCTTTGCAGGCATGAATTTAGTGAAGTCTAACATACTTAAACCATAGTAAGAAGCTTTCAGAAGTCAATTTTGCTGGCTTTGGCAACTGTTTGCTTAGGCTGACAACTTTAGGAAGCGACTGTATTGTTAATGATGATTGTGGAAATTATGCTTCTCAGAAATTTGTTTAGAAAAAGCTTATCCTTGCTTCCTTCGTGTGAATTCCCAGTCCAGTGCAATTGAGCAGAATACTGGGAGGAAGCAGAGCTTAACGGGGAAGAATCAACGATGCGTTGTGTCAATTGCTGTAGTAAATCTTAGTCTGTTTACTTCAAAAATAATTACTTGATTTTGGGTAGAGATGAATGAGTTGGTGTAAGCTACCATCTGAGATGTTCAGAACGGTTTAGTTTGAGTATGGTAGAGCTGTTTAACTGCTTAAAAAAGCAAAGCTCTGCTACAGCTGGCGCTGGAAATGTAAGGAAGATGTGGATGCACGTTGCTGGGAAGTGGTGGCTGAAGTGTTAGCTTTTTGACCATGAGGTAAATCCATACCGTGAGGGTGTGGATTAGAGTAGGGAGGAAGTATTAGTTTTTTAGAGACAATCTTAATGCAAAGCATTAAGTGGAGTAATATGCATTTGCTACTGAAGCTGGTGAAAAAGTGTATCTTCAAAAGCTGAAAATCTTAATTGTTTTGAGGCAGTGTGTACTGTAACGATTTCATGTTTTAGAAGAGGGAAGTAGAACATTAAGGATGTGGGTATTGTGTGCTGTAATTTATGAGTGGTCTTTTAAAGGAAAACTCTTGCAGGATTTACAGAATTAGAGTGCTACCTTTACATCTTCAACCTGTCTGAAAAGTTCTACTCCTGATGCAAGACACTTGTTGTCTTCTATGCTCTTGTTAAACTCTTAATGATGATCTGATGTGGTTCAGCAAATCCAGCCCTGATTTGAAGTCTCTTGAAGTTGTTTCCAGATACCTGTGTTTACAGATCACTTAGGCTTCCATTAGGAATGAGGAAGTTGAAAGAAAGAAGACACAGAGCAGTTTGTAGAGAGAGTTTCAAGTAGACCTGTAATAACTTTAATACTGTCTACACGTGTACTCTTTTCTTGATGTGAGTTCCCTTCAAGTGTGTCTGTTGTAGGATTGTGTTTAATTAACGTTAACTTTCTACTTCATTGCTGATTCTGTTTTATCCCTGGAGCTGATATTTAAGTAATAACTGGTTCAGGCACAGGAGGTGATGCACTTATAAACGTCCTCTCACTCTTCCCACAACACAGAACAATACGAGTATGGCTGAAGAGAGACAGCGGACAGTACTGGCCCAGCATCTATCACACCATGTCATGTAAGTAAAATGTTGGAGATGGTAAGTGATGGCCAAGCGCAGTGTACTTCTTTCCTCAAGTACTGGATTCACTGGGTGACCTTTAATTTGGTAACTTTGCAGCAGCTCTCCCTCAGGCTTTAATTTGAAACTAGCTGTGTTCTGTTACAAACCAGATCCTTCACCAGGTAGGTTGCTGTGTGGATCTGCTGCTGACAAATAGCTCATCAGCTGAATAAGCAGATTTTTCAGACTGTTAACTGAAAGAATGTTCTCTGCTCCCCAAGATATATATTTTTTATTACTTTTAAACATTTGGATAATTAAGAAATTACTATTGATTAGCTGCTTCAGTTCTGTGTTGATCCTGAGTGTCAGTACTAGGAGTCACCCAGCATGAATGTTTCACTATAAGCTCTTTAATGTGGAATTCCTGCCTAGGTATCTATTGTATTTATAAAAAGGCAGAATACCACAATGAAGTCAATCATCAGTAAAATTAAAGATCGTCTTTGGAATGACAATTTCTGAAATAATTTGTGTTCAAATATTAAATGAAGACCGAAGAGTTGTTCTCCCTAATGATCTGTGTCTTTTCAGCTGTAGACTGAGTAGCCTGGGATCTAGATTGAAAATGCCAACTGTAATTGGTTTGGTTTTTTTTTCCTGATAGCTGGTCTGACCTTCAGCAGTTGTTCCATTTGTCAGTTCTCAAAACAGACTATTCAGATTGAGCTCTAAAAAGGTTTTAACAGAATAAAGCCTATCTGAAGTAATGGATTTGTCCCTGATCCAGGCTGCCCTGTAGCTTTAAAAGTCTAAATACACTTAAGGCTGTGTTTTCTGAGGATGTTAGAGGAGCTGGCATTGGTTTAGAACACTGTATTCTTGTAATTTTCAAGTTAAGTAACTTCAGCGGGCTTGCTCTTTTTTTTGACAGCTCCATGTTCAGCCATGGCTTATCATCATGAGAGCAGGCGAATATTTGTAGGCCAGGATAATGGAGCCATCATGGTAAGTTGCTTGACTTTTTTTCAGTATGTGGATCGGAATTGCTTAGATTGTCTGTGAGCATCAAATGTTGCTGGCAGCTGATAATTTGTTTTCTTTCCCTTTTCTTTGGAATGCAGTGATTATTAAATGGCTGAACTCCTTGACAGTTCACCTGAGTTGCATGTGGGAGGACTGCAAAGAAGGATTTCCCTGTGTAGATGTGAGCTAGCTAGCCTCTAGAAATCACTGAGGCATTAGTGTAGCAGTGAGCCTGGGTTATTATGCTTTGTAGGGAATTATTTCAAGAAGTATATTAAGTCGGGTGAAGTGCCTTGATGGTACACTAACAGGGTTTGCGATGCAGCTGGCATGTATCTGTTCAGAAGTATTGATCTGCCCGTATCTAGTTACACATGTATTTCTGAATTGGCTTGCTGCAGGCTTTTTGAAACTATGTTGAAATGTCAACACGGGTCCTGAATGTATGAGAGGCAGGGTTAGGTTCAGTGCATCATTCCCTTTCATGCGTGCCCAGAGAAATGTATGTTCTCTTCTTTTACAGTAGTTGTCTTTCTGTTTTGGTTATACACAAGCTGTAGTTTCTCATTTGCCCCACAGGGGCAAAATAGAAAGCAAGTTTTTATTTTTCCCATCTTTTCTTGGCAAAGGAGGGAAAGTCCCATGATTTTCAGATGTTACAGTGGGTTTTTCTTCTCTTTGAAGATAAGGTCAAAATAATAAGTGTTCTGTAAGGAGACGGGGTATTAAATGAAAGTCAGAAATACAAATAGTTAGCTATCACTAAGATAAACTTTAAAATTTTTGTATATTCTAATGGATCAAATAGAGAATACTCTCCTTTATATTTGTCTCTTTGTTATGAAGTCTCATACCTTAAAAATATTACAAGATGCCGTTCTGTTTGTTCCTGCTGGGAACTAATGAGGTCTCATCTCTTCCTATAGTATTTCCTCAGAAAATACTCTGTGGTAAAAATGCATGTTAGTATAATAGCTGTAATTTGCAGCTGGCATATGAATGTGCCGTGCTTCAGCCTGAAAAACTGCTGCTATGCAAATTCTGTTCTGTGAGGTTATTGCTCTTTTTTTGTGTGCCACTCTTTCCAGTGTTGCTGCTACATCTTTGCTAACAGTTCCACTTTGATTTTAGGAGTTTCATATTTCAGAAGACTTCAATAAGATGAACTTTGTGAAGACCTATCCAGGTGAACTGTTAACCAGTGTCTACACTAATATATGCATGAAGGAAGGGCTTCTGCAATGCTTGGGAAACTGGGCAGTGTCACAGATTTATAAAGTTCAAATACTCCAGTTGTCATTTAGTTGGGAGTAACCACCAGAAGATAAACATTGTTATTGAGTAATCTTCAGTCAGCTGAGGCCAAATTGCAGTCATTACCATAGTTCAGTGCATCATTAGCTTGCACATGTAATGAACCAGATCTGACAAGTTCAGATTTTACTCTTGAAGTGACATAGCTATCTGTGTGTAGGGCAAGAGCTTTCTAGAGGTGTGCCTTGATACTTGCAAGTTCCATTCTTACATTCTGTAATCACGGGGCTAGATTACTTCTAGCTAAAGGTGAGAGTCTCTGCCTTCTCTGTCTTCGGGAGTGCAGCAGGGGTGAAAAAAGACCTTTTCTGGCGCATGGGAAATAGGGATCATTTTAGGGTTTATGAAGGTCATATTTTCAGCATTTGTGCATCCTTGAAAGAAATATAAAACACAATTGCTGGTTACAATTGGAATGATAATGTGGAAGACCTGATGGAGACCCTTTAAAAGCTGCAGATTATGTAGCGGAACAAAGTACAGTGTGTCTTATGACTCCCTGACACCAATAGAAGCAATGTTCTTGCTTACAAGAACAAGGCTTTGTTCTTATAGCAACAAGGCTCCCTTTATCCTAAAGTAGATGACTTCTCAACTCATTCAGTAAAGTAGTTACATCTTAGGGGTCAGGGGAGAGTTCTTTCTAAAGCTCATGTAACTTCTTGCTTAGTGGTAGCGTTCTAAACGAAGCCAGTGGGGTTTGGTTGTTATCATGGGTACCAGTTTGAAAGCTGAGGATTAGACAGACCTTCAGGTTCTGAAAATAGTGAGTCTGAGTATAGCTCCTCTGGGATCAGGAAAAAGAGACACTTAAAACATTTAAGCTTTTTGGATGTACTGCATTATTCCCAATGAGTCCTTGCTTTCTAACTAGAGGTTTACCTGCTGCTTAATCAGAGTATTTCAGGTATCTGGGCTGAACTCAGCTTTTCTGTCCATGGGAGAAAGGCTTAAGTCAGCTGACTGGTGTGTTTGATTCACTTATGCTATTCACAAGGCACGTACCAAACAGCACAATTCTAGCCTTTTAAATTAGCCCGCGGGCAATTGTAATGTGATGGTATGACATTGCTCAGATATCATCTTTGACCTCTGTCTCTCTGCTTATGAGCACAAGAACACGTCAGTTTCTAGGAAAAACTAGCCAGAATCTTTTTCTTTCCACAGCTCATCAGAATCGAGTGTCTGCTATTACCTTCTGCCTGACATCAGAGTGGGTTATCAGCACTGGTCATGACAAGTGCGTCAGCTGGATGTGTACCAGGAGTGGGAATATGCTGGGCAGACATTACTTCACCTCTTGGGCTTCATGTCTGCAGTATCCTCTGTAAATGACTGGTGCCCATGAACTGGAAAAGTACCCTGCTTAGCTCAGTTTGTTCCTTTTTATCTGAAAAGCTGGTGTTCAAGTCTCTTGCAAGTCTGCAGACCTTTATTTGATGCGATATTAAGTACTGCTGCTTCTGTTAGCTTTTGTTAAATTGTAGAGGGGATGTTGTGACTTTGAGTTGTAGAAACCTTAATGTGTACTAGTTCCTGATTTTGAGATGTTAGTCTGTGTGTCTTGTGGAAGTGACTAGTAGCTGTCTTTGCAGCTTGGCCTGTGTTCTTTCTAGTCAAGTCACTTATGACACCAACGCACACTAGCATCTGTTGAACAATCTGTAACCTACAAGTCAGATTGAGACTTAATTCAGTGCTACTAGTAATTTTTGTGCAGTTTGCTTTTCTGCAAATTGCTTTTAACTGCAGCGTTTGTAGCTTGAGAATTCTTCCTGTCTTTTCAGCTGTAAGTACTTCAGGGTATTCTTTGTCCTATGTAAGAGACATACAAACCCAGTAGTTCGTATGTCAGAACTTCTGAACATGGATTTAAATCCCATAAATCCTAAAACTACTTCTTATCACTTGTTAATGGTAGCAGTTCAGATGTGGGCCTGCAGTGTCTGGCGGTACTGGCTGATGTATGAGGATTAATGACAGTGAAGTTATAGAACTGACTTGATTCAAAATGTGAAAGTGATCAACTACTTCTCCTCAAAAATAAAATGAAACAACCCTCTAGAATGACCATATGTCTGTATAGTGCTGAGAAGCTAGGAGGAAGGCTAGCTGCTAGTAGCTTGTCTTGCTTTTTTAGGGTCTCATCTTCATACAGCCTGCCTTAGCAACTGAAGAACAGACAAAGCTGTATTGTAGCTGTTTTGCTTATTGCTGCTGTCTTTCTTCCAGAAGTTTTATGTCCTGCAAACACACTGCTCACCTTGGCTGAGTATAACACAGAATTGGGTTAATACTGGTGTGCATAGTGTGTGACTAGCTCACAGAGCAGTCTGATGCTTCAGAGCTTCACTGAATGCCATAGGGTTTCAGGTTAGCAGTACTGTAAATACTGGAACAGTTTATTATGAAGAGGAAAGCATATGACTTTTTCTATCGAGATCAAAGAAAATTTGCACTGTAGACCGTGGCATTTGAAAATGCATTTAATTGATCGTGCCTTTGACTTCAGTTTTGGAAGAACTGGCTTCCTGACGCGTGTGCTAGTTGCTTGATTTCTCTATCGGGAGGATCCTTGGTATTCATTTGTTAATGATCCTATATGTAAGCTCCTGAAAAGCACAGCAGAGTGCCTCTTCTTTACTGGATTAACAGGGATTATGCTAGCATGAACTTCCAAGATGAGGAAAGGATCGCAAATTCAGGAACTTAATGGATTTGCTCAAAGTGACTCATTTGTCTCAAGATTTTTGAAGGCTTAAGAGATTTCAAAATGTTGTTGGATTGCAAAACCTCTGCTCCTTTTTTTTGGTGAACTTCTTGGTACTCTGACTTCTTAAGAGTTAGTCTTTTCTGTTGTGGAGAATAGGCTGCATTGCTAGCAGCTCCTTGTGTTTTTTTGTGTGATTGCAGAAGGACAGGTGAGTTAATACACCACTCCGGGGTTACATGGTGTCAGCTGTATGTTTTTCTTAGTTCTTATTTCCTGAATAACATCCATCTTCTAGATGTGGAAAACGGTCTGATTCCATCCAGCTTTCTATCATTTAGTCTTTGGATACCTTAGTTCCATAGTAAGAAGGGTGGAATATCTGAAAACTGTTGTGATGTAAACTTGTGACCTTGTTCTACTGGGATGTATTGTGGCATTTGTGACAGTATTCCTTGGCAGAACTTTCTCTTAAATACTATTCAGTCTTCAGTAGTGCGTTCAAGGACCTGCATCAGGAAGCTTGAAACTGGAGAGCAGAGAGCATAATTAGATATCTCTTGTTTTCAGTAGCTAGAGCAACGACACGTGCTTCTACTGGTAAGGTAGACTGGCTGAGGAAGGTCAGCATCCTTGCATTTTGCTTTTCTGTTCTGGGAGTGCTAACCACTATAACATGCTAGGAGACTGAGTGTTTGTAGAGACAATTACTAGATCAGAATCTGAATAGCACCCAGTGACCAATGGAATAATTTTGCTGGTAGATCAGGATCTGAATAGCACCCAGTGACCAATGGAATAATTTTGCTGGTAGCTCTATAATACAACAAGTACCCTAAGGCATCTCTTGTGGAAGATCACAAGTATGTTCCATAAATACGTGCTAGGAATGGTTTAAGTCTACTTAGATTGTCTTACGTGATGGGATGGATTACCCAATGGCTTCTCCAATGGCTTATATCTGTCGTTTCCCATACTGTCTTTCTTGTATATGCATGGAAGGGTGAGAAGAGAGAAATGAAAGTATTAAGCTAATACAGCTTCCAGCCCTCTTAGAGGTAGTTATGTAAATGTTTATCTGGTGTACTAAGATGTTCTTTTCCAATTTGTGTTGACTTTTTAGCTGACATGTATGCTGTGTTTCAGTCTCTTTAAATACTTTTGAGAACAAACGAGGTTTCTCCTTGACTGATGGTCAGATATGATTATGAAACTCGCTATGCGTTTGTTGGAGATTATTCTGGACAGATCACTCTCCTGAAGCTTGAGCAGAACACATGCTCAATTATCACAACACTCAAAGGGCATGAAGGTAAGGTAACTCTTTCTCTTGATTCCAATTGACCCAGATTATAACGCCTTATTGCAAATCAGGATGAGGCACTTGGGTGGCTATGTGCCTCGTGAGGATACATACTGCATAAAAAAGCTAGTACAGCTTTTTAAAGCTACACAAGTTAACTACTTCTTTAAGAACAGATGCATCCCTGCTGTGGGGAAATTTTAGTCTTCCATATACTTACAAGTATGTTCACTGTCGATAGAAAAAATAAAGGCATTTAGTTGAGTAGTTAAGTGCAACTTATCCACTAGATGGCCACCTTTAAAAACTTTAGTCTCCTTAAATCTGAAGAGAAAGCACTAGAATATGTTGCTTTCCCTTTCCTTTTGAGGGCCCCCTTGCTCTGGTCATTGTTACGAGATTTTATTTTGTGATTTCCTGTGTTTAGCAGAAGCTAAACTATATCCAAGAAATGTAGAGCCTTCTCGAATCAACTGTCTGGTGAAAGACAAGTGTCTCATCTCATGTTGTATAGCTGGAACCCTTATCAGATGAAGAACAAAGTTGTCTAACATGATATGGAGCCATCATCTGCAGTAGTGAGCAAGGCAAGAATGCAGACTTATGGAGAGAACATGTGATTTACAATCGTGCTGAAGGAAATAAGACAGTAACTGTTATGATACTGACAACTTTCATTATCAGCTGACTAATTTGCATTTGGGTAGGGCTGAATTTATGTGGTCATGAGTATCTGTCCTATTGGGAAAGGCTGCCTTTTCTAATAGCTGTAAGTATAGAGTAGACTTTGCTGAAGCTGGGTAGACTCCTGCTTTGCAGATGGCTGTGAAATGACAGTGCTGGCTTTGAGTAGGAAAGGCATATAGAAATTTTCAAATGATAAATGCTTTCAAGCAGCTTCAGATTGCTTCAGTTAAGTGTAAAATAATCCTCCTGGCCCTGCTTTACCTCTGTGTATTTTGCATCAGTCTGTATTCAAATATATCTCCTTGATAGATGGTATTGTTAGTCTGGAAGCAGTATGTCTGGATGTCACAGTGCATATTCTATCTGTTGGGTTGCAGTGAGCTTATATATATAAGCTTTGACTTACATATAAATTTCTTGAGTGGTCCTCAAAGCTAATAGCTAACCTAGTATAAAAGTTGGTTAAACCGGAGAGACAGGAACAGGTTTTTCTTACATTGCCATATTTTGAGCTTTTCCGTCTTTTTTTTTTTTTTTTTCTTTTTCCCCTTCTTAAAGCAAACCAGATGGTGCAGCCTGTTTCCGACATGTCTGTGTAATATCCCCCAGGCCTGGTAACTCGAAACCTGAATGGCAGCGAGTTTGCTGAGTTACAGCAGTGTGTGCTAGACTTCAAAGGTCTCACTTTGACTTGTTTCCTTTCCGGTGCTTGCTTTAACTGACTGTGTAAGCAAGCAGTGTTTACTTTGCAGTTTGAGTGGCTTTAGAGCTTATCCCTCAAAAGTCAACTTCCAGAATTCTCCGTACTTAGTAGGCCACTCTATGTGATGCTGAAAATAACATCTAAATTGCCTTGGATGGGACAGGTGGTCACTGTTCTCAGAGATAACTACTCCCAAATGTGTCAGTCTGGAAATGATAATAGCCCTGAGAGACAGATCTCTTGCTGCAGAGAGCTGGAAGGAAATGATTTGGGCTATAATTACTTCTCATCTTGCTTTCAGACAAGACTGTATAATAACTGAGCAATGGAAGGGTGCTTTAGTTAAAGGGAAGGATGTCTGTAAGCAGGGGGGAAGAAAAATTCCCACAACCATAAGAGTGTAGGTGGCATGAGTGACAAAATTACTACTTCAGTCTCCTATCTACGTATCAGATTTAGTTTGACTTGTGCTGTTGGATGTCTGAATTCTTCATTGGAATGAGGAGAGGCACAGTCAGGTTGGGCCTTCTGGAAGTGATTCTGTAGTTCAGTACGTAGTGTTGAAATTTGCTGACAGACTCCCAGTTAAATCGTCACTTAGTTTCTTATTCCAACTGTTTTCATGTTAAAAGTAGTAATGGGCTTGGTTTCCCTGTGAATACTGTGAGCTGAGTCTGTAACCACTGACTGAGCACCTTACTGTATTCTGGATACTAGTCTCTGCTTGGAAAGCTTTAATACTTTTCACCTTCCAAAGATCACATAATAACCTGCCAGCTCCTAAAACCAGGTGGACAAATACGAGGGGCAGAAAACTGATAACTCTCAAACTTTCTGCTTTGCTTCTTTCTTCCTCAGAATGGTTTTGTTCTGTCACTGGTTCTTTGCCTCTCTAGCGAGACTACTTTTTGCTGTTGCGTGCTGTCCTTTGCCTTAAGGCTTTAAATACTTGCTACTGTAGTAAAGGGAGTATGTCAGGTTTCACTTTAATAGCACTTATTCCCTTAGACCTAACTTCAGAATGTTCTTTTATAGGAAGTATTACTTCCCTGTGGTGGGATCCTGTTCAGCGACTGCTCTTCTCAGGTGCTTCTGATCACAGCATCATCATGTGGGATATTGGTGGAAGGAAAGGGAGAACGCTGCTGCTCCAGGGCCATCAGTATGTAATGGTGTCTTGTCTTTTTTGAATATTCTGTAACAAACACAGAGTCCTGGGAAGACTAAACAGCATGGCAAGATGTTTAAATCTTTGTGAATAAAGAAGAGAACTGTTTGCATAACTGAAGACGTCTGAGGAAGAAAGGATAATCAGTACTAGGAAAGCAGTTACTGATGATGGTTTTTTGGGCATGTTTGGTGCTTCTAAATCATGGGTAATGAGGAGGTGATATAAAAGTAGTCCTCAATCACCTTGCTTGAGCTTTTACATAGAGATGCATGCTTCTGTATTGTGAACACTTCACTGAGTTACTTGTGAGGATCTGAGAGGTGATAAACTGAATTACTGGAGTGTGTCTCTAGACTTCATAAAAGCATGTTACGTGTTCACTGTTCTGTGGATTACGTGGTTGTCTGTATTTAATCAACTCAGTATTTTGGGGGAGACGACACTACCTAGCTGCTTCTCTTAAATCTAGGCCTTAATTCATTCTGTCAGGACGCTCACCACTGAAGATAAGTTTTACTTAGAGATGCAATGGTTATAAAGATCATGTTGATGTTTAAAGATGTATTCATATGGTGCATTTTCCTCTTGTCTGATTTGTAGATGCCTCCATCTACCTTTGATCAAGACTCATAGCCTTAGCCCTACAACTTTTGTTAAATCTTGAGAATTCATTTTTATGACTAATGAACTAATTATAGAGTACTGGTAACAAAAGTGTAACTGGCGTCAGTGACTGGAGGACTTTATACTGCTGTTACTGCTGCACCCATGCTCTGAAGCCAATTACACTCAGCTCACTGTCAGTGCTTTCTGCCAGCACATGTTCATGGAGCTGTTACCTCTGGTGTTCAGGACAAGCCTGTAAGAACACTGTTCTAGTCAACATCCCGATGCTAGATGCTAGAGTAGTGCTTACGTGCCAGCATCAATTCACTCATCATCATAGCTCTCTGTAGACTTAACAAAAAGTGTTTGGAAATGAGTTTTGGCTTTCTAGGTAAGTTTACAATGATAAATCAGGGTTGTCTGGGAAACTAAGCTTTATTAAATGCTTATGGATAAATAATGTGTGCTCTGTTTGCAGTGACAAGGTACAGGCTATCTGTTACATTCAGCTGACACGACAGCTAGTATCTTGCTCAGCTGATGGAGGAATTGCTGTCTGGAACATGGATATCAGCCGAGAGGAGGTAAGATCATGTTCTAGGTAAAAGATATATTTTTGCTTTTCTTCTTGACATGGCTTTTCTTGGTCTGTTACTTTGGCTGTTTTCCTTGTGGTGCCTGAAGCGTTAAGACTGAATGATGTCTTTAAAACCTGCTCTATTCTTGTGGCTGTCCATACTGTGTTCTGGAGTATTAGTGACTTCATCCATGTTTGTGATTGAAAGCAATTGGCTTCTTAAGTGATTAGGAAAACAAGATGCAGCCATTCTTTCTCTTCTAGATTAACACAGCTCTTAAATAATAGACAATTTTAATGCAATTAAAAGAACGCAGTTAACTTAGAAACACCTGTGATGTCTCAGAACTTGTTGGAAAAACAGAACCAAGCCTAATCCAAAAGCAAAGCAATGAAATGTTCGTAGGATGCTGAACATACTGCCTTTGAAGAATTAGCTAATAAGTCATGTCATAAGGTATCTATATAATGATATGCAGTAAGGCACATAAGATCAGAAGACAAAGATATTTATTTAGAAGGAATGGTAACTCCACTGACAGCTGTACCTATTGATCTTGGCCATTTCCAACTGTATGGTAGTAGCAGTACTCGCAGTCTTGTGGCCTCCTTAATGCCTGAAAATAAAGAAGAGCAAGAGTTCCTGCCCTTCTGTTAGGGAGAGCTAGGAAGTTAAACTGGTGTCTTAAAAAAAAAAAAAAAAAAAAACAACAAAAACAAAGCACTGTTAAGTGAAAACAGCTATTGTAAGCAACAGGAGCAATATGAAAATTTCACCTGACGGAGTGAGAATTTATTTCCTCTGTTTTCCTCCATACTCCCCAGTTCCCATGCTGGACATGTTACCACCCTTTACAATATTTTCCACTAGCGTGGTGAAAGGAAGGGGATGTAATCCAGGTTGAAGATCTACAGTCTGGACATCTGGTATTAATAAGTGTTTATGGCGAGATGGTGCAACTGACAGTGTTATTTTATTACTATCAGTAATGGACGTAAGTGGACTGAGGACAAATGCTTCATGGTTGTTCCAGCTTTCCTGCTGTCAGGTTTCAGGGAGAGACCCCCACTGGATGCTTAAAGTTGTATGTGGTGTACATGTTCCTGTTCAAGTCCATGTGCTGGAAAAATTCTTGACTTTCTTTCTATCCCTTAAAGTATCCAAGTGTGACAAAATGTGTGAAAGCTCTATTTTCATTTGACATAGTCCATTTATGGCAAGAAAATTACGTGCTGGTAGGAGGAATGCTTAATGAAAACGTGGACAGGATGGCAAATGCATATGATTTCTTAATTATTTTTAACTGTGATCCTAGGGAAGCAGAAAAGATCATTGCTTGCATAATTTACTTCTGGAATTCCCAGCAGAGGAGCATGCTTGCCTTGTAGCTTTTACAACTTAGATTGGAAGTCGTCTAGGCAGCAAAAGCTGCAGCATTTGAATGTTTGAATTTATTTCCGTATCTATACAGCTTTGGGCCTACAAAGTATCGGAGGTGTGTAGCTCTTGATAACAAATAACTGTAGGACTTAAGATTCTGTTTGTGTTTTGTACGAAACTTCCTGAGTACTCTACCCAAGGTAATGTATTGTGTCAATATCCAGAGCTGAGACAGGGCATTTTTCCAAGTAAAACTTCACTGTGGGTTCTTAAAACAAACTTCCTTGTCTGAGAGAAAAGAATTCCAATTACTTTCATCCTTTTTGTTTTACAGGCTCCTCAGTGGCTGGAGAGTGATTCCTGTCAGAAGTGTGAGCAACCTTTCTTTTGGAATATAAAGCAAATGTGGGACACAAAGACATTAGGGTTGAGACAGGTGAGATCACTCGTTTGAGTGCTTTGCTGTACTTCAACATTTAAGCAAAAAGCAAACAGAATATCACTAACACAGTTAGGTTTCTGTACTGTTGGCATTTTTGCTCCTTCAAATTGAGTGTTTATTGAGAGCTCGCAGCTTCTGGGTAATGCTAAAAGAAACTTTATAACTCTGTGAGAAGTGTTGCATCAAACTTGTAGCCCTGCTTAAAGAAGGCTGTGCTGGGAGTGCACTGTTGGGTTTCTGTGAATTTTTCTGTGTGCTGGAGATGTGGACAGATGTTGCTTAAGTGTTGTGTAAAGTAACACAAAATTCCCCGAATCTGAAGAAACTGCAGCCTAACATGTTGCAGAGTACCCAGTTCAGTGAAGCAGTGGTGGCCCTTCTTTTACTAGACAGCAGTGTGAAACATTTCCAGAGAGCTTTGTACTGAGGCTCTCTGTTTCTGGCTTTCTTGGGGTCATATTTCCTTGGTTGGCAGTCCAGTCCTTTCTCCTCTGTTCCTGTAAGATTGTGAAAGGAGAAAAGATGGGCAGGAAGGATACAGAGGTAAACCTGCTGGTGGCAAGAAAGCCATGCAGAACATCAGAGCATTTGGGTTGAGCTTCCTTTCATGGAAGGCTTCCTTGCATGTTGTTACTCAACAGATATTTGATAAAAAAGTCGAGAGGTACAATGTAATGATTTTTTGGTTTGTCTTCTCTTCCTGGAAGCATCACTGCAGAAAATGTGGGCAAGCAGTATGTGGCAAGTGTAGTACCAAACGGTCAAGTTACCCAATCATGGGATTTGAGTTCCAAGTCCGTGTCTGTGATTCCTGTTTTGAGTCAATCAAGGATGAAGAGTGAGTATTTAGGAGTAATAATCAAAGTGATGCTGCTGAGATGCTGAAACTCTTGTGCTTGCTGTCCGTCTTCACGTAGTGTTCTGCTAAGCTGACTCTGTGCTAATAGGCTGCCTTTGCTTTGGGCACTCAAAGCAGTATAATGGCAGAGATTCCTTAACTCTGCAAGTGGATTTAGACCAGATGTGGTATTAAAGCTCTTATATCCAGTTTATTCTTATTCAGGAGCTCAGATCTAAGGTTGAAACAAATTCATCTCTATTTCTTTGTAGGTAAGGGCTATTGATTGCACGTAAAATTGCTAAATGGGTGGTTGATAATGCATCACAAATTCCAGGCTGTATGTGCATTAGTTTATGTATAGTTACTGAAAGTTGTTTCTTCAACAGTGTTTTTCACAGCCCAACATTACTTTCCTATTCAAGCAAATTGGGCTAGACATCATTTGCTGTCTTACTAGGCAGAGCTGTGAAGGAGCACTCTTTATCTTGATACCAGAAAGATTTTTGAAAAGGAAATGCTGTACCCTACCTGACTCACAGTAGTCAGCACTTAAAAATGTAATGAGGAAGAATACTGCAATTTGTTTAGGTAATTTCCCCCTTCTGATCCAGTGTTTTTCACAGTCAGGCAGGGAAGTGCAGGAATTGTCACACCTGTATAACTAATTATACAAGCAGTGCCTTAACATGACTCACTGATTTAATTCTGTCCCCTTTAATGTGGCACTGCACTTCTCTGGACTAATTTTTTACTACTTATATTGGAACCTCATTTTGCGCTGCTGTGATGGCACCATCAGACTTCATCTCATGGCTGAGTTTTGTTTGAACTGTTCTGTTGCAGCCGTACTTCCCTGGCAACCTTTCATGAAGGAAAGCACAACATTTCACACATGTCCATGGATGTCTCCAGAGGACTAATGGTCACCTGTGGGAGTGATCGAATTGTGAAGGTATTCAAGTCCCTCCTTCCTCCATTAGAGAAATTTAGTAGAGAACTGATGTTTGTATTTACTTTTTTCTTTCTGACAACTGCTGCTATAAAGCTAACTGCTGTATGTAGCAAGAATCAGATCTGTTGCAGTCTGTCCTTTGTGCAGCTGAATAAGGAAATAATTGCAAGTCCACTGTACAGAGTCTAGCTGTTCAAAGTGGTTACCATTGGTGCCTTCTGGACAGGCAGAGTAGGTGTCAGTAGTAGCAGAATCTGCTCGTGGTCTTAGAAATGTAGACATGATGGAAAGTGCAGGCTCTGAGCTTCCTGGCTTCTTGGAGCACTGCCACTTAAAACCCTGCCTATGAAACAGTGACTTGGAAATCAGACTGATGTAGAAACTTGTTATGTTTAAGCTATACGTTCTCCCTGTTAGCCAGAACTGAGTCTGTTCCAGGCTGTCCCTGTTGTTTTCTAAGTACGTTTATATCAAACTTCATACGAACTGCAGAGAACTGCTACAAGGTAGATTTTCTGAGCCCAAGGTTTGGCAGTTGGTTTGAAAGGTTGGTGTGCCTCCTTGTCCTCCTCAAATCCAGTTTAAACAGAATTTGCTACCTTATGTCCAGAGAGGTCTTCGTCTGCTTCTGTGCCTGTTAGAGAAATATCTTTTAGGTCTCGCTGTTGCTATATAATTCTCCACGTTATTTTCTTCTAGATCTGGGACATGACGCCAGTAGTTGGTTGCAGCCTTGCAACTGGCTTCTCTTCACGTTGATCTAATACCTGACAGGTTTATGCACCTTATGTACAGCAATATGCACCCAATGAGTGGAATCCTTCTTAAGAATATTACCGCAAACACTGGTTGCTTGGTTCTTCTGCTGCTGTTCCGGGATGGACGGTCACGTCTGTAGAGCACAGCTCTTCTGTTGGGCTCACCAGGAGTCTCCTTGGTGCGGAAGTGCAGTTTCTCAACCTCTTGGACTAATGTAAAACAGCTTACCTGCAATATGACACCTTGATGGAAGGACCTGTTGTTACTTGATTGACATGTAGTGTTAACAATGTGCTATCTCTGCTGATATATCTTGTACAGATACTTTGTAGCTTCAACTTATCAGAGTAAAATGAGTATAGTACATTCAGTTTGTTCAAGTAGTGAAATAACTTATTCTCTCTTCCAAAAAGCAATCCAGTAGAAATAGTTTTGAGCAGTCACTGTTTATACTGCCTCCAAAAGGTATGTTGGTTATTCCTATGGAAGGAGGAAATACTTCAGAGTGGCAGGTAGCTTCTTTCAGATGAGATAGTAAGAAAACCTTTGAGCATACAAGATTTCCTTTATTGACTTTCTTGTAGTGTCTGTCTTCAAATTGAGTCACCAGTGAAATCACTTCTGTGGACAAATGTTTAGGTAGCTGGTAATTCTTCAAACACTTCTAGGCTCTTAAGTAGAGTTTTAGCATAGCTAACAAACTTCTGTAGGTCTTACTAAAATGTGCAGCCCAACTACTCTAAAGACAGGCCATAGGTATGAGCTGTATGCTTTGACAATTCTGTGATGCTGTTAGAATGGGAAGCTAAGTAAATCTGCCTTGTTAAACGCTGTGGCTAAGAAAAAATGGCCAGCTAAACCTTAGAGACTTTTTCCTGTGGAAAGGCTGATGTTTCTTTAATTGTAGGTAGCCTGTCTCTGCTAAAATGCAGCATACGTTTAAATACTGCCTTGGTGTTGCCTAAAACTGATAAATACTGAGACCTTCCAGAGCAGTAGCTACTGAGATGCAGAACAGCTGCTGGTTTTTGCCCTGCACCCAAGTCTGTTAAGTCTAAGATCTGTGTTGATCCTTCCCTATTTCAAAGCTGAGAAGTATGAAGAGGAACTGGGAGGCTTTAATAACTGTATTTGGCACATACAGGAATAACTGAGATTAGCAATAAATTGGTCTGTCAGTTGTATGAATTTCCTACTTTTGAACACTGAAAAGAAGCTCGGGTATAATTTGTCAGAGCTCTAAGCTTCGAGCTATTTAGATTTCTCTGAAAACAGGTGTGTACTTATGAAGACAAAATGTGGGTAGGTCAGCTGGCCCAGAGTACGTAGTGTTGCACAACTGCCAAAGGTAGCAGGCACTTTCTGGCAGAGGACTGAGAGGGTTAGACTGACTTTAAGGCAGCAACGATCAAGTGGTGCTATGCGTGTTAGTGAATTCAAGTCCTAGTTGTCTAACTTGACACTAATAATCTGCATCGGACCATGCTGTAGGTTAAAGTCTATGAAGATCATGGTGTAACTAATAAACCATGATTCTCTTCTATTTTAAGCTGAAAAGCTGATAGTCTTCAAAGGGGCATTAGAATCCAGAATATGGTAGTTACTGTTATCCTGGATCTGGCTTTGTCTACCTTTCCCTGTCCCTTCTCCACAAGTTTTGCTAGGAGTCATTTAATTTGCCAGGTGTGTTAAGCCAGTGAAAAATAAATCTGTCTTTTGTGTCAATCCCAAAAATTGTCTTGCCTTCAATTTAGGGTTTAGCACTTGTCAAACTGATTTGATTCATCCCTTGGTACATGCTGCGTAGCTCGCATTTCTGTTGGTAAAAGTTTATTTCTTCTTATAGAGGGAAGGTCAGCTTTTACTAGAAAAAATGACAGCTTTCTGCTCTGAAGGCCCTTCACCCTTGTAAATCAGGAAGGAAGTGTTTGGAGGGAGTAAGCAAGCTCTGGTAACACACTGTGCATTCACTTTCAGACTTCTTCCTATCTGATTTTGGAAGAGAATGGGAGACTTCTTCCTTGTTTAGGGCAGAACATGAATGACATGGATAGAGCTGTTCCAGATGCTCCATGCTGTGGTAAGGAGGATCTGGGGCTGTGTGTTAAGCTGGAAGCGTAGTGTAGCTGAGGGATGAATAGCCTTTTTCTTTTAAGTCCCAGCATTCTGTAACTCACACACCAATTATAGCAACTCCTTTGCAGCCAGTATTCTTGAGCTTCAGCCTTTTTAGTTCCAATTAGTCAGCGTTTCCCAAATCAGCATGCAGCTCCCTCCCCTTTTTTGTGAGTACTTCCACTTCTTGACAACCACTTATCTTACATTAAGGTATTGACACTAGATAATATATTCTCTACTACATATTCTTAAACCTAAGGAATCTATTTTCTATAATTGATATACTTAAATATAGTGTCAGTTCAGATATAGCAAGAAAACTATGGCTGCTGAGTCATTAGTCATTTAAATATACTCTTGGTGTTAAACGAGTAATGCTTACAAACCACTATAGAGATGGTGTTTGGGTTTATAAACAGCTCTCTTGAATACACATACTCTCATGAAACTGAACATCAGCTATGTCAGCTCAAGTGTGCAATTACTGAGAAAGCTTGATTTGAAGCTTTACTAATATTGCTTGTATAACCTCTTTCACTGGGGGCAGGGAAGGGGAGCAAAGGATATTAGTATGTGCTCAGTCTTTACTAGTTGTATTTCTGTACTTCGCATAGTTAAGCAATGCTACATAAATCTGTCCCCTGCTCCTTCTCGTCTGTTTTTTAAAACTTTGATTACATGTACAATAAAATATTTCTTGATATTCACTTAGTCTATTTGGATGATCCATCTTTTCTTTCATTGTATGAATGAACGACACCCGTTCTACACTGTCTCCTTCAGACAGCCCGCATCCAAATTCTGAGTTGGGGGAATGATTTGTCAGATGAACGAGCCACAACACAAGGCCCACGATGAACCAGTGAGCCTAGAGACAAAAGCTGCTGAATGGTCCCAGCTAGGGATGGACAGTTGTACTCCCTATCTTGTGTCCTTGCCAGCTCGTGCACACCTTTTCCACGGTTCATCTCGTTCTTCAGACGCATGCAAAGATTCTTACAGCACAGTACCAGAGGATTAACCCCTGCCTGAGGTGTTAAGAGAAATTCCAATTTATGATAGATGGTTTAAGTAGAGTCAACAACGTGATAGATAGAGGACACCAACTGCAGCCACAGGATCTGGTTACAGTTGTTTCATGATACTTCTTCACAGAAGAAGGATGTAGACGAGCAGGGAAGCATCCTTATGCCCCACAGTTGTTCACAGCCTCGAATGTAGCACTGGGTGCTGTGTAACACAGGCCAACACTCAGGCATTCTGTGATGTAGCTTAATGCTCCCCAGAATATTTAAGAGCAGTAGAAGGAATCTGGAAGTGTTTGACGAGCTCTTTCTGCCTCTAAAAGGTAGTTGAATGGCTTATACAGAATAATTCCGCAATTTTAACAAGATGTCTCATTTTAATCGCCTTATTCCTTACCTTTCCCAAAGCAGATTGTTCCCTAGCTGCAACAAAGACTTGACCAGAAACAAGCAATCTGTTAATGATCAGAAAAGTCAGAAAAGCTTCTTCATAGGTCTCTGTGGGCCATCACATAATAGCTTGTAAATAATTCATCTGAACTCTAGATTGGTTGAGTATTCAAATATTTGAGAACTGTAAATGAGGTCCTTGTAGTGAAAATGATAAAATACATGTACTGGTTTTGTAAGTGGGAACGCATAGCTGAACACTTTCCACAGTCCTTACGTGATTTGCAACAATATAAGCTGTGTGGCAACCCTAGCAGTGAGATTTTTTTGCTGTGGTGTTGACTTACGCAACGGACAGACTGCATAATAAGCTGGGCTTGGGAAAGACACTGATTTTTTTTTCTCTTAACATTGATCAGATTTACATCTACATGCTAGAATGAAAGCTCTAAGGGCTATTTTGTTTGAGCAGATTTGAAGTCTCAGGTTCAGAATGGCTCGGCTAACAGTGAAATCCCACAGTCATTAGAAAACGATGAACTTCTCCCCACTTCGTTTATTTAAATATTACTATTGATCATCAACTGTTTTCAGTGGATTGCAACTGGCTTTTTGAGGCTTTATCTGCTCCTTGTGTGATTACCCAAAGCAGCAACACATCTCTTCAGTGAGTGAAACCAAATGATCCTGCATGTTTTACCCCCTTGGAGAAAATAAGGCTGCAGTCTCTAGGTAGCTGTGCGGGCAACTACACTGTTGAGATGCAAAAGCTGATAGCTGATCAAATGTTATTATTTACGCAACTGAAGAAATTATTAGCATAGTATCACTAATGAAACCTATATATTCTCATAAATGTATTTTATCAAATAATAAATATGAGGTCATTAGGACCTTTGCTTTTTGGCACGGGGTTTGGAACGTGATGATCCTTGAGGTCCCTTTCAACCCTGGAAGCCGTTCTAGGACTTTGCTTACAAAGCAGGAGGTTTCCTTTCCCTCAGCGTGGCTCAGAGTTGCCATAACTGATGAATCTCCAGCATGCCTGCGTACTCAGGCTGCAGTAAGATCTCTTACTGGTTTTGCTCTATAACTGCACCTGCACAGAAAACACAGATGAGATTTTCTGACTTACTCTTTATGCGATGGTACGAACTTGGGTGGGATTGTCTGGCTCGTCTGCAGAATCGTATGTTCATCTTTGAGTTGCTGCCTGTCACACGGATTGTATGGGTTACCTTACATCTAGCCCAATAGCTGAATTATTTAGTCCTGTTGATTTTGTTTAGAGAGGTCCTAGTATGCTAAGAAACACGTTTTGTGTAAGACATCGAGAGGCTTAGGATTGCTTTAGCACTTACCCAGTCCAAAACCAGTTGAATTGGTGTAGAAATACAGGTTAATTCTAGAATTTTTCACCTGTGTTTTTAATGTGATCTTTCCCTTCTTCCTCTGAAATGCTTTATGCTCTGCTATGCAGTTTTTCAGGAAGCTGAGCTAATGTTATGCACTTTTCCCTCTGCTTTACCTTGCTTATAGGGAAAGATACAGATTAGGGTTAAAATTGCTCTGAACTTTGCTCCCACGGCTGCATGATCCTCATGCACCTATACTGATCTTTGTTTTCTGAAGCCTGTTTTCCTTATGATTTTGTCTAGTCTTAAGATCTATGTGTATGTATCTGTCTAAAGTCTTTCAAACATTCATGAACTGAAGTGCATCTTCTGATCAGGAGTGGGCACTGTTTGCCAGCGTTCCTTAACATAGTTGCTGCTAAGCTAAACCTACTTCTCTATTCTAGTCACTGTCTTTTGTCTCTGTTCTCATTACATTTCTCCTTCTTTCTCTCTTAGTTTATGGCTCCTTCTCCAGGTTTCTAATGCAGCAGCGTGTCTCTGTTGGGTTTTGGCTCCTTGTGATGGATGATGTGAGCTCTTGGAGCGTGAGTGAACTGCTTGCCTGAGCCTTCTGAGCTGTAAGCGTGAGCTGGCCTTGCAGTGGCTGAATGAAGGCAGCAGATGTGGAAGGTGAGTGCCTTTAGCAGTTGTCCTGTTACCTCATCCTCAGTTACAAGACTGATCGGTACTTGTGGAATGTTCCATTTAAATGTTGATCTGTTAGGCATAATCTAAAATAAGGAAACAAGGCTGTAAACTGCGTTCATTGTGGCCCTTTTGAGGAGAAGAAATGCTGGGGATATGAACATGCTCATAGACAGTAAGGGGTGTTTTAATCCTACAACGAAACTGAAGAGACTTGGGAAGGACAAAACATCAAACAGCAGCACGGTTAGAGCATGCAAAGGCATTCGGGCCTTCCAGTTAAGGGAATGAAGGAAGGAGACTCCGAATCCAAGAGATGGTAACTCGACTGAACGCAACAGGGCTACAATAACACAATAATTCTACTTCTGTGAAGAAGTGGAATTCCAGATAAAGCTTTACTAATCTCTATTTTGTGGCCTGCTCTCAGTTTTATACATCTCTGAAACGGACTAAGACACTACTTAGTACTCTTCAAGTCCTTATGTACCCCTATCACTTTTCTACAGGCTGTAACAATTTCAGGCTGCTATTTTTAACGCTTTACCAGTACCTTAAATTACTTAAACGTTAGAACTAAGTACTGGACATTTATTTCTACTGATGAAGTGTCAAAATCTATGGCACAGATAAATAATTCTATTTGTTCTTTAGATATATTAGTGCTTGTTCTGCCATTGAATTGTGGAAAACGCAGATCTTGTGAGCAAATGAGGAAAAGGGAACATACAAAAAGCAGGGGAGAGCTGTCTGGAAAAATACAAACCCCTGCTTAGAAATACAAGTGTTAAATTGCTTCTTTATTGATCCAAAGTGCAATTAAAAGCTGCCTCCTGCAGCTGAATTTAGATTGGGCTTTTAAATTGTTTCTTTCCTCTATGGATCTAGTATCAAGTGGAAAAAAACCTTCACAGCGGGTCTCCTGGAAAGTCACCAGGGAGCGTTCCTCCGCCGGAACCTCTCGGTTCACAACGCGCTGCTTTACCTGAACTAGCGGCTCTGTTTGCCTGCCAGAAATCGCAGTTCAGGTGCTGAAGAAGTGAGGCGGTGGCTGGAATCAGTGTAAATGGTCAGCGCCCTGCTTCACTCCGCGTCAGCACAGGGACTTCTCCCTGCCACGAAAGGGATGTTTCAGATGGAGCTTCTGCGGGATTTTAGAAGGAAATCAGGATGTTGTATATTGTTCCCTCCCTAATACAAAGCGCGCTGCAGGTCTAGGACCCCCATCAGTCCAGAACATCCGACTTCCAAATAAATAACATCGAAACTCACCCAAACTTACACCTCACATCAGCACTTCTCCGCGCACAAGGCTCACTGAAGCACTGTACCCCGATCTGAAGATTTTCTGGATGCTGGAAGAGCGGAATGCAGCCTAGGAGAATGCAACACCCAGCGGCAGGCAAAAAAACACCACTGTTTGCCTTCCTTGAAAGCCTCGTCAAAGGGCTTAAGAAAGGAACGTGAGCGTTTTCCTCCAGGCAGAGACATGGTGAAAGAGAGAAGCCTCAGAGTCTTTTGCAGCCTATTCTGAGTTAGAAACACATTTGCATTTCTTTGCGCGCTTTTGTGATGAACTGAATTGACTGCGCCTGAGGGAAGAACCCTGAGGAGCCAGCGGTGTGGCATTTCTGCGGCTTATGGTCACCCCAGTGCAGCTGGCACAGCCCTGTGCCTCATCTGCTCCCCCGGCTCACTGCTGGGCAGCACCGATAACCATCAGTAGTTGCTACTTCGTAAGTTCGAGCTATCGTTCTTATCGAAGCATTACACCAGCGCGCTGTGCTGGTGGTGGGGAAGCAAGAGGGAGGGGGAGAAGCTCGTCATTAAGTGCAACCTGGCTTCTGCTCTGGAAAGCAGAGCTTCCCGTGCTTGTGGGCATGATCCTATCTACGCAGCCTTGTTTCTGTAGGGCAGCAAAACTCATCTCTTTGCTAACGTGCAAGACTGGCGTTAGCGTGTTGAAACTGGCCACCACCAGTAACGTGCACTGTGTGCGTGATGCGTTGCTGCAGCTTTTTTCTTGCAAAACCACTAAAGCAGCAGGTTGGATGTCTTCAGTTCGTAGGCCTGTTTAGGCTAGGTCGTTGCACAGAGAAGTAAGACTAATGGCAAAAGGTGAAGCAAAAAAAAAAAAAAAAGAAATGACTGTCCATCACTGTGTCATCACTAGGTGAGATATAGGTAGGCTGCAGAAGAGCTGGTTTTGTGATTTTTTTTTTTTTTTTGGGGGGGGGGGGAGGGGATCGGGTGGGAAATGAGCAGGGAAGAAATATTAAACCCTTAATTTCTAATTCATTTTTGGAGATGAAAGTATTGATACCTGCAGCCCTGATACAACTGTGCTGAGGACTGGTGGCCAAACGGGATAGAAGCGTGATTCTGTGGTTGTGGGGAAACCGAACGTTGACTGGGGGAAGGCAGTGTGCCTGCCTGCCAGCGTGGCAGCTTTTGTAGCCTACTGGCTCATCCCAGCTACCTTCAGAGACTCTAGGACCAGGTTTTGGTCTACTTTGTCTGACGCTGATAGCTACAAGTGTCTATTTGTCAGGCTCACTGCTGGCGAGAGTAAAACCCCTGGTGCTGTGTGGCAGCGTAGTATGTGCTGTGAGTGCTTACAGTGCTGAGGGACTGAGGCCAGAGGCAAGCAAATCGTTGGTGAGGTGTCCGCAGGGAGCTGGAACTCAGGCATCTGTCATGCAACGTGGACATTACCTCCAGAATTCCATGTGAGCATAAGGACCACATCCTTGCATAGACATCCATACCAACGTGTATTATTTACAGTTAAGAGGGTGCAGTCGAATGAGTGATTTTTATGTCGACACACAGGAAACTAAGAACGTTTCTGACATGCAGGACAGCCTCCCTTCTCCCTCTGCTCTTGCAAACAAGTATTTCTAACCGTGAACGGACTATGCCCCATTGCTGTGCAGTTGCTTTTGTCTGGGGGCTGTCCCTCTTTGCTGAAGCCAGAGGCCTGGAAAGGGACTCCGCAGTGGCAGCCACTGGTGTCCTTCAGATTTCCCTTTTTTGCTGATGGCTCCATGGCTCCAGCACTGCACGCAGGAGGGGGCAGGGCTCTCCCTGTGGCACTGAGAACCCTATCCTGAATCCAGAGCTATGCGTGTGGCTAGATCAAGCGTGCACAGGGAAACATCCCTCCTGATATAAATGTGGGAGTTCAACACCCTGACTCTTCCAATTTTATGTTTCTGTGGCAGCTTGCACCTGGATCAGACTCTGAGTCAGAGCTCGAGCAGCCTCAGGCCCGGATTCAGAGCTTTCGACTGAAACGCCGGGTCTGATGAAGCTGTGCGCTCCTTCGGCTTCGACTACTTATCAGCAGTTCCCTGCCAGAGGTTACAGGGATTTGCCGCTCAGCTGCCAGAGCAGTCTGCGTCCCGCTCTCTCATCCAGCTCACGCTCGAAGCGCACGTTAGCAAAGCCCAGCCACGTAAGCTACTTAAACAGGAGCTGGGATCGCTCCTCTCCCCACCTCCCAGCGCTGCACGCCGGGCCCCGACAGCCGCCTTGTGCGGGCCGTACCTCGGGGCGGCGGCAGGTGAAGGGAGGAGGCGCCGGGGAGTTTCCTATCGGGGCATTGTGGGAAGGCGAGATGCGGCCGGGACCTCACCTGGCGGGCAGGCGGGGCGGGAGGCAGCCGGGCCGGGCCGGCTCCAGCCCGCCGCCGAGGCACCATGGTAAGTGCGCCGGTCCCCGCCCCGCCGCTGCTCCGGGCTGCCCCGCCACGGGCGGACGCCGCTCGGGGCCGATGGTTCCCCGCAGCCCGGAGCCGGGAACGTGCCGGGAGGGCGGCTGCGCTGCGCGGAGCTCGGTCCCGGAGCGGAGAAACTCGGGGCTTGCGAGGAATGAATGGCCCCGAGGTGCCTTGAAGGCGAGGTAACGCGCGTTCGTTAACAGGTAGGCGGAGGGACGTCCCGGCTCTTCTGAGAAGTGGGAACGCGGTTTCCAAGAGAGCCTGGGCGAGGGCTGCGCCTGTTCTGGGAAACGAACGTAGCGTTCCTCCTTTTGTTCCCCTCCTTCCGGCCCGCGGGGTGAGCCTGGGTCGCGCCGACGGCCTTTCGTAGCCGAGCAGGAAAACAGGGCTGCTCCGGAGAGGCTCGATGAAGTCTTCCTGTAACCCGAGGAGCTGAGCTTCGAGTCAGCTCGGTGCCCGCGCGAGTATCGGGTTTGGTTTCACGTGGGTTCGCGTCTTCTGGCGCAGCCCGAGCAGCGGCACGTGGGGACGGGCCGTCCCGGGTCGCGGTGCGGGGCCGGGGCCGTCCCGGGGCGGCATCCGTCCCTGCGCGGCTGCAGCTGCTCCGGCAGGCCCACGAGTAACCACGGAGCCGGTGCGCGCGGCCAGATAAACCCCGGTACGGTGGGGTCTGAGCTGAACTGCAGGGGCAGAAGCAGGTGTAGCGGCTCTGTTAACGGGAAACACGTGGGCCTGGTTGCGCTGCGTGCTGGCAACGGCTACACGTGCGGCGGATGGCTGCTGGGGTGGGCTGCGTGGGGCGGCAGCCTCTGGGCGATGGGCGTCGTGCCGGGGCTGCCCTGTGCTGCAGGAGCCCTCTGGGGTGCAGCTCACGGTCACGGAGCTTTTCGTCGGGGGCCGAGTTTTGACGTTTGGCTCTACGCTCGGAAGAGGAGCTGAGGTGTTTCTTTCCAGTGGTTAAGACGGCGTGCACGTCCTCGTGCGTCGGTCTGATTTTGTGTATTCGGGAAGACGTGCCTGTCGTTCGCGTCTGCATGTAAAATCTGTGCAGCAATGGATTTACAGATGGCAGTGCAGTCCCCATACCTCAAGTCCCAGTGTGTATGCACACGTATGTGTGCAACCTTTCCGGCTGCCTCCTGACACAGCTCCCTGTATCCATTTCCCTTATGTAAATAACCAGAGTTCATATGGTGCCCTTGAAGGTCAGTAAATATGGGAGGTGATTTCGGGGAAGCTGATCTCAGACCTCTCCCTGGTGCGTGCACTAAACAAATGCCAGTTCTCAAAGCACTCACGATGGTCCCACGGGAGTGGTGCTCACAGTGGTGCTGCTTATTAGCAGGATTGTCTGCTGTTTGATGATTATAATTTCGTAAAGTGAGCGTGTATTTGTTTTTTTTTTTTTTTTTTTTTTCTTCTGAGCTCACAGTGCGAACACTTGCTGGCATTGTTACACCAGGCAGTGCTGTCAGCCTTACCCTGCTCTCCTGTTGTAGACCCAGAGCTGATGAAAGGGTGCTTTTGTCAGAGTACTCGTGCTTAAAATTCCCCTGCCTGTCCTCCAGGAAGGGTTGTTGTGCTGGGTTGCTCGTCTGAAATCAAGGATTACTGGGTTACAGAGTAAGAATAAGCTTTATTCAGGCTCATGGCTGAGGAACTTTCAGCAGGTTGCATAAAAGCTCTCCTCAGATCAGTTCCTGCTGTTTGGCATGAGGGGGTTGTGCTCGACGCCAGTGTTAAATGGCTGGGGATTGGAATGGAAGGTACTCCTGCAAATGGGACCATGTCTCAGCAAGGAGGGTTGTTGCCATTGTTTGCTCTGCTGCAGATTTCCAGGCTGGTTTCGGGGAGCTGTTGTTTAGACAAGCTTCACACCTGCTGAGAACGGCTGCGTTACTGCCCGGCTGCTCCTGGTGACATACAGAACAAAGGATTTTTAGAAAAAAGACTGAATTCTGCTCCCTGTCGGGTACAGGTGCAGCACAAAAACATGGCCTCAAGGACTTCAGTCTCAACAGATCAGAAAGTGAAAGCAGGGCTTGGACAGAGAGAATGATTTCTTTCCCCTGGGACACATGGTTGCTGCAATCTTTCATGCCCATAAGTGTCGCAACACCACCGTCCCACAGCCACCTCACCACTATCAGTATTATCAGGTTTTCTGTTTGCCCTGCCATGAGTGCCGAGCTGGTGCTCGCACAGTGAAAGCTCCTGCTTCCCTCCTGCCTCTGCTGCTCATCAGCACAGTGCGAAGCACTGGGACCTGCTGGCATCATCTGAAGCCCTGGAGAAAGATCCAGAGAAGCCCCTGGAGGACAGGAGGCTCTGAAGATGTGGTGTGCTTGGGCAGGAGTTGGCAGGCAGTGTTTCCATGTAGCAAGGCATATGATACTCATCGCAGATCTCGAAGCTCGGCTGGAAATTTTGGTGGAGGTGACTGCAGGCGCTGACACCTGCCCGGTGTTTGTAAATGGATTCTCAGCTCTTTTAAATATTGACTTCCCCAACAGTCTCAGTGCCCCTAACTGCTAAAATAAACACAGGTCAGTAAAAAATATTTTTAGTGTTGTGGAGAACTTACTGTCAATGATTTGAAGAATAACATGCTCTAAACCTTGCCTGTTGTCCCCCCCCCTCAGTGGCACGGCTGTGTGTCGCCCTAGCGGAGGCTGTGAACCTTGTCTAGAGGAATTTAACTCAGCAGATAAAAATAGATGGGAGAAGAAGAGAAAACTACAAATAAACAAATCTGGTTGTTGGAGGCAGTGTTATACGTGGTTCGGGGGGGGGTTCGTGTGATGTTTGCTTGCCATGCAGCAAACCATACGTGTTAGAGTGGGTAATGGTAATGGAGTAGCGTTCACTAGAGAAGGTCCTGATAGATGGAGACTTTTCAGCTTGGAAATAGATGACTGTAGGGGAAGTAACACAGATGGATGAAACGTGAATGCTGTAAAGAATGCCTCCTAGCAGATGAGTAAGGTTACAATCTGTGGAATTTTTAGACATTGAATGTAAAGAAAAGGGAATACTTTTTCATGCAGGTGAAAGACTAATCCTCTGCTGGGTGTGCAGTGGGTGTTCTGGTAGTCAAGGTGCACAGTTTATGGAAGATGGGTCCACAGCTGAGTTGTCTGGACCCAGTTTCTGGCCCTGAACACACAACTCTCTTGAGTCCTAGAGAAGAAGAAGGATTTTACGCATGCCCTGCTTCTTACAGCCTGCTGACCTGGGAAATGCTCAGAGCAGAGTAAGGCTTGAGGGGAATCCATGATTCAGTATTCAGTTACCACCTTATCATTCAGCTCTACCTGTGAATACAGTTTTGTAGGATTTACTTGGATGAGTGTGTTTTAGGATTAGATTCTTCTCAGGAAATCTGTAATCTCTGGCTGTTGATGAGATCCTCTTCAGTTTTGGATGTTCTTTCTCACATGCTCACTGTCATTACAGGGTATCACTGTTCTAGACTGCCTGGACTCGCTGGTTGTGCAGCAGTTGTGAATCACCCTTTACAGTCTCTGGATAGTATGCTTAGTGCATGGACCATGTGAAAATGTGCTTTTGCAGCTTTCCTGTATCTTTCCTCTAATTACTAAGGAATCTTGTACTTTACAAACCATTCTGTAGACCTTCTGAAGGCATCAGTTGTATGAGAAAGGGCAAAATGATGGAGGCACAGAGGAAACCAGTGGACCGACGAGGGCAGATCGAGCAGCTCTTGCTGCAGTGCTTAGAGGATTTGTGCTTCAGCATTTGGCACATACAACAGGCATGTATGCAAGCCAGTAGTATTCTTTCCAGTGATACTTAAATTAAAATGATTCTGCCAGTGCAAAAATAATTCTTTCTGTATCATCCATGCACATCTACTAATTAAACTTTCTTCCTATTTGTTTCCCTGCTGTCCTATTCCAGCAGGCTGTCATCTGCCTTTGCTTGGCTGCTTTGGGTGGAGCCCTCTTGAGTGGCCAGCCTTGGGCCTTTTTATTTTGGCAGACATTGTGGTTTAAAGCAGCGTAAGATCCAGTCGTGCACAAATGGTGTTTCATTTGTGAGTAGGAAGATAGTGTGTGGAGTCAGTGGGCTAGGACTGGGAACTAAAATTTACATTTATGTGTTTGAAGGCAAGGATAATGTGTCTTTCTGGCCAGACTTGTATTTCTGGTCTAATGTGTCCTGGATTTATGCTTCTCAATATGACAGATGAAACAGCAGGTGCTCTGTGCAGCAGCCTTTTTTCTTCTCTGACTTACTGGGTTGGTGCGAGATGTCTGTCTGCTATTTCCTTCTGTCCAGGCCTGAAGAGAAGAGAGAGGGCATTAAAAGCCTTCTTCAGCGGACAGTAAATATGGTTGCTTTGCTGTTTGCAGGTGGATTTGCTCAGAGGCCTGCAGTTTCTGTCTGCCAGCACTGGGATTCCTGCATGCTCATCCCTGTCTGATTGGTCCCCTGAGGCAGGCAATAGACATGAGGCACAAGGAAATAAGAAATGGAATACTTGTTGTTTGTTGAAAATGCAGAAGCTTATCATGTTGTGCCTTATGTCTTGCATCACATGCAGTGTTCAGAGAGTGTCTGGTTGTCTGCTCTGAGCTTTAGGAATGCCATGGGAATGGCTACGTGACCTACAATGAGATGCTCAGACCTGACAGCTCCCAGGCCGAGGAGCTTGAAGGTCTCTGTGGAAGATAAAAATGGAAGATGGAGCATGTGTCTACTGAAAATGCCTCAGTGGAGTGCTTCAGTGTTTCCGGGAAATTACTTCCATACTCTTTCAAAGTTATCCACAAACATGATCCAAAATCACATCTATCTTTGTTGCCTCCAGAGCTCAGGTTCCCAGCGAGTCCCTGGTGAGACGAATAGAAGCTGGAGGGGTAGGTGTGGGGCTGCTGCAGGACCCTTGGTGCTGCCTCCCTGCCTGGCACTTGTGTTGCTGGGCAGCAGTGCTGTCCCTTGATGGCATGCATGCTGGGGAACGCCCTCCTCCTGATACCTGCACTGCTCCAGGGCAGAGCCTTCCTCCTTCGCTCCTGAGGGGTCAGAGGCACGGGAAGAGCACTGCAGTATGCACAGCAGGGCTCTGCAAATAACTGGTAAGGTGGAGTGGGAATGGGAGTTAACAGGTGCCGCACCTTTTGCCAGAGTCCAGTGGGTTAGATTTTAGCTCCGTTTCTTTGCGGGTGTTTGAGAACCAGGCTGGGAATTCTTTTTTATTTTTATTTTTCTGTGGTTGTAAAACCGTTGGGGCTGAGGTGAATCACAAGCTTCCAATTTCTCGTTTTTGGCACAGAGCTTGAGCACAGCTGCACTGTTTCAATTATAGGTTTGTCTAACTGGAATGAGGCTATCAGAGAGGTCCTTGGCTGGATCCATACTACCTGGAGTGAGTATCCTTTCAGTGCTGGTCGATTGAAGCTCTTCAGTAGTAAAATAGGGTTGACTTTTTCATCTTGAAAAGAATAAAATCAGTGTGTAAATATAATCACATGTGCCTGTAATGATCTGGCACAGGTTTTATTGCATGGACTTTGGATGCATTGTTTAGAGGAAATTGTTCAGAAATGCTCCTAATGAAGATTTAAGCTGGAAGGAGTTCTGTGCCAGTTGGGCAGCAATACACTGCTTGGGTATTCTTACATTGCTGCTTTCCCACTTGCTTTCCTTTTCTCACTTGCTTACATCAGAGAGACTCTCGTAATTTATATGTTAAAGCTAAGATTGTGCAGTTCTTAATATGAAAGGGTTGGCTCTGTGAATACTGTGAATAAAAATTTTAGTAACACTAACAAGGGTTCCACTGCATTGCATTTCATTTCCTTGCATTCCATTGCGTGGCTTTTGGATTTAGGGTTAGGGTTGCATTGTATTCCATTGCGTTGGATTTAGCTTCATTTCTTTTCATTGCGTTTCATTCAATTGTATTACTAATTACAATGCATGAAGGAAATGGCTATTTTTAAAAAGTAGCTTTTTTCCTTAATGCCCTTTTGACCTCAGAATATATGTATTAAACACCAGTGACCAGCCGAGGGGTTTGTGCAGCAGGAGAGTACCAAAATCCCTGTGCTTGTGTATTGCTGTTGTCTCCCCAGCCTGGTGTGGCTAGTTGTTAGCGTGTTAGGTAACCAGTTGTCTGTTCAGTCCACCTCTCATGTCATACCCTAACAGCCTGACTTTCTAAACAATGTATGTACTCACAGTAGCTTTACATTTTTCACTGGCGTTCATCTTTTCTTAAAATATTTTAATGACAGTAGGTTTTTTTTTTTTTTTTTTTAATTTAATTACCAGATGTGGTGTAGAAACCCGCAGTAATAAACAAAAGTTCTGGATGCCTATCTATGTTGAGAAGAAAATTTTGATATCAAAGGTAGGAATGAAAAAACATAAAAGATGTGCAGAGTTATGAACCCAGCTAGACAAAAGCAATACAAGAAGATAAAGCAGACTTCAAGGGAGTAATTTAGAAGGGAGCTTTATGATAGAAAGTCACTTTCTTTCAACCAGGTACAGCCGGTCAGTCTGGCTTTCCCCAGGCTGTTGTTAGCGGTGGTTGTCATGTCAGCAGCCAAAGGTGTGGCTTTCTTCATTCCACTACCCTTTCTTTTTATGTGGTCTGTGAGCTTTTCTTCATTTGGGTGCCATATGTTGCCTCAGCTGACAACAACAGGCTTCAACTTACAGGTTTTAAATGGAACTGAAGAGTTTCTGAGTTCTACCAAGCCATCCATTTTAGGATGGTAAGTCCTAATTCGCTGTTACTAGTTACTTATTCAGGAGCCTTTCTGTTTGATAAAGGTGACTTTGGTTAGGGAGAGCTCTTAGCTGTATTTGTGAAGGTGCAGCTGAAACAGAACCTGAACGTTGTGCTGCTTGAGTAGCCGAGCTGCCTCACAGAGCAGCTCACTGCCAAAGCCAAGCACCCAGCAGAGAGGCCTGCCTCGATTTGCAGCCTTTCAGCTCCTGCCTTCCTTCCCTGGCTACTTGGGTCCTCCCACCATGGGACCTGGAGCAGGCGGGTGCAACGGGGCTGGTTTTTAATCAGTTGGCAGATGCTGTCTGTAAAGTGACTTGTGGGAAGAGGAGAGCAGTGTTAGCTTGGGTTCTTGCGGTGGGATGAATGAGATTCCCTGCAGCACAGACCCCTTGAGCTCACTTTGCAGGAAGAAATATGACGTCTTTTCAATGTTTTTGTCATTGGAATGCAAAATGGGTAAGCAACCCTGGGAGTCAGGAAAACCTGCTTTGTCTTCTTCTGTAATGTTTTCATTGACGTCCTGGTTGGCTTGCTCTGTATGTAATACAGTGTAGACTGCAGTCCTCTAGTCAGTCTTACTGAATGCTGCAGAACATATCTGTGTGTTTTGTAACCTCTGTAAATGCCTCAAGTGACCCAAGTTTGCAACCAGTAAGACAAGCATGAAGAGTTTGGTTGTCCTTCTGTATTTGGTGTTGATGTCTGTTCTATTTACCCTGAAATTATTTTGTGTCAAAAGCCTACTATCTGATTTTCCAGTAGCCCTGGATCTAAGTGTTGTGTGTTATCCTGACTGGTTCTGTAGATCTCAATAAAGCAGAGGGTCTCTAACTTTCTGACCTGTTGTATAACATCGCTGCAGCTGGTTCAGAGAAGCGAATGGTTCAGGTTTAGAAATCTGGTTTGAACCCCAAATTAAAAATATACATATAGATATCTGTTTTCTTCCAACCAGAAAAGAATGGCCTGCAAATACAACATGCATCCTTTTAGGCTACTTACAGACATCTGGGGAGCTCATTTGGCACCATGCAGTAAGTGGTTGGGTCTGATTCAGTAAAACAAGCAAATAAAATTATCCTCCCAGACTGCAGCCTCTCTCATCCGGACTCCACGTTTGAAGACAGCTGATGCTCCAGTAGAAACTGGACTCGTTGTCTGACCCACTCCAGCGAGGACCTCAAAATCCTCTCTGTCATTGCCCGTGGGTCTGGTGGTTGTTAGTCATAGCCAGCACACCCTGAAGTTGTCCAAAAGGAAACCAAGCACATTGCTTCGGAGGTACTTGGTTTGAAACAAGTGTTCTGTCTTTGCTTTCCTCCAGATTTAGAACTTCTGATATCAGGAAAATGTTGCAGGACATTGTACGTCTATTTTTAGCTTGGCTGCTGAAAACCAACCCGAAGTTCCTTAACATCCATCTTGTTAGCGGCACTATGGAAAAGGAAGCGTGTTCTCACAGTCAAAGAGCAAGAAACAGATGAGCTGTTAGATTTGGGTTTATGCGGTGTTTGAATGTTTCCAGGTGTACTGATGCATCAAAATCTTTCCATTGAGTAATCAACAGGGCTGTGAGATTGAAAAATGTGTTGTATCGTGTCAGTGTGGCTGGGCAATTTGATGTTTACACTTAGAGGAATTAAGCCATTCAACTTCTTGAGAATGTAATATTGCTTACTTCCTAGAGAGTTCTCCAGATTGAGTGGAGTTTAGAAGATAGAAAAAGACAGAAGAGTGAAAAGAGGGGGGAAAAGTCTGTATTTTTCTTCAGTTTGGGGTGTGCTTTCTTGTTGCAGACTGTAAAACTGGAGATGAAGTATAGCAGAGGCTATTGCCTCTTTTCCAGCTGTTAATACTTCCGTAAGAGTAAAATTGGTCTTCAGAGTTTGCAGTTGCATTTTGCATATGAAGTAGAGTATGGTATGGAAAACCCAAAAGATGTGAGTTTTGAATCTTGTGTACGAGTCTTGACGTATTGATGAGAGTCCATAGGTATTTCCTGTTTGCAAAGAACATTAACCCTCACTTTATTCATGAAGGTGCTGGTGAAACATCAGCTGCATTTATGCACAAAACAGTGCCGTTTTTGAAGTAATTTCAAATGGAGAGCAGCTCACTTTTCTGTGGGTAAAGCACAATGTGATGAAGTATGCTAGACAGGAGAAAATGCCGTAACACTGAATTCCCTGCCTTACTGATATTTAGCCTTGTAAAGGCGTGGGGATTTCTCTCCTGGAGAGACATATCCATTAATTACAGGATCTCAGATTTAAGGCCCATCAAGTCCAGCAGCTGAACCTAAACCTGAATACCTTTAAATTATCTTCTCCTGTTAAAACACTGTATGTAGGTGTTTCTTCCTGAGGGTGTTAGGAACTTATCTGAAACAATGTGACCTTGTTACGGTGAACGTGCTTTCAGCTTTGCTAAGGATTCATAGTCTGATGCCTTGCCTTCTCAATTGAATATGATCATCCTCTCATATCTGTTTCAACATATTTTGAGATTTGTTTATCAAATAGCTGCTACCTGTGCCTGATTGCTTTTAAATGGACACCTGCGGACTTGTTCTTATCTTCAAAACCTATGTTTTGCTTTTCAAAATGCACTTCCCTTTACAAAGGCTCCAGAGTGAATGTGCTGTGCAGCAAGCAAAAGAGTCTTTCGTTCATTCAGCTCATCTCCGGACAAAGTGTGCAGACAATAAGTACTGTCCCTTCATCTGCTTTTGTCAGGTAACTCTGGCAGCTGGAATATTACCATGTCAAAAAGCAGCTGGCAATATGGATGGAGGAAGGGAAGAACACTGTGCTTTGATTCTCACTGTAATTGAACCACATGGATTGCCAACAGCATAATTGTTTTATTCAGCAAGACTCATCTGGAGATTACTGTAGTGCTCAACACAAGGCAGCTACAAAATCCTTTTAATTCTGTCAAGCACATTAGTCTAACGATGGCAAAAGCCGCGTTTCCAATAGGAGATCCCACTGCAGGCAGGTATGGATGAAACTATCCACCCTTCCCTAGAATGATCCCATATTTGAAGTCTTTCCCAGTGTGGTCAGAACTCTTATCTTCGGATTACCAAACAACTATGAGACCTAATGGCAACTATGATTTGTATGAAGTCTAGTTGAAATTTTTTCTCTGGTGAACTTCTCTGCTTGGACTTCACTAGCACATGGAATTACTTTTTCTTCATGGAAATCTGCATTATAGTCTTGACAGCAATAGTAATTACTGGGGAGGTAGAATAACAGGAGCACAGGCACAGTAGTGAGCTAGATTCGAAAACAGGAGGGAGCAGGTGCTAGGGTGCAGGCTGTGGCCATCCCTAGTGCTGTTCAAGAAGCGTTTAGATGAGGTGCTAAGGGATTTGATTTAGTAGCTTAGTGGGTAGGGATGGTGGTAGGAGGATGGTTGGACTAGATGATCTTGTAGGTCCTTTCCAACCTAACGTATCTGTGAATCTATGAAAGGTTGGGCTTAGGATGGAAAAGGGGATGTGGCCAAGGACCTGCTGGCCCTGGGCTCCCTTCTGCTGGGACCTTACAAACATTGTGAAAAACAGGAGGCTCCTGTGCTTCTTTCTCTTCCCAGTGCCAGCTGCCTGGCAGGCCTGGCTGCGGTACAGCAGAGAGGAGCTGAGTGTATGGCTGGCACAGGCAGAGCAGTTCATGTTCTCCTTTGCCACCATCTCGTGCCCTGCTGGGTTCTGTCATTTATTAGGGGGTATCCTGTTGAGAGGAATGTCATCCTCAGATTTCCTGCACTCTTAAAGCCGTTTCTGTGCTGAGGTCAAATGACTTGCTATGCTGCTTAAAGGCTTATCATGGTCAGTTCTTTAATCTGCTTATAGAAGCGTTTGTATGAGTGTGGGTTGATATGTTTCTCCCAGAGGCTCTCCAGCATTTAAAATCTAGCACTTCTCAATAACGCTGCTGATGCTAAGCATGCAGAAATCGTCATGTAAAATTCTGACTGGCTTTGAAATTTGGAATTTCAGAACTGTACACATAGTGTTTTCCATAGTGTAACATCCTAGGTTGCTGAGGTCTGTCTTGGGTCATCACACTTGTCTGTGTTTCAAAATCCAGGGATTTCTTTGGCAAAAGCTGGTTGAGCCCCCTTTCCAAAGCTGCTGGCTTCTTTCTTCTCCTCCCAGTAGCCCCTTCTGGGAACACAGTGATCAGTAAGTGCACTTAGTGCACCACCAGACATGGTGATGGCCATTGCTACCAGGTGTTCATGTTCTCCTCTCGTGTCACACACCATGTATCTCTGATCTCTCTAGCCATGCTGTATTAGACATCTTCATCCTCTTTGCTAATGTGTGTAATCTTGCGGGATTAAGGGCTGGGCCCCTCTTCTCACTGTCACAAAGTGGTGATGTAGCAAAATAGAAAGCAAAGCAACCAGTCACACGGGGTAAAGAAGTGCAATGCGAGAGGATGTGAGGGGTTATTCAGGGAGGGGAGATCTGCCAGGGATGGGACAGGAGACAACGGGGAAGGGGCCTAGCTTCCAAGCTCAGCATCGCCTGGTCCTGGTCAGAGGACAGTTGGAGACCTGTGCTGAGCCTGAGGGGTCCTGGCAGGCACAGGGATGCCTCCTGCACTGCCTGGGGCTGAGGCCATGCCCCAGTGTTAACCATGTTGCTTTGTTTGCTCTAGATACACTTTATACTGCTGTTCAGTCGACAGGGGAAATTAAGGCTTCAGAAATGGTATACGACACTACCTGAGAAAGAGAAGAAAAAGATCGTTCGAGAAATTGTTCAGATTGTTTTGGCTCGCAATCAGAAAACAAGTAGTTTTGTTGACTGGAAAGACCTCAAGCTTGTTTACAAAAGGTGTGAGTAATTTTATGAGAACATGTAATTACTATTCGTATAAATAACGTGCTACAAGTGGGAAAACAAAGGCTCACTTTAGCACTTGGGGCTTGTTGGTTTTTGTTTTAAAGAGTAAGATGCTGGGAACCTGCCATTGTGAGTCTAACAACGCAATGGCCCTGGATAAATAATCAGGGTAAATTGCGGGGTAAAAAAATATTTGCACTATTTGTCAAGTAAGGCAAATAGACTAACATAGTAAGTAATTGAAAATCTGTGAGGAGACTTTTGACTTCGTTCCCCCTTGTTATTATTTGGGGTGGTCTGCTGACATGTGTTAGTTAGGCTTTGTCAGACTCTGAGGAAGGGTACAAGAAGAGTCCTGAGGCACTTTCAACGCTTTGACTAATTTTATCTTTGAAATATTTGTTGGAAAGTGTTAGTTGTCATTTCCTTTTCCAAACAAATTGTTGGCCTCCATTTACACAAAGCTGAGCAATAACTGACTTTTAATTCTTGCAAAGAGGTAAGTAATAAGCAGACGTAGGTGTAAGATACAGCATGCCATACTAAGTGACGTCTCTGGTCAGAGCTGGGACTCCAACCACAGCACCGAAGAGTTGACATAGATTGTTAATCTCATCTTGGGTTGACTTGAACATGAAGTTTTGGTGCAAGTAACAAGATTGTTTGGGCTAACAAGTTCTATGTTTTCTGTCCCCAAATGAAACACAGTCAGTCCTTCGATTTCCAGCTGGCTTAGTGGGATGAAATGCCTTCCACTGTCTTTTTTTCCTGTATTTTTATTTTGTTAATAAACAGCAATACCTCATGCTATAGTTTAATGAACCCCATTTACTGTAGTGCTACTGCAGCAGGCGAGGGAGACCTAAAGTACTACTGACTTGGTGTTCGTTATATTCAGACCAGTGTTGTAGGTATTCTGCTTTGACAGGAGTTGGAATTTGCTTTTCTAACTAAATTAATGATCTCTTTAAATTGTTAAATCTTCTTCAGTGCTCTCCAGAGCACCATGATACCGAAAGAAAACGATTATTTTAGAGACAAGGTAGACAACTATCACTTGTGTAACTTCTAAGGGCAGAGCATTGAGCGTGCAGCTGCTCACTCTCACATTTTTTGTCTTTGTTTTCCTAGATATGCTAGTTTGTATTTCTGTTGTGCAATAGAAGACCAGGATAACGAGCTCCTGACGCTAGAGGTCGTTCATCGATATGTAGAACTTCTGGACAGATACTTTGGAAATGTAAGTTTCACTCTCCACTGTGAATTGCATTTCTGGCTGACTGATAAACAGACATCAATAACTACTTTGTTTCGTGTTTCTGTCTGCGCTAATCATCCCATACTCTCCCTCAGTCCAGAGAGAAATGTATGATTGTAGTATTTTATAAAGTAGTGCTTAAAATAACTTATGATCAGTTCTATATCCTTTCTCCCCAAACAAGGTTAGTATTGATACCTCATATGTTTTTCTGGGAATAGAATTTAAGGGGAAAGCTTGAGGAATAGAATTTTCAAAAAATAACAAAACTGGTGATGGCATTTTAATTCTCCCTCCTGTCTTCAGTTATAAAAACAGTGAGTGAGTGGTTTCATGATGTTGGGTGAGATGAGAAAAATGAAGTGGAACTGGTTTTTCATTTTTTCATTTTTTTCAAAGAAAAGACCTAAAGACGATACAAATTTCTATTTGAAAAAGTCTTCCAAAAGTATAAATGTCCTGTCTATTCTATGCGGGTTTTTGAAATTGTTCCTACTACCTTAATTCATCTCTTATTTATGTTACTGTACCATGACTTAAATTTGTACCGTGTCAAAACAGAAAAACAGTTGGTGACTGTGAGGTCACTGGGACAAGGGGTTTGTCCTCCATGGAAGTGTGTGATCATATGTAACCCATATTACATGTTCTGTAAAAGCCTTATGTAAGGCTAGTGGGCCAGCACATCAACTTTGTTCTCTGCAACTCAGCATGCAGGTAGTGTATTATATAAAATACAGTAAGTAGAATATCCTTGCTTTTTGCAGAAGCTGCAGTACTGCATAGAGTGCAGTATCCTTCACCTAGCTGCCTGCCACAAGAGTGCGTATGCTGAATGCTCTTGACCATTTAAAAAAAATTTTTTTTTTCTTCTGCCAGGTGTGTGAGCTGGATATTATTTTTAATTTTGAAAAAGCTTATTTTATTCTTGATGAGTTTATAATTGGTGGAGAAGTCCAAGACACTTCCAAGAAGTCTGCAGTGAAAGCCATAGAAGACTCTGACATGTTGCAGGAGGTAAGGCTGAAGGAGACTAATGGCAAGTACTTCATCTTCCTACATCTTCACTGTTGAACAGGAGTTTAAAATGCAGCTAAGTGCTGCTGGTACAGAACTGTCCCAGAATGTCTTAAGTTCAATTTTAATCGTGTAACAACACAATTAATGTAGTGGTTTCATAAGCTTTAAACTTTTAAGCATTTTTGCAATTCACATGCTATCATTTTTGGGATATTAAGAAATAGATGATGGAATACCTAAAATGTTTAATCACATATGTAAGACATCTAAGATTGTATTTTATGCCTAGGTATTTATACATAAATACAAACAAAAATCTGTTCTGTTTCACTGATACATTGGAAACAAATGGCCTACAATTCCCATTTAAAATTGGGAAGAATATATCCTGGAAAACTCCCATTTTTATTCTGAAACACCTACACTGCTTTTCTGTGAGGCACGGATACGTAACCTCTATTCAAAACCCTGCTGCAATTTTCTTCTGTAACCTGTAACACTGAGTTAGCAATTACATAAGCAGTTGAACATGATGTGTTGACTTCATTTTCTGGGCACTGAAGGGAACAGCATGCTGAAAGATCTAGCTAGGGAGTTTCCCAGTTTTCTATAATTGGTCTGGCACTAGCTTATGAAACCAGACAAGCTAGACGCAGTGGCCACCTGGATGTGATGAGTTTAGCCACAGCTGTGGTATGTCATTATTTGAAGACCAGATTCTAAAAGCCTGTTAATGTTTTAAAAGTAGTATGATCTCTACAGTAGTCTGATGTAATTCCATGCAAAACTACAACTGTCCTCAAGTAAGTTGAGGGTCTGGTTCAATTACCTTACTTTACTGCTCCATAACGTGTCAATTGTTTCTTTCTTTTCTCTCCAGACAGTGGAAGAGTACATGAACAAACCTGCATTTTAACGTTAAAACTACCTGGAAAGAGAACTGTTCTACACACCTGCAAAATGCATTTGCATTTGTTGCAATTGCTTCCCAATGTGCCAGAGAAAAACCAAAACCAATAACTAAAAGGGTTCGTTTGTATAATTGTCAAGATGAAGGTCAGCTAATGTAGCACAGGGTTTAACAGTTCTGTATTTACATTACTCTGCGTGCAGGTTTCTCAGAATTGTTTTTACCCTTGCTCTAGTTTCTCTTTTCCTTGCTGGACTGAATGCTTGTTTTGTATCACATCTTTTAGCTACGGGTTTTGTCATCATAAAATGCTAATCTAACAGTACATGGAAAAGGTATCTTAACTAGTTTTGGTCCAGTGCTGACCATGTGACTCTACTTTTGTACAAATGTCAATTATTTTGAATGTAATGATTATTCTGCCGTAATAATAAGTTTTTTCTAAAAGATACATTGTTGTGGGCTCTGATTTAACACGCATGTTTTGGAAAGATTAACCCATCTAATGTAAGAAGCAGCTTAATTCTCTTTGGCCCATCCACTTTCCTCTGGTTATGCTATCTTCCATCTGTCTTGTGCTCCGCTCTGCTGGTACAGCAGTCCTCCAGCTGCTATGAGAGCACAGCCTGCACTGCTGTTTGATCCAGAAGACTGTTCTGATCGAGACAGACTTTTCCCAAGTTTCACAAATCCTTTTTACCACTGCAGGTAGATGGCTTCTTTCTGTCTTCCTGAATCCCCTGGACCTGGAGAAAGGCTACAGCTGTTGGAAACATACAGCTTGAGAGCATGAGATATCCTGAAGAGGAGGAAGTAGTTTTGTGGATTTTAGGGTGAAGGATCTCATGTATCTTTTGACTAAATTTCCACCAAACACCATCTTTGCCAAGAGAGCTTTCCATTCCCCAATTCATACACCTAATGGGATGAACTGGCTTTCTAGTTGTTGCACATGGGCTATTTTTCTGAAGTTTGAACAATTTAGTTAACCTTTTATAACTTCACAAGCTCCACAAATGGAAAGAGTAAAATAGAGAACTGGTTGGACTGTAAGCTCTATTATGTGCTATAAGACGTTGGAGTTATAAAATGTTGTAAATGTGTATGCAGGGAACTAGGTGGGTAAACTTGCCTATCTTGCTGTCAGTGCAGTTTGAACTCTATAAACTGTTTGACCCGGCATCCTTGCAGAGATTAATTTTGTCTTTAACAGACTTCTAAGCTGAGAGAAATTATCTTTATCTTATCCCATTACTTGTAGCTGGATATTTTGCTCCTGTCAAGTCATGAGATTACCTTAGAGAAAACTCAGGTAAGTTATCAGATAGAAATGCCTGAATGATCCAAGCATTGATTTGCATTACTCTTAAATGTTTATTTTTTGTGATTTCTAGAATGTACAATCAGTGTTTTCCTTCAAGGATTTTTCTAATCTTTAAATGTCCTGCACAGTTATTCCCTTTTTTTTTTTTTTTTTTTTTTTTTTCCATTGCACCTTCCTGTCTGTATCGTCCTAGGGAGCTTTTTTCTCTTTTATTGGTAGGTGGGAGTTTTTTGACACAACTTTGTCAGCTTACTTTTCTTCCTGTGTCTAGTCTCTTAGTGAAACTGTGGTCATTTGGTTCATAGCATCATGATATGCTTTTTATAATTAATTTATCCACCTGCTCTCTCTCTGTTGATGTCAAAGACATACTTTCAGCATGAAAAAAATAGTGAAATTGCTGAAGGGCTTTTAATAGCTTAGAAGATGTGTATTTTTTAATAGTAAATTAATGAAATTGTGGGAGTTGTATATTATTTTTTTTCTGATTTGAATTGAAGTTTTGAGTGTTTAATTAAGAAACCACTTCAGAATGTGCTCTTTCCAGGCCTGGCTCTTAACTTTTGTAAGTATCTTCAGTTCAATTAAATCATTGGTAGTTTCATTGACCTTTACTCTTTTCTTGAGCCTTGCTGTGATTCTGACTCTTATAACTGTTAAATTTGAGTTTTGAAGTATATCAAAAGTTCCAAAAAGATTTATTGGCATAAATAAGAATATCTTAAACGTGCCTGTTCAGTCATTTTAAAAACTGCAGTGGATTTCTTTCTCCTTTATTTCATGTGAAGAGCACCTTGTGTAAAAGAAACACATGAACACAATTTGTTGCTTCTTCAAAGAGAAAAGGCCCAAATGAAACCCAGCTATTGACAGGTTGCCTGTACGTCACTGTGTCACAACATCTGTGCCTCTGTCTTCATGGAAGTTCATTGCCATCAACAGGATTGTGCACTGACTAGTGCACTCTGGGGTACAGTACATCAGAAACTTGATGTTTCTCTTATCTTAGTCCTTTGATTTTTCTTAGAGCAGGCCACTGTGTATGCTTACAACTCTCTTTGAAGCACTGCCACCCATTTCATCTGTTTGCTACTGATGTTTCCCTTTTCAGTCTGTCTGACTGTCCTGGGACATGCTCAATAGCTTTCTGAGCTTATTATGTAATGAAATTATTTTTAAAAAAAGCATTAGAAAATACATTCCTGAACAGTTTTCCCAGTTTCACTAACATCTTTTGCAGTTACCTAAACTCTTGCCTTGCTGACAAGCTTCAAGCATGTCCTACTTTGCAAAACAGCATTTACTAAAATAACCTTTAATCATGGTCACGTTAGCCTACTTTCCCGCCCTTGCTTTTGCCAGCTGCATTTCACAAGAAGCTTTTTCATTTTCTTGTTAACATCTCTGCCTGGAGGGTTCTTACTGTGATCTTACTACTTACCAGTTGTGACAGGACTGGTTCTCTGTCATGCAACTAATTGCAACTCTTGAGTTGTGACATCTTTGAACATATCCTAGCAATTTAAGAGAGAGATGCACATTAGACTGAGATAAAAATAAGTGTAATAATGTCAGAAGGAATATTAAAAAGTATGACAAATCATGAGATAGGAGCAAGAGTGTCAGGATCTCACAGGGTTCCTGAATTCTTAGCATTTCTGTTACTTTTCTCATAGTACATTACTAATTGCTGTGGCTTATTGAAAGGCATCAGCTCTTAAAAATAACTCAAGGGCAACTGGCATTTTGGTTACCTCTTATCAGCATTTGTTGAACAAAAAGCCATTGAAAGTGAATCTTCAAAACCCTTTCTCTTCCACCTTCTACCCAAAGAAAAGTTTTGTTTTCAGGAACCTGTAGGAAGCATATTTTGAAGTTTAGATATAGTTCTGTGTCTAAATTTATGTTGGTGGAATAATGCTGCACTTGTGAAAGCATTCTTTTCCATTTACGTTCTTTCCAATAGATTACTCGTTTGTTTGCTGTTTTTATCCTCTGCTTAGCAATGTGCTGCATTGGAGTAATAAGGCGTTGCAGTAATGGTGCATTAGGGGTCAGGAGGGATTGGTTTATAAGGAAAGATTAGAGGAGTTTAACAGTGTGAGTGAGGCTTTCAAAGATACCTAGAGGCATTAAATCAACAGTCCCTTCAAAATAACAAGGCTCAATGCATATCCTAAAGAGAGAAGACTCCTACCTGTGCTTGTTAATGATGTTCTACTCCACTAAAAATGTGTTCGATATGCTTTTGTTAGCACAGCATCTATGTGAGAGGGGGATGTTGCTATCATTGTGCATAACATGTCTATAACCAGAGGTCTCAATTGTGCAGACAGTCACTGTGATAGGATTTTCATTAACGTTATGAGCATGGACTCTGCATCATAATTTTACATAAAATTGTTTGTTGTTTAAATAGCTGCCAAGAACTTGTGAGCTCAGACCAGGTAAAATCATCCTCCTGGAGAATGTGACGACATTGTTACGGAATTCAGTAGAGGGCATGTTCTTTTGCAAGGTCGTAGTAGAAATAAAATACAGCTGTTGACTCAGATATCTATTAGGATTATTCAGGATGTTTTTTCATGAAGTTAGCAGGTCTAGGTTGAGGTGCAGCAGTGAAAGCTTAGTGTTTAGAGCAGGAACAAAGGGCTGTGCTGCAGGAGACTTAATGTTTGCTGTCATGGAAACCTGTTGCCTTGGAACATGACTAATGAGGCTCAGGTTAAGGGAAAGGAAGAAGCTATTCTTGAAATTACTCTTCAGCAAACCCTCCTGAAGACCAGCAATATACATTACCAAAACCTGCAGTTACTTCAGGTTCCGTTGGCTGATTCACTTAACCTTGTCCTTTTATTTATTTAGCAGCTCTAGTGTAACCAGGAGTTTTAATAAAAAGATTGCTATAAAATAATTCAAAACTCATCCTAGACCTTCTAGAAATAATTAGCATCTTATTTACATACTGCTTTCCTAGTGCACTACAGTATTTGTCCAAATTCTGTGGAAGGGCCACGCTGAAAACAAACTGACAGGTGTAGGATGCTGCAGCATGCTGGGAGTTTCCAGCCAGCAGTTTAGTCAAGCTGAAGGGTATTTGTCTTCCGTTGCAGTCGTTCATTTTAAAGAATAGCTCAGGAATGTGAGGGAGGGTACATACTCTGTGTAAATATTCCTATAGATAAAAGCTGGAGGGTTATCTCAAAGTTTAATTTGCCCTTCTGTCACCTCCTTTTCAAGTTCTGCTGAGAATTCTCCTCTTCCAGAGCTCCTTGCTCATTCCACAGCAGATTCCATCACAGCAGAAATATAAACATCTTCTGAGTGCTGACGTTTTTCCTCCTGCAAAGGTGAATTTTGTGTGTCTGATTCTGAGACCTAATTGTGCAAAACAATGCAGGGCTTGGAATCCCTAGGCACACGGAGTGACAAATCTGTTACGGCTCACCACGGTTCTCAGCTGCTCTCTGGACCAGAATCTCACATGAATAAATTGCCAGCAGCCATGTGAGTCTCACAGCCTTGCAGAGATCATGCTTCAGGGTCCTCTGGAAGCTGATGGTGAGAAGCCAGCCTTAGCAGAGCAGAGCTGATAATGTCAAATCAGAGGAGAACATCTTCAAAGAAGTTTCAGGTGAAAAAATATGTTCTGTCTTTGTTTCTTAGTAGACTTGGGATGTGCTTGGGGTGAGCTGGAGAACTGTACTGAAAGAACAATCTGACAACGTGGCAAGAAAGTAATATTCTGCAGAAAACAACAAAAATGGGACTTGGCTGGGTTTTCAAGGTGGCAGCTGCATTTGGGGTGAAATAATTTTTTCTGGTGTGTATTGTCAATGATAAGGTGGTCCTTGTCCTTAGAGACAGTTTCTGTTCGACAGGATTAACACAGATAGGTAATGTTCTGCTGGGGAAATAGGGAGTGCAGAGGGCAATGCAATATTAGAAGTTATTTTAAATGTAATAATGAAATGTTGATTCATTCTGACATGTTGATCAGGTTAATGTGGGGAAAACCCCAACATTTAACATGACAGTTCTGTCTGAAATGATGATGGAAATAATCAGTTTGTCAAAAATGCTATGTAGGAATGTGTACTCCAGTATTCATATTTAAACTTGGCATGAAAGTGGCAAGGCAACCTCAAGAAACAGTCTTGTTCATCTTTGAGTTCCAGGCAGGATCAGCAGCCTTTCAACTGTATCTGGGTGATATTGTTCTGACTTCTCCCAGTCAGCCTGTGGTGGAGATCCTAAAATGTTCCTGGACATTTTAGCTGAACCTCCTGCCAGAAAAAACCCTTCCCAGGGCCCACCCTAGCTTGCTTTCCTGTGACATGAGTCCTTGTGATAGCAAGCACAGACAGAGAAATCTCCTTACTGCATTTCCCTGCACGGCACCCTTTGAAAGGATTCTGCAGTTTATGGGTAACAGAAGGGAGCAACGGGGTGGGTTGGCAGCTGGGCCTTCCAGGGTTACTGGGTGTTTTTAACCTCAGTTCCCGTGTCTGAGCCATATTCAGCTGTGGCTCGTGGTTGCTTGTCAGAAAATCGAAATAGCAACAGTGCTGATGAGAAGTGAAATGTTGGTTGGGGTCCGAGGATGATGTTATGGAGGTGTGTGCAAACTTCAGGCCCTCTAGGACTTCTTTGCTAAACAATTCTAGGAGGATGCATAGTGAAAGAGATGACAGAGATTGTGGAGTACTTTGGTGCTTGGGCTTCAAACAGGCACCCAGAGGCCGGTTTTGTTGTGAACTTCTTAAAGTAATGTAAAAATAATATTGATCTATTTATTATTTATCTGTTTGTTTAGTTCTGCCTAGAAGAGTGTTGGGTGTTCTGACAGCTGTCTGCCTGTAATGCTGCTTTTCATAGTATCATCATAAAGTGGTTTGAGTTGGAAGGGACCTATAATTAAAGGCTGTCTAGTCTAACTTCCCTGCAGTCAACAGGGGCACCTACAGATAAGTCTGGTGCTCAGAGCCCAATCCATCCTGACCTTCCAGGGACTGAGCATGCACCACCCCCCTGGGGACCCCATGGCAGTGCTTCACCACCTTTATTTGTAGTTTGAAAGCATTTCCCCTTGTCCTATCACAGCAGACCCTGCTAAAGAGTCTGTTCTCTTCCTTCTTACGGTCCCTCTTCAGGTGCTGAACGGCTGCCCTCAGGTCTTCATGGAGCCTCCCCTTCTCCAGGCTGAACAACCCCAGCTCTCAGCCTGTCCTCGCAGGGGAGATGTTGCATCCCTTTCCCGCTCTCCCTGATCGTTCAGCCTGTTTGCTCTGCCTGTCGCAGGCCAGTTGCCTTGTTCCTCCTCAGACTGGGCCGCTGTAGGCCCAAGTGTGCTCCTGGTCAGACATGCTGCCACAGCCTGCACTCAGCCCTGGTCACAGAGCCAGCACGGTGCCCTTATCGAGTGGCACTGGGGAGTGTTATCTGGACAGCTTCCAGGACTGCTCACCTGGGTGTCCTGTGAGCACTCGGGGACAGGCCCGGCCCTGCTGGGTGTGCTCCTGGAAGCACCATCAGGTTCTGGCAGGAGGTCTAATGCTTTTGGGTTTTGTTTTGAGTGGGTGCCTAACGCAGCAGCTTGCGTGAGGAGGTATGCTCAAGGAGCAGGCTGTGTTGAACCAAAAACAAAAGTTGACCATGGGAGGGAGAGGGCCGTGAGCACGGTGCTTTAGGCAAAGCAGCAGGGATGACCCCCTGGCCAAGCAGTGTGTGCTTGGGAGGAAGCTCAGGCTGTTGTGTTGATACCTTTTTTTATCTTTTTAATGAAACCTTCTTCCTGCCATTTCAGAGGAGTGGAGGGTTTGACGTCATGTGCTGATGAGTCACTGCTTTTAACAGGCCAGCAAGCAGGGACTGAGAGAGCTGTCTGGAGCAGCTGCTCTGTTAATCATTCACAAAAAGCCCAGAGAAAGCTCAAGGGGAATGCTTGTGAATAATTAAATTTCTGTTTTCATTATGAAGACTCGGTTGATTTACCTGGATCTTCTAGAATCCAGGTATTGGGGAGCAAGTGGGGAGGACAGTGATCTCACCGCTGTGTTGATGTTCCTGTAAATAGCATTTGGAGTCATCAGTGTCAGTCAGGCATGTATATGACTTAACAATTTCAAGCAAAGCTTATGTAATACAGCTCTCATCACCGGCTACTCTATCTCTGTAGCTATGGCCTGTTTGACCATAGCTGTGCATTCTAGAGGAAGCAAGGGCCTTCAGCAGGGCAAGCTATGTATTTTACTGAAAGACTGAAGATCTGCCGTATCTCATAGCCTGATGCTATCCACCATATGCATTCTCAAAGGAAGCAGAGCTGCCCATTTTGTTTACCAATGATTCTGCTCATCAGCATCTTCCTTCAGGGGGTTGTTCGGGAGACAGTGGTCCATCATTTTGAGTTAACGCTGATTCAGTACCTTGTAAAGATGTGTTGTACTCATCATTGATACGATGAGCTTAAACTTCAGCTGCCGACGTGCAGTGGTCATTGAGTTTATTAGGTTCAGCTTCAGAAGTGTAGGACTGTTACCTCTGCCAGGGTCCAGGCTGGATAAAAAGGCATGGTGAATTCTTCACTGTTCAGCTCATCTCCATTGTTCCAGAGCCTCAGGTGATTGTTGCTGTCTTTTACCCTGGGACAGAGTTAGATGATCGCTTTTACTCTCAAAGTAATCCCATTACATAAGTCACAGTGAAACCAGGAGCGCACTGCTTGTCTGTGGCAGAATGTTAGATTAACTTCACCTATGCAGTGGGACTGCCAGGGCAGTTAGGGCAGTGGGGTTACTCATAGATATTTACTTCAATCACCTACAAGGATGTGAGTGGAAAGTTGCTATTCTGGCTGACATTGGAAGAATGGAGAAAAAAGTATACTCTGAAACCACTTGAGTCTGAAAAACCTTTCTGCCTTTGGGCATTGTTTTCATGGATTTATGATATCCCACTGATGTGTAGGCAGAAGCTATTTTTAAGCTCCTATTCATTTTAAGTTCTGGAAAAACTTAAATACTGAAGGCTGTATTTTCTAATAGATTAATGATGTTATATCTAGATTTATGAATAACCAGAGATATTATGAGAGTTGCATTCTAAGCACCACAAGTCAGTGAGTCTGGGACGTGGGATAGAGCCCTGCTTGGATATCACAGCTTAAGATGGTTATTTATGCTAGCAGGGGAAAATGCATCAGCAAATCAAATCCTGCTTGTGGATGGAGCAAATTTTGTGTAGCATGTGATAATGAAAGACTTCTTTCAGAGCAAAGTTGGTATTGAAATTATGAGGAACACCAAAAATAGAAGAAATCAAACAGGAACTTATGAAGTGTGGGAATAAAACAAAATCAAAAGGAGAAAATCAGTTGAAATCTAAAAAGAACAGAGTTTCTGAGGCCTTGTGTCAAATGTCGTGCAGCAGTTGGCTCTACAAAAGATGCTTTTTTGATTTGCTTATTAAAGGGACCGACTGAAGAGTCATTGTTCCCTGAGAAATCAGATGCATTGCATAGTTAAATATCATATTAAAACATAAAAGTAGCTCTGTATGATGTAGAAGCAAGAAAGGAGTAATGTCTGAAGAGGTTATTAAAAGCCTCCCAGAGAAATTGCCCATGTGAGATATATTACAAAACCAAGCAGCAGTTAGCAACAAGAAATCTGGGATGCTGAAACCTGAGTCTGTGCATGATGCTGAGCTCCTGGGCAGCCTCGCCATGTGGATGAAGGCACCTGAAGGCTTCACTCTGGCATTTCTAGGCTGGAGTCATTCTCTGTGCAAAGGGCAGACAGGTTTACAAACAAGCTTGAAAACTTTCTCCAGACACATTTTTCTCTTCTAATTACAAAGCAAGTATAGTTTATTTTAAAAATAACTGATCCAGCCAGCCATTTAATCCTGTGCTCTCTGTACCCAGCAAAAAAGTTTGAGTTTGTTTGGAAAAATAATAATTGGAGAAAGATTAACGTGATTGACACTCTCCGTCGTTGGGATGCAGGCCTGCCTGCTGTGGCTCTGCTCAGTGCTCAGAGCAGAGTGCTGCTGGAAACAGCACGATGCTCTGCTGGTCGGTTCGTGGCAGCCTTGCTTGTGGCCTCTTGGTTTTTGCCTGGGAGAGCTTGTCTAGACTCCTTGAACCTCTTGCCTCTCCGAGGCTGCAGTCAATGTCTTACTCACACAGCAGACCTTTAGGGATTCTCGTAACGCCATAGTTTTTATATTTGTCATTAATTATTGACAGAGTACTCAAAGGTTGCGTTGTGACATTTCTATTCTTTGCTTCTTCCATAAGGATAGTTTCTGAAGTAAAATTAAACGAGTTAAAAACTTAGAAGAGATGCTTCTCCCTTGCCTGGGGATAGATTTGTTTACTTGTGAGGCCACGGCCTCAGTGTGATGCCACCCCACATGATTTACAAAGAGCTGCGTGTCCTGTGTCAACCAAGACATCGGATGGCTCCGACATGCCAGCTGCGAGCTAGCATCACCAGTAAGGCACCAAAGGCAAAACAGTGCCTCTGGCAAGCTTGGTGTGGTTACAACCTGATTTTTGTTTCCCAAAAGCAGCTCAGAGGCGTCCTCAGAGTCAGTCGTGGCTCACGCTGTCTCTGTGCCCATGAAGATGGGGCACCCTGTTACAGAGCATGGGCTGAAGTGTGCAGGGCTGATGCTGGCCAGGGCAGCAGGGGCCCTTGGCCAGCAGTGATGGTGTGGCTGTGATCCTGCTCCCGGCCCTCTGCCAGGAATCAAGTGACTATAGAGCATGCCTTGAGCAGTTCATTTAACAAGAATAAAATTAGCTCTTCTGAGCACCCTCTGCTTTGGCAGGCTGATCCTTGCATGCCGCAAGCGCTGCTTCTCTATGCTTTATTACAGGAGCTCTGTATGTTCCCATGAAGCTGTTCTGTGTTTTGAGAGTGCGATACTGTGTCTCTGAAGAGAGGCAAGGACGTGTCTGTCTTTTAGCTCCAAGCCTCCTGGAAAACAAGGTCAACCTGATTGTTTTTAGAACAGATGGCTTCCTTCCACGTAGTGGCATTTCCTTGGCTAAGTGGAGTCTGACTAGACATAAATATCAAATGCAGCTATATGTGGATTTATGAGAATACTAGGAAATTACAAGGTTAGGAGAATTCCGAGCTGCTGAAAAACATGACCATATGTATATGCGTATTTTCAGTCAGCACTGTAAATCACTAGTTTTCTTTGTCTCCAATAGGCATCTTTAAACTAAGCTAACCTAGCTGATGGCAGGTTATCCCAGTCACTCCTCAGAGAGGATTTCAATGCAAGATTGCTGGAAGCAACTGCGCAAGAAGAGCTTGATATATTCTGAGCCATCTCCCCCAGTGGAGGCAGGTTTCTGAGGCAGTGTGAGCTCAAACAGATCTGATCTGGATACTACAATGAGGAAATGGCTGTGGTGCATGGGTAATGAGACTAGAAAGAGTACAGGTGGATTAATTGGACACAAAGATTAATTTGCTGCTCCTGAGTAACCGCATGCTGTTGTCAGTTTTGCTTGATATTTTTTTAAAGAATGTATAGCCTTGGCTTATACTGTGTTTAGTGGCTGTAATTGGAAATGATGGTGCCCCAAATTCATGTCTCTCTGTATTACAATACGCCTGGGGAGAAGCGGGGAGTGACCTACATGCCTTATGCAGGAGAAGGTTGTTTCAGATTTGCTTTGTTTGTCAGGATCTCTTCATGCTTTTCCACGTCCGATGGAAATAATTCAGGCTGTATTAATGAATTATTTCACATAATATTATGCAGGAGGGAGGAAGACCGTTTGACCTTCAGAGGCCCATTCCTGTTCTATTTTCTGTAAGAATGTGGGTTGTATCAGCTGGGACTGTGATTGATGGAAGGTACTTGCCTTTCTATGTAACACAGAGAAGCAGTACCCCTAGTACGCTGTGGGGAGCCCTGTCTCTGCAGGGCTGGAGTCCAGAGCTCTTCCCTCCAGCTTTATTTCATTAACTCCTTTCAGAGAATACAGCAGGAGCATAATCCAATCACTTCAGCGTTTGGAGGAACTGGCACAGGGTAGGATGCTCCAGCTCAGTAAGGAGAGATGCTGCTCTGTGACTCATTTCCTGCAGCCAGTCACTGAGTCACTGTCCACGTTTATTGCTCAGAACTACGTGAAAACCTCTGAATGGATTCCTGGGTAGCTGGTGTTCTATTGAACTTCAGAGATAGGAGGCACTTGGAGCCATGGGGGGGGATGTTGCCTCCTCCAGAACACCACGAACTGTGTTGAATTGAAGTAGGTAGAGATGTAGCAACTAGCTTAACAGTTTGCAGGTTTTCCTTGGCCTGCAGGTCACAGCTTAAAAAAAAAAAAAGGACTGAAACACAAATCCACGCATTTCAGAGGGGCTTAAATATGAGCTGGAGGTGATGTTCTGTTTCACAGCTTGCAATTGTTAATCGAGTTCACTGAGAAATAGAGGATTTTATGAAACAATTTGTGTTTAAGGATTTTTTCTTTCTTCAATCCAAGACTCTTTTAACCTTTCTCAGCATTACAGTTATCTCATTTTGAGGAAATTTAGATTTGTGTTTTGAGATGGAAACTAATTGGACTCAGTGAACTCCTGCATTCTGATCACAATGGCTTCTTTGTTCAAAGCCATTAATAAATCCCAGCGAACGAATACCAAAATAAGCACGACCAGACTAAATTGAAGCTAGATGCATCATTTATTTTTCAATAACTTTAGGATAGCCAACCTCAAAAAATAGTATGTTTACATCCTTGTGAATTTGTGGTCTAGTGTCATAATTAGAAGCAATACGATGTAATATTCCTTCACTCACATGTAGTATTATGCCAAAAGACTTGATTAGATCAACCTGCCAGAAAGCAAACATTATGCACTGCTTTCATGTAGGCATCCTTTCTGCTTCCAAGATGAAGTGACCCTGGTCATGGGAGTTGTTGATCACGTGCATGGCACTATTCATCAGCCCACCTGTTAGAGCATAACAGTTTCTTTTGACTTTCTTGAGATCTAGTAAACGTTCAGAGTGACCAAAGATCACCACTGGGCCAGTTCTGCTAGACAAAGCTGATTGGGAAAAAATAAAAAATAAACAGAATACAGGGCCTACTTGGAGTAGTTCTTGCATGGTGAATTCAGCCAGTGCTCCCAGTGGGGTGAACAGTGACCCAGCATTCCTGAATCTTGGGCTACTTACGGTCTAGCCTTGCACTGCAGTGCTTGCTGCTAAGGCAGTCCCGCTGCTTTCTGCCTTGGCCTATTCTGGATGCCTTTGCAAGGAGAAGGATCTAGTGCAGAGCTGGTGGCTTCATGGTCCTGTGCTTCTGGTGCTTGTGTTTGTGCTCCTGCACAGCTGTGGCTGTCACAACAGCCAGGAGCTCCGTCAGTTTATACAACCCCTTCCGTATGAAACACACAGACCAGAATATTTAATACCCTAAGCAGGTCCATTATGGAAGACAGCTAAGAAATTAGGGGAAAACAAAGCAAAATCTGGCTCCAGAAAATCTGATTAGTAGTCTTTTCTTTTTTGCTGGAAAATGCTGGCAGCAGAAATATTTTGTTTTTGTTGATTCACAGGGATTAACTGACACTAAATGACTGAGGCTGAGCACGGGCTGACGTATATGTCTGATCTCCATGTGCTCTGTCTGAAACTTGATTTTTTTCCTGTGTGAGTTTCAGGGTTTTTGCAGAGGCGAGTTCCTGAAACTTAACTTTCTGAGGAACTAGTTGGAGATGGCGTTCCCTCAGAGCTCGTGAGTGGGCTTTTTGGATTTGCTCGTTGTAGAGTGGATCCTTCATTCCCAGTTTGGATGTTTATGAAGGAAGGTATGGTCAGATAATCACAGAGAACTGAGATTGATTAACTGATGCATTACCAGCCCTCAGGAACCCCAGTTACTGATGCACTCTCAGTGTACTGTGGCTTGTCCTTCCCGTGCAGCTGCTTGAAGCTGTCTGTACCCTCCGGATGGCTCCCCTTCCTGAGGAACAAGGGACCAGCCCTGAAGTCTGAGTGTATCTTCTGAATTTCTGCACTCTTAAATGGGCTTTTATTGGTTGTATCTGAGATGCATTATTGAAGTAACTTCCAAGTAGGGTATTGGATATTGCTGAATACTGGGGCTTCTTTCAGTTTCCAGCTATGCTTTAATTAGTCTTCTCTTTTTCATCATTTAAATCATATTACAATACAATGAATCAGTGTTTATTTTGAAAGAGAAAATTAAGTCTATCAAAGCAATTAGAAAACTAGAGACTTTTCTAAGCTGATGAGCAGCCTGGGGGGTTTTCTGTTGCTGCAGACAAGTTTTTAGAAAACTCTGGGTAGGATGCAGAGAGGATGCATCATTGCCACAGCTCTGGCTGACAAATCATGCCGTAAAGGCAGAATCCCGTTGCTTAGCGACTTACAAGAGGTGATTAACCCTTTGCAGTGCTGACAATATTTGCTGAGTAGCCTTCTTGAGGCATCTTTGTGGACAGAAATGGAATATGAAGAAGCTGCTCTTCTGTCTTCTGCTCCTACCTGCGTTGATTCATTCATCATTAATGTTAAATGAAGAACTGCTTTAATGTTGCCACCAGTTACTGAAGGAGATGACTTAATAAAATGTCATACTCCTACAGGATGCCATGCAGTTATCGCGAAGGAAGGATCGTACAGTGACAGTAAAGATGAAGTAAAAAGTGACTAAAAATAATCAGAGGTTATGATATTTAACAGTACTGCCGGTATTTTTTCATATGAACTCAAGCATTTCTAGAATTTCTGCTTGGTTTAAAGACTCACTCTGTCTTGATATTGCTCTTGCACAGGGAGCCTTAAAGCAGAGAGTGGGAGCAACAGTAGTTAGGGAAGTTCCTCACCTCCCATTTCCTTTCAGTGCAACAGGAAAATTCTAAGGACCATTGCAGGCTGAAAACTCCTTTTAATTACAAATATTACTGATCTCTAAGGCTGATGGGCTGCAAAATTTCTATTTCCCTCTTTGAAGAGTGCCTGGAATTCATTAAGAGGGGATGGGTGGGAACACGTGGGTATGGTGGCTGTGCACCATGGTGCAGAAGTTTTCTGTGTATTGTCACTAAGATGTTCCAGCACTTGAGTCGATAACTTCTTCAGATGTGATCACCTGGGACAGTATTCATCTCATCCATCTTGAGCTGTCTAAAAAATGAAGTGTGGAGTCTAGACCTCTACAGGCAGAGTGAAGGGAGCAGTTACGATGGGTAATTCATTATGTCTCTTTTAAGCCATCCTGGGGTGGGCTGGGCTGCCCTGGTTTGCCCCTTTGGAAAGCAATGTAGAAAGACTAGTTTGTGCTGTGGCCTATGGGGAGTGCTGGGTGAGAGGAACCCAAGCCTGTGATTTTAGCAGTATCTCATGTGGCGTTACTTCTGCAAGGATGATTTTCTAGTGTTTAGTATGCTGCTTAATAACAGTGAAAGTGAAATGGGGTTTTCAACTGCAGCTGTGGAAAAACACTCATATGGGAACAAAGGTTAAGGCACAGACAGAGGATTTTAAATTGCAAAGGCCTCTTTTGTGAAATTAGCTAGTAATAAAGTCGAGAATTGCCCTGAAGCAAGAAACGCTCTGAGTTTCACCTCTCCCCCTTGTAATTTTGCAGCCGCAGCAATTAATTTCTGTAACTATTGGCCCCAGTGACTGCTGAGTAGACTGGGGCTGCTAGCGTCTGAGAGCAGTTGCTGCATACGACTTTGTGCCTCATCATCCCCAGCACCTTTGCGTATTTGCTGCCGTTAATGGAGAAAACGATCTTAGGTAGAAACAATTTGTATTTGGTAGTGTGAAGATTGTTTGTTGAAGGGTTAACTGCGACCTTAACAGAGATGTAGAATCAATCCAGATGACAAACTGCTGTGAATACAAGCTTTCCTGTTGCATATCTGAATGCTGTCACTGTGTTTCTCAGTCTTTCTTGGTCAGTATGATTCTGTATGGTCCTGGCAGGACAAACACAGAAACTGCTGGAGAGCTTGTTATCTTGTTTCGCAAATATGTTCACCTGATGCATTTAAGGCTTTCAGCTCCAGAAAGCAGCCAGCATGATAAACAAGCTGAGTGCAGGCCACTTGGTGTTTCGCACTGCAGCTTTTCCTATGAATCTCTGTGCCACTGCAAGACCTCTAGGGAGATTAACACCAGAACAGAGGCACAAACGAATGCAGATAGTTCTGGGTTGTTAGCCAGATTGTTTGCTGCAGTTTTGAACATACTCTTAACTCACCAGCAGCAAAGAGTAACTTCTACCTGTGATGTCTGAGCTGTTTCCCTTTAGCCACTCTGAGTAAGGAGACATAGCTTGCAAATTGGGATGTTGTGGCATATCACTAGAATGGATGGATTCAGCCTGTCTGAAATGTGATTTCTCTTGGAGCCTACCAAGAGGAAATACCCATTTATCTTCCCTTCGTGCTAGCTGCTGTGTCACACACTGAGGGACAGAATGCATTATTAGCCCAGCCTCGTACCACTCCTTGCATGAGTCAGTCACGTGAGTTGCAATGTGTTGTTATGAGCAGGTAATCCTAGGCTCATGCATGGAGCTTTGTTTTGGGGCAGAGAAGAACTGGGGGAAGTGTGAAATTTTGCCTACGTGCAAAAAGTCCAACAGTCTGCTGTGTGCTCCGGAGGAGAGGTGAGTTAAAATACGATCACTGGGGATTAGGAAGGGAAGGGCCACAGTGCCCCATGCTCTCTGGTGAGAGGACAGCCCCTGCCTCCCTGCTCCTCTCTCTCCCCACTGGAAGAGAGAGACTGGAAATGGGATCACCGATAGTGGGCGTGCTGGGAGGTAGCAGGCATTCAGACTCTGTGCTCATCCTCGGCTAGAATCTCAATTTGTGTTTTATTCCATGTGTTTGTAGGGGGGAGTTTTCATAGAGTTGAGGTCCTGGAACTTAATAACAAGTTTTGAAGGAAAACAAACTTCAGAGAGGATTTTTGAGGTCAGTAGGACTGTCAGAAAGTAATATGTGCAGATGAGTCTTCTTGCCATTGGGGAAATACTTAGGATGTTTTGTACCTGCCTGACTCAGATTTAGTAAGCAGCTGAAGGCTTCCTGGTTTCTGTGGTTATCCTCTCTGCAGGAGAATCTGCACTTGTGCAAGGTTGCAACATAGTTGGTGCTAAAACAGCATAGGTGATGCATCCTGGGAGCATGTGGGTCTCAAGGTGCTCTGAAGGCTGAGATGCTGTGGGCCAAAGGAGCCTTGAGCAGCCTTGGTGCCTCGGGCTTGGAGTCTGCATAGCTGGGGCCATTTGTCACATGCTGGCCTCTCCCCTCCTGCATGGGAGGTAGAGGTGCGGGGCAGAGGAAGCTGGAGTGCCAGGTGGGCCTGAGTCAGCTCTGTGCTGGGTCTGCTTGCTGGCAGCACACCTGCACCTGCCCACAGGGATCGAGTTCCATAATTCCCAGTTTAGGGGGAAAATTATGGAAGTGCAGATATTCTTCAGGTCCAGCCATCTGAATTGTGAGTAAATACCCAACACATTAAATTCTAGTCAGGAGAATGTAGAAATAAAAGTCAACTAATCAAGAAATTGCTGTTTTTTTTTTTTTTTTTTAATTTGTACTTGGTTAATATTTACCCATCCCTCGTCATGCTTGAGTACGCTTGCAAACACAGAATGTGAGACAGGCAGTAAGGAGTGGCTGAACTCATTTTCATGTTTTTTAATTGCAGTAGAAAGTAGCCTGTCAACCACATCTGGTGTGAAAGGTCTGCACGCCCAAGTGTTCCCCGGGAGGGGTGGATATGTGATTCCAGGTGAAGCTGCTGCTTTCAGTGCTGTCAGCAGTGAGCCCTGGGGAGCCTCCTCTTTCAGTCAGATGACAGCTACTGACAGATTTCTTAATATTTGTTACAGTGTTGATGCCTTTAACTGTATGGCACATCAAGAGAAAAAGATTCCCTGTTCTGGATAGCAGTACCTGGCCTTTTCGTTCTCACCATTTTAGCTTAATGGGGCACCTTTTAAATGTAAAGTCTGTGATATGAGATTATTTAATTAAAATGTAAACAGCTGTATTTTGAATTTATCGTGCTTCACGAACCTTAATGCCGTGATGCAATTTTTGCAAATAACTTCAGCACAAAATCACAGAAAGCTTAACTGCACAGCACAGGGGGCTATTCTGCCACATTTCTCAAATTGTTATGCTTTGTTTTGTGCAGTTTTCTACCCTTTAAGTTGTTTTCCCTCCTACCCGCTCAGAACTTAATGAAAATGTTATGCTAGTTTTTGACAGTAAAGAGGCCTCCCAGTCTCAAATGCTTAACCCTGAGATGGGAGTGGAAACTTCACTCTTGTGCAGAGAAGGAAAGCAGGTACTGAGAGGCCTACTGATCTGAAGGAGTCTCTCACAGAAATCCAGGACAGACTGAGGAAGACATGTTTGTGGTTGCCCTGCTAACATACCTTACAGCTTTGCTCTCAGATTTGCTATTCGAACTTGCATGTAAGTTATCCCTCATGCTGGAAGCATGACTGTTACTAGGAAGGAGCCCCATGCCCAAACAAACAGCATTTCTTCTTGAAAGAGAAAACCCATGGCTTTGAGTGAATATGCACTAGTGGCAGAGTGCTGTCTTCTCCATCCAGTTACAGATACCTCTGGGTGCCTGTGCAGACTACAGCCAGCATGGTGACTTGACAGACTGCTGCTGTGCTCTCCCAGCAGCACAGAGCAGAGCCTGGAGCCCCATCTTAATTTCACTTGAGAAATGGGAAACGGAGATTTACAGACACAGTGACCATCAACCCTTTTATTTTCAGTGACTGGGCAAACACGTTGCTGTATTTCGTGGTACAGAGGAGAACCTATTTTCTGTCTGGAGTCTTCTTGCAGGCTGTCACCTGCTAGCAGAGACCAAAGAAAGGCAACTCATTGGCAACTGATATCAAGGTATCAGTGAAAGGGTGGTCAGGTAGCTATAGATGTACAAGACTGTTGGCCCAGTATATGCAGTATACAGTCAGAAATTTTATAATCACTACTAAGTTTCTTCACAGTCTCCATGAAATGTGAGGCCCTTGGCTAGAAGATGAGTGAGTGTTGATTGAGAACAACCCAGGTTTTTGTCCTCGTATGTTAAAGAGCATATGCTCTTTCTTCTCCTAGGTATTTCAAGCACCCCATAAACTTAGAGGGTACTGCAATACAATGGCTGGAGACAACGTTTTGCAGCCATTACTCAGAGAATTAGGTAACTTCTTATGGATACTGAAACCAGTTCTATTAACAAGGCTTACCTATCTGGTTCTGAGAAATTCCTGGTGATGGTAGTACAGGCAGTAGTTGATAGTTATGATTCTGTGTGAAGACTAATTTTTGTTGTATCAGGAGGTAGAAAATATTGTGGTATGATGTTATAGTGTTTCCTAGAGCATAATTCCAGGAAAGTACATATGCAACAAATGCTAAATATTGAGAAGGGCATTCTTTCAGCATATTAAATGTATAATTGCTATTGAGAAAGATCGCAGTCCCAAGGAATACTTGACTGAATTTGATAATAGACAAAGATGGTTACTGAAACCAGGTCTCCAGGTTACAGATATTCAGTGCTGTTACTGTGATCCGGACCACCTAACTCAGTCTGATGAACATTACCACCAGTTTGGAAGTGCTTCTTGACCCACCGATTCATGTAAGCATTTTCATTTTCCTGATTCATATGCATGTGATAACAAAATGTGCATCTTAACATGTCGCAGTGGGTTTTACGTCCTGGGATCCTGGCTATAGCTCACAACCTGGAGCACAGATAATACCCACTAATGAGGCAGTGCCATGTCAGATACAATGGGGTGGGTTATTTGTAGCAAACAACTGATTAGTTTCTTTCCTTCAGTCCCTGAATGATCTACTGTGAGGTTCTGACTGCCAGAGATCTGCGTGTGTGAAATGAAAATGATTGTTTTATGCAAATGGGTTTCATGCTCTGGGTTGTCTATAAGCAATTCAGGGAAATTATTTCTCATTATTTGCCGTTTCATCTGAGTGACAGGCCTTGCAAGCCACAGAGTGCTGGGTCTGATTCCTGAATGAATAGCTTTCAGATTCACACAGAGCACTCAAAATGGTCTTTTGGTAGACTGAATGCATGTTCTCCACACAAGCCCTGATGAGAACATGTTTTCATGCTTTGTTCTTCTGCACTGCGTTGTTGTTGGTGTTTGTTTATCACTTGCAAGGAATGGGAGTGTCGCCTGATCTGCGGGCAGTCAGCTGTTTGTCTTCAGACAGAGCACTGAGAGTTGTTCTTGGCAGCATGGACTGCCTGTAGGAGTGGGACCCGCTGGCACTGAACGGCAGCGGTTGGTGCAGCGCTGTCCGTGGTGCTGCTGCGGAGGGAGCGACCAAGGTTGCTCTGAAGGTGCTGCTTCAAAGAGGGGTGTGCGAGAGGGTAATCATTCGTGGCAGTTGTAGCTTTAAATAGGAAAGGATTAATATTTCATGATTATTTTTTTCTGTAAGGCATGATTCTTTGGAGAATGCATCAGCCTGACTTGCTTAGAGAATTATTAGAGAATGAATACCTTACTTAGCTTCAAATCAAAATGTAGTCAGGCAGTGCATGCTAATATGCTTACATTAAATGAGAACTCTCTGGCTGTCTGACTAATGCTCTGCTGCCAATACGTCAGTACAAAAGTGAGCACTTAACTTTTAGAAACTTCTGTTTCGTTCTCCCATCTTACAAGTTAGCTGGCCTTTTCTCTCCATTTCTGCTGTGGACCTTTGATCTGGGTTTTACAAGAGCAGTGATGGAAAACTCTTCCATGAGATCATGGATGTTAACCAATCACATACATTGCAGCGTCTTTGATTCTGATGAAAGTTGTTCTTTTTTCTTCTTTTTATTATTTATTTATTATTATTATTATTATTATTTTACTTTGAGTCATGAGCAAACCTCCTTAAAATACCAGGACAGCTCAGAAAGTAATACCTCCTATTTTAATGTCAGCCTGTGACATCAGATGCAGATGTTGGTGGTATAGGAGTAGAGGCTGAACCTTTCTGCCAGTATTCCATGACGTTTTGTTGCCATGTGACGGGTGGCAGCAGAGGGGCAGTCTGACAAAATGGTGTCCAATGTGGAAGTGTGTATGAAGCAAAGGGATGTAATTGAGGCAGTGGGTGGTGCACTTCAGCAGTGGTGACAGCAGGTCACCTCCAGTGGTACAGATTTTGATGAGTGTGGGATGCAGGCTCTTGTTCATTGCTGGTGAAAATGCTGAACTAATGCTGGTGACTATGTTGAAAAAAAAGTAGATGAGAATTTGCTCTATCAAATAGTGCTGTTGTGCTCTTTGTATCCATTGTAGTTTCCATGGAAATGAATAGGAGGTGTTACTTACAGAGTGACCTACGTATTTCAGGATAGTTTCTAAGACATCACTTTGTAGCAGGAAGCAGTTAGGTGCCATCAATCAGGGTAGAAGAAAAAGTGGGACAGATTCCTACTTAGGCTCTATTCATTAATCTGAATTAAGTCAGACCAGAGGAAATGACACAAAGGATGATGTGTGTTCCCTCAGACTGTTGTAATGGCTTAATCCTTGTGCAAACGGCAATACTAGAATATAAATAATTCACAGCAGACTCTTATGGTACCAATCAGTGTTTCATTTTCTTAGACACGGTAGAGAAAACTACAAAAACATGATGAAGGAGAATTATGATTGCAGAGAAATTAGTTATTAGAAAGTGTCATCATTAAGGTGGTCTGTGAAATGTAAATTTTACTACCCCCACCTGACATCCATGCATGTACTGCACTTGTTCTTAATCACATTCACATCTACCAGTTCCACTTATACAATGAAATGGGAATACTTATAATAAGTAAGCAAAGCAAGAACTTCTGGTCCTTTCTAGGATGTCATAGTTAGAATTTGTTTTACATCATAACTGTCCTAGGTTTTTAAGAGCTGTCTATAGTCTCTAAGGCAGAAAGGTGTGCATAGGAATGCAAGACAGTTCTACACTCATCCAACACTCGTAAATAACTTTAGGAGAGAAATGGTTTGCCATTCTTGAAATTCTGTGAGGACTAGGGTCATCCCAGTAAGTTCATCTTCATTATCAAAGGATTCAAAGATGAAAAAAACAAAACAAACAAACAAACAAACAAACAAACAAAAAAACAAAAAAACAAAAAAAAAACCAAAAAAAACACAACACTTTTCTGTCTAAAAAAACCCAGCCACCTGATAAAATAATCCCTTTGAGGTATGTGTATTTTTATGTAGGTGCAAGTAAATGTTATTTGATGATCCATCTTTTTTAGGCTAGTGCAGCTGATATGTCAAGCAAGATTTGCTCAGCATTATTAAAATTCATATTGCATTATGAATTTAAGACTTACATCAGCACAATGCAAAGTATGACATCAAAAGCTATTCTGTAGGTCACAGTAGTCTTCAGACAATGAGCAGTATTACCATGGGAAGATACCATGTTTATCAGTGATCTGTAGGTACCATCGTAGATGTTGCTTTTGATGATCCATTTGCATGTTTGTTTCACGAACTGAGTGCCTAAACGGCATTACCTGTTGTGTTTTTTTGTTTTGGTTTGGTTATTTTTCTTGAGATTCATAAAATGTCTTCTTTGGCAAGAGCAGTGACTGAATTGTTTTAATAATTATAAGGGTGAGGTTTGATTTTGTTTGTTTTGTCTGATGCCACTGGCACAGAAAAGCCTCTGCAGTTCATTTTTGTTTCCAAGTTGCCGCTGTCTTGATGCTGCCGACTGTCAGTGCAGTCTCTGAATCATGGCTGTCAAAAGTAACACCGTAAAACTAGAACTGAGAATATTCAGTGGTAAGTTAAAATCTTGGTTAAAGGCTGTCGTTCACCAAACCCTGACTTTTCAAAGCACATAAGCGTGTTTTTCATTTTTAGTAAGACCAAATGAGTTTGATCTTCATGCATCTGAGGCATGTACTGTCAACTCTCACATTTTAGCGCTTTTTAAAAGCAAATAAATGGCGATGATTTGGCCGTGTGCTTCATGGATAAAAATTGGGGAAAACTGCAGTTGTAAATGGATTTAATCCTAGGAGCAGATTCTGCACTTCTGCTTCATTACAGGTTAATTGTGCTGGGATTTGCTCTGTTATGCTTCTCACATCAAGTTATTTTCCATAAGATTTCTCTTATATTGTAAGCCTCATTTCATACATTTAGTGTCACTGTTCATCAGCTTAATTACCCCTTGGTCCCACCCCTTTGGCACAGACCCTGAAAGCGAGACTCCAGATTCCTGCCTCAGCCCCTGGACCATCTGCTTTTTCCAGTTCAGAGGCTGTAGATGTGGTCTCCAGAGGAGCATACGTCTTCTCAGCTGCACTGGCTCATGTACTGCAGCTGCATCCAGGAGAACCGAGCCCTTTCTTTGTCTTCCCAATGTCTTCCATGTCTCCTCAGGTTGCAGTTCTTCCTTCTGTGCAACGTGGCAGAGAACCTCCCTGCATGGTCAGTAATCCACTTAGTTCATCAGACAAGATCTCCAGTGCCAGATGTGGTATCTGTCCTTTTGATTCATCTTTGAGATGCACTAGTGGAAAACCACAGGTGGCCAAAAAAACTCCCTGCTGAGTACCTATCTACACAGGAGCACACGCAGACCGTGCTCTAGGTAATGCTGACAGTAATTCATTGCACTGCTTTGCGACCTGATTTTAAAAAGCTGGAATTGTTTTTGCCTTGAATTACAAGCATTTTATTACAGGCAAACCAGGCCACTTCTACAGTGTCCAGCATCATGTCAAGTGTGGTAGATACAGATGACAGAATGCCTGTCCTTTTCTGAAAGGTGGCTGCTATGTCCTTGGGGGATGCAACTGATGTTTGTGAGCTGCTTCTGGCTCTGGACTTCTCTGTGCATGCTGGTGGAATGGCTCTGGGTGCTGACTGCAGCATGGTGCTGCAGGACTGCTCTGAAATAAGACCTTCCACCCCCACCCCCAAGAGATCATCACTGAAAATTGGGTTGGTTTTAGGAAGGGACACACAAGGCAATTTCCTAGGATGGTGAAATAGAAGAGGTAGAAAAATTACAGCAGTATGTGTAGGAATGGGGAGTGCCTGGCTCCTGTGAGCAGCTCTGGCTCTGTCCCTGCATGGTGTCCCCGCACCTGGGAAACCTGCTTCATCTTGAAGCTGCAGGATGTGGAGTAAGGATAGCACTGGGGAAGCTACTGGCAGCATCGTGTAATTCGCTGTCACTACCATCAGGCAGAGGCAGAATAATATCACCTGCATTGTTACAGTGCTCACTGATGCTTGTGGCAGCAAAAGTCAGTCTTCTCTACTCAGCTGAAAAGCCTTGTGCGGATTTGAAGGCTTTTTCAGAGTGAAAACAGTCTCAGCCACAGCTCTTTCAAATGGAAGGCAATAAATCCTGCTGGAGAAGTGCATGTCCTGCAGCCAGAGCTGCCTTGGCATATTCTGACTGGCCAAACACAAGTATACAGCATCTGCAGAGTTTATGCTTGATTTTTAAATGCATCCAAGAGAAAATTTCCAGATTAAGGATGCTGCAGATTTGGGATGATATACAATAATGTCTCTGTTTCATTTCATATTTGAATCCTTTTGAATCTGCATTGTTATTCCAGCATCAAAGCAGCTGTTTTCATGACAAGCCTTCTGTCACCTGGACACAAATGGTTCCTTTTGAGTACATTTCATTCAATTGGAAAAAAAGCTTAGGTTTAATATTTTACAAAAGAAGCTGTGCTAATCTCTGCTAATACAGAGACTATGCTGTTCCTCTTCCCTTCTATATATTCCATTTTTAAATGCAACTTTTCCATTATGAGGCAAGAAAAATTGCTTTCAATCATAGAGTCCTATTTTGGGCTCGGTCTGGGAGTTCCCAGCTATGCCTGTAACCGTAAGCTCTTTGCACTCAGATGAAACGCTGGATGGGCTGCTTTCTCACTGGGCATTTGTCCCTTCCTGAATTTATTTGTTGTTCTCCCTGAATTGTAGGTTGCACCCATTCTGGACGAGCGCTGCGGTCCCACTGCCACTCTTCAAGGCCCTGCAATGAAAACCTGCTCCTTGCTTCATCCTTCTTGGGATTCCCCTGACGAGCACAGAAAGGTGAGCATTGGTCGTTTGCCCAGTATGGAGCTCTTCCAGTCCGGTGCAGTCTCCCAGCCTGGGAGCAGGCAGTGACTCGGGGCTTGGCAGAAGAGCAAGGCAGCAGCCTGGGACTGGGAGGGCACTTAGCAAGCATGTGTGGCACGCAGACAGGATTTCCCTAGGGGAAAATTGCAGCATTTTCTCCTAATTATATGGATTTTACTTGCCAGTCAAGACTCTGATAGCTGAGAGAAATGCAAGACTGCTATCTAAAACAGCACAGAGGTCCAAGGCAAATGTTCTTCCCAGCTTGCAGAGGTGTTACGAGCTGTTGTTTAGCACTCAGCCTGCTTGGAGAACTGATGGCAATGCTCGTGTTTTGATTTCTGCTGGGGAGGAGCAGCCTGCCTAGCACTTACCCCTAGCCCAAGAGAGCGTTTCAGGACAGAGTGATAGCAAAAAGCGCTTACAGAATGTTCACAGTGCTTAATCGGGGCGAGAGGAGTCCCGGAAAAAATATTTCTGGTTTACCACCAAGGATGGATGCTCTATTTTCCTGATGAGTATTATTAAAGATAGTTATTTCTGAGGCACAAGGGGATGCTTTGGGCTCTGGTTTCCAGCTGTACCTGCCCCCAGCGGCCCATCCCACTCTGGGAGCAGCACCTTGCCCGCACGAGCTTTTGCGATGAGCCCGTGGTGATATGTCTGCTCCTCTTGCTGCTCAGAATGTGCTTCCTGCACATTAAACCCTCATGGACCAGGGAATGTCTGTGAGGTGACAAATGTGCTGTGCTGACGGTCTGCCTGTGAGGACACACCTGCTACGATGCTGGCTGGTTCTCCCTGGTTGTGTAAGCTGAAATGCAAAGTCAGTATGGTCCAGCCCCAAAATGTAAGCCCTCAGCTTTAATGCTGATGGTGCTAGCTGCCAGCACATGAGACTGTGAATTTGTGTTCTCTCTCCACTGTCAGTCTCAAGTTTGTTTTAAATTAACCTTTAAGTTAATATACAGATAACTGGACATGACATGAAGTATTCCTACCTTATCCACGTGAGATAATTTGGCAGTTTGGAATCAAACTATCCAACTTTTGCCCTCTCCTGGGTAGAAGTTTTCCTTAGGGGGAAGATCTATACCATTGGCTCTGCGCTGTGCTTTGCAGTCACTCTTTTTTTTTTTTTTCTATTTTTGTCACATTCATGACCAAATGCTGTATTTGGTTTATGACCCAGCTCTGTACAAATTTCTGTAGCAGTGGAGCTGGAACCTACAGAGGCACACACTAGGCAAAGAAGGACAGACCTATGACCACAAAAAATGCTGTAATGGCACCATGGAAACTAATGATGCTAGCAAAGACAGTGCAAGAGAAAATGGTGATAACCTTTTATGACAAGGAAACAGAGCGTGGCTTATTGCTCTCATAGCTTTAGCAAATAGATTCTTGCTTCCGCTGTTGCCAAAGCATCCACTGCCCTAATGGCCTGGGGAGGGAAGGATGTTTCCCTCCATTAGGTGCACAGGTGTGTGACATCATGCTTTGAGCATGGATGCAGTCTCAAAAATGAATAAGAAAAAGGAGGGTTAGTGGGTGGCAATTTTGCTTCTTTTGTTTCTGTCTCGTGTTGTCAGACAGGTGACAAAGCAGAGGTGTGCTGCCAGGGACAGGGAGCCCAGAATCACAGAACTTCCCCATGTGTGTGAGTGATTAACACAAAAATTAGTGAGGCTTTGATGTAATTAAGGGATAGAAATGGCTTAGCCTCAAGATTGTGAAGATTCTATAGAGCAGAACTGCTGCGATGATTTAGCAAAGGATTAAATAATATAACTAATCCCTGTGCACAGCTGTGGAATCGCTTCTATCCATTTATTTCAAATGAGAAGTCACAAAAACAGGTGAGCACACTGCTGTGACTGTAACTTAGTTTGCTCCCACATAATCCCCTTGTGTTCCCTCGTGCCAGCCTCCAGGGGCCAACCAAAGGCCATTCTGGCCAACAGACGCCGAGGACGCATCGTGTTCCTCCATGGCAGCAGCACCCTGTGAGCTGGCTGTGCTCTGAGCCTGGGGAGCCCCAGCTGTGCGGTGCCTTCTCTTCCTTCTCCCACTTTCAGTATGTAGGCCCTGCTTGCTTTGTGCTCCCATCCTCTTATGCCAGGCCTGGCTTCCTGCAGCAGCTCTGAAGCATTGGGGGGTGCTGAGTAAGTGATCTCTCATGGCTTGGGACAGCCCTGCACAGATGGAACCCCCAGAGCCGTGGCAGGAGTCAGCAGCGGGAGCAGTGCAGCCCTCCCAGAGACCTGCCCCTAAGCAATCACTGTTTCTTTTGGCTCAGTGTTGGCAGAGGACGGCCGGCAGGGCCAGAGTGTGACATCGCTCTGTGTGCCCTAGGGATGGGTGAGCAGAGCCCATGGGTGACACACTGCTGGGGCAGTGCTGTGCCCTGAGCCACGCTGCTGCTCCTGCTCCCAGGTGTCAAGGAAAGCAGAGCCTGGGCCACGCTAATTAAAACTCTTTTCTCAGTGCTCTTTTGCAAAGTGCAAAGAAAACCTCTTTTCATCCTCAGTGACTAAAAATAAATCCTATTTTGGGTTTCAGAAGGAGCCGCATGACTAAAACGAGCTGTTTGGTTTCATTCATGTTTGCTGTCTATTAATCTGTTCTCTTCACCCTCAGCAGCGTATGACTCAGACTTTCTCATTGTCTTCCTCCCTCACTATGTGTGTTTTGACTTTAAATCCTGCCGGCTGACGCACGCAGAGCTGACACCACGACAGCTCGATCCAGCCGGCTCCCAGCAGACTCCTGATCTTCACCGGCTGCTGAACGTAACACTCTGCTGCTCCGCTGGTACTTTTACAGCTAATGTTGGTAAGCAGATGACACAGCCTGGTGAAGATCCTTGAAACTCCACGGGAGGAAATGTGTGAGTACGTGTGTGGGGGAGGCCTGCAGATAAAAATACTGTGGCGGCTATGGGAGGAGACACACATGCCTCAATCTGTTGGTGGGTTGCTATTCTCGTTCATGGTAATCAAAGCGGAGGCTGCTCTGGAACAAGTACAGCAGTCAGTTAGCAGTCAGTTCTTTCCCCATTGATTCACTTGCTTTGTTCCACGCTCCCTTCACTGTGGCTTCTTGCTTCCTCTCCCACCAGAAGCAATGGCCAACCCCAGCTCCCAGTGCTCCCACCACCCTGCAGGAACTCAGCAGCCCCAGCACCCGTGGGGTGGGGTCTCTGCAGAGCCCCCACTTTCCTTACACCAATCTCACTTCCTTCCCTTTCCAGCTTTGCTTATGAAATCTGAACCACTTAGTATGGACTAAGTGTAGGGAGGTATAAAGAAATTGCTTGATTTCTTCCCGAGCGTGAAAAATAAGCACAAAATAAACAAGTCTAATGTTGGACCTGAGAGGAGGTCCAGTAAAATTAGAATCATATAAAGGAATTCCTATCTGTGACGATGGATGAACTTTTTTTTTCTGACGGAAGAAAACCTCCCCCTCCTCATTACAGTCAGAATAAATGCAGATATTCGAGTCAGATGAAGGATGAATTCTAAATATGACAGCAGCCCTTCCTGTGTAAGAAAGGCCACGTAAATGAGTTGTAAATTATTTTTAGTTGCTACTGGAAACAGAGGAAGGGGGAAAATCAGTGTTGACACAACCAAGCTTTATTTTTAAACAGTTACTGATTGTCTGGTGGCACCAATTAGGTTGAGGAGAGAGCTGAAGCGAGTTGGTGCAAACTGGTCTGGACTTAGAGAACAGAGGCACAGCAGCCCAGCAACATTATTTCTGCATGACTATAGCCATCCTGGTGGCTGCTTCCCCTCGCGTGGGTTGGGCAGAGGCAGGGCTCAGAGTCCCTGAACAGGGGCAGCAGTGGGGTCCTTGTCACCACCCCAGTGCCAGCACTGAGTGTGAGGTCACCAAACCCGCCACGCCTCACCACTGGCCAGAAACATTCCTGGCACGGCTCCTCCAGGCCTCCTGGCTTCTCTTTCTGCATTGGCTGTAGCGGTGATGGACGTTGAGGTGAGTATGGCAGAGCAGAAGGGCTGGGTTCCCTGCCTCTGCTGGCTGCAGTGACGGTCCCTCCTGCAGCAATGCCTTGGTTCTCACATATAATGAAACAGCCTCTGTGAACGTGTAAGATTCAGGTTTGATTAACTTCTAGCTTCTCGTGATGTGCAGCTGTGAAAGGCAGGGCAAGCCACTCCGAGCAAACGCTACAGCTATTACTGCTCTGTTCCAGGACGCACAGGAGGAAGCAATATGGTCGGAATGAATTCAGAAGAAAAAGGATTGCCAAGCTCCTATGGTTTAGAGGTTGATACGAAGCTGGTTCTAATGCAATTACCTAAATTTCAGAGATGCTGTAATGTGATCTTACTCTTCCTTAAAATGCCATGGAACTTCTAATGACAACACAGATCAAATTTTCTGTTTCATGACTCATCCCAAGGAAAAGGATGCAGTGCACTCAATATGCAAAAAGAGAAAAAAAGGTACATTAAGGCCTTGGTTTTAGGCCATCAGCAGCACAGTGTCCATGCGAAGTTCACGTGTTTAAGTAAGTGGAGTGAAACTGACAGCCCGGTTGTGGCTACCTTTCTGTTAATTCTATCTGCTGAAACCAGAATAGCTGTGGCAGAGCTGAGCCAAGCATCTGCCTGCCTTCACACGCTGCAAATCTCCAGCGAGCGGTTAAGGAGCAGAGGAAGGAATTGCGCTGATGTGCCAATTAATCAGTGTGGTCTGAAACGCGTGTTGACACAGGAGGTCGGGAGGGATGGACGGGGGCAGCACAGTGACTTCATGTGAAAGAATTTGCTAGATCAGTGTCAGGCTTCTGGTAGGAGAATGTATGAAAGAGAGTCCATTGGAAGCAAAGGTACAACAGAATTCTTGACATTCTGAACCTTTTTTCTTCTTTCTTGAGTTTTTGTTCTCTTCACATTGACCGTTTTCTCAGCAGACCCAGAAATGCCAGCACCAGCCATGCCCACCTGCACGTGCTGAGGGTTTTGCACAGACAGAAATGGATTCTGTACTTTCCTGGCAGCTCCACACCAGCCACGGAGAGGCGGCCTGACCCCCAGTTGTGCCACAGCACAGTCCTGGTGTCTGTGCACAGGGTGGCTATGAATCCCACCTTGCTGTTCCTCTGTCAGTTTAATTTTGTAACATTTACTGGTTTAGAAGGTACATTCATCCTAGGGTGTTGCTTTTTCTTTTTCTTTCTTTCCTTCGTTCTTTTTTTTTTTTTTCCTTCCATTTTGTGCTGTAAAAGGTCAAAATTGTCAGAAAAGATTTATTTCTGGGGAAAAGGAGTCCCATTAAAAGCCAAGGCAAAACGTGCTTTCTGGAACAGAAAGGAATGAGCCAAAGCCCAGCCAGCCCAGCAGCTGAGGAAATACATCCCAGGCCATGCCACCAGGTTTATGGCAGAGGTATTTGCTCCCTGTTCCCATCACGGTGCAAGTGGTGCCCTTTGCACAGGCAGCGCAGTGCCAGTGCAGCTGTGGAGCGCTGAGTCCCCATGGGACCACCGCTGCTGCCACCGTCCCCTATCCCACATCGTGTCCCTGTGCTGTCCTATAACAGTGCTATTCTTTGATGGCTTTTAAAAAGATCCCCACGGAGGTAGCTGTGAAAAGGCCAGTGCTGCCAAGGCACCTGCACGGCAGGTACGTACACACACACACACACACACACACACACACACACACACACACACACACCCCCCAAACGTTGCCCTGCGCTGCATGGCAGGGGCTTGTCCTTGCAGCACGGCTCACCCTCACACTCATATCACTATTTAGTCTTCACCCACTTTTAGTATTATTTTTTTTTCCTTTTCTTTACATTTTCACATTTTTATCTTCATTTTTTTTCCCCTCTTTTTCGTTTTTTTTCCCTTTTTTTTTTTTTTACCTTTCCCTCCCTTTTCATCCTCCCTTTCCTTCTTTCCCCTTCTCCCTCCGCAGTTCTCCTTTTCCCCTTTCTTTTTTTTTTTTCCCTTTTTTCCTTTCTCTTCCCGTTCTCGTTGTCGCCCCGCCCCGCCCGTTCCCCAGCCGCGCTCCTGTGGCGGGGCGGGGCTGCGCCGCTCGGGCGGGGCGCGGAGCGCGGCGCGGTGACGTCAGCGCGCCGAGGGCGGTATAAGCGGGCGCTGTCCGGGTGCTGAAGGCGGCGGCGGCGGCGCGGGGCCGGCAGGTAGGAGCTGCGGGCGGGCAGGGGGAGCGGGCAGCCCCGCTCCTGGCAGCGGCGGGGCTCGGCGGACAGCTTAGGGAGGAATAGGAAGGGCGGGGAGCGGGGGGGGGGGAAAGGAAGAAAAAGATTAAGTCAAACACGAGCGACAGCAGAAAGTTGGTGGGGCTGTCGCTGGTCTTCGCCGCGATAACTGAATGTATGCCCCGTAGAGCTATAGATCTATTATTTCTTCTGCGTTATCAAGGACTGAAGCGATGGAGCGCAGCGTGGCACTTTGGCCGTGTCAAAACACAGGATGCTCGGTTACCCGGGATGCGGAGGCAATGTGATTAGCTCTCCGTGTGCATACAGTCATTACCTTCGCTCAGACCTGCTTGTGCTCTGCTTTTTTTTTTTTTTTTTATTCCCCTCCTCATCCTCACCCCTTTTTCATTTTGTTTGTACTCTGAGTCCCCTGCACAGGATAAAGGGTTAAGATAGATAGCCTTTAAAAAGGCAACTTTCTCACAGTTGTGCTATTTATTGCTGAAGTAAATAGCAGGAGAAGTGCTGGCTTTATATTAGTTCCTTATTTTCTTTATGGAAAACTGGAGCTGGAGTCCCTCTCGTAGTCTTAAGGACTCATCTTCAGGAAAGGTTTTGAGTTTTCATAGCAAATTTTCACTGGAAGCATTACATCTGCATCTGAGAGGAGAGAGAGGAAGAAAGAGAGAGATAAAATTGTTGCTACCATGGAAACATCCCAGAAAAGGAGATTTATTGTTTTGTCTGTTTTCCAGGGAACTCATGTCAGTCTGCATTGCCTTTGTTCTTGTTAAATTGCAAAGTCAGTCCCTTCATTTTGTAACAAAAAAAACCTGTGTATTTGTTGGCCAGAGAATGATTTTACTGTTCCTTGGGTTCTAACAGAGAAATAATGCACTCCTCAGCTACGTAAGCTTCGCATTAATGCATCTGCAGACAAAACAACATTTTAGCACATCAACCTTCGAGAGACATAGGGATGTTTTACTCTGTATTCTAAAGGTACTCTGAAATGTCTTCTGTTTTCTCAAAAAATTGAAACTGAAGCCTGAAAAAACAGGGGAGGAGCCCCTTACCCCGAATAAAGCAGTATATTTCGTGACAACATTTTATGACCTGACCTGAAAGCTTTTAAAAGAATCATTGCTAACTCCATTTGACAAAGGCTGCTGAATATCATCTACCAATAAGTTAGAACTGAAGACTGATGTAGAGACAAATGTGCTCCAACTATGCAGAACGACACCAGCGTTCTGCTATTCCTGCAAAAGGACCGTTCCACTAAGCAACATCCTCATGGAGCAGTAAACAAAACTTCACTGGGTTACACGCCTTTGAGATTTAAGTGGGTGCTGCTGACTCCTACAAAGGACAGAGTAATACATAACTGCGTGCAGAGATGCAGGTTGCTCTACTAGGCTCTCTTAATGGGATGTGCCTGGCCGATAATTACAGAACAGCTCTACCTTCTTCAAAAAGGACAGAGGTTCTGCTGTTTTTATCAAACCTGTTCTTGACAGAATAAATAAATAAATAAATAAATAGCTACAGTAGACAACATGGAGATAAAATTTTCTTTGTCATTTTTTTTTTTCCTGCTCTCTCCCCCTCTTGCCCCTGAGATATATTTGTTCATATATAGAAGAGTGCCTTGTCTATGACACAGTACGTGTTGTTTTTGGTTCAGGGCAAACACAGAGCTAGAGGGCACATCTTTCCACTCATCTGTTCTGAACTAATCCTTTATGAAATCAATTCTCAAATGTACGCAGACTTGAGTATTCATAAATGTTTTGGGAAATGGCTTGCTCCTGTGGCTGTTAGCTTGCTCATGCACACTGAGGTATAAAAAGTGGCTCTTAACTGATGCTATTTTAATTATTCAGTTAAGTCACATTATATTAGGCACAAAAGCAGCGGAAAAAATGTACAAGAGCTCAAATGAGCATTTTCTACTTAGAGCAGTGGATAAACAATGGGATATGAAGCTCTCTGTCACTCTGACGTGAATCACCAAGTTCTTGACAGGACGGTTGTACCAAGCCAAAAACAAAGGAGCCTGAACAAGTCCATTAAGCAAAGCAGTTTCTATGTTTACCATTTATTTCTCATTATTATACTTAGTTTATTAATGTAACTGCATCAGGGAAGAGTCTAATCTGTCTCACGACTTCGATGCACGAGCTCCTGAGCATTTCCTGGGAAATAAGTGACAGCAGTTTTTCACTTCACAGAGAGGAATGTGCTCACCTCACTGCAGGACTGGGCTTGTGCAGCTCTATCCTCATATGCAGCAATGACGTAATTATGTTAATTCAGTCTGATGCACATTTTCTCCACTTATGTTCTTTCAAACAGTTTATTATTGGCTGACATAAACTGGACGTGCAGATTAGATGGGGGTTTCTACTGCTGTATTCTATATTCATGCCAATGGCAAGCTTCTGCTTGTCCTGGGACCTGTTTCAACAAATCAGTGAATGGACAAAATCAACACTCAGCACCTGCCTACTTGAGCCAATTTCCAAAACTGTTTTTTTTTTTTTGGAAAATTTCAGTAAAATTATACTGTACTTGTAGAATAAATTATAGCTTCTCCTTTATAAAGGGGATTACGTTTCATGTGTCACTCAGGGAGCCTCTTAACTAAACTAAACTTCAACTGCAATACAAATAATAATTTTTTTATGAAATAGCACAAAAGGAAGTAATAACACTAAGAGTAATGATAGAAATAAACCTGCAAGACATTTTATATGCCATGTTCTCCACTTCATTACATTAATTTTATTGCAGTATAGCACCATTAAGAGGTATTACTCATTCAGAAAATGAGATGCCCTATGGAACAATCTAACAAAATAATACTATATGCAATCTTAATATTAATATATTGAGCTGTATTTTAATATGGACATACTGTCTTTACTGTTTGAAGCCTTCATTTTAATCATTAAAATGGAACCTAGAATCTTCTTTGAGCATTTACTGAGCTATATAGGATTTTTATTTTATATTTCAGCTCTGTCCTTGCAAAAACTGGTGTCTGTAAAGAAAGCTGCACATAAAGATATTTCTAACACTGCAGACCAGTAGTTCACGCTTAAATGAGGAAAGAGTCAGAAAATCTCAAAATAAATTTCCATCAAAATACGCATCTTCCATCAATACTGATATTCTCCATAATGCATTTCAGTTTAAAATAGCAGTCTCTATTTTGCTTCTGTTTGCTAAGTTTGTCTTCATATATTAACCACTTGTTTTTTTCTTCTTTATTTCAAGGAAGTATGCTAAATATGGCAGAAACTAAAACCATCCAGCTTGGAGCAGCCTGTGCTGTCACCTTTCTCTTTGTCTTAATCTGCTGGGCTGATGCGGCTTCATTCCAGCAGTATCAGCTGCTTCAGAAAGACCCAGACTATGTAATGAAAAACTTACAGAGGCTCCCAAGTCCTGATATGATCAAAGCTTTGGAATACATAGAAGATCTTCGCAAGCAAGCTAACAAGGGAGAAAGCATCCCCGACTACAACTCCTTTCAAAGTGTCCCATACCTCCTGCAACAGAAAGAAAACAAAGACCAGGTTCATCCACCAGAAAACGTAAGGGATTCTTTGACTGAAGATGAGTCTCAGTGGGTTAAGGTTATGCTGGAAGCCTTGCGGCAAGCTGAGAAGGAGTCAAAAGCTGGCACAAAGGAAAATAAACTTTATGGCCTGAGCTCAGACAACAGCTTTCCAGCTGGAATAACTGATGATTACGAGGCATACAAGTGGCCTGAGAGGTGGCAAAAATATCTCAAAATGCCTCTTGGCCACTACGAAGACAGTTCAAGAGACAGTCCTTTCAAGCGTACTAATGAAATAGTGGAAGAGCAATACACACCCCAAAGCCTTGCTACACTGGAATCGGTGTTTCAGGAGTTGGGGAAGATGGCAGGACCTAGTAACCACAAGAAGGAGAGGCTGGATGAAGACCAGAAGTTGTATGCAGATGATGAAGATGATGTGTATAAAGTAAATAACATTGCTTATGAAGACGTGGTTGGAGGAGAAGACTGGAATCCCATAGAAGAGAAAGTGGAAAGCCAAACCCAGGAAGAGATAAAAGATAGCAAAGAGGAAATTGACAAACATGAAGAGGAGGTCGACGATGAAATGAAGAGGTCAGGGAAACTCAGCTTCCTTGAGGATGAAATGAGAAGAGAGAATAAAGATCAAATGTCAGAGGATGTTTCAAAGCTAATGAATTATTACCTGAAGAGGCTGATGGGCAGCGCTGGAAACAGGAAACTAAGGACTGGAGGAGAGCCTGAGGAGAAAAGAGCAGCCACATTTTTGGACAAGCAACTTAACCCTCAGTCTATAGCTCAGTTAATAGAAATGTCAAGGAATTTACAAATTCCTCCAGAGGATTTAATAGATATATTGAAAGCTGGGGAGAAAAAACAGCTTCAGAGTGAAAGGTTGGAAGCCGAGCAGGAAGCAGAATTCCCAGAAGACCTCGATGAGATCACTGAAACTAATCTAGGACAGAGTGACATATTTAAAAATAATGTAAACTCTAAAAATGGGTACATGAAGCAGCCTCTTAATGCACTTCCAGAAAATCTACCTGAAGACCTCAATATTGAAGACATTATCAGCCTTCTGGGAACTAGCAATTTAGGTAATCAGAATCCCTCCTACTTACTAAATCGTCTTAATCAAGAAAACGATTTGCCAAAACTGCCTTACATTCCCAGAAGACTGAAAGGACGCCCAGTTCCTAAACCCGCGTGGATTAACGACTTGGAAAGACGACAAATGGAGTATGAGAAACTGGATGAGAAGGACGAAGAGCTGGCTGACTACTTGGCAAAGATGCTGGCAAAATATCCCGAAGTTATCAATATGAACCAGATGAAACGAGTTCCTGTTCCAGCTTCTGAAAGCGACTTGCAGGAAGATGAGCAGCTGGAGCAGGCCATCAGAGAGCACCTGAGCCAGCTGGGACCACAGGAGGCTGCAAGGCTGGCTACACTCAGCAAAAGGCTCTCCACAGCTGGGGACACCGACGACACGCAAAACAGGCAGTATCTGGATGAGGATATGCTGGCAAAGGTGCTGGAGTATCTAAAACAGGAGAAATCAGAGCTTGAAAGAGATCACATTACTAAACGGGCAATGGAAAATATGTAATTGTTCTCCAGATATTATTTCTCTCCGATGTGTTGACTTCAATCCCAATTCAGTTGTGATTTACTCCCGCTCTCCCACTACACAACTTCTGGTAGACTACTTACCATTGAACAGTCTGCATATCTTTCTCAGAGCTGTTATCTTGTTTATTGATATACTTATGTATGTTATAAATTATGGGGCAAATACCAAATTGCTTCAGGTGTTTTAAGAAACAATTTAATGAAATCAAGTAAAACTATAATATGTAAACAAATGACCTTTGCATTGTTAATAAAACATGATAAATGAAGAGTGACAATTATGATTTGAAATTTTTAAGATTACTTGGATTATTTTGTTACTGTCTGTAGTGTTTTTTGTGGAGTATCGAATAAAAAAAAATAAAGCATTATATATATAGTTTTATTTACAAGGCTTTTTCTATTCAGTGTTTTATTGTTAATGAATAAATTATTTCTGGACAATAGGCTGTGTTTCTTTCTGGGATTTGATCAACTCATGGTAATTAGAAACTGGAACATATTTTTTACTTCTACAACATTTTTCTGAGGTCTTTTATTTTACTGTGAATTAAATTGATGGCATAATTCTGGTTTCCTGGGCTGTAACACCACTGACTGCATTACCTTTCAGGTACTGAGTACCTGAAGATCTTGCTGAAATCAAAAGTGAACTGGGGCAGTAAGTGCATTGCACTGTTTGAAAACTGAGCCCCAGCTAACTAATTATTTTGTATCTCTTGGCAGTGGGGGGAAGATCAGTGATCTTTTTAGCTAAGACAAATTCTATAGCGAAGCTCTGAATAATACCAAATTGAACCTTCTTATCTGAGCAGAAGGAGATTTCTACAGATGGATTCCTTGACACCTTTCACAATGGCTACAATGCAGAAAGAAACAAGCCCCAAGGCAAGGCGAGCAGAGAACTATCACTGATGGTAACATCACTTTCTTGTCTAATAAAAATACCTCTTGTGAAATGACTGTTCAACATACACACAAGCATACAGAACCTTTATCATTTGCTACGTTACCTGATATCCTGGCCACGTAGGAGGTCTCTCAAGCTCCTGACAAGAACTGTAGTGGATGTTCTGGAAAAGCTACAGTTACTTTCCAGAACTAAATGTGCTTGTGTAACTCCATGAGTCATACATGTTTTTCACTAGGACAGCTCAGGCATAAGCATTTCCAGGATTATATTTTAAAAGTAGCTCTCCCTGCAGTACTCTTCAGCATCTCATCTCTGCTAAGTGGGGTAGGGATGATTTTTGGCAAGGTAATGTCCAACGAAGCGAAGCACGAAGGCGGCAGAAATAAGACTTCATTTCCAGCATCACCATTACCTGGAACTATTGCAGATGAGAGTTCATCTAGAGCTCTTGCTTTGGGCCACGTTAAAATTCGTCATTTCTCCGTTAAATGGATGAGCTGAGAACTGAAAAAATTACCAGTTAGTTTTGCTTCTATACTCTAAGAAAAGACAAACCTGTTGCTTTTTGAGTGGTACTTGCTTGCAAGTGACATGAAATCACTGTACTGAATTTAAAACAACACTGTGCTTTAAATATACATATATACTCCTACATATACACACACGCATCATTTTTACCACTTTGATTCCTAATGCTGTCATCCTCCCTGATGACAGCACTGCTCTGTGCAGGGCTGGGTGAGCCTGTGGGGGGAACAGAGGCTGTGCTGGGTCAGAGTCCCACAGCAGGAGCCTGCGCAGGGCCCCAGGTACTCACAGCCTACATGGAGGCCAACAGGCATGCAGATGTGCTGTTCCACCAGCAGGATACCAGGCTAAATGACTGGAAAATACTTATCAGGAAAAGGTTCAGAAAATACAACAATATCATCACTGGTTCTTTCCCTAACCTTTTCCTTTTCCTCTTTCCTTCCCTTCTTTCGACAGCAACATATAAGGGTGGATTTAGTAAAGAGCATCCTCACCCCATTCTCCATGGAAGAGAGCCCTGAGGAGCACCACGTGAGGTTGCCCAGGTTGCTATGGCAGTTGGGAGGAGTGGCAGGCAATGGCCGTGGTGGCCCAGCAACACTGAAGAGATAGTAATGAAAACTGCTCTGCAGAAACCACCTTTGTTTCTGCTTTGTGCTAAGACAGAGCTTGGATGGCCTCTACCACAAACCTTGGGTCTAGGTGCTGTGGGCTCAGCCCTTTCTTTCCCTGGTGCTGATGATGCCTGCAGCACTGCAGCTCTCCTAACGCTACCAATGGTCCCCAGAGCCCAGGGTCTCCTGAGGGACCTGACTCACAGATCCTGATGTTCTCCTCAAGTAGAAAACAAAGTCAGCAGGCTGTCACGGTTTAAGGTTGGCTTTTTTCTTGTGCTGTTTTTTTAAGTCAGTGTACGAGTCTGCATCAGAACTACATTTTACAGCAGTTGTTAACAGTGCTATTGTTATGCCTACTGTTAGCCAACCTCCTACGTTTTGAAAGACTAGTTCTGGAGAAGGGGTGAGGCTCAGCCAGTGCTCCTCAAACATCCCAGCAATGCCACACCTCCGGCAATTAGGTGTGCAGGGACATGACTGAGATGCCACACAAAGGAAACACAGTCGAGCATGGCCAGTTGCAGTTTTAAGTCCATCGGTCTCCTTTCCCTCCTACCACAGTCCTCCCCTCAGGCTCCCCAAAGCCCCAGGCAGCTGCCTGGCACAAACACAACCCCCTGGCTCATACCCAAGGCAAACTCAGGGAAAAACTGGGGTACAAGAACGAGCTGAGGGTCTAAGGGATTGAAGCACCTATAAGTATTGTACAAATCCGTTTATAAGGGGACAGATTACTTCAGAGACTGTGCAGAAGAAAATAAAACCATACCTCAAAGCAGAAGGGATGTCACCCCCTGCCTCACTATGTTCTGCCTTCCTCATTGCATACATGAGCCCCTCATACAAAGGGAACTGTGAGGGACTTCCTACAGTCTGCTCCCTCTACAGCTTACCTCTTGTTCACATTATTCTAAGCACTGATGGCAGCTGTATGAACTTCTTGATGTCTAAGGGACCCGTTCAGAAGCAATGCTCCTTCTGGCCTCCCACACAGACAGTTAGGACATCAGGGTCTGGCATGAGGGGATGAGGAAAAGCAAGACATTCATTTCAGCTGTGGAAGTAAACTTCAGAAAAGAGAAGCTTCCGCACAAAGAACTGCACCAGTCTGTAAGATCCTCACACAGGGTGTGCAAGCCATTAGGGGCTTTGCAGTTTGTGGTTAGTCTTCATAAAAAGGAAAAGGTTGTTAAGCTTCAAATAACAGTGCTGCATGTTGTACAATAGAACTACATGGAGGTTTCAAGCTGATTTCAAACTGAAAAGCAACATTTATATCCTTTCCTTTTCCAGACTCAGAAAATAGATAACTAATTTCATTGTAAAAGTACTTTATCCCTAACAGCTTAATTTCCAACTTCTTTTTTAAATGAAATGAGCAAATATTATAGAGGCAGCACGGCTTTGGTAGCTATAGCTGTCTCTGGACATGCAACCAAAGCTCCTGTAAAAGAGCAGACAGTCACACCTGACTGCAGGACACTGCTACCCATGAGCCATGCTACCCTGCCCTGCCCAAACAGACATCCACTGCAGTGCTTTCCTGCTCCCCTGCCCACTGCACTTGGATTTCCCATGCTTTATGAGTGCAGTGAGACAAAGTCACGTTGTTAATAAGGAACACACAATCCACAACAAACACAACACCAAGTTTGTTGTTATACTAATGCACAAAACAGTGACCACCCTGCAAGCTTTCCTCGGGCAAAGGAAGAGGCAGAGTTTTAATTCCTCTTTCATGCCACAGTTTCACAGAACCCTGGATGCAGCCACTCTGCACACTGTTTGTCGTGGCTTCTGTCTAGCAACAAATAACCTTTCTGCTCATATCTTACCCCTAAAGGCTGCAGTCAGCTTCACAGTATTCTCATACTACAGCAAGCAGATTGAACACAAACGTTGCATTTGGTCTCAACCTAACAAGCTGCCAAACACCTTTCTGAAGATCTGAGGGAGTCCCTCTCTGTACATCCACCAGAATTCATTGTGCTAGTATCCAGGAGAGTTAATACCTTTTTGGGTTTTTTTTTAATATTTTTTTCCCTCACTAAGTCACACACTACCTCAAGTGCTTTGTTTACATCTGCATCTTGCTGGCTCCATTATTTTGTCAGCTGGGGCTCTGAAATGAGAACATGTGTTGATTCAAAAATTAATGTAACCACATTATCTCATTTGAAGAAACTGAATTATTGCAATTATTTTTTTAGAGAGTATTTCTACACTGCAGTGAAAGGAGTTTGACTTGCATACATATGACAGTCACCAGCATTTCTCAAAGTACTTTACAAGATTCTCTTGTTTTGTAGGCAAAGCAACAGGAGGCAGCTGAGACTTACTGAACGTGCCAATGGTTGAGCTGTGGCTGGAAGGCAGGTGTCCTGAGCAGCACTCCAATTCCTGCCATTATTTTGCCATTTCTGCTGTTGCTAGCTAACAGGGAGCCCGATGCCTCAAACTCTTCTCCACCAGGCTAACTCTGCCCAGACCAATCTTCCACATCTTCAGCGCTAACGCTGCATTGTGCAGACATGATAGGCTCTGTGGGAACTGCATTTCCTGAAGCATCCCTTATTTCACCCCCCAAGGTGCACAACACCGACCTGGGGCTGTTTGCTAAATGAGGTACAAATCCATGTAGACACAGCCAGGTGCCAGCTGCACTTTGCATTTGCTCTGCTCCCCATGTGCCTCCGGAGCTGAAGAGCTCAGCCTGGCAGCAGCAGGAAGGTGCAGAGCTTCCAGTGCACAAAGTGGAAAGGAGAAGCCCTGAATCAGAGCTGATGATCTGAACAGCATGACTTTTGGATCATTCAAAAAGGTTTGAAAGCGTTAATAATTCATTTCCAGATATTGCAGAGCTCTAAATGTGCCTGATTAAATGCACTTGACATTTCTCTTGAGAGACACTGTTATTCCAGGAAACCACTTGCTATCTGCAAATGTCTTGGAATCAGCCTACTCAAAATTACGGGCTCACTTGCAATGTTTTCCCCTAGTAAAGAAAGAAAAGTAACCCCTGCTTGCAAATGTAATGTATGCTGATGAATATCTCTGTTACAGCAGTTTGAAACTCAGTTCTATTCTACATAACAGACATTCAGTGCGTGACCAGCAGGCTGGTGCAGCACTCCACAAAGCTCTGCCTCACCAGGGGAGGAGAGCACGGAAATTGTTGTTTGGCAACTCCCCAGCTCATACAATTGCAGCTCCGTGATGTGCTTCCCAAACACCTTCCTGGTGTCCATCTAAAAATAGAGCCCCTCAATGCATCCTGGCAGGAGAGGCAGCAGGGTGCCCACAGCACGGTGCTGCAACTGGAGCACAAGCAGGGCAGCAGACAGAAGTAATAATGAGCATCATGCCACCTCTGCCACCAAATTTGGGTCTAGCAGGTTTGCTTTGCTTTGTGCTTAAGGTGGAACAAGTCTCCCTGGGCATAGCTGTGAGGTTTTCCTTTTAAACCTGGCCACGAACTACTGAAGCAAGCAGCCCATGTGGGCAGCCACCACCAGTGTGGTATTGCACCCTCTGGACACAGCAGGACACATCCCTACCTAAGCATTGGCTGGGGGCACATGGGCAAAGCCTTCTTGGCTTGTTTTCTTCCTTCCCTAGGCACGTGCCAGCACCATGCTGGGTACTGCAGCATGCAGCAGAGAAGGCACACTGTGTTCCTATCACCAGGTGCAGCACATTATCACTACCCTCACCACAGTTGTGCCTTATTGTCTATTAAATCTCTTTCCAGAATTGAATTTCCTTTAAATTGATATATATTTTTTTCCAGCTCAGATTTGAGATTCCATTTAGGTTCACATTGTAAATCCATTGTCCCTAAATTCAGAAGGAAGCCTGCTGTCCACTCTCTCCTCTTTGACGTAAGAGAAGGAATCGAATTGTTTGGAGACATAATGTTATCACTTCTGCAAGGAACACATTTTCTACCCTGGTACCTATGTGTTTTGCCACCTGCTGGTAAATTTCACAGCAGAGAAGCAAACCACTTTACATGCTACCACTATTCATGCTCCCATGCTGGGGATGTGAGAGCCAGGTCGGGAACACTGGGTACAAACACAGCAAAAATAAAGATAAATCATTAAAGGGCATAAAGCCAACGTGCCTCACTTGCCATTTACATGGCACGATAAGGGGAGATGTGTTAAGTCGCTGTAGGCAGGTTTGAAGATGCAAGCGTAGTCTGACAGGAAAACTGTTCTCCTCAAAGTCAAATTTACTCAGAGCCAATATTGAGCCAATTTATCTTCTTGAAAACACAGGTGCAAGAAGGCAGGAGCTTCACAGCAGTGACCAGTCACTAGTACAAGGTGAATAAGGAACAAAACCTGAAAAACGTATTCTGTATGCTACTGTGCAAATACCATCAGATTCCACTAGTCAATTCAGGCAACAGAAAGCTGGTACTGTATGAACTCGAGTCCTTAATCTTAACACATGGCTCTGGACTTCTGCATAGAAGCAGGGTCAGGTTGAAGGTAGCTCACACCTACTTCTTTTTGCCTTTCTCATCTCTATCTGGAAGCTGCCACCAATGCTCTCTCCTCGCCAGAGTGCACAGGCTGAGGCTGTGCCCCCACAGCCCGTGCACCAGTGGAGACAGATGGTACATGGGGCTGCTGTGGTACCACAGAGGTCTGCCTGCTGCCATCCTGGGGCTCCCCCTCACAACACTGGTGTTGTTCTATCCTAAGGTCTCTTCAGTGACCAGGAAGAAAGCTTGGCAGGAGTGAGAACACAGCTTCCACCTCTGGCAGTCACCTCACAGTGGCCATGACATCCTTTGAAGGTGGGCTCATGCACACTCTGTGAAACTGACCCATGCTTCATGCATACGTGGCCACGTCAGACCCCAGCTCTCTCCACACCACATGCAGACACTGTAGCACTCCCCTTAGCCCTCCTTGTCTCCTTTCCAAACAGCCTGCAGTAGGAACCCCAAAACTGTGAAAGGACAGGAATATATCCTCCAGCACAGTTATCTGGTTTTTTTTTGTGGGTATCATCCTTGAGACAAGAATGAAGGGGATAATAAGTGTGAACATCAAAAATACACCAAGATGAATCGTAGCAGGTGAATCAAGACCCTGAGGAACAATATTCTGACAGCAGCCAGACAAGAAAATTCTGAGGTGCAATCAATATAATCAATGCCATGCTCAAACTCCTCCACCCATCCATCCAATCTAGAAGCACACTGCAAAAAAAATGAGATTATCTTTATTTCATTAACCCAAATAAAAGCAACATTTACATTTTTAACTTAATACAGTGCTCACTGAAACGCTCTCCAAAGACGGGTGATGAATGATGCTGTGGAGGCCTCCCATCCCTATCACCTGCCTACCACCACCTGCCACAGGAAAATAAATGGGAGTTGGCAGCCTGGCTGTGTGACAGATTGATGGAGTTGTTTGGGGGAAACCAGCGAGGTGACCGCTGCCAGGCCCGTGGCCTCCTGTGCAGCAATAGGCACTGGGGAGCCTTCTATCTCTGAGCTGACACCTCTGTGGTTACTTTCTTGGCTAACTCGTTTGTTAATCAGGTTGGGTAATTTCCTTTCCTTCAATTTTCCTGCCTCGTGGCTCAGCTCAGTGCATGACTCAGTAAGCCTTGCTTAATCATCTTCATGATAAATTCCGAGTATAGCATACTGTTGGAAAAGTTCTTGCTGATCAAACAAACTGTCTAGAATGCAAAAAAAAAAAATAAACACAATCCTTAGATAGCAGGCATATTTTAGAATTAATTCCTGTGCTATAGCACCTTTCCAAGAAGCAGCCAAAAGCAACAGAGGGTTGCTTTATAAATATACAGAAGATGAAGCCTTAAAGAAAGGCATCCTTCACCTGTCATACTGCAGATATAGAGCAGAATTTAGCTATCATACACCACGACTTTTGGCACATTCGCGTTGTTCCTGAGGAAATGACACTGCCTTGCAGCTCACCTTTTACAGTGCACGCTTCTCTGCCTGTGCAATTCATTATTCGGTAGCCTATCTCCTAAACAGTCCAAGGCTGATGTCCTTAGGAAATGAATTTTTTAATATTCGTCCTGATGAACATGTGTTTTGCACCACCTCAAAATATGCTCTATTTTTCTAGGCCAGTTGCATATTTTACCTACCGAGTCAAACATTTTCGTGTCTGTAGTTTCCTATGTATTAAGATGGAAAACCAATTTAAACAGTCATTTGACTGACAAGATATGATTATTTGTCCTCCTACATAGCCTCTGAGTACAAAGTTTGATTTATAGCGTGCTACTCTCCATCTTTCAAAAGCCAAGGAGCAGGGAACGCATTGCTTTATGAATTCTTAGTAGGTGAGCACAGGAATTCCAGTACACCTTTTAACAAAGGCTGTCAGGATGTGCAGAGCATCAGGTACCAACAGCCTAACTGCAGGGCCTAAGTTTGACCTTCATGGATTGACAGTAAGATGCGGAGGGATGTGTTCTGCCACCAGCTCTGACATGGGCAGCAAGAGGAGAGTGGGGCTTCGGCTTCTGCTGGGTTTCCTCACAAGGACAATACAAGCTGAGTGAGAGTTGAGGCTGTGCAAGGTACCCATGAGCAGAAATAGGCTGGCTCTTCACTGAGACATCTCATGAAAAAAAAAAAAAAAGGTATATATGAGAATATAAACACAATCGACATAAAAATGAGGCCACAGTGATCCCTGAAGTTGGCCTCTGAAGTTCAGTTTCTATGAATGGAGATACAGGAAGTACCTGCAAGTACTTCTGGTTGCCAAACACTTCTCTGATACTCCAAGTGACTTCAGGAGTCCACGAGACAAATCAGAAGTCATTTCCCAAGTGGAATACAGAGTATTTACCCTCACTGGGAAAATATTTTGATTTTATTACATTCTGATTTCCCTCTTCACAGAGCTATAGCAGAGCCTGTCATCACTTGTCTAACTGTGCTCTACCAATAAATACCTAGAAACAAATTCGTGGTGAAAATCTGATTGCACTGAACTCAATGGGAGTACACCACCACCACGTCTCAGAACTGACTTGGTCTTAGAGCCCATGCCTTTGAAACAGGTCCTGTCCCTGAGAAAGGATCTGCAAGTTCCCTTCTGTTTCTAACGTATCTTTTTAAGCTTGTGTTAAAATCTGCTTTCCACAGTTTCTAGAAATATTTCAGCCTGTTCCTACGCTTGAAGGAGACAATGTGCTCAAGATTTTGGCGAAGACAGTGCAGCTGTACCAGGATGTTTACTGGTATGATGTGGGAGTCTGACTGATGACACAACCCCAGGACCTTCGTACGTAGATCAGGAGATGAAGAAAACTACAGAACCCCAACCACCCGGCAGACGCAAGAGCTGCAGTCACCTCCAAAGTCTCCAGGCAGCCCCCTTCCTTCTCACAATGCTTCCTTTCCCAGGGTGCACACAGATGCAGGCCAGTGCCTCAACAGCCCTGACAAGATGCTGGCTCCCATCAGCAGCAGCTGTCTGCTCCATTACTCATTCACATGGGCACATGCAAAGCAAGCAAGCAACTTAGGAGAGATGGCAGCGTAAACTGTTATTCAATTTCCATCTCTGTTATCATTATTCATCTATTTTGTTGCCTGCCTGCTGCCTCCCAGGCCTGATCTCCAGAGAGATCTTTCTGCTGGGGTGATTTCTTTCTGCAGGACTATCTGACTTTTTTGGGTTGACTGCAAGTGGAAATGAAATTCTGTTGAAACGGATTCATTAAAAGAAGATTAGTGAGATTAGCTGAGCCATAACTGTGTTGTGCTTTCCTGGTACGCCTGAATGCAAAGAGCTGCACTACAAATGACAGAGCAAAGGGCTCGCGGGTCTCTGTGAGCTCAGTCTGCTGTGGCCCTGTCAGACAGCTATTTACCAGAGAACAGATGAGATGCCTGCTTCCGCAGATTTCTGTTGCCGTTCGCTCACACACACCAAGATTTACGTGGCAAGCAGCAGACCCCCAGCTATCCATCCCTGGGACAAGGCTCTGTGTGATGCAGGGAAGGGTGAGCTTCACCCCACTGCTTCACACCACCCCAGGGTGGTCCCACGGTCTTCACTGGGGCTTCACAGCAGAACCACCAGCTGGCTCCGCTCTGAGAACCCAACGCCTGGGTACCAACGGGCCCTGCACGAGGTAGCTGCATCCCCTGCTGCCATCCAAACGAGTTTGGGATCCACCAGCAACAGCTCCCTGTAGAAGACCACAAACACGGGTTCACAAGAGCTCCGCTGTTTTGTCTGTGTTTACAGAGAAGGCGAGCCTTTGCAGAGCTTGGAGGAAAGTTATCAGCATTTAGGAATGGGAAAAAGTATCGGGGATGTTAAAATACTTATGACTGTATTTAGGAAATGTTTCATTACAGTATATGCAAACTCCATTTGCAGCTTGAGCAGGCAAGAGTCTTTACGATAGGAATTTACTGCTGGAGATAACGAGCCAGCTTTCACCAACCCGTGAATCTGTCGGCTGCTTACAGAGGCACGAGGGCCATCAGAGCTCAGATCATCGCCCCTGAGCACCCTGCTAAATAGCGTAAACAGCAATGGCATTTAGAGTTTTGTTTAACGGAGGGTGGAGACGTAAGTCACTTTTACAATATCATCTACCAGGGAGTAAGCCTCTACAGACCATACATCACTACTCTGGCAATGGTCTGTAATGTCTTTAAGCTGCATTTTTAAATTATGAATAACACCTACTAAAAAAATCATAACTCTTATCTGTAGTAAGCAACTCCGAGCAAAGACACTGCCAGAGTAATTAGAGCCTAGATCACGAATGCAGTATCTGTCAGCATCCCAAGGAAGTCTGTACAATCAGCACACCCATTACAACACGTTACTGCACGTCTCAAAGTCATCAGTGATCATTCTGTCAAGGAAGAAAGTCAAGCCCCTTACAAGTTTAGAGCTGAGAATCATGACAGCATGAGAAATTGGTAGTATGCACACTTAATAACTTTCAGAAAATTATTTAGGCTTAAATCTGCTTATCTTGGCTCAAGTAACTTAATTTCAGGTAACATTAGATGAACGTGACGTCTCCTTTCTGTCCCCATAGCCACATGGAAGCTCTTTCTGACAGGCTGAGCTACATCCACAGTGTGATGAGACCATTTTGGATAGGATACCAGTAGAAACCAGGCTTCTAAACCCAAACAAACAATCCAGAAAACTACTCTATTCCAACACGAGGGTCCCTCAGCACTCTGGGGCAGGGAACCTGGCAGGGTGGGATCAGGAGAAGCTGTATGGCCTTGTCCCCATTTGCCTCCACCCAGTGCCCTAGGAAGGATGCAGGGCAGGCAGCGGCATTCCTCCAGTCACACCAGCTGAGAACAGCAGCTGACCTTAATGCAGGCTTCTTCTCTAATTGCTTTCCTTCTAACCAGCTGCATAAAGGCCAACCACCAGCTGTGCACCACAGAGCACAATGGAGATGCTGAACAAAACTGCCAAGTCACAACCAGTCACTTACTTAACCTCAAGAGTTTCATTGCCTACTGCCTCAGAAGGAGCTCTGCACCATGAATTAACAGCACCATCCATAGGCTTACAACAGAAAAGGAAATAAACAGAGCCACGCAACACAAGGATGGAAACTTCTGTCCCTCTGCACCCAAGCAGCCCTGCAGCAGAAGTAGATTTCACAAGGTTTCTCACAGCAGCTACCAAAAAGCACAGCTTGCTCTCCAAGGTCGCGCTCCTGGTGTGAGCCCTGCTGGGGACAGCACCCCTGGATACAAGGGCTGCCCAGCAGCATGACAGCTGGCCTTGAGGTCTGCAGCCAGCTCATCCTACAAGAACACACCTACAACGAGCATATATCTCAGTGAGCGCTTAGTTTAATAGGTTTCATTTAGCACAAATGAACACAAGCCATGGGCAAACATGCCAGCTGTACCTCCCGCTCTGCACAGCATCTGAGATGGCAGCTCTTCCTCTACAGCAGCTCATTTCCCCCAAAGAAGCCAGCTGTCAACAAGAGCGTGCTCATCTGTTCCGAACATTAACTCTCTCTAATTCTCACTTTTTCACATGGGCCTTTGCCATAGAAACATGCCTTAGCAACAGGGAGGCAGAATGGAGTGGCTCAAGACAGAGGAACTGATGATGCAGCCCCAGTCCCTCTGCGCAACACACTGGCTCACGCTCTGCCTTCCCAGCTCACTTTCTTCCAGCAGGGTATAACCAACAGATGGGCATTTCTAGCAGAATCAGGGTGTGGGGCAGCTGCACTGAAAAACTGGCTCTGCATCAAAACGGCCCTTTGATGTGAGCACACATGGCTTGGTTTGTCTGCCCAGTGAACCTAAGGGACATTCTTCATCAGCACCACCCTGGCATGCCTAGGGTATTTCTGGGGTTTGTTGTCATGAGCACAGCAAGAAGGAAACAGGGAAAGGAATGTGAACATAAAGGTACTGAGATGGGCGCAAACCACCACAGCCAGCACAAACAACCTGTATCTTTCCACTTTGACTCATCCTGCCTCTAAAACACCACAGAAGCCGTTACCGCACTTCCAACATGACTCACGTGTGAATCTCACTTCAAACCCTCCCTGCTAGGTTTTTCATTATCTGCTCTGCCACCTCTGTGATAGTCATCCCAAGGAAGAGCCCCAGTGGCCTGCACCTCTTACACACAACATCTCCTCCGCTCACCTGTCAGCACCAGGACGTAATTAACTGCCATTAATTAACTGACCCAAATTTACAAACCCGGCTTGTAGGGAATGGAGAACAACCAATGTGCCCAGCCTGTCCCATGCAGATGGGGTAAATGCTTCATGACTATGGGCTGCAGGATCTGCAGAATTTTTATTACATATCAAACACAATTTGGCAAGAAAACACTTTTCATTTGTTTGTTATTTTGCTATTTCATTTTTGGGTTGTAATGTTTTCTGACTTTTACCCAATGACAAACTCTGAGATGAGCAAGCATTTGTTTATGCCTCTGACAGAAACTCCAACCCTGAGAGGGTTTAGATTAAAGCACACTCATTAAGCAACAGATCGAAGAACCACGCGTTTGACTAAATGATTCATCGGATGTGTTTGATCTCAAAGATATTCAGAAAATTGATTATATAAAAGGATGTAATTTATAGAGTCTGTTTTCTCCTAATATACACGTCTACATTTTTAGACAAACTTACTGAATAAAATAATCAGCTTATATTACACACACAAGTACGCTCACACAGACCTATGAGTAATTATACGTAAGATGTTCAAGGAAGAATTGAACATGCTAAAGGTTAACTATAATATATCTTTCTCAACCAAAGAGAGAAAATGCATGAGGCAGAAACAGCCCAGGGCTTCACTTGACGAAGGCAGTGTGTGCCAGTGGGTTTCCCCCTGCTCCCAGCCTCCTGTGGACTGGCCATAATGCCCAAGGCCTTAATAAGTGGTGTTAGTACCAGGACTGGTAACTGTGGCCTGCTAAATACTAAGTCTACGAGCCAAACATCTTACTCCACAAATGGCGAGCACCTGAGAACCCCTTCAGTTCTAACTCTCACAACAAGACTGCATATGATTTTCTCAATTTCATCTAAAAATTGAGAAGCTTGAGTGACTGGAATCATGGGGTGCATTACAGAGACTAATTGCTGGAAACAACTTATTGGGATATTCCACTTTTAAACGACATGTTGAAGAAGCCTCAGGAGTAGAATGCTGCCAATACGCAAGGAGTCTGTTTCATGACTGTCCCCTAAGTAGCATAAGACCTGCAAACCTTAGACTGATAGCAGCATGGGGAGAGCTTGGTATGCTGACTCTAAGAGATACAGTGCAGAAGATGGGAAGAAGTCTGAAAGCCCACAGCCAGGGTCTGTGATAAGATAACATGGATAGGAATTTGGTGGTACCACAGAACTGATAAACCAAATAAACCACCCTGCAGCTTTTTGATTTTCTATTGCACCAAACACAACAAAGAGAGGTATGACTAGAGTTGCCCAAGCTCCACCTGAAAATAGTATAAAAATGGCTTGAGAGAGAGGGGGTTTGGGGGGAGATACTTTCACGGACAAGTTGGGAGGACACTGCTGGCTTCTGGGACCAATTGACAGACTGAGCCTTGTTTCCCTACCATAAAGGTAAGATTCACATACTCGGATGTACCAGGAAACTCAGAAATCTCCATCAAGTTTTAGTTTTAGGCATTTGTGGTCAGATGGATTATTCATGCTATAGGTATTTGCACATTCTCTGTATCTATCTACCTCTGACAATTCAAAGAATCTGTCATCTGTTGCTCTTATAAAGAGCACTATTCTATAAACTAGATGCGAGACTTCTCATTGGGTACAGCCAAACTCCTTAAAGGTGGTCTGCGAGTCCATTCGAATGTGACTAGATAAAGGGATGCCACATTATGGGTCAATCCTCAGTGTTTTATGCTGATCTCATCCTGCCAAAAACATTTTGTTGTGCTTTTTGTACTTCTCCCTCCCCTACCCACCCAAGAATCAATCGACGTAAGTTGGGCACTGCATTCTGCTAGTGTATTTAGAAATATTTTCTATTATTCTAAGTCTGATTTAGGAAGAACACATTACCAACTTGTTCCATATATTTTTCGGTCAAGGAAAGAATAATTCCTCGTTTGCATATGAATTGGCAAGACAAAATCATCTTCTACTCTACGCATTCTAGTTTTCCATTTATATTCTATTTTTTTCCTCCACTTTCTCCATCACTGCTATCTAAGTTCCCCTAGTTTTAGGTGACTGTAGGCATAAGGTACCAGCAATAACAATTTCTTCTTCAATATGCTGGCAGAGAGAGCCCTATCTCCATGGGAAACGAGAATGATCCGCCATCAGCTTTTGCAAAAAGCTGGAAAGACACAAGCTTACAGGAAAAGAGGTGCTGGTTCTGGCCATTAATCTCCCTTTTAATCAGAGGCTAATCGAGTAGTTGAGTGGAGCACCTTGCTTTGGAAACTTAAAGCCAGAACCCATAATTCCCTCTCAAAAATGAATCTATTTAAGTACACAAGAAGAATCTATTTTTTTTTCCTTTTCCTAGAAACTCTAATAAAGACAGGAAAAAGTCAATAGTTGCATTATTCCAAACTGCTCTGGAGCTTTTCTGAAGAACGGAGCTGCCAGCACAGCTCTTCTGCAGCCTTCCTGGAGCTGTGAGGAATGAAGATGCTCTCGGCACCCACATGCCAGCCCTCAATCAGGTTACAGAGGAAAAACCTCTCTTGCTAGCCAGGAGGCTTGCTGGAAGGTAAAGGTAAAACCTGAAAAGCTCTTCAAAGTCAAATCTGACTTCAAAAAGCCTTGCTGAGGGAACCTGCACCCGCAGCTTTTCAAGCTTTTGCACTGTGTTTGACTGTTTGTCATTAACATTCATTTAGTCAGCTCTGTACAACAGTCTCTTTATTGGATCTTAAACTGAAAAAGAGCTTTGCCCTCACACATCAAAAGTAAAAAATGTAATCCATCTTAAAGAAAGCTTTGATATACCTTAACATGCCATATTTTCAGAAACGATCAAATACTGGACCTGGGGACTTTTCAACGCTTAATACATCTGTGAGCTTCTATTGACCAAGCACCACAGGTGCATGTATTGGAACACCCCACTGCTATCTAGGATCATAAAACTGGCTTGGACAATCTCCTGCTGCAGCCTCGTGCCCAGAGTTGCTCTGGAAAGTCTTCTCCTCATGCGTCTGTAAGTCTAGGAAGCTCAAATCATAGAAATGCCTGCAGTTTTTTTGTTGTTGTTGTTTTTTTCAGACAACTTGATTCTCAATGAATCAGTGAAACTGCTGATTTGTAATAAAGAACTTGGCTCAGTGTCATGAGATTTCAAAAAAAAAAAAAAAAAACCAACAAAAAAACCCCAACAAAGTCAAATACACAAAAAGCTTTTCCGGATATCTGCCCATTCTTATTATATAGCCTCCACGACCATAACATTGGAGTGCTTTGTGATTTTTAACACATTTATGCTCACTGCAGTGGGACAGAGAAACTCTGCCTTTTTTTTCTTTAAGTTGGAAATTGAAGCATGGAGAGACCAAAGAGTCCAGTCTTCAAAGAATATAGGATCTATAAGGACCAGGCTTCAAAAACAAGACCCGCAAATTCATGCCTATAAATGCTGCCAAAAACCCACTGAACCAAAAGCTTAACTGTCTCAAAGCTCAGCACTTTCCTTTTTCTTTTTGGGTACTTTCCAGATACTGGGGTGCTGGAAAAGTCACCCACCAGAAGGTCACTGCTCAGGACAGAAATCAGATGCTCTGAAATTATGAAAAGTGAGTCAAATCACACAATCCTATTTAGAGTAATGTGACACATCCACACTATTTATCCTAACAAATAGGCCTCTTTAGACCACGTGGAGATCCACTGTTGGGCTTTTTTTACCTGTCTACTATCATCACCCAGGCCAGAATAAGTCTACTGGGATATTTAAATCTTGCCTCATCTTCTCAGACTCTTTGTGGGGAAAAGTAGCAGAAAGTTAAAGATGAAAGGGATATTATGTGGTGATGTGACTGTCACATAATGGAACACTCTCCCTGAGTAATTGCATAAAGAGCAATTTTGTGGGTTTTATTGAATAACTCAAGATAATTTAAACCACCATAAAAAGATAGTGAAAATAAAAAATAACTCTTTTACAGGAAGATGCCTCCTCATATAGCCAATGCTAGGGGCACAACATTTATGAATGCATTTTAATTTTAACATTTTCAGAAAACTTTGCAGTATTTTAAAAGGAGGAGCTTTTGTTAAGACTGCCCAATTACTCTTACCAGCTCACACAAGTTCTGAATATTTTGCACATGTTATATAGCAAAACTCAGTACAGATGTGCTATACATAAAAGAATGGAAAATCCCTGTCCCAAAAAATATTCCCAACTACATAAGTAAAGGAGATAGGAGAAACATGTCTGTGCAACAGGTTTGTCTCCTTTCTACCATACTTCTACTTGCATCACCTTTCTTCACTCTCAGCAATTTAAAAACCAGATTCTTGCCCCAGGTACTCCTAGAAGAAGGCTGTAACATATCCAACCCATGACCTTATCAATACCATCTAAGGACGCAAAATGCAGAAGATACAGTTATTCCTGCTTTTTAAGAGAGGATCAGTAGCACCAACAGACTGAGCTATTTACCCTCCTCCAAGCTGTAGCAGAGCTGGAGATCTGTGCTGAGTCTCTGGACTCCCAGCCCACTGCTCAGCAAAGCAGTAACAGAAGTTACTAATCAGGCAAGTGAAGATGGAGGTTCTTAAAACATATCTAGAGCCACAGTGTCCAAATATAGGGACTGCTTCTTTTAGTTTTGTTAGATTTCCCTTTTAAAGACAACGCCTACAGTACATCTTCCTCAAGGTGAGGATTTTGTCAGTAATACTCTTGTTACTCTTGTTAAGAAAAAACGAAAAGCAAACAATGACAAGCATAATTCAGTCCCTGCAAATACCATGTTTGGCGGCACTGAGCCAGCTTCTGATCTCATTTACACCAGGGCAAAGCCATGACAACAGCAGTGCGGAAATCAAAAGCATTTCCCAGTGCAGGCAGCACAGTAGCAGCTGGCAGCACAACGCAGCCTTTCCCAGGAAGGGGAAAGACTCAGACTGCTGCTTGGAACCAGCAGTGAGGTGCTTCTGCGTGTTCTGGACTGGGCAGAGGCTGGTGCCCACGAGGAGATGTGCCAGGGCAGTGCTGAGTCAGGCTAGGAGTGACTCAGCCAGCAGCATCAGCGCAGGATGATGTTTCTCCCCAGGCAGAACCTGTTGCTTGTCTTACAAGCACAGTTCCATTGTGCCTTTCCTGAAAGCAGCTGAACAGCCTCTAACAGCACGGTTTCATTGTGCTCCCTTCTTGATGTTTCTCTGGAAGCAAGCACTTTGTCCAGCACCTGTGACACAAGGCCCTGCGTGTCACCACGGCAGCAGGGAGCACATACTCAGCGTGGGTCATGCTTAACCAATGATATACTGGGATCCAAAGACATGTTGGTGAATTTGTGTGGGCTATAACATTTCTCCTACAGAAGACATAAATACTTGACATTGTAATAGTATCATAAAGATATTTTAATGGGTGCTAATTATAAAAATTTATTTCTTGCAATTATTTTTAAAAGCTCCAAATCTGTATCATTTTCGTCATCTCTTTCAAGAAAAATCTGCCAATTGGCCTCAATTCCTCAGGCAATGCTACAGTAAATGCTGGAAAACAACCTGTAGGTAGATAAACAAATTCCCCAACAGCAGAACTGTGCTCCCTTTTCTACTATCAGTGTAGATAGACTCAAGTATCTTATTTCTTCTCCAACCGTAACTTGTTTATATGTCTTTCCTAGCAGCTTCTGGAGGCAGTTACCTGCATAGCATCCAAATGCCAAAGGCTATCAGTCTGCAGTCCTTTGATTCATCAGCACAGTATATTACACACCACTTGCCCAGGTCAGTCAAGCCTGCCAATTTTTCTAGGCAGACTAAAAGTCAGGTACTCCACGTTCAGTACTGTAGTGTGCACATTCCCTTAGGCCCATAATCTTAATCACCCTTCTAATATTGTACTGTTGATATGGGATTTAGGTTTCTTTGTTTATCACTTTTGATCTTATGTCTGCTCTTTGGCATGAGTAAGTGGTTTTGGATTGATTTAAGTCATTGTTCTTTTTATCTGCAGCCTGACACCCACCTTTATTCTGTGTATCTCTTTCAGCAGCAGAATAAATCATAATCATACACTTTTTTTTTTTGCACAGCTGTTAGGTAAACACAGTCAAAATAAGTTAGCATTTGAGCTGAAAGGGTTTATTTCTCCCTTCTCCCCACTACAAACTTGCCATCTTCCTCATGACAGCATTCCTAACCTACAGGTCAACCTTTGGTCCAGATGGTCCCAGAGTTACAAACTCTCTTGGATTAACGCATCTGCTTGTTGTCCTGTCTGAAAAGATGCAGACCTACACAGTAAGCAAAGCACTGGTCCACGTTACTTGCTATTTGCATTAAACTACAAAAGCCACCTAGAGATAAATGAAGACATCTACCAAAACCAGAATGGTAAATAAATGAATCAATCATTCTGTCTGTGGCAGCACTGAATCCACAGGAACGGAAGGAAACTTTTGGAAAACAATTTATTTTGATAGTTAAGGAGTGGCCTTTGATGCCTGTGGGAAGCCTAAAGAGCAGCTGCAAATTACAGTTAAAGGCATTCTAATGAAGACAAGTCAATATAAAACAAGGTGCGAGGGTATTATACTAAAGCAGTAGACAGTCCCTTTTAAAAGACTGTAAAGGACATTCGTGGGAAGAGCTTATGGAAGATATTCTCAAGATTAGAGCATACCTTTCAAGGCATTTGGGAAAAAAGAAATAAAGAAAAAAATGGTTATTTTTAACTCTTTCATGTGTTTAAAAGCTTTGAAATGCTTTATAGACACCACTTCTTAGGAGTACTTGAAAGCTACTTTAACTTAACTATTGCTTCATCTCCAACTAAAGCTTAGTCTTCGAAAAGTAAGTGCCCAACTTGTTCTGTCTCATCAAGTCACCTGAAGTGGAAACAGTTTAAGCTATCATAAATCCTTGCAAAGGATTTCCCAAGATGAAGAACTCACTAGCAAGAGGACGCATATCATGAGTTTCCATTATTCTGGGATGCAGGACTACCCTGCAAAAGGTTTTGAGAGCATTCCATAGGGATAGATTCTTAGAAACTATATTGCATCGAACAAAGCCCCTTCATGGAAGTCTGAAGGCACACTGCATACTGCAATATCCTTCTTTAGATAGCAAAACCAGAGTCCTACACTGGAGCAAAGCCAGCCTGGAAATTAAGAATTTCATTGCTACTGGAAGATGCACATTGTCATTAACCTTTCTCTGAAAATACCTGGTCACCTATCATTATCTTAAGTAATTCTCTAGTTTGAAGGAAGTCCAAAAGCAGTCGAGGCAGTTCATTATTCACTTGGAGAACAGAGTGTTCCTGCGTACTTTCCCATAGCTCTGAGGTGCTCAAAACCAAATCAGAATGGGAACTAATTGCCAGCCTTCTAAAAATCCCAAGTTCTTGAGAGAACAAAGAATATGTGAGGGGAAAAAAAAGTATTCTGCTGAAATTCAAATATTTCACAAGGTATCTGACTCCACATTGGGACGGTCACATTTAAACACTCAGCTCATCAAGGAAAACTGTTTATCTCAGAAGGGAACATTTAATTTTCCTCCCAACAAAGTGTGATTTTATCATTGCAGATCTCTGCATTACAAAATGGGCTTTTGTTCCCTTGTTTCATCATGAGAAACAACAATGTTATTTGTTTTAGGGAGCTACTTAATCATGCAGATGTTGACCCAAGCCAAAAATGCTGAGTTGCTCTAATTTAGAGAACTAGCAATTCCTACTAGTTCACAGGAGAGAAATGCACTGCACCTTTTTGGTTCATGACAAATTATGAAAGAGTGGGCTCAAAGCAGAATATCCTTGGCCAGCTCCTGGTGTGAATATAGCTAAATTTCAAACCCAAGTTGTGAGATTCTTAGCTAAACTCACTAGAAACACAAGGGCCAGTCATGAAGATTAAGGGGAGAGACAAATGTCTTAAAATTCTCTATGTGGGCAGGGTGTCAAAATCAACATCTAACTTATTAAGCAGAGACTGGACTTTATCCAACAAATAGGAACCTTATATGGCACATTTCCATTTTGTCTACAACACAGATTCTCCGTAATCCCATAAAATTTTGAGAAATCAAAACAGCAGATAAGTTTTGCTCTTATATGCCAAATCCCTATCAATCTAAGCATACATTCTACAACAACAGAGGTGAGATCAATAGTTAAAGCTCTTAATGTAAGGAAGTAGAATCAACTATATATGGATTTTAGGCTTTCCATGAATCCAAAAGCATGTACCCCTGATATTCATCACAGTAGGGATGGCATAACTTCATTCTTCAAGAAAAATGAGGAGTATTTTTGCACTGTAACTACATGAGTGTCAATATTTTTCCATGCCTTAAGATTCAAGGCAGGCTGTCTACAAAGGAGTTATTAGTCCAGGAAAAAAAAACAGTAGTGACATATAACTTGTGTTCTCATGTATTATTTCCTCTATAACTCCCTTTCTTTCTAATACAGCATTTGTCAGCAAAAGCATGCTTCCCAAAGGGTCAAATTAATATTATGCCAACAGCTCAGCTGGCCAATATCAGTTAATTTCAGTGTGTGCCGAGCCCTTGAGAACTAGCTGGGGAACCAGTTCAACAGTATGCTTCTATCCAGCTTAGGTTGAGGAAAGAACAGCTTGACCTAAATAATATACATTTCTTCCTCTAAGTATAATTCCGGTGGCTCCATAGGAAAGCGAGTAAACATCACACATTTATTAAATTTATACTTCAAGATACAAAGGTGAAGAATGGATACTTAGCAACAAGAAACAGAAAAGCACAAGATGTTCCATCAAAATGACACATTTTGGAACGAAAAACACACCAATCTGTAACATCTAAGCCAATGAACTAAGTCTCTGCAAACAGCGCAACTTGTAATCAACAGGGAAATGCCACATTTAAAAGCCTGAATCAGACAAATGTAACTTAGCCCCCCACATACCTTGACATTCGTCTCCTTGTCATCACCACGTTTTTCAATTGGATTGAAATGAGTAATCTCAGTTTTAAAAGGTTGGTTCGATATTTCTGTTGGTTATTAAGGTCAAGGAGTCAAGAGATGAGAACGCTAATTTCTGTGATCAGATTGACTGACATTTGAAAAGATTGAAAATTCCATCAGTACAGCACATTTTTTCTCAGCAAAAAGTTCCTGTAATTTCTCAGGCGTTAATCTGAGAAAGTTAACAAGTCAGTCCCAAAAGAAGATGATGGCAACCCAGATGTCCTACACTGCATCATCTAGCCCCATTAGGCTATTCACGCAGATGGCAGTTATGGATTATACAGAAGAAGACAAATTCAACATGTTCTACAGCATAAGCCTTGGGTCTGATTGAGAAAGCTGTTGGAACCTGGAGGGGAATGAACTCAGGGATGCAGCTGTAGGGACAATTACCAGAAATCCACTCTCTTTAGTTTTTTCAAGCTTTGATTGGCTCTCAGAACACCAGCCCTCACTTCCTTGGTTGCAGGTAGCCATGATCCTTGCCTTTTCTTTCTTGTTTCAGAGCCTGTGTAAAGGAATCCAAATTAAACTATGGCACACTGAGAATCTTCTAGCTTTGCAGAAGGTAGAGAAATACATCCTTAAGTATGAATCATTCAAGAGTTAATTTAGTGAGTCTTCTGACTTGTGTTGAGGCAGGATGCAGAAGAAACAAAGTTTAAGGCATCTTCCAGAACATTCAAAAAACAGACCAATAACACAACAATTCCTTTTCAGCAGAATAACATTTGGGTATCATCACACTGAGAACTGCATGTAATGCAGCCATCTTCTGCTGGACCAGAAACAAGAAATGCCAGGGGAGGAGGAAAAAAAAAAAAAACAAAGAAAAAAACCCACGTAGATGAGAATAACCTCAGGATGCAGGTGATCAGTCATTTCAGAGATTTAAGTGGAAAAAAAGAAAGCTTCTGAAATTGCTCCAGAATTGTATCCAAGGAAAGGTGAGGATCACTGTTCTTTTTGCCTCAAGAATACTCCAAGGAATGTAGATGATGTTGAAAAAAGATCAGTTAGCCTGTGTCATTAGGACATTAGCAGAGAAAAGTAAAAACAAACAAACAAACAAAAAAAAAAAAGCAGAAAATTAAAATTCTACACTGCTGATTAATTAACTAAAATTATTCCCTTTGGCATACCAGCAGCACAGTTTCTCTCCTGTTCTGAGAAGTCTGTGATTTTTCCCCAATTTCTGAATTTTTCCCCAATTTTTAAGGGATGATTAAATTTTTAGATATAATTTATGGAAAATACTTTAGCCTATAGGTTCTTTGAGCAATAAAATGTGGAATGCACACTGTACTTCTGCTGTGTCCTGCCCTAGATGGTCAGCAGATGCCCCTGTGCATGGCCTATCATCCATCACCCCTACAACTTTGTGGTTCTGTGACTAATATATTAAACAGAAGAATTGCAAAAAAATACCTAAATGCTGCTGTATATTTAACAGATAAGTTGAGGAAAAGAACTTCAGAAAACTTCTGAAAAAAAAGCCCTACAGAAATTCAAAAAGCTGAGTTGAATTAAGAAGCAATCAACTGTTTCCTAATAATTGAATTTTAAATCACCAAATTGGCCCATTTCCAGAAGTTCTTATGGTATTCATGGATTTATGAGCTCCCTCTCGTGGCTACATTAACAATCAGGGACTGTTTCTTTCCAACCAAGAAGCTGCTGCAGATTAATGGGTGACACCAAAGGGCAGTTCATCATTTTCTGAAGCAGGAATTGATTTTAATCTCCTCAGCCACTAAATGAGTCACCAGAGCTCCTGCAGAATCACCTGTCACTATCTCTGGCAGATGTTTATTTGCTGCCTCAGGACATGTATGAATACTGATTGGCTTCCTACACAATGCATTAAGGGAGTAGGTTGAAGGTTGTGCTGACTAGTTGGTGGGATCGTACATCTCCACACACGTTTCACGGCTGGTCCAAAGGAGATGTACCCCCCCTACTACACACAGGAGCAGAAGTGATGCTTCTACACAATGGAGCACATCTTTCCAGACAGGAACCCCTGGATCCCAGCAGCACCAGAGGAGCGCTTCCCCTCTGTGGGTCCTGGCTCTGCCCCATGTCCCTGCACTGATAGTCAGGCTAAAATGATTTTAGAGGTCTTTCCAACCTTAATGATCCTATGATTCTGTCATTCCAGAACATTCTTCAGCCTAGCCTCTACAAGCATCAGTGATTTCCAGAGGTCACTTAAAGAGCAGAAAAAACATCTAGCTATTCCCCATCTCAATGCAGTGAGCAACAGAGAGATCACAGACTGAGGGCATAGCAGAAAGATTTGCAAAACAAATTAAACATTTCTGAAAACAGAAGTGTCAAGAGTTTGAAGGCTGAGTTCAAAACTACATTTTTAAAAAGCTAACACTGAGTAAGTGTATCAGACAAGTTCTGCCAATAGTTGTTTTCTAAACTGACAGAAGACAATTTACAAACTTATGGTAACGAGTTGAAGACACCCATTAAGGGCATGACTGAGATTTCCCATCTATTTTTAACAGAAGTAAAATGCAAAGAGCAAAAACACTGTTTCTTTCATACTAGAGTCATCATTCCCTCAAACCACATGCATTTTCTCAGGAGACTGTCACCTTACCATTAAAAGCTGATCTTCAGGCCTAGCAACTTAACCCTAGACAAATCTAGGCCACGCACATTGCAGTAAATGAGCACATTCTGGAATTCTCTTAATTTTGGGACCCCATTTATTGAAATGTATTGGAGGCACCACACACACACACACCCCACTCCCTCCCCCCCCCCCAAAAAAAAAAAAAAAAAAAAAAAAGCACCAAAAGAATAAAAATTGCTGCAGTATTTAGAATAATAGACTATTACTTGCTTTAAACCCAGGAAATCTTCCATACAGAAAGACAACAGCAGATAATCAGTTCTAAACTACCCAAAGAAGAACAATGGTCACAATCCAGTTAAAAAAAGAAAAATCCGCTTACCCATCCCGAGGCTCAGGCCCCAGCAAATAAACCAAAAGGAGGGATCTCCAGGTAACTACCCTTCCCTCCTCGCAAACAGCTCTTAAATGAATTGCTTTCACCTGTGCTCCCAGGGCTGGCTGTGTGCATTCACCAGGTGCTCAATCATTGGTTCAAGCTACAACTTAGCAATTCCCATACACCTGCTGAAGAAAAGTTCACTTATTAAAAAGAATGAAAATCTATTAACAGCAAGATATATATTTGCACATCAATAACACCCAATAACAGTATTATCAATAGTTAATGAGGTTCAGAACCACGTCTCAGAAAGAAGCATTTAGTTTCTGCAAAAGTATGCAAAATTAATTACAAATCATTAGTATATGCTCATTTACTAAGATGCTTACAATGCATAAATGACTAAAAATCATTTTCTTCTTTTATCTGGTTATCTGCTTGTAGTGCAAGACTGCTTTTTCTAAGCACGTTCATCTGGTTACGCAAATACTTGTTGTAATGATCAGACCTCAGGCTTCTTGGACCTGCACAGCACCCTTAGCTCTAAATTGGAGAGATGGATTTGAAGGCTGGACTGTCAGATGGACAAAGAACTGTTTGAGTGCTTGTAGCTAGACGGCTGCTGTCAATGTCTCTAAGTCCAGATGGAAGTTGGTCACAAGTGGAGTTCTCCAGGGGTCTGTCATGGGACTGGTGCTCTTCAACATCTTTATCAACACAGACAGTGGGACTGAGTGGGACCCTCCGAAAGTTTGCTGCTGACACCAAACTGAGTGGTGCAGTGGACACAACAGAAGGGAAGGACGCCATTCAGAGGACCTGGAAGCACTTGAAATGTGGGCATGTGAGTATCTAATGAGGTTTAATAAGGCCAAGTGCAAGGTGTTGCACTTGGGTAGTGGCAATCCCAGACATGAGTACAGACTGGGAGAAGAACTCAATGAGAGCAGTACTGTGGAGAGGGACTTTGGGGTCCTGGTAGATGAAGATCTTAACACGAGCCAGCCATGTGCTCCTGCAGTCCAGAAGGCCAAGTGTCCTGGGCCACATCAAAAGAAAGGTGGCCAGCTGGGAGAGGGAGGGGATTGTTTCTTTCTGCTCATCCCTTGTGAAGCCCCATCTGGAGCATTGTGTCCAGGCCTGGTGCCTTCACTACAGGAAGGATGTGGAACTGCTGAAGTGGGTCTACAGGAGGGGTGTGAGGATGATCAGAGGGATGGAGCACCTCTTTTATGAAGATAGGCTGAGGGAGTTGGGCTTGTTTAGCTTAAAGAAGGCTCTGGGGAGACTTCATTGTGGCCTTCCAGTACTTGAAGGGAGCTTCCAAACAAGAGGGGGACTGACTTTTTACATGGTCTGATAGTGATAGCACAAGGGGAAATGGCTTTAAACTGAAAGAGGGAGATTTCAGTTAGATGTTAGGAAGAAATCTTTTTCTCAGAGTGGTGAGGCACTGCAACATGTTGCTCAAAGAAGCTGTGAACTCCCTATCTCTGGAGGCATTCAAGGCAAGGTTGGATGGGCTCCTGGGCAACCTGATCTAGAGATCTGCAACCCTGTCCACGGCAAGGAATTAGAGCTAGATGATCTTTAAGGATCTTTCCAACCCAAGCCATTCTGTGATTCTTATTTGGAAAACACTACAATTCCCTGCCCTCATCCCTCAGAACTTCTGAGGGCTTCTCTCATTGCATTCACCAGAATTTGGAAGCAAGCTCCAAGAGACAAGCAAGGCTTGATGTTTTGGTGCAACAGCATCCAGCCAGGGAAGTTAAATGCTCAGCTGAAAAGAAAGAACAACAAAGCTACTTCAAAAGGCCCCCAACACAACAAGCTGCTGTGCAAACTGCACACAAGATCAGTTCTTCCTGCAAGCAATTATTTCACATCAAGCAGCATTCTCCTTTTTTCAGGTCTCAAAATACAATAAAACAGCCCAAATCATCAACCCAGAAGAAAGCTGAGAGCTCAAAGAGGCGGAATTCAGATGGAAGGAGAACATTATGCTAAGTGACCCATGACCCCAAGGAGCTGCTGCTTGCAGCAGCGACTAGAGCACCAATCTGCTCTGGAGGTGACCCCACACTGCCTGCTCTTTGATATTTATGGTGGCATTTCACCATTGTGCTGCCCTTTTAGAGTTTACTCCCACCATCAGGTGATTCTGCAAATAGATCAATTCTGAACTAAAAACTCAAGCAGCAGAGAAGAGTTCAAATTCAGGAAAATATTAAGCAAAAAACAGACCCAAAATGACATCTCAAAGTACTCATTTCATCTGGCTGGGAACAGCTTGCAGCACAGGCTCAAAGCAGTGGGAATATAATGAGAGCTAGCACTGCACAGTGAGGTACGAAGTGCAATTGCAGGGTTTGGATTAAATCTTCCGAATGCTGAAAGGCTACGCTTGGAATTTGGTTTCAGAATCGTTGGTATGAGCCTTCTGAAATCTAAGCACTTTGACACATTTTAATACTGTATATGTAAACAATGCTTTTCACATTCAGGCAGAAGGAATCAGGCCAACTAATAATGCACACATTAGAGATAATGCCTTCAGAGAGAAATAATAATTTGCAGCTAAATTACTTAGGGAGGTAATTGGTATTTGTATCCTATACTGCCTAGCATGATATTTGAAGATGCTGCAAAATCCTTGTTACATAGTTATGTTATATGCTATGAAGCAGCTCTAAGATTAAAATCTGCTTAAAAGTTCAACCTGTTGCTATAACAACCACATTTCATGGGCATGGATACACAGAACACACAGAACAACATCTGCATTAACAAAATCACTCATTACAATTGAATTTTACCCAGCAAAAGAAGTAGTAAAATTTGGGGGGGAAAGGGGCCTTTTTTATTTTCTTAAACTACCAAGAGAATTTGATCTTTAAACACCAAAAGTCTCTCCAATAAAAATTTGCCGATTTACAGAAGATTTGACATTTCCATACCGTTTCTCTGTTTAGAGCATCTCAAACAATACAACTCCTACAATAAACACAAATTACTTTGACTCATCCCATTCTCTCCTCCGTCAGTTTCAATATTTACATATTCTAGGAAGACAGCTTCAGAAACAAGATCAAATTTAGCACAAGTTTCATAAAGCTTTCCAGAACTGTGATTTTGTTAATAACAAGCAGAAAAATACAGTTATTTCTTTGAATTAATGTCATTGTTTTCAATTGGCTGGACACCTTTTAAAGAATCAAATGAAGGCATTGGAAGCAGGAGTTGCTAACTGCATTACATTGTTCAAGTTTACTGTTTCAACACATATCATTTAAGTAGTAAGGCAGCCTGCCAAGAACAGACCACAGAAAAATTTAGCAGCAGAAATTACCTTTTTCTTTTTCCTTTTAAGTGTAAGCACAAACTGATGTCTACTAGACTAAAACTGTTTACAACAGAAGGTAGTAAGAATATTTTGCCATCACTTTTGGAAACACTCAAGTTGCAGGCCTCCTGCTTACACATAACTAGCTTTATCCCTATAACGTACTTTTTGGCTGGCTGAGTGCATAATCATAGAATAATAGAATGGCCTGGGTTGAAAAAGGACCTCAAAGATCATCTAATTTCAACCTCCTGCCGTGGGCAGGGTCGCCAGTCACTAGACCAGGCAGCCAAGAGCTTCATCCAGCCTTGCCTTGAATACTTCTAGAGGTGGGGCATCCACAACCTCTCTGGGCAACCTGTTCCAGTACATCACCACCCTCAAAACAATCTCTAATACCCACTTTTAAATTCAGAGCCTTTTAGGACCCTTTAGCAATCAGCTTATAAATTACCTGACATACTCTTCCAACTGGAAGGTCAAAGAGGAGTGTTAAATGTGTTACTGCAGCTGCCAGATACACATATGAAAGGGAGTTTTACCCTTCATTTCTAAAGAGATAAGATTTTACCCACTGTCATGGTGTGTTAAGTCAGACATAACGTGGAAGTAGAAGAAGTTGCTGCGATGATAATGAGAGTAATCATTAAACTTAGCCATAAACTTTCAGCTATTTGCTAAAAAAGAGGTTTTAAAAATGAGATTAAGATCAGGAAATCTAAAGGTATGGCCTTACTTTACAAGACTCAATATAATCAAGTTAATATCAGCGCACTATATCTGATTCCTATCATCTAAAGCACATAACAACCTTAAATAAACATGGAAACTGGGTTACTAAATAGCTCCTGTCTAACTACAGGAAAAAGCTGACAGAAAATGGAGGAAGCCGCCTCACTGTTTCACTGACATCACGCTCTACCTGTATCTAGGTTACAGTCACCATCTTCTGTACCCTACTCTTTTCTTCTTAAGAAAACAAGAGTGAAGGAAGAGGTGATCTTTTATTTAAGCCAGGTGACGTATCTGAAAAAACAGGCCCTAGTTCAGGTATTTCATAGCCTCAAGCACCTTGAGGCCAGTAAGAGCAACTTTCCTGTCAGATGAGCAACGGCTGACATGTCAGATGTGCAACGGCTCCTGCACTGCAATTTCTCTACAGGAAAAGCTCAGACCCAGATGGGACACACACCAGGGTACAGCAGCCTGCAAATCCCAGCCAGGCCCTGCGCAAGCAGGGTCTCAGCTGGAGGGCAAGTTGGGAAGTTTCCACAGTACTGTTGTGACATGTGCTAGACACATCATGCCATTTGCATCCCTTTCAAAGAGCTGTATTGGTGGTTTTCCTGGTTATTTGTTTTCCTATTGCAATCTCCTTTAGCCCCCAGAATAATTTTCAAATTCCAGGCAACTTATTGTAATAACATTGTGCACAAAACGGATGGTGTTAAATGCCATCATCCATCTCCACTAAAACTTTTTGATTATTCAGTATGAAAACTGGCAAGAAGACAGACGACACCCTTGATATACTTTAGCAAATCTTATCTATTATCAATTATTTATGCCCACTTTTGGTTACAGATGCAAGATAGCCCATTTTTTACAATTTCCAAACAGAGGGATTCAGTACAAGCTTCAATTACAGTGAAATTTTGAGCTTCAGTAGGGATAAACATTGTCTACTTCTGACAGTCTTCTCAGGCTCTAGTGAGGCTGAACATCTACTGGAAGGCACAGGGACAGGGCTGACCTCCAGCCCAGAAACCCAACATCAAGAGCTGCCTTGGGGCCATCACTGTTCAGAAGAACTGCTGCTTTCACACAGGATTATGAATGATCCTTTTGGCTTACCTGTCTCATCAGCAAAACCAGTAAATGGTACTTCTCACTGAAAGGGCAAAAATACTCCACAGAGAGTTGATTCACAGAATCATTTGAAATGGACAGTATTCTTTCCTAGCTCAATCAAAATTTACGTCTCTTGGCTGGAAGAGAGGAACACGCACAAAGCATGCAACACCCAAATCTACAGAACTCTACTTCTAAAACAATGGTTCATGTGAGCTTAGCTCAGGAATATCCTGCTCCCATTCCCCCCTGCAAAGGTGGTCTCCTGAGCATCCTCACTGGAGATGCTCCTGGGCACAGAAGACTGTGCACTGAGAATGTGAAATGGCCAAAGCATGCTATGAAGGATCACAAAATCTGTATCATGGAGGGCAAGAGGAAAATGGATATATGAGTTATGGGTTTTATGGAATGCTACCCTAGCACATGTAGCTGCAAGTCTGTACGCATCATTCACCTGGAGGTCTGGCCCTCTCTTCCTTGCAGCCACTAGAGGTCAACACAACAACACACTTCAGAGCAGGAGCACAGAGCTATGGCGGACCCATGCCTGCCACTTGGGATGGGATTGTGAGATGGGCCTAGGCCTCTGTTCACCTCCTCCCTGATGGAAAGCAGCACATGTGGCCGTGCAGCTCCAGTGGACCAGCACCACAGCCATCTTTGATGCAAACAGGTCTCATCCTGCCTGTGGAAAATGAAGGGATGTTGTCACGTGAGTATATATCACTCATGATGGTCTTCTGAGCTGTGGCTAGTGTTCTTCTCTTGCTGAAATACAAACTCAGAAAACCAGTATCTTCACTTAGATAATGCACTTCCACATACACTTCTTGCATTATTCAGATTCTCCATGAATTCTGGAGGCAGTGACTTGCTTCAATGAAGGCATACAATTTTTAAAAATCTGTCCTAGAACCTTGTATAACTGTCCAGCAGTTTTGATTCCAAAAATGAGTGGACAGACAAGCATACATATGTTATGTAAACCAGCTCTTCAACCATTCAACTGCCTCCCAGAAATACGTATTTTCTGGAAAGCCTAATACATTGCTATAAAATTATGAAATATTCACATTCCCAGTTTTATTGCTGTAACTTCATAATCTCTTCCCCAGCTGAGTGTTTGTTCTCTATAGCATGTCACTGAAGTTCCCCATTTTATCAGTCTTTTTCCAACACAAATGTACAGTAACAGTGTGTTAGGAAGCTAACACCATGTATATCAACACTGATTCCACACCACCTCGCCCCACTCTCAGTCAGTTTTGTTACTTCTTTGCATGGTCTTGACCAGTGCAGGAGGTAGAAGGTGCTGGGGCAGCTTCCTTTTTATTTTCTTCATTTGATGCCTCTGTGAAGGATGTCCTCACGCTGCCTCTGTGGGGTAGGGGGGGAAGCGGGAACAAACATAGTAAATGGAAGTTGTGGAGTCACCATCTGTGGAGGTGTTGAAGAAAAGGGTAGATGTGGTACTTAGGGACACTGTTTAGAGAGCAGTGTTGGTGGGGAGTGGATTGTTGGACTAGATAATCCTGGAGGTCCCCTCCAACCTTAATGATCCCATGTTTTAGCAAAATAAAAACACAAGCATTCTGCCTACACCTTTATGTTTTAGCCTCTTCCATGAAAGAACAATTCAACAGTTTTTCTCAATAAATATGGATTTAAAGTTCAGGTTACTGCAGAGTCAAGTTACTGCTGTCTTATGAAAACCTCTATGCTAAACAAAAGTACTATTACAGGCCTTATTATGTTCTCTTTATCAACATGGCAGCATTAGAGATAAACTGCTGTCAGAACTGTGACTTATCATAGAGCACAAACTGTGACATACAGTGATGTTAACAGCTTTTCAATTTCTTTTTACGACAGTAAGTTCACTTTCCTCAAGTAATTATACATATCTATTACACATTGAAAACTGCTTCATCGCTTTAGTAACTTACTATCTCAAGCTGCTTCTAGAAAGCAGAACACATTCAATTTTCAAGTCATTTAATTTAGAAAAATAACTGCACATAGAAGGTTCAGAGGGCCTTGATATTCTGTGCCTACTTAGAAGAAACAGCAAATTTAAGATGATTCTTTTGATCAGTAAAACACGTCCTCATTTTTTTACTTCTTGTGCTATTCTACAGATTCCTGTTGTTGAAAAAAAAACAAAAACAAAAAACAACAACAACAACAACAACAACAAAAACAGGAATAAAAACCCACCCCAAATCATAACAACCTAGGAATCTGGATCTAGGAGTATGGAAAAAAAAATATTTATTCAGAGGACGATGAAATGCTGGCACAGGCTGCCCAGAGAAACTGTGAATGCCCCATCCCTGGAGGCATTCAAGGCCAGTTTGGATGGGGCTCTGGGCAGCCTGAGCTAGTGGGTGGGATCTAGAAAGAGATCCTGGATTGCAAGCACATAGGACACCTACCCCTGGTGGGGTCTCTTTGTCCACCCAGGCTCCTGCTACTGTTCCTCACTGGCCCCCCAGTAGTCCTGCACTGTTCAGAGCTGTGGCTTCCCCATGTGATGCACTATGTCACTCACAGAACCTGAATGCTCTCCTATAGTTTCTTCCTGATGACAGAGTCTGCACTTCCAGTCCTGAGAAAAGACTGTGGAAATAACAAATGCAACTTCAGCAAGAAGAAGCAAAGCACGGAACAAGGAAGACTGCTTCCAAGATCAGGCCAGGTCTCACATGTAATTCAGGCATGGATTTAGCCACTCTGAAGTTAGGAAAAAAAAAAAACAAAGTTGGAAAAGCCTTCTCAGACCTCATGAATCATTCTCAGCTAATGAGAGTAAGATGTGGTTCAGCTATCAAATAAACACACATTATCTGCACTTAGCCCTGGCGGACGTGACTGCAGGGCTGCAGCCCTTCAGGCTTCCAGCTAGTTGGATAATCAGGTACCGACTGAGTTTTACTTTGCTCTTTTGCTATTGGATGTACTGATTTATATGTTAACTGAAAATCCTCGAAGATAGTGCCAAACACACCGGTGAGCTCCTATGAGGTTAAATTCATTCTTCTACTGGTAAGATTTTAGAATTTACACAAAGAAAACAGTGGCCTCACTAATCTCTCCAGGCTTCTTCCTACTCAGGCTTTCCAGCCATTATGTTCTGAAGGCAGGATGGACTGGAATCACCAATTATAACACATTGGGGAAAAAAGGGAAAGAAACAACAACAGTACTTTAATGTTTTGTTTGTTTGTTTGTTTTTTTCTTAATTCTCCCAGCTCTTCATGTCTGTCTGCAGGCAGATCCTGATCTTTTGGAGAAACATATTTCAGAATGCTGTGCTCTGAAAGGCAGCAATCATAGCTGCATGCACAGGTGGGAAGGTTTATCAGAACGCTCACACAGTTGTGGCAATCTGTGTCACTGAAAAGTGGGTCAAAGAGCTCTAAATCATGCAGAATTCCCACCAACACCACTGAGACTGCAACTTAAAGGTGGATGTCTCAGATCATTGGAAGGGGAAGCACATTGGTGAGCACATTTCATTGCATCAGGGACAGACAAAGCAGGCTATGTCAGGAATAAAACCATGGTGACAATTAAAAATCCTAGCAGCAAAGTAGGCACTTTCCTAAATCAATAAATCTTTACCAGCACACTTATATTTCAATGGTAATAACAAAACAAAACAAAACAAATTTAAAGTGTGCATGACCTCAAAAAAACTCACCTAGGCCTATAGTTGTGAGTGGACAAAGTCACCCAGCCCATGAAAACCAAACAAGTAGGTGCCAGATGCATTGCAATACATCAAATATCACACAGAGCCATTTTTTCCGTCTTCAAAATGTAAATACAACTTCTGTTCTACAGATGTGTGAAGCCAAAATCAAGCACACTTAATAGCTCATAAGCAACTCCTAAAAAAAATTTGAGGAGACTACTCCGTTTTTAATTTGTCTGCATGGAAACAAGAGACTTAGACACCTGAGGCTGATCTGTGATAGTGTGCAGCACTTGTTATCTTTGTGAAGTGCAGGACTTGCATGTCTGGCATTCCACCATCACCAAACCATTCAAGAACCAAAGCTCTGTCCTGGATCAGCTTTCCTGCTCAGATCATTCCTCTGGTTTTAACTAGCACTAGAGCCAGGCCAGCACTTGCTCATAACAAGACAGGTGACCTTCCCTTTCCTTCACATTTCTTCCTCCTCCTGTTCCTGCTCTTAGCCATGTAATCCAGTTTCTGCCTGACACTTGCCAGGCACCTCCCTCAAGCTATCGGAATTTAGCTCCCCAGAAAGCCAGTGAAGCTTCTTGTTCACTTAGCCGAATTTGTTCCTCTGTGGGTCCAGGGAGCACCAAATGAGCCACAAGTGTAGCAGGCAGGAGACATGGCTGGAGTGAGGCTGGTAAGAGACGGAAGAGACAGAGAAACACTTTTCTGATAGGACCTACAGCATCGCGTGGAGCACATCTCCCATGTTCTTCTATGGCTTTCTGCCCTGCTGAGCTAGCAGGCAGCAGCCTGCCAGTATATGGGAAACAGCATGGGCTGAGAAATGCATGTCCCTGGGGTGGAAGGCTGGGGGACACAGGGCAGGAAGCTGATGCATCTGAAAGCAGCTCACAGCTCTATGATAACAGTCCCAAATATTTTGTCTATTAGTTTAGGCCCCAGTTTTTGGCAGTCAGAGAAGGGATGAAAGCAGGAAACGTTGTGTTATTTCAGCCAATGAATATCTGCCTGTGTGTCCACCAATAAATTCTGTTGTGTAAAAGCTAACAGACTTTCATTTAAAGCAAAATTAAAAATTCTTGCATCTTCTCCTCTTACAAACTGTACGGAGTGGCTTGGGAGCTGCTCTGCTGTGACTAATGCTTCTCACTCTTACTTTGAGCTTGGCTCCTCATAGCCACCTGCTGTTTTCTACATCGTATTGAGACTGCATATGGAGAAATAGTCCTCTTCTATGTATTTGCACAAATATCTCTCAAACCAGGGCTCCAGTTGGGTCAGCAGTATGATTATAAAAGAAAAAAAAGAGTAAGCAGAACAACTATCTCAGGGAAGTAGTGCAGCTAATTGTTCTCAGAACTCAGAAGCCTGTTGTGAAAACAAACAAACAAACAAAATGAACACTCTGAAAAAGGGCTACTTGCTGCATGTATTATTTCTGGGAAAGCAAAGATGCAACTGCATGTTTAAAAACAGTTTCTCCCCAGCAGCTTGTTGAATGTTTTTGTTTTGTTGGTTTCTGTTTTTTTGCCTGACACTGACAGCCTGTCTCTCATCTGTGTTTCACATTAAATGAGAGACAAGTGATGCCACAACAGAGGTCTGCATGTTTCAAGGAAATATGCACAGAAAGAAGACACGTTTCTGTTTGGTAGTGCTCCACAAGAGGGGAAGAGTTTGCAGCAGCTGCAGCTCCTGTGATCCAGCAGAAAGGCTTACGTTCATTGAGTGCACCATGCACAAGGCAGCTTGCAGGCCACTCATTTGCAAAAACAGTATCAGCATCTCGCCATGCTATATCCATACCTCTGGAGAATCAATTAGATAGAGATAATATGATATGGAGCGGCAGGACTCTTTTGCCATCTGTCAGCTGGACATTCAAGTAAAAGAAGCAGGGTAGAACGTTTAATGCTTCACCTGCTTTCAGCAGGGAGATGTCTGCCACCTTAGCCAGAACATCCCTGGATGATGAAGCAAACTAAAATGTTCACATTAAAAAATAACGAAGGGAAGCTATTCTTGGAGCCATTTGGGCCACCAGATTCTTCCTAAATGGTGTAGAAATATCAGCATGAATAATTAATACCTGAAGTGGGTGATTCTCACTCAGGAAAAGGAGGCAGTACACACTGGTCCTCCAGTTGTCCCTCCTTCCAGAGGTGAGAGTCCACTTTTGCGCTGCCTTACACAGCAGCAGTGACGGGACACGACTGTGCTTAGCTCTGGGCAGGGAGAGGGTAAGATTCAGTCAAGAGAGCCTGAACAGAAGGAGGTTTGTTTTATGGCACGGTCCTCCCACTTCAGGACCTCAACAGCTCTAACAAACAGATAAAAATATCCCCATGGTAGCAGCTACAATATGGCAGAATAGCCTGAACATGGCATCCTGACAAATCTGACAGGGTGGTAATCTATCCCCCCATGACCACCAGCTATCACACACTCTGTTCGTTCATAATGCCTCAGCCTCTTCCTGATAGAGAAGAGCAGCATGCTCCCACCTCTCACTTGTAGGTTTGGACTTGTTTCAGAGTCCTACAACAGCACCATTCGAGTGTACTGGGAAGATGAAGGATGGTATTGCTATGTAGACACAGATATGTTCCTGTATGGAGAAGAACCTTTTATAGGATTCTGTCTACATTTGCAGAGCCATTTCAAAACAGCATCAAAGACTTACTTCAGCATGAGAACTGATCGGGCACTGAAATAACAAGCAACTGGCTTTGGAAGTCAGGGTGAGAACCAAAAAACAATGCCAAGCTCAGAGCATTTATCTCATTCGAGACACTCTTCCTCACAAAACTTGATGAGAGAGTACAAAAGATGAGAAGCATCTAGCTGAGGTTGAAACTATGAATACGTTATGGCAATAGCACAGCAGAGCACTGAACACCAGTGTCGATCTGAAAAACAGCTTTCATGAAGTGAAAGCAACCTCTGGGAAAAAAGCCTCAGCGTTGTGCAACTATGCAGCAAAATTTTAGGCTCTGAAAGAAAGGATTTCCAAAATCACACAGTACAAATGCACACAAGATGCCAAAAATACCTGAATACTGTCCTTTTATTTTTTTTTTTTAGTGTGCTCCAATATTTTCTACCATATAAAGGAAAGGGCTTACGTTCCAGTATAGGAAAAAGACAGTCAGTTGGTGGATGCTCTCATACTAAAGATTATTTTCAGGTACTCTTCAGTGTACCTCACAAGAACTCACAGATTTTCTTAGCAAAGTCTGCGTGAGCCCCAGCAGCCCCAGCTCCCTTGACTGATCCAGCAGTTACAGACATGGCAGAATCTGGTTCCACAGGATTACAGACAGGCGCTGATGTGCAATTTGTGGGCTTTTCAGTAGCTGTGACTCCTCATCAGTACGAAAATAATGACAGTACATTCTCTTTCTGTCTCAGTAGAGTGAAGAGGCAAAAACCATTCAGGTCTATGAACAAAACGTATCAGTTCAGTGATCCCACGTATTTCTCCTCTCTTCCAGGAGACTAAAGCTGCTCAAATCCTCAAGGCTTCGTTTTATAAAATACAGTCTCACACGATGTTGGGTGCAGATCAGGACACGAACTCCAACTGAGTTAAGTCTGTTCAACTGAGGAGACAGTTTAAATAGCAGGACACGCATCCTGCTGGATGGACAGTGCTGGAACCAGTGAATACATTTTGAGCCTTCAGGCAAAACAAATGACCGTTCTCCTTTTGAACCCAAACAAACAAAAATCTTGCTTCACATTCACAACATCTAACAAATAAACTAAATGATAATAATGACTCTATGTAATTTTTTGATTGAATATTATTTCTGGCATATCTCTCTACAAAAGAAAATAACAACTGGCAAACGGAAAGGTTGATATGCGAAGGAAATACTTTCCTCCTCTGCTCCTTCTAATATAAATCCAGGTTGTTTTTTTTTTTTTTTTTTAACAGCTCTGAGACTCAGGAGTACAGCTGTGATGAAGAGCAAGAATAAAAATTGAAGCATATCCAAATTTCCTTTACTGATTGACTGTGAGTTGCACACTTACTCCACTAGTCAAACATACTGTTATTTCTAACAGAGCCAACAGGAACAAGTACTGGACTCTGTTAGGATTTGCCACATTCATGCCGATCAAACTTCTCCAGCTAAGCACAAGACTTGAAATTTCTCAGTTCTTGTCAGCAGCATTATTGGCCTACATGTGTCTGGCCACAGGCTTAGACTACAGCCATAAACAGTATCCCACAGCAGACTGGAGAGTCAGAAGTCAGGGAGGAGGGTTCTAGTCCATTTGATCTAAACATGACATGTCAGGTTGACAGAGTGTACTGGGGAGAAGGAACACTCCTGAGCCATAGAAAAAACACAGGAGCTGAGCACTCAGTTGAAAAAAACTGTGCTACCAGATCACAGATCTCTGTGAGCAGAGATACCAAAACAATTTACGTTACCCACCCCATTAAAAAAAAAAAAAAAAAAAAAAAAAGGATCCCATACCCCAATGGATACCCCAGTGGTAGAGTCTTTTCTACATAAAGCAACAGGACAACTTTGTTCTTAGAGGAATTTTTTTTCTTTTTTTTGAAGGCTTCAAAATTTTTGCCATAGAGAAAATTGTGAAAGAATGGTCAAGTCATACAAGATAAATGCACTTGCCCATTACACAGTCAATTAGACTAAATCAGGCTACTGCACAGTGATGGTACTTGACGAGAAGCAAAGGAAATTGTTCAGGCAGTCCCAACAGGAATTTGGTTAATTATTAATAGAGACTTTATATAGCTGACATTCACTGTATTAGAGGAAATCCTCAGTGCTTTAGCGTGTGAGTGAGATGTTCACTTTGGGCTACATGAGAAAATCTGGCCAACAAACTTCAGCAGTTTTTCTTCATTGGTCCTAAGCAGGGAGAAAATTGTAAAACAAAAATCAGGAGATATATCAGCGTTTTTGAACTACTGAACCCATAACAAAAAGTCTGGACCTTAACTGACTCAAATGTTAAAGTTTGTTACGACAACGAATGTAATCCAGAGTCTAAAAAGAAACAGAGACAAGTCTTTGAATCATAGAATTGCTCAGGTTGGAAAAGACCTTCAAGATCATCAGTCCAATCATACAACCGGAACAACCCACTACTAAATCATGTCCCTGTGCACCATATCCAAATGGATTTTAAAACACATTCAGGGATAGTGACTCAGCAACCTCCCTGGGGAGTCAGTTCCCATGCTTAAAAACCCTTTCTGAAAAGAAGTGTTTCCTGATATCCAACCTAAACATCATCTGTACAACTTGAGGCCATTTTCCCTTGTCTTGTCACCTGTCACCAGCGAGAAAAGACCAAGCCCACACTCACAGCAATCACCTTTCACATATTTGAAGACGCTTCAAAAAATCATTTATTGTTCAGTGTTTATGAAACTGCACCTGTGAAAGTCCTTGGGTGGACTCTGGAAGGGAAACAGCAAAGCTATTAACGTAACAAGGACCAGAATGCAAATCTGCAGCTACCCGTGTGCCCTGTGATGTCACCGGAGAGTCACAGTCAGCCCGTGACCTCACAGTAGGGCGAGTGTCTATGAACGTAGCGAGCACCCAGCCCACCTTCATTCTGCTGGCGACTGTCGAGGAGTCAGTGTCTTCCTGCTGGAACACGAGACCTCGAGACCTTGCCAGGCGTAGTGAGACGTCAAGAGTCCTGCGAGCGGATTACCAGTCACCAAGGATCCGCTCCAGGAACGCCGGACGTCAGAGGTCCTGCCAGAGACGCACGAGGAGTCCGTCACTGGTGGGACAAGCGAGAGGTGCTGAGGGCCGGAGGCCGCTGACGGCTCTGCCACAGGCAGCCTCCAGACTCAGTCCTCTGAGCACCTCCGTGCCAGGGCAGCTGCGGCCATGAGCCAGGAGGCAGCTGCCAACGGGAGCCAGGAGGCACAGGCGCGGCCGGCGGAGGCCAACGAAGAGGAGATGTGCACCATCTGCCTCGGCCCGCTGGAGAACACGGTCCGCATTATCCCCTGCAGGCACACCTTCTGCAGGGACTGCATTGAGCCCTGGGCCGCCGAGAGGGCCAACTGCCCACTGTGCCGCCAGCTCATCGGCACGCTCGTGAGCATCGCACCACGGCCCCGAGTGAATGCTGCGGCCCGCCGACCACGGGGAAGGCTCCCGAGGCGCCAAGAGCGGCGCGAAAGAAGAAGATCTCCGCACCGGTCCCGGAGCGTCTCACCCCGACGTGCACGGCACAGCCCCTCCAGGAATCCCCGCCGGCTCGTCCGCAGCCTCTCCTGGCAGTGGGAGCTCAACGGGAGCAGCCGGTTCCAGCCGCCGTGGGACATCGGGGAGGCCGAAAGGCTGAGACAGCTCCAAGAGGAGCAGTGGGGGTCCGGGGACCACGCACGGGCCCGCATCAGGCCCCGCTTCTGAGCGGGCGGCCCGAGCTCACCTGGGGACAGCACGGGAATGGGAAAGCGCTGGCGGGGAGAAGGCTGAGGCACTGCACAGCTCTTCTGCCTCACTCAGCCCTACGGACATCGCCTCCCCGCACTGTGTCAGTAGAAGCGCTGCCAGCGGCTCGAGCTCATCGCTCCATTCCCCTCTGCTCTGCCCCGGTGAGACTGAGCGTCCAGGTCTGGGCTCCTCATTACACCAGAGACCTGGGCACGCTGCAAGGAGCCCAAAGAACAGCAGCCAAGCTGCTGGAGGACAGAAGCATCTCTCTCCTACGAGGAGAGAGCGGGGACTGAATGCTCCTCCCGCCGAAGAGAAGCACGGGGGTTGGGGGGGAATCTTTCGATGGCCATAAATCATGGGAAATCCCAAAACTGGGGGTAGAGCAGTTGCTTCTGTTTCATTATGGCCGACTCGGAGGAACTTTGAGACGGTGCCTGTGGGGCGGGGAAGCCATGGATGCCGCTGCGTGCCCTCCTCCGGAGCTGCAGCACACAGCCCGCTCCTGCCCGGCTGCAGCCGCCCACCCGGGCTGAGCCGCGTCACCGCTCCTGGGGCAGCTTCCTTCAGCCCCACCTCCACAGCAGGGGCCGCTCGGCCTCTCCTCCTCGGGCCAGCTCTGCGCTTGCGCAGTTCGAGCGGGTGGGGCCAGTTTCCCGCCAAGGAGGCGTCGTCGTGAAGAAGCTGGAGCCTGAAGAAGAGAATTGAGGTCTGATACGGCAAGATGTGTTAAATAAAAAATATAAAAAATAATAAAAAAAAAATATACTAAAATCAATCAACCAGGCTACAGTGAGTCTATCTTTCCATTGTACAGGTTGAAACTAATTAAATTGAGCTCAAACATAGTCTATCCACATTTCTGCTACTCACAGCACTCCTTAAAAAGGTACAGATACTCCCACGCTGCGCCCCTATCTGCAGCCCTGCAGAGAAAGACTTCAGGATCCTGACAGATGAGCCAGCAGGCTGTTCTTGCAGCCCCAAAGGCCAGCTGTGTGCTGGGCTGCATCAGAAGAGGGGCAGCAGCAGGGAGAGAGGGAGGGTTGGCCACAAAGCTTTTGGCAGCAATGCATACGAATACATCCAGGGAACAAGTTATTCCTTTCAATGTCAGAGTCTTGAGTGATTTTTGAGCACCACAATTATTGCCGTGCTGCCTACTGCTCCCAATAAGCTTCTAATTATACAGGATAATTAATGCAATAGAATACAAAGGCAGATTTGCCCATGAATGTATGAGACCACAGAATATATCTGTACCATCCTGCTAAACTGATTTTATTTCAGTTTTATTCCCAGCATTGAGTATTACTTGGCTTATAGTTTGGGATTTAATAGGACTTGCGCCTAGAATATTAGAGCTGAAAGTTTTCATCTCATGGGCAAGGAAGACCTGAAGCACAATGGTAGAGGTGCCCTACTTTGAAGGATTCTGAGGAAGACATATAAAAGTTGAGACTGCATACAGATCTGACACGCATGACCAGTGCATATGTTCCATCATCATGTCACTCAGCCAGCGCGCTCCTCGAAATAAGCAGGCAGATATTTTGCCCTGAAGTGAGTTTCTTCTATTGTTTTGTTCATGTAAGTTTGCATGCAGCCAGCCCATCTAAACATGCATAAGACCCTGTACAGTCCTTGTGCAGCAAGGAGTAGCAGTTATTTTCTGGTAGAGTTAGCTGCAGAGAAAGCTGCAGGGTGCAATCAATCACCTAATCGAAACGTGCATGACACTAAAACTTATGGATCCCCTGTGATCTCCAAAGCCTGCTATTTACAGCGGCCACTGATTTGTCAGACTTGCAGCACACAGGCAAACTTTCCATTTCATCTACGCTTCACAGAGATACCCTACATGACTCTACCTCTGCTTGTGCTGTATAGGCAAGACATATGTTTCCAGATGTGTAGGCAGTATTTCCTATCATCTATTTTTAATGAAGTTCATTGGAAGAACAAGCACCTAGTGTTTTATATCCCTACTTCAGAGAGAACTAACTTTCAGAAAGCCAAAGTACTAATCTTTCCCAAGTTTTCTGCGAAGAAAGCCCAGTAAAATACAGGTTTTTTTTTCTTCTTTTTTCCTTGTTTCAAATAACTTGTCTGTGATGTTAGAAGACCGTATCTGATAATCAGTCCATAAGGAGAAAAGAAGGGTGTTCACAGGAGAAGCATCATCCAGAAGGAAAAGGGAAGAGAGATCAGCTGGCAAGAGAAAAAGTTAAAAGGAACCACTTGGAGTGCTTGCCATCTTTAGTGTTACTTCCTTGGTCTGGAAACCAACATTGGAAACAAACACCTGCACTGCCTGTAAGTGAAATGAGAGACTGAAGATGCCACTCATTGTGGAGAGGAGCAGGGTGGAGGTGAAATGAGACCTGACTGAGCCTCTTGTGCAAGTGTGCATTTTGCAGCACGTGTTCAAGGTACAGACCAAGAGGACTGGTTGACAACCACTTGGAAGTTGTTGTTTGACTGGAGTGGGCTTTGGACATACGTTCTCTTGGAAACATACTACTCATTAAACAGCCCACATACCCTTAAGTCTTGCAAGCTCTGGAGCTCTTTTTTCTCAAAAACATGTTTTTTGATTCAGTCCACCAGTTGATGCACTTACATACTTTCATTTTCATGTACCATTTCATGTGACCTTCAGAGCAAAGAGGAATCTTATCTTCACGCTTTCACCTGTTATCCTCACTATTTATCTTGTCACTCACTAACTACTGCACCTCCTGGACTCTTAAAAACAACAATCCTTTCTCTTTGCATCTTACCTGAGAAATTTACAGATTCTCACAATTGACCACTGCGTAAATATTTTTGTTTCAAACCAAAAATGAAGCTTCAGTAGGAAACGTTTTCCTTCCTCACTGGTGTAGATGGAGTGGGGGTGCTGGAGCTGAGCTGGGAGGTGCAGCAAGGACATGGTGGCTGGGTTTGTTTTGAAATCATCTGTGGTTGTGTTCCCCTGCACAGGGCTGATCTGCACAGACCTGACATTGAGTCCACTGAGCTCTGGACCTATGATGTGCTCTGCACTGAGCTGAGAGGTCAGGACGGGAAAGCTCACTGCTGCATGGAGCATCTGCAGCAAGTATATGAAGAAAATAGCTCTTAAGTAGTGATTTCCACCAGGAAATCTTCAGGTGGCAAAGGTGAAGCAAAGAAAGAAATGATTTTACAGAAGCCACTGAACAAATCGCTAACAGAGCCTGGAAGTGATTCTATGCCTTCAAACCCTCTATCAGTAGACACAGCAATCATGTGCCTAGGGGATTATGAATGGTAGGTGACAGGGTGACAGTTTTCTTTCAGAAATGAAAACACCCCTTTTCTTCACTCACACTGTCCTTCATAACGTTTTGCTGTGAAAGATAAATTTTGAAGCTGAGAAATCTGACGGAGTAACCTGACATGTCAGTGAGTTATGTCAAGCAGGTATTCCCTTTATTACAGCGCTGGGTGCATGGGGATCACTCACCAAACATGCACACCAAGGAAAGCAGCAACTACGCATTTAAGGGCATAACATATACATATTCATTACATTTCCAAGAAATTGGTTACATCCTAGAATGTGGGAAGGGTCTCTGGGCCCATCTGGTGGTGTCCTAGCAAAACCATCAGGGGGTTGCATTGTGTCACAGCAGCAACTCTGCCTCCTTATCTTCACGGGACTCCCCCATAGAGCTGCAAACAGCAGCTCTACTTATCTTCACTCATCTTCAATGGACTCTCCACTGTGTTGTAAACAGCAATCCTACCCACCATTGTGTTGTCCTTCTCTTCACGGACCACCCCCCATTGAGTTGCAAACAGCTGCTCTACTTGTTTTACCTTCAATGGACCACGCATTTCTAAGGGGCCCTGGTTTCCTTCCTGAATTTCCTGCTTGCACAAGCTATGAGGCCTACTTTTAACAAATCTACACAAGTCTCCTTGGTTCACACTGAATATTTTTCACAAAAAAGTTCAGACGCGTTGAGATAGTTTTCTCCCTCACACAATACCATTTCACCTATTGGAAAAAAAAAAAAAAAAAAAAAAAAAAGCCTTGGTCAATATACTCATGGTTCAGATAACGAGAACTTCTGTTTGCCATCGAGTATTATGATCTTACCTCAGCACCGAGGTGGGTGGTTATTTACCTACCTGTGTTCTCTGGATACCAAATTTGTTATATCCCAACTTTTATATTGGTTGCAGCATATTGGTGCATGGATTTTTCTCCCCTCTCAAATATAGTAAGTGCATTCAAGAGAACACCTTGCAGAACCTGTATCCATGCAGTGGCAGGCAACACAGGGAGGGATTTCTCTTTTTGTTACAGGTCAATACTGACACACGCCCTTCTTTATTATGGTTACAGCATACCTGACTTCAAGTCATACTGTGACTGGTCAGCTCATGCCTGTTCAGGTCACTTATCCTCTAGCACTGATCTCTTCTGCACTTGTAAAGATGCCTTAAGAGACATTGCCACTCTGAGCTTCTGCTACCCTGCCTTACCTTCAGCAGCGTTAGCCCTGGGGCAGTCTGATGCTGAAACGTGCTAGGGGTGACTCAGTCCCTTGTGAGGGATGCTTCTAAACATCTGTACAGTCAGAAGCACTCTGCAAGGCTGCACATCCATGGAGTCAAGGAAGCATGATGCTTGGGCAGCTTCAGTCAGTGTTTGTGCTGCCCTGCTTACTGAGCTGGCCCAGCTTGTAATTCTGAAAGATTTTTCTTCTTGGTTGGTAGGCCAACTGTTTTACTTTCAGATCACTCAACAAACAGGAAATGGACATCAAACAAAGTGACACTACTGTGCTGCTCAGCTGGAAAGCTCAGTATGAGCCTTTGGGGGATGGGGTTCCAGCGCCTGTGTGTCCGTGGATGAGACCCATTTCTCTCCCCCATGCACTTCCCCCTTTTACCTGTGATTATAAAAGGACTTCTTAATTAGCCAGCATGGGGAGCCCTGCAGTTCAGCTGCCTGAAAGCCAGACTGCTACTTAATTCAAAATATAAGTAGAAGGAAAAGAGAATGACAGAGAGTCAAAGAGAGGCACACAGTCTCTTCATTGCCTCTGTGGGCTGAAATGGCATGGGGGGGAGGGAGCAATTTGCATCATATTGACAGAAAAAAAACCCTCAAAAAAATAACTGTAACAAAAACCAAAAACGCATCGATTGTTCAGTGGTCAGAGTCACGAAATCTAACTAAAACAAAATAATTTTGATGGAACAAATGATACGTGCTTAGGCGCAGTGCAAATCCTCAGCCTCCCACCTATGTTGTGATTCCAGCTTTCACTCTTCTACTGCACAGCTGTCTTAAGAGAGGCAGCATCAACTATCCCAGCCCATTTTAACTAAAATAAGAGTGGCAAAATAACTCAGATTTGATTTGGAGTTACACTGATATCACAAAGATTTTCTGCCCAATGCACTACCTCTGCAAATGAAGCCTCTTGAATGCATAGAGCATTATAAAATTAGGATACTCTAAAAGCTCTATCTGTGATTTTCTAGTGGGTTCCAAAATCCATAGATTTCTTCTGGTTCATCACCCTTTTCACAGAATAGTGCCAGAAGCAAGATGAAACCTTTACCTCATTAAAAACAGAAAAGCCACCATTAGAGCATTATTCCTTCCTCCTCCCAACTCTTTAGAGAGGAAATTAATTGAATGCAATCTTCCTACTGATGTGCTGTGGAGGGAGATATTAAAAGTTTAGTTAGTGAATTCTGCAATCCTGTTTTCCCTGTGGAACAGATATGCTTCTGCTTATTCACCCAGAGAAGCATTCCGTTCAGTTTTGGGCCCTTAACTATGACACTGAGTCACTGGACCGTGTTCAGAGAAGAGCGATGAAATTGGTGGTGGTACAGGAAAACAGGGTGTGTGAGGAGCGACTGAGGGAACTGGATTCTTCAGTCTGGAGAAGAGGAGGCTAAGGGGAGACCTCATCACTCTATAACTGCCTTAAAGGAGGTTCTAGTAAGGAGAGCATTGGAGAAAACATGAGAACATGAGGAAATAGCCTTAAGTTGAATCAAGGTTAAGATTAGATTGGATATCAAGAATAATTACTTTATAGAAAGGGGGGTTTAGGCATTGGAAGGGGCTGTCCTGGGCAGTGGTGGAGTTGCCATCCCCAGATGTATTTAAGAGGTAAATGTGGTGCTTAGGCACGTGATTTTGTAATGTACTCCCAGTGTTAGGCTGATGGTTGGATTTGGTGTTAAGGGTTTTTTCCAACCTAAATGATTCTCTGATGCATTAAAGGACAACTCAAGACTAACCAGAACTGCCATGAACAAAAATCGCCTCTTGGAAAATGAAATCTGGCATTGTCATCTGAAGTCAGCATGGGCAACACTTCCATGTGTATCAGAGCCTAGTGTGTGCCGACTTCCTACTGGCATTCAGGAGAATCCAACTCAAAATAGGACATGAAAATGGGGATGAAATATTCTCTTTTATGAAGCCATCTCTATAAAGGCACAGAGATCAGAAGCATGTAGGAAATGTGTATAAGACCACCAGTGGGGGGAAACTCTTTGTTTATTTTTCCAAACAAATATTTAGGCAGCTCCTTCTCTTTGGATGAACTAAATGGCTAATGGAACAGAAATATTCTTCACAGCTCTTCACAGTTGAGCCCTGTAATTTGTATTTCTGAGAGATTTACTTAGCTGAAGCAGCTAGGGAGAGTGTGCTACTGTGGCACTTAGCTGAGATCTACAGAAGCCCAGAAGAAATGCAAATGACTTGAAGTCCAGGAGGAGGATCAGAGTTAATGACCTGGTTCACCACTGGTACGTTTGAAAGTACATTTCTCAAATGTGCACCAGAAATCCACATGAGCTGCTTGTATTTCCTCTTCATCTCTCCTCCTCACCCAGCTTCTCACACTCCTTCCTGACTGTACAGCTCAAGCAGACTTCAGTCCATGAGAGACTATTCACACAACTCCCAAACCCACTAGAAGTGGGATGTAGCAAAAGGGCTGTTCCCAGCACGTCTCAGCAGTGCTGCAAGTTCACATTTCTCTGTAACACTGCTGACAGACAACGTGGATCAGTGATGACGAAAAAAAGGTGACACAGATCCCTCGTCAGCTCCACTTCCAATAGCCAGGGTCTTCCCCACCCCTTGCAGTCCACACTAGGCTACAGCTTCCTCTTCTCCTGTTTTGCTGTCCCAGTGTCACAGGACAAGTGCACTTTCTAATGCAGTGAGTAGCAGAGTGCATGGAAATGTATTCTGTGTACTTCAGATTCCAGTTGTCACGTATTTTCAGCTAGATTTAAATTCCATATGAAGGTTAATGATAGCAATAAAATAAACGAGCGCTATTACAAGTGCTCCAACTTATCTATTAACTCAGTAAATTTATACTAAGCATATATTTCTTGGTCATAAATATCTCACCATATTTATATTTTAAACACATAAAACATAATTCACCACAACAGGAATTAGTATTCAGCATTATTAGAGCTGACAGCCAAGCAGGGTATAACGCCAGGTTTTTGTCACCTCGTTCTACCTGAATACACTTAAATGTTTAAAGAAAGAATTTGTGAGAAGCTTTTCCAGCCTTTTTTCAAATTGTAATTATGTTAATAGAGCCCCTAGAACATGGGCAAGATGTGAGCCCAGGCTAAGCACAGCAGAACACCATATCAGGCAGGCAACAGAGAGAGCTCATTGCTTTGCCTGGGCTTACTAGCACTAAGAGACTTCAAGATTGCTTTTGGATGAGGTGGTACAGCCCAGGCTGCAAAGCTGACACTTCATCTCTAGCTTCTCTAAACCCACAGTCTCCACAATCCAGCGTCTTGTGAAGGTGAGCAAGCCCTTTGCTGGGTGTAAGAAAAAGTTTTTGCCTCGTGGTATAAGATGCGTAGAACATTATAGCACAAGATATGACAAAGACTTCTGAAAAGTCTTTAATGTGCTTCTCCATCCTCCTGGAAACTTGACTGGAGCTATACCTAGGCAGGCAGTCTGGCTTTATAATCCATTACATGCTCCTGAGTCATCTGTACTTTTGTATTTGCCACATCTTTGAGGGATTCTGCAGCATTCAGTCTGTATTGAAGGCAGGGAATTAGGAGCAGAGCAAAAATAAATTAGAGAAAGAGATTGCTAATTAGTGTTTGCTCTATGCATACTATTAACTCTAAACACACACTATAGGAAGCACTGAAGTTGGAGAATGCAGCACTGATCTCCCTAGTAAGCTGTGTGAAATATTTAATGACCTGCATTTTTATAACCAAAGCCCACAGATCTTTATGAATAATTTCTTACAAAGTTTTGATTAACCACTCTGTCTTGTCATCAGCACCTACAATGGACATCACTTTGTATCACAGCATTCCTTGCACATGAAAGGTTTTTGCTTTGAATGTAGCCAAATCAGAGCTCTGAACTTTTTCCTGGCTATGTTAACCTGGTGTTAAGTCTTGAATCTGGTAAAGATGTCTCTGTGTGAGAGCCTCCCTTGAAATCAATGAAGTTAACTGCAGTTAGAATAATTACTCTATTTGCTGCCAGGCTATTGATGGCAAGGCTGCAGCACACACTCTCTGCATGTCCCTGTCTTAACCATTTTCCATTCACCAACATCAAATGGAACATTTACAAGAATCTAAAGGAAAACAAGGCCAATGCTCCAGTATGAGCCATTGCTACTAACACTAATTAGATACAACTTACATAACCCTGGCAGCCAAAGCCCAGGAGCACAAAGTTTCAAAGTTCCTTTGCTGGTCTGGCTTATTTCACTCAACAGATCTGGTAAACTGTATTAGTAAAGGCACTTTTCCTTCTGTAAAAGATGAGTCTACACAAGGACTGTTTTGCTAACATAGCTATGCTGGCAAATCTCTTAAGCACAGGCAGATCCCAACAGAACTGGAGATGAGGGTCAGAGTTCGGATTCATAAATCAGAAGCCAGCGGGTACCGGCTGGGACCTTGCAGCTGTCTGCTAGCTTGCTTTTTTGTTGCAGCAAAAACACCTCCATACAATAGTTTGAATGCCTTTTACTGAGCTTAACCTGGCATGTATTTCCTGTGAGCTGAGAGCTTACTCTCAGACCAGTTACTGCAGCTTTTTTTCATGCACAGGTAATTGGTTAAACCAAAGTGACGTGGCCTGGGCAGAGAAGCTGAGGAAGGCAATACTGATCCTCCTCTTTCTCACACCTGACACTGGGAACAAAAGTATTGGCACTGTCTGACATAATATATTCAAATTTTCATCCTCCTCAAAGTGGGAGGAGAGGTTCATCTTATTTTATTGGGTTTTTAAGCAGCCAAAGCTCTCAAAAGCTGCATTTCAGTCTGTTGTGTTCTGCTACAGGTGATTAGTGAGACCAAAAGAGAGCCCAGCTCCTCCCCAGTGTTTGTGTCAAACCAAGCACAGTGTAGGCAGTCAATAAATCAGAGACTGTCTCAGCAAAACGTTGTATATATTTCATTAAATCATTTAAGCGTGTGTGTAAGTAACTGTATGAACAGCATCCAAGTGGAGCACTGCAAAACTTGCTAACTCCAATGACATTAAGGATAGGGAAAGCAGCCTTTGGAAAATGAATAGCTGCAGAGGTCGTGGCTTTCAGCCACACTAGATCCTGGGTTGTGGTGTGCAATTCATTCCTTTCAGTGGGTGAATTAAGTAGAAGGGTGACTAGTTAAGTGGGTAAAATCTGTTTCTGACTGCTGTGCAGAGCTGTCCCCCTGCTCCAGGCTTTTTAAAGAGTGGTTATTACTTTTAGTATCTGCATTTCAGATCTTTCTGCTATTACGATTTCTCTCTTAGCAAGTACGAAAGGACAGAAAAGAGCTAAGATACCTCCTGATGTATTTTCATTCCCTTTGGATAAATAAACCTGTAAACGTTTCAAAAGATGATCAAGATTTTGTTTTCAGTGCACATCACCCATCTCATTTCCTCTCAAAAATACACTTAAGGGAATGCTCCACAGTTCTCATATTGACATTCAAAACAACAGCCCCTCATTTCAAACTAAAACAGCCCATAACTAGCACCTCTGCACATGGCCAGGTCTCACTGGTATGTAAGTTATACTTTCATCACTGATGTAGGTTTATACATTTGTCTTCTGCAGATGGTGATACTTCTCCTGGGCTGCTGATGCATGAAGCTTCCTGATCTTTGTCCTGATACAGAGCTACATCAGTAAAACAGCAAACAAAAACAAAAAAAAAAACAAACAATGACAACAACAACAACAAATCAAAAATCCACAACACAGTAAAGCGAAGAAACCCAAAAGCATACAGAGTAAGGCATAATAGCAATTTTTTTCCTGATGGCTCCTTTTACCTCAGAACAGATACAAACAATTCTGTTCTGAAGGACTCATTAGTGCTACTACTGATTCCATCTGTGCTAATGGAGTGTCTAAGTATAAAATAACAGCAAACCCAAATGCTCTTTTGCCACCTGTCATCCGGATGCACAGATTTAACTTCAGGATGTTCTGTTTAGCACTTGCAACCAAGTAGCTTGGCCAAGATCCACAAAGACATCATCCAGTAGCCAACTTGTGCAATTCTCAGCCCATAACAAAGCTAACCATAAAATAACCAACAAACCAAAGACCACAGAACTCACGGCAGCAGTACTTCACCATCCTTTCCACTGCCATTAGCGGACCACTCAAAGCCGCACAACATGAGCATCAGGAATGGGACAGCCTGCTGGGTTTGAGGTACTCAGCCTGTGGGTTGAAGGGTTGTTGTTCACTTTATAGATTGAGTTTTGACATTCCATGTTGTGGCACAGGAAGAAAGTGTTGGTCCGTAGTTCTTTTTAAGTAATTGACAGATCTCTGACTAAAAAACAAGATTCATTTAGTAATGCTACCTGGGTTCTGTTCAGTCTGACACTGAATTTGTTGTCTATTACTATCAGTTTCTTTATCTGCAAGAGCTGGATTCCTCTGGGAATGAAACAAGAATAAAAAAGAATTCACTTTAACTTTGGAGTTCCTGAAAGTTTTTTTAAAGCCTTTAATAAAACAAACACAAGAGGAAAGGTCTCTGGTGCTCAGAGGATGTGAAGGTAACCTTCAAAATGTGAGTCAGATATAACCTATGCGGAAACATCTACCTGTCTGGGCAAATAGCTTGAAGCAATGACGCATGAACTACTGTCCAGTTCTGCTTCTATAATATGTATCCATACCAACTATTTCAGTGCTCAAAGACCTGGAAAGGGAAGAGGGTTATTACTCCAGGGATCTGTAAAATATAACATTGTCAGTCTCTAATAGTGAAAAAAGTCCCACATCAATTCCTTCTCCAAAAACGATAGAAGACCAGGTAAAAAAATATGAAGTTAAATGTTTTGGAACATTGTGTTATGCCTTCATATTTTCTATTATCTCATGTATGCTGAGGATAAAATTTTAAGCTTTCATTCTCATCCAGAAACATGAAAAAAACATTAAAGCTACCTTGCAGCCACTTGGTGTTCATGGGGTGGGAAACAAATAGCTCTCAAGGTCAGAGTTACTCTCAGAGCTGACAAGGTCAGCAGCCAGTTTTCCTGTTACCAGCAACTGGTGATTCCTGTGCTGTGAATAGAGCTGACATCACTTTAGCACACACTAAACTGAGCCTGGTGTTAAATCCTGAGAAGGAATCTGGTTGTGGTGGAGTTTTGGCTACACGTATTTTCCATGAAATCACCACGTTCATTCATTTGCTCTGGTAAAGACCCCACGGTCTGGCCTGTTGCAGAATAAATCATCATCATAAAAGCCAACACCTCATCCTTAACGTCAAAGATGGTCCTCCTTCTTACCATGTATTTGTTTCTGAAAACCAGTAACAAACATACGTTGTGCAAATAAAGCCAAAAATATAGTACAGATATCCAAAGTAATTACCACAGTACACAAGAGAAGCCCTCATATGTCTGTGCCTATAAGAGTATACTAAAACAAATAAGACTATTTCCAAGCTCACTGTAGTGGGAAGAAAAAGGAAGACTGTTAAAATACCAGTCTTCTCTCTCAGTCATTCAGTGAAAGTGCCAGAATGGAACAGCAAGATTGGAAACATGAGGCTGTATTTCAGCACTGTGTTTAAGGGCAAGCTGTGGTTCTGTGCTGGTAGGGTGGGATGAGAGAGCAGGGCAGATCTCCTGTTTTAGAGGCACAACTTGCTCTAAGATTCCCTTACCCTGAGTAAGCTCTGGGTCTGTGTCCTGCACAGCCTGTTGTCATACTCAGAGCTGCATTGGTATCCCACCATTTTCCCCACATCTTATTCTCAGAGATCCTCTTGGAGCTGTGAACACAAGAGACAGGACACTCCTTTCAGCTCCTCTGCAAGATGTTCCTCGAGACAGAGCCTGGTTTAATTTCATCCACAATGACATAATATGCATTTTGCACTGCTAGTTACTATGAAACGTGGAGACAGGAGAGGCAGGAAGAGAAAGCCTTTGTACAAACAGTGCTTCCAGCAGGTCCCTCGCTGCCCTGGTACGCACAGCCCTTCCATGGCTTCAGACTTTCATTAAGTGAAAGGGCTCGGCTGTGCTCTCTGGGTTTGTTAATAAGGTGTGCTGTGTAGGGCTGGGGAGTCCTGCTCCAGGCACAGCCCCTACTGAATGCTCTTCCTTATTGAAATCTGCTCTGCTGTGTTCCAGTTTTATTTGTACAACGCACTGTACTTTAATTTTGTTTGTATAAGGACTTCCAGAATGTCAGAGAACAAACCTGGTGTAGCATTACCAGGTTGTTATAGATCTCTTTTTGTCCTCTTGAGTTACCAAAGTTCAACCTGGATAGACGTGGGAGACAGTCTGTCTGGCTGCAAACCTTTGTATGTGCTTCATTGATGCAGATACCACTGAGAATTGTAGCTGTGGCTCAGCAGACCACTGAATTTTGCCTTGCGTTTACAGTCAAAAAGGTGAAAAAACCAAGCTCTTCTATTTTTTCCATAAGGTCCTTAACACTGGGAATATTCTCATTATCGCAACAGTAAGAGCTGCGTAGTGAAGTACATTTAGACCTACAAAAGGCCAATTTGTGCTGTCCACCACTGTATTCTTGTCCCTGTCCTTACTGATCTTACAGTATTCCTACTTCTAAGCCCTTGCAGATGATCTTAAAGAAAAATGAGCAGAGAGCAAATGGTCAGAGGAATTGCCATCCCTTGGAGCTCATCCTGTCCAGCCCCACACCAACTTCGGGCAGCCAGGGGGCTGCTGGCTTCCTGCAGGACCCCTACACAAGCTCTGCACTCACAATAAGGCCTGACTACTGTCTCAAGAAGCAGTTCTGCCTAGAAAGGAAAGAGCATATTGCCCTGCTGTTTCACAGGGAACTGAAGCTAGCACAGCATGTCATCTGAAGACTAAATGTTTGCTACCATCAGGACCATCCATCTTCTCTGGGAGGAGTCCCTTTTCCAGTCTCACTTGTGTTGGTAAAGGGGCAGCAAAGAGTCTTTTATCTGAAAGCTTGTTTCCCTGGAGATCAAAAGTGTATTCTTTAGTTTTCAAATCTTCCCTCTTTATCCTCACAGTTCCCATATACGGGAAAAAAATGGCAAAATGTTAGGGGGAGTGCATATAAATCACACCAGCCGCTGATCCTCTTATCCAGTAACCATAACACATCATATGCTGAGAGTCTTTCTCTGAGAGAATAAAATAAATTACATTTAACTGGCCGGCATACTAAACCTTATGTTGGTTATTGTAAATTACTGAAAGCACAAAGGTATAGTCTTTGTGCACTCTTCTTTGAGCATGGTGTATGAACATCAAAGAAGGCAGTTATTATAGCTGTTATCTATCTCTGCCTTTGACAATAGATGGATCTCATCCGATTCATTATCAAGTTAAGGGACAGAATTAGACAAACTTTGAAGAAATGACTAGCTACCAAAGACAGTAAATTATCTTTGGTATAAATATCATAACTAAATATTTTCGCATTAAAATAACTAATTCTGGGATAAAATCATAAACAGAGCTAGTGAAAGGTGGTGAAGAAAAAGTGTTCCTTGCAAATGTTTTTTTTTTTTTTTTTTTACCATACTCCAGTTTTAGAAAAGTCACCCAAAGACATACCACAGCCCAGCACTCAGACAATCCCAGAAATGATGCTTGCTTGTGCTGAGGTGAGAAAATAAAATAACCTGAAATGAAATAACACAGGACAGCTGCAAATTTTGCTAAAAATAAATAAATAAAATTCCCAGATCAGCTGAATTTTTACTTGCAGATTTCTGCATCTTCTCCCACCAGATCAACTGGACTCAGCAGTTGCTGAAACTCCCCATCATGACAAAACTTTGCCTTCTTCTAGCAACATGCATGACTCATCAGCTCAGTAATCATGACAAATAAACCAAATTTCCCATCTGTGCCATTGCAAGTAAAGACCACTTAAAATCAGTGTCTGCAGATGCTTCCTCAAATGCTCTGCAGCAATTACAAGAGCAAGGAGCTGCTAGATCCCTGACCATCCAGCACCAAGAGCGGGTCACCCTGTGAGGTGAGCCACATGAGAATCACTCGACTAAGAAAAGAGTGACTCACCTTGTCAGGAATGGTGTTTTAATTATGTTTCTTGTTGTAAAGATGCACCGAGATGGCTTTGTTTTATAAGTGCTCTGGAGCCCAAGGCACTCGTTTGTATTACAGTGGGGTGCTTTTACTGCATATTGTGTTTTTAGTTGTTTCTTGGAAGAATGAACATTTCTCCTTTGAGAAATCTAATAAGTTATTATTATTTCTGATTCCATAATTATTTGGATCACTGTGGTACATGTTGGCCACGTGACTTGCACGTATCTGTCTTTCTCCCCCTCTCTGAAAGGATTCTGTTGTTTGGATTATGCAATCATTTTTCTAATACCGGGACAGATGGCCACAATGAAAACACAGAGTTCACTCTCTGATAGATACTTGCCAACATCAACAGGAAAGAACAGAATTCATGAACTTTAGAGAGAAAGCACAAGCTTGCTCTTGAGCAGGGAACAGTATAATGCTTTTATGCGCACAGTAGCAGCCAATGACAGTCTACAGGCACAAAGGCTGCAAAACTAGAATAATCTAAGACAGGGCCTGAATTAACCTTTGAAGCCCATATAACAGAGAGCTGCCAATAGCTTGTTCACCACAGATGGCACAAGTCAGATTTTGAGGGAGTGCAGTAAGTTGGACACATTCTAGAAAGTACCTCCTGACTTCTGCATTTAGCAAGAGCTGACTTCTCCATCCTGTATGATATGTGCAATTAATTGATCACATGCCTTGATGCAGGAAAATTATCTCCTGTATCTCACTGAGTTTCTATAAGGAATGCTAGTTTGGGAAATACAAAGGCTAATGCACTATCTCATGATGGCTGCTGTGTCCTGACCTCCCACCCTTTCACTCAAAAGCTGAATGAGTTATTCCTAAACTACTGTTGCATAGAAATCTTCCCTGATGTAACTGTAGTCTATTCCAGAGCTTTGCTAGGCTGCCCACTGGAAAGATTTCCTAACTTCAACCCAAACTGCCGCTCCACTACAATTTAAGCCCATCATGCCTCACTGTATTTACAATTCATTCCCTTCCTTTTTCAGCAGCCATCTACATTTTGAAAGGCTCCTCCTATATCTCCCCACAGTCACCTCCAAACCAGGCTAAACTAGCACTCAGGCACTCAGCCTTCCACACATGCAGCATCACACGCCCTAAGAGCTCACACCATGACTCCTGCACTGAGCCCCAAACACCCCATGTTATGTGCCATAATACATCAAGAATGGGGGGAAGGCAGTTTCCCGTCTAGTACTGAGAGAATTAGGATTTCAGCTGGAAGGCTTGCAGATTTGTATGCTAAATTCACCAGACTCCTGCTCACAAAAGGAAATGTAACGCATTTGGAAAATTTGCGTTCTCACAGTCGGCTGGTTTCCCAGGGCACCTTTGTTCTTCACCAGGAGAGGCTCTTAGAGGTCACTTAGCAACATCTGAAAATTCATTTCCTTCCTATGGAAAGAACTTGTGCTGCAGAAGGCCACTCAAGAACAGGAAGATTAAATCAGAGAATCCCCACTACCAATTAAACATGTCTAGAAAAGACAGAAGAACTTGAAAGAATTAGATTTCAAACCAATGTTCCTGTTACCCTCAAAATTATGATGTTCAGTTGAGCACAGATGATATGAGAAAGCACGTGAACATAAGAAAGCTTTGTTGAGTGTGTGGTCTCTGATGCTGCCCACACCCAGTTAAAGTTTGACAGAGCACATTAAATCCAAGAGTCTCAAAATAATTAACACAAGCAAGGTGTAAGAAAAAGAATCAGTCGTCATTGCCAGAGTAAAGCTCTGCATTTCTTTAAAGCAAGTGACAAAGAACAGATCCTACTTAGGCCAGTATTCCTCGTCTTTAGAATCTAAATGCAGATGTATACATTAACCAGGCACCCTAACAGACAGAGCTTAGACCTATATGTTCTGTGAACTTAAATCTCAAGATGAAAAGTAACATTTTAAATACCATGGAAATATCCATATGCATTTCTCTGGTATTAAGCCCTGTGTTCACACACCCTCACAAGCACACCATGAAACAGTATTTACTACTATAATTGTATAGATTTCAATCAGGAATGAGTAACACAGATTTGGGTCATCAGAAGTAAAATGTTGTACAAATTCCTGCTGTGAATCTATGAAGGAAGTGTCTGCGCTGTAAGCTTTCAGTCTCCAGCAGTTCAACGCAGAAAGCACTGATACTGAGGAGAATTTATCTTGATTTCTATATTAATGAGATCAGAAAAGTTTCTGCTGCATTCCAAGTAAAGTCACTGCTGTAAATAGCAGAAAATAAATGAGCTGTGCCTATGAGATGTTGGGATTCAAAAAGAGTGTTCTGTTGTGAACTTTGCCACATTGCCCCATGCATAAATTGATAGAATAGCTTGGGCTGGAAGGGACCCTAAAGATCATCTTATCCAACCCCCTGCTGTGGGCAGGGTTGGCAACCACTGGGTCAGGCTGCCCAGGGCCCCATCCAATTGGGATTTGGGCTATTCCATGGCTACAGTGGATTAAATCAACCAACACCTCTTCAACTAAGATGAGGGAGTGCAGACACTCATTCAGGCACACTAACAATGGTGTTTTCTGAAACTGAACATCTGCTGAAGAGTTGTACCCCCTGGCTTTTGTTCTCCAGAAATAGGACAGATTTCAGAGAACAAGTATTTGCCAACATTTTGTTATATACATTCCCAGGCCAAAACAAAGAAAATGTCACAAACTAAAATTTAACAAACTAGAATCTTGAGGCAAACTGATCTGGCTCTTCATTTGAGCCTTTGTATCCTTTCCCTTGAGTTATTCACATTCCTTTGTTTTGATTGTTTTTCACTGAAAATGTTTTTGATATAATGAAAAAACTTGTAAAGAAGAACCCACTACATTCTTATTCATACTGGTTCTGCAGAATACAGTAAAATAGAAGGATGACGTGTCATCTCAGTTCATTTTTTTTTCCCTTAGACTTTTCCTAACAAATGCTATTTTGATTAAAAGGTTTTGGATTAGAGCTCTTTAACAGAAGAACTGAAGAATTAAGAAACTTAAGGTGATTGTTAGAGGTACCTTCCCCAGATGTACCACTTTATCACAGCTGGTGGAGGCTGACAGAGTTCCACTCATTACATTTGCATGAGCAACTCCGAGGATTCCAATCATAGATAAGAACACAGCAATAAGAATTTGCCTCAGGGCTATGACACCACTGTTGACAGTGGAGGTGTTTTTAATTTCCTACAGATCACACCAAAGTGTTTTTTCCAATAATCTATCAACTGAAGGTTCCCATAAAGGAACTTGATAGCAAGGGTTCTCATATCCCTCCAGCAAGTTATAAGCACGGCAAAATGAAGATATATTTCCCACGTAAATTAAAATTATTCTTACGATTGCCATAGCTGAATCCCCTAGGGAAGCAGCATGTTGGAGGTGGGAGGATAAACAAATATTTTAATCACATTCTTTTGAAAGCTGAAATTTGGTTTCAAGATATAATTTTGTTTCTATTCCTTCTCCTAGTTCAGTGGGAAATATTAAAAAAACAGCTCAAAAACACATACTTGTAACTGACTGCTTTTCGATCTGTGATGACTTATTTGCATGCCTCTCTACCTTAGTATAATTTTAGTTTTAGTATTTTTTGTTAGTCTTTTCACAGTGCATGCTGCGTTGAACAGCGATCACTCAAATTCTAGTCAACAAGTGCTTAACCCAGGGGGAATTAATCTCTAACTCCTACAAACCAAGTGGCATTCACTCATGTTTCCGGTTCCATTGTCAGTATTTTTACCACACTTCACGTGTGGGTTTGGGCTGTGCTTCTAGGAACACCAGCAGCAAGGAAGACTGAGATTCACCTGGTTCTGCATACACTGGCCCAAGACCATTCTTACGTAACACAGACCACGTTTTGCATCCAGCCTGGGCACACTGGGCCTGAACCTGGCCCCACTTCCTCACGGTGGATCTGGCACCTCCTGCTGCATCCTGGTGAGGACAGTGCAGAAGAGATCAGCTGATTGTGCAGAGGACACAAAGGGAAAATTTCAGTTTTCAAGATATAGTTGTCTACCTCCCCAGTGGCCCCAGAGTTCACCTCACAATTCTGTTACAACATCACATGCTTTGCATGTTGCCAGAATCTGGTGGCTGTCTCCGTACATTTTTAAGAGCTGCTTTCTCTCATTGCTGAGGATATCCAAGGTAAGTGCCACATGAATGACTGAAGAAAGACACAGAACCAAGGGCAAAGGACGTTCAAATTGGCCCAGTACTGAACTCTCTTAAAGAATGCATCCAAAATGCAAATTTTTATCAATTATGTACGAATCCCATCTGTTTAAGATCTGTTTCAAAACATATTAAATCTGTTTCAAAAGCAGTAAAGGTGAATACAGTAAGTTCACATTTATCTGAACAGAGTATGAGAATATAAAATGTTATTTACCCCTCCATAGGGAAAATCTGGAAATGAATGTTGGCATCCATCAAAACATTTTTTACTAAATCTGTTTCGTTCAATAGAACATTATAAAAATTGCAAGGCTTAGTGAAGACAACTTACATTTAGTTAGGTTAGGTTTCTGTGGTCTTAACTGAAGCTACAGAGAAAAGCCCCGAGTAAGAAACGCTTGACCTTGAGAATACAAAAATGGATGTCTCAACAGCTCTGCTTCACAGACAGCGGAAAGTTTGATCCTCTTCCAACAGGGAATTTCAAAACCTTAAGGGCTGTCGCAAGTCAGATTGCTGTTCCTTAGCCAGCTCTTGTTAGAATAGTCATAATAATCATAATCAGAGATTTATGTATTGTCTTTTATCCCTATAGAACTTAAAGCCGTTTGCAAGAGACTGTGATCATAAAAAGCATGCACAAAAATATATATCACTCTCATACTCCTCACTAAGCTGAAGAGGCCACTCTGCACTGAAAAATAACAGCTGCTGAAGAAATTGAAGCATTAGGCTTAAAGAATAAATATGAGGAAAATACAGTAACTAATGGAATAGCAAAGGGGATTTAAATAGGTAAGTTATAAGATGAAAGCGAACAAGGAAGTATTATCGACTGAGTGGTTGTGTAAAATCAGTGCATTAACTGTAATACTGAGAAAGGTTTCCAGCTGCACTTGCCTCTACAGCCCCGGGTTTTGGTCCCTGAGCTGAGCACCAAGCCCCAGTACCAGCTGATGCAGTACAGAACAAGACAGAGGTCTGTGCCTACAGTTCATTGGAGTCCCCCTCTTTGCCATGAACATTTCTGCCAAGACCACCAAAATGCAAGTGGAACGTCCCAGTGGCAGTGTCACAGTAGCTGATCTCAGTGACAGGGTAGAAGATTTTTAAAAATTATTTTTTATTTCCTCGTGAATACCAATCTATTCAACTCCACAGAAAATGTGAAGCAAGGTTTTAGAATCCGTGAAGCAACAAGAAAAGAGAAATCCAGTTAACATAATCCTGAACAGTTGGAAAATACATTAATCATTTCTGCAACTTCCGGAGATCCAAAGGCCAATTTCACATCATCTGGGGCTTAAATTCATGGAAAGCTCCTGTCAGAGCTCCCATGGCTGCAGACATGCATTCCCCATTCTTGATGTTGCCAAACACGTTAAGGATATACTGCAGCGCGTTCACATTGAAAACACTTTAAATATTACTGTGTCAAAGAGCAAAGCAGAGCACTCTCTGACGAAGAAGAAATTTCCAAGAATTCACTGAATCAGGCTTCAGCTGAACTCACTGCTTCTGAAGGAAGGCTTTTGCTTGGAGAAAAGCAGCTGCTTTCTGTCAAAAGCAAAGAGAAGATGCTTGTGAGGTGCTGTGTAGTAGAAACTGCACCCATGCAGTGCAAAGTGCTGCAAAGAAGATTGATGGGAACTTTGCTGCTGTCGTGAGAGAGATTATCGTTGTAGATCATTATCACCACAAAGAACACTTTTGCACTGAAGGCAAAAAAGAGAACAAATAATTGTGCAAATGTTAACAAGAAAGATGGACGAGATGCTGAGTCTCCTGAATGTTTGAATTTAATTAGAAATGACTTTTCAGAAATGATAACAGGAATCCCCTCACATCAGGTTTAGCTATATTTATTAAGTTACATGAAAGCCAACGCATCAAAGATAAGCCAAAACACTATCTTGTCTTATTTTTTTTTTACATACCAATAAAGCATACTTGGACTCTAAACAGCATGCTAAGAAGTCACTTAGCTGAAGTGGTTCAGAAAAAGGAACAGCTTATGCAAACTGGAGTACTGGTAGCACTGTAATCTCTCACCCCAAGCAGGTTCATGGCCACAGTTAATGGCAGGGAAACATTTACAAATGGCAAACAGCTTCAGTCAAAACCACATCTACTCCAGGTAATGGCTTCACATCTTCAACACTGTTCTCTGCTGAGTAATTTCCATCAATGAAAAAATCAAACAGGGCCTTAGAAGTTCTTAATGCATCTCAAAGAAAAGAGGAAAATGGAAAGCAGACCCTCAGTACAATTAAGAATGCTGGTTTTTTTTTGTTTTGTTTGTTTTTGTTTTTTTTAAGGAAAGGCCTCTCTAAAGAAGGAGCACAAGCACAGCTCTGCTTTTAAAACTATGTTCACCTATATTCTTACAGGAGGCTGCTTAAGAATTCTGGCTAGTGAAATCTCTAAGGAGAAATTAATAAGACTGGGTTTGGGCTGCTAGAGAAATCAAGTTGTGTATGGATATCTGACTGGTGTGTTACCAGATCTCCATAACTACTGTTAAATTCTGTTCATCACACACTCTGTCAAACTGTTTCCAAGTATTTCAGCAAAGGTTTGCCAACAAAAGAAGGCTTTGTTGTTGCAAGTTGCTGCAAACTGTTGGACTCTTAGGCAGTCTGCTTAGTGATGGAAAACTTCTGTATTTCAGGCTGGTCTTAATGCTGCTTAATCATTCTTTGTTTTCCTTCTGAAGGATAATATCTGTCAGTTTATACCTGAAAGAAAAAAAAAACCAAAACAAAAAAACCTCTCTTCTCTGTGTCCGTTATATTATTTTTGGGGCATTGCTTTCTCAAATACTGGCATCCAAAAAAAAGCTTAACTCCTCCCGCAAGCCACAGGCCAACTCAAATCTATCTTCAACTGCTCTTCTACTAACACTTACTGGTAAGCACACAAAGATTCAATGACAGATAGACTCGAGGCTTCACAAGACAAAGGTTCAAGTTTCACTCAAACACTTCACTTCAGTCCTACCATTTGTACATATGAGTGAGTTTCTAGTGTGCATCTTGCTGACAGAAAATAATCCAGACACTACTAATGCTCTTTCCAAAGTGCTTCTAAAGAACATTTGTTCTCCAGTTTCATCTGATGAGTATTAAGTTATACAGTAACTTTTGTGAACTGAAGAAGCTTATCCAGTCCCATTAAGAATGAGTATTAAAACAAGACCACTTCTTTTTTCCTCATCTATTTTCAACTTGCACCACATTTCAAATCTCCAATGAGACAGCAGAACACCCAAGCTCCAAGTGCAGGAGGAAAATAAAATGAGAAAGCCTCTAATAAATTAAGTCCTGCTAAGTAAATCCCGAGCATGAACTGTATGACAGATGGGCCATATCCTATTCTAGATGTGCACAGGAACACAACCATCTAACTGTGCTGCATACTTTTAAAGTTCTCATTGTTTAGACACAAAAAAAAAAAAAAAAGGGTAGCGTTTTATAGTTTCTCCATCCTGACTGTTCCACATTTGGCTGCCACAGAAGAGACTAGCTGTTTGTTCCTACAGCAGAGTCACATGGAGGAGGCACATGGCCATTAGCCAGAGCTGGGAACCAGCAGTTAAAGTGAGATGCTTATCCCAGCTGTCCATTCTGTAGGAATAGGGACAGAGAAGTGAAATGTTTTATTCATGCAGATAAGCAATTTTCCTACGAACTGTTTAACCTCTTATGCCAACATGTAGACTTGTCTAAGACAGTGCTGTATATTTTAATTAACTGTAACTGATCTGATTACTGACGGGAAAAATACATGCTCAACATGCTCCTGACTCAACATTCAATCAAAACTACAGAGGTCAAGAAAGATCAGAATCAACTGTTTCCTGTTACTGTATCAAAGAATTCGTTCTAGCTCCAGCCCAAAACAAAAAGTGATTTGGTATTTTATCTCTAGAGAAAGTAGCCTTCTGTCTAGTGAATTCAGAGTCACTGAAAAATACATCAATACAGCTATATATAACCGGTACACACAATTCCTGCAGTTCAGTGACTTAAGAGGGGAAGCAGGGTTGTGATTAAACTTTTTTTTTTCTTTTCTTTTTTTTTAAAGAAGGAGGAAGAAAGTACTAAGAAACTGCAGACAATCCTACAAGAGTTTGGAAGAGACGAGTCCTCAAATGATGTATTGGAACCGAAGGACAGAAGCAGATGAGACAAAATAAACATACAGGAAACATGAAAAAGTTTATCAAAGTATGATAGTAAAGTATAGCAGCAAATTAGACAGTGGGAAACTTAGAAGACAATGGCAGCCAATTTGTTTAGGAAAGAGAGAAAAGAAGAGACATGGAAAATGACACATGGTTAAGCAGCAAGTGAAGGCATGAGGTCAGATACCTGAGTTACAGGTTGTGCATTTGCTGTGTTACTCTCATCTGCCAACAGCAGGTGTTTGAGCATCACCACTGCTCGCTCCTTGAAGAATGCAAAGGATTTAGGTTCCCCCCCAGTTCCTCCGTATTATCCCCTGCTACTGAGACAGGAAAATGTTTCTATAGTCAATGAAGTGTTTCACATAAACAGGAATACATTTAGAACCTGCAGTCCCACATGCACCCCTAAGTCCAGAGCTGTTCCTCCCTTACAGTGCACAGCCTCTGTTCCTGTGGGTGCACTCCAGGTCCTACAGGTGACACCATTCTGGGACTGACAACCCAAAGGTGGCCATGAGACAAAAAGACAGAAAGAACTTGTACTGCAGTTCACAATGACATTTCTGCCTTTAACCTTTTCTGTTTTCAATTTTTTTTCCAGTTCACATGAGATTTTGTAGATGCAGTTTTCCAAAGAAACCAAGTTTTTTCTACCAAGGAAGGAAAAGAAAAAACAGTGAGTCAAGACCAGTCATAACCAGTCTAAGTTGGATATCAAGACTGCTTTCAGACTGTTCCTACATAGACTGGATGATGCAACATGAAATTTTGTTTGGACAAGATTGCTATCTGTGAAACAATGAAGAACTATGCAGTAGACAAGAAGTGGTCTTCATTGTGGAAATGCCAGCAACTGGACAATTTCAATCTGATCTTTTTTTTTTTCTGTTTTTCAGTGCTCTAGCACATTACAAGAAGTACATAGGAATCGCCTACTTGCCAGTAGCTGAATGAATCACAACCACCCTCAGCAAATAAAGCAGGCTAAATATAGGCATATAAACAAAAAACATTGCAGTGAATTAATTTACTTGCATGTTACACAAGATTAAACAGCAAACAGAATGGAATTCGTGAAAGTGACAGTAACTCTTTAAAAGCTTAAAAAGGATTTGGATTGAGTTCTGCATTGCAGTTGAAAGTGGTGCTGGTTCTCACATGAACATCTTAATTTGCAAATTCTGTTCTTACTTGGACTTGGTATAACCTGAGAACTCCTTGTTACAATTCTTTTTAAAATGAGAAACAGTAAAGTGACAAGTTTTACAATGGTATGGAAGATTTAGATGACTTTTATATCTGCAGTTCCCTTATAGCTTTCCATCTCTGCAGGAGCATTTTTTTTCTCTGCTTAAAAAGAACTTCTCGTCAGTGGAAATCTGGCCGAAATATAATGAATTACCTGCAAGGCTGTAACTTTAAAATTTGTGGGATGTGTTTACTTTTATTAAAAAAGAATCAAAATTAAGAACAAGGTCAGTCTGGATGGGGCTCTGGGCACTCTGATCAAGCTGTAGATGCCCCTGCTCGTTCCGGGAGAGCTGTACTAAGATGGCCTTTAAGGATCCCTTTCAACTAAAATGATTCTGTGATTCTAAGAACTATCAGATTGCTACTTTTCCCTAGAGCAAACAGCCTTGTGTTACTGACTGAAGGTAGAAGTAAGTGTGTATGCAAGGTTTCTCTGGGCTGGGCATCCACAAGCGCTCCAGGCCTCCCAGCCAGCTGCATCCCAGCTGCATGCTGAGAGCCACCCTGCCCACCAGCCATCTCATAGCACCTTCATCCTCACAATGGAAGGGGTACAAGCCAGGGGTGGGGGTCTTTACCACGGCGCACCTCAAGTAAGCAGATGTTGTCAGTAATCTCAAACCTTCAAGTCAAAGAGAGTAATAAAATCCATACTCAGGAAAAATAAAGATGCAGAGTTTTTACGCAGACGTTGACAGTCGAGCCCTGTGTGTCACCTAGATAAAACACAGCCATTGTGTGCAAGAAGGTAGAAGGGTACTTTATTATTAGCAGTCGCTGAGAAGCAGCTGTGTAAGCTTTCTCCTGGATACTGATGGTAGGCTGAGCAAGAGCTTGATTTACAACACTCAGATTTCCTCTTGGTTGTTCACTCTGCTATGTATACGTCAGAGAACACCACAGAAAATTCTGGCCTCTCTTCAGTTTAAGCTACCAGTGCAATACTTGGACTCACACATCTCTCACACTATAAATATTTTGCTAGCATGATACAACATTCAAGATGAGGATGAACCATGGCTGTAAGCAGAATTTGCATTCCTCTTTCAGGACCATTTGAGTTCCCAGATAGCTTCTGTTGTATCAAAGGTCAATATTCTTAGTAATAACTAACTTTATAAATGAAAAATCTATTATTAAAACAAGGCAGAATATAGCATGAGGACATTCACCTTCGCCTTAGATTTTTTCATTTCATCAAGAGCAGAGAAGAGAGTTAAGGCTGGGATTATATTTTGGCTGGTCTGTACACCAGCTCATTTCACACGTGGCAGCACTGGGACTCTGAACACTCACATGGAATACTAATCATCAATGGTTTTGATCATCAGTAATTTAAGTGTAAAATTGAAGCAGTCACAAACAGCTGGGAAGCTCTAGCTGATATTTAAAGATCTTTCCTTGCTCATTCTGATCTGGAGCAAAAAAAAAAGACAGATGATTTTGGACTGAATTCAGAATGGCTTGGCCTAGAATAGTGCTAGAAGCACTATTTGTTGACAAAGCCTATTTTTTTTTTTACAGGAAAACAATAAATTGTAGAAAATTCACTTGAGCTTCTGCTGGAATGGCTGTGTGACTTGAAACAATTTCTGTAATTAATAAACTGCTTCATGAGCTTCAGAAATCAAGACTCTTTCTAAAGACTATGTATTTAACAAATAGATATACATAAAAAAGAAAACAAAATCCTCCCTATTTAGTTATCTACTATGCAAACTTAAGCTTATCTTTCCCCCCTTATTTTTCTGAAATATAGGGAAGCACTGGCAGCTGATCACGTTACAACCCTGATAACAGCAGATGTCACCATTAAATCATGTGGAAGCAGCTCAACTGACCCAGGTTCAGCACATCCATTGAGGCTTTACATAAAGCCAGCCTCACTCAAAATATGAGCCAAAGTTCCAATTACACTGGATAAAATCAAAACATAAATTCACTTGAAGTTCTTGGAGAAAAGCAGTTTGGCTGATTGCTTGTGCGGGGAGAATGCAGCTCAGCCCTGATCCTGAGAAGCAGACGGTCACAAACACACCACAGCTACCTGGAATTGCTTGAATAAGTTACTTGCTACAGCACACACACACCTGGTAAATAAAATAAAAGATATAATTCTCAAAAAGTTATAAAGCACTTTTTTTTTCCCTTTTTTCAGAGATTGCTGGTTGGAGAGGGAATGAGGTGGTCTCACACCTCTGGAAAACACACTCAGCAGTCTTGCAGCCCCATATGGTGTTCATATGGCAACTTCAGCCGCTTAAGAAGTAAAGATAAGTTCTGTATTCATGTTGATGCAACTCAATGACCCTTCATTTACCACGTCATCTGAATGCAAAATGATTAGCTGTGGTTTGAATTCTATGCTCTGCACAAATGTGGTGGGCATAGGGGCTTTCTAAAGCATTAAACTGTTAAACCAATAAAGAGAAAGGGCCTACACTAGTTCCTTAGTATAACTCATTCTAAGGGAATGAGTAATTTACTAGAGTAGGGATGTGAATTTCCATGACAGGTGCCTAGCTGCCATCCTGTGGTTATAAGCCCAAGATGATGGCTGGTTCATATCTTACTGTGTTCGTAGAAGCACAGAGGGCCACATACACTGATTTATCATTAGATTTCTCCCAGCAGCTCTAGCTGTGTTTTGGTCCAGGATAGATGGCCAGAAGAAACATGAAGCAAGAATCAACCAACATTAAATATAAGCACACATTCACAAACGTCTGCTCAAATCTGTGATTTCCATTAAGATTTGCTTTGCAAGGAAATTACTAAGCAAATATTGAATTATTTAATTTTTATGTTCCATGTTGTCTTGTATTGCTCCACTGCAAAACAAGGTCTGAAAATTCACTGTTTCATCACATGGGATTCTTGAAGAATTTTACCTCCTTTCCAGGAGTTACATTTAAATGTCTATACCTTTTTTTCCAGAGGCAAAAATAGACAAAAACCTATAATAATGCATTTGTGTTTGTTTCTATTTCTTACAATATGAAGAAGGGGAAGAGTAAAATTGCTTAGAAGTACAGCTGCACAGTAAATCCTGACCTGAAGGAACTTTGCAATATGTTGAAACTTGGTTTCATTCTGACTGGAAAGTCTCCAGAGGAATGTTTTTCCATAGGAAAATGCCGATTCATCAAAATCAAAGGATTTAGCAATTGTAAAAAGCCAACTGCTGTGGAAACCTATCTTGTACTGGAAACGTGCCCAGGCTCCTGCCAGCCTGCCTGCAGCTCTGTGCTGCACAGATGGGAAACCAAATCATCGGGAAACTGAAGATAAAAGGCTTGGCATGGAGATAAAAACATGCAAGGCCCATTAGCTCCTGCTTGCACTATCCTGACTTTCCAAAGTTTTCAGTCTGACACAGCTCACCTGGAGACTTCATTGCTCACAGAGGAGCTGGGGGGGATGAGGGTGCAGATGCTTAGGCTCCCAAGGCCAGAAGGCCCCAGCCCCTGCCCCAGCTGAGCTCCACTGTTCCCATGCCCACATTGGATGCTCAGACGTATTCCCTTTACCACTAAATGCTTATGTTCCACAGAGAGATCTTTCTTCCCCGGTTGGAGAATATTTGGTATTTCCATCACCCAAAAATTTGCCTAGTTCTCATATTTGTGATGTGCAGTCACAGAAACCCAGGGATTACACCTATCCTCCTTAGCCAGTGAATGGTACTGCAGTCACTCACACCAACAGAAGCAAGATGAGATAAGGCTCAAAAAGTTATCGCTTGAAGCTTGCAGTCTGGACAATTGTAACCTGCAAAATAAAAACCGGAAGAGAAGGTCATGATGAGACTGCTCAAAATCTAGCTAATGACTGACCTAGGTACAGGTGCAATGGCAAAGAGCTTGTGCCAACAACTTTGTCTCAGCAGTGAGTGCAGAACACAATAATCCCTGTGATCAAATCTGCCAGCCAGCATGCAGATGAGAGAGCACAGCTCAACACATTGTTATGAGAAACTTCACCAGCTCTTCCAAGGCACTGGTACTTCGCAGGGCCATCATCCACTGATATTCAGTCATTCCATCCTCCATCAACAACTCCCCTCATGCTAAGACATCCAGCTCTATCTCACCTCTTACTTTAATTTGGACACTGCTATTCAGGGCAATAGCCAGGAACAACAGGGGACTGTGGGAGTGCAAAGCAGCAGATGCTCAGCCTAAGAAAGCCAGAGAAAACTCCAGATCCTTCAGGAGTAGGTTTGTTTTAACAGGCATAAGTGTTTCCAAATCAGTGGTGACTTCAGATATGCCTTTAAGACCTTAGAAATTGCAGCTGGCTACTCTCTAAGCAAGCCACCTTGCAGGGAGCATGTGAATCATGAGCCCCAGAATTCAAAACAGTTGCCCACCAGTCTTGATGGGATAGGGAGAGTTTAAACTTTCAAAGCAAAAGGAAAGCAAAATTCATATACAAAGAAGAGCATGTTATTGACTTAAATAACTGGAATTTACTGCAGAAACTGCAGTTTCAGGGTTTGGTGTTTTTTTTTTTTTTTCAACAATTAAATCATGTTTCATCATCTAAATATACTAAACAATAGGATTTACTGTAACTAAGTTAAATATAGATAATATCCACTGGCCTGTATCTGGGAAAGCATCTCACAAATGTTCAGTTCTCAGCATGCAGCTGAGATTCAGGCTATGAAGCACTAATGACTCCATCATAGTTATGAAAATTACCACATACAGCATCGAGCAATTTACTGAGTTGCTTTCAAATGGTAGAACCTATATCTTCTAATACGGCAATCAAAACTGAATTGACAATTCTTCCTATTTCTCTTAATCTTATTCTTGAGGTAGATTTTCAAGCTTCCTCTCTTCCAGTATTCTGGATCTTTGCTTTTCCTGTCAGACCTCACAGACCTTCCTTTATGGCTCTGAGATACCCACGTGGAAGTTGCTGAATCAAAATATTTTGGAGCTCTTACCATATTGTTAAACTTCAGATCCTAGAGGAATCCATCTTAACAATGTGGTTTGTTTCTTGAGAAACTTCTCCCTTTCTTTCTGGAGAACATCTCTGTTCACTCTACTGTGGTTATTCTTTGTGAAACTCTTCACTGGAAGCCAAAACAATTATGGAGATAACAAAGACTAAATTCCCTGAATCTCTGAAGTGTTCCTTATTAGAAATTTGTGCAATCAGGACCATACAAAGAAATCTAAAGATTTCAGTTATCAGAAAACTACAATACCCTGGAAGAGTGATGTGCCAGTGATCTCTACAAGGAATGCTACTAAACGCAACAGGCAGGGAGATAAGAGGAACAACAAAAATCTAATAAAATTATAATGTAGGATTTCCATTGCTTGCTTCTAAACTAGTCTTCTGTCAGAAAGTATGACCTTTAGAGAATCATTTCTTGGAACAACTCGTTCTGGAGCTCACGGGGGAGAGGATGTTCTGACCCCTGTCCCGAAAATACACAAGCTTGTCTTGGCACAAGAAGCTACTCTAGTGGAGCTGCTAATGAACACTTACTGCCATGTATAACTGAATGCAATGTCCTTGAGGGAAGAACCACCAGGGAAGGGGAGAAAGTAATAATCAAAGGAACACAGAATTCCCAGTAAGGGGAGCTCTTTCAAAAGGTTGTTAAAGACACCCTGAAGCATAAATATAAATATTGATGCACTTGCTAAAAAGTTGCTCTTGATTTGTTTGAAACAAAATCTTATCCATTAGAAAACAGAATAGAACCCCAACTGAACATAAGTAAACAAAAAACCAGAGTTAAATTCACTGGAGTTGAGGCCAGTGTCTTCCACACAGCTCACAGACACTGATCTCGAAGTACGTAATTATCAGAGAGGAAATATCTCACCTAATCATGTCTATTCCTAAATCCTAGTATCTCCATTGATTGCTAACCTACGTTGTCCAGGATATTACAGAGCAGAGCTCAGTTTTGCCAATTACTGCTGACATATCTAAGAGTAGTCTAGCAGGTGCATTGTAGCATACACAGCTTTGAAAAGAACATAAAAATGAGAGAGTTATCAACGATCTTATGAACCTGACTGCTAGTCATACAGTTTGAAAATACATAGTCTAAAGAGTTTTGTTTTTTTGTTTATTTAAGTGTTGGAAAGTTTGCACAAAAACTGACTAGAAAGGAATTTGCTTGCTAAATATAACCATGTTATAGCTGTCTACTAGATTATGCATTGTATCTTCCTTTGAAGACTCTGAGTTGATCAAACCATTTGAGACAGGGAGCTGATTAGGTGCGACTACTGCTATGTCTGTGTGGGTAGCTATAAAGAGTTGCCTCTAGCTTGAATACTTACAAGGATGGCACAAGCTAGATAGGCCACCTTACCCTGAAAATTTGTGCAGTTATGGGAATAAAGTCACAGATTTCTCTAGTCTGCAGAGCATCTTTTTCTATTGATTACATAGTGCACGGATGTTTGAGATGAAACACAGGTATAGTTAACTCTGCCTCTAAAAATGAAGTGACAGTAAAGATGTTTATTGATCTCTCATTTTTAAGAAAAGGGATGCAATAAGATTTTAAAAGAACAGCGGAAAGGAAGGGTCTGCTCTGATTAACCCCTCCCTGCTTCACTACCTCTGGAGCAGCGTGTCTGGTTGCCACAGACAATGCTGGTTGAGATTTCTTCCTGAAGCTGCTCTTGATTTAAAAACAAACAAACCAAAACATTTCATATATGGTCTTAAGCCTTGTTTTCTCAGAAACACAGACCCCACAGACACTCCCAAAGTTGCCATTGAGCAACAGAACTGAAAGGGTGCACAGAACTGGATATTGCAACTCGCAGCAATTATGACACAGCCCTGCTTGAGTCCACCAAATCCCTCTCCTCTGCTCTCAGGGCCTGGGGTAAGCCAACAGGCTCTAACTACTCTGAGCTCTCCAAAATCACCCTCTATAATCCTCTGCTGCAATCTCATCCTTCACGAGTGTTCATTTGATTATGTCCAAGCCTTCTCTGATACCACAACACTGTGCAACTTTGGATCATCCTTCCATAAAAATGACAAAGGTGTGCGAAATGATGCTGCAAAGTCTCGTCTATGCTGCTTGCTCATGTACCCTCCACTCACTGGACTGAGAGATGCATTTGGACCTCATCCGAGCCATGCAATAGGCACACTGCGTTTGGCTTTGTTTCTTGCTAAATTTTTGCTTGATTTCCACACTTGTGACCTCAAACCTGCCTTATCACCATGGATGTGTGTCTGGTCTCCTGGGTATTCCCAATGGACCTATGAATCCATGACCTGCTGTTACGCCAGTTGGGTGGCTGTGTGGCCAGACCCTTGCTACATAGGCAGCTGCTTGTCTACCACACTGTCATTCCCAGCTCCCCTTCCCTCCCCAGGTACACCACCCCAGTACACAAGACATTTCATCACAGCCACTCCGAGCATCTGCTGAACAGCACCCATGTTTCAGCTCATGCAAATGGTCCAGCATTAAATTTCTGTTGGATCAATATTTTAAAGGAAATACTACAAGTATCAATGCTGTGGTTGCTTCATCTTGAGAAAACTAGGGAGTGTTGGACTACTGTGGATGTTGTGATGGAAAGTTCTTTGGCTGACTTTGTGGGGGGTGATTTCCATCCCTTTGTGGAGCCGTGGTTTATTTTGTTTCTTGTTTTGTTTCTTGATAGTTTGCCAGCATCCTCTGGGATAGATTCTTCCTCAGCATTTTCTGAATCTTTGTCAGTACAGTCCAACCATTCCTCCTCCCAGCTCTCGTACACGCAATGACTCAGCCTTGGCTATCACTTTCCCTTTATTGAACTTCATGACAATTTTTTCAGCTGCACTGCTGTGTGGTCAAAACAAGAATGTAAGCACTGTGCCAAAAAGGAATTTTAAACAGCAGAAAGAAAAAGCAAGATGTTTGCTTGCTTGGTATTAGAAAATCTGTGTTTTATGCCTCGAAACAACATGCACTAGAGCTCTAGCATTTATCTAACTAGAATGTAACTAGAATGGGTGTGACCAACCAGCTCAGCTGTTGCTAAGCCTGTGAAAAGCTTTATCTGAGCAAAGCTTTGAATATTCCTCTTGTTTCATAGGCCTCATATCACATTATCAGTGGACACTAAGAAGATTCATTTGAGACCTGAAAAAGGTAAATGGTGGAGTGAGTAGCAGAGATGAAGTCATGGGAATGCAGGATGGATTAAGGGGCAAGACTCTTTGAATTACCTCCCTGGGATTGCTTGCAAGCGTAACAATCCATTATTGTTATTAAATGCAAGGATGACAGAATCAGTGACAAGAGTGTCACTGAGAAAACCGTAGGGAGCAAGTGATGCCCCCAGTAAGCAGGATAAGGCAGATGAAGAAACTGGGAGCCCCTCTAAAGTAACTTAAAATTTTCTTTTCCATAAATAAAAGTGGGTAACTGTGTCCTGTTCAGATAAACCTGGTCCTGGTTTTGTTTTGCTTTTTCCCCCCCCCCCCCACAATTCAGTTCTAATTGAAAAAATACAGGGAAGGAAAAACCTCAACAAATACAGAACAATGTCTTCCCTGCCCACTAAGGTAGCAACATCGGCACTATGATGAGAGATTCTTAGTACCACCACCCACAGTACAGTGTAAATCCTCAATTTAAAAAGTCCCTGTGTTGCACCACATCACTCCATAGTTATTAAAGTCTGGTTGCAGCCATGTTTCCTTAGTTATGGAATAATTTCTCTCTGAAATAGAGCCTGAGACAATGAAAATCCAAACTCATACCTCAACTCATGCATACAAGAACAGACTGAATTTCTTTCCACCTTTCAAAACTTGAGAAAGATTCATAAATTCAGCAGAAGTATTTGATAAGTTGTATGTGCATTTTTCCTCTCTTCCTCAAGCTACTTTCATCATCAATTTGCAATCTGCTGCAATATTTTACTTTGAATGCCATATAGAAATAACTTATATTGACTTCTCTGTAAAAGCTATCATTCTGTTGATTTTGTTAGAACTCTCAGACCCAGAGATCAAGCCTTGCTTTGACTTAAAAGTTGGAAACTTTTTGCTTGTTTTCTTGAGAATTTTTAGTCCCACTGCTGCTGGCCAGGGGATACACAAGGCCTTTGCTGTATTCTTGCAATCTTTGTTGTCTTGTAAAAATTCAGATTTCTAATTCAATGAAGACACATCATAAACAACTCCTCCTTCTCAGCATCTTTTCTAGGTCACAGTCAGGTTTTAAAACATCTTCCCGAGAGGGACGTGTTGTTGCCTTTCCTTGGGATACCTCTTATATAACCACATGCTCTCAACAGTGACGCAAGCCTTGCGCATTCCCGGCCACAGCAGGACAGTGTGTGAGACATGCAGCCTCCGGGAAACAGCAGCTCGAGTTATGATAATGCTCCACTTGGGATCTCAGTCTGAAGATGGGCCTGAACTGAAACAGAGGACAGATGCATGTATTCTCTGAAGATCATAACTATTTGTTTGTACACAAAGGATCTCCAGGGATACTACAAGGCTTTCCTTCTACCTCCAGAATAACCTGCTCCCAGCTTGACTGAATCCACTGCTATGCCATGGGTTAGCCTGCTCAGCTCTGAAAATAGGATCTTTTAGAGTGACTATAGGGAAAAGCTGGAACTGCAGAGGCAAATGTCTCTGGCAACTACTAGACAAGCTCATATTAGACGTACCACGGGCTAAATGGTACATCTTCCATGTGACTGTGAATCTATGGGAGATCTGATCCATACAAGACAGAATTCTCGAAAGATTTCCTAGTTTTAGGTATTCGATAATATTTGGTTAGGAGACCCCTAAAGTCCCAGGCAACCTATGCACAAGACAGGTCGGTAAACAGTTGGCAAACACAAGATTGAAGGTGTCAAGCAAGCTCTTAAGCTGTGTTCTGCCTCACTGCCAAACCTGACCTAATGGATGGGAAAAAAATAAAGAGTGAATAAAGGAATGTGCTCGCAGTACAGAATGCACAGCATGGATGTTTGTGGTGTGACATCAGAGACGCAGTAATGACATTTAGCACTCAGTGTGGGAACTTCTCATCTTTGCATGGAACGATTAACTCTGGCTCCAAGTTCACTCATCTGGAGCCTCTGGCCATAAAATTAAAGTTTAGGAGGGAGAGGCAGGGCTTTTTTTTTTTTTTTTTTTTTAAATAATATGTGGTCGTTTTTTTATTTTAAGGGATTTCGTTTGTTTTCAAATCCAACATATCTTTACAATTTCTGTTTAGACAGATGATGTGAAGTGAAAGAACAAGAAAAAGGAAACTGAAGAGATGTCAGACTAAGAGCACAATGTTGTGCCATGTTAAGGAAAATGACTTGTCTTCATAAGTTACTCCTATTTGGCCTGAAGCTGATTTTCCCCCCAGTTCTTCATAAAAAAGTTGAATTTGCTTTTACGTGACTATATAGGGGAACACTGAGATAACTTTTAGGCTCAACAGAAGAGGGATGGTTATATTTAATTCAGTCATGAAAAATAAAAGGAAATCCTCTAAAAATTTCATCTTAGCTATTTAGAATGAGCAAACCGTCCAGTAAAGTAACATGAAGACAGGACTATTTTGAATCCAGGATAGGCTGGAAGGAACTTCAGTAACTTTACTGGGAAGGACTTTTGCAATAGAACCTTGTACAGTAGGCCATTTCTATTTACACCAATTACTTCTACAAGAAATTTCTGCAAGAGATGCATCTGTGAGGTTACAAGTTTTCTCCAATGTAATCTAGCCTCACTGACAACCTTTCATCAAGATAAACTTGGAGGTATTTCTGAGGGAGTCTCGGACTAGCTGAGATTTTTTTTGTACAGTGTTAGTTTATTTCTGTTAATCTGAGAGTACACACTAACTTATTCCAGAAGACAATATCTAAATGTAGATCTCTATTATTTTTAAATCGCAAGTTGCAAAGGTCATTACCCACAATCCTGATGATTCTTATTGGATACAACCAGGGATGTAAAACTGCCTATAAACAGTAAAAGTGCGTTCACAGTTTGAGTTGGTTTCCTGTCAAGATTTTGCATACTTTAATAGGACTACAGGAAAAGACAAGAACATCAGTCTTCTAATAGCAAGTGAGCTAAACACATTTACTTCCCATTTTCTAAGCATGGTGCAAGCTCCTGCAGTTCTGAGCCACAGCCAGCTAGCCCACAGCCCTGCATTCAGGAACTGACAACAAGTAATTAGTGCCTGGCTCTTCTGACAATAGATGGGCACAGAAGGTGAGTGCAATATGATTTTGCTGTTCATCACATCGCAGCTGCATATTATCCCAGAATGCTTGGGAGAGGAAAGAAAGGGAGGGGACACGTGAATATCTCTGACATAAGTCTGTTCTAAGAGAAGCAGTCCACTTTACGTTAGATGACTGACAAAGCCAGGATAAATGTAATAAACCGCATGTTGGCTTTGTACCAATGAAACAGATTTTACTGTGCTGAGTAGATAACTTGAGAACGGGCATCTGAGTTTCTGCAGCCGTAGAAACTCTAAATACACTGTGCTCACCATGATGCTCATGGTCAACAGGGAAGACTGAAGAAACCACTATGAGAAAGTCATCAGGAAAGTTAAAGTTACAGCACAAATGGGAGCCCAGGGAACTTCTACTACATTGCCAAAACTGCAGCTTAATGTTCTGGCCAAATACATCATACAGCACATTAGGGAGACAGTGTGGTCTGGAGGTTACAGAAGAGGGCTGGGAACCACAAGGATCCTCTTGGGATTCTATCTGGAATTATCTGCTCCCTGTGCGACTTGAAGGAAGTCACTCTGATTTCTGCATCTCTTAGTTTAGATACAAATGTGGATAGAAAGCAGAACACTGCTAAAATCTCCCAGTGCTACCCTGTGCAGCAGAAGTAAGCCTTCTTGACAATTCATTATGGGAGGGAACATCAGAATAGGGGATCCAAACAACAACCTTGTTTCTTAATAAGAATCAAAAATCAGGCACAAAAATCAGCATTTGTAAGGTTAAAGAAACGTATATGAATGGTACAGGAAACACTACACTGCATACAGTGCCTGGAGAGGGTGGATTTCTAGAGAGAAAGGAAAAGGTCTCAGGAAGAATCTTGCTGGCATCATGGCACCCATTTGTTAAAAAGCTATCTGAGCAGTCAGATTGGCCTTGGGTGCTGATACCAAAATGAGGGCACGCATTTGGAATCATCTGGTCAAGAGTTTGTGGTGTCCACTACTGAGAGAGAACCAGGCAACATCAAAGTACGCAGGCATGCTGCTCTGCTGCTGGTCTATGGAAATAGGCAGAGGGGTTCTGCTGGCTCAGCTGCCTACACGGCAACAAAGCCATTCTGCAGCTAAGAGAAGTGGTGTCATTTCACATGGGTGAAAGTTTGAATGTTGAGGATTTTCTCGCTACGGTTGGAATCACATTATTAAAAGGCCTAGATTTACCATATATAGGGCTTCCTGGTATCTGGTAATCCATTATTTCAGCCCTGAAGTCAAATCAGAAAGCACGCATGCACCTAGGCATCATCCAAGGACGTTTTACCCAAGAGCTGTTGTCAGAGTTTAAAATCCACACCCAGTCCTTCAATTCAGCTAACCCAGCCTGCTCTGAGCCACTCCAGAGCCAACCAGGTTAACCAGCCATCCACTGAGCAAAGGAAGGAAAGCCTCAGCTTACAGTAACATCTTCCCCTCAGTTTCATACGCAACCTACTGTCACTTAAAAAGAGTTTAGTACATTTTAATCAAATTTTTATGTTTTGTCAGTTATTTTAAGTTCCTAAAAGCATATTTCTGAACATTCCCTTTAAATGTGGTATGAGATGAATATGATGGGAAAGCATTCTGCAATAAGGATGCATTCTCCCTCTGCTCACAAATGGCTTATAAAATCCAACAGTAACATTTTGGCAATCAGAATTATTTACATAGGAGATGGATGACTAGGCATGGGAAAGCAGTCTTTTGTTCACATCAAAGAACTACACACAAGTTCTCACATGGTACATATACTCTTTTATTTACAGACAAGAATGATTGTGCAACTTGATAGAAACACGAACAGGGAGAAGTACAGTAGGCTGAAAGGGGAAAAATACTGCTTTACTTGCACAGCACAGAAGTTATCCCATTGCATCAGATAGAAAAGTGTTGCCTCAGAGTTCAAGCAGAGGCCATGAAAGCTGAGCTCCTGTGCTCCCAGCTCTTGTCCTGCAGTGTTAAGTTGCTGAGTGACATTTCTCACTCAAGCCACTTCAAAACAAAAAACCAAAGACACAAACAAACTTTCAAGCCAAAGACTTCCAAACAATAAGCTGAAGAACAATCCAGGGCTTAAAGTGTTACCCAGCTTTAGCTGCAGCCAGTCTCCTGTTCAAAACCTCTCTTGTACCTCCTATAAATGTGCCTTCCTATCAATCACCTTTCACATCACCAGAAAGACAGTTTATTTGATGCACAAAGTGGGGGTCCAAACCCACTAGCTCATACCTGGGGAGCAAAGGAAGGCAACAGCAGTGCCTTCTACTAGGATGCAAGCACCGTGGAGTGATGAAAGATGACAAAAAAGGAAAAAACAGCTCACCCTTTCTGGTAACCAGCGACAGCTGAAGAGAAATACAGTCTTTATCCAGAGATGCTGTTCCCTCAGATGCTTACACTTAAATGAGGATGAGGAGGTGGTGAGGAGTGACCTGGTGGTCACTTTGATGCAGTGCTTGCACCTAAGCTCCCTAGATTTGCCGTGCTTTCTCACCTGGTACTTAACCACTGGTTCAGGCTGTGACCTATGCAACACCTCAAGGGCAGCCCCAGTTTGACTGAAGAATTTTGTGGAACCTGGTTCTACACAGAAAGTACAGCATACTAGTGGTACTAGCGAACAACAACAACAAGGAAAAATTGTATAAAAAGCAGTAATTCAAATACTGTACAATTTACTCAACATTAGAACTGGACTGGAACACCAGTCCTCTCACCTTTATCAATTTCTGAACAACTCAATCAGCTCTCTCATGGCAATGGAACATAAAGTGAAGATGCCGGTGAGCCACAGGTGCACTGGAAATTATACTGGCACTTACTGAGCAATGACAGTTCAAAACCTATTGTGTTTTAATGGTAATCTCTGGATGTGCATGCAGTGCTTATTGCACCACCGGAGGTCAAAGTCTCAGTACTCGCTTCAGGTCATCCACAGCTTATACCTAGGATGTCTAAAACATCCAGCTCTGTGAGAAGGACTGTGGTCAACACCCACATTCCTCAGGCACCACAGAGTGCTCTGCAGTAAGGGCTAGAGTTCATCTGCTCTGGAGACAGAAGTCTGCCAGAGACCCTGAAGGAAATTCCCCTAGGAGCATAAGGCTCACTCCCTCCTGTTGTGACCACTTTTCCCATTATTCATTTTCTAACTTAAATGCGTAGTGATGTGGATTTAACAAGGACAGCCATAGCCAAGACTCTTCACTTGACAGCTTTCTCCCTTTGGGAAGAGGATAACAGACATTATCACGCAGCAGATGTTAGTCACATTATTAACATGCTACTGGAAGATGCTCAGGGAATCCTACAAGTGGTAGAAAAAGCCACAAAAGGAAGTGTTTGATGACAACAGATCTAATTGCTGGCCACCTCTTATATACAAATTATAAAACCACAGCTTATTTTCTAACTCTCTGGATGAGTTATTTTTATCTCTTATTTCACTTATTTTACTATTTATTCAGTTAATTTATAAAAAAGAAACAAGATAAAAACAACCTGTTGGTTTTAATCACACCTATGATAGATAGACATTGTTTCCCATAGCTCAGCTGTCTCTGATCAAGGATGAGTGACATGTGGATGGGAGGAGCCCTGCTAGAGCTAAACATGCATTTAGGAGGAATTCATAGAAACTGTTTACCAACGGAAGTGATGTGTTTACTGTACAGTCAATACTACTTGATCTACTTCGAGGAAACCAGCTGCTAGGGAATGAGATTAAATCATTCACTAAAGTTACAGTATGCAAATTTTTTATCCCCATGGAACTGTATTTGGTTTTTTTTTTTGTTTGTTTTCCATTTTCTAACTGATACACAAGGTTCTGGATACCTGTGCCTCTTTCCCTGTTGCGGAACTCTATTTAAATGCAGATGACCAACCCGGGAAATTAACTTTCTATCAATACTGCATAGGTATAAGTAGATGATCTGGAACAGCCAGAATATCTATTTCTGATTTAACAAACAAGCTAACGCAGACCTACAACTCAAAAGTGAAGCCTTCCCTCCCCCCAAGCATCACCTGCAGTAACAAGATACCGCAACTGCAACAGAACCTCTTATCAAGGAGAAGGCTCTGCATTAGATACACATCACCTACTTGCTGAACAGTTTTGACTGGAAAAACGTTTGGTGGTGTAATGATAAATCACTTTCTTCACATTGCTGATGACTGGAAGTTTGAGGACTAGCTATACCATTCTTCTGGTTTGTAAGAGAGACAAGTGTACCATTTTCAGATCCCTTCAGTCAGCTGAACTTCCAAAAAGGAGAAGACAGACGGTATTCAGCAATTCCCTACGCTCTTCCCATATAAGCCATATTGCTTTCTTGAGAATAGGTTAGAAAATAAATCAAAGAGTATAACAATCTTTCTTACTGCTCAGAGAGCTGTGATGTGCTATTTGAAGTCAGGACCTTCATAGGAGTTATGAACTGGTGTGCTTTGGACAAAGAGAGAAGTAGCAATCCTTTTAGGATCTCCACAACAATCACAGACAGAATTACCTTGATTTAATCCTTATTTTAGAAACATTTTCATTTGAGACTTTTGATTCTAAATGAAAGAATTATTTCAAATACAATCATGGTATTTTAAACTTAATTTGAACAGTATAAGCATTTTTTTTTCAGTTGCCAAACTCTAGTGATTGTTCATGTAAACTCTGCTGTCTTCACTCTACTCCCACTGAAATCAAAAGGAAAAGTAAATGTCCTGTACCCATTTGAGGCTGTGTTGTTATTGGCACGGTCCAGACACATCAAAAAAGGATAGAGCCCAGTGGTTGTTCAACAGGACTAAGTCAGCCTTTTCCCTTGCTTAGCACAAAAGCAAGATTGGTTCCCCAGCCTCTTTGCTGAGTATATGCAGTCAATACTTTTGTCCTCTAAGATCAGGATTTGTGCACTATGGGCTGGTGCAAGTCATTGTAAATTCATGACAGTAAATAGAATGAAGGTTGTTCAGAAGTCAGATCCTCTCTCAGCACTGAGTTTCATGAACATCCCAGCTTTTGACATGCAATGCTTCAGCCTACCGGCCATATGGAACTACATCAGCTTCCATACAGGTGGAGAAAGGCACTTTTTAAACAGGAGCAATCTTTTTCTTAGTTAAGGAAAAGAAACTTACGACAAAAGCTGTCTTTTTTTTTTAAACCCATTATTAAGGAACTGTATCAACAAATTACAATTGCGAACATTTTCCTGAAACAAGAGATAGGCTTCATTATTTTGACACTGTAAAAGACCACACACTTGATTTATTTTGCTTATTGAAAATATTTGAGGAAAGGACCAAATTAAATCTCATGTTCTGAGGAGATCAAAAACAGCCAGGAAAACCAATGTGACATCTTGCTGACAGCTTAGCCCATTTTAATTATTTTCATTGAAAACAAAGACTCTAGTGGATAATATAATTCTACTTAAACTATATTTGTGTGCTAAATGAAAAGCACAGCCTAAGATAAATGTGACAAATAGAATTTCAAGGATAGCTCAATTTTTATTTTTTTTTGCATCATTTAGTATTTTTAAGAACTTTTCCCTGCCATCCAATTAGTTCTGTTGCTTCCTCAGACAAACAGTTCATTCTCAGCTAATTGCAAACATAGATCCCAAGTGTTTGCTGACAACCATATGGCCGTAGGTATGAAATGTAAATCTTTACTCAAATTTTGCCTTAAAAAAAAAAAAAAAAAATCAAAAAATGTGCATATATTCAATCAAGGAATGTGGAAGTGAAACCTGTTATTGATATAGAGTTGGGCAGTGCCATGATGTTCTTGCCCAAACTGTATTTTAAACCACTTTCACCTGAATCTGAAAGCACAAGTAACGTGAATAAGCAAACTCTTTTCATAGCACTACTCCATGCAACCATTCCCCTTGGATAAAGGCTCTTCTCTCGCACTCAAGCATACACTCTTTTGCCAAAGCAATTATTTGGAAACCATCTGGATTCATTTCTTAGTGAAGGTGAATTTGCCTTAACTGGTTGAGCAATGGCGTTCTGGTACCTTCTCCTTAATTTGTAGATACCCTCCACCTTTAGTTGATAGGGAGAAGTGCACGTCAAGACCTGTGATATGTCATTACAGCACCACCTTAAGCATGTGTATTCAGCCACCATAACACCTCCTCTTGTTGAATTTCAGGACCCCAGACTCAGATCTAGGTGCTCTGCTGAGGAGACACAGTTGTGGAAAATAAGTCTCAGGTTTTTCCTACACAGATTAAACAAAAGTATATTGTTCTTCACAAGAATAGTTAAGCCATGGAACTCTGCTATGGGATGGTGTGGATGCTAGAAGTTTACAAGCGTTTGAGGAAAAACTGCACAAGTTCGTGGAAGGGACTTATTGAAGGCTTCCAAGTACGCAAAAGCTCTGCCTTGATTGGGAAGTGTCAGAACAGCAAATGGTTGGAGCCTAGGGAAGTGCTTGCAGAGAAATCACACACCTTCAATTGCTCACACTCTTCACAAGACATTCATTGATTTTTTGGTCATTGCCAAACAGCACATAGGCTGTGTTGGGGTGAAACAAGGCTGCTTATGATCCTATTCCTTGCAGACCGGGATTTCCTCACCTGCTGTTTTCTAAATCTGTTGCTTAGTACCACTAACCACTGATTCTAAAACTATGCTCCTCTCTAACTGTTGGATACATGACCATCATGGGGTGTATAATCACCACAAGCACATATTCAAAGTATTTCACAGATCAGTACAAAAGTCCCAGTCAAATACTGCTTTCACAGTTTTCTGAAGATGTTATTCCTGAACCCCACTTCAGAGAGTACACATAATACAAAATTAAATGTGTGCCCTTCCAAGCTAGTGGGAAATGGATCTGGCTAATAAAGAAAAGTTCATCCACACAATTGGTGCCATAGAAACTAGGTGTTGTTCATGTTTTGCACAATATGTAATGTCATTATGCAGTTTCCATTAGTACCATTGTAATTCTGCCTGAGAAGTGTCATGGTTCAGTCTAGTTACCCCGGCAAAGGACACTGGTAAATTTCACAACAGTTGTTTATTTCTCCTTCCTAATGACATAAGTTACTTTCAGCTCTGCTGAATGATTTAAATTAGTTATTCTGCACTAGAAAGCGAGTGAGCAAATTGGCCTTTGTTAGCAGGATCCATTTGCCAGAGATCATAAGACAAGCAGCTAATTGCGACTCTCTAAACTGCCTTTCATTTTCTGCACTAGAGAAAGTCTGTTTCTGCTTTAACTGATAAATACTAGCAGGACTGTCCCAATGGAGATGGGGTTAGCTTCATAGAATCATAGAGGTCTTTTCCAGCCTTGGTTATTCTAAGACCACCCAGTCCAACTGGACACCCATCACCAATAGTTCCCACTAAACCAGGTCCCTCAGTACAATATCTAAATGTTTCTCAAACACTTCCAGGGACAGTGACACCACCACCTACCTGGACAGCCCATTCCAGCGCTTGTCCATACTCTCAGAGAAGTACTTCCTAACATCCAACCTGAATCTCCCCTGGTGCAACTTGAGACCATTCCCTCCAGTCTTATCAGTAGTTACACTGGAAAAGAGGCCAACCCCCTACCTCACCATAACCTCCCTCAGGTAGCTGTAGAGAGCAATGAGGTCACCCCTGAGTCTTCCTCTTCTCCAGACTAAGAAGAATAAGGTTAATGCATTGATCTAAGCCTTGAAGTTCAGGCCTTTTCCAATCTATTATTTTATTTTTAGCTTTGCAAGTATCAAATAAAAGTCAGCTCCAAAGCTTCAAACTTAATTTGTAATACCTACTGTATTTGAAGCAGGGCATGATATTCCAAAAGCATTTGGGAAGACTATAATACCAAGGCACATGCTGTTCCAAAGATAGCAACACATTTCTGTTGAGAAGATCACAAGATATTTTAACTAGTTATAGAAATAAAAGAAGGTGAGTGCTTCCATTCACATCACACGCTATCTAGTTTGAAAAATATTTTCCTACGTGGCCTTTGCCTACAGCCTCCAACTAAAGTGTGGTTTAAACACAGTCAAGATGGCAAAAGTGACCACAAAAGGGCAGTGAGGATTAGAGAGACTGCACGGATTGGCAAGGGTGGGAAACTTCAGCTACCTCTATCCTGGGGAGATAAAAACTTGTGCAATGGCATGACTCAGATATTCTTCTGTCTCTGAAACAAACTTCAAATAAGCTTAGAAACTAGTTCCTAAGTAACCTCAGAAGACTCGTAAGAAGTGATTCATAAATCAGCACAGGATCTGTTTCAAGCTGAATCACAGAAAACTGCTATTTGATGACCACAGTACAATCAATTCTAAGCTCTCATTATAAGAGATAGAACATCTCAAAATTCCTCCAGAGGAACATTAGAGTTTATCAAGGAAGCTACAGAAAAATGGAAACAGTTAAAATTCAAAAGAGTAGGGACAAGAGTAGGGTGACGGCACACGGCAGAGGGGTTATTCAAAAATATCACATAAAGGGACCACATGACCAAAAAAGAAAAAAAGACTCAAAGTCATAATAAGAAGACAGCCTGGTAAGGACTGCTCTCAGAAGTGAAAGGTACTTCAAAATGTGGAAGACATGACCAGATGGAGAAAATAGAAAAAGGAACGTGTTCCACCAAGTTGAAAGTAAAAGCACATTAAAACTTTTTCCTTGTTGGCACGAAGTACAACTATGCTATAGGCATAAAGAGTACTAATAACTTTTTCAAGCATACTGGAAGCAAAAGCCTGCCAGAAAGCTTCTGAATCCAACAGATCAGAAAGATATATACACTTCAGAAGGTAAAGCCATTTCAGGAAAGCTAATGAATTCTTTCCATTAGCGCTCAGTACAGAGAGGTCAAGCAGGTTCACCCGTAAGCCAACCTTCCTGAGCAACCACATCATGTCAGTGTGCTAAAGAGGTGGCTTCCTCCCAGCTCTGAAAATCAAGCAGCAATGCACAGCCAAGACCAGAGAACTCACCCACAGGTGCTAAGCAAACTCACATAAGATCCTGCTGAGCTACTGCAATGCTCAACTTGTCACATAAACCTCCTGTGCTTGCAGAAGGGTGCAGGCAGCAAACATCTCACAAATCTCTAGAAGCATTCAGGAGTGTTCCTGATAACAAAAGATTGGGGAACTTAGCTTCTACTCCTGTATGCCAGTAAAATATATAATAAATAACAAAACAATAGATACTGGAGCAAGTGTCATTTAGTGAGGAAGAGCCGACAAGTTTCCTAATGCAAAATGATACCTAATAAATCAAGAAAGGCCTTCCTCCTTTTATCAATACATGCTTGGCATTTGTCAGATTCTTCTGTTAAAGGTGAACAGGCAAACAAATACAAATTTTGGTAAAAGGCCTTTCTCTGATTTAATGCACTTGCAAGAAAATAAATCTGCCTCACCCAACAATGAGATTAATGGTTTCCATTTGCACTTCATATAAGTAGGTACTTGTTTCTCTTTGGGGAAATAACTGTGAATTCAAAGATTTATAGACATAGAAATATATATATTTTAAAGGCATGAGATGAATTTTCTAAACAAGCATTAAGTTCTCACAGGTTCCCTTCTCATCATCCCATACTTTACTTATGACCAGACATTCATGGTGAAAACTTATCAGGTTGGATAATGCTACTTCTCTGAAAGAGTGGTCAGGCCCTGGCACAGGCTGCCCAGAGAGGTAATGGAGTCACTGGCCCTGAAGGTGTTTAAGAAACACTGAGATGCTGTACTGAGGGACATGGTTTAAGGGAACTATTGATGGTAGGTGGACATTTGGATTAGATGATCTTAGAGGTCTTTTCCAACCTTGGTGATTCTATGATTCTCTTCCCATCTCTCCAGTGGATGCACAGTTGCCTCCAGTGAGCTCAGAATTTTTCCAAGAGGGTTATGTGTGTGCATATGCATTTATATATAAAAACTTTTTCAAGAAGTCCCCAGCAGTAGCAAAACTATCATATTTCAATCAGAGATTACTATATTTCATACACAAGCAGCAATCTGTACAGTATGGATCCACAATCTCTTTGGTATAACCAAGCAAACAAAGTTCTGGGGTGTTTTAGTGTAAATAAACACTAGCAAAAAAATAAAAATAAAAATCCAAGTTCTGTCCACAAAAGGTCTAGATCCTGAACAAGGTCAGCATTTCAAATTCATAAGCATCCTTGTTCACTGGACACTGTACTCCAGATGTGGCCTCACCAGGGCAGAGTAAAGGAAGAGGATAACCCCCCCTTGCCCTGCTGGTCACATCCTTCTTGATGCACCCCAGGATACCACTGGCCTTCTTGTCTGTCAGGGCATGTTATTACAGTCCTCAAGGACAATTTTATTCCCACCCAGAGAGCTTTCTAGTACTAGAAGTAGAAATGTTACCAAAGCCCCAAGTGCTTGGAGCCAGCTTGTTCTACTCCCAGGTGCCTCAGAACCCCTGGCTTCACTGGCTCCAAAATGCTGTGCCTATCCAAGGGACTGTTCTTCAGACTTTCACAGAGCAGAAATCCGGAGGAGGACAGAGCTTCCCTGAAATATACCAGGGAGGTTCCCCAGCAATACTACACGCCCAGGGTCAGGGCAGAGACCCATTGGATTCTCTTGACTCCCTCCCAGCAGTTGGGATGCCTAGAGAAAGTATACACAATGATATTTCCCCGGGGTATCCTCCCAGCTCTGAACTTCCTCAGCCAGAGACTGTATCTACACACTTGAGCTCAGGAGCCCTTTGTGGCTTTCTCCTCCATTGATTTGTTTAATCGTGGTTTGAATCATTTTGTTTTCAAAACATCCTGTGGCAAGGCATGCCACCATTTAATTATGTTTCTATGGAAAAAGTAAATTTTGTTTGTTTTCATCCCACCAACTGATTGCTTCATTGCATACTTATAGTTCTCATATCATGAGAAATACTGCTTAGGTCTTCACTGTTCACCTTTTCCATACCTCCTCTGTATAAATTGCCATGATCTGCCTTTCCCACCCCTCAGACTCATATGTTACCTTCTCCAAGCTGAAGAATTGCATGCCATCCCCTCCTAGATCTTCAGACGTGACCATGGTATGCATAAGTAAACCTGAACCACACAGGCTAAGCAGAATACCAGCTAGTCACGAGGTTATATGAAACTTTTTCTGTCCTCCTAGTATTTTTCCTAGTCATTTTTTGTCTTTTTTTTTTTATTACTTCCAATCATTCAATTGTGAAAAACTATTGCTTCATCTCCATATTCATCTCAGAAAGGAATTAAAAAAAAAAATTCCACTGCATGTAATGTAGTTCTGATTCGTAATACTTTAACATAGGACAGACTGGGCCTTATCCACTTAATTACTAAAACCATATGAAAACATGATAGACATGAGGCATGGTTTCTTTGTGTAAAGGATATGTGAACCTCTCCTCTTCACTGTGTATACATGACTATTCATTCTATTCTTTATTATTTAATTGCTATTAATTTTCCCAGTAGAAATCCTTCCCTAAGCACCTAGAGCTGCCCAGATTCAGTCAATATCTGACATCCATTTACTACCTGCTATTCCTTTGACAGCAAGGCTAATTAAAGTCGCATATTATGAACCACAGCCAACGACTCTAATTTCACATTTGAATTCCTTCGTAATATTTAGGTTATACCATTTCACATTGACAAAAAGCTTTGGTTTTCTTGGTTTCATTCCACATATTTCTGCTGACATCTCAATTGGACTTCACTGCAAAACCTCTGTGAAGAACAGTTCATATCAAACCATGTCACAACGATGCTGTACACACCTAAGAAAGCACAGAAGCTGTACTACAGAACAGGATTCCCAGAGAGGGCTCAGAGCCATCATGATGTATCACAAAATTAAAAGGTCGCATTAACCCTGCAAGCGTGACTCCTTCCAAATTTGGCATTTAAAGATCTTTCTTTCACACACACAAATGTTAATGCTGACACCGTTTATAACTCAACGGGGAAAATTTCCAAGCTGGGTGAAAGGAACCTTTTTGTTGTTTCTCTGTGCTAGAGAAGTTTGAAGACTAAATGTAAGCAAGACCCTAGTACAATCCCAGGCTAGGGAAAAGAGCAAAGAAACAAAACTTATTTCCAAAGGAAAACAAACAGTCAGATTGTCCTTGGGTTTTTCCTTGTCTTGTTTTCAAAAGGCTGAAAACTTAAGATGCATGTTACCTAAAATAACATGTGAAGCTGAAGACCACACATTTCAGGGCTAAATAAGCTGCAGAGTTTTAGTTTGTGGAACATCCGTTATAGCCTGTTTTCTCCATAACCAAAGAAAGAAGTCCTCTTGTTTAATATTACAGCTTACTGTTGTTATTGCCATTTAGCTGATGCCTTTCTCTGTATTGTGCTAATAATCACATGTGCCTGGACAGACATGGTCCTCAGCTCTGTCTTCCTGCCCCCATACACATTTATTTTTTTTTGTTCACACAAAAACCAGACTACAGCAGCTACCTAGCCCTGCAGCCAGCAATGCAAAGTGTTCTCACAAGGTAACTGCCAAGAAGGGCAGGAAGAATTAGTTCCCTGCACCAAATAATCCCTCCTTAATATATCACACCTTAACAATCCCATGAAGAACTATATATATGTCTATCTTTGCATGCAGAAAACTGCCTGTGCAATTTCACTAAATCTGAAGTCTTGATCTGTAGCAAAATAACTTCCCACTAAGCTGACACGACATTTGTTTCCCCACAGAGAAATGCAGGGAAAGGAAGGATTTCGCATCCTCTGACTTATTTTGTCAAGTTGAATTTGATCATATCCACATCATCAATTCAGGCACCAAACACAGAGTGCTCCAGGGGAAAGGCAGCCTGACAGTTGTTCATGAGAGAAAAAAGTACTTTCTCCTGTGAATATCACTGAGTTGGAGGCCAGTGTTTTTCATCCTATCAGGCATGTACATATGCTTCAGGTATTTGCTGTGTATAGCTTTTTCCAGGTCATCTGTGTTGCTGAGAGAGCCTCTTTTCTCCTCCACAAGTTCATACACACTCACTGTCTCCCCTGGTGGGTCTCTAAAAATCTAAAGTCCCAGATAAGTTTTTTCACATGAGAGCTCAAAAACTCAGAGCTACATCTGCAGCAGCTCAACACTGACATCCCACCCCCAGACATTCCATCTCTCTACCAGAAGAGCTGTAACAAACAACATCAGGGAACACAGGACACAAAAAGCCAACCAGATTGCACTCCTTACACCCATGATCTCAGCTTCAAGAGCAGAAAGCTTAAGTTTGACTCTGTGAGCACTGCTCCTATACAGCTCTTCTGGGACCAGTTTGCTGCAAGCTGGTGATCCTGTCATTCTCTCAGCAATATACACTCACCTTACGCAGCACACTTCTCTATTGCTCCCATGCAACCTCAACATATAAAAAGCATCATTCAGCTTCTTTCACTACTGTTACCATTCAGACCTTCAAATACGTTAATGTGCTCATTTCCTGTTGAATTCTATATAGGTAAGGCATTTAAATACCCACTATCCAGTCTCAACTGACTTCAGTAGTCTATAGACATTCAACCAAGTTCCTAAATTGTAAAACAATTGAGTAAAGAGAAAATGAAAAGCAAAAACAAAAGCAAAATGGATAGCCAATGACAAATCAGCATGGACAATTAAGAAAAAACAACAACAGAAACAAATAATCTTGTAAGCAGCATCCATGCCAGTGAAACTAGACTGCAGTGTCTCCACACCTGTCCACACCCTGAACAATAAAGCTCTGATTGAACTTTTTGTTGTTATTTCACTCAGACTTTCTGCTCAGTTAAGAAAAATTGCATTGCAAGAACCTTTAAAATACAGCCATAAATTGCAACTGAGGGACACCTTTGTTTCAGAGCACTCAAATCACATCACACAAGCCGGGGGATATACACACATAGATGTACATGATAGCTAATATGCAACTGCTTGATTATGCCATGCAGGTCATTATCAAGAATTAATTGAAACAAAAGTATTTGACGTAAAGGAGAAATGACAGAAGTGCAAGGACTTTGAGTAGACTGAGATGGAACCTGAACTCTAATTTCAGAGCTACATTTTTAAGCCTTGATAGGTCTACACTACATTCAACACTCACTAGCTGAAGAAAACACACGTTAGGGTTTCCTAACACTGAAGAAGGTGAAGAGCTGAGAAACTAAAGGAGTTGCTCTCACAGCATCATGCTTTTATCACACAGACCTGGGCTCACACCCTCTGAGAGAGGCATTCCAAGAACGTGTGGGGTCTTTGCATCCACAGCAAGGCAGAGAAGTCCTTCTCACCACGTGCCATCAGTGTGACTGCTTTCCACAAACACCAAGCATTTGAAGGGCCTGTTTTGCTGCTCGTGCACAGTGACTCCATCCCACAACAACAGGGAAGGGGTGGGGGGGGGTTCTTCGTTAGATGCACATGTCAACCAGTTCTGCTCTCATCAAACCCAGAAAATTGGATTCTTCAGGACTGCTGCACATGAGCAGAGCAATTTCACAAGCATTGACTTTAAGGACAGTTCAATACTAAATCAGTATACCAAAGACCTCTGGCATAAGCCTGAAGCTACTATTAGTGAATGCCACTGTGCAGTAACTCCTGGATTCTGCTTTGTGGTTACACAGTGCAGTCAGCTCTCCTACTTGCATAGCACACTTTGTAACCACAGAACAAGCAGCCCCTGGCAGTTTCCAGAGCCTGGAGAGGTCTCAGCTATCTCAGTTCCATCTCTTTGCTCACCCAAGAGCTTTCCCTAGAGGAACTTTGACCTCTGGCAGCATGCCATGGCTGGTAGTGATGCCAGCACACACCAGGTACCCGACACACACCAGCCCAAGGATTTCAGCCACCAATTTCTGCTCAGCTTGGCTGCACAGCACAAAGAAAAAATGTCCTTTCACTTCATCAGAACGGAAGGGTGCAAATTGCATCAGCAGAGAACAGTTTATTTAAAGTGTAATACCATGAGATTATCCAAGAATTTTTAGCTGCTTACAACATCAAGACAACATCTGTATCCATTGCTGTAAACATTTTAATAAGCTTCTCTGTGTAAGTAGCATTTTTCCCCACAGATAAGGTATATAAGGAGATAAAAATGGTTATTACTTGATTTGATCAAATCTAGCACAGTATACAGACTACAAAAGAAAAGAACCACAGTACACACAGTACAGAATACCAATTGCCCAGAATAGTGCTGGTATTTCTCACTCAGCTTTCTCAGCTGGAGACCACAGTGCAATCAGAGGTCAGTTTATAACTTCCAACCTTCATGTACCTGCTTACCACCATGCCAGCTTACACTTGCACAAAGCCACAGCTCTCCTGCCTACAGGAACGTGGAGGGAACACATTGGCACTGTGTACACTCGCATCGTTTTCATTTTACCTCTACAAACAGCTCCAGTGCTATGGCAACACAGACAGCAAAGAAAAAGCAAGACAATGTGAACTTCAAACATAATTGTCATCTTTATGACTTTAATGAAAATTAGCTTTGGGAAAGTTGTAGTGCATTTCCACATTTCGTTGATCATCTTTCACTAGTAATTCAATAGGTCCTGAGACTTGGTCTCTGCCTACACACTGCTTCCCATGGACAGGTCCCCAGGTAATAATTACACTTTGACAGTGTATCTTCATGCATCCCCAGCAATATCAGAAAACCAGTGCCCAAAGCCAAACCACTGATAATTACTCTTTGCATTTTCTCCTTCAACTTCCAAGTGGCTGCTGCTGCCATGAGATAGCAAGCAATACAAAAGCCTGGGAAGCAAAGTAACAGGAAAGGCCCATTAATATACCCCGTAGCATTAAAAAAAAAAGATTGTGGAAAATAAACCTACACATTCTTTCTGCCTTCAGTTTGCAATACGCTGGTGTCTCTGCTGACTGTGCACCAGAAGACTTCCAACCCCTCACGAATGCAATGTATTCTGGAGACCCTAAAAAGTTGTACTGTGCCACAGAACTGCTATTTTCGCAGACATTAATGTTCCATACAAAATAGCAGAAGTTAGCAGTGTACTCAGCTCACCTCCTTGGTTCTTAGATCACCTTGGAGATTTAACAGCCTCCCTTGCTGTTAAACATGGTTCAAAAACAGAACTTCTATGATCACGCATATATATGAATACTTGCACAAACAGAAAAATTTACTGAAGAGCCTGGACAACTAACAACTTTCACTGCATTTTCTTCTTAGTCCATTCAACGTCCGCTGAAAAACTACTGAATAGTGAGGGTGATGGAGCACTGGCACAGGCTGCACAGAGAGGTGGTAGAGTCTCCTTTTCTGGAGGCATTCAAAGCCCACCTGGATGCCTACCTGTGCAACCTGGTCTAGGGAGCTGCTTTGGCAGGGAGTTGGACTTGATCTCTAGAGGTCCCTTCCAACCCCTGCAATTCTGTGAATTATTTATGCGCAGTGCCTCTATACACGTGATGATAAAGTATGACCAGCTAAAGAGAACTCCTGACAATGTGCTTGCACATTTCTCTGGCTTTCCAGAAAGCAAACAAGCAAAAACAATTTAAAACATTTAAGGCTGGATTTCTGGAGGCTGAACTCTGCTCAGTGGTCGCAGCAGGTGGGTTGTTGTGCCCATTGTGGTATCTGCAATCTGCCTCCTGCTGCCTCTTGCCTCACGCTTCACTGCTTATTGGAAGCAAACCTCAGAGCTCTTAGTGCACTATCATGGGATGTTTTGGCTAAATCAAGGACTGAAACATTAACCTTCAAAACTGAAAAGCATGAATTCTTCCTGCTAAAACAGCAGGCTCCCAAGCAAATGTGTCCCATATGCACACATCCTCTGTGAACTGGGCACAGCTGGGGATACACACCACGCAACACACCCACGCAGTGATCTGTAGGTCACTCAGCAGCAATGTGGGATGGACAGTGGAATACCACGTTTGAATGTGGTGACCCACGCACAGTTTTCAAGTTGTGTGTTTGCAGTATGTATCGCCTTGCAAAGAATGCATTGCTGTGTTAAATACCAGAAACTTCTCAGCTATCCCAGAGAACTTAGCAGTAAACTCAAGTTCTGTGATCTCCTTGGGCCCTCTAGATTGTCCCTCCCTAAACAGCTTACATGATGGAGGGCACATATTCCTGATACATCACAATCATCTACAGACAAATGCCCCTAAAACTCAGCAGGCCTGGAAACCCATGCAGCTCTTTGGTTAAACAGATGTTTTTACTGAAGATTCAATACTACACCTCACCACACTTAATTCCTTGATCAGAAGAGCCTGACTGCTTTCTTACTGCAACAGAGTATTCTAGTCCACACAGAGGCAGAGAAAAAAGAGCATGGGATACAAAAACAGAACCAAAACGTTTCTTCCAGTCACAGAAGCTGAAAACGTTTTAAATGTTCCTTCAACTAATAATGCACCTGTAAGTGACTTGTCCAGTGGGGTTTGTCACTTTAATCAGATAGGAACATTAGGTACTCACTGCTAATGTGTACTTAACGTTCACTAACACATTTAGTGAACATTCACACTTCTGCAGTGCCATAGGATCAGTGCCCCAGCAGCTCAAGCAGCAAATCCCTTGCTTTTGTTCATTCAGCCTAAGAGAATGTCTCCAGCACACGCTGTTGCTTTTCTCTTGCCTGTATTTATTTACAGGGAAATCCTAACTATCCTGCTTCCCACATCCTCCCTGTCAACCAGCAAGCAAAGTAAGCCAAGCATTCATTTACAGATGCAAAGCCATTATGTTACATGTTTCCCTTCAAACATCAGTACCTCCTCACGCATGCAGGGATGAGATTCTAACAGCTTGGCATCAACCTACAACACATCTGAGGTAGTAAATAGTAAGTATCAATTACCATGCCAAGTTCTGGAAGCACCCACGTGCAGACAGTATTAGACACCTGCTACTTCCACCAAGGTTAAAATGCTGTAATATTTCCCTCTGAAAAAGTACCCAAACAGAAGAGTTCTGGGATATTTCAGAAGCTGAATGAAGTGTTTTGCCTTGCCTTTGTGCCTCATACAGACTCATTACTGTATGCAGTAGGAATAAAATGTTTTTATCCTGACACATACAAGTGACCTCTGTTCCTTCTTACCTGTGCAGGACAGAGCAGAGGGCTGTTTGTTTAAACTGGAGCCCCCAGTTGGCTCTGGTTCCACTGCCCAATAAAACAGGTCTATAGGTCAAGTGTGCAAACTGGCAGAGGCTGTGGTGTGTTATATCTCTTCCCCAAACTGGTCCAAAAGCCTAAGTTTAATGGTTGATGTTCCATAGTATTTTCCCTGACATTCTGTCCACAGCACTTTCCCCAGTACTAGCAGCTACCAAGAAAAAGACAAAAACATATCTAGGAGTTTTGATGAGAATATGTTTCTAGTTAAGGGTGCCATAAAAGAACATGTCATTTATAAATCAGATGGAAAAATCCAAAGAACAGTTTATAGAGACGGGTTTCTTCTTAGAAAAATAAATGTCAGCCCTGCTCCACCTTCTCCTCTATACACAGGACAGACCAAAAAGTCCAGAGAAAGCCATATGGCTCTGTTTCTTGAGCTGAACATGTCCCTTATGCTTGCACTAGAAAGTCCTACAGATAGCAGCACCCTCAGTGAGCACACTGAAGCAGAGAAGGGAAATTCAGTTGTTGTCTGCACATTATATTTAAATATTGATAGATTTGCCAAATGAATAAGGCCTGCCTGCAGGCCAGTGACAGCATGACCCCTGTCACCAAAGTCGCATCCCAGATTACTTTGCCCCATCTGTCTGTTTACCATATCTGCTCTAATAGACAGTGAGCTCTGTAAGTTAAGAGCTGTGGGTTTTTACCCCTTCCTTTAGGAGCAAGCAAATGAGGTCCCACCTTGACAGAGTCATGACAGCAACTGCTTTTAGTAAAGATTTACAATGTTTAAATAAGTTGGTATTCCCTTGCCAAATAAGCAGAACCAAAATGGCATCGACTCAGAACACAGTTGTTTCAACAAAACTTCTTCTCATTAACAGTAAAAGAAGAGAGAGGATAGGATATTTAATTTCCTGATTAGATCAAGGAAGCAAGGAATGTAGGCTGATATTATTCAAGTCCTGAAGGAATCCATATCTCATACCACGTGAGGTTTGCCTGGCTGCCAGGGCTCAGAGTAGCCAAATCTTAGAGCATCTTGATATTAGTGTGCAATTTTATCAGAATAACAGTCACTGGAATAGGAATTGAAATCCAATATACTCTTGCTTATGTGTATTAGCTAACCACAGAGCTAGAGATTATTTCTCAGTTTTTGTTCTCTGGCTCAGGAAAAACTTGATTTATACTTTAAGGACAAAGCTCCAAAGAGAGGAATTGTGAGTGTACTGCCCTTTCTTCCTAAAACAATCCAAAGAACTGGTAATTCAGCGGGATTGGATTATCTAGCTCCACCCAACTGCAGAATGCAATTGACTCAGGGATTCCCAGTTTCTGGGCAAATGCACTAGTCCCTGACTTAAATAAAAGGGAACAATGACTGTCAAGACAAAAATGAATCCCAAGAGGAACTAGTTATAGGAACTGACCTGAATTCACAAATAGTTTCAGGATGATCTAAATATTATTTTCCCAAACTCATTAACCACCAGGTTTGTTGTTGTTGGTTTTTTTCTCCTAATTTTGAAGGCCAGTGTGGTCATTTGGGGAATCTCACTGTGCACATTAAATATCAGCAAACATTAAGAAGGAGTTCTATTTTTATACAGCCTGGATAGAATGGGATTTATTAGTCCACACTTGTAAAAGCTGTGCTTTGGTTTTCTAGAGTGACCAACACTGCAAAATTATCACTGTAAGTAACAGCAGATTAAATGACCTCAGTCATCCTCAAGAATGACATTCTCCTAAATGAAAGGTCACAAAATGCCTGGCAGGGTTGCCCTTTTTGTAAGTCACTGGAAATATCAAAACTCCTGAGAATAGAGGATGACATGGTATCATCTTCAGACACAAAGCAAAATGAAAGGACGGCTAATTAGAGAATCACAAATATCACACAAGGCAGAGTTGAAGCAGACTTCAGTCTGTGGGAAAGAACAGCTTTCAGTCTCCGCGTGCTGGAGGTCACAGCTGTGATCAGCACCACAAACCAACTGTATCCCTCCTCTGTTCACACAGACATAGCTACCAGACAGAACAACCTGTGTAAAACCACGAACCATTTGCTAAGCTTCTCCACTTTGTTTTTTATCCTACAAAAGACACTTTGTAAAGTACAAGATATAGAAATGATAAAATACCCACTGAATAAACTCAGCACATCTTTCACTGGTATTTTCAGAGCTGGAAGGCAGATATTATCAGTTAAATAGGGCTTGACAAGCTTGGCAACTGGAAACATTACTCAAACTGGGGATGTGTAATTAAGCAATAAAATGTACCATGGTAATATTGCTAAGAAGCAACAACTTGCCTCAGGGGGTGTTAAAAGGCATAAAGCTATGAGCAATGGCATCTGAGAACTGAAATTACTGAAAAATTCACAAGTTTGTTACTCGTGTTGTGGGCCTGAGGGTCTGCTCAGTGAGCACCCTCTGCTCTAATCCATACCTTCCCCCCAGCCCATGAGGAGTCCACCCACCACCACATCTGGTCACTCCAGATGTGAAAGGCTTGGGTGGAGTCCCTGGGCTGCCCTGGCCCAGATTCTACCAAAGCAGCCCCCACAATGAAACTTCTCTCAGAGCCTTCAGTCACAGGCTCCAGTTCTCACTTTCTGCTTTTTATCACCTTGCAGTTTATTCTGGGAGGCTATTGGCATAATTAAGAGAGAATTTTACAACTTCCAGTTGCTCCGTGCTTGTTAGCAAAGCACCCAAGGGGCCGCGAGGAAAACACAGCATGAAGGCAACCACAAGGCAGGGACACATCTGCCCTATTTCTGCAATGGTTAGGTTTTAGTGCCCAACAGATTCATACTCATTGGGTTGGGAGCCTCCCTGAGGTGCCTGAGAGCTCTCTGTCTACACCATGTTGGGAAGGGACAGTGTGCACAGCACTGCTGCAGTGGTACCCAACCTCAGGGGACGTGTGTGACTGAAGGAAAGGGCTTTGGAAGAAAACATGAGTGCCTAAGGACCACACCATGCAGCAGAGCAGATTCAGGGCCTAGGGACGTGATTTAGTGGGCAATACTGGTGGTAGGTGGATGGTTAGACTAAATGATCTTTTACAACCTGAACAATTTTATGATTCTAAAGGCTATTTGTACAAGGATGAGCTGCCCTAGCAAGACTTCAGAGTTTCTACTTCAAGCACACAGCCATGCAGAATGCTTCCTAAACAAGCAAGCTGTGTCATTACAACTTAGCATTCACATTTCAACTTGTCTCACTGTGCCTTAACATACAGGTTCACCTACTGCACGGTGAAAAAGTGAACTTCAGGCAATCTTCAAAGTCACAAGAGCTGTGACAGCAACACCACACTTGCAAGATAATCCAGTTCCTGTGCGCCTAACCTCACAACACTTAAAATACATATGAACTCATTATTTCTACACAAAAATATCACCAGTGGCAAATCTTGTGGAAAGAGCAAGAGAAGAGGGAGAAAAGGCCAACAGTTAGCTGACTTTAGAGCACAGCACTGTCTTCACTGTCATGTTGGCTGCTTGTAACCCAGTCTTTCCCTAAGGCTTTATTGCACAGTCATTTTTATGGACCAGGGTTTAAACGGAACAGTTTGGCCTTCCAATGTAACAATAGCTTACGTGCAAGACTCCTTAAAAGCACGAGTCCCTGGAGGGAAACATGAGGATGTCTACACTAATGCGTTGGCCCTGGCCCGAAACAGCAGAGCAGATTTGTGTAAGACCAAAGAGAGGAGTTAATCATTTTCCAGGCAGTGTTTCAAATTGGATCACTAGGGATATCTGTGAGGATTCCAGAAGAAATGTTCCTGACTGCCATTAATGTGCTCCCAGTGACGTACGACACACACACAGACCAGCAGCTAGCCTGGAAAAAAAATCAGCTTGTGTGCGAAGGTACACTTAGAGTAAATGACATTGCCAGGGACCCATTAATTTCCAGGACAAGGGACTCCCACTGCCATTCCTTCTGTGTCCAGCAAAGGGACACAAGCTGGACGTGGAGCATACAGCTGCATGTGCGGCATAATGTATGCAGGCCAGCTTCCACCCCTGAAAGCACCAAGGGGCCGCGCTCTGTTTCCATAACACTTTTTACGTGCTTACTTTATGGGTCTCTCGATGACAATCTAAATCCTGCCTGTTCTTCAATAAGTCATTAATCTTTCAGATAGAGTTCAGGGAAGTTACTGTGTAGCAATAAAGTGCGCATTTCCAGAGCCCAGAGGGAACAACAACAACAAAAAAAAAAAGTGAAAGGGAGTGACATTGCTTTTAAAAGAACTTCCTGGCTCATGGGGTCCAAGGAGCACGCGGGGTTATCTGCCCCAAATCCTACCTGGAGCCTGCGCCTGCCCCTTCCTTCCTTCGCTGAACCCTGATGCTGCAGTGCAGGCAAACACAAGAACAAGGTCCATCAAATGTCACCTCTTTGACTTTGAACCAATTCCTTGCAGCATGCCGAGGGTGCCAATCTGGCAGAGCCAGTGGTGCAAAGCCCACCAATGCCCCTTGTCCTGTCCTGGGTTTGCATTTCAGCTGGTGGCTCACAGTGCAAGTAACAAACTGAGTTCCCCACTGAATGAGAAAAGTTAACACAGTCACTTGTGATTCCAGGCCCCAGTGAAATTGATGTTAACCATATGTCAGTGTGTGAATTGTGTGTGGGTGATAGGAAAGCACGTAACATGCTGCTTAAAAGAGATGGCAACAGTCAGCATTGAAAGCACTAAGGAATAGAAAAAGTCACGTTTAACCTGACTTAGCTGCTCTGAACTATGTCTTCAAGGTGCAAAAGAAGAAAAAACAAGGAGAAAGATGAAAAAATTAATTTCCTGAGCTACAGAAATATGCTAGTGAGGGGTGGGAGGAGGGGCAGGGAGGGAAGGTACATCAGGATCATAGATGCAGATAAAAGCCCATTTACTGGACCATCCCAGTTTAAACTGGCACAGTCCTCAGCATAATATTAGAGAAAAATTCACTGCCTGTACAGACATAAAGAGGAGGACACAAGAGGTGATATTTTCACTCCAAATTCCTGGAACTGTGATCCTTCCCCAGCACACGTGTATCTCACAAATACTCCTACACAGGGCACTTATATTCCCCAATATTTAATCTTCCCATTCCACATGAACATTACATTCTTGTTCTTACTGATAGATCTTCACAAGACAAACCACGTGTGATAGGAGACAAACTTTGGAAAAAAAATATTTTCCTTACCAAATGAACTTGTGCAATATTTTGAAAGTCTTTCTCAAATCTTAATGCAATAGTAATGCATAATGAAATATGAAAACATCAACTGTAACACTATAATGGGACAGAAAGTACCACAGTAATAGTAATGGGGCCAAGTTCTTGGCTGCAGCAAATGAGAAAGAGCTTAAGTGCAGCAGACACAGAAATTAAGGAAAGGAGCTGCTTACCTTTAGAAGGCCTCAGATAGGTAGGGATCTCCAACAAGAGACATTCTCACCTCCACTGCCAACCCCTAAATGAGGTCTGGGAAGGGGTGGATCCTGGCTCCATGCCTTCTGGTTACTCAGGTACACTGCGTGCACCTGAGCTCCCCTGGGTTGGCCCTGCCTGCCCACCAGGTGCTCCAGCACTGCTTCAGGCTGTGACTGAGCATTTCCACTACATCAACCAAACACTGAATGTAGCCCCCATTGCTCACCTGAAGCAGCAAACCCATGAGCAGCCAGACTGTAGCCAGTGCTTTTGTGTGCTACTGCAGCACAATGACCACTGCTGACTCTGAGCTCTGTCAGCAGCCATTTCCATCACATCAGTGAGAAATCCCACCGGTGGTTAAGTTGCACAGCCCTTTTCACCTGGTCTTTCATTCATGTTGGTTTTTAGCAACTTAATGAAAATAAGACAAAAAATTTACAGTGAGAATCTCTCTGGGGTACGCATCTTGGCCAAGAAACAGCTAATTAGATGTGACTGAAGTTAATTATGTTTAATGCTTATCAGCTAGACCCCATGGGAGGGAACATGACAGAGTCTTTAGGGCAGGCACGATGAGCAGTTCCTCAGTAAGCATGGGTAGGTGACACTATTGCATCACCCATGAGCTTCCCTGTCATCTCTTAGATAACTTACCCATTTAAGCAAAGTCAACAGCAACATAAAGGTCATTATCAGCATTCTTTGGTGTAAAATGCTACGCAGCTTATAAAAATTAACGCACACGTAGAGGATGTGTGCACAGCCTTGGATCCCACAGTGCTCCTGCAGTCCTGTGTGTGAAAAAGCACTTCTGGAGAAGCATCGTGGTGGTACTTGGGCTTTCAGCAGCCGCAGCTCCACTCCCTGCTGCCGGAGCATTAGGAGTGCCCCCTGCTTCCCTGTGCTGCTGGAGCACTCTGCCAGTAGGCTGGAAAGATGCTGGTGACACTGGTTGGCCTGCTGCTGCTGTTGGCTTGGAAACAGCAGCGGGGCATGTTGTAGCAGGAAAGAAAAGAGTGAGGTGATGCTCCTCTAAGGCCTTGACAGAGAAACTAGTGGGGAATGGCTACAACTGAAAGGTAATGTATCTGCTACTCCATAGCTCCGTACCTCTCATTAAAAATAGTATCAGCAGTCTGTTCCTCTCTGCTCCTCCCCTTCCCTTTTACAGGAAGCCTGGCTTTACCACATCATCACTTTCTGGAGAGAGGGAAGGGGGGTATCCATCCTGAAAGGCACACAGTTTACATTTCTTCCTGCAGAGAAGGAAAGGTTCGTCTTTTGTTATTCTCTAGGACAGAATTCACAATCCCTTGCAAAAGTGGCACATCTCACATCCTCCTGCCTGCTCTCACATTGTCTCTGATGGGATGAGACACAGCTGTCCCAGGGAGGGCCAGGTTGAGTTGTGGCTCTGCACTGGAGGCAAGCAGCAGGATGGAGGCAGCGGCTGCTGGTACTCACGCTAGAGGAAGCACTTAGTGTTCTGGGGCTCCTTCTCCGAGCACAGAGTAACAGCTCATCTGTCTTGTCTTGCTTTCTGTCAGAGCTCGGCACTCTGACTAAGGTTCTCAATGCAGTTATTCTCACATCCACCATAGGCGGCAGCGATGGGCTTAAAGTTTATAAAGGAGAATCTCAGCCAAAGTGAGTAATTTTCCAGAGCAAACCTGGAGCAGGGGAGGCACCGAGGCAGCCCTGGGACTGCTGCTGAGCTGGGAAATCTGGCAGGATGGGCCATGCTCTTCCCGACAGCCACAGATGTCATTTATTGCCTGTGATTGCTTTGGCATCTAATAGAATCAAGGAGGGTAAAAAAAAAGTACTAAGGTGGATAGATTTCTTTATTTATGCTGTATCTTCTACCTGGGTATAGCAAGCATTTCATGTCTGTCAAGGATGCATCATATTCTCACAGCCAGAAGTGCAGGTAGCATCATCTGATAAACCAGTGAAACATGAGACAATTAAACGGATCGCCCAGGAAGAGAGATGGGAACACAGATTGTGGTACTCTGTTCAACAGCCTTTGTTATCCTTCTCTTAGTCACTTATTGTGACAGCAAAAGGCCTCAGTGTACCCTGGAATCATATAAACTAAAACTCTGCCGAAGGCCAAACTAAACCAAACAAACCTCTGAAAAGCTCTGGTCCTCGTTGATTTTATATAATTTTCCATTTTTTCCCTTGTTGAAATGGATACAGAAGTGTCAATATAATAAGAAAAAGGCTCATCTTGCAGCTATTTTTGGCTGCATGCAGAAGGAACTGTAGAGATGTGTGAAAACTGAAAGAATATGGAAGCAAAACACCAAATGCGCAGAGGCAAATATGATCAGTGCATAAAAAAGCAATAACCTAAACAATTTTATTAATTTTTTATGCCTCTCAGCTCAAAAAACTGTATTCTAAATCTAAAATACAACCATGAACTCGGAGAAATATAATTTTCTCACTAGAACAATAAGGTCCAGAAAGATTATAACACAAGACAGTATGCCCACAGCCACAGGAGAGCTTTGGCACAGTTGTATCTGTTGTGATCAAGCACAGTATTCTTCACCCCACTGTGACAATGCTTATCTACAGTGTGGCAGGGATCCTTCATCCTTTCTTCGTAAAGTTTTGAAATCCTGAGATGAAAATTTAAGGTGGGTGGTTTAATCTTATCCTGAATTAGATGGATGCATTAAAAGATACAGACACATTCGCGAATTTGTGTGCTCCCTGTCCTTGAATGATACACCTATCCTTGTCCAACACCAGTCACTGAGGACTTAGAAATGGCAGGAATAGCTTACCTGTTTCCTTCCTTTCTAAACCTTTGAGAATCAATTGGATTATTAGGGTGGGTGTGGAAACACATCCAAAAAAAAAAAGAGATGGATCCAGGGAAACCCGCTGTGAGAGGGCCAAGCTGGGGAGAGAGGTTTTGTGTTAAATTGAAGCACACAGGGCTCCTGGCCTTACTTACCATAATCTGGGAATATGGAGTCCTTCATCTGTGTTAACCTTCCTTCCCTGGTTATTATTCCTGGACCAGAGCACACAGTCCTGGGAGATCTGCATTTCCACTTCAATTATTCAGCAGGTTCAAGTTGCTGAGTGAGGAACCTGAATGCAATCCACTGTCACAGTCCTCAGACTGTGAATCATCCAGGTGCTACTACAAACCCCAGAATGATGATCTTGAGTGCTGGCATTCATATTTACAGCTGCTCCTGGAGCTATGCGTGCCACATGCTGCCAACTTTTCCTGCTCTATCAAAGGAGGTATGTGTTAGTAATTCCAACAAATACATGAGGTATAGTACTGCCAGGAGGTGGGAGTCCAATTGCTGTGTTCTTTCAAGACAGAGTGCATTTGTAAAAATAAACCTTCTCTGTTCAGTTCAATAACAATCAATTATCGTTGTTTGTCTTCAAAACAAGATCTGTCAGCTGTGAATCTGATTGAACTTTCTGAAGCACACTGGAAATGTCTACCATCTTGGGAGAAAAAAACAGTTATTTCCACGTTCTTCTCCATAGAGGACAAAAGGATTTTGAAACAAGCTTAATGGAAGCAATTTTCCTGCCTCCATCCATAGCTTTCAAGGCTAGCAGCACCTCTTCTAGTTTGGAAAAACAACTACTTGTAGTCCTGGGACATCAGCCTGCTTCAAGGCGTTGTGGCAGCCTGATCTGGAGGTTGGCAACCCTGTTCATATCAGAGGGTTGGAACCAGGTCACGTTTAGGGTTCCTTGCAACCCACGCCTATCTATGATCATTGCATTGAGTTGCACGTGCAACTAACTTTTAAAGCTAAAATATGTTTTGTCTGCTCTTTTTTCACCCCTAGTACTATTAGAATTCTTATTTGGACAAAGAGAAATGTCTTAGTAAATGGATGTGTGCCAAACTATCATGCATACTCTCTGAGCCCCACAGGCCAAGAGAGCTCAGCAGCAGTCCACAAGAAGGTGGTCACAGTTTTGTGCTTATCAGCCCACTTTATATCCCAAAGCACAGCATTTCCCTTTATAGCAGCTCAGTTTAACACAAGAGACTGCTGGAATGAGATAGCTTTTTGATCCACGAAGCAGAGCTGTAACTTACATCTTGTTCTGTTTTTCCTTCTTATCGCCAGTGTTGTCAGGAGTCTCTTGATTCATTAATGTGGCAATGGAAACACTGAGGCAGCACCACGGGTGCGTGTGGAAGATGCAGCATTACTGACCCGCTCTTCCAGGACACTGCGGGTGTCCCAGGAGATTACACTGCTGCTTACATAGCTGCTGGGCAGCTCTAGGGCCGCAGAACAGGCCCCGCAGTTATTTAGGAGGGAGGGAGTGAAGAGAACAGAGCACAAGGGAACAGGTTTTGTGGGAAAGCAAACAGACATAGCCTTACACAACCTGATTTTTGAAGCAATCTAGAATTGCCCACATGCAAGTAGGTCTCAGCCAGTGCCCGTGACTCCATACATACTGTCACAGCTTGAAGGAGTTGCGGAAGTGCAAAGTTGCCTCTGAACACTTCCTCCCTTCACTGGGAGCCAGAACCCTGCAGCCTCCTGTCCCTGCTGCTGGAAATGACAGCGCAGCAATGAGACCCGGGGTCACACACAGCCTGCAACAAAGCCAGCTACGTACCATGGCCAAGCGCTGGAAATCCAGTGGGAACCTGTGTCAGATACTTGCGCTAACCCCAACCCTTTGCTACACACTTAAAACTGAATCCCAAAACGCAGACTGGTGGCAAAGTAAAAAGCTCTCACAGCAACTTGTCCCTGCAGGACTTGGCAGCAGCAGGAGCATGGTGCGGGCCCAGCACAGAGCCAAAGTGCAAACAGCCCACGATGCCACAGCACTGCTGGACACTTGGGTCCTCCCAAAGGAGCTGAGAAAAAGCTCCTGTAGCCACATTGCTCGGTCCCATTCCATGAAATATCTTTGAGATAGTGAACAAACACGGAAACATTTCCAGGAAATGTGTTTCTTTATTTAAATAAAAATGAGTGCCAGTAGAAACAATAAACTTTAAATATGTGAGACAATTATATACAACTCAACGTCAGGAATTATATACATCAGGTTTTTACAGACACAAATGCATCTATACTGAAGTAGAAGGATGAAGGAGAAAGCAATGGAAAATGTGACAACTCACGCATGTCAGTCTCGTTTGGAAAGTTTCAGGATTCAAGTGATTCCAGGCAAAGTGCCAAACTGAATTTGGCTTCTTTCAAACTTAAAACAACCCCTTTTGGAGTAAATCTACCAAAAAGCTTTATATGGTCTGATCCAAAGTTCACTGAAGTCAATGGAAAAACTCCCGCTGCCTTCAGGCTGAACTGTAGCAGGACCCCTCAGAGCACAACGCAGCCATTGTTCCACTGCCTGGGACACCCCTGGGCTGCAGCACCTCCACCCCAGCCCCGCACACTGCTCTGCTGCAGACAGCAGCAGCCTCTCAAACCCAGCTCCTTCCTGCTGTTCCACACTCCTATTTTTCAAGCTGTCCCTCAAACTCTAATGCCAGTGGATGTATTGCAGAGCTATTTTAACACGGGAAATATGTGGAGACGTTTTGCAAGCATTTTGCTGTGCAACACTGAAGTCTCAGGCTCTCTAGCCCTCATGCTTCAGAACTATTCTAGTCATTGCAATAAGTTATTATAAAATAGAAGGTATGATTGAAGTAATCATACATTGCTACAATATCAACATTACTCCTTTTAACAGTGCAATGATTTAGTAACTCAGTTCATGAGCATATGAAAAACCACATTAAATTAGAGGGGGGCTGGTCATGGTGGTTTTAAAAACTAGTTATTAATGCCTAATGCATGAGTTACTGGAAAAAAATTAAAGACGTAATGCAACGTTTATCTACACTGGCTTAAATAGAGCAGAAAGGCCAGATTACGTAGTGATGTAAATGGATACAGTTTTACTGACCTCAATGGAGAATATGACTCCAATAGAGAAGCACAAATTCTTGTGCCTGTTACCTGAAGTCAGTAGGGCTCTGCTGGTGACTTCAGGGAGGCCAGGATCTCACCTTTGCTAGGTGAAATTTATTCTGAGTTCCACTCATTTTCAAGGGGCGTAACAGAGCAGCATTTGTTCAAGCCTTCCTAGATCTTGCACCTTGTAACAGAGATCATTCAGGTGCTTTTTTAACTTACAGACCTTTGCTTTCAGTGATTACATATACATGTTATTAAAGAATACAAAAGCAAAACCCAAGACCTCTTTTCCTGCTGGTTAGTTCAGCCAAAGGCTGGATTGCAGCAGCAGCTGGCACACCTGACCCAGCCAGCACAGTTACAACTTCAGCAAAGTTAAATGTAGTGGCATGGATCTGAACCCGGCTGTACAAACCTCCTGGAAATAAGAGCCTCCTTTTGCTTTTTGTTTCCATCTTTCACTCTCTCTGTGCCTAAGGTCAGTCTCCAGCCATTCTGCAATCTCCCTCCAACACCATCATCAACAATGGTTTGGCCTTTGGGGTCTCACTGAGCAAATCTGCTGTTGGTTGCATTTTGTTGTAAGAAAAAACACGGTGGAAGTAGTTCTAGTCTATCACAGCTTTGTGTGAATGAGCATCACCCATCAGCTCTAACAGTCAGGCACTTGTACTAGGGTAACTTCTTTAAGCTTTTCCCAGATATCTGCAGGGTCCTGCAATATGCAGAGACATGCCAGTAACAGTTACCTCATTAGAAAAAAAATATATATATATACTTTCCTTGTTCTTAGCTCATATGGTGAGAAATAATAATGGTAAAAATAAAATGAATCTTCCCAATTATGTGCAACTTAGATCTTGGAGCTTGGTACCACTGCTTCCTTGTGCTGCCAATTCTCAGGAACATCGTGGGCCCCAGGGCACAGATGCTGGTGGAGAGTTCACAGGCAAGCAGGAAGGTAGAACCACAAGTCACCAGTGGGAGCTCTGCTAGTGCTTTGGCTGCACCCAGGGGAGCCCGGCAGGTGCTAGGAGTTCTTGTGGATGTTCTCCACGGAGCCCTCACTGCTCTCATTGAGGAGCGTTTCTGACACTTCTCCCAGTTCCGCATCCAGCACCTCCTCCTGGATGGTGAAGTGCACGTCTGGGGAAGAGGATTCTGAGCTGACGCTGCTGCCTTCCATTGAGCAGATGGCACAGGACAGGGACGGCACCATGCTCTCCTGCAGCATGTTCAGCATCATGGGAATCTGGACAGACTTCAGCCCTGATACAGTCGGTAGAGGCTTCACGGCTTCCCCCCATTCTCTCTCTTCATCTTTGTAGAGCAGAAGCAAATTAGACGTCTTCTCTTTCCTTTTAGATTTCATGTAGCCCAGCATGATCCCTATCAGGAAGATCCCATAGAAAGACATGACGATCAGGATGTAAAAATACTCGTTGCTGTTATTCTTCTCCGTGCTGCGGGACTCAGCGTTCAGCATGGCTTGGGTGATGTTTGCATGGTCCATCTTCAGCATGGAAACTGTACTACCAAAAGCTAAAGCCTGGGGGAGAATTGGTGCAGAGACAAAGATCAAACCTCAGATGAAAGATTTAAAGAAACATCCAAAGGGATATATCCCCGAGCTATTCTTTATTACTTGTAATTGTGGGCTCACAGGACACATCTGATTGAAGCTCGCTGTCTGCCATGCCTCTGCAATAATACTGTAACTGAATGTACTGTCACCCAGATACAGAGAAAATTACAGGAAAAGATACTTAATGTTAAATCACAGCGAGTGATATTGTGAAGTACAGAACCCCCAAGCCACATAAATAAAGAAAGAAAACCATACAGAAATATGCTGCTAGGCACTTAAACATAAATTTGTGCTATTTGACCACATTTCCAAAAAGGGAGAAAAGCTTCTAAGGAAAAAATCAAAAAGCAACTTACGTCGGTATGCAAATAATTCTTCCCTGCGCAAAGCTCAAGAGACCTTTCCTCTCCCAAACGCCGGGTGCTCTGAAAACTTTCCTCTGCTGCAGTTGGAATAAATAGCCCTCATGAAATGTTTCATCACGTGTTTTAGAGGCACAGTTTATAATAGTTTTGTGTTGGAGTCAACAGATGAACTTGAAGGATTGCAGTTCAACCCACTGAACTCTTAACAGCTGTGAAAAGAAAAAGATTTGGGAACTCAGAATTTTACTCTTTCCTACCCAGCTCAGCAGTGGCTCCTTCACCTCTGGATCTGTTCCCTTTCACTGCCAACCCAATGGCTACATCTGACCTGCTACCCAGGGAGCTGCTCTGCAGGGTGGCAAAGCACCATGTCATTATCCTGTGCTTGTCATATAATAAGGAAACATCTGGGTGTTATAGTGCGTGCTGTTAATTACATGCTGCTATGCAAATGGTATTCTCTGAAGGGATGGGGGAGGAAACACTATTTTCTTTTCCCAGGACTTGTAACAAAACCTCACAAAGTGTGCACAGAGCAAAGTGGGGACTGAGCTCCTGGCCTGATGGCATAAGGTGCAGGACTGTGGAGAACTGGGCTCTGGACTGGGGATGAGTTTTGAATGGGGGGGGTGCCCACACTGTCAAAGCTGCAGTGATGGGACTTTGGTTCCTGCCAAGATTAATGGAAAGATGCAGCCTCCTCCAGAGGGCAACTCAGAGCTCAGGTTGGCACTCCCCTTCTGCCTTCAAGCCGAGCTGCACAATCTGCATGCTATTCATGCTTGAACTGACCAACACCACCGAGTTAACACGGACTGCAGTGTGATGGAGGCTGACCCCTCTGGGCAGGGGGCTCTGAGTCACACACACACTGTGGGTGCTGCAGCCAGTGCTGGGCTAAGTGGGACGCCCTGCGCTCCCTGGAGCATGAGGATGTGCTGAGTTCCCAGTCATGGGCTCAGTGGCACACGAGGCTCTGAGACCCCCTACAACACGTAAGCAACAGAATAGGCCATGGGAAGAAGGAGGCCCTGCTTGCACCTTGGGGATTTCACTTCCTTATCCCTTGCCATCCCCATTCTTCACACACAAAACCCAATTAGTCAAGCCCCACATATGTGATGTGAATGTCACCCCTTCTGCAAAGCTTCAAGGATGTTTATGTAACAAGACACTCCACTTCCAGAAAACAGTTGACTGGTGCTGGACTTTCCCGATGGTAGGTCTGGTTTGATGGGCTGTTCTTTTTTTTTTTCTTTACCGTGCAGTCACTCATGGATTCTTTGCATAGACGGCTATTTTTTTTTTTTTTTTTTTCAAAACTGTCCTCACAGCCCCTCTGAAGTAAAGGCAGATAGGATTAAGCTCTCTTCACATGCAGGAAAAGGCAAGAAAGAGCAGTTAAGCAACATCTAAATGAAGTTAAGAGTTCAAGAAAAGGCAGAACTCTATCTGTTGAAACCAGCATTTTCCATTGTTTCTCTGTACTCCACAAAGAAATGGAAAAGAAAATTACATTAGCCAGATTCCCTTCTCTGCCCCTTAAAATACAGGATCCACCCGTTAGGATGTTGGCTTTATCTCCCTGTGCATTCCCATGTGATAGCTCAGGAGCTGTTGATGTTGGACTAACGTCTGCTGGGATTTCATCTGACAAAGTCTGTCTGCAGCACCAGCTTGCCAAGTCTGGATTCTTCCTCTCTGTTTCCAACAAATTACCCAGCAGGCAGCAAGAACATATGAACTGGTACACTGAGGCTCAACCCGAAGCAAGTCTGTGGATTTTCTGGCTAACTTTTGGAATTTTCATTTCACATCTTTCTCAGCTCCATGAGACAGATTCTTTCCCAAACAACATGTTGGCCACTCACTCCCTTATTCAGCTCCAGAAATTTGGAATTTTAAAAATTAAAGACAATGCATCAGATTTTATCAACATCCTTTTAAACAAGAGATTCACAAAATAGTGAGAAAACATCCAGGACAGGTGAGTCAATGAAATTTCTCTCAGTACTAGGAGTAACACCTTTTCTGTGCCTATAACACCCCAGTAGGCCATCTCTGAAGCTGCTTGATTCTGAGAACAAGAAAGCCTAGAGCCATCACCCACCTGAATGTGAGCAGCAGTGTGACTTGCCAAGTCACCAACATCCCAGAGTTCCCAGAGCAGAGAAGCAGGCCAGCCTGCTCTTCTGCAGGGCCCAAGGCCTCAGATTCTTCATGCAGGATAAGCTCTGCACAAAGATACCAAGACAAAACAGAGCACTCAACAGTAGTACTTGTCAGGTACATCTATACGTTCACACGGTTCCCTGAAGTCCAACAGAGAGATTTAACTGCATAATTATGCATAGTTATTGCTGAGAACTCTTTGCAACTATACTTACTTTGGCTAGCAGATGCCAACTGTTCTCCATCTGTTACCCCAAGATACTGAAAAGCATTTACATTCTAAAAAGACCTAGAAGGAATCCTTCAGCCTTCTTATATAGCCAGAGAGGAGGGATAGGAAGATGTTGGGGAATAAACATCTGAAAAAAATATGTCACTTGCGTACTGGTGCCCTGTCAGCTTTCTCAATCTGTATTATTCAGAAAATACATTTCTGTATCTTAAAAAAAATAAAAATTAAAAAAAAGAGAAAGACCTAGAGTCGAAAATGAGTGTCTTTTAACTCTGAATTTCTGAATGACCTTTGTTGCAAATTATGTTACACATTGCACAGTGTAAAACTGTTGATCATGGCAAAATAAACTTGCTTAATTTGAAGTAATTTATTTTTTAGAGTTTACTATCTATTTCTTGTTGGAGGTTTTCCTTCTTCCTTTCAGATCAAATTTACTTCTTCCAAGGCTCATGGAATATCCCCCAGAATTTCACTTTCAGAAGTTACTTCTCATGCATTCCTCTTCAGCATTTTTTGCATCACTCCCCACCCAAACTATAGCATTTAAGAATAAACCTCAAGGCCTTTGCTCCCACCTTCCAGATTTGCCTTTCGGAAACTGTTTGGACTGGTAAAGCAGAGAAACAATTGGGCACTTCAGTAATGAAAAGGTCACAACATTGTTGCCAATGCCAGAGTATTTTTCTCAAGGTCTCTCTCTCTTAGAGAGTCTTCTGTGGTAGCAAACTCCGTCACCAAAGGACGCAAAAGTTGAAGCTCAAGGCATCCCATGGGGGAGGAATTCTTCACAACATGGCTTAAGGGACAGCCTAATGTGAATCTTTTCTCCAAATAAAAATTTGAGGATGGACAGAAAATGGAACAAAGACAGAGCCCATTATCAAGACAACTTGAAATGTCCTTAGAGACTCAGATGACTCTCTGCAGGCTACCATGGAAAATAGAAGCCTAACCCTTCATTACAGTCATAATCCATGGTCTGATGCTGCATTTATCTTGCTTTTTCCACTTGCTGAGTTAATAAGACTAAAGATACAAGATACAACCATTAAAGAGCTTGTTCCTACGGGAAGCTGAGCCCATTTGGTTAAGTCAACAGTATGACTCTAAAGAGTTGTTGAGCATGCGTATTCTTGGAAATAATCATCTGAAATTCAAGAGCATGGAAAGAAGATAGAAACGGGAAGGACAGAGGGTCTGGCTGGCTTTTTTCCTCCTGCTTGTGGACTTTAATTGGAAGTAATGGCATGGCACCTGCTTCTTTCAAGTTCCACGCAACTCAGATCCAATTTTCTGTGAAGATTATGGGTGTTTTGGAATAAAAGAGCTAGATCAGAAACAGCTAGTCACATTCTCTTTCTGAGAGAAGAACATAGCAGCCTGACACAAGCAAGTGTGTCCTCAGTAACAAGCCTCTACGCCTCAGTTCACCCACTTGCAAAATGGAATTAATAATTCCAACAAATTACACATGCTGTGAGGGTACAGCATTGTAATCCATTTGTCAGTCACTACCTGAGAAGGTAATAACTGCTGTGTGTGTAAGCACAACAGCATTACCACACGGCTGGCCTGGCGTCAGCAGTTCTCACAGCATCAGGTTCAGTGCCATTCTCCATCACCCTTCCTTGCTTCTCATGTTACAGAAATAGATGACACCTTGGTATACTTCACACAAGTAATTTATGGAGGAAAGTGGCAATTTTCTTAGTGTAATCTGCAATGTACCAGGTTACCAGCAGGATACCAAATGGAAACTTAAGGCTGAGTAACCTGGGTCTGTTCAGCCTGGGGAAAAGACTGAGAGGGGATCTGATTAATGTTTATAAATATCTGAAGGGAGATAGGAGGCAAATGGATGAGGTCAGGCTTTTCTCAGTGATGTGCAGCGATAGGACAAGGAGTAATGGCCTAAAACTTGTACACAGAAAGTTCCATACTAACATGCAAAAGAACTTATTTATGGTATGAGTAACAGAGATGGGAACAGGCTGCCCAGAGGGGTGGTGGGTTCTCCTTTGATGGAAATATTCAAGACCTGTCTGGACACCTACCTGTGCGACCTGCTGTCAGGTACCTGCTGTTAGCAGGTGGCTGGGCTTGATTACTTGAGTTCCCTTCCAACCCCTGCAATTCTGTGATACTGTGAAACAATTCTGCATAGATATGAACTGTGGAAACTTTAATAAAATGCTGCAGTTCTCCGTACCTCACAATCTTCACTGATGGCAGCATGTGACTATAAGTCCAGATGCACAAATCAGCCTCCTCACCAACTTCTGTGTTTAGTTTGCTTAATTCAAGTTTCACTTAAAATTCATAGCAGACTCACAGATAATGAAATTTCAAGTTTTGCAGGCATTCCCTGAACACAAAGTAGCAGCAACTCTCATTTTTTATCGATAACAGCAAATACAGCTTTTAAGAAGAACCTCTCAGCCAAAGTGGCTGCTTGCCCTAGTGCTTGTAACCCTTGCGTGGCAAGGGATTACCCAGAAGTCCTATCAGGAGTATTGCAATTGCCCTCCAAGCACACAGCAGAAACCCCTGAGGCAAACTGGCTTCTGATGCTGAGAGATGACAAGCAGCAGAAAAATCTCACTACAGTCTGGAATAACAGCTTATGCTAAGTTTAGCATTCACTATAAGGCATCAGTTGTAAGAGCTGCACAGTTTGGAGACAGACATTTTTCAGTCCACAGACTTAATTCAGCTATAAGTGGCTGGAAACAGACAGAGTGAAGATGGGTAACTCTCATGATAGCAATGACAAGAAATTACATAGGAAGAAACAGAATTTTCAGTGGCTGATACAACAATCTGAGTCCAAGGTCATCACATTCTCAATTCTCTTTTCTGTAGATGATGCATTTTGCAAATTTATTCTATCAGTATATATTTCTATACAATAAAGGAAATACACACTGCCTTCTACCTTACATTTTTCCTTTGATGTGCGCAGAGGAAGTAGGTATGTATGACTTCAAAACATTTTTTTAAACACAATGAAAAACAAAAGCTCTCTTAGTCCAGGGTCTCAGATGCCAGATTCAGTTGCACTATATGTGATTAGCTGTGTTGGACACATTTGCTTTCGTTTGGGGTTTAAAACAATTAGCAGCATACCAAATTCTGGACACCATTAAAAGTAACTCAAACTCCTCTACATTTGATAAACAGTTGTTTGAAGAAATTAACTGAAAAGTCTGAACATATTTCTGTTTCTTCCTTGACTAGGGGTGGCTTGCCCTTCCAGCTATGAAAAGTGCCTTCAAAGGGTCATTTGTCCTCTCTCTGAACTGCTCCTGACACCAGCCTGCTCAAAATTAGCACCTTCATTTATACTAAAGCCTTCTAAAATAAAAATCAAATTGTAGATGAACAAATATCTAGAAAGTTGCTTTTTGTTGTATTTTTTTTTAAGTTCCCTACATATAACATGAAGATCTTTCCTCAGTTCTATAATTTCTTTTGATCATTTCAAGATTTTCCATGAGAAATTCAGCACATGCTGAATTGTGAAGCTGAGAAGCATAGGAAATAAAGGGGAAAGAAGCACTGAAAGCATTCAAGTGCTTGACTTGAGCTGTCACCTGACTACAGACAGATCAGAAATTAAAGGAATTTGGGAAGAGCTGAGGTGCTTGCACAACATGGAGGGAAAGCTTTTACAGATGCTGACAAACATCTGGCTTTCCAGCTATACACTGCTGAAGCTCATATAGGAAGGCATGCATTCCCTCATGCCAGGAATATCCTTTAAGTAGAATTTGCTTCAGCTGGGATTTGCTGCCTGCTTCCCAAGCAGCATCTCCCACTGCCTCCTGCCTTTCCCCATCACTTTGAGTTGGGCTTTTCCCAAAGTCATGCACAGAAACTGAGACAACAGGAGAGTGAAATGCTTTTACTAGAACACAACATTTCTATTTTCAAATACAGAGAATGGTAAGGAGCCCAACATGCAGACAAATGAGCCCTGTCCTGGGTACATGCCCCGAAGTCCCATTGAAGGCAGCAGGACTTGCTGAGTGTGAACGACTGCAAACATGGAGCAAGGCAGCAGGACGGCCTGCCACATGGGCCCACCTGGAGATTAAAGTTCCTGCCAGTGTATGGAGAGATTTCATATCCATCTCTATTAGCACTGCTCCTGGGAGCAGGTTTGAATGCAGTGTGTTCAGAAAGGGAGGGACAGCACACATTCACCTCAGAAGCAATCCTGCTCCTTTAGGAGCTCAGAGCCACAACAATAAAGAATGCAGCACAAGTGTCTCAGCGATCCTCTGTCTCTCCTGAGGAGAATCGAGCAGGCAGAGCTCCCACAGCCCTATGTGCACAGCAGAAATGGACACACAGTGTCTTCTCAGGAGCATTCACCTGACCCAGCCGAAGGTTCACAAGACCTGAGAGGAGCAAGCCACATTGCTCCTCTTCAATACTACTTGTTGTAGCCCTGGAAAATCTGTTCACAAAGCACAAGGCAGCCCGTGCTGCTTCACAGCCGTGTCAGCACAGCATCCCAGGTCACCGCGACCTTCAGCACACACCATTTCCACATGGATACCAGATGTCAAGTGCTCTGCCTCTCATGCTCAGGGCCCTCAGGCTTCGTCCACCATCAGGCACTGATCATCCTCTGCATTTGTAACGCTGCCATTGAGAATTTGTTGTGAAACCTCCACATTGCAGCAAATGCCACACCCCATTCATTTCCACTCTCTGCCCTGCTGACCTGAATCTTCATGGGACAGCAAATGTGCTCAGGTTTCAGTGCTGCCCTTTTCTGCTTAAGCAATGAGACTTCTGCTTCATTTATTGCAGCCTGGCATCTGTTGGCTTCAATTTCACTTCTAGAGCATAACATAATCAAAACAGCTATTTGTATTCTTATGCCAAAAGTCAGCTTCCGAAAGCACAACCAAAGGCTCCAAACAGCAGGACAGGGTGTAAGTGGCACCAGCTGGATGAAATTCAGGTGTACAGCAGAGAGGAAAGCAGGCCTGCAAAGGAGGTAACAGTAGCACATGCAGAAGTCTTCCCATCTGAGAAGCCGCATGGCAAGGGCAAGAAAGAAGGGGATCTCAATGGGGAAATCTCATCCCTTCCCAACTGTGTTTGGTAAAGCGAAGCCTGCCATTAGTTGGATGGAATTATGCTTTCAGAACGAAGGGAAAACAGTCTCCTCTCTTGGCTGCTCCTAACATGTGAATAATCAGCACAAAGTAAACAACATGTGGTCTTGTGTGGTCTTTTTGCTCTCTGTGTTAAGCTGGTATTTCACTTGAATCTGAGAAGCGACAGGAAGTGGGGAATTCAGCACAGATACTGGAGATGCTGCATTTTCCTTGCAGGCTCTAGAAAAGCTGCGTGTTTGGGAAAATAACACTGCTATTCCTAATGGAAAATGCACTGAACACATCGACACACAGAATTAATTAATGCTCCTTCAAGCTACAGAACTAAAGAATTTTGATGCAGTTGTATTCACAGAATACCTCGACTTTCACAAACGTTCTAATGCCCAAGTGTCGGGACAGTAATGATCAGTTTTTCAAACGAAACATTGAAGAGTTCCTGAAGGTGACATAACTGCATGTTATTTGTAAACACAGCTCATGGTGCATGGTGGTTGCTCTCATACATCTCCCATGCAGGGAGGACACACAGAGCTCACAGATGAAAGGGCTCAGCACAGTAGGGCTCTGTTCCCTTTGCACTGCAGACAAGAAGTCTGTTTGCTGCTTCCTGCAGCAAGAATCCCAAATAATGAGGACTTTTGACATGCTCCTACCCATTTGCAAATGAATGGCTTCATGCAGCCTGTACGTACCCAACAAGGCTCATCTCCTCTGACATTAAAGGCCCTCCCACTTCTCACCAGCTTCTCCATCCATGCCTCTGGTTCCTCTCCTTTGGTTTCTCCTGTGTTTTCCCATTTTCAGTATCAATGTCCTCCACACAACAGGTTGCCAAAGCTGCTTCTTCAGAGACCAGGGAAAAACAGCAGTTTGTTTTTATCTGTAAGGGGGAAGGAAATTGGGAAGGATTTAAAGAAAATCTAGATAACACTGCAAGACAACAAGAAATACACAGCACATGCACAAGCTGCTCACCACCACCCACTCTTATTACTTGTCCATATGCTCTACTGCTCTTCTCTGTCATTCCTACTTACAAAACACAGTTGCAGAACCATTCAGAGTCAGGAGCCCCATCCTCATGGTGCTGGGCAGATGGGGCCGATGTGACTTGTGGGGTGCTGGGCCCATGGCCCCTGAAGGTCCCCTCACACTCTGCCACTCACTCCACTCCTGAGGAAAGGGGATATCTGCTGCAATCAGCCAGACAGGAAGCACAGGCTCAGCCTGAGGACTTCTCACTTCCGCTGGATACAGCAAACCCTCCCAGGGGCTGCTTCCACTAAATGCAGGGTTTGTTTGTTTTTCTATAAGGTGAATCATATTGTGCCCTTTGGGCTTAATACCTAAATCCCAGTGCAGATGAAATTCCCACTAATTCAGCTCTGCAAGTTGCCAGCCTCATAACAACACATCCCGTTGATGATACGACGTAGTGCTCCGAAGCAACACTGCAGATCTGCCCCCATTGCAGACATTACTGCAGCACCTCTGGGTCTCAGGCACAATGCTTCCAGGTGGCTGGCAGCCCTGCCCTGCCCCTCCAGCACAGCTCTGCCTGCACAGGTAACAAGGGGAAGCGTAGGACATTGCCAATCTGACAAGTCATCTTGTAGGTTTGGGGTATCTTTGTTTTCCTATCGAATGTTTTCAGGGTCTGATGCATCTCAAAAAGAAATTAAATAAAAACAAAAACAAAAATAAAAATATGCAGGTATTGATTCAGGTGTCCAGTTCTCATATACTTCAAATAAACTGCCCAGTTCATCTCTGTAATTTCGCTCAGGAAAGCAGTCCTGATTTAAAATTAAAGATTTTAGCAGTCTTGTGAGTGAAGCAAACCAAGGCTTCACCCTCTGAAATGAAAACCTGAATAAATGAGTCATCTTACTCAGCCCTTCACCTCAGAGAAGGCCAGCTTCGCAGCAGGTCACTCCATTGGCACATGGACGAACCCACGTGCAGCATGCGCCGTGACGAGCAGCCGAAGCAGTGCTGTCGTGTCCCAGCCTGGTGCCACCATCCCACACGTTGCTGTGGCTACGAGCGAGGCTGGGCAGCCAGCACTGCTCGGGAGATGAGATTGCCATGGCACCGCAGAGAGCGAGATGCTGCGCAGGGCAGGGAGCGTGCTCTGAGTGCTGGGCAGTGTCTTAATTAATGAGGGAACGTGCCACAGTCCCTCACGTGTGGGCAACGTGCCGCTAAGGAGCGTTTTGGTTAAAGAGATGGGCTTTAATCGGGCTCTGGAAATGAACAGCAAAGTGAAGGACACTGCTAACAAAAGAGAGCACAAGCTGCAGTAGATTTACATCTTTATAATAATAAATTGGAAACAAATTGCAAGCACTCGTTATAGGTGAAAAGCAAATGAGAATCTCTCGCATCCCTGTTAAGGACATACACTGCCTTCCCGAAGGAGAAGGGCAGGGGCTCCCCAGGAGACTGTCCACCCCTACAGCCCTCAATGGGGACAGCAGGTGGGAAATCACCAGCCCCACACCTCCTCACCTGCCAGCTCCGCTGCCCAGCCGCTCGCAGCCCGCGGGCATTTGCTGGCTAAGGCCTGAAGGTTCCACCATACAGGCAACTTGCAGCTGCAGGAACATCACACTGAACCTGAACACAGAGATCACTTATGCACATATGGATAAGCCCTCCTTGGCTCTGAGACACAGAGTTGTTTAGGATGCACACGTATTTAGGCAGTGTGTGTATACATATTAATAAATGAGCAATATGCAAAAATCCTCCCTCTATGTGACATCAGCAATCACACCTCACTCAGAAGAAAAGCAAACACTCTTTGCATGGGTCAACAATGAGAGCAGAAAGCTCTGTGCGCACAGCAGGGCTCAAAAGCATATCCCATGCCCAGCTCCTGCACCTGGCAGCAGCCTCACTGGCAGCTGAGAAGAGCTAAGGACAAACGTGTCAGACTGCAGCACACAGTGTCAGGAACTCCAGAAGCTGTTACAATGGACCATTTAATCAGAAGCAGCACTGCTGCTCTCCCATGGCTGCCTGCGGGGCCAGTGCAAGCCAGGCCCTGTCCCTACATATTTAAAACCAGGTGAGATGACCAGAAGGGTGAGTCCCAGCACAGGGACACCACGGGGCCACAGCCACTGCACTCAGCTCTGCTCACATCACTGATGCTGGGGGGGGCACAGCCTGAGGAAAGCAGCACAACAGCAGCGTTGAGGGTAGGCACTGCTTAGAGGATGTTTAAATAGCTTGAGTATTTGTTGCCATCCTTCATGCTTACCGACCATGTTCCCTTCATCTTTGGTTTTGGGGTGTAAACATGTTCATATGCGCCCTAGGATATTCACACAACTCCCACTTGAGATCGTCACACGGATGACACGTGTGCATGCTCAGAAGCCACCAGAAGAGGAATCCTGGGCTGCAGGGCCAAGCAGCACTGTGCTGGCCAAGGGAGAGCAGGCGGGGAGGAGCGTGAGGGGACAGCAGCATCACAACGCTGCATGGGGCAGGGTGGGTGGGGGCACCTGCAGAGCTGAGAGCAGAACTCAGAGTTACCTTGGGTTGGTCTGGGATCAGGGAAGAGCCTGTGAGATCACGCTACTGCTGGGCAGCAGTGCTGCAGCCTGGCACTTGCTGCGCACGTGAACAACACTGAGAAGAGTCCTGGGTGCTCACCCAGTGTGGGTCAGCTTCACTGGGGTCCACAGGTGCCTCCTAATTCTGAGTAATTCATCAGGTGGAGATGGGATACAAGCATTTGAGCACACTATCAATCTTTAGAGCATGGAGTCCTGGCAACAAGAGCAAAAAAAAAAAATAATAATAATAATAGTAAAAAAAAAAAAAAAAAGTGCAGCAAACAAGAGACTGATGAGTTTCTCAAGTGGGACTGGGATGAATATCAAATCTGGAATACTTAACGGTGGAAGCTGTTCTGAAGCCTCCTCTGAAGCTTACCCATCCGCCTCCTTAGCTGTATGAAGTCAGTGTTTACGGATAATGAGCCCTTACAGAGCTCCGTCCACAGTCTCCCGATGTCAGGAGGAAAATTCCCCTTTGCCTTAATGGGCTCCGGCTCAAGCCCTTGCTCAGCAGCTGGCTGCACGTGGTGACGAGCACTGTGGCACTGCTATGGGAAAGCACGCGGCAGCCCCGTGCTCCCAGCCCGGACAGCAGCAACACCGCCTGCGGCCGCTCTCATGGTGACAGAGGAGCTGCGATACGCGGCCAGGCTTCCCAAGGTGGGATGGGGAGCTCTGGGAGACCGCTCAGCTCCAAAGTCCCAGCGGTGCTCAAGTCGGACCCAAAGCACACAGGCAACACCACGTGAAGCCTGGAGAGGCGAGCAGATACAACAATAAGCAAGGGGAGAAGCAATTGAATGTTTAAAGAGAATCCCAAGAAGCCCAGGAGCATCAGCAGAGCTGGGAATGGGAGTGCCCGGCAGCGTGGCCGTGCTGGGGGGCTGGATGCGCCTTCGTGGTGCTGGGTGTCCAGGGCTGGGAGTGGAAGCTCCCTAAGCACTACTGGAGCTTTTCAGAAAAAGTAAATAAACAAAGCAGGGCGGATGGAAGTCATTAGAAATGGAAGACATTAGAATATGAATGCCTGCAGTCCGGGGAGTGGATTTCGATTATCCCAGATGGGTTTGGGCCTTAAAAATAAAAACGATAATAATAATAATAATAAAAAAGCTTCACGCATCTAAAACTGTAAAAGGAGAGGAAAAAAATCACTACTGGTCCAACGAGCCCCCAGAGCCAAAGGAGCAGTGCCTGCTCCAGGGGCTGGGTGGGAGGTGCTGGGGGTCCTGGCAGCAGCGTGCAGCCCCACACAGCCCAAGGGGACAGAGCAGCAGCTCCCAAAGGCTGTTTGTTACTCAAGGGACCGTGCAGTTATCCTCCCTCCACCTGTACCGAATGGTGGAAGTGACAGACTGGAAGCACGGCCCTCCCTCGCAGCCTGCTGTTCAATAGCGCTTCTAATTGCTGCGCAGTGATAAAGTCAGGCTGCCCTCTACTTGCCGTGCCCCTACTTGCACGTTTCACAGCTGCATGTAGTGCGGGGGTTTCGCTGTGCATCGCTCCCGGCAGCGTCATATTTACTGGTGCAACTGAGTACAGCAAACACCTGAATACAGAAAAAGCAAGCAGCTCTGGGGAAGGTGTGTTTAGGGGACTAGCTAAGAAAGGCAGCTGGGCACGGGGCAGGCTGCAACAGATGCCTGGCAGCAGCAGGAGGGAGGAGAGTGCTAGGAAGGCAGGAAGCTCACAAGCAACTTGGGGGTGATGAGCAGAGCAGGTCTGGGGGCAGTAAGCAAGAGCAAAAGCAAAGAGAAGAGCAGAGAAAGGCAGGCTGGCAGCCCCTGGCAGGCAGCAGGGAGCAGGGCTCCCTCTGGGAGAGCTTTTCATAGGAACCTGTTAAGACATCAAACAAATGAAACAGCTCTGGAAGAGGTATAGTATATTCTGCTGACAGCATCCCTGCAAGATGGAGAGCACAGGCAGAATATGCAGGAAGACCCCTGGTCACCTCACCAGCTCCTATCCCCCAGAAGCTCCAAGGCTACCTACACGGCCTTAGCTAGGATATCTCCAAGTGTACATGACGTGTGTACCTTAGTGGAGTTGCAATAAATCACAAATGCATCACTCCCTTTTGATGCGTTCAGGAAAAATCAGCATACAACAATAGAGAAAAAGGTCTCCTACACAACCATGGCTGTTGGGGAAAGGAAGAGGATGTGATTGCTGAATAGATCAGATTGCTCACCGGCATTCTCAGTGGTGCTCTCAGCCCTCCTTCGTAACACATCCTGAGAGAGAACAGGCTAAGCCACGACTCCCAGCAATATCAGCCAAACACATTTCATTTCCAAGAACATTGGCTGTACTGCTCAGTAAACGTGGGTGAGATTCCAGAAAAGTGAACTGTTTAGACATAAAATTTTTAGTGCCTTTTAACAACTAGCTTCCTTGCAGCTTGCTAACATCTACAGCATAACTTCCAACTGCATCAAGTAATGGAAAATACACTGGATGATGCTTTTTAAGTAATTCTTGAGTCAAATGCGTTATACATTTAAGCTTTTAAGCCAACAGATACACAGCATACCAGGAATGGTATCAAAATAGTGTCTTCGCAGCAAAAAAAAACCTGATGTAAACCTTATTTAGAGAAGGCTGAACTGTATCTGATCAGTGACGCTAAACCTTAAAAACAAAGCCTGCATTAACTAGTGACCCATCCAGGCCTTTTTTCTGGATTGAGATACAGTGAGTTTCATGGCAGTTGGACACAATAGCCACTCTTTTTTGCTATTAATGTTTTCATACTTCAAAATGATGCTATTTTCTTCCTCATCCTCTCTATGCACCTTAAGTGCATAGGCATTAAGGGCATCAGACACATTTTAAAAGCAAGCAAGCCTTTTTGATCACTTTTCCTTTCTCTTGTAGCCCCAGTGGTTATCCATATACTTGAGCATTTTGGTTTTCCACTTTTTTTTTTTTTTTTAATAGGTGTGAGCTATTTTAATCCATTCAATTGAAAGATTTTGTTTGCAGAAAAAAAAAATGTGTTAACCTACATGAATTTGAAATTTTGAAAAAGTCATTTAAGAAAACAAACAATTGCTTTGACGAGAACTGGGAGCCAGGAGGAAGCTGGAGCCTTCCCAAGGCTGGTTATGGGGACAAAGATCAGCCACCCAGCAGAGAAGGCTCAGCATCCAGCCAGCACTACAACCCTACACATCTGAGGAGCTTGTGAGATAAAAGGAACAACAAGAGGAGAGATTAAGTTGAGTTGCCTCCAGGTTGAACGACCAGCAACAGCCTGGGAAATCAAAATCACAGTCTTTGATCTGTCTGCTGAAGATCTTCAATCCACTTGCAAGCATCTCGTATCACTTCGCCCTCTGACCCTTCAACCCACAAACTCAAAACTTAACACCAAATGGAAGTGCTGATACACCTGGACAGTAAGAACTGGCAGCATCTTCCAGCTTGAAGTAAGGCTTGAACACAGCTGGCACACTTCATGAGTGGGAAGTGAAATGACAAGTCATTGCTTTACAACTAAGCTGGCAAGCCCTGCACATCAGGGCCATTGTTACCTTGTCCAGACACAGAAGCTAGCATTATTCGGTATTACTAACATGCAGAAACATAAACCAACACACACACATTGCTAACAGCTGAGTAGTCAGCCAGAATCTTCACCATCTGCCAACACAAAGGCATGGCTATTAACACAGAAAATCATCCAGATACCACACAGGAGCAATGCAGGGACGAGCACACCTCCCAGCCAACACTTCCCCCATAAGGCAACAGTTTGAGTGTGCTTTGAACTAATTAATCCCCATCCTTCAGCAGACACATCCTCATCTGTTAGTCAGCTCACTGATGTGCAGCTTTACATCACCTAGGATCAGACTGATAAAAACTGAAATGCCGCTTTAAAAACTGGACATACGGAGACCGATTTGTGAAATTAATTTTATTTTTGAAACATGATATCCAATTACAAATAAATAATTCATACAATATAACTCAATTAGGATGTACAACGTTCAGGCAGGTCCTAGTAACAACCAAGATCACACTGAAAAAAAGTTAAAATTAATTAACCAATTACAGTAATGTACAACTGGTCACTCAATTGATTTCTCAGCCCAGTCCACGGTGTACACGAGTTGAAAATAGTTCCTCGTACCAGAAACAGATGTACATGAATTAATACCAAGTCCAAAGTAGTTACTGCACCACATGAAGAAAAACGCTGCATTGCACGGCCTACAAGTAGTTTTAGTCCAGATGAAAGCTTGTGGACTCCAGCAGGGTACAGGTGCTTGCAAAGGAGTCTTTCACCCAACAGCAATCGCTACGTACAGATTCACAAGCTTTACAGGATCCCTGTGTGCATGGTTTCATCCACACAACCTCTCCCACACCCTAGCCATCAAACCAGCAGCATGAGGATATGCGTTACGTCCTTACCTTCAGTTGTACGTTTTTCTCTGCTTTCATTTTGGCCAAATATTTTACTGCTAAGCTACAGCTTCCCACTGAGGTATGGTTCTTGTGTGTGCAAACTGCATTGACAGCAGCATCAGTAAGCTCATAAGGTCTTTGCTGATACTATTTTTTAATTTCCTGATCTGTTCCACAAATCAATATTCTCTGCAAACATCATTTATGATGTCTAGATTTAATTTAGTCTGAAGTCCTGATATTTTTTTTAAATAGTTACAGAATTTAAAGATTCACAGCATCCTTGGAATTTCTCGGTCAGCCATTTTTATACATGAAATACGTTTTTATGCTACATAAATTCTCATGACAGAAAAAGTAGTTACCATTCCCAATGATCCAAAATTCTGCAAGACTCATATTTACAAAAGCTCTGTTAAAAATCTCCCCTCTCCCCCCCCCCCCCCCCCCTTGGGGACCCTCTGGTGAGGTATATACCCTTTGTTCTTAATTTGATCTCAGATTGTTCAAAAGTCACACACCTCTTCTCATTGCAGAATTCCCCACAGGATGAAGACTGCTGCTGCTAACCAAGCACTTCTCACAGCTCACTCTACAGCTGCCTACAGCATGTGGGACACATACAGTACGTTCCCTGACAGCTCTGTTGTTTCTTTTTACACTGGGCATAGGAAGACTAAATTAAAAAGGAAAGATACCAGGCAAATTCCTGGCTGGTGAATATTGCATCATGCATCTGTGCTGGTACCACTAGTATTTCTAATTCCCTCGTTGTCTTTCTGCTCAGCAATGCAAGTGCACAGGGTGTGAATGTGATGGCAGCCCCCAATCCCTACCAGTCTCAGCACACACTGGCCTCAATGGGAACTGGAAGAACACAGCCAAGTAATAAAAGTTACCACGCTCACCACAAGTTTAAGTCCATCCAAATATTTTAAGTCTTTCAAAACTTGAACAGTTCTTGAAAAGTTCCACAAGAAATCTGATTCCTGAAGGAAGAGTAACTATGTATACTGATGTTAAACATAAAAAAAAAAAAACCTGAACTGGAAAAAAAAAAAAGATTCAGATACACAAACCACAACTCAGTCTTGGAGCAGAGGGAAAAAATGAAAGAACTAATTCCAAATAATTAGAGTTTCATTTACACAGTTTACCAAAAAGTTCAAGCAAACCCTGAAATAATGATTTCCAACTCCTTCCTAATTTACCAAATAAATCACAGCTGCTGTACAATGCACCAAGGGACGCACACAGTAATAGTACTTCAGTGATTTATTAGTTTGCACCAAAAATGAGCAGTGTCTGTCCTGTGCTGAGTGCAAACACCTTCAAAGCCTGCTGATGGAGGACAGACATCACAACACCTCCCTGCAGCCTTGGCAGCTTCCACATCCTGACAGCTCATTTCCAACATGAGTCTCTACCTACTTGTCATTTATCACCTAGGTATCTGAAGGCATTACTCTTACATACCCAGTTCTGTTTTGCTTTTTGTTTTCTGCATTTCCATTTCAACTGTTACACTGCAAACATAACAGTTTTTCATAGACTGCAGGAGAGGAAATCCACGGTAACATAACAAAGAACAGCACAAACCCTCTCATTGCTTCTCCAAAACTGAAACACAAGGAACCTACCTGATAACATTCAACTGCTCTGAAACCACTCTCTACTACCAATGGGAAGTGTTAATTGAAATATATTGGAATACTTTTTGGAGAGAGTTTATACACCAAGCATCTTCCACAACTGCCACATCAACGCCTCATGAGTGGCAGCAGCAGGAACTCCCCAGACAAACCTTTTGCTGTTCAGAACTGCTACAGCACTACCATAATGCACTATTAAGTGAGCAACAAGACCTTGATTTTTAGCACTGTCAGTATGATACACACGAGAACTGTCTCCAAATTTATTTGCTCCATCACGAAGTTGAGGGATGTACGTTTTGTCACATTCTCATGTAACCCTGATTATTCTTTCTAAAAAATATTGAGAATAAAACTCAAATCTGAAGCAAATCTAAATGTTCTCACTGAAGATGAAAAGATCTCTGATAACTCCTCAAACAGTATTCACATATCTACAGTAAAACAGAAACAGATTCCTTCCCAAAGTAAGAGTTTTGGGTGTAGCAATTAGACAAGTAACAAATATGACTCCAACTGACAAATACCTCTAATAGCTGTTTTTAAAAGGAAAAAATTAAACCTCTGAATAGAAGAACACAAAATTAAAAGGGGGATTTTTAATGGCACAAAGGGCAGCTAGGCACTGTGTGAACTGAGAACATAACTGCTATTAGGACTTCAGTCCCCTCCCCCCAGTAAGATTTGGGTTGCAGTGAGCACAGAACAGGGCTTTTATCATACTTGTACAAACCAAATAGCAAACCCACTGTGCTGTCCAAATCTAACAAGAAAACAGAATGGGATTTGTTGCAGTCCCTCTGCTAAATGGACACTGTCAAACTTACAAAGTGTTAATTGAAATTAATTCTGAGAGTTGCACTACGCAATTCAACTACTGTATGGAATGGTCATGAACTACTTCAAGAAGGAGCTTCTGTATTTGAGAGATTATTCTTCCATTTCATCTCTGCTGTGTTAATTAGCCTCATTTATTACAAAATACGCTAACTAACACCTGCACAGTTACCCATCTTTATGCAGAGTTGTGCCACAAGCATCTTTTCATTTTCAGACAGAAATAGAAGTAACCATTAGGCACATATTAAAGGTGTTTTACATAATGTCAAACGTTTTCTCCCTCAGATTTACACAGAAAAATAGAACAGCAGCAAATAACCTGGTCCTCTGTTCAACAGTGATCTCATTATAAGCATTTTTAATTTACATAATGTCACAACATGAGTACCTTATCTTTAAACAGTTAGGTAAAAAAAAAAAGGCCCCCAGCGTTACCATTTCTTATATAGCCAAGTTCTCCCTATATACATCCAAATGTTAAAGATACAAATAAAACATTATACAGGATTTATAAATGTTTAAAAACTTGAGGCTTCAGGATCGTGGTTTCCCCAAAACAGTCAGGAAAATCCAAGAACTGACAAGGTAGCAGAGAAAACTGGAAAAGAAGGAGACAGACACAAGTTTGCTGCCATAACGTTTTACTAAACCCGCCGGTCACCGGGGTGACGGTATCAGAAATCACAGTTTAGGCTCCAGCTGAGGAACGGTGGTTTGGTGTTTGATCTCAAGCACTGAGACGGGCGATTCAAGTATTTCCTATTTGATCCAAGCTCACTGTAGCAAAGTGGTGCAGAAAGAAAATGATTATTTAACATTTGTTGCGTACATCCGATCAATGTCCGTCTGGTAGTACGCGGTCAGCTCCTTGCGCTTCAGCTTGAACGCGTCTGTCACTAGGCCAGTCTCAGGGGTCCAGGGCTCAGGGCTCAGACGGATTTTTACTGGTATCTCAAACTTCTCCAGATTAGCTACAAACAAATAAATCAATCAACCAAGCATTTTTTTCAATACAAAACGTAAAAAGCATTTTTATACAATTAATAAAAAAAAAAATGAGGATCCATATTCTCACACAGAGAAGCATATGATATTACTGAAGAAACGCTCCACAAATTCCCTATGGTCAAGGCTCTAAAAACCCCAAAGCAATCAGACACGGAGCTGCAGGATCTACCAGTGCTTATTCTCCAGTTCCCACAGAAATACTGGAATAAGCCTCAGATGTTTGGCTGTCTGTGCTGTTCCCTTGCTTCAGAAAAGCCTCAGTGCTTACTTTAAAGCCTATGATACCAAAGGAAAAAATAAAACCATATAAAATAACAAGGGTATGTAGAAAGTGCCTCAGGATTAAATCAAATATTCTGCTTCATCCATTTTAATAAAATAGCTGCAACAATAGAATCCTCTTTAGAATAGTTAGTGCTGCTCAAAAAAAAAAAGCAACACCGTACATTCCAGCAGCTTCTTAGAAGAACTCTCTATGCTCTGTGCCTTGAAGGAAGAGCTACATGGACAAGAAAATAAAACTCCACTGCACTACCGAGTCTGTATTCATCATAAGATTATGTTTCAGCAACAGAATTGTGCAAATACACTACTCCCATAGCTTAACACATTCACAAGTGATATGAAGGAAAGGTGAAGATTAACAGGACAGATCATTGGAAATTCTCCAGGGTAGAAAAGACGAACGTAAGTTGCAAAGAGCTACAGAAAGACATCATGATGCTGGATGACTGCAAAACACAACAGTGGAAAACACTGCATCAAGATGCAGAGAAGAGAGAAGAAAAACAAATTTAACCTCCACAGTGACCATTTAAGAGACGTTCTTTGGCAATAACACATTTATATGAAAAGAAGTTCAGTTTTTCGTAATGGCCAGAGAAAAAAAAGAAAAAGCAGAAATTGTTACATAAGAAGAAACAAAATATCCCTGTGCTACTGAATAATTCCGCACCAGAATAGCTAAGTAGAACACAAGCAATTAGCATGATAAAGATACAGCTGAGAGGGAAGTATAATAGACACTGAAAAAATCCCTTACTGCCATTGTGACCATTCAATGCCTCTTCCAACACAAGAGCTGACACTACCAGATGGCAGGGCTAGAATACACAAGAGGCATTTCTTTGCCTCTAACAACGCTGCCACAAGACAGAACAGATACTGATATTTATATAACTTTAAAATATGACTGAAATGTTAATCAAAAGAAGGCTTCTGAAAGCACAAGGCACTGCTTTAAGCTTAGGAAATCGCTCAAATGTAAGACATTGTATGCTAAGAGAGCCCACACCACTCTGTGGGCTTTTTCCAGTCACCTTCGTGTAGGTATGCAGCACATGGTCTAGTACTCAACGGACACACTATGGATCTATAGAAGATCCACTACCTCTTTCTTCTGGACTAGAAGCAGAAGGCCAAGATGATACTACAGGAAATCCTAAACAGCATTAGACACAAAGGAAACAAACTGCGTTTGATGTATGTACTCTGTTGGTATATTCTTTACTTGGGTACTGGCCACATAAGAAAGAAAAAAATTACAAGATGACATGAACTAACAGAGCTAACCTGGTTCACTGACCCACTCATGCATTGCTGTTTACTTTTGTAAGGAAATTTCACTCTATGTATATTCTATGAATATATAATGAGATCCATACGCACACAGAAATAATTTTAGGGCACAAGCTTATCCTTTTCCACACACACTGTCTACAAGACTAGCAATTACACGGTTACTCACCTGCCATGGCAGCCTCAGCTAGCACCTTCAGTACCTCTTTTTCCATCTCTGGACTATTACAGGTCTCTTCCCAGGTTCCTTTAAATCCTTTCTTTCGAGCTAGTTCTGCAAGCTCCTTTTGATTTGGCACAACAAATCCAATGACGTAAGCATGGAAACTGAGAAGTATAACATATTTTAGTACGAATCTTGTAATGTTGTTTTTGAAGGCTCACTGATTTTACAAAGTTGGGGAAATTGCAGTTTACACAGAGATATGGCTCTTAACAATTGACTTTTGTTCACCTGATTATCTTTCTGAAGTAGTAGGCAAATGACCTTTGCCTGCTTAAAAATAAGTAGAAAGAGAAGCTACTTACCTTACAGCAACTGGATTGCTTCAAGGTGTGCTGTCCATATGCATATTCCACTGTGCCTCATGCTCAAAGCTTTGGGGAAGCAGTACCCATACGATGTCAATGCTCCCTGCCTCTCCTCATGTTTTGCATCTCGGTATGAAGAAAGGTGTGCAGCTTCCCTACCTCAGTTTCCTCTCAACTGCAGAAATCCAGTTACTGTAGAGGAGCAGAGGACTGCAGTGAAGAGGGGTTGGAGAGCAGATTGTGGAATAAGCATATGCACAACACATCTCAAAGAACGCCTGCTTCTGTAGGGGAAGTAACTTCTCTTTCAAGTGGTTCTCCACACGCTCTCTACTGTTGGCAGTCTTTGTCTACTTCTGATACATCTAGAACATATGAATCCATTATCTCAGTCTTTGAGAAACAATGAAACGCAATTCTCCCTGAAGCAAGTAATGGAGATTTTTGAGATAGTGTAAAGCTTAAGGAAAATGTTAACAGAACCTTATGTAGCAACTCTCCCCTCCACAAAAGCCAATTAATCTTTCACAAACTGCAAATGGTTTGGGGCTTTTTTTTCCTTCCTTTTCTTTCCCTCTCTTAAATTTCCTTAGGAGATTAAGCAATGTCCCTTCCTCATCAGCTATGGCTCACTGAGCTCCAATCAGATGTTGTTCCCAGTTTTCTTCTGGACTATTTTTAAGTGGTCCACCTTTTCTGAAGTGTTGTATCCAGAACTGAGATCCTTTAATACTTAGTAAACCAAAAAAAGATTACTGTGCATCTGGCTGGTTACATATTTGATTCTGACACGTATTTACCTGCGTCCAACAGCATGCCATTTGGTGATCAATATCAATTCCTACTGAACTACTACCAGCAGATGTTTCTTTATGCTTACAAAAAAAAGATAACTGTACTCTGACTACAGCGGTCTTACAATGCAATAAATATTACGTCAACGAAGAAGAAATCACCAAGAAAATGAATAAGCATGCTTTGCTAGATTGAGCAGTAAAACAGATGGCTCTTCTACTTAAGGAATGCTTCAGATTGGTCAGACAAATCTGTTTCAGATATTTTTGAACCTGACTATTTCAAAATTTAGTTACTATTGCTTCCCAAAAAACGTCTGTGAACGCATGTGAAGTATTATATACTAAATGTGTCATTCACAGGAGTATTACTGAAACTTACAGGTCTTTTAGAAGTACTCTGGTACACTGTAGATGCTACACTGACCTTGAAAAATTAGCAAAAATCTGACAGTACAATTCTAATAATGTGCTCCAATCCTTGCATTGCAGAAATCACTATCTGTACAAGGCCACGTCTCCATCGATGACAGGGAGCACTCACAGCATGCATGTAGCTTCATGCAGCCAAATCTGAGACATGCCCACTGGGTGAAAACCATGATGAGAGCCTAACACCATAAAAATTTCTCAGTGTTATCTAGTGCCTATTTTCCCAAAACTGTCAAAACCAATGTCACATGATGACTGTTAGTTAGGAAACAATACAGAAACAGGTGAACAAACCATTAGTTCATTTTTTAATCTGTTACTACTGAGCAATTCTCTGCTGTCTGCTCCAGCTTCCTTCAATGTTAAAGTGATATCATGGAAGCCATGCTGAATAGAGTATTTTGGATCATTCAGAAGCTCCAGAATGACAAGAAAACAAGACCATCTGAAGTATGTGTATACATTAAAGTCTATACTTGCATACAGACAGGAAGAAACAGAAAATTAAGATATGTCTGTTAAGATATGTTTGAGCCCTGACATGTCTAATTTAGTAGTACAGTTAGAAAGTAAACTGAAAGCACATTTATCACTATTTTTCAGTTGTGAGTCTGCATAGTATTTACAGTGCTTTCAGGCTTCCCGCTGGTGTTCTGCATGGGTACAAGTCACTTTCTGGGCTATTGGTTTTGTTTTTACTCCTGCCTTCCTCTGAAGAACAGATTACAGCTAAATACAACAAAGAGCAAGACATGCTAGGGCTTGTCTAAGTAATAACTCTAAAGTGCTTGATTAATATCTGTTATGAAAGCAGTTAGAGCTCAGCTGCTTTTCAGATTGGAAAAGAGGGAAATGAAAGACTCATTTCTGGCATTTTTCAACAAATGACAGGAAATGAAAAATAAAAACATTCAGATGTTTTTAGTCTTCACAAAGAAAGCTATTCCATTGTATTTCAAGTAAGAGTTGGAAAAATATCCACACTTTAAGAAGCAAAACATTTTGCTTATAGCTTCAGGAAGACAGAAGAAGAACACAGCAACATCAAAGCATCAGCTGCCTCTTACCTATTTGCATATGCACAAATGTTATCTACCAGTGGAAGATTCTTCAGAGCTGCTTCTACTTTGCCAAGAGAAACATATTCTCCTGCTTGGAGTTTTACAAGGTCTTTTTTACGATCTATTGATGAAGAAACTTAGTGTTAGTTACAATACACAGAAGTCTGATGTCATTTATACTTCTCTGAGATGTACATACATCAGAAAGCAAGCTGACTCGCATTTGGAGCGCATCAGATTTACAGACTTCAATTTTATTAACTTAAAACGTGAATCACATTTCAATTCTACAGATTTTCTGCCTATAAACCAGCACCTCCTATATCATAGCACTAGCACTTGAATGGAAAACAACTAGAATTACAGAAAAGCCAGTGTTTGGCTAGAAACATACATTTGGTGCTCTCTGATCCAGACATCTAAGGCAGGAGGATGAAGCATTTGGTGACATTTTGCTATTTATTCCTAGACTAAATCCATATTTAAATAGTAACTGTCTGTTATATGACAAGACAACAATTGAAACTGAAAATTAAGCCCAAATTACTTGAGCTTATTGTATGCAGCCCAAAGAAGGCAGGCCAGGCCCACCTGGCTATGATGGCAGTCAAGACTACCTCTTCTTTGTAATACCCATATGCTTCTTTGCTTAGCCAAAGTTCTGTAGCTTTTACCTGTTTGACCAGTGAAAGGCAGCTGCAATGGGACCTAAGGTTTCGCTCATATAATAAGAGACAAGTTCGATTTCCAGCCTGAATCACCCTCAAACATCAAGAGAGCTAACTCGTAGTTCATAGGGCACCTATTTTGGCACCTACGCATGTCAAAGGATTAGGAGCCTATCTCAGGCTTGTGTGTCACCTTTATCTTAGTATATTCTTCTACTAGTTCCTTTAGAATAAAGAAATATTCTTATTCTGAAGAACGATAAGATTAAAACAAAAACTCGTTTAATTCCTGAGAACATATTATCAGAAGTCTTTACACTGAATCAGGCTCTTCCCTTAAAGGAACATAAAATCTAAGACAGCTTATTTGGCTGCTTACTACTCAGTCACAGTAACAGTAGAGTCAATTTTAAGACTGTTTTGGCAGGAAACATTTTTAAAGCAACCTTTAAAAGCACACAATTGAGTTTGTTACAGTATCAGAATTTTCTTGGGATATATCACCAGACTTTAAACTGCATGCCAGGAAATGCTTTTTTTTTTTTTTTTGTTAACTACAGCAACTTGCAGCCCTGAAAATTAGATGTGCATATATAAGTTTACCTGGACTTAAGAACTCACCAATAATTTTTAGACATCCATCTTGATGAAACTCTCCAATGTCACCAGTATGGAGCCACCTCTGCCCGTTCTCATCAACGGTGAAATCTTTTCTGGTTTGTCCTTCATTTTTATAGTAGCCCAGAGTCACATTTTGCCCTCCAATGAGGATTTCACCTCTGGGATATGGTTTATCAGTGTTGTAATATCCACCTGAGAATTATTCCAGTGAACATGAATTTAAAATGCATTCCAATCCCTATTACTTTTGTATTCAAATATCAACAAATTTAGTCAGCCCTTAGCCAGTTCCCACTTGAAAACTCAGTCTAAGTAGTTCAGTAAGAGAATACATGGTTCCAGTTCCTTCCAGCATATAAAAATCTATTTAACAGGCATGCTTGCTAACAGTGAAACTCAAATACAACGTGTGGAGGACGAATGCCGCATCTATGCCTTCCCACCCCCCCCTCCCAGGACTGACATACACAATCAGCTTCCTAAAGGCTCAAGTCAAAAAGAAAGATTTCACTTCGTATTTTAGGAACAAAACCCACCAAAATCTCAAGTTTCACATTATCCCTAAACTCCCTGAAGTATTATGTAGGGAATTCTCTACAGTACATAAAAGCCTACCTCAGAGGAAATGGTCTAAACAAACTTCAAATTTCATTATATGTGCTTAATATAGCATCCACTAAACTTCCTTTCTATTCACCACTGTTTTATTTCCTTTAACAACAACATTAGGAAGACTATTTTAAAACTTATTAATGGCAACAGAAAGTTTCGTGCATATGCTTTAGTTAAAACCTACTGAATTCAACAACTCCAAGAGTTGTTACCCTCTCCTGTAAGAATGCTGCTCCAAATCACATTTATAGAGACTGGAATAAAAGCCAAAACATAACCTAGACAAAACACTATTTGTGTGTTGATAACTTCTTCCTAGATATTTTTAAATATAAAAAATAGTTTTAAATACAAAAACTGGCTTTGCTCCCCCAAGTTCAAATGTATACAGGTAAAAGCAGGATTACGAAAAAAATAGTCTAGTCAATACTAACAAGTAGAGTCCAATAGAAACTAGCTTATATAAAATTCTAGCAAATCATGATAATTTAATCACATATAGAAATTCTCACCTTCTTCCCAGTTCATTAACTTGATTTCACAGCAAACCAAAGGTGCTCCCACTCTCCCTGTAGTGTAGTCCCAAACTACAACATCAAAAGAATTTTCCAGATTAAAAAATGAATAGAAAAAAGAATTGTCACGTACTTTGTTTACTAACTGTTCATTTATTCCTCAAGTTTAATGTATACAGCAAAACAAAAACAAGCAAAGGATATATCAAGGTAATGTGGATTAAACTCTTATCCTGCAAGATAACAGATGTCTGTATTTTAGAGGTAGCTCCAGCCACAGCAAAACTGATGACAAGCTGCCCACATGGATCACACTGCAGAAAGCATCACTTCTAATAGCACTGCATGACTTTGAAATGACAATAATATTACATAAAAAATTGAAGATTTTTTATGCACTTTCCTGGTTTCAGTCCTCAATACTTCTACACCTGAGCACCTCCACAGACAGAATTACTGGAAAGGACATCACTCATTACAATTCCACTATTTTTTCCCCCTAAACTTCTGAAGAAATTATTCCCATAGGCCTCATGGGAATATGGGAATAGACCACATAAAAACCACATACGAATGATCTGTGGGTCATCAAGGAACATAATACATGCCCTATAATCCAGCATAATCTAGCAATGAACCTCAGATATCCTGATCTGACTCCTAGGTACACACCACTGCCAAAAAATCAGGAGCTCTGATTGGTTTAGCCACCATAGAATGAGTGAAATTACAGGACTAAAAGGCAAATGGAACCATGATGTTACATGAAGTTAAAGTCTGGAACAGGTTTTTACATTCTTTATTTAATTGCTATTATCTTCCAAATGTTTCAATACACTCGCCAAAATACGATCAAATTTATTCACTCCAGCCAGTGTAGAATACTGACAAGATCCCATTCACATTATCACAGGTTTCTCTACATCACAAGTGAGAACACTGATTCTGTATGTAGGCCATCACAATGCATCAAAATTAGTACTTCTAATATTTAATTCATTTTTTGATGAAGAGAAATTCCCAGGATTTCCCTATTATATTTTAAGACATAAGCCAGATGTCAAAGATGCACAGCACTCTGAAGGACGCACCAACACTAACCTTCTGTGATTGTTCCAGCTCCAGCTGATTCAGTTAGTCCGTACCCCTGCCCTACAGGGCAACAGAAACAAATGTTCATAAATCGCTGAGTTGCTGCAGAGAGTGGAGCTCCTCCACAGAGCAGGATGCGAATTTTTCCACCTAGCAGCATTCTTACTTTCCGGAAAATAAGGCTAAAATACAAAGATAAGAATATTTATTGCCTAAAAACAAAACAAGAGAGTAACTAAGTTTGTATTTGAGATTACATTTCATCCATCTTCAAACAAACTTCTGTGACACTGAAGGAAAACCCTGAAGGAGCACATTTAAAGACTTTCAAAAAACACAGATTTCTAACTTTACTTCTACATTCCAGTTTGAAGATGAATTTTGATTGTGGTTTTAGTAAGACAGCAAAGTTTGTTTTTCTCTCCAGAAGTATTTTAAATAAACTGCATAAACTGTGTTTTATTATCCTTTAGTTTCACTGCTGTTAAAACACAAACTCCAAAGATATCTATAAAATGAAAATAATGCAATGAATGTAAATCTTCAGTTTCACGTTAAACTCCATTGGTTGTTTAAATTATATCAGTAAATATTTAAAATTGCTGCATAAACTACTGATTTGTTTCAAGTTAGACTTCACTACAAACTTGTTCATGCCTTATTCAAAGTAGAAATGTTGAAACAAAGAAAAGCAGAAATATCAAGTACTGCTCATGTCGTAAGAAGACATTCTTTGATACCATTAAAAATAAATTTAAAATTACCTATCGCAGAGTGGGGTCGTGTAACCTTTGGAAATCTGTTCCATTTTGTAATTGTAGGCCAATATGAATAGATTTCGCTGGAAAGTTGTCATTTCATTTACCTTATTCATGACGTTTTTGTAGATTCGATCCATAATTTCCTAGTTAAAGAAAGATCAACTCAAAGTAAAATAAATCATGCAACCAATACAAGAGAAAGGAAATGAACAGATGTATTTAATATATATTCTAAAATAGTACAAGACAAACAACCACTCCCAGCTGTAAAACATAGCAAAACACTAAAATTAAATGACAGCAAAAATCTGAATGGGATTGATGTTCAATCCCAGTCTGTCTGCTGTCAGCTACCCTCATCCTGTAAGTACTACACGAGTCCATTTTTCTCTTCACTACCATCTTGCACTCATGTCACAAATCAGTGTGAAACCCAGCACATTGCTAAACAACCAAATACTGTCCTTAAAAGGTTACAAGGCAGAAATATTGCCTCTCTTCCCAGAAAAGGTTTAATGACACAAAGGAAAGTCTGTGTCAAGGGCTATTTTCATCACACGGTGGCCGCTTTCAAATCATGTATATACATCATTATTATATGACATATAAAAACACAGAACCACGTGTGCATATATATGTTTTTAAAACAGTCTTTGTATGCCACAGATGTATATACAAAGCTTATGGACACACACACACACCACATTACGATGAACAGAACTAAAATAACAGTCCAATCTCCACATCTATTTAAACTTCTTCAAAGTTTATAACGCTTACATTGAGAATAAAAAAATCATATATAATAGATACTAATAACATTATGCTACCTTAACATCCAAGATTCTACCTTTTTATTTTGATAAAATTATGAAATACATTTTTAGCACTGTTATATCCTTCAGCAACTTACCGGGACAGCTGCCATTAGGGTTGGTTTAAGAGTAGTAACATCACCTTTGCTTCCTTTCTTTATTTTAGAGGACTAAAGTGAAGAATAAGTTTATTAGCAGAAACACTTCAAGAAGACTTTTAATGTAAAAAACAAAATGACACACCACATCTTCCTAATGATCATTTCCATTTAATTTTCTTATTAACAATTCAACAACCTCAGTATACCAGTCATAACTACCAGTATCCTGTTTCTTGGGATCTATAACCACGAACTGACATGAGTAATTTTTATTTTTACCATATGGGCTTACATCAACAACATACCTGGTCAGCTAATGTCTGAGGTGAAGAGTAACCAATGCGACATCCATGGGACAGGCACACAAGTTCAGCGCTCAGCTCCAGAACATGGGCAAGAGGCAAATAGCCAATGTAAATGTCTTTTTCCCTGTATTTAAGAGAGAGGTATAAAGCATACCATTAGAATCAGTAAGTTAAATTTACTTATAGTTTTTTTCTGAATACTCTGAGAAGTGGAAGAATGCCTTTGAGCTTATGAACATATTTCAAAAATGATGGGTTTTGTCTCAAAAATTGCCTATGAAGTATTGTAGGTCTACAGTACAAATGAAGTGTGAAGTTTACTCATCCCAAGACAATTAACTGTGCTAGAGCTGCACAGGCAACTCTGTGGATAATATTAAAATCTGTACCAAGCAGAAACAAACCACAGAATGTAACACTAGCTAAAGAAGTACTGCTTAAGGTAGATTTCAACCACATTACTGCAAGGCAGTCTCACAGGCTTCACATGCCAGTCTTGCCTACATACAGAAGATGAGAAAGGCAGTACGTGGAACACTCATTTAACACAGTACCAGAAGATGCTCAGACATTGGTGAGCACATAACAGTTTATATTTTACACAATAATTATACATTACACCCAGCTACCCATGTGCATCTTTGGGTAAGTGCTGGCACATACCCCAGATTTGGGATCCTTTCAGCCATTCCAGTTATACCAGCAATTATGTTGCAGTGGGAGATCATAACTCCTTTGGGAATTCCTGTGGATCCACTTGTGTACATGATTACTGCGATATCTGAGGGTACAGGCCTGGCTTGCTGTTTGTTTCCTGCAATTTCCATTGAAAAACAATTAAACAAATATGTACAATGTGTGGAAAGCCTTCCAGACTGGGAGATCTTACATGCCAACATACTATAGCAATTGTTCTAACATAATACCAGTGACTATTGCTACCACATTTTGCTTTCATTTGAGAAGACTGGTCATGCTTAAAAGGCTTTTACAAAGAGAAGGAACTTTTGTTTGAGCTGAGCAGTTGCAGTGATTGTTCTAGCCTACTGAAACAATGCTTTGTCTTCTGTTTCCTGTGCTCCTGCTGAAGACAGAGAAATGGGCAGATCTTCACTTCTCCAAAACGCCCCTCAGCTTCATATGCTTATGAAAGTATGCTGCACTGGTTCCAAGCTGGTACAAGGTAAATCTCCATTTACAAAGCTACTTTGCCTTGCACTGTCCAGTAGAGGAACAACATGCTGCTTCAGCTGCAGCAGTCAGGGCATGGTTCTGCTGGGCCAACTGGAGCTCCCATTTCCATAAACATTTAATTTCAACAGCTTTAATAGGATTAAAGTGCTTTCAAATACTTGCACTGAAAACAAGAAAATATGAAAACTGTGTACTCAAAGGGAAAGCTGCATAATGTGCAATACATGCAGCACAACATGTACACTCTACGAGAACACTAGAAGCATATTTAAGTTTACACTCACTGAACCCTGACCATGCTATGCAATGACCAACACAGAGGAAACAACACAAAGATAAAGTCATTTACTTAATAAAATGTGAGTAGAACACGCTTGAGCATGAATAATAACTTGTAGTATTCCATAATTTATGGGTAGCAAACTCAACAAAAGGTAATGTCCTTTTATTATAGCTTGCAGCATACAATATTTGAAAGACTGCAGAAGGAAAGATTAGACACCTTTACACAAAAACTGAGGGGCCACCATGTCAGCAACAAACCTGAGTCCCCCTAAACTTCAGCAGCAGATGGACTAATCACCTATAACACTCCTAAAACACAATTCAGACTATAAGTTCTGCTCTGACAAGACAGTTAAAGCACCTAAAGTTCCATTTTCCCAATTTTAAAAATGCTGCAAAGGTAAGGAATTTTAAATCAACACCGTAGATTGATACCCTCAGAAATACATTAAAAGTGACCACGTTCTATCAGATTTAGGAAACTATTTTACACTTTATTATTTGTGAAACTAACAAAATTTAATGGTAGTGATTTACTGATGCAATCTGCTATAAAATGCAAAATAATTTTCTCTGTGTGGTCTAAATAACCTGTTTTAAAATGCAACTGACCATATAAATGTGTTTGAAGTTTCTGTCCCGGTCTAAATGTTGAAGAATAACTTCTAGGATAAACATGTGTGCCGCCTGCTTCTGGAGAAGACCATTTTTATTAAAAGCATTTTACTCAGTGCCTAATTTTGTGAGATCTGCAATTTGTTCAAGTTTACTTAACAGTAAATCAAGTAGGATCCAACTAGGACAGATGGACCAAACAGAAAGAAAAGGTTACCTACCACTGTCTGCCTTGGCTCCCATAGCTTGCACAGAAGCCATAGTGTGAACAATGACACCCTTGGGAAATTCTGACCATGTTGTTGGTTTACCATCCACAGTAATAATATGTCGCAGCCGCGGAATCTGAGAAACAATTTCCTGGAGAAATTCAAACGCCAATAGTGAGGTTTGGGCCAACAGGAGAAAAAGTTATCTACTGTAAACATTAAAATAAAAGAGGCAGAAAATATTTAAGGATTTAAAGTATCAGAGCATAAACTTTTCAGGCTTTGCAGCTGTGTGGGCTAGATGCTTTCTACATTTAGATTTGTACGACTAATTGATCTTCCCATTTAGAAGTCCATGGAGAATCATAGTTCCACCTGCATATTCTACCTGGGTCAGAAAACACCATGTATTCTGCACTCAGGGCTTCACCAAATAAACCACCACAACACTGTTTCACATACACCTCTGTTGATACTTCCACACTTAGAAGTAAGTTACCTAAACTTTAAGTGCCACAAGCCCATAGATGCCACAGCATATAGCCAACTGACATGCCTCAGTAAGTAACTGACTGACTCTGTTGTACCCTCAAAAATCAAAGGTTCCAAAGAAAAGAGCAACCAAGTCTGAGAAGTCCTCCTTATGAAAAGGAGTTAAGGAACAGATAAGTTCCAGCACACTGGAGTTTGAAACAAGGTACCTACATTTCTACAGGCCCTCAGTCACCCAGAACTCCTGCTGGTTGAGGCAAGACCTCAAAACTCTGGACTACTCTTACAGGGATTTATTGGTTTAAATGAAATTATGAAGTTTACAAAGTACATTAAGGAACTTTTTTTTTTTTTTAAAGAAAATCTAATGTTTCATAAGCTTTCTCTGCACTAGAAAACAGCTCTAACTCTTCAAGCACTGATCTTGAGATTTAACTCATTAATTCTCTGCTGGAAAAGCATCCAAGAATAAACTAGGAATATGATCACAGTTATTCATATGCAGTTTATACATTCTTCTGCTCCTCCCATTTCCTTCAACAGTTGAGTTTATAGACTCTAAATTCACCCAGGAACCACAGCAGTCCTCATGAAGGTGTTGTTTCAGACAGGACTGCCGCTCTTCAATAGCGCAAATGGCTCATCCTGCTCTCAGAAGTTACTCAGGAACCTAAATCCCAAGGTTATAATTTCTTCATATATGAAGACGGATATAAAAACCTTGTTCTATAAGAAACTACAGAAAGGCAATACATCATTGTTTCATACAGCTACCAAACCTTTTAACAATAATGAACAGATATAATCAACAGAAACACTTTCTGACCTTCAATTTTGTTTGCATCAACTCTTTACTAGTGATGATGGTGGTCACCTCTGTTTCATTAAGCCCATGTACTATTGCTGCACCTCCTAGGGTAGCATACAGAGTAACAACTGAAACAAACAAACAAACAAAGACACTTGTGAATCTTAATTTGCACTTTCAAGTACAGTAGACAATAAAGGGCTGAGATTAACCTGCTCCAAGTTAGGCAAACAGTCAAAGTATTTGTCAGCTATTAAAAAGGTGGTATTTTCATGCTTTAAAAATACATATTACTTGATTTAAATACAGCGTGATTTTTCAGTTAGAGTGGGAATAAAGAACAAGTAATTTATGTGACTTTACTACTTCTCAAACTCTAGTTACATGTATTAAAACCATGTCATCCTCTTCTAGATCTACTATTGTATCTTCATGGTTTTTAATCATGCATCTGTACTCCATAAATACACTGTTTAAACAGTTCTCTTGTGTGCAGCAAAGAAACAGCAAATATTTACTTGACTTCTCTTTTCAGAAGCATTGTCACTAGCCTCAACTAGCTCCTAATAAGAAATTATCAGCAGATTAATTCTCACATTCAGTATTAAGTCTGAGATTATTGGATTCTCTCATCAATTTAATTAAGATTTAACCACCACAATCACCAGACACTAAATTGGCATCATGACAATGCAGAATGGCAAGAAAATTAAATACTTCAGAAATTGACTATTGGAAAAACAGTTTTTTGTATGTAAGAGCAGCTCATTAGTGATAGAGCGTTAAACCACAGTTGTTTCATGCTGAAAATTTTAACAAACCCCATTTCATTTCCTGCCACTTTCATGGGAACTGCATGAGACAAGGAAGGAAGAGACTGGGGAGGAAAGCGGCTCTGAAAGGAAGAGAAGAACTGCTCTCAAGGAAAAAAAGCAAACAAGGTAATTTCTTTTTCCCCCCAAGTTTAACACTAAATGGAGGTATAACAATTTAGCATAGCTCACATCTCAAAAATGTGATAGGATCAGATATCACAATTACTAATAACAGCAACACCAGTGTGCTAAGTTTTAGAGCATGAATTATCTGACTTTCTTTTGAACTCAGCACGGCACAGTAAGGAAGAACTCAAAAATCAGGCATTTCTTACAGAGAGAAGTAAATAGTTGACCTTTATTTATTTTTTCCTTGTTCAAACAGTCTATCATAGCTCAGAACTGTTGCAGGGCAAATGCACATGCACTGTGTTTTCTTTAATTTGGTGGGAGCAAAGTCCAGAAGAGTGCCTCCACTAGTTCCCACGAGCTCTCCCTCCTTACTTCAGTGACCCCTGTTATATAAACATCTCACAGAAATTTAGGCTCCCCAAGCCAACAAGCACAACTGAGATGTCGCGCTGCTTGGAGAGAAAAGTATGATCTCTGAAATAATCATTTATATAATTACTCATCCACAAAATAAATGCATCAAGACAAAAAAAAAAACAAACACAGATACACCACTTATGAGATGAAGTACTGATGTCATGAGGAGAAACAAAGCAGTGGCTGACTCACTCCTCCACACTGGCACCTTAAAACATTTTCAGGCACATCTGAAAGTAGCTCCAGTATTCCCTTCCCATCCCCCCTATTTTTCCCTTGAAGACAGCCCAAGACAGGATTACCTTTTGTGCTCACCTTTATATACAAAACAATAAAACAGTATTAAATGCAAAATGGATCTTTCAATTTCTGCTACAGAAATTGATCTAATCTGAAAAAGTAGAAAAGAAAAACAGTAGCACTAAGTTCGCCAGTTAATTATAAAAGTACTGTCCTAAAGCAATAGGATTTTTTTTTCAGCATTTATTTCAGCATAACTAGACTGCTGAACCCATCAATACCTCAGGAAGTACACCTTTACAGGCTTCAGCAAAATCAATTCTGACAAAAACACTTCTGCTCATGTTTTCGTTTTTCAGTCATACTTTCCTGAAACATAACCTTTCCTTTTTACTTTATTATTATGCACTCAGGTGTTGCATCTGCTCACACCACTGAACAACTCTACACTAGAAGAAAAATCTTTCTTCTCCCCCTCCCTATTTTTCAGTTACCAATTCCTCTCTACTCTGGCAAACAGAAGACTTACATAGCTTCAAAAGGATGTAAATATGACAATCAAGAACACACAGTATTTCTTATCTTCAAGCCACTCATATGTGCAATACATAAGAATGAATTTCTCTAATTCTGAAGTACAAAAGGCTTCTCTCTAACACCAATACAAAGCATATGAACTTGGCCTGTTGGCATGAATGCTGTGTACCTCCCAGATTTAACGTTTCACATTCAAAGAATGCCACAATGCTACCAGAGCAGTTGATGTGGCATCTGAAAACTACAAAGTGTCAATGTCTTGCCACACGATAACTTCAACAGAAAATGAATTCTATGATTCATTCAGCAAAATGACTACCTGAATACTGCATGATAATATCATCCGCCAACACAAAAGTCAGCCAAGTTCACGTAAGATGACACACTGCTGAAAAGCTAAGTATCACATCAGACAGTGTGCTGAAGTGCATCACAACACAGGAACTTAAAACATTAATCCAACAAAACCAAAAGCGTATGCATAACATTCTACACATTACATCCATCCACTCACTATCCTAGATTTCTTTTTTCCAAATTACAAAATCTTCCTAGTATTGGTAAACATACTTCACTTCTAGTGTGAAGGTAACCAATGCAAGCTTTTGTATTTTATTCCCAGGATGGCCACTAGTAGCCTATCAGATGCCAAAAGGAACAGTAAAATGGGATCAAATGCTGAACGGATGTCCTTCTGTCAGTCCTCCAATGCCATGTTTTCCAATCACTCCATCATCCAGCTCTCCGCTCGACTCATTTTGGTATTTTAACACAGAAAGTAACCACAAAGAACCATATGAGAACTGTTAAGTATTCATAACTCTACGGTTTAATCAAATAAACAAACTGATATTTAAAATGATCCTTCTCTGCTATAAATACAATTTTTGTTAGGTTTGTTTCCAAAATCTGAGAGAAGGCTGTGTAATTACTGTAACAAGGTACTAAACCAGAAGTTTCCACACATCTGCTTTTATGACCTGGCCCTTAGAAAGGAAGAGTAAACATGGCATGGGTGAGAAAAGCCCAAGGCCCACGAGGAACAGCAGCTTTCAGAGTATCCTATGTGTAAATAAGGAATGCTCCCCTGAGGATGCCCCCACCACAGGATTACAGCATACAGGAGAAAGGCACATTAAGACATGGTGATGAAATGGACAACAATCCCTACACCAAGCCAAGTTCAGCGCTTAATAGGTTTCTTAACAGGAAACTGAATGTTCCCACACAAAACCCTGTGCCAAGGCTCAGGCTAGGTAAGGGCACACAGCAGGCTTTCTGCCATAGGTGCAACTCAGACACTGTTGTGACCTTCCACATGACTGAAGTGAGGAGAAGGAAGCAGAGTACCTTTGCATCACTCTGCATGGTACCACAAAGTGAAGGTGTGCCAGGACAGCTCCAATCAGACTGCCCTATTCTGCCTCCTCCACCCTGAACAGGCTCTACTTTGCCCACCATTAGTGGTCTCACCAACAAAATAGTAGAGGACTAAAGGATCAATAACTAGGTGTTATTAAAGCAGATACTAGCAAGAAGATAGACGAACTTGAAATAGTTTGCCAAAACTAAACATGGGAGAGAAGTCAAAGCTTCTAACAAGGAAGATTCAGCACTGCTCTCAAAGCCTCAGACAAGCACTTCAGTTAAATCAAAATGCACTAAGGACAAAACAGACTATGAAAAAAGTTAACAGACAGAACAGCAAGCAAAACAAGAAAATAAATATATTAAGCTCAGCTTAATGTTTGCACTGAGGAGTAGCTTATAGCTTGGTAAAGGAGTTACTAAGAAGCTTTTTTCTAAATTAGAAAGAGCTCCCCAAAATAAGTTCCAGACTCACCCATTCATTTTCACTTCTAGAGATAACAATACGATAAAGTGAATAAAATCACAAGTGAAAAACTTACAGAATATCCAGCAAAATAAAACTTGCACAGATTGAAGTTTGACGTCAGCTCCTTAAATTGAGTCAATGAATTCATGCGTGATTTTTGTTTGTTTCTTTTTAGGAACTTGGGAATATGTACTGATTTGAGATTAGAAGAAAATAAACCTCTCAGAAATTCATTGAGCAAGATATATTTACTGAAACCGTATCCCAGCTGCAAACACATACTTCACTGAGTTGAGAAACCTGTAACTACAACACAGAGTCTCTATTGTTATTATTTTTCTAAAGGGGGAAAACCTTTAGTGTCCTATATAAACTTCTCTGAGCATGTACAGTGAAGAAAGAGGTTTATTTTTATGTAGTCCTGTTAGACCAAAAGGAATTTAAAGTTTTAAGACTGATACTTACGCCGGTAGTTGCACATGAAGCAGGCTTGTGCTGCAATCATCCACTCTGCTCTAGTCTCACAGAAGATAGCAATGTTTGTCTTTGGTTGCTGACCCAACACTGCTAAGCCATTTCCAAAATTAACAGCTTTGATGTACACATCTTCATATGAAAGCCAGGTGTACTTGCCAAGGATGACCTACCAAGAACAACAAATCCATTTTAAAAAACAAAAAGCCTTAGCGTATGTCCTACACTGCAAACTTATCCACATGAATAATCCACAGATGTTTTCAGTTGTTTAAATTTTAATACCAGTTTATTAATAATGAAAATATCCTTGCCAAAAATTACAGTGGCTGTAGAAGTTCCAACACAAATACTACAATATCTCTTTGCACATTACTGCCTCTATTTCAGTATTCACAATCAATCACAAACACAGTTCCCACCATCAGTTCAGGAACCCTAAGAAAGGCTGTGGTTATCTGACCCATATGCCTTTATTTTTATGAACCTTTTTTCCCCTCAAATAGAGCGTGACAAGTCCTAGCTAATAGAAGCCATTCTGTGCATTTGCTTTCTTAGACATTTGGACTACAATTCTTCTATACAAATATGATACATAAGTGTAGGATCTCATACAAAACTAACAACCTGGAATCCAGAAAGCACTGTATCAGTGGGTTCTGACAAATTATGAAATCCCATTCCCCTTTGTTTGTTCTGAAACAAATGTCAGGGGGAAGAGGCAATCTTTTTGCCATGTATTTTTACAGCCAAACAGAAGTGGGACAGAAGATGGGAAATTACTGGCACATCCCAGCTCTGAAAAGCTTCGTGGAAAAAGTTTAGCAACCACGCTTGCCTTCTGTATGGAAACTTGGCACACAGTAAAATTGAATTTGATTTATAGTTCAGTACGTAGCAGGTTCCTGTGTGTATCCCTGTGCCTTACAGTGCCATTTTCTCACCAAGTGTCAGGCTATTTAGAGGATATCCCAGAAATTCTCATATGCAGATGCAATACAAAGACATTCTGCACTTGATTTTCAGTCTAAATTTACCTTCCTCATCTAGCTATACAAGCACCCTGACAATATTGAACACTACCATTTTCATTGGTCAAGTATTTTAGACCTTTCACTAGACAGCATTATTAGTAAATCAAGCAAAGACTACAAAATAAAGCCAGGTCAGCAAACTTTTCCCTCGTTGCCCCATTCTGTTCTGCAGATTTATCAAATTTAACTAAGTTTTGAAGTTGTAGATAGTAAAAATCTAACTTGGACACGTAACTACACTTCTAACAAGGCTGTATTCCCAGACTTCATAGCAAAATGAATTTGAAAATCTCTTGAATTTTAACAAGTAAAACAAAATTCCAATACATTTCTTTTATCAGCACACATTAAGCTGCTGAAGTTCACTGCTGACTGAGTTGTACCCACTACAGCCTTGATCCATACTGCCCATTAATCCGAATGTTTACAAGACAATGTTTTGTTCAGTCAGAACACACACACAGAAACACACAAAGATGCTTAGAAATTTCAAAAATGTTTTCATTCAAAAATATTTATTAAAACTAAAAAATACTTGCCAACAACAGTACACCACCAAAAAATAAACAGATCTCACATGCATATCTGCTTAGGATTCCCTGTCTTATTTACAGAAACAGACAAGTAGGCTGCTCCAAAGCCAAAAGCCTTACGGCAGGAGGATCACCAGCAGCAACTCTGATGTCCCTGGAGAACCGCTGCAGGATGCTGCCATGGGCAGTGCCCAGGCACCAGCTCACTGCTAACATGTCAATGACAGGGACCTGGCACACCAGCCAGTTTAACACACGAAAGTGCTTCTGGGGCAGGAACATTTTAAAGTTTAAAAAAAAAAAAAAAACCTGCAAAATTTTCCTATCCATTAGAACTTCAATATTTTTTCAATTTTTTTATTTCAGTTTGAGAAACTTCTTCCCCCTAAACATCTTGGAAATTCTCAACAAAAGTCATTGGCTTAAAGCACTTCATAGCAACACCCCTTCCACCACTGCTCTCCAGTTACAGAAGGGTATCAGAATGCTGTTCTTAAATAAAGGCAAGAAAAAGCAGCAGGTAATTGTTACCACTTCTGGTGGGTTTACCAACTAGTAAATCAACAAGCTTTGGTCTTTTTCACCATTTACAGTGTAACATGAATTCAAAATAATAAACAGTCAAAAAAATCAATATGAGTAACACTTGTGATTCTTTCTCCCTTTCATTTTCTTAATGAGTTTATCCTCATTGTCTAAGCCAGTTTGCTAAAAAGCAGTGAAAAAAGGTCTTACTGGTGCTTTGCTTTCCTGAAACAGGGGACAACCTGTAGAAAGGGAGTAACACACTGCAAGCTGCATTTCTGGAGAACACTGGTGCGTATGAGCCACTAAAGACTTCTCTCACACAAGCTATGTTGGGTTTTACTTTGCCTTCTACGTATTTAAATTCCCACATTCAATCCCTCCCCACACCCAGTGTCTCTTTCCTATCCTCTCCCTCCAGCATCATTAACATACCACTTCTGTATACATCCCCTTCTTCCACACTCCCCTGCATGCTTTCTTTGCAGGACACAGCACAGCTTATGGTTTCACACACACTTCCTGATGTTTCAGTACCTGTCTTCAAACACACCTCCCTTCTTGGCCCTTCTGTGTAACATTCCTACTGCATAGAGCTGTTAAGTGGTAAGTGCCATAACCTTTAGAGCATTCACCCATATGCTTTGCATCTCTCAGAACCTCTCCCTGCCCTCACTACTGACACATGCCAAGAAAGCAAGTGTCTGTGAGTTTGCAAAAGAAGGGCCAAGGAGCCAAGATTATGAATAGCTGATTAAACAGATACATAAAACCAAACATTAAATCAGAAGAGACAGCACCGCTCAACATCCACTTAGAAATAGTGTACGAGTAGAAAGACACTGCCCTCTAGTGCATAAGTTTTTAAACACACTTAAACTGAAGTTAGTACAAACACTTCAATGCACTGGAAAATATTTAATACCAGTACTGCATTAATACTGGGAAGCATATCAAATAACTAAAGAATAAGTATCTGCTGCCTGGTGAACATTTTTTAACCTGGACTGTAGGGCAGTTGCATTATATATATATATATATATATATATATATATATATATGTATATATTTTAGCGTGAAGGTGCCATAAAATGTTCTGAATGGAACAGCGGGCAAACCATCATAGAACTGCCCGACCTCACTGACCATTCAGTCTGCTCATAAGCAGCACAGGAGCCTCAAAAAATCTCAACTGCAATTTGAAGTTGAACACTTCTGGAAACAACAACAAAGAACCATACACCCCCTAAAATACTGTTTACCCAGGATCACCTATGGTGTTTTCCATCATCACAAGCAACCCCTGTACTGCTTATCATGGCCAGAACCTTCCTGCAGCCCCGGCAGGCATCCACACCAGCCACCCTGAGCACTGCAGCACTCTCCTGCTGCAAGGAAAGGCTCTTCTTGTACCTCACTGCTTGTCTCCCTTGCCTCATTTTTTATAAAGTGAGGAAGAGCACAGATTTTGTTATCAAACTCCGGCCACCATAACAACCCAATATCTAAACTCAATCTTTTTCCTACTTTCATTGTTCTGCTATTTTTTGTTTTAAGTCTATGAATTTCTGCTCCTCAGGCCACTACACAGGAGTAGATCTTTCAATTAATACTATAAAACACAAGATTTCAAAAAGTTACAGATTATCTTGGATATAATTGCTCTCTAAATTAAGTTAGTATGCGAGCTTAAAGATGTAAAATACTTAAGTAACTTTAGCTAAAAATGGACATACGCTTAGTTCTGTTAGGAATCATAAGCTTTATTTTAAATTGGGAGGGATACATTTACTCAATTTAGCCAATTTAGCCCAGTGCAATTTAAGCAACAGAAACACTTCTAACAGGTAATGCAATTCAGTACACAGATCCATGATCTACATTCACATTTGCCACTGACATACAGATGACCTCAGATAAATGTAAATCATTTCTACCTTCCAATTCCTGAAAGGGAAAAAAATCAAGTGTAGCGCACATAATTCATGTATCTTATGGGAGCTGCAAAACATAAGAACTGAGAACTGCCATGTTCCTATTCAAAAAGCTGTACCAAATAAACCTTAACCTTTACTTTCACTGGGCAGTGAAAAGATACATGTTATCTTTCATAACATGTATGTTATCAAAGGAGAAGAACCCTGATATTCAGAGTCGAAGGCACCTTGTGCAATTTTCACATTTATTCACTTGCTAAAACTTCCTATGAGGTAATAAGAAATATTGTATTCCTAATGGAGGAAAAAAAAAAAGTAAAGCTACTTGCTAATTCCACAACTTGGAATAAAACAGCAAACATGGCAATCAACCACCATAATAAACTGTTGTGTCAAGCTTAGATAGAATTACCTAGCTTAGGTAATTTTTAAGTCTAAAGACTGAAAAATAAGTAATTTAAGTAGGTCAACATCAACATTCTTCAACTTTCCTGCATTCAGAGTATGTTGTTTGCATAATAAGAAAGGCTAAAACTCATAAGATCTTAAGCCTTGTGCTACCAACCACATTCAAAGAACAAAGCACAGATCACAGACAAAATTCTGATCTGTGCTCAGCCTTTACTCTGCACAACACCAACTCCTTTCTGTTTCTCATGACACAGCATCGAAGCAACAAAACATGAATCAAAGATTCTGTATACCCTTCTCACTCCTGAACAGCATTTAACTCAGTGAAAAATTAATGACTGGGAGGAAGATTCACTAACAAATCTGTAAAGACTTCAGCACAACTACATTAGCTAAGTATTATGATATTAATTGATTTGCTCCTATAACTGAATTTAAATCAGCATTGTTTAAGGGCCCCTTTATTACACAAAAGTTTTTCTTCTGCAGGAAAACCAACCTTAAACAAAAATAGTCCCGAGTACATGCAATTAATATCTAATACAGAAGCAAAGGACTAAACCCTTCTTTAAACATACGCATATTCTGGTAGCTTAACTCACTTCTTCAGGAAAAACTACATTTTTACACACCTCTACCCAAACAAATCAGCAACTAACAACACAGGCCCTGAACTTTAGAGACTATAAAAACCTCAGTCTCTTGATACAGCGGTTTTATACTGAAACTAAACCATCCTCTCTGCACTGTGATTAAAGATTAGCAGAGAAGTAGATCACCTTAAAAGAGACTAAAAGAAAGCGAGTCTTCCAATTAAAGTCTGTGCAATCCTTTTCCAAGCAAAATCCCATTCAGAACCTGAACACGCAGGGTAAAACTGTAAACCCTTAATTTACAGTTAATTTCACTGAAAAAGCACATTTGAGCATAGGCATCTACTACCTTCCAATATTACATTCAAATATAATTTAGAATCAAAGGGAAATATTTTTTTGCTCACCTAAAATAAGGACTTTAAGTTACTTTCACCAGACAAATATTTAAGATAAGTAAATAAAATGTAGCAGATTTCTTCAGCACCACCCCCTTCCCCCCAATTTGCTTCGCTGGATTAGAAATGTTGCAAGAGAAAGCAAACACATGGAATAAAAAGTTCTCAGAAGGCAGACTGCAAAAACACTTACCTTCTTGAAAACTCTTCCTGAAGGCTGGATTTCATCTTCCTCCTTCAGGATTTCACGCGTCCCTAAGAGCTTTTTGTCCTTATATTTAGTTTTAGCATACTTAAAAACTTTGTCGAGCGTATCGCAGCCAGGATATAGAACTGAAGCTAGGCAGTGCAGACTGTTAACAGATCTGTATGCACCCCCAGGCCTGTTATTCACAGGTCTAGCTTTAACCTGCTTGGATTTTGCTATAGCCTGCCTTGAGCCTGAAAATATGTACCAAGGAATGTACGTTACAACCGTGTATACCAAGATGATAAAGTTTATAAACTGCAGAAGAATGGGGTTGATGTTATGCTTCAACTTCATTTTGGCTCCTTGTGACAGTTACAAGGGAGGGTTTGAGACCATGGATCAATCTGACACAGATCCAAAAAGATCTGGAAAAAAAAAAAGAAAAATTAACAGTAAGTATTTGAGAGAGAATGTTTTCAAGCATGTATTGCAATGCATGCCACAAGTAGGCCTCTCTGCACAGAAATCAGGCCAGAAGCCTTAATCCCCAACACAACCACCACAAGCCACCCATAGGCGAGGAAATGCTCTGCTGCTGCATTTAAGGGCTTGCAATGCTGGTCAGTATCTACATTTCTTTGAGTGTTAAACGGTACAAACGATTGTTGAGGAATTCAGGACTTTTTGTTTGTTTTTATTGAAACACACATCCAATCACGTAACACTCCAGAACAAATACAACTCATTCACAATTACAAAAGATTCTCTTGGATCACATCAGAACTCCTGCATGCATATCTGAACTAGCTATCTGCACATCCTTCTACCTCCATACAAAACCTAAGAAAACAAGTTGCAACTATTTTGTACAGGAGAAGCCTGACCACGGGTCACCCAATCACTGATCACCCCAAATCCCTGGGAACAGTACTGTGAAGACGGTGCAACTTCTTCCAGTGTCCTTATAACACCAGTATACTACATTTACTTTTTTTTTTAAAGCATAGTTTATCATATCTAATGCATATAATGATGCAGCATCCTAATGTGTTCAGCTGCAGAGCCAATAAATTAGTCTATCTATCCAAAAGATCCACACAATCATCAAAATTAATTACGGCAAGTCAATGACAATCATCATAATGGTTGAAGACTAATCTCTTCAACAGCAAATGAGTTACCCATTACAAAAACAGTTTTGCCCATAAAAGCAAAGCAGTCTATAATTACATTTCACTCACTTAACTCTTCAAACACATCGATACAACTGCATGAAGAGCAGTAACAAATCAGAAAACTAATACTGATGTGTGCACAAGGTGCACAGATTTGATCACTACTATCACATGAACTAAGTCTCCATTCACAGGCTACAGTGCCAACCTCGTATCAGTTTTGCTGATGTCTTACACCACTTCTTTATATTGGGGTTTTTGAAATGCTAGTAGGAAAAAAATTTTTTCAATCATAAAGGATAAAACTTGACCTAGTAATAGAAAGAAACCTTGCTTATCACTAATGTTAGATTTGCACATTCTTCTGTATTCAAAACACTATCCTGAGTGTGTGGGATGAGAATAACTCCATCTTTCTCCACAATATTCACTTTCTTATAACCACAAGCAGAAGTATTTCTGCAAAGCACACAGATCTGTATTAAATAAAGCACTGGAGCCCTTCCTTGGAGATACTGCCTAGAGCAAGCAGCAGAGGGGGAAAGGGAGCTTAAAACCTAAAATGGAACAGCATATATATATATATATATGTGTGATTTTTAAGTTCAACAGCAAAACAAACAAAATCTTAAGTAGGCTAAAGGGCAAATTCAATAATCATTCGAAGAGACTTATGTTCTTAGGCTGTCACTGAAGGATACTTAAATGGAACTAACCACATGCCAGACAATAAGCTGCTGTTGCCCAGAGAAGTTACGTTGCTGTTGATAGCAGCACAGAACGTAATGTTTTCACACTGAATTCAGAGTTCAGCAGACAGAAGTTCACCCATTTTTCAGGAAGGAGCATGCTATGGGCATTGTGTCTGGACCAGCTCAGGGTAGAGGGAAAAAGACATTTTTTCCTTATAAAACTGAAGTTATTTGTGGCTATACAGTAGAAAAAGAATTTAACTGAACTCTGTGACAAGCAAGAAATGAAGACAACTGACTTAATGCCTTTTGGAAAATTCTTCTCCAAAGAAAGTCCTTGTCTGGAAAAAAAAGCAAGCTGTCCAAAAACATACACTATATGTTTAAACAGCTTTCCCTTTGATTTTGCTGATATTCAAACAGCTTTATTTCTGTCTGAGAATGAGAAAGAAACCCTTTCCACTTTCTTTGGGAAAAAAATAAATAAATGCACCAGGGTCTGACCTTAAGCTGTTTTTTGTGGCTTACCCGAAGCCTTGCACAAAACCCCATGGTTGGAGTTGATTTCTCTGAATTGCAAATCATTTATATTGTGTTCAGGTTTCATTGCGACAAAAGGTCTACAAATTATTCCAAATGGACTCTTTTAAAAATTAACATCAACAAAAACGAAGTTTTCCTGCTTCAAATGCTACTTTTTTATATATTAAAAAAAAAAGCCACCACATTTTCCAAGTACATTTTCTTGCCTACAAATCAATTAAGACTCATTTCTTCTCTTTGAAATCCTGTAAGCTTTGTTTGAAGATGTCCTTGAAATAATGATTTGTGGTCACCCCCTTTATACAACTACTTTGGACCACAAGAGGAGATTAATAAACTCAACGTTTTGGGGTAGGGTAGGGAATGAAAAGCAGACAGGAACGGGATCCTATGTAGGTTTAGTAAATATAGGTTAGACTACTACACTGTGAGAGCACCCACTGCCTTACAACACCCACATACTGCTCTGAAGTAACTTACACTTAGCTGCTGATAAATAAAAATACACAAAGTACGAGAAACATCTTTAAATTAGCAGCCCACTGGGCCAATGAGCTGCAAGCATTCAGGCTCTCAGGACACACAGGCATTCTGGTCTCACCTAACACAGTTGGGTGGTTCACACCCTGAGCAAACATGCAAGAAAGTTGGAAGATTAAACTACATACTGGAGGAGAGAGCTTTTAATTTATGAAAAAACACTGCTTCTCCACTTTTTCTGTAAAAAACACTTCTGCATACGAGTAACAGTCATTCTATTTATATGTAAAGCTATTTTACAGAACAGCCACCAAACAGCAAAGAGTAAAACCATGGGTTTCCTTGACCAGCACACTCAGTGCTGAGCTCGGGGCAGCACACCAGCAGTGCTCAGCACTGATCCTGCTTAGGACATAATCAGTGATTTGCCTGATACACTTCTTACACTACGGCTGTCACACCCTTTCAGTTTAGAAGCAAACTTTTGTTAAATGAGAAATAAAATCCTTACAGGAATGTGCTTACTAATTGATCTACTTATAGCAACTGCATTACAATAAAAGCACAAAATAACGAGGAAAAAAAGCCTTATGCAATTTTATTGAGGCAGATACAGGTGCAGCAGCTGAAACAAGATGTTCCTGTCTCAGTTTACTCACCAGGAGCTGTCACAGGCAACTCCGAGATACAGAAGTGGAAAATCCCAATTACACATGTCAATTACAAAATATATCCCCCGCTCCTTCACTTGTTTTGTAATATACACATAAATAAACAAACCCTTTTGCTCACCTACCGCTGCTCTTTATCCCCTTGGAGAGTCCAGGCCCACGATATGAAGTTAAAACAAAGCCTGTTGCAATGTGCAGCAGGATGGTTCTGGTTCATCCCCATGCACAGCACAACCAAGGTGCTGCAGCAGTCAAGCCCAGCAGCTTCTACCACTGGTTCCACCATTTCGGGGAGACAAAAAATACATACCTGGCCCTGTATATCTATCTATGCATGGAATAGACTTTAGCAAGAGTAATAAATATGCCTGGATTTAAACAACTACACAGAATAGTAGTCATCACATACCTGGACTTCAGTCCAACTTCTGCTACAATGTCACACGCAGCAACTAAACATGACAGAACTCAAACCCAAGCAGCTCAGAACACCCACCCAAAAACACTGAAATGCCTGTACCTGAGACTTCAAACTGCTGAGTGATTTTCTCACACTAGTGAATCTTGCAAACTAACTGATTTGTTAATATTTGCAGAAAGATTAACAAGGGTATTAATAGGTTTCACTTTATTGGATAAAATATCAGATAATGTGTAGATAACTCTGATATCTCGATTAAGAAAATTGAGAACTCAAGGCAGCATAGCAAAACACATTAAACAGAACCTTGCATTATTTGCAAACTTTGCATAATTAGCATCTGCTAGTTTACTTCTAGACTTCAAATGTTTCTTCGCTGATATTCAGCAAGTGAACTGCTAATTTTTACAAAAAAAAGAGGAGTTCTAAAATAAATTGCTGTTACTTTTAAATACTCGTGTATTCACCTGAATAAAAATGGGAAAGTCAAACACAGAAGTAGCTAGCAGCCTCCACTTCATTCCCTTGAATATGATGTAAGATACATGCCAAGGTGATGAACACTTCTAGGAACAAAAATCTAAATAGATGCCAATCTAAGTGGGAGAGCTGATAAGTTTGCTATAGCTTTATCTGAAAACTGATGTTCCTCACAGCTACCACAGATGTGTTTTCACAGATTGCATATAAAGAAATGCAGCAGTCAGGAACCCCACAGAGCCCAATGGCCCAGCTGACTGGGAACACCAAAGAGCCTCCGGCCAACATGCAGACCGTGATCCAGAGAGCAGTGCTGGTGCTAAGCACACCTTCCCAAGTCCCAGTACTGTTGGCAGGTTGAGCCTTTCTGCACACAAGGCACATCTGGGCACACAGCCACAGGGGAGTGGCACCAGGAGCAGGGCAGTTGCAGGATGGAAGCATGAGAGTGCTGGGCAGCCACAGCAGCAGTTCCCACGTGGCTCAAGCACATTTAATGCTGGGCTGCTAGTAAAAACAGAGCATTTGTTTGCAAAAGCCAGCTCTTCCCTTTCATTGTCCCACTACTTTAGTGCCTGTGTGGCTAGGAACAAGTCAGATTAGCTTGCTGATCCACTTTAAACCTTCTTGTCAGGTCAGAAGGGTGGATTTCCCTTTGTACCAACTGTGGCACTAACTGGAGCCTAGGGTATCACTGCAGGAACCTAAATCGACAGAACAGCAACGCTACAGACACCATAACAGGCACTCCTGAACCTGTACTTCTTGCATTGGCAGATCTACTAACAAGAGTTACGGTAGCAAATTTAACGGACCAAATACCTTACTACTTCTGAAGATCTCAGAATAATTCTGGTATCTCAATATTAACTGTCAAAAAGAAACAAACTCCAGTTTCCCAAGTATACCATTAGGTTTTTAAACCACAGGTATAAATTGTATATCAAAGAGCAGTTAAACAAGGACACCAACGCTGCTACACATACAGCATGTAAGAACTCAGCATAAAAATTAAACAGAAGCTTCAACATTATCCCAACTCCAGCCACTGGGGAAGGGGAGTAACGGCTCAGGCATCGCTACCAGTTCATCCTTCTCTAAATTTCAACTTACCGCCATATTCCAGTCATTTAAGACAAATCTGCTACCTACATCCACTGGGAGGCAGACTCTGCTTTCAGTATGAATGGAAAGGCACAAACAGATTGGTGTGATAGGTTGTGTTTTGCTGTAGAAAACATCTGAGTTCACTTCTCTTATTTCTGAGTGAACTGAAATGTCAAGGTGTGAAGGCGTGCCTGGGGGGGGGGGGCTCGATGAAAAACAAATGAAAAACAAAACAGAAATCAGCATTCCCTTTCTGTACACTCAGCCTGGCCATGTATTGTATTATACTCACATTTGTCAGATCAGAACAAAAATCTACTGTATTACTAGAAATTCTAGCATGCACAGTGATGTTCTCATTTACTTTTAGATGAACTGTTTTCCTATAATGTGACAGTAAACAGTATTATCCTATGATCCCTTCAAAAAAAAAAAACCAATAAAAACAATACATGGCCAGCTCCACAGTCAGGTAGGACATATTTTTATCCCTTTGTCTTCTTTAACATTTCTTTTTTACTCTATGGGCTTTTCCTACGGATAACTTTAAAGAGCTCTTTAAAGAGCGTGCAGCAGACAAATACACTTAAGTCAATCAACAAAGTAACACCTAGAGATCAAACTGATGTTATAGGCTTCTAAAGAAAAAGTAAATATTTATTCTAAGTCTTTAAAGAAGTCCCTCACAAGAAAAATATCAGGCAGATAAACTACACTTTCAGGAGGAGTTGAACCCATCCACAGCACAATCAAAGACATTGGACTGATGAAGTGGCACATTTCACCACTTAATTGGACAGGCTGAGCTGTTGACATTTTAAATACTTTCTATTTTGACGAACAAATAAATGCACAGGCCCCAATACCTTTGGGTTTTTTGCAACCTGTGTCCAGCCAGCTACAAGAATTTACCACCAAAAATGTAATTAAATCCCCAGGAACATCAGCTCTTCTCACCACACTTTCTGCTGTGGTGATTGCACCTGACCAGGGGAAGCCACCTCCTCTCCACTGGCAGCAGTATTTGCTGTGAGCTTCCCAAAGGGAACCATCACCTTTCAGCTAAGGATTTCTGCTCCAAAGCCCATCTACATGTTTCAGGCTGCATTCTGTAACAACCGTTCAGTGTAAGGAAGAGATACCCCCAAATATTAAATTATTACGTGCCTGATTTAACAACAGTTTTCATGATGGCTCAAACTAAGCCAAACTGTAACTTATAAGACACCAAAATGCCACACACAGTTCAGCTGGCACTCACACAAGGAACATTTCCCCACATGCAGAAGCATGACACTACAAACACCAAGTTGCCAGGCAGGAACGTCACCTGGAAGCTAGCTAGGAACTCTTGGCTTTGTCACAGATGCACTGCCCTGTTCTCAATGACATCCCAGCTGGCTAAAAAGCTTCCTGATCTAAGCACGTTCAGAAGCTCAAGCAGGACTCCGCAGCAGGTTGACTCAGATGCTCTGCTTTGCCCAGCAGCCCCCTGCACCCTGCTTCCAGGTATCTCTGCAGTAGACAGCACTCTTTGCTCTCAAGAAGCACAGAGCTGTTGCAGAGAAGCTTAAAATACAGACAAGCAGGTTGCTTTGCTGCAGCCCTTGCACGCTCTGATTCTCCAGGGGGTGTGGGGAGAACTTGAAATTTAAGATATTAGGATGCCTAACATATTCATTTGAAATATCCTGTTTTTTAACCCTAGATATAAGAGGGCATAAGGACCAGGCTCTACCTTAGCTGCAACAGAGCAAACAGCCTTTCCTCTCTTTTTTATAATCCCCTCCCTCTTTTTTTTCCTGAAAGCAAAGGCAGGCAGGACCAGCCATGAGCATGCCTGCCAATCCCAGAACACAAAACAAAGGCAAAACAGGGACTCATTAAATTAAATGCCATTTTATTCAAAGAGCACTGAGAAGCACTAAGAGCACAATCCTCAGCTTCAGCAACTTGTTCGAAAACTAAATTTACAAAGTAAAAGGACTACAGCGGGCTGGAGGGGATAAAGCTGAGGAGGAGGTGGTGAAGGTAATTAACCACTCACAGAGGATAATTCAAGCTCTTAGAATTAGTATACAAATATTATGTAGGTAAAGGGTTCCTGGCAGAAGGGAATTCTGTTTCTCGATTCAGAAAAAACAAACACACCCTCTGACCTCAATTACGCAAATAAGACTGAAACATTCATGTACCTGTTTTGGGTAGACTACACCACAGGTTTTCAAAACAAGAACACTGACCTTTTTTAAGAAAGAAAAGTGCCATTGTACTAACTGCACTTGAAGGAATTTTGTGTATATTCTCAGTCAAATTTATTTTGCCTGTGTTATACAGATGGTCAGATTAGATGAATCTATGTTAACAATTGGAAATCCAGAATAACCTATTAAGTATTTCTAGACCCTAAGAACAGAAATTAAGCATTTTATCTATTTCACGTGTGACAAACAAAAAAAAATTACAGCTTCCACAACAAAACCAAATAAACCCCCCAAAGTTTTATGAACAATGAAGCTAATAATGTAATTAAAATACTCACCATTATACTCAATCATTATACTCTTACACCCATACTTTAGATACAGAAACATCTACACCAGGCTAGAAGATCCATCCATTCTTTCATACCATGGACCTACAACACTGTGAATGCATAACATAGGATGTGGATGGGATTCTTCTTTGTAATAAAACTTTCTTTTATTGGTAAGTTACAGACTTTTGGGAACAGAAGTTGCCACAAGTTCCTGTGAGTGTCCTCTTAAGTTGCTGATAAAAGGCCCTAAGGCCACGTTCCACCACCCACTACCAGCCTCGGTTGGGCCAAATGTCCATGCCTGGAAACTCACATGGCAGTTCACAGCAGCCCAGCTGTGCTCTTTTGGGATTTGAACCTCATTCTTGAAAGTTTTGGACATTATTAGGCTAAACTAGTTATATGGATTGTAAGTTCTGGGCTCCCCAGTACAAAAAAAGACCTCCTTGAAAGAGATGTCCCTGAAAGACTCCAGTAGAGAGCTACAAAGATGGTAAAGGGTGTACAGCACCTTCCTTATGAGGAAAGGTTGAGAGATGTGGGGCTGTTTAGCCTTAAGAAAAGACTCAGAGGGGATCGGATCCACATTTATAAGTATCTAAGGAGCAGGAGGCAAAGGGATGAGGCTGGACTCTTCTCTGCAGTGTGTGACAATAGGACAAGTGGAAATGGCCACAATCAGAAGCACAGGAAGCTCCACACAAATGTGTGTGGGAACTCCTTCAAGTGCAGTTACGGAGCACTGGCACAGGCCACACAGAGAGGTGGTAGAGTCTCCTTCTCTGGATATGTTCAAGACCCACCTGGATGCCTACCCATGCAACCTGGGCTGAGAGCTGCTTTGTCAGGAGGTTGGATGTGATCATCTCTAGAGGTCTCTTCCAATCCCTACAATTCTGTGATTCATGAGACTGAATGTGTACAAGTCTGTGGGGCCAAATGACACATACCCCAGTGTCCTAGGGGAGCTGGCTGATGTAGTTGCCGAGCCACTCTATTATATTTGAAAAGTCATGGCTGTCAGGTAAAGTCCCCAAGGACTGGACAGAGGGAAACATCACTCCCATCTAGAAGAAAGGGAAGAAGGATGACCCGGAGAACTAAAGGCTGAGGAGCCTCAGCTCTGTGCCAGAGAAGATCATGGAATAAATGCTCTTGGAATACATGTTAAGGCACATGAGGGACAAGTGGTGATCCAAGACAGCCAACATAACTTTACCAAGGGAAGGTCACACCTGACCAATCTGGTGACCTCCTGTGACGGAGTAATGGCATTAGAGGACAAAGGAAAGACAAGTGATGTCACCTACCTGGACTTCCGTAAGAGCTCTGATATGGCCCGTCTTGAGACAGGTACTCTTTAACAGTTTGATCAACAACAGATGATGGGACTGAGCGCACTCTCAGCAGGTTTGCTACGACATCAAACCAAGTGGTACAGTTGATCCAGCAGAAGGAAGGGATGCTACCCAGAGGAACCTTGATAAACATGAGAGGTGGGCCCTTGTGAACCAAATGAGGATCAACAAAGTAAAGTGCAAAGTTTTATGCTTGGGTCAAGCTAATCACAGATATGTATACAGACTGGGAGAAGAACTTGAGAGCAGCCTGGCTGAGAAGGACTCTAGCATCCTGGTTGATAAGAAACTTTATGTGAACCAGTAGTGTGCACCTGCAGCCCAGAAGGCCAATGCTCTGCATCAGAAGAGAGGTGGCAGCAGGGTGAGGGAGGGGATTGTCCACCTCTACTCTGTCCTTGTGAGGGCCCATCTGGAGTTCCACATCCATTGAGAAGGTCCAAAGGAAGGCTATAAAGATGATCGGAGGGCTGGAGTGCCTCTCCTGTAAAGACAGGCTAAAGGAACCAAGCTTGTTCAGTTTGGAAAAAGGCTGTGGAAAGAACTCATTGGGGCCTTCCAATACTTAAAGAAAGTTCATAAACACGAGGGAAATCAACTTTTTACAAGAGTAGATAGCAATAGGACAACGGAGAACGTTTTAAACTAAAGGAGGAGATATTTACATTAGATGTGAAGGGGAAGTTTTTTTGTTTTTTTTTTACTGAGTGGTGCAGTGCTGGAACACATTGCCCAGGGAAGCTGTGGATGCCCCACCTCCCTTGGAATCGGTTAAGGTCAAGGAGGATAGGGCCCTGGGCAATCTGATCTAGTACTCGATCTAACAGTTGGCAACCCTGCCTACCACAGGGGAGTTGCAACTTGATGATCCTTGAGGCCTCTTCCAACCCAAGCCATTCTATGACTCTATGGTTCATCAGAACTATTAAACACACAGCTATAAATGTATGATAAGCACTGGTGACACAACTTCAAGTCATTTGTAAACTTTATGACAGCAGAACAGATGTAACTCGCAGCTTCCTACACATGCAAGCAAGCTCCCTGCCCAGCACTTCTGGGTCTACTGCCTTCTTCCCATGTCTGCTGCCTTACCCTCCCCCTATCCTCTTCAGTACTCACTATAAATACTCCTGAGGTCTGGATGCACAAAAAGCAGAAGCATTGTACATCTTTGTGTACAACCACTCCAACCTTTCCACAAATCCTCCTCAACCTTTGGTTTCTTCCCTGCTGCCTTCTACCTCTCACATACACAAACATTTAACACAGATGATAGACAGCATCTTTACCAAACACAAATTACACACATATCAAACTGTTAACAACTCACCACAGATGTTCTACTTTCCAACTTTTTTTTTTTTGAGAATTTAACAAAAAAGCCCACACATTTTGATTTTCGTAAGTTTAGTTTAACAATGGCAGAGCGTGCTCTGCTGTTTCACAGAATATACTGCACCTTAAACCTTGGCTTTGGAGAAATCACACCATAGGTTAGGTCTGATAAACTTATGTCATAGCACACACACATGCATGTCTACATCTGCTCAATAAGCAAGGAACCCAAGCAAAGCTTCCCCATGGACACTGAGGTTTCCCACATGCATCTTAATCACCAACCTGCTCAAAACACAGCAAGTTCTATACCCTGCTCTGGAGAGCAAGAGGGGAAAGGAAGAATACTTTTCTCTGGAAAGGGGCAGACAAGATAGTATTTCTGCTTCCCATTTACAGTATCCTTTGAGTTTATCACAGGAGAAGGAAGTGTTTTCCAGAGACCGAAATGTAAAGCAGCAAACAGATGAGGGAGAGGATCTGGGAATTGCAGTACTATTGCTATTTCACTACTTAATCAACATAAAATCACCTGTGCTCTTCATCATCTCTTCCCTCCTTCCAAGTCTTACACTGCTTTTATCCAGTAGACAGAAGCATCCAGAGTGAGGATGACATTTACACAGTACTCAGCCAATAACAGAGTATCACATTTCCAATTTTTAAGTGAAGTAGGGAAAGTCTTGCACTTAGTTACTGTTGCTGTTACTGTGAAAATCTGCAATTCAGTAACTTTTGATAAGCCTCGCCTTATCTTCCCTGCTTGTCAAGAAACTAATGAAACTGAGAAGCCAGTCTGTCCCACATCAGATGTTGTAGTGAACTAGCACGGCTCGGTAAATGACAACAATCACAAACACTGACACACGACTTCCCAAAGCACGTGTGCTGACAGACTGCCACCTCCTGCTGTGGAGTTATATACACCAAGCAGCACTACGACTTCCACGAGCTGGGGACTCAAGTGACAAGGAGACACTTGTGAGAGCAGTTCCTTCCCAAGAATCAATGAAGACTGTTACAAAACAACTCATGGGTTTTGAGCAGTATTTCCCTAGTTGACTTAGGAGCTACTGCAGAATGAGATTTGAGCTTTCTTCAGAGACGTCAACTTTTATTTCACCCGTAACCCTGGATTTAATAATAGTCATTCAGGAGGTGCAATCGGGATCGCCTGTCCAGGTCATCTCCTTCAACATCTTCAAAACTGTACCTTGAAGCAGAGTACTGAAATCTTCAAGGGCCCTTCAGGCCTTACTACACCACAAACCACCATGTAGACCAGGATCTCAGAATGGAGAGCAGTTCTTTTAACTCTAACTGAAAAATTAAACAAATAAAGCCCAGCCATTTGAGAGCTTCTTAAGATTGCCTGAAGTGCTTGCAGTATTCCTCAAAGTATGAGAAATAAACCTGTGCTGCCAGACAGCAGGCAGCTCTCAATAAGCTGGCTCAGAGACTTCGGCCACGTGGGCAGCAGCTACCTGGGACACAGGGTGACTCCAAGGGGAAGGGACTGTGGCAGGCTCCAGTTCCATCCTTAGCACAAAGCAGGGTGACCAGGGGGTGAGATCTTCCTTCCAAGGGCTTTGTCCAATTACATGTCAAAAACTCCAAGGAAGGAAACGGGACAGCAATACTCAGGAGAAGGACTGGCAAGCCCTGAGAGGAAGGGGACAATTTACTGTTGCAGGGCACACCACAGACATCAGGAGAAGCCCAGAGGCACAGCCGAAGGGCTGCACCCCACCAGGACAGCCCTGTGAAGGGTGAGTTTGCTTAATAACCAGCAGCACGCGAAATGGATAGAAATCAAAGCCAAGTCTTCTTAGTGTTAATACACCTTACTTAGTAGTACTAAGTCGCATCTTAGGGCCATATTCAGATGGCCTAAATTCCACATAAATCCTTCTGCCTCCTATTTCTTATTAGCTGGCTTTCAGGCAGCTCCCCATTCAACATCTTACGTCAATTCTCTGAATTGCTCTCCGAAAACAACTGGATTTCTCCACAGTCTGAGAAAAGTGGCCTCAGTGCAATTGCAGCCACCTGAACCTGGTCTGTAAGACCCAGCAGCAGCACACCAGGCTGCATTACTACTTCAGCCTCATCACTGTGACACAAAGCAGCAGTCTGTTTGTCAAGATAAGTTCTGATTTTGTTGCACTCCCGCTGGAACAAAAAAATGCACTTTCAAGCAAAAAGCAGATTTCTAAACAATTCAGAACCCAATTCTTCGTGTTCCCCTCTGGAATGCAACTTCATACCCAGGTCTCCTTGAACATGGATGCTCCACCCACAATTCACTCATACTTCATACTAAGCCACACATGCTTCTTTCGTCCTGACGTCTAGATTCTTTGATAAAGATTTGGTCTTTCATATGACTATAGCTCCAAGTATTCACTGTCTGCTGAAAGGAAAAGTAAAAGCCCCAGACCAGCACTAAACACAGGCTGAGATCACGGCTTAAATAAGAGAGCACAAAGGCATCACACTCAGCTCATCAAAGACTATCAGTCTTCTGGTAAGAACCCTTCATGTATTTCTAAGGATTCCAGTTGAGCCAGATCTCTTCATTTGAGAAGTTTCTCAAATAATAAAAACAATTGTTATGGTTTTATAAAAGCACCCTAAATTGAGGGCTTGCACGTACCAGCACACTCATCCCAAGATGCTCTGCTCAAGCAGCCTTACATAATTAGGACCCTCCATGCAAGGGAGACAGAGTGGGGAGACAGAAGTACCCCTACACATTTCAGAAGAGGAACCAGCACCTGCAGACAGCCCTGTCAGCTCACTCCACAGCCTGAGGCCTGGGCACAGCCACCAGGCACAGAACCTCGAAGCCAGCTCTCTCAGAAAACATCACAGCACAGCAGCAAGACATACAATTGTGAAATATCCTGTATCTGCTGATGTCAATGTTTGTTGGGGCTGAGGGTTCATCCTTTTCACAAAGGATGCAGAATGGGATGTCTGGAGACAGTATAACTTCCAGAAACAAATGCCAGCTTATTGTGGATCAAACAGGCTATTTTACAACAACCCTGGTAGGTTTACTTCTCTTCCAGTGGCTCCCTCTCCATTATAAGAAGCCAGCTGCTCTGAACAGGTCCATAGCACAGTGGGCAATGCCTTCCAGCTTCCTTGAGTACAGGGAACAGCAAAGGCACCAAATTTACACACATCTGTCAGATGTGTGTTGTGCCATCAACACAGAACAAAGCATCAAGTCTCTCGTTTCTAGGGACTCACAACCACAAACACACAGAAGGAAGCAAGTGTTTGGGTCGCAGCATTCAGCGTCGTTCACTCCCGAGGCACACACACACACGCAGCAAAGTTAAGTCCAGGAGCAACAGTGCCTTTCCTCAACTCCTCAGAGCAGGCAGGACGCGCAAATGCAGCAGTGTTGAGGTCTCACTGCGGTGTTGATGGCGACGAGCATCACATCTCAATCTGGGTTCACCCAGATCACCATCTTCCTTGTAGGACACGTCAATACCCGACTAAGCACCCATCGTTTCTGACTGCTACTCCTTACCCTCAAACGGCACGGCGACTTCTGAAATTACCTAGAAGCGTTCACCGCTGGTTTCGTCCTTTTCGCACCAAATCTGGACTGCTAACAACGCTTTTTAAAAGTTAAAAAGGGCGTCAGTTGATACGCAAGAACTTCACGTTTGGTGTCAGCAAACCCATCCCACGGGCCAGGAGACATACGCGCGAATCCAGTACTTCTGAACAAACCGCAGCGTTTTCCGTTTTCTCCACATTCCGGCTGCTACACGCCGCCGCGTATAAGGCACACAGCGGTGGGGCCGTCGGGTGGGGGGTATCGCTGCGAGCAGCTCAGAAACCACCGCGGCACCGCTCGGCAGAACGCAGCGCCCAGCGGGCCGAGCACAGCACGCAGCAGAGCGGCACGCAGCTCGTCCCCCCCCTCCCCCCACGCGGACCCCGCCGCTCGGCACAGCCCGCCCCGAACCGACACCTGCCCCGGCCCCGCCGCTCCGAGCTCCCCGCACAAAGCGCGGCGCACGCCGCCGCAGCGGGAGCCCGGCCCCGCCCGGCCCGCCGCTCCACCGCGCGGCCCCGGTACCTTCAGCACCGCTCGGAGCCGCTTAGCCGCCGCGGGCCCGCTCGGCTCGGCCCGGCCCCGCACGGACGCGCGACCGCCAGGCGCTCACCGCTCCGCCGCCCGCAGGCGGAGGGTCCCGGCGCTCCCCTCGGCTCAGCCCCGGCTCGGCCGCCGTGCGCGCTCATCCCATATGCAGCTGGGCGCCTCCCGATTGGCCGCCGGGCGGTGGCGCGCGGGGCCGGGCTCTGCGGGAATGGCGGCGGGAGACGGGGGGGGGGGGGGGGGGGGGGGGGGCGGCGCGGGGTTACTACAGGTCAAGCGCGGCGCGGCGTTAGGCGGGGCCGGGCAGCGCGGGGGGCGGGGCCTGCGCACTGCGCCTGCGCTGTTGTCCCGCGGCTGTGAGCGGGACCGCGAAACGCTGCCCTGTCACACGCGCTTTTTCAGAGGAAAAAGCACTGTTCACGTCTCTGGTTGCGTGTGGAGCCCTTGAAAGGCTGAGCCTTTCTGGAAGCGAATTAACAGAGTACGGGCTTGTAGTCCGTACACCAACAGGAGTCACCTGGGTTACTGCAAAAAACGCTCCCAAGTATTGAGAAATGAAACACAAGAGACTGCACCCCTGACTTCTTCAAAGAGGGAAAGCGTGGGCCTTTCTGCCACAGGAGAGAACGCTTTGTGCCAGCGGTTTCATCAGTAGAGGCAAAGGGAACTTCATGAATATGATGTGAATAGTAACACGTTGAAAGCAGCCCTACGTCCTGCCATGCAATCTTTGACATTTCATTCAAGGAAAAGAATTTTCATGATAACGCTACAAAGGCTGTTTTACCTAAAGGAAAATGGGAGCTTTAACGCTGGGTAGCGGCATGGGGCAGAGCTCATCTGCTCCGCATTGAATCGAAGTTGGGATCCTCTGTTCTTGTGTTTGGCCCTGGGCAATACCAGTGGCCAAGCACTATGGTGCCTAGGCAGAAAGCCTCTGAGAAATGCACAGGACGTACAACTAGAAATTAAACGCGGCCATTATTAAACTGCTAGATCTGAACACTATTGAAGTATTCAGTGAGACAGCAGCTACATTATCCAATTACTCCATCCCATGTGCAGGACATGCATCACAGAATACTTTTTGTGTCCGCAGAATCTGTCCAGTGTACACCATATCTTAAGATTATTTAGATAGGACTCAGCCATTCAAATAACAAAAGCACTTAAAAGAACTAGATCTTGACAGGGTCTGAAGCTTTCGGTCACGAGCGTTCAAAACAGTTTTTAAGGAGTTCAGATTAAAAGGGCTGAACTGTGTCCGATTCCATTACTCTGCAGCAACATTCTTTCAGCTGCCCTCTGTCCTGCTCAGTGCTGACGGCTGCTGGAGGCAGAAGTCCAAGCTAGATAACTTGGTTCCTGCACACCTTGCAGTTCCTCGTTCACAGTTCAGCATCAGAGGTTTAAGATTATCTGCAGTCCCTGCTCATTAAGCAACTTTGGAGTTAGAGACACCACAGGTTTAAACATGCACATACACATATATATTTTTATATAAGACAGAATGTAGAGTAAAACAGATTCCTACATGTTTTCAGCATTCTCTTGAGCCTCTTTACAGATTCCTGATGTTTAACATCTAGCACAGGCAAAGTTTTTATTGTTTTCACTGATTTTATCATACATTTCAGCTGAAACAGTTTGGTACAGAGAAGGATAGATGTGGAGGGTTTGGAGGATATCAGTGTAAGAGTGTTTTCCACCGTAGCACTTCTCTTGTTCAACTCTATGCTGAATACCCCTTAGGAAAACTAAAGAACTCAGGGATTTATAGTAACCCAGTGATCACATACAGAATGACTGATAACCTGTGTTTCTAATTTGAAATTCAAACTATAGAAGATGCTGTATAAGACACAAAGTGACACTGGTGACTGTGGGAGGTTGTGACCTTTTGTGTATAAATTATGTACAATGATAAGAACTGCCAAGTAAAAGTATTAGCCAATTATTTTTTAAAAGGCACAATAACACAATTAAAGGCAATTCAAAAGTTTTTGTGTCACCCTAGAGCATTCAGGCAGTTAAGGAGTAGCTGCAAAATCATTAATGGCTGCTACAGATTGCACTGATGTATTCACAAACGCTTGTTTATTATTTTTAATTTCCAGTCAGCAAAACTCATTAGATATTCTCACTTTTGAAAGTTCCAGGCATCCAGTCAAGGGGAAAGGAACACTGCCATATGTTTTGATCAACAACAGAGGATGAATAACAAGTAGTAACTAGCAGGGAAGACTGCAACTGAGCTTATGAAAATACTGATTAGGAAATGCAGTCAACTGAGTCATCGTGAAAGAGAACAGAGAACCAATGTTTTCTGGTTAAATATGGCCAATTCTAACTCGTATCCAGTGGGAATTAATGAAAACAAAGAGCTACACTGAAAGAGGAGAGCCTATGAATGGGTAAATGCGTGTGGAAGGTTGGCATTAATCTTTGATGAGCAGACTGCTGTGTACCGATACTGAGGAAGAAGCCAGAGGGGAAAAAAACAGTGTCACAGATATAACAGATGTGAAAGCTTTTAGCTAAAATTCCCTGGAGGGACACAAACAAAATTAAGCACTTCAAGAAGACACATACATTTAAACTAAAACCAAGCTGACTTCTTACGTGGAACAACAGAGACAATTAGAGAAGGACTCGGGTAGGACAAACCTCTTGGTCTGGACAGAATATTTTTCTTTTGTATGCCTTCAAACTTGTGAAAAATAAATGACTCTATAATTAGTAATCTTTCTCCATGACTCACCACATAATTAAGCACGACAAATATATACTCTAAATTAAATGGGCTTCAACTAAGAAGAAGATAACGTTTTTAAACTGTTTGCTTGGAATCTATTTGGTTTTAGCTACAGACGATAACCAGTTTAACAAAGGGGCACTTATCCCCTGATTTTTTTAATTAAACAGTCAAATTGGCATTGCAGCATTCTGTCTCTAAAGATATCCTGGTAGCTTGGTATTCCAAATGCCCTCTTAAAACAGGGAGAGGATTGAACTGATGGTGCAGGAGAGGGGAAGCCAGCTGGGATGGGGTTCTGGCAGCACAGACAGATCGTGTTCCTAAGGCCATCATTCCCAGAACTGTTGATGTTGGGGTGTTGTTTTAAAAGATGGATTGTTGTTGTTGTCATTTCCTAGAAGAAAGATTTCTGTGCTGAATAGTCTGCACGTACGTATCAGTCCACTTGACTCATTTTTATCCATGAAGCTTTTTGCTTCCAAATAAAGGAACAAATGAGTAAGTTGCTATGCTTAAATTGGAAAGAGGCAAAGTGTGGCATCGTACCTCAAATGATTAATTATTTAGTAGAACATTTGGTATTGTGGTCATAGCCAGAGCTGATAAGTACTGCCACTTTTCACAGAGAGAGATTAATGACATTAATAATAGGGTGATCAAGGCTGTAGTGTAAAATCCATCATCACTTGACACAGTTCAGCTTTGTAAATGCTTGAGTACTTCTTTAAATGCCTCCCTTATATTTTCTATTACTACAAGTCTATTGCCAACCTACCGCAGTAAATCAGGGTGCCTTGTAAGTATTAGCAATGTGATAGCCCCCTCCAGACTGAAATTTCCAGCTGGGAGAAAGCATGTAGATCTGTACAAGAACCCGCGAGAAGCACTGTGTAACACCATGTGAACTGCCATGCTATGAGAAATTGCATCGCCCACGGAAAATCAGAGACAGGATTAAAAATAGGTTTTATTTCTGCTCCTGAACTTTCTTTCTCGAAAGCCTCCTGTCATTTTCTAGGCCACTGAAACTTTACAGTTGAGCTGACAGCACCAAAGGCGGCCAAGAGGAATCAAAAGCATCTAACAGTGAACAGTGACTCCAGCGTGCAGAAAAAAAGGTGATCCTTACAAGCTCCAAAGACATCAGCCATCAAACTGACCAAGCCCAGGTCTGAGCCTACGGCCCATATTTGAAGTCAGAGGAAAGGCAGTTCCCAGGACAGACTTGCTTTCTTCCACAATTTTGAATGAATAAGCGCAGTAAAGCAGCAGTGTTACAGATGGAGTTGATGATAACTCGTTTGTAATGAGCAAGTGAAAGCTACAAAGGCTTCTGACATTTTGCCTTTATTTAGTGGGTTTTCTTTAGTCAACTACCATGCGATGTTTTCGTAAAGCAAAAAACATTTTGCAGCGCAAGATTTCAACCAGGAAAGAAAAGTGGCCAAGAGTTTCCAAAACAGGAGCTTAAATTCAAGCTTTTGTGCAAGTCAAATATTTTGGGTTATTTGAGAAAAGTAATTGAGGAGAACTACTGAGTACTTCACAGTCTGGGAAGCACTGTAACTTAATTATGATGTGATTGGGGAGAACATCCCCCACTTCTTTGGTCTTCTCTGCAAACAGAATCCTCGATGTAACCCTCTCAGCACGTTTCGAATGTAATTCTTTTCTAAGTCTGTGTAGTAGTTTCATTACAGAAGCCACTTCTACCCCACCATCTTTATATAACATTGCTTCAGATGTGTAAATATGAGGATCCTTACCAACAAGAAAAATTCAAACCTGAAAAGCAAAAGAAGGTGAATGAATACTTTTCTTTCTCTGGGATATAAGGTGAAGGTAAGAAACAGAGATGCTTTGGATGGAGCACAACAAATTTCAGACACAATCTTGTGGCTAAGCGTAATAGCAGTAAGTTACCTTATGGTGAACTTGGTTATCCTGGAAATCAATACAGATCTATAGAAATAAGACTAAAAGGATTTAGAGTTCTGCCTAAAGCAAGCTGCAAAGTCATTCAGGCAATGGATTTGTGCAGAGTGAGTTCATCAGGATCATCTAATTAGAGAGAAATTCTTCCTGGAAAAACAAGGACTTCTGTGAAAACAGGCTGTTACCCTCTTGTAGTGTGTAAGAAGCAAGTTTCCTTTAAAATGGAGAGCTATTGCAGCCTGTAAAACTCGAGTGTTTGATGACTCAGACACTGAAGTGCTGCTGATCAATACATACAGGGTCTGACTATTCAAACCGCACTATGCATTCATGTATGAAATTGATTTTGAATCTAGAGTTGTTTGAATCCTAACACGTGCATCTGATTTCACTTTGGCATAACAAATCAATCATTTTAATACCCATGAAATTTAGCCTTCAAAAAATAAGCTCATTGAACACACTTGGGTTTCCTTTGTAGTGAAGGGCAGCACTGCTACAATACAGCTGTGAAACTTCAAAAGGTGGGCTTTCAGTGAGCTGAGTACAGGACGGAGCAGCCACCCTCCTCCTTCCTGGGTCGTGGAAAGTAAACTATGGCACTGACTTGACGAAGCTCGACTAGCAAATCCTACCCTAAGTCAGGGCTACAGCAGAGGTGTGCAGTTCTGCAGGCTGTGCAGAGCAGCACTGATTGGAAGCCAGAGAGGAGCTGGAGCTACGCAGCAGCAGAGCATCTGACCTGAGATGTGCTGGTAGCAATGGGAGAAAAAAAGAGTTTGCTCTTCTAACCTGACTTATGTCATTTGCACATGTGTAAATACAGTGATTATTCAGGGACATACACGTCCATAGGTTATTCTGGGCAGCGTTGAGCAGAATGTCAGATCTGCTCAACTCTACATTTACAGAGCTCCCCACTGACTGCCTCAGACAAATGGTTCAATCTGCTGCTTAAGGGAACCTTCGCTCTTCAAGTTACTCCTCAGTAATGACAGCAGGAGATGTATTGAAGTTTTGACTGATAATGTGTACTCCTTTGCTTCACAGTGATTACTTGTGATTGAAAATCTGGTACCAGAGACAGCAGACAATGAAACAGAACTTCACTAGCAGATAGATTTTCTGTGCCTCATGAAAATGACCAAACTTAATACATTTTAAGGTTATTTTTCTGCAGTAGTAGAAGGGAATCACTGTTAATAAATTCTCAGTCAATGCCAATATGTACACATCAGCATTCTATACTATATTGTAAAAGCATATTAAAAAGCTGCTAATACAGAGCCAAGTGCTGGCAGTAACAAGTAAAATCAGAATGTACATATATTAAATCAAAAAAATACCAAACAAGAAAATAGAGAGTCACAGGAGGATTTAAGATAAAAGTCTTATTCAGGAATTTATACTAGAAGGTGCAGTAATGAAAATATGATTTTATAATCCCACATCTTGGCATTACTCTGAAGTAAATCTGAGAAGGCATAAATAATAGAAGACAGATTGATCTCTTAATGATTAAAGTGACACAACACTCCAAGTTCAGATGTAGGGTGGTTTAGGTTTCAGGAAAATAGGTCAGTAATGTCTGAGAGCACATGAAGAACTCATCCTCTCCTGACACAGGAAAGGTCTAAGGATTATGAGGATTAAGATTAAGGCAGACAATTCATGTGTGAGGAAGACTACAACCACGCTTTCTTAGCAGCAGATAAACGAGGACACCCACGTACCGTGATCTGCATCCCAAGAAAATGTTTGCATTACCAGCTAGTGAATCAACGTGTGTTCTTCAGAACACTGCACAATGTACCTCCTGTCTCTTCTGATATTTCCAAGGCACGAACATTTCTGAGAAATGGAAGTTGAGTGTGTGATTATACGTATTACAAATCAGAAACAACAAATACCTTGTATGTTTTTAAGGATTCGTTTCCCCATATATTTGCCTTAAGAGAACAAAGATTTGCAGGAGAACATCATTACTCAAAGAAATCTAAAGTCCTAAAGGGGTGATCCACCTTAAACATGAGCTGTATTTCCTGGATGCTGGAGATACCTAGGCCAAGAAGTTCTAACCCTGGTCCAAAGGCACAGTGCTCTGGCAAGACAACAACAAACATTACTTTGTCCCCTCCTAACTTTTAAGTTGCTCACAAAATACATTTTGTGCTTGTCTTTAGACACACAGCACAGACAAGGAGTTGTGTTCCTCTGCAGCCAGCTGCCGTGTGACAACAGGTATTCAGAGACCTTCCAGAATGCAGCAGATGTGGTCTGAGTTTATTAGCCTTTCACACTATGACAACTTGGGAAGAATTGAACGTACTTTAGCTAGTCATCACCCAGTAACTAACAGTATCTTCCATTATATCTGCACTTCATTTCACGTTATTTTGGTTGCTTTTAAAGACGCTTTGTCTCATCTGTTTCTGTAGTTGAGACAAAAGTTTGGAATTTCAAATGTTCTAATTAGCACAGCTCACCCAGGTCATGTTCTCACTCAACCTGTTCTGCTCCTGGAAGACATTCTGGGAGAGATTACAAAGCTCAGTTGCACCTCCTGAGTCAGCTGCCTCCTCTTGCAGAGTGCGACAGAGCGCAGTGAACAGCGCTGTTTTTGCTTGCAGTGAGGTACTGGGTAGGGTTGTGTGGTGACTGCTTCCTAACCAAGCATGGATGATGTGTTCTGGAGGCCGTGACAAGAGTTTTGTTGACTCCTTCCAAATATGCACAGATGTAAAATCTTGGACCTGATAGAAAAGTCATTCTACTCTTCTGTCTCCTGCGTTAAGGCCATTTGTTTTGTAGTGTTCAGGCTTCTTACAGATGGCTGCAAACTACACGGCTGTTTTAGCATGCAGGCCTCCCAGAATAAACTAAGACACCACTTTTTCCAAGGCTGTAAGTCTGTAAAAGACAGCAGTACTCTGATTCTGTAATTAGTAGTGACGCACATGCAATAGCGAACAACGAATGCATCCACTAAAAGTGTGTGGTGGAAGATCTCATGTGTGTGTGAACTCTGGATGCCTTTGGGATAGGATCAGCTGGAAGAGCTGTCACAAGGTGCTCTCTGCTTCGTTCCTGCTGAGCCAACTAAAGCATGGCAGACCACGAAGAATGAATAGTTATTAACAAACTTAGTTTTAAAAAACCCTACGCAGGTATCTCCTTATTTTTCTTGTGTTAAAAAATACTAGGTTTTATAGCAGCATAAAATATTCCAAAGAACGAAGCAGAAAATAAAGGTGATTTACTGAACTATCTTGATCTCTGTCTTGAAGTTTGCAACATCAACACACGAACCCCGGAGACTTTATTATTACTCCAACTCCTTCTGAGCACACAGCACTGAAGGCAACAACCAGCAGCATAGCAACCGTGCTATGAAAAGAGCTGTTCTCTTTTTAAGCAAGAGAAAATGCAGCTTGCAGTCTGACTAGAGAAGCTGATTAGTACTGTTCTGCAAATACACAAGAAACCATGCAGCATGGAGCAGATTACACCCCATCGCCCTAGTGCAGCAATTTTATATTTACTGGAGTAATACTGAGTAGCCACACTCCTCGTTCTAAGGGCCCAAATGAGCTCCCATCCTGCTGAAAAACATCACCACTGCCAAAGCACTCAGTCTTCATTGAAAAAGAAAAAACAAAAACAAAAACCAATAAATAAGACTTCAGTGCTTATATAAACAAGGTCTGAAGTTCTGACAGGCTCAGAATGCAGAATGGAAAGAATGCAATCTTAAACACACTACTAAACTTTTTCAGATTTTTTGCGGTGCAAGTAAACATATATTTCTTTAATTGCAGACTTACAAAGTGGCTTTCAGAAAATTCTTACAGCCCACAGAACCCAGTCCTTGATTTAGGAAATATATCTATGCGATGATATCACGGGAACTGACTAACGTAAGTGCCAAAGAGGCCGTGTTTGAATGCCAGCTGAGCAGCCCCGCAGCCGTGCCCTGCTGAAAGCACACACAGCAGAACTGCCGCTGGCGTTTCCAGAAGGAGGTGTTATGTTTCAACAATAGCTCTTTTGAAAGAACACAGCAAAACTGGTGCCAAGGAAGGAGAGGCCGACAACCAGGTACCCCTCCTCTTTGACTGCACTTTTTGGGTTGCCTGAAAATGCTGCTTCATCTTCTGCCACACTTTTCCCTCTCTGCAAGAACTGCAGTCCTCGCAAACAACTCACTGAACGGATAACTCAGATACATGTAGCTCAGCTGCTGCAACCTCTGCTCTCACTCACCTTTGCCCTTTTTCTTCGCTGTCCCCCTCGCTTGTTGTGAAGGCAGCACTGCCCTTGATCTCACAACAGTTGCACTAGGCTAGGATCAAAGTTTAGAGGTCAGCAAATTAGCAGGGAAGACACCAACCACAAGGAAAAGGCATTTTCATACTTGAAAAACAACGTGCATGCTTCTACTGCCACGTAACTGAAAACAAGGTTATGGGCAGACACATGACAGTGAGTAACAAGGGTGCAGATCAGCAGCTCTCGAGTGCATGGAGACATGTCCATGCCAGCAGAACAGCTATAGTGCAAGGACTCATCACATGCCTTCAGTGCCACCTCCCCTCTGCGTCTTTATTTGTCCTTGGGGAGCTAAAATTTCTAAATTAAATTTTAAACTGCAAATGTCCTGAACTGACACGGAAAGCTGGATGCAATTTTTGGAAGCTCATGCATGCACATCTCATCTTATTGGCACTAATTATGGTAATAGCCCCTCTTCACAACAGCTTTAATGACCACAGCTCAATGGCTGCTCTCTGCCCTCGGCTCTGCTGCAACATCCTGCCATACCTGGGTGGCTGGAACTGGGAGAAGAGCTACGAATCTATCCCAGCTCCCTCACTCTTGCTGGTTTGCACTAGTTCTCACTGTTGATCTTCATTCGGTCCTCCAATTGGTGGCGGAAAAATGGGATAATTGGCCTTTGATGTCACTCAGGGCAGTAATTCCCTGCTCTCTGGGACCCATGAGCAGAAAAGAACACTTCTCTCTGGGATCAGTGGAGGCACTGCTGCTCCCCTAAGCCAGTTATTTTAAGTCACATCTAAACACAGTTATCAGCTTAAGATCAGCCTTTCTCCCCTGAAGCAGGTTCAATTAGACGCAATGCAAGTTAGCTAAAAAGCACAGTTACACCCTTCTCAATGCAGACACATTCCTGCTGGCCTCACTAGATGCTGGCTGCTGCTGAGCAAAGGAACACGAGCAGACACCTGTGTGAGGGATGCACCCCATTGCCGGCATGGCCCTGCTGACACGTGGGCACGGCTGTGAGTCAGCACCGTGCCCTGTGCCCCTGCCTGCCAACAGCGCGCTTGCTACTGGTCTTTCTGTGCCTTCTCTCCAGCTCATCCCCCTAGTGAAAACAAACCGGAGCGCAAGCTAAACAGGCTGTGCCACGCGGCTTTCCCTTAGCCTGTGCTGCAGCTCCTCATCCTTCTGGCACAGGCTCACATCTCAGGCTCCGTGCAGCTCCTCCCCCTGCAGAAGTTGGCCCATCTGTCCCCTCAGCCATGCTTCTGACACAGCTCAGTGCCAGAGAGAAACAAGACGTGGCTTCCCATTAGGGAAGAGACACAAGCAACAAGGAATGCTTGTGAGAACACTTGGGTGCTACTGAATTTGATCTGGGCTGTGGTCAGGCAATGGCAGTCCCGAGGCTGCTTTATACAGCAGTGAGTTGGGCTGCAGGGACCTTGCGAGAGAACCAAGACAGCTGACGGAAAGCCACCATTTACAATTTCTCCCTTATTAGGGCTGGAAGTTAGCTACCAAAGTTCTGTCATTTCCTCACATACATGTATGCGTGTGTAGCAGTGCTGGTGCTACATCAAACTCCAGTCCCTCAGTGCCGCTCCTGCTCGGAGGAAGAGCTGAGCCCTGTGTGGGGCTGGCTGTGCCCAGCTGCTGCTGTTCACCTCACTGCTGGGGTCGGGAGCTGCAAGAAGGGGAACGCATCGTGCCCGACAGTCTCTCCTTGAGGAGCATCTTAAGCCAGTGTCACACTCTGCTTTCTCCAGCGCTTACCATCAGGCACTAAGAAATTCTACACAGAAAACACAGCAGTAAGGTCAGGCAAAATTGCAACAATATCCTTTAACTACTGAAAAGGACACATCACAGATAATATCAGCAGAACTGACAGCAGTGCCAGATAAACTCGTCGTCACCGACATCCAGCTGCCACTGTGAAGCACTGCAGACAAACTGGACAAGAAACCTTTTAGAAGAGAGGATTTCCATGCATCTGCCCTTTTCCCCACAGGTTCGGAGTGCCAGCCTATCAACATACAGGATCTGTGGAAGAGATTCTTGCAGAAACAGAGCAAGGCTTTAGGATTCCGGCTGCTGAAACTGTTGGTTAAACCTGAAAGTCATTTTATGTTAATTCGTACTTCTGGTTTTGTTCTTTCACGTGGATCATTTTCTTACATAGTTTGCTTTTTACTAATGCTTTAACTATAAGCAATGTGTTTCATTTTCCTGTTTCTTAAGTAAAACATCAATTAGGGGTTAAGCCAGCTTTAAAAACAAACATTGCCACCCAAAGGAGTACCCGGGAGCTGTCTCTCCATGCAGGTAAACAGCAATACTGAAAGAAGTTGGTGCCTATCACTTTCTGTTTTTACCTCCTCCGAATCATTCTGACAGCACACCCACACTGAGATAAGGATCAGAGCTTTTCACACCCATGAGTGGTTTTCTTCAAAGGGAGCGGAGCTGCAGCCTGCTGCCTGGCGGGGCTTCCAGCGCTGGCTTGTGAAGGATGAGGTGCTTAGGGCTCGCTGGGATCAGGCCCCCGCAGTACCTTATTGCCCTCTGCTTTTACACCAGGACAAGGGCCCAGGCTGACCCTCTTACAGCAGCGTTTCACATGGCCACTGCCCATTTTCAGAGAGGAATTAGGACCGAGGTTGGCACAGCACTGAAGTCCACCACACCTCGGGCAGCTGAGGGCTTCTGCAGTACACGTGTCCCCAACTGCTCCTAAAACATCAGGATTTGCACGGAGCCGTCTGAGCGGTGAGAACACTTCAACTGCTTTGCTTTGGAAAAGGCCATCTCCTAAAAGAGTGCTTCCTGAAAAGCAAATTGCTCCTGAGAACATGATCCTGCAAGGCTTGCAAGTGGACTCCAAGTGTGAAAGCCGAACAAACAAAACCCACATTGTCTGCAAAGCGGACTGGGTCAGCACTTTTCCCTGAAGCCCTACAAATTCCAGACAGCCTGGCAGTTACTTCTGCCTCGGGTAAATCTAGAACAAGCTTCATATGTAAGACCCTGGATACCTGACTAGATACTGGGGGAATTAAATCTTCTCAACTTCTTCTGCTGACTCCAAGACCTTTTCCCCGACACTGTGTGCTTCCAAGGAAAGAGAAATTACTGCCGTCAGCTGCATTTTGGCCTGCCTGCTGTGAGTCTGATCCAAAGCAGATCTGTATTAGCAGCACAGAAGAGCTGCGGTACACCGGAAAACAGGTAGGATTGGGAATGGAGGCATCTTCTCTGTAACTGTTTGGATTCAAAGAGAGCTGAAGACAGCAGTGCCCACAATGCCCTTCCAACGCACCTGCAACGCACTCAGCACACCTTACCTCCTGAAAAAGAAAAGGCTTAGCTATTTGAGCTGGGCTGTGTAGCCCCTTTTTTTCTCTCTCTCCCTCTCAGTGTTGCTTCCTTCTGAAATCTGAGCTCCATTTCCCCCTGCACAGCCTCACACCACGCTGTCCTGGTGCTACACGCACTCCGCACTGCCACAGACAGGACACACTGAATTCAAATGCCAGAAGTTGCTAAAGCACTTATGCAAGTTAATTACTGTGCCTGTTTAATCCCACATAATGCAGATTAGCGCTGTCAACTACCGCTCGAGAGCGGTTGATGTAACAGGCCGGCCCGCCGTCAGCCGCACCATCTCCCACAGCTGCGGAACTGCTGATCCCAAAGTTGGGAAATGAACGCCGAGCAGCACTGGGAGTGGGGCCCTCTGGCACCATCTCCTGGTCTCTGCCAGGGGGTAGGAAGCTGGCACGAGAGCTGGGCATGGCAGAAAGGTGTAAAAAGAGACCGCTCCTTTCAAAATACGGTGCCTTCGATTATCGGCTTTGATCCCGTGCTCTGCTTTGGAACGTGTGGATGAAAACCTTCTCGAGAAGAGTTCAGGAAACAGAACCATTAAAGTGTCTCTCATTCAGGACAGGAGCCAGAACCAAGCCAGGCCACTGCTGGTGTATGGGACAGAAACACCTCGGGCACTCACAGCAAGAGGCAGCCCGATCCGAACAGCACCTACACGGGAAGGGGCGATGGAAGGGAAGGGCTGACTGGGAACTTCAGCTTCTCACAATCTGAGTCAAATCTAAAAGGATTAATTCACAGTCGTTACTCCAGTGAGATGCCCTTTGGCATTAAAACGTGTTTATACAACACCTGCTTATTCCTCAAAAGATGCAAATACAACGTGTCCAGATACACAGTTTCATGAGCTAATGACATGTCATGCTTCAGGATTTCCAAGAAGGCTTTTCCTGCTCTGACAGGGGAGCAATACGAGTTATCCTGACTCCAGGTGCGTCCACGTGACACCACTGTTAGCTGAGCTGCTGTAATAGCACCCACTTCCCAACCCATGTATTATTATAGGTAAGCAAATATCTTCCACCTAAGCAGATTTGTACGGTCAAATGACAGCCATTCCCATGGCCGGTCCGTGGCTGATAAAGCTTTGTTCAATGAGTTAATAACGACAGCGCTTAATGCTGTACCACAGGGCTTTGTACCACCGGCTGCGAGCCCAGGCACAGGGCGGCACACTGCCCCAAAGCACCCGTGCCTCTCCAGGCACACGAGCCGAGCCCTCAGCCCCTCGTTCCCCGCAGCCGCCATCGGTCCTCCCGCGCTCGGCCCGCACCGCCCCCGGCCGCGGCACTATAGCGCCCCCCGGCGGCCGGGAGCAGCGCTCAGCCCCATTGCTGCACGCCGCGCCTGGGCGGGAGGAGAGGGAGAGGAGCAGCGGCACGCGGAGGCTTTGGGGACCAGGTGACAGCACTCACCTGCTGCTACAAGCAGCTGCGATCAGGATTTGTGTTTCTGAAGCACTCCAAGACGTATGAAGCTGTTCTCCATTCATCATTTCTTTTATCTCCTGCTTTCAGGTATCACTCCTTTTTATGAACTTCAGTAAATCTGAGATGTGATGTTGAGGATAAACTGTAAGAAACTTCGTACTGACGCACACACAGAGGCATAACAAGACTACTTCAGAGCAAGCCAAGGCTGCCACCTTTCATCCATTTAAATGCTTTTATGGCACACAGAGATGCAAGGTGGGATCCATCCATCAAGCGTTAAAGCAGTAATGGAGTGCCATCAGCCCTTCCCAGGCTTAGGAATTCATACTTGTCAGGACAGTTACTGCCATAAACATTGCCACAGTTCTTCGTATAGAAGCTGCACTGCATCACCGCTTTAAGGTGGCTGGTTCTTCCCTTCCTGATGGAAGAACGCAGTACTTTCTTACCCCCAGCAGCCATTTAGTTCCTGTTTCCAGAGTTAAGCAGAGTCTGCAGGGTTTGTTCTTTCTGGGCTACACTTCAAGTTTGACCTAGAATTCCAGCTTACGCTTAAGCTCAAGTTGAATTCAGCTCTGATGTCACTCATTTCAGGTCACCAAACTTGATGTCTTCACAGCAGCTGTGGATAGCCACTGCTCAGCATCCCTTGCCACCGATCCCTCCTTCCACAGACACTTTTCTGACAATGCTGGTTATCAATGGTATTGAGTCCACAAATCATTTTCGTGTGGAATTCCGGCTGCTGGTTGGGTACCCTCTGCACCAGGAACTCAGTGGCTGAGTGCAGGTCGCCTCTGACCACTCCTTAGGATTTGGGGCTAATTTGATCAATAACAATCTAAACACTTCCCATTCTCAGCCCAGTGCTAATGCTTGCAAATTTACATCCCGAGCTCCTGTATCATTAAGGCATTAGGAGAGGAGCAGGCTGAAAATGAGAGGAAATGTCTTATTAGAGCAATGGTCTAGGAGAGAACAGTCTGGCACAGACTCCAGATTCTTCCTGCATGACTACATCAGCACTCCTCATGGGGGCAGGCAGCAGAAAAACAAATCAGAAGGAAATTTCACGTAGCTGGTAAACAAAATGGGTCAGTGGCTACACAGCACTCATCACTTACTACAGCCTCCAGGACCCCAGAGGCTTCTTCCAGGTATCAAACCTGCCGTGTTGGATTTCCCTAGACACATGCTCTTCCAAGAGCCAAAACACTCCTGAGCTTAAGCTCATGTTAAACATTCACACTCATAGTGCTTCCTCTTTGCAAGCCCTGCTTGTAAACCCCATTTCTGCTGAATAAGTCCCTACCCACTGTTTTGTATGCACATACAGTCATTCAGAAATCCTAACCCGGGGAGAGATGGACAGTGCAGGAGGAAGTTCTGTGCCTACACCACAGCGATCATCAGGCAGCAAAAGCGTTGCACAGATGCACGCGAGAGCATGTGGCACCAAGAAAGCTGAAGTACTGTAGAGATGGACTGCAGACACATCGACAGCAGCCTGCCAGGAAAGAGGGAGCTTCTCCAGGCATCGCAGAGTGCAGCTCTCCTGTGGGCTCCCATAGTGCTAGCAGGATTTGCTGCCTGGCTGCTGGTCACCTCTGGGTGATGGATGCACCAGAAGGCACAACAGCTCTCCTAAGGACACACAGATGCTGGAGGCTTTCTAAAACACATTAGCTCGACTGAAATCTGCTCTATCTAGCAAGTATCTACACAGCTTAGGTTCAGTAGGCGTCCACTCCTCAGGAGTCAAATTATTTCACTCCTTTCCCTAAAGACCTTCTTTTTGCTAAGATCTTTTCTATCCAAGACTTCCCAGCTCTTCCCAAAATCCAAGCTGCATTTCTCCCAGGGATGTGCTCGGTGTCCCCTGGGCAACCAGCACTGCAACCTGCACCGTGTGCTGGGCTGCCCCAGCTGCAGACAGCCCACGCAGCCCAACGTGCCTGTGTGCGTCCTGCCCAAGCACCTCACCCACACCGTGCTCACACACCAAAGCTGCCCAGGGCAAACCAAATGTTTGTCAATAACACCAGGTCCACGAAGTCCACATGCAGATGGAAAGCATTTACAAATCGAAGAATTTCATTAAAAAGTTTAATAAAATACTGTAATTCTCTTCACACATCATCATCTCAGTGACCTAGGCACTTCAACTGAAAAGGAGATTTTTTTTTCCTCTTAGATGCATATCCACATTGAAGATAAACCTTTCAAATCCAGGCAGCTGTTTGAACACAAGGCATCCTCTTACCCCACCACACCTCAGAGCTGTGCTCACACTGCCCTGGGGCAATCACAGCTCTGTCAGACACAGCTCCCCACACCTACCAGTGGGGAAGAAAGAGGCATAAATCAGTACACTGTTCTTGGTGAAGTATCAGAACTAGACTTGAAGAAACGCTTCTTTCCTTCCCTCTGTGGCAGTGAGAGGCATAACACTTCTGATTTGCACAAGAGGTGAGATTCACATGATTCCCACGCTAGTTTCATTGTATACTTCTCCTGTCCTGCCATCTCCTGCAAGATTATAACTACTGAACAAAGCTGCTTCGCCTTACAAACCGATGATCCAAAGTACAGCTTGTCCAGAAAGGCCACGTTATTCAGTGCTTCCCACCACCCAGCATATACATGCACACAGAACTCAACACACTGTTCTTCCTCCCAGCAGAGTTTGGCCTGCTCCATCAGTTGGACAAACCACTTTTGCTGATTGTCCTTTTCAAGGCAGAAAACTCTTAATTAACCATAAATTCACGTGTAAATGACTTGTAGGAGCCATCTACTGAAAGCATACAACTTCATTTCCATGGAAGAGCAGCAGACTCCTGATGTTCAGAGGAAAACTTCGCTGTCGTATCTGACACATGTTGGTAGGACTCCCAGCTTCCAATGACAGACCTCGAGGGTATGTACTTTTCCTGCTCTTGATGTCATTCTGGGACAAGGTCCTGTGCTCAAGCTATGGTAAAGTACCTGGTAGTACGAACATCAGTGTTGAGTCTCTCACTGGCACTTTTAGTACCGATGAACCCCAAATGGCAACTCGAAACAGCACTTGCTTCGATGCTCACACCCTAAGGACAGCTGGTTGTGTGTTTGGTTTTGTGTTTTTTTTCCATAAGATAAAGATCAATAAACTATTTAATCCCTTCTTAAAATTGTTCCTTACACAAGGCTAATTACAGATTGCAAAATACAGATTGCAAGAAAAACCTCTTTCAGCATACTTTTTTTTTTTTCCATGAATTTGGAATTATAAATTGTAATTCACTACTCAAAGATAAGAGTTTTGTGCTCAGGGATTCCATATTTTCCTTTGTGTTCTTCAAACAATTTTCTGAGTTCCTGTAGATACAGTGCATGTAGCTGTTCAACCTCTTCCTTGGTGGGATTCGGGTTCCTTTTTACAACGATGGGGCTTCCCACTGTAAATCAAACACAAGAGCAGGATGAGATTAATTGACATCTCTTTTCAAGAGAAACCTCTCTCCCTCCTGTAACAGCTCTGCCCCAGCTCACAGCAAGCCAGCAGAGCCACGGCACAGCTCTCCTACTCTCAGGCCTCATCCTGCCTTTCATAAACCTAATCCCTGGCTCTGTTTTTCCCCAGTGTTGCTCAAAGTCAGAGAAAATGAATTAAAAATCTGCATCATTTCAGTTTGGCATGAGAAGAGCAAATGAGGAGGGTTAGCTCTAATTTGTGGTTCACGCCACAGATTATGACCCCATGGTCTGCACGCCACAGAGACAGAAATCTCATCGGTTACCTCAGCCCAGGGAGTGGTAGCACTTAAAAGCCCCAGAGCTTGAAAAGTGTTCTCTGAGCCATACGTTGCCCACAGACATCATTCCAGCCTGAACATTCTCCATGTGTGAGGCACTGCATGATACCTGCTATTCTGTTTCTTCAGTTGGGGCAGGATCTGGAAGGAACACAAAGTAATCCCACCGAGGTCCAGAGGGCTGTCTCCTCTACAAAATACTGCAGTTTAAATGCAGTTAGCTAACAGAAGCTTTCCGTGATCTCAGTCTTCTGTTGTTCAATCACTTCAATTTTTGAAAGCTGCTCTTTCACTGGAAATTAACAGAGGCACTGAGCATAATAAACCTGACAAAGATTACAGAGGATCTAATCAACTTTCTGCTAGGAAAGCAGAAAGTTAAGGGCACCCCCCAGCGGTTTTCACAAATGCACCTGAAAATCCCTTTCAACACATACTGCTGCTTCAAACCGGATGGTGTTGACTACAGGGAAGTGAAGTGCAGCCAGAGCCTCAGAGGGGCTGACTGCGTGCTCCTCCTGCACGTTTGGCCACCAAGAGCTCAGAGGGCTGGCACGGTGCTGAAATCCAGATTTAAGATGGCCAGGGGTGAGAAGCCAGCACTGGGCTCAGCAATGCCTTGAGCAGGGGAAATCAACATCCATCAGACATAGGACAGGAAGCACAGTGCCGGAGCCAGTGCCAGGAGGAGGAGGCTCAGCACTACCTGCACAGCTACCTGGGTGGGTGGAGCTCAGTGCAGCTGATGCTTTCAAACCTGTGTGGAGCCATAGCGTGGCCTCGCAGAATGCACCTTTAAAACAGAGACACCGAAGGCAAGGGCTTTCAGGAGATCATACAAGATCTGCAAGACTGTGCTCTTGCTGATTTGTAGCATTACAGTGCTTCAGCCATGGGGCACTTCTGCTCTGGCAGGAGCTAAGACAATAAAGAAGATTTGCCTCAAACTAAAAAAGCATTTTAAAATCCAGAACAGGCTAAATGTCATTAGCCCAGTCAGAAACTGCAGAAAATGCATCTCTTTGTTCCAGTGCTTGGGACTTTTTGGCTTTAAATCGAGTGACATTTTCAGCCTGCTTATGCACCAAGTGGGCTTCAAAAATTAAATACTTTCCAAATTATTTTATCAGATGCACTAATTAAACATTAAAATAGCTACTACTTTTGTCTTAAACATTTGGATCTGACCCACACTAAAATCAAACCCTCCCTCCATTTAAATGGAAGGCCTTCTTGGATGTCCCTTGTGGAAATGCTGGAAAAATTCGATTCAGTTTTCTGATTAGTTCAGAATCCAGCTGAAAAAGATTTATCCATAGTATGCAGGCAGCCAGCTCCTGCCTTGCATGACCCCTAGCATAAACCTTTTTTTTTTTTTTCCTGCCATTTAAAAGAAAGACATTCAGTCCTACATTCTAGTGAGAGAAGATGAGAAGGATGAAAGCTCTGGGGAAAGAGTTCTCTCTCAGACTGCCTGTCAACATGGCACGCATGTTCTTAATTAAATGTGAATGGATCTTTCCATGGGAGAAAAAAAACCAACTATATGAAGGAGTGGGAAGGAAACATCCCGGGGAGCTGCAGGCCAACCAAGCAGCAGCCTGCTGAAGGTGTGCTCTCCCTTCCCTCCCCACTCCCAGCAGGCACCGCCTCAGAACCACGCCAGCTCCTTCCAGCAGCATTGCCCTGCAGAGCTGCTGCAGTGTCTGCACCGCTTCTCTGCGGGTAAGAAATGAAGGAGCTGAGCTTCTTACAGAGCAACATCAGCATCCAGAATGCACAGCAGCAGCTGCAGAGCTGTGCTGGCCCTCTGGTATGGGATGGAGCACCCCTTCAGTTTCCCCGAGGACTGCTGAGATAACAAGCCTGGGAGTAACTGTGAATGAAGAATGACTTCTGGCCTGGGACAGAAAGGGGAAAAGGAGAAAGGACTTCCCCCTTTGAAAAATATACAGAACGGTGTATTTTAAATCTCACATACTTGTCTCAGATGCTTCACTTAGATTTGTCATTTTACACAGATGTGAACGAACCCCTTTGCATTTCTGAGCAATTGCAAACGCATTAGAAAAGGCACAAGGAACTCACCAACAGTGTGTATGGGTTGCCTGAAAGGTATGAAGCCGAAACTGTATTGAAATACTCCTCGGGCGTGAAATAGTGGTAAAGCAAAGCCCATTATCTTTTGCAGCTTCTCCTGTACAGTTCTGAGCCATGAACCCCTGGGGTTCGCAACTTGCTTGTAGAGCTCATTTTCACCAAAGGAAAACACAGGGACCAGATGAGCTCTGTAAAGCAAAGAATAGTAAGCACCCCACAGCAGCCTGCTCTTGCACCGTGGTTCACACCAGCTGCATGGAAACTATCCCAATAATCAGCACAGAACTTCTGCGGCTCCAGAACTCGTCAGTAGCAGCATTCAACTCTCCTGATACACAGCTGCTTTTTGGCTGCACAGAGGTTTCTGTTCCAAAAAAGAAGCCATTCACATACAAGCAGCACTTTGGGCAGTATTTAGCTGTTTGCTACCCATCACAACCTTTTGTGATTATTCATAATAATAAAAATGGATAATCGTGTGTACTGTAATCACGATCTTATCCACCGCTACTTCAGCAAGTCCACTCTTGTTCCACTGTTCATTTTTGGCAAGCGATGAAGCCCCACTGCTAACCTCACAGAGCTCCCAGCTGGGACATGGCAGCGGTAGAACGGAGCCCTTCTCTGACTTCTGGCTGGAAGGATGCACGCACTTGATCTCAGCACAGAAAACATGACAAAAAACAGACACCCGTACAAACACGACTACGATGCCAACCTCCCCTGCTGTCCAAGTCCCAGTGAATTCTGGACTCCTTGGAACACCACTCTTGATCAGTTTTGTGGTTTTTTTTATCAGGGGTCAGATCATTCCCAAAGAAATATTCATTCAGACTCCTCCACAGCCGAATGAATTTTCATTCAGTTCATGAACTGCGTTGGAAGGAAAGGCACTGAGCAGTTCCTGGACTAACTACTTAGTGCACTTGCCTCCAGGAGGCAAAACCAACGCTACACTTTCAGTCTCTACCATAGCGTATCCTACAATTAACACTTAGTTGGATGAAACTGCATTCTACACAGTTCTAGCTTTTAAAAAACAACCAGGGTAATCCTAAGAAATCTCCAAAGGATGTTTTGTTTGCTTTACTTAAGTCTTAAGTTCATCCATTCCATTCAGCTGGCACTGTCTGTCAGAAAATGCTTACTGTAAAACAGCAGCATTGCTATAATATTGCCAAAGTGATTTCCTACAGAGCTCCGAACACCTGAAGAGGAGGCACTGGGGACAGAGCTGGCCGTAAAGTACTGTGGACAACCAAAACCCGGACAAAGCAACCACTTCTGTAGCTTCTCAAGCCTGAGGATTCCCAAATACAGTAACTCCCACTCCCTTTTCTGCCTGGTGTCTGCTCAAAGGTTCATTTCTCCAACGCAGCGCATCACCCAGCTGCTTGTAAATGAAGTATTGGAAAGCCTGGTACATACTGTGCTATGTAAATACTCCATTTTTTACTACGACACTGAGACAAACAGGAAAATCTTGTGGAGCAATAGCAACCTAAGACTGAGATTTGTTCTAATCTGCGTGGTAAAGGCTTTTGCAAGACGCTATGTAGGAGGCTGTGACAGAGAAACAAGTGATTCTGATTGTGAAACTAAGGATAACTTGGCTGATTCATCATTTGTTTCACATTTTTAGGATTTCTTCACTTCGTATCAGATACCTGTATTACTTTGGACCACAATGTTGTTTCCAGCAGTGAAGAGGACTTCGGCTTACATACCCAAGCATGCTTGACAAGTTCCCAGCTGAGGAACCAGAGCTTCTCTGTACTAGCATAGCACAAGAGCCAGGCCAGAGAGCACAGGATCCTGGGCTCTGCATCACCCTTCCCTCATCCTGTATGATGCTGCAATCCTCCCTTGCCCTTTTGCTTCCACTAGAGTTGGAAGCTCATTTCAGATTTTGATAACAGTTAGAAACAAAAGTTACAAAGGAAAAAATAACTACTGGATCCTTTGGCACAAGATCTCAGGACCTGAAGAGCTCAGTGTCCTGTCATCATACAGCCCAACCATACACAAATGATACCAAGATTCTCACACTTCTCCTAGCAGCTGTTCCCTTGAACGTGCTCAGACCTTGACTAACTTGCAGCCCAGCAGTTAGGATGATCATGTGTGAGGTGTAGGTAAGCCATTCAGGCAGGGACAGGGCACTATTGCCCTATCAGAGTGCTCCAGACACTAATCCTCTTTCTTCAAGAGGATAACAATTACTTGAAACACCAAACTTCATAAGGCAAGAAGTGGCCATCACTGTGTTTTGTAAGTGCCCTCATCTTGTCATCACATGTGGGGATGCTCTTGAAATCACGAGCATGAAAGGCACAGGAGTATCAAGTTTCTCAATCCAAATCAGCTTAGATGAATGATAAATACCAGCCTCTGTGAACCGACAGATCAGATGTATCTGGACACGCTCAAAAAAGCACTTAAATTTTCTTCTAAAATTGATGGTAAGAAATAAAAGCTACTGATGGTGTTTAAGATCCCACTGGATTTATCAGCAGTTGAGCAGGGCTTTGTGCCCAAACAGGTTTTTGCTCCAAGTCCCAATTTAAACACAGAAGTGTTATTTCTGGGTACAAATTATACTAAATACTTCATCAGAGAACCGATCCTTAATGAGAATTCTAGTGACATATATATATATATAAAAAAAAAAACCTCTTGAAATATTCTGACACAGAACAGTTACTAGAAAAAAAACTGACCTAGGCATCCTACGTGAAACCAGCACTCTCAGAGCTCACTTTTTTCCAGTTTATGGTTTAAGAAGTGTTACAGGTCTGTCGAGGATTAATATTGGTTTTTCATTGCTTTGCATGTCATATATAACCCTGAGTGTCTGACAGCTTAGCAGAACAAATCGATGGTTCCAGCATTTCTAGTATACAAGATTCTATACCAGCCCAGCAAGAACAGAACCCGCACTGTGCACAACATTCTAAAGATATGAATACCAGCTCTGTGTAGTTACACATTCATGGATGCTTGATAGTAAAAAGTAAGCTAGCTTCTCTTGAGATTCACTCCAAATATTCCTAGAAACTTACTGAAGATGAAAAGAAGCCTTTCTGGACCGTGCTTCACAGTGATCTAATGAAACAGGACCTAGTGCTCCTATTTATTTATTTACTGGCTTCAAATGATAAGAAAACTCTGTCGTAATATAACTTCAATATACAGAAGAGAAAACAGAATGGCTGCAGTCAGCAATAAAATCTGAGGTTTACTAACACTGTTTCACAATTTACTTTTTGCTATTGCAATATAAAACAACTGAAACAGATCACCAAGATATGCTAATAAGTCCACCTACTGCTCACAAATTATGAAAGGCAAAAGGGATTTTTCAACACTCACAGATTGGATCTAGGTGCTCAGACTGGCTTTTATGTCACATATCTGCACGTACATACACAGGTAGTTCTTTCAAATTCTAATTCCGGGTTTACTATATATAGTATGTACTATATTTAAGAGTCTGCATTCAAATTGTGCTTAGTGGGACAGCCCCGATGGGAAACGTACCCATGTTTCAAGGCCATCTTAATGAAGCCCTTCCTCTTGAGGATGTTCAAAGTCAAACTCCCAGGATGTGCATTCAGAGATTCCTCTGCTCCTCCGATCACAATGATGGACGCATGGCCACCTCCCACGTTATTCAGCACATATGAGACACTCTCCTTGGAGGCAGAAACCATTCCTTTAGGAGCAAACATTTCGAGAGTCATTTCACTACAGCTTCATTTGCAAGGACTGTGCAATTTACGAAATATTTTTAACTAGTGTCTAAATGATGTTTCTAAACATTTACAGCGTGTGACAAACCATTTAAGTATTTGGATTCAACCTCCTCACTCTACAAAAAATTTGGTCTTAGATCTAAGTGCTTTTATTTCACACTTAGGAGCTAAAATGATTTGCCTACCACAGAAATTTGAGATCTTCAGGGAAGAGTATGCCCTTCTGCCCACTCAACTCAACTCACTCTCACACTCCACATCAGAGAACTGGACAGCTGAATTGCGGCTAAAGCCATAAAGCACAGAGGGCTTAAAAGAATGACTGGAGAACTTGTTAACTTAAACACAGATCCACGGTGCCATGCTTATTCGCTTCTCTTCAGAGCTCTTAGCAGCAGCTTCACTGAAGGCAATGGCACAGCAGCATTAGAAGAAGCAGGAAAGGCTCAGCTGCTTCAGCTTATGATGACTGCACCAGCTTATTCCCTAGTAACCAGGACCTGCCACTCAAAACTTATTGAGGCTAATCTCTTCTTGCTAGAATAGCAGTACTTTCCTGGTGTTGCTGCCATACTAATACTTCTACTCAGAGGCACACTGACATATAAGCCCATAGTATTGACTCAGACCTTGCTCTGAACTTGGTACACTGAGAAATCCCCTTTCTAACAGAAATATCCAACCTCTCCAAAGTTTCTTTGTGCCATAAATTCTTACTGAAAAGGCTCACAGTGGTACCACTCACCCAGAAATCATGTTTAGTTGTACTGTGTTGAATTAATATACTCAGGATCTAGAATGAACAGGATTAGATAAAATCTATGTGTTTTCTTTTTACTTTGTGTGCTTTTTTTTTACTCCCATAGCACAGCAACTCAACTCAGGTAGGAAAAGGCTGGGGAAGAAAACAGCATGCTACAAGCATGGCTTTCTATCAGTAACATGATGATTTTGTAAGTGCTTTATAATTTGACTGATAACCTGTATTACACTGAAAGGTCCCCTTTGGTTTATCAGCTACAGACCAGTGAAAAACAAGCTAAGATGCTGACTGAGATTTAGCATGTTTTTACTCAAGATATTTCTCATCTAGCAGGTAACTATTTATTTGTGTGGGTCAAGATGGCAAAAACATGTAAACTGACTCCCAGGCTTCGCAAGGTTTAAATCTGTCATCTTCCATTGCTAGCGGTCTCTCAACTTTGCAAACCTGAAAAAATCCTCAGAAATATATAGAGGTTTTTTTGTTTGTTTCTTTCTTTCTTTGTTTTTGCATGGAGAGGCATTCAGTAGTAAACTGAAGTACATGCGGATTTGCTATTCCAATATTAATCTAAACATTTTAGGCATGTTTCCCATGTGGAGGAAATGAACAGTGTGTCTGAAATCAATGTCTGTGTTACAGTCAGGACTAAGAGCCAGATCTATATCCCAAACCTCCTCTTGTCCACTGCGCTGTACTTACTCAAATGCTGTAGTTAATCAATTTAAGTGAAAGAACTCCTCTATTATACCACTGTGGGGAAACAGTAGTCAGTGAGAGAACTGTAGTCCTGATTTCATTACATGTTTCTATTTACCAATCACTACTGCATGCTCTTTTTGTCTTTTATTATTGCCCTACTAGTGACCAGTATGACCCCTTTATGACAAGTGCTATACAGAACAGTGAAAAAAAAAAGTATCCATCTTTACAGTTTACATCGCCGTTAAAATTACAGAAATTTGAAATGAGGGACCTCAGTCAGAAGTAGGTAATTAACTTTTGACTAAATCTATTTGTACTGACTAGGACTTTAAGCTTTACAGGTGAGAGATTATCCTCAATTTGTTTTTCAAGCATCATTGCACAATGACTGAATTACACTACACCTTAATACTTTGTCCTCCTCTCGTAAATAACTGCTGCTTGGTACCGCTGCCTCACAGTTAGAGGAGAGACCAGCAACTTGTTTTCAGAAAAAAAAAAATGGCACAGTGATATGAGTGGGAAAAGCAAAAACCACAATACTACAATCTTGAAACCCTCTGATGAATTGATTAGAAGCTCTGTAGGAACCTTTTAGGCATACACACTCCTGACTTCCCTAGCAGCAAAATGTCCTTAATGTCAAGGTTGTTTCTGTGCAAGAAGCACCTCAGGCTAATGTCTAAACCTAAAGTTCAAAAAGCCTCTTCTATTCAATCCCCCACTTTGAGAACCACTTAGTAAACGGTTGTTATCACAACAGATTTAGGGTAGGGTGAAGGGACACGTTGCTCAAAAGCCACCAAAGCAAGTGCCAGAGTTCAGCAAGGGTGGAAGGGTTGAGGTAGGGCAGGTTCAGAGGTTTGACACAGCAGGGTAGGGAAAGGAAAGCGAAGCTTTGGAAAACAGCTCTGACCAAAGGGTACAGAGAGAGCCTGGGGCTGCTGGAGGCTCCTTTCCCCTTGCCTGGCGGGCAGACAGCAGTCAGCAGATGCCATACCCATTCAGTCCCAGGCTGCCTTAGCTCCTGCTTCCCTTCCTACCTTCCTCCCATATCTAGAAGTAATAGGCAAAAAGCAATTTAGCAGTGACAATCTCATGATCAGCAATTACTTGACCTGTAATTGTTTATTTGTTCCAGCTAAGATAATGTTTTAAAAGGTAGAGATATAGTGTTTGACCTTAAGACTTCAGATTTAATAACTAGCATTAACACTCAGCAATTCTCTGAGGAGAGCAATTACTTTGAACCTGTTCCTGCTCTAAAGCCCTTTTTTTGCAGTGGATCAGCTGTATTGTATCTGCTCAGACTTCCAACCAGGATCAACGTTATATAACGATACATTAGACAGTTTAGCAAAATTAACAAAACTTCTCAAAAATTTCAAAACTATTTTGCAACCACAATCCAGTTCATCATATAACAGTTTTAGAACAGCACCAGCGCTGATCATTCTGAAGTGAAGTTACTTACAGCTTACAGGCACAGGACTACTCCCTGCATTTGAAGCAGAAGGTACAAAATGAAGTGAGAGCTAAGACAGTCTGCTTTTACCTACCAGCACACATTATATATTCTCTGAAGAAGGGACAGCCAAACCAGATGGGCATGATATGAAGATATGGGGTAAGTCCAGGAAATAAATTTTTGAAACTTGGACCAGTGCAAAAGTTTCCGAAGGCTCCAGCCACCAGGACCCCATGAGGGTGAAAGCCCAGTAAGTAGTTGTGCTTGGGATTCAAATCTGAGGTTTTTATTAGCTGAAAAACAGAGACAGTGGAGGACGGTTTAATACTTGTATCACAGGTATTCTGAAAAACAACGAAGTATGGAGACTGCACATCGACAGGATACAGAACAGACGACAACTCATTTCTTTCTTTGAAGCACTTTAAACTACTGCTCTGTTTTGCAGCTGAACAAAGTTTAAATAAATGCAGCTCAAATGATCACCTTTGCAGCTTTTACTGTGCTGAAGCATCATCTTGTGACCCAATAGCTCAAGCAGAAATCCAGCCCCTATTCCCCTACCCTGACTCTTTCCATCACTGCGTCTCAGATTTTCCAGGTTTTAAAAAGTTAAATACTATAACTATTAGAATCTCAAAGACGAGTCCCAGCCATTGGTCCATGCTATTCAAGCTGTCAAATTTCAAACATTTACCTACCTGAATGGGGAAGTACTCCCTGAAGTAATTCCAAACAGTCCAGTTCCTGACCCACTGCGACCGCCTGCCCCCAGTGCATGGCGTTTCCCAGTCGTGGTACATCCATAGCAGGTACAGAACACCGAGGAACCAGAAGTTGCCCAGAATCAAGAGTGCAAATAATCCACAGCAAAACTGTGCTGCAGGAGATGAAAGAAAATAAAACAAAAATCACACAACTACTACTAATCACAGCTGTAGGACTGTTTGGTCAGTTGGGTTTTTTTGTTGTTGTTTGTTTGTTTGTTTGTTTGTAGACCTTGAATTCCCATTGTTGTTGTGGATGGTACTCAAAATGTACACACACTGAAGTTAGATTGTTCACATTGCACGAAAAAAAAAAGTGCTATGCCAGTGAATGAGAAGTTGGCAGAAGAGGTGCAAAGGGGAAAAGGGCTGCAGCAAGATCTCGCATTAACTGGAACGGTGCTGGGCAATTCTTTTCTGCTTCTTAATTTCTCTACCTATATAATATGGATGGTACTTCTCCCTATGAAAAGTGCTCTGTGGCTGATCAAGAAGTACTAGACAAGACCAAAACAGCATTTCAGCCTCTGAACATGTCACTGCAAAGAGAAACTCACCATATCTATGGGGGTACAAATAGCACTTTTATGCCCTGCTACTTTCAGACCCAAATAAATAAGAATTGTGTTACAATATCAATACACGCAAAAATTATCTTACACAATAAAAAAAAAAAAAAAGAATAAACAGAATATGTTACTTTGGGGCTCAAACCTCAAATTCAGAAAAACTCCCTAAGGAAACATTACCTTTGTAGGATTTGCAGAATTTTGTGCTCTTGCAGCAAAGCAAGCAGATGTGGGCAGCCAGGTAAAGCCAGGGCAGCAATATGTGCTGCTCTCTGCCCAGCAGTACACCTTATCCCAGCTGCTCACTTTGGCTTCTTGAAAGCAAAATGCATCAGGTGCATGGATTAGAGTAATTCAGCAGATGCTGAAGTCCAGACGGCCTGGGCTTTGGCACTGTCTGTTCATATGACAGCAAGAAACCAGGACCTAGTCCTTGCTGCAAGACTCAACAGGCAGGGTTGTATCAAACAGGCACTGTTCTGTGGTGCCTTAGAAAGCAGCTTTTTAGGAAGTATGTTGTATGTCTGACAGCTGATGGTCTTCCACAAAGGCACTATTACCCTGTTGCTTCCCAAAAGAAGCTGTACCAGTGAACCACCCTGGGCTAGGTACCTGGGTACAGAGAGGAGAGTAAAAACGTCATGGAAGTACAGCAGACAATAGTTTGACTAACACAATGTACACATTGGCAGCATTTATACCTGTGAAATAAGCAAACAAATCAACAGTAAAAAACACTTGTCCTAGCTAAGATGAGCTTCATTAAAGATTTTCCCTAGCAGAGTTTGCTTGGGAGCTGAAAGCTGACAGCAGATTCCCTGAATCAGAGAAGCAGGCGTCGAGCTGTTGAAAACAGAACCTAACTTGGTGTACTGGCACTCCTGCATTTCCTCCAACCTGGATACTTATTTTTTCCTGAATTTCTCCCAACTTGCCCTTCTTTCAAGGTAGAACTCACTGAGAATCCCACACTTCAAAATAAGGAATAGAAAGATTATACGTAAGCCATTATGTATTCTTTGAAGAAGAAATCATGAAATAATAGAAATTTCTATGAATGATAATCTGGACAGGATACCAAGGGTCACAGGTTACCTTTGAATAAGCACAATACATTAATTAATTGCCATCAATCAATTTCAAGTTCTCATGAGGAAGTTGGTTTTATATTCCCTAGCCCTCCTTTAGAAGCACTTTTGGCTCAGTGCAGAATCATGTGGCTTTTAAGTAGCAGTTACCTAGCCAAACAGTTGAAAGGAGCCTTGGATCAAAGCATCCTTGCTGTGAAAGCTAATTAAATCAGCAGTGTGAAATGTGAGATAGCACTGTTTAATACCATGCAGACAAACATACAATGGAGACTAGCAAGCTCACTGCTTTGCTTTAGCTAGAACAGAACTGGAGCCAACATTACTGCACAAGGTATAGGGACTTGAGTACTGCCAGCACTTCCTAGAGCTCAGTGTCTTGTAGCACAAAGCCCATTTATTATTGCTTTCACAAGGAAACATGCAAAGCGAATTCCTTCTACCATACCTCCTTATTATTTCAATGCATTAACTCAAGCAAGATGAGTTACACACCGATGACTCAAAACTGATGAGCCTGTAAACACAAAACCAGTATTCTCACCTTCAGAGAAGTCAGTGAACAAATAATGGCAACCACTTTAAACTCACAGATTCCAGGAAAAAAGATGAACATGGAATTTGTCACTTGACTGTACCATTGCCCCCTCTGATGGACTTACAGCATGCACTGTAAGTAATGCTTTGAATGAATCTGAATTAAAGCTTTGAAAATACTTCAGTGGTGTTTCAAAGCAGCAGGGGGAGAAAGGAGAACAATATGGACTAGAAGACAAATCAGTACCATGAGACTCCCACCATCTGGTTTGCTAGCCAAAATTGGGCTAGTAACTTCAAGTTCCTTTTCTTCCATTTTCCAATTTATAACATAGGGATACAGCTCTGATATGAGAGTCTGATGAAAAAGATCTGTATATAGCGTTAAGTGGTAGTGCCAGCAGCCGTCGTGCCCAATGACGCTTCAGCACCTGATGTTTCACTCATTAAATACGCACTGAGACTGCAGCAGCAAGCACCAAATCCATAAAACAGTCAACAGCACAGAGATAGGAAGTAGGAAAGCAGCATACTGCGTGGGTAAACACAGGCAAACCCAGCAACTGGAAGCTCCAAATCCACCTGCAGTTACTGAAGAGCTGAAAAACTTTGAGTAGTATCTGCTGTGAGGGCCCCCAAATCTAAGATCACAGACAAGAAGAAAAGCCTCCCATCGCTCTCAGAGCAACACCAGTCCATGTCCAGCCAGTGCAGGCTCTCCAGAGCACGGCAGCAATCAGTACCTTCAGTTTGCTTCCCAACACAAGGCTAACACGGAGCCCTCTAGGCTGCAGGATGGCTCAGACAGCCCAAGCTGTGCTGCAGGTCCTGCTGTAACCGCAGTACCTGCACAGCCTTAGCAAAGCTTCCCAAAAACACTGCCCTGCTGTGCCTTAAATCAGTGGGAGGCTGGCAGAGCTGGGCAATTTGAACTTCATCCCACAGAGGATGCAATAACCGGGACACCTGTATGTCACTGGGATTCTAGTGAATAAACAGTCTGCTAGAGATGTGATTTTTAGTACTTACACTCTGCTGGGCTTTGAGTATGTGTGTGTACCAACACATAACACAAGTCTAGCACAGAAGGCAAGCTGAAAATCTCATTTCTTACTTCTGTGGCCACAGGAGAAAAACAAAGATAGCATCTTCTTTAACAACTTCTTTAACATAGACCTTTCCTTCACCCTTCGTCTTCAGAGCAGCAATGCTTCTGAGCTGTGTGCATGAAGAACAGAGGGAACGCAGAAGGGGAACTGCACAGTGATCTTCAGCCCCTAATGAACACTTTTTTCCTCTTTATTATCTCTCAAGGTAACACTGGTAAGTTGGTATTGTCAGTGCAAATCATTTCTCCGTGCTTAGTAGATGCTTTTGTTAGGGAAAAAAACAAAAACAACTTCTGGAAGCACTTTCTAAGTTATCTATAAATAGTAAAGAAAGGGATAGAAAACACAGGAACTTGCTGCCACTTTCTATCTGTGGTAGATATGGACTCCCAAACAAAACTTACATCTGCAACAAAAAGGTGTCAGCTTATTTAAACTAACTGCACTGGAAAGCAGTTGAAACCCACTTGGATTCTATAGTTATCCTCAGGACAGAGATGGTGAGGAGGTCAGCATTTGTTGAACAGATTGCTGTCCCTTCTCGGTGTATCGGTCGCAGTTCAGAGCCAGTCACTGGGATTTGAGCATTCCTACTCAGGGAGTTGTATTTCAACACTTCCCTGATAACAAATACAAATCCTCAGATGCCAAAGTTTGGAAGGCTGGTTTAAAAGCCTGTTTACTCTGAAATTTGGTTCCATTTTCAAGCAAGCACATCTACCATTGGCAAATACTGATAAACTAGAGATATAGAGCATTAGACACTTAGACAGAGCGGTCTGGATACAGTAAATCCCTGAGTTACTAATTACCAAATCCTGAGACAGCGTGCCAAAGAACATGTAAGTCTACACGCTTCCTACATCTTTCATTCTTCCCTAGGCAATCGGTATGAGTTAAACTTACATACATATTGCCACACTAGATGGCCACTGGCCTGACACAGCACAGCCATTTTTCAGCTCCTATATACGCACAGACACAGCTAAATTCCCTCCCTAACATGCAGGTAACAGAGCTGGCATTCCTAGAAATACTAGTCAGCCAGGCATCAGCAAATACCCTGTTATTCTGTGATCACACATCAGTCCCTGCCCGAGGGTCAGCAATACACATCCGGGATAGACATGAAAACAAGCACGCTATCAGCCAGCTAGCCACCAATGGCTCATAGCTTCCAAAGCAACTTGTTTATTAAGGAGAGAGAGAAGAGCAAAGCTCTGAAGAATGAGATAGTGTTAGCCAGCTACAGCTGATGAATCAGTTCAGCACAGGGTAACAAAACATCAAGACATGTTTGGGGAAAAGGTTATTTTGTTTTCTTTATTAGGACATCACACCCCACACCTGCTTTCTCACCACTGAAGTCACTCATTATTCCAGCAGCAATATCTCACTCTGTGGCAACTGTTTCATCATTTTTATTATTTTGGGGAAGCCAGAGCCACAGCTCAAATGGTCTCCAGCCAAATTCAGCTAAGGGTGTTCCATCCTACATGCACAGAAGTTCAATTACTAGAGGACAAGCTATACATGAATATACACCAATTTCTTCGGCATATTATTCTGTGGCTTTGTGCATATTCTAGTTTTTGTATTATGTATCGATTTGGTATTATTATTTTGCAAATAAACACAGGAGTGCACATGTAACACTTGCTTCCCAGCTCCCCAGCAAGGACAAAACCAGCCCCACCACTTCTGGGTCTAGAAAGTAAACCATAAAAGAGGTAACACGTGTGCCTCACCTCAAAACTAAATCCTGGAATCCCTGTCTGAGGGTTAAACACAACTCCTTCAACTCTCACTCTGTTACTTGATTTATGTATATCAGAGAGGAAGAACAAGAAGACAAAGCACTCGCAAAGAAGCACGTGAACAAAATAAAATTGTTTTGCCTTGAAGCAAACACTTAGCTCTACCTCCTGCCCAGGTAATGATCTCCTACTGATACAAGCTGAACCTCATTCACAGATACACAATACAGTGGCACACAGCTCAGCTCAGTAACCCACTTAGGGACTCAGTTATTGTGCAAGGAACAGAAAACCCACACTAGCTCTTAGTGGGAGATCAGACGTACAGCTAACTGCAGCAGAATGCTTTTAGTTAAGATTCTCAAGGAGAAGACTGTGAAGCTTAAAAACAAAGATCACAGAATCACAGAATAGCCCAGCTGGGAAAGTTGGGGTCCAACTCCAAGGCTCCACTCAAGACCACCCAAACCTAACACGTGAGAGCAGAGTCCCAATACTCCTTGAACTCTGGCAGCTCAGGGCAGTGCCCACCATCCTGTGGTGCAGAACCTCCCCCTGGCCCCCACCTGCCCTCCCCTGACACAGCTCCATGCTGGTCCCATTGGCCCTGTCACTGTCCCCAGAGAGCAGAGCTCAGCGCTGTCCCTCCGCTCCCTGTGAGGAGCTGCAGCCGCCATGAGGGCTCTCCTCAGCTCCTCTGCTCTGCTCTGCACAAACCCAGTGCCCTCAGCTGCTCCTCACACCTCTCGCCCTCTAGACCCTTCTCCATCTTTGCAGCCCTCCTCTGGATGCTCTCTGATAGTTTTACGTCCTTCTTATACTGCAGTGCCCAAACCTGCCCCTGGTGCCTGCAGTACGGCTGCACAGCGCAGAGCAGAGCAGGACAACCCCTTCCCTCGCCTGGCAGCAGCACTGGGCCTGATGCACCCCAGGGTATGGATGGCCCTGTGGGCTGCCAGGGCACACTGCTGGCCTACATTCAACTTGTCGTCAACCAGAAATCCCAGATCCCTTTCTGCAGGGCTGCTCATCCAGGTCTGCACAATCCCAGATGCAGAATCTGGCACTTGCTCTTGCTAAACTTCATGTAGTTGGCAATTCCCCAGCCCTCTGATTTGTCAAGACCTCTCTGTAAGGCCTCTCCACCCTCAAGGGAGTCAACAGCTCCTTCCAGCTAGCATCGTCTGCCAACTTACTATACCTTAGTATACCTTATCCAAGTAGTTGATGGAAACCACTTAGAGAATTAAAGAGAATTGGCCCTAAAATGGAGCCCTGAAGAAGCCCACACCAGTAATACCCCTTTGAATTCATTGCCTGTCACAATTTGTTTTGGGAATGGGATGCAAGATGGGAGCAACGTAAGCTCTCTGCTTTTGCCCCTAGACAGCCCAGCAGCACTAGCAGGCTTGCCGATCTCATTTCTCCAGGTGACATTCTGCACAGGGTTTGGCTGGACAACAGCACAGGCAGCCCAGAAGCAGACACCAGCACAAAGCACCAGGCACAGCAAGAGCCCGGAGTCAGACCTGCCCTGAGACTTGTTGTTTCTGCAGCCAAGCTCTAATGATTTGATATTAAGCTTCAGCCTGAAGCTTTTCTGGATATGCCAACAGCAGATTTAGTGTTTCTTCATTTTGATGTTCTGGTTTCCTAGACTCCAAGCTGATACTTTTCTTTTAAAAGCAACAAGCCCATTTAGAACACTTCTCTCCTTCATGGAACTTGACCCAAACTACCGTATCCCACGCAGAGCAGGAAACTGTTAGACTAGCTCCTAGATACAGCTCATAGTATTTCACAGCTCATTTTTGCTTCTGGAGTCATGGATAACCAACAGAAGAACCAGGGCTACAATAAAAACTTGTTTTTTCTGTTTGAGGGCAAATTTTGGCAGCTTACATTACAGAACAGGAAAGCACAGGAACTTACACTCTGCATTTTAAGGAGGTTCCTTTTGTTTAATGAAACGCTGTGCACATCTATACAGCTTTTTAGAGGCAGAGGCATGTTTATTCTGTCTACGCTCTAAAGCAGAAGAATAGTTTTGTAGCACAGATCTAACAGGACAGTAAGCAAAGCAAAGAAGCAGAACTTACCTGCCCTTTGTTGACTGATCAGCTCTTTCTACCAGTGGTGATAAGTGATTGCAAATTGAAGATTCACAGTGTGAGGTAACTATTGCACACACGTACTTCAGGCCAAACTGCCCACAGCCTTCAGACTTAGCAAGAGGGCATTTTTAAGCATCAGTCTCGTACGGTATGAAAACCATGCAGCAATGCAACAATGGAACCTTGGAGAGCAAGGAGCCATGATGATCACAAAGCACTGCTTATGATACATTCAGATACTCTTTAAAGAGTCCTAGCCAGGAAAACAAAAATCAGTGTTGGATTTCCATAGTCTTATATCCAAGTCATACCATGGATTCAATGTTACAACAGACTGAGGTTCCCCTTACAGCTTACCCAGCACACCAAATCACATTTTCATATCTATTTCCCAGACTTAAACAATACCTCTACCTGATTCAACCTTTGTCTTTCCAGGCACTAATTTTTAGAGTTCTCCAACTTTGTCTGTTCACTACACTGGGCTATTTCATTCAGCTTAGGCTGAATTAGCCCATCTTAGACGAACAGCTTTTGGAAAAAAGCCAGTACCCCATTTATTCACTGCACAATACCTACAACAGAAATCATTAGTTATCATCTCGCGTTACCTAGAGGTTTTCATGTGAGAAAGACTGATGAATTCACACAGTATGCCACTTGTGCCTCGGTATTCTCTGCATGATCAGAAAGCATCACTTTTGAATTCGAAAACTTAAGAACTCTTTCTACTTCTGGTAGTTCAGTGAGCACAAAAAGGTTAAAGGACAGCTAAACATCACCACAATCCAGAACATTAAGAACCAACCTATTGTTTTGGCTCTTAAAGTTATTTAGGTGACTTTTTTCTGGATCCAAGTGAAAATTTTTAACCTTCCCATTCCGACTGACACATGGCTGAAATGGCACACCTACAAAATGGCAGGGTCACCTCAGAAAGCTCGAACAATAAGTGAAAGCACAAGCAGATTATTATCAGCATCAGTTCGCCCTCTCTTTTGAGCATTAGCAAACAGATTTTTTTAAGGTCAAGTTCACTCATTATATTCAACTTCAGCAGCCATAAGACCACCTCCTTGCTGACTTTCCTTGACACTTGTTCCCCAGCAGTGCCAGCTGCAGAAGACAGCTGCCTGCTTCTTCTACTTAAACTAGCAAGAGTGGATTTCTGCTGCCTATTCACTCCAAGTAAGCACAGAATGACCTTCTGTATTCCCCGAGGAAGTAGCAGCACTGCCACCACATATGCTGGGATAAAAACTGTTTTCTCCCACTGCTACTTGGCATCCACTGTGCTATTTAGACCAGAATAGTGAGATACGCCAACATTTAATTCAATAATAGAGACTAAAAAGCACAGACTATTTGCAGTACAGCCACAAACAGTTGGACATTATATGTCCAACCACATATAACTGAGAGGTAACGTACACTAGACAAATGCTAAGGGTAAGTTCGTAAAGATGTTCCATGTCCTCCACGCTTCCCTCATGTACATAAGTGATTTGGGCACGGTCAAATAACCCAGCAGCAGCCTGAAACACATCACACCCACATCTGAATGACGATATATTTCAAAGATGTACAAGATGTGCTCACATTCCCTTTCTCCTTGTAAATCCTAAAGCAGAGATGATTGTGAAGTGTTCCAAGGTTACCTGCAATCAGTCACACCATACCTTGGGTCGGGTCTACCCCACAGAGCACTCACCCAGAGCCTTGCACACCTACAGGGGCTGGGGATGTGGTCCCGGAGGATTACAGATCAGCTTACCTGATGAAGTGACTCATTTTATCAAGTTGCAGATAACTACCTATCAGATCTGCTGCTGCGATTAGATGTTCAGTGATAAGAGCCTACCAAACTATTAGGAAAGATCGCTGCAGAACAATCAGAAGAACAAGCTCACAAGGTAAAACTGTCAGGACCGCTTTCCTGAAACAAGTCTGTACTTCATAAATTTACTGAAGCGGTTGCATTACTGGATGGCAGTTCACTCAAGCTGTCCATCTTTATTAATCACCTACTTAAATGAAAACTTGATTGAATTACAGCATGTTAAAGCATTTGACAGCAGCATCAGTCAAGTAACCAGACTCTAGGTAGCGTTATCCTACCAACTCGGCGCTAGCTGTCAGCGACCCGGCAGGCAGCTCAACGAGGATGCCGCCTTTAGCATTTTAAGAACGCATTTTTAAAAGAATCCATAGAAAGGAAGAGAGCCGGCAGAGGAAAAGCCAAGCGGAGCCGCCACGGAAGAGAAGCGCCCAGCCCAGAGGCGCGATGCCCGGGCACTGTGCAGGTACACCGCTGCCCACAGGCGTCCGAGGGCAAGAAAACCCCGATCCGACCTTTCTCGTCTGGGGCAAACACAGGGAGGGAGACGGGCTGTTACCCAGCAGCAGGAAGGAGAAGATCCACTGCAGCACCGCGACGGTCTGGATCCTCCTCTTCAGGGGGACGTTGATGGGAGCGAAGCGGACCTTCATGCTGAGCCGCGCGGGCGCCGAGCGGGAGCAGGGGGAGGCACGCAGCGCCCGGCCCGCACCTGCCGCCTCCTGCCCGCGCCCCGCCCGCCGCCAGCGCTGCCCACGGCCGGCGCGGCTCCAGCGGGCGGGGCCGGGCGGCGGGGGCGGGGCCCGAGGCCGGGCCGGGCGGAGCGCGCCGCGGCGCCGCCGTGCGCTGCGGGCTGAGCGCTCTCCGCTCCGCTGCCCGGGGCCTCATCTCCCCGCGCGGAAACAGCGCACGGCCTCAGCGCCCGTTCGTCCGCGCTGGGCCCCGCGGGCCGTCCCGCGAGCCGCGCTCTCCCTGCGCGGGTGGGAGCGGGCACCTCAGCGCTCGCGCGGTAGAACAGGCCCGCAGAGCCGCCGCAGCGCTCGGCTGTAACTCCTTCACGCGTAACGGAACCGGCACGCGCTGTGACACACAGCCAAACGCCGACCAGCCCGCACCGGCACCGCGGCGGAACAGGTCCTCGGCGCCGCTGCGGCTGCCCGCCGCTCTGCCTCCTCTCTCGGCGGCGGGCGCGGGCGGCGCCGCTGTCTGGCGCCGCGCTCAGGCGCCGCGCGGGTCGCCCTCGTGCGGCGGGGTCCTCGCGGGACGCGGCGCAGGCGCGCAGCGTGCCGGGCACAGCCATGCCGACCGTCAGCGTGAAGCGAGACGTCCTCTTCCAGGCGCTGGGCAGGAGCTACAGTGAGTGCGGCGGGCGCGGCCTCTGGGGCCGCAGCGGGCTCGGCGGGGCTGCCGGCCACGTCCAGAGCGGCCGCTGTGAGCGTAACGCGGCCAGAAGTACCCCGGCCGCTGAGGGAAGTGCTGCTCACGCGCGGACGCGAGCAGCATTCTCTACGCGACTTTCACCCCTTTTTCAAAACAGCCACTTAAAAGTGCCCGACGCAAGCGCAGAGTTTAATAAAATGTTCTGCTCGGAAAGGATTTCAAGGCTGGATGTGGCCCTTGGCAGCCTGCGCTTAGTGCTTGGGGATCCTGCCCACGTCAGGGAGTTGAAACGGGATGGCCTTTGAGGTCCCTTTCAGCTCAGGACGTTTTATGATTCTATAGCAAAATTCATCTTTTTTTTTTTTTTTTATTTTTAATTCACAGCCGATGAAGAATTTAACGATCTTTGCTTTGAGTTCGGTTTGGAGCTTGATGAAGTTGTGAGTAATATTTTTTGTTCGTTGCTTTACGGGTAGATGCAGCAGTCTGACACGACAGCATTTGTATCTGTAGCGATCTGTAGCACATCACTGCCAGCCTGTTCCTCAGGGCAGCGCTGAGCCCGTGTCCTCTATGGTAGGCACCAAAAAATATCTGTGTGGGGCGTGGAGGATACCGTGGGGCTGTTCTCCAAAAGGATGTGGGCAGGGCTTTGGCGTTCCCTTCCACGTGTGCAGTCCACCTGCAGTATGGCAGCAGGCTTGTCTACCTGAAACGCTCTCATACCTCCACATAGCACTGACCAGACATTATAACGTATCCTATGTTCTTGTTACAAAATACTGCTGTCATCGGTTGTGTTAACACAAGTGGTTTGAGTCCAACAAGAAGAATATAAAAAAAATTACTGTCATAGGAACGAGGGACCCAAAGGTGGCATATTGCCATGGTTTGTGGAGTTCAGCCATCCCTGCCTCTGTTCTTAAGTCTCTGGCTGATTTAAACAGCAGCGTAACTACAGCCATAGGCTGTGTGTCAAATGCTCTTTGAAAGATGCGTTTGGCTATATTTTTACAGATCTTTATGTGCAATGCCACATGAATGTGTTTGTCCTGGACATTCTGTTACCCGTGTTGCAATTAATGTATTTTTTTATCCAGGTTCTGCACCTGTGAAAGTTTGCTGACCCTACGGTCTGTATCCACATAAGTCTTCAGAAGTGCACTGCATTTTCTCCTTGTTTTTTTAAATGGAAATTAATCATTCTTTTAATTAGGTTTGTCAAAAGCTACCCGAACGTCATATGTTGTGCTGAATTACAGAACAGACCTGATGCTACAAATCTTTGCTGATCTGTAGCAGGAAGTAAGGTCTGTGTTCTGTGCTAGGGTCTACTGGCCTGGACACTTGTGTTTCTATCTCTGTTTTAAAAATTCAGATCCTGATAGGGAAGTTTTTTTCTTGATAGCTGCGTTATAATCTTTACATCTGAGAATAATGTTGATTTTACAGTACTTTTTGTACTCGGCATGCTTATTTGCTATATAAATCCAAATTATGTTTTTAATTAATATTTTTTCCAATTATCTCGCTGTTACAGTGCTGTGAATGTTAAGATATTTCAGGTTAAAAAAAAAAAGTCATATTTTTCTTAATTTCAGACATCTGAGAAAGACATTATAAGTAAAGAAAAAGGTGAAGGAAAGGCAGAGGGTGCATCTGAGACTGTTCTCTATAAAATCGATGTTCCTGCCAACCGTTATGATCTTCTTTGCCTCGAAGGGTTGGTCCGAGGACTGCAGGTCTTTAAAGAAAGGTAACGGAGAGCTGTGAGAAATTTGTGTCTTTGGTTATTTGTTTAAGTGAGAATCCATTTCTGCTGAATAACTTCACCACTTGATTGGATTTTGAGGACAGTCTGATGTATAAATCAGCTATTTTTGTCAGATGTCCATATGTTTCCTCAAGAGAGGACCTGTCAAATACTTTTAAAAGACTGACCACTGTGTTACATTTTGAATCTGGTCTACAAGTTTTTCAACTGCTATTCCATTCGAGACACATCTTCTGCAAAGAATTCCTGCAGTTGTACTAGTGCTCCTCAGTTATAAATACCGATATAAGTAATTTCACTTCTTCATGACTTTATCTTATTGAGGGCTTCATTTCTATTTTAGTTATCTGTTCACCATTCAATAGAAAATTTGACGTTTAAACACCATAAATATAATCTACATCCCCAAATTCCAATGTCCAAAACCAGGACAGCTGCCAAGAAAATATTCTACATACTATATACTATTGCTGCTGCATTTCTGAACAGGTTTTCTGCATTTTGCAACCATTCTGTCTCTTCATTACAGACATGTCTATTTTTATTCTAGGATAAATCTCCCTAGGTATGAAAAGATAATACCAGCTAAAGATGAAGGCCAGAAGCTGATTATCACTGAAGAGGTAAAAGTGTTTACTGCAACTTTGTATATTTATTGGAACCATGAAGATAGTATCAAGAGCAATTTTATGACAACAGCGAGACTGGAAATCTTACTTTGAGAACAAGAGCTAAAGAAAATTTAATGCCTCTCCTCATTCTGATTTACTTTTAGGGAAAGCAAAGGGGAGGAACAACAGGCAAATGATTCTGGGTAAACCTAGTAGCACATCAACTCAGTGTCATTTGTATAGCATTTACCTTCTGGGCTATTACAGAGTACATTGTGATTTTCCATGTCTCTACCAGACTTGAAGTTTTTTGTTTTGTTTTGTTTCCTTTTGAATTTCTAACGTATTTCCAGAAGTTTTTCTTTTGATTGCTACTCTACCAAAAAAAAAAATATGAAGGACAGTCAGTTCTTGTGTCATCTGTACTTGAAATTTATAATCTATTGCTGTTGCAAATTGCAGACTGTCAAAATCCGTCCTCATGCTGTAGCTGCAGTCCTTCGTAACATAACTTTTACCAAAGAACGTTATGACAGTTTCATTGACCTCCAAGAAAAGCTACACCAAAATATTTGCAGGTTAGTGCTTAGATTTCAAATACCATGTAGTGTTTGAAAATGATTTGATTTTATGTTAAGGCTTCACTGCCCTGTTGCAGAGAGACATTGTATCTTATATTTGTATTAAAGAAAATATGTTATAGCAGCTCTCTCGCTCCTTATTTTCTTGTCTGTTCCTATCTGCTCTCAATACATTTCAGTGTAAATACATCTCCTGCAAGAGCTGAGGAAGAAGTCTTCTGCAACAATCCCAGTAGATGTGCCTTTGACTGCCATGTGTATTCTTAACATTCCTCATTGTTAGCATACAGAGTTAAAATAATTTCTAGACTTCTCAAAACTGGCCCTTGGTTGTTTATTTTTTTCAGTAAAATATGTGAATACACAGAAATATAGAGCATCACGAGGTGCTATTTCAAAGGAACTCCTAGTATTACTAGCAAATCATTATTTTGTCTTTCTCTCTAGGAGAAGAGCATTAGTAGCAATAGGTACCCATGACTTGGACACCATTTCTGGTCCATTCACTTATACAGCTAAAGCACCTTCTGAAATTAAATTCAAGCCCTTGAACCAATCACAGGAGTACACAGCTTCACAAATTATGGATCTATATAGGGTAAGTGTGATTTTTCAGAGTTGCTGTGTTAAGTAAGGAAATAAGTTTCCAAGGCTTAATATGTAATAGCCTTGCAATTAGGGGTTGTTCTTACAAGTAAAAGACAGCCATCTCCTGTAGCTTCAGCTGATGAACATGATAAATGCATGGTGGTAGTTAATTTTTATTGCTCATGAAAGATACATCATGGTGTTTGGTGCCTAAATGTAACTCTTAAAATAGTGATTTTGATGTTAACCCACTGATTTATCAACACAAAGATTACTTTTTGTGACACGATTCATAATACTGTGAAAGGGTTATGTTCTTGCCTGCATTGGTAAGATTTTCTGCATACAAAGCTGAGAAAAGGTTGATATCAAGAATATCAAATTTTAAAATGGTATTTCAATTGGACCAGCTTGGTGGCAATGTTGAATTAGTTACCCAGCTATGCATTAGGCAGGTGTAACATGTGAGAGTCTCAAAGTTTGACATCACTCTTGACCCTGCATCCTGTTGAAACCAGTTAAACATTAGAAAAAAATCCTACCAGATCTAATTTTACAAAACTTTTTGTAAAATTAGCTTTTTTGAGTGTCAGTATTTGAAAACGATGCTATTAACATTAAAATATACAGGTCTTTGGAGCATGCACACAGAAGTAAAAAAAAAAAAAAAATCTCAACAATCTCTGACTAAGGGCAACTAAAAATTAGCAAATGAGGTGTCAGAGAGACTAAAAGTTAACTATGCTTTTGGTAGAGTCTACATCCATGTCATTGGAAGAAACATAAGTTTTGAATTAAACTTAAGCATGAATGTATCAGAGTTCAGCACTTTAGCATTAAAAGTATCAAAATGCAAATTTTTATCACTTCTAAGGACAATTCTGATAAAGTAGGGATGGGTGCCCATGGGTTTGGCAATGGAAGGACTGCAGCAGTGAACAAAGACTTTGTTTAGCTAGCACATCTTAAGCATCTTTGAGAGAATCCTTAAAGAAACAGTTTTTAACATTTCTGAAGAAAAAAAATCCATCTCTCTCCTTTCAAAGTTTTCCCACTTCTGATGGTGAGCAGCTTTTGCTAGAGGTACCTAGTTGTAAGCCAATCCTACCTCCTTTAAAAATTCCTTTTGATACCTCACTTGAGGACTGGTGGGATGGAAATTCAAAAATGAGCTGATGTTACTCTTTTGTCTCCCCAGACTGACAGCCATCTTCGACAGTATTTACACCTGATTGAAAACAAGCCACGTTATCCTGTCATTTTTGATAGCAATGGTGTTGTTCTGTCCATGCCACCAATCATCAATGGTAAGTTTATTTCTGACTAGTTTCTGCTGTCGCTGCTATTTTGTGAGATAGGACATCTAACAGAAATGTTGGTACGTAGTGGATTATTCTGTTCTTTTAAACATGTTTCACTTATTACTTCTTTCCTTTCAGTTTAAATGCAGACAAGATTTTTTGCTCCCTCAGGAACAAGTAATTAAATGTAAATATGGGCATTGTTGTTGGTTTTTGTTTTTTTGGTTTTTTTTTGATTGGCTACAAGTACTTAAGTGAAAGATTATATGGGTTTTGAAGCCAGTCCAGAGGAGCTGAGTAGATCTTGGCTGAAAAGAGAGCACAGCATCCTGGGATGGGAGTAAAGCATCCCTCAGTCTTGAGAGCTCAGGTGCTCCTGACTACATTCACACAACATGGGTACTGGCAGTGAAATTCATTCAGTGTATGTACTGGCCGTTGGTGTTAAGCAGATGATAAAAGGCAGATTTCTGTTCAACTACAATAGGTAGTTTACCATGTACTAACAGAATCCCATTTTTGTAAGGAATCTATTGCTCAGGGACTTCACATCCTATTTGCAAGGAAGATACTTCAGATGATGCTTCTAAGTGTATTTTCTACCTTACTTCTTCCAGACAAGGAAAAGTTCTGAGTACGTCAGTGATGTGCTACAGTGTATGCCCCATGCTTGCAAGTACAGGCAAAAAGCAAATCCGTGCTTAAGAGGAACCTGTCTTATGCATTTGACCACTCACACAGACAAAACCTATAGTGTCTCAGATAACAGTGTCAAGAGACCTCATTTATTCATTAAAGTAGCTATAGATTTTCATCAGTCTAAACCACTTCTTAAAAAACGTTCCTTGCTATTTAAGTTTGCTTTCTCATTCACGTCCTATCAAATGCCAATCTGCTACTAAAGTTGGGAAAGGGAGGTGCACAACCACTGTGTTACCAGCAGATGGCTGTGTTTCTGCTAGTTCTTTTTTTCAGCCAGATGAAGAGGGTTCCTGTCAACTTGTGTTTTCTAGTGTTCAAGGGCAGCCAGGTCAGCAAGACTAGTCTGCCTTTTCTGATTAGAATGTGTTACTCTGGTAAGAGATGTGAATGTTGATGCAGCAGACAGAGTAGCTTTTAAACTGGAAAAGGTGGTGATGATGATCATTTTGAAATACAAAATTGGTCAATATCAGTGTCATTGCAAAAAAAGTAACAATAATTCTTAACATGTTATTGTCTTCACATGTTTTAGGAGATCATTCAAAAATAAGCCTAAAAACAAGAAATGTATTTATTGAATGTACAGGCACAGACATGACAAAGGTAAATTAATCTTTTCTGCTTTTGATATGCTGTAACGTCATTGTTATCCCAAAGGGGAAACAATGCTCTAGTACAAAGACATGAGGTAGATGGGCATTTTTTTTTATGGAGCAGACTGTCCATTTCAAAAGGTCAGGATAAGCCGTGGGACTATGTGGAATTCCCTCAGTACAGTTTGAGATTTGCTTTACAGATGGTGTTGTGTTCTCAGTGGGTTTTGTTTGTACTGTATCTTATGTTGACACTAAGCTTTCAGCTTATACAAAAAATAAGTAAACCTGGTTTATTTTTGTTGTTGAACACTTTTCAAAGTCTTTAAGATTTAGAAAAAGAACAGAATTCATTAAAACTGCTTATTTTGCTGAAACACTTTATAAAGAATAATTAAAATTTGGGCTGTGGAAAGGGAGAAAGCACTTTTTCTTCTTAGTTATCTTTTTCAAGCAGGGATGCTCTGTGAATAATTGTCAACAAGAAGTCTTTCTATATGCAAATTCTGCAACTCAGCAGCAAAGAATGAAAGCCTAGCAGCTATAGTTGCCTGTTCTTAAACGCAGGTTGTGCATTCATTGATAGTTTCCTTAAAATGTGTATCTTGATGCTCAGGAACAAAAGTACTTTTAATTTATCCAACTTCACAATGGTTCATTAATGGCAAATTTGCATGTTGTGATACGTCTTCTAAGGAAACTGAAAAATAACTGCTGCTTGCTACTATTAACTTCAACAGTAAATACAAAAATAGCAATGGTCTCTTTTCATGAAGGAAATTGTAGTGTGAGGTAACATAAAGCAACTCCTGTAGATTAAGAATTTGATAAAAAGCTCATGATTATGTTTTGTTATACTAACTTCTCAAAATATTGACTGTAGAATAAAAAATATTGCAAATGAGCCTACACTGACAATATGTTTTCAACAGTGCACAACCTTTTGGCCTGTCAGTGAAGTAAGTAGATTAAAGGTTTAGAAGACACGGTTCCAACTGGTATCTTCAGAACAGCTTAGCAAAAATGCACAAATGCTCTAGAGCCTTGAAAACCAAAGATTTCTAGTTACCAGGTTTTTAAGTAATGTCTTTGAAGCAGAAGTAAGGCATCTCTTAAAATTGAGCCTGGCATTTCGTTATGATATTTTGTGTGCTTTAGCACAAGAGGAGGGCAGATTTCAATGTGATTATCGTCTTTATTTTGTAGGCAAAAATTGTTCTTGATATCATAGTTGCGATGTTTAGTGAATACTGTGAGAAGCAATTCACGTGAGTATAAATTTGGAGTCAGAAAGACATTAAACTTCCACCACATTTTAAAAATGTTTTAGTTCTTTTTTTATATCTCTTACAGTGTTGAAACAGTAGAAGTAATCTATCCTAATGGCAAGACTCACATCTATCCGGTAAGTGAGGTGGTATCTCACTGGCACTGGAGAAAGGATTTTATTTACACAAAGTATAAGAATGACTTTTCTGCAGAGGTAGAGTAAGGCAGGGCCTTCTCTAACACCACAGGAAAAAGAACATAGTGTCTCAGTTTTCCCTTACCTAGAAAATTCATTCCGAAGCACTGCTAATTTATGATAAGTCTGAGAACAGTCTAATTTCATCTGATGCTCAAGAAAGAAGGCTAAGGTTTAAAGCTGTGAGCGGTAACCTGGATTAGAGTTTGTGATACAGACGTTCTCAGGAACAGGTAAAGATGGTTATCAGAAGTCTGCAGCTAAAGACTACCTGTTCCAAATCAGGAAACATGAACACAGAAGGAGGTCCTTGAGGCTTGAACCACTGGACAACTGAAATCAGCCTCAGCATAACATACTTATCAGATATGGAATCTTTAATGCCTTTGAATAAAAAAGCCTTTTAATTCTGGGTTTTTCAGTCCTTCATTTTATAGTTTCCAGCTATTTGAAGTCAACACGCTGCGTGATAAACAAACTTAAGTGCAGGTTTGCCTGCATTCAAGTCTAAGGCATACCTCTGTGCAGCACTGAAGGCGTGCTCTTTTGTTTTGAGTTAAAAGAAAGCAATTCTTCCTGTTTCCTGAAAGCAACTGAAAACAAACAGGTCTGATTGAGTTCATAAAATAAGTTTCAAGCAAGTACAAATTAATTAGGGGGAAAACTTTTTTTTTTTGCTTTGACTTTTTGTCCTTTTTTAAACTTTTTGTTTTAAAAATGTTAACTTTGATCTGCAGAAGGGAGACCTGGAAACTGGGAGAGACATCCAACAAAACAAAAATCTCTGCCTTAACCAATACAGTTTCACTGCTTAAAACAGTGCAAAAAATTGCTGTAGTTTTGGATGCTAATGGTTTCTACAGATTTTTGGTTTTTTAATCAAATTTAGAAGCACTAAGTGTATACATACAAAATAACTTTCTTAGATGCATTACACACTTCCTAGGTAAAATATCAAGATATTTCTGAGCCTATATGGCGGTAGCAAGTTTTCTTTCCTTTTCCTCCTAAAGTCATATGATCTGTACCAGACCATGCAGTCCTTCGCATGACCATTCATTGCTTTAGGGCTTTGACTTAAGATGAACTGGTGGCTAGAAACTCTCAGAAACTCAGTTACTTGCATATATCTGAAGTTATCGGAAGTTTCAATAATAAAGATTTCATGCTGCATTTCAGACTTCTAGTTTAAATGAGAACAGCTTTTGCATTATGTTCTATAATGTTATTTTCAAGAATAATTTTGTCTTAAAATGTTGAGCTTGTCCTAATATTCCATGCTTGTCTTTTGTGGCCATTATTTGGGTATCATAATTAGAAGATGCTAAATTAGCATGATGGCAGAACTGAATCCTCTTAGAAACAGCAAGTGGTGTGTACACTGAAAAGTTTTGCCTTTCTTTTTAGGAGCTGGCTTACCGAAAAGACAAGGTGAAACCTGAACTCATTAACAAGAAACTAGGAATCAGGTGTGTTACTGCAAACGGAAACTTGGTTTTGGCTTTTTTCACTCAAGCATTAATCTGAAAAAGATACTTGAAAATACTGGTTATTGCGTTGTTTTAAATTAAAAAGCAAACTGCAAACATCGGAGGTAAACTTCAGTGATGTGGTCAGTTTTTTAGAACGTCTCCTCTTTTCAGGAAATGCAAATCATTCTCTTTGCCCTCACACAACTGTTGCAAAATAAAGAAGAAGGACTGTTGTTGAGTCAGAATCCGAGCTGGATCTGATGGCATACTCGGTTTATTTGCAGTCCATAAAGCACTTCAGAGATTATTCAGGAAGTAAGGCAGCAGAGCAGAAACACTGATTACTTTAAAAAAACAGTGTAGTCTAAGATCTGTAAATTACTACTTTCTTTCTTGTTTTGTTTCAGTGAAACTCCATCAAACCTTGCAAAGCTGCTGACTAGGATGTGTTTGAACTCACACGTCACAGGGAATGGGAACAATATAGAGATTGAAATCCCTCCTACCAGAGCGGACGTTATCCATGCATGTGATATCGTAGAAGATGCAGCAATAGCTTATGGTTATAACAACATTCAGATGGTTATTCCGAAAACGTACACCATAGCTAATCAAGTAAGATTGCCCCTTCAAATAAACGCTCTGTTGTCAGTAAACGACTAGTGCATGCCAGAAGGGCTTTGGGGAAAACAGAACCTAGGAATTAAATATTTTGACATGCTTTGCCTTGAGAAGTATTTACCGTGGATGGGATACAAAACAGATGCCCCACTGATTTGAATAAGTCCAAGACCAGTGGTTGCTGGTGCTTGAAAAAAGACAGGGTTTGAGCAGGGAGCCCATATTAAATCTCTAATTGGGAGATTCATTTCCTCAGGCAAACCTAAAGGCAACAGGCTGATGCTTTAGGAAAAAAAAAAAAAAAATTAAGCACATAGAGTATCTCCCTAGCGAGTTCTCCATAACATAACAGGCAGAGTCACCCCAGGAAAGAGTAGAAAAGCATTTTTAGATCGAAGTTGAAAAGTGTGTTTTGTTTCATTTTAGCTTCCACTCAATAAGCTCACGGAACTTCTGAGACTGGACTTGGCAGCCGCTGGATTCACTGAAGCACTCACTTTTGCCCTGGTATATTATATTGCTTTCTTATTTTCTTATTTGCATGTTGAAACAGCAGTGAAGCCAGAACTGCAGAGGATGGCTTGAGACTATTTCCTTGTATAAGTGTACCCATATTATCTGTTACTGTTTTGGTATGTAATTGTTTACTAATGCTTTGGAATTCTAGTGTAATATTGTGAGTTTCCAGGTCAGATAAATTGAATGAGTCACTGCTAATGTGGCACGCATTTCTAAGTACAGAGGACAAAATGGTGCTGAAGTACTGTTTTTGTTTAACTTGAAAGTATGAAATTGTAAGACAGCAAGTCTTTAGAAACTTCCATCACCAGCTTCAAAATGCATCACAGTTTGATAATCTGAAAGATATCATCAAAATTTAATGATTTCTGATGGATCTTGCTGCACTTTAAGGATCACACTGTTTCTGTTTGCCTCTTTCCATTATTGTCATCTGCCCATGATTGCATTAGGTACCAAGTCAATATGTAATTCAAAGAGTTTAGTTTAAGAATCCCTGTAAAGGACTTTGATGGGATCAAAGGGATCCCTAAGGGATCACAGATGAGATTTTGATAACATACTCAAAGGTTTTAAGATACGGTGACCCAGACTCCCCAAATGCTTGCATAGATCAGGTATTGCAACCAAAGTTGGTAATCCAAACAGATCAAATGAAATTAACACGCATTTTATAGAGCTACATCTGCAAGCTTTAGAACTAACTCTAAAGCTTGATAAATATACTGCAGTTTTAATATTTTGTTGTTTCTTAGATGTTACTCATTTAAGAAAAAAGGATAATTAATATCTTGTATTACCTCCTGCAGTGCTAGTATTTGACAAAGATATTCAGAATACCTGCAGTAGTACTGTGCTGGGGAAATGCTATATACAAATTCAAACTTTTGTAGGCTCTTACTTATGCACTAACTTGTTTTTTTGTTTTGTTTTGTTTTGTTTTTCCCCCCCCAGCACTGAGTAGTTAGGATGCTTAAAAACACTGACTGCATTGTATCACTGCAATGGAAAACATTTTTAACTGCCACAGCAAGATTTTGAACAATCAAGCAGTAGATGATTTTATCACATTAAATATTTGGCTACTGGCTCACCAATTCTTCATTAAAACATCAGTGTGAGGCTGATGACAAATAGCATTTATGCTACGATGTTCTGTAGCCCAGTGCTATATGGCAAGCACTGCTTATATATTTATGCATGTAATCCTATTCTTGCTTTGAACCCTGTATTATCGCCCGTACAGACTAGCAGTGCTCTCTGTGTCAACCTCTGGTTTAGCCAAAATGCATTTAGCTACATCATAGTAACATACTGTTTAGATACACATGTGAAAATTGGAACGTAGTTTTCTCCTCCTAAGGTCAGCATTCATTCAGTGTATTTTTTTTAATTAGACAATCTACGTTTTCAGGTGGTATCATCTGCTCACTTTCCTCACATTTGATCTATCAGCACACTTCGGAGCATTGCCAGTGCAAAGAGAACACTTGAGAGACTGCAGTACTATCAGATCTCCAAGTCCTAGCATGCTGTTTATTGCTTCATTAATGTATTAAGAAACCAATTCTGGAAATCTGTAGCGTGGATCTTACCAGCAGCATCTGTTGCTGTATGTGCACAGGCATCATCTTAGCCTGACTGTTTGCACCTATACTGCTTCCTTAAAAGTACACCTTAAGAGTAATGGCTTTGGAAAGATTACACGTTTAAAAAAGATGTGAGAAATGAGAATCTTACACAGCTGTGAAAGTTGGAAGGCTTGGCCATATCCGTTTTTTTAGATAGTTCTTTATTTTCCTTAAGTAGCCCCCAAGGCATTGTTTTCTTTTGAAGAAAGCTTGAATGCCATTCCTCTGACAATTTTTTTTAACTATTTTCAGAACAAGATTTTATTCGGATAGTCAGAGGGCAGAACCTGAGCCTCTGCTTTTAAACAGATGACAGCCATCTCTGACAGAAGCTTAGATAAACATTTTTTTCTTCTTTTAAACTACACCTTTATTTTGCTTAGTAATTAACATTTGTAGATAAACCAGTTTGCCTGCATTGTCTTAAAGCTCAGGCTTAATTTGTATCAAAAGAGGGTGTTGTACAAGAGGGCCTCAGAACTTCTGCTGTGCTTGTATTGTTCATTCTTGTTACTAGGTTTCATCACTGGTTCGCTGTCTCATTTAACTACTTCTCCCCCCCATCCCCTTTTTACTGTCTCTTCCTCCCAGTGTTCTACAGAAGACATTGCAGATAAACTCGGCATGGATATTTCTGCAACAAATGCAGTGCACATAGCAAACCCCAAAACTGCAGAATTTCAGGTGAGGCAACTTAGTTCAGATCAAATTTGTCGTACAGTTTATGTATAAAGAGGGAAGAAAGAAGCTAGTACAAAATAAAATTTATAAACTATAAAGCTACTTTTTACTGCAGTAAAGAGAGTGTATGTTTACATGCTACATTAGCTAACTGTCATTTTCTGTTACTCATTAACTGAGAAAGACCTTATTTGGCGTGAAATGCTATTAGCTTTTCAAGGAAGCAAAATCCTATGTTCAGTATGGTGGCACCTGGCAAAACTGAGCTGTCTTATTACAGAAAATTCCACCTAAGTTTTTGATCAGCTCCTGCATTTAGAAAAGCTAGTTAGTAAAACTGGAGTTATTGGCCTGGGTGGTTTTTAAACATCAAGCACTGGATGGAGAAGATGTTTTGAAAAAATATTCACTATTATTGCTCTTTTTTTTTTTTTTATACTGGAAATCTATATATATTTTCCTTCTAGAGCTTCTAAGCTTCTGTTTCGTTTGTGGGTTGATTTCTTTTTTTTCAGAGATGCTTTCTTTAGCTTGTAGGGAAGGTGACTTTACACTACGAGATCTGTAAAATAAATGGAAAACAACTTTAAGTCACATTTGCGTGTCTAACCTAAGAGATACAAAGGGAAATCCTTCATAGAAAGGCCCAGAAGAATTTCAGTAGTCTGGGGTATTAATTTTGTGTGATTCAACCACCCCCTTACCCCACAAAGATTCACACAAGTCTAATTCCTCTGAGCATCTAAAATGCTGAAGTCTTTTCTTTATGAGTGCAAACATTCTGCTTATCTGAGATTCAGGAACGTGATTTGGGGATAGCTTCATGTATTTTCCGTTCACTACAACAACTGAACAGTGATGTAAGACACTGTTGTGTGGTATTGAGACTATTATTCCCTGTTTATATATCATTCAGCATGGTAATTACAACTGGCCGACATAGAATATGCCACAAACATAAACTATACTGAGCAGAGACAAAATCAGAAAAGCATCATCCCCACTAGCCCAGTACAAGGACACGTTGCTGTTCCTCAGAGAGCACAGGCCTTTGCTTTAGGAGCACTATACCATTGGCTGAATATTCCTTGTGGCAAAATAGCCTCCATCTTTTGAATTCTATAGGCCTCCGTGCAGATTGGGAAGAATTACTTTCCCCGATGCTGTATGCAGTTTCAGCTTTAAATGTTAACTGTAGTGGGATTCCTCGAATGGCTTTTTCCCATCCCCCCAGGATAGCTCTGCCATCATAACAAGGACTAGGTGATGCCATGGGCCCTCTTCCTGACTGTGCACCTTGAAGTCTTCATCAGGTTGTGAAGAAGAGAGGAACAAATAGGAAGTTATATGGCTGAGTGCATAACTTCTCACAATAGTTTTACTAAGTAAGACCGACACTCTGGGGGGGGGGGGGGGGGGGGGGGGAAAAAAAAAAAAAAGGTGGTCCTCTGTGCTCTCTGTTCAAGTACCTCCTCAGAGAATTAGGACTGTGACTTTAAAACAGTGATGTGCCTCCTGGCTAGTACTTTGCATATGTTGTTTACATATTTCAGGTCCTCCACAGCTGCAATATGAATAGGTTCATCTTCCTTATGTTCTGCCTGTGTCATTGTTTACTATTAGGAGGTATCAAGATAATAGTTCAAATAGCATCTAATATTTCCAAAATGAAACTTAGTATTTAACCTTTTGCATAAACAGGATTCAATTGTAAGGGTTTGTTTTGGTTTCTTTTTTTCATTCATTCTTTGAATATGGCTTTTTTTCCCTGTACTGAAGGTCAGGGATCTGAGATGTTATCGGCTCTTAAGCTTGTATATACCCTTTCAGACTGCCATAAAAAGAACGTGCAAAAAATATACCTTTTGTAATAATTCTAAAACAAAGACATTCAAGCAGAAGAGATTAGCACAGTATTTGCACCTCGTTACTTCTGATTTCTTGTTAGAAACCAGCAAATGTACCATTAGCTATTTTGGAAGGTATTGCACTTGCAGCATCTGGGTTTGTCCTGCAGGTGGCACGTACCACCCTCCTTCCTGGCCTGCTGAAAACTGTAGCTGCTAACCGGAAGATGCCTTTGCCTTTGAAACTCTTTGAGATTTCCGACATCGTAGTAAAAGATCCTACTAAAGGTAAGAGAATGGTTCCTCAGCGTTTGTAACTTAGGAAGTTATTGAAAACATCCTCTTTAATCTGGGTCTACAACCCCTTTCAATTTCAGAAATTGACTAACTAGTTAAAGGCTACAGTTGTGCAAGTTCAGGAAAAAAATAGGTGTTTCCATTAGAATCGGACAAGATGAAAATAGAAAATAGCCTTTCAAAGAGGCAAGGGGAATGACCTTGAGAACTACAGTGCAGTGGGCACGATGCGAACCTCAGGTACGTTCAAGATGGAAGTGGTGGGTACATCTGCACCCGTGACTCATGTAACAGCTGTAGGAAAAGATCTGAGCTTGATTTGCCATTATCTGTTACAGTTCCAAGTCTTTACAGCTGTACTACACCTTCATATTAACTTGTATATCTGGAAAATACATTAAAAATGATTTTTTTTTAAGAAAGAAATGTACTAATTCATTTCTTCTTAGAGGGTATATTAGTGGAAAAAAAAATGTGCAGGTAAAGCTTATGGGAGTATGTGCTTATATCACAAGTTACAACTCTGGATTAAGTTTTGCTTCTTGGTGGAAAAGGCTGGCGTGACTTTAAGTTCAGCAGCAAAAGTGGTTTTGTTGTTTCCTTATCTGGTTTCAGATCTTAATGGTTGTGTTTAAGGTATTTGGGCTCTGCAAAACAAAGGTTTATATAAGGCATAAACAAAATGGCAATTGAATTGCTTTGGTGAGAACATAATTTGTAGATTTACTATTTTAAAGGAGAAAAAGCAGCCCTGCCAAGCTAAATAAGCAGCTTTAGCAGAGCATGTTGATTTATTTATTTATTGTAAAATCAAATGCAAGCAATGTGGTGGTGCAACTCTCTCCTTGCTGAGCATAGGGTTAGCTACAGTGCAAAAGCTTGGTACAGACGGCAGAATAGTGTTAGCAATCTTCAGAACCAAGAGCAGGATACTTAGCTCATAGTAAGAAGCATATTTATCCTGGCTTTATAAAATCTGCAAGTTAAATTGATTACTTTTATTTTGTGTATGTTAATCATAGCTCTTGAAAATTTCATTTATCCAAGTAGCTGCTTCACAGCTTTCCAGAGGCTGATTTTGTAGTGTACTTCATTTTGATGGGAATCGTTGCAGCAGATGAAAGAGAAACTCTTTTTCTGCAGCAGCTTTGCAGCCTAGGCTCTTGGGCAGCCCTCTCACAGGTTAAGTGCCTGCAGACTGTGACCAATATCTGAAATTATTTTTAGTGCTGTGTAGAGAATAACTGCTGTGTTTCTCAAACTCACTTCTAAAATTAAGCTTGGAACATAAATGGTTTGAAAGGGAAGGAGAGAAAGAAATAATGGGTAATTGTAAACACTGGAAAATGCAGGATTGCCCTCTCACATATGGAACGAGATTTCCTGCAGAAGGTTTATGTCATCAGACTGACTAATTTAATTTTATTATCTCACAATTTTGGCATGCAGAATTTCCAATTAATAATGTAAGAAGCGTGAGTCAAAAGAGTACTGACGTTAACTATATTCGAAACAGCATCTTGCGGTCATTCATGTGTGAACAAACCTAGCTTTTAAACACACTGGTTTTCAATAAAATACCTGCTTACACAGACTTATGCTTACTAAGGTGAACAGAAAGTATTTCTCTCTAGACGTATCTGGCAGAAAGGCTTGACATATTAAATTGGCAAAACGTGTGCTAGAGTTGATGTTGCTAAATGGAACCAAACATGAACAGAAACGTTTCTTCTCAAGGCAAGAGAGATGTGCTGATTTTGAGTATGTTACACAGCATTTATGAAGTTGTAACTCTAGATAATCACCTCTAGAAAAGCAGTTGCACCAGTTCAGCATGTCAGTTATCACCTTGCACCGCAACAGCTAACCTAGAATACCCTTCTGTCTCCTACCACAAGAGAAATGTATCCATTAAAAAAAAAAAAAAAAAAAAAATCACCTCTGAGGTGATCTTGTAGAATCTAGCAAGCTCATGGCAGTATACATGGCTGATGCTGTATTTCAGAGCATTTTTCCTATCTCAGTCTGGGAGTGTTAATTACATGCAGAAAATACACGTACCACAGCCTCACAAAAATCCAAGTTCACATGAACAGGTGCCTCCTTCCAGATCAACATATTTTCCCAAAGCATCCCTGATTTGGAAGAGCATACAGCACAGCTCTGCCTTCCCCTGTTGCCTTCTGGCTCACACACTCCTGACCAGCTGCCCATCCTTTGGGTTGCTTTTCAGTAGGATCTCCAGGAAGTGCTTTGAAGTCTCAGAAATATATATATGTAATTTAGGTTGACATACTTGGCAGGCTGATTTAAAAAACTGCTTCATGGCATGACATGAGATCTCTTAAGTGAGTTATAAAGAACTGAAGCATTTCTAACAGCCGCCAGCTTTTGCACACAGTTCTTAATACTTCTCCTGTTTGTAGTGAATGCAATTCTTGTGCCACAGCATAACTGTAAAGAAATAAGTTCTGTAGAGCAGCTTTTTGAAACACTTCAAAATATATCGTTTCCTTTACTAAAAATCTTAACAGTTGGCTTGAAATCAGGAGGTATAAGATTTGTTAGAAACATGATGATTTAGTTAAGAATTGTGATCTGAAGACCACTGACTGAATAGTAATGAAATAAAATGCAGAGTTGCACAAATCCTGCTAGCATAGTAAGAGAGAAAAAGGAACTCATCCTACTGAATGCTTAGCAGAGGAAACTTGTTTTCCTAGCAACAGATAAAGTCTTGTGGAAGAGGGAGAACATTTTCTTCTTTCCTGCTGCACAGCACAACATGAAAATAGATTAGCCACTATTCATGACTGCGTATTACTGTCTGGCATCTTATTTGAGTTGGGAAACTGAGACACAGTAATAGAACTGGGCGGCCAGGGTGCTCAGAGAGCAGAAATCAGATGTTGCATGTATTGATATTTTCTCTGTAACCTTTACTCTTCTTATAGCATTTTTTTATTAAGTCTTCAGAACTGAATTCTCCATTGTTTAATACTTCAGATTATCATTGCGATGCTAAAAGGTTACTGCCACAGTAAGTTCAGCAGAAGAACAGACAAGATGACTTGAGGCTGTATTACCAAGCTGCTGCTCTAGGAGTTCTGAATGACTTTCGGCTCAAAAAGGCTGCTCTTAGCTTTTGCATAGGCTCAAGCTCCACTACTTCTTGTTCCTATTAGATCCTTGTCTGTCTAGCCTCTTGGTAAGCATTTCCCTGTTCGCTGATAGATTTGTTATTAAATGGTCAGTTGGACCAAATAAGCAAGATAGAGGTTTCTTATGTGGTTGATATTAGCAGTTTAGGAAACACGCACTGAATGCTTGAGTTTCTGCTTGTGATTAAGCTCAAAGATCAGCTATGGTGGATCAGACCTGAGGCTCACTTACCCCAATATCCTGTCTGTAACAATAGCTAGGAGTGTTTGTCAAGGGGAAAGCACAAAATTAGATAAGTATATGTAATACTTCCTGTTCTCCAGTCATTTATACTTGCTGATTCAGACATGATTCTTTGAATTCAGTAGCACATAATAGATTTCTCCCTATGAACATTCACTGCTTGATTAGGTTATGTCTGAAAATACCTACTCCTTTTATTGTTTGAAGCTTGGCCCCTGCTGGTTTTAACATCCACTAATGCTCCCACTGAGTGCAGCAGTGAACAATTAATCCCACTGGAAAAGAACTATCTCAAGGCCTGAGGTACTGACATACTCATCCCTGGTGCTCACATCCAGAGCTGCTTGTCAGTGCAGCTGTAACTGTTGCAGATCACTAACCACATGGGGATCCTGAATCACAGTATGGGTAGCATGCAGCACAGCACCTTTTCCTCTAGGAACACTAAGTCCAGCTGAGATGCTTTGTGACCATTAGTCCTGACCAACGCCCACTGCACACAGTTTGACTCTGTAATGAGGATCATTCACCCTGGAATATGCTGTGTTTCATCTGCATTTCTTTTGGCTCATTTCTAGGTAAGAAATGGAAAAGCCCTACTCATGTCAGTTGGTGCAGCCCTGCCTCAACTTGTGGGCCAGATGGAGGTGTTTTTACTCCTTTATTCCTTCACTACCAAATAAATTCTTATTATTCTTTCCCCCATCAAGCATGGGGCAGACAGAAATCTGAAGGAGTTAAAAAAAAAAAAACTGTAGTTTAAGGGAATACAATTGTTGTCAGTTAAATCCATTCATTCCCTATATCTAACCACCATTAAGTGAAAGAGATGAGAATGTCTAGATATGAGCAAGTCCACAGATCCCAGAGGACTTTCAGGGATGGGAAGAAATCTGTGCATAAAAAGTCTGGTTTACTTTCTACACTGCCTGAATACTGCAAAATAATGCAGTACAAAAGGAGATAAGCTGATGACGTGCAGTCCACGCCATATGCATATAAGCTGTACTTTTGACTACCTTTATACAGAAGGTGGTTTCAAGGCTTATGAAATTCCAGAGGAAAAAAAGATGATCACAAAGAGTTCCTCCTCTGGCTTGAGAAAGTTTTACCCTCATATACACCAAGGAACTGAACACTTGCAGTTCAGCTTTGAGAAGGTAAAGGCCTGAAGAAAATATATTATTTCACTAAATTAGTATGTTTTCTTTTTTTTAATTTTACCACAGCTGAATTGACAGCTGTGACCATCAGCTTGTTATTCCGTTCCTAGATTGTTCCCCTCTAAAAGTGAAAACCTTGAAATCTGCAACAAGTAAAGCTAAATAGGCTACGATAGTCCTAGAGAATATATAGCAGTGGTATAGGGTGAAGGTACAAGCATAACAAAGTACAGCTACATAGTAGTTTTGAAGGTATAAAAGGTGATGTCTCTTAAGTGAAATAGATGACGTAAGAAGATTTACAGCGGGCAGAAGGCAGCGTGCTGTGTAAGGAAGCTGTTCAAAGGGGGACAGGCTTGTGTCAGTCTCAACTTTGTGAGAAACAGCACATCTTTCATAGTCACTTGTTTCACGGATGTCCAAGATGATCATGAAAATAGTTGTAGTTTGGAAACTTGTGTAAATTTAGATCTTCTCATAGATTAATATTAGCCATTTTATGTTGTGGGCCAGACACTTTACATGGGTTATTATTCTGCAATTGAATTTTATCAGTATCTCGTTTTCCAACCAGTACCACACTTTTCTGACACTTACTAAGTAAGCTAGTCTGCTTTTAATCTCTTTAGCACTTAGCTATATGCTTGGTACTCATCACTGTCTAGATTTTTCTTATATTTAACAACCCTATTTGCTGCACAAGGCATAAGGTACCTCGAATCTCCATTAGTGATTGTTTGACTTAGTGGGTTAAAGAAATCCCGTCATTTCCTCAAATTACAGTAGGTGCAGCAGAGGCCATTTTGCACACTTCTCCCTTCAGCTACAAGTATTCCCTGTGTAATAGCAGGGGAAAAAACCTTGCAAAGGGCAAGGCTGAAAGCACGATGAACTCTGCCAGACAACATAATTACTTCCTTCCTTTTCAGATGTAGGTGCAAGAAACTACAGGCATTTGTGTGCCCTTTATTACAACAAGAGCCCTGGGTTTGAGATCATCCATGGTTTGCTGGACAGGGTCATGCAGCTTCTGGAAGTACCACCAAACAAAGAGAATGGGTATACAATCAAGGCAACTGAAGGTAAGGAAGACACAGGTACAGTGTACTGCAGAGGTTGTTTTGGAGCTCAGATGTTCCCCTACAGTCTGAGGTAAACTTTCTGTTGTTGCTAACAGTATGCAGAATGAATACCTTTATTATATGCGCTGCCACACCACAGTGTAATTTTGGAAAGGCATTAACTGCATTCACTGATAGCAAAACAGGATTGGTGTCTGATTTATTCTTACTATAAGCAATGAGTTGACAGCTTTTTAAAGAAACTCATAGTAAATTGTAAGCTATGAGCTTCATAGACTTAACAATGAATTAACCTAATTATTAGGTGAGTAGGAATTCACAAAATGGATGAGCACCCACTACATTCTCTTCAGTTAACAGCGATTGGAAAAGACAACTTCTTACACCTGCTCTTTTAGTTTATAGCTTTATCTGTATCATTTATTTCTAAATGCCTCTTATTTGTGTATTCATATGAAGCTATACACTTCATTTATCTTTTATTCAATGACCTGCTGTCTTTGAGACTGAGCCTTTCAGACTGCTCAGGCAAGCAGTTGCATAACAGACCTCTTCATCCTCCATATGGGGTCAGCTGCACATGAATTAAAAATAACATCCTTACGTGCAAAACCTCCTGTGTATGTGCATTTGTATGCAAGAGATAAAGGAAGCAGACTGACTTCATTGTAGGAGCAGTGCAGTTGATGCAGGAGAACAAGCAACAGCGACTAATCTATTCATTTAACTTAAACAACTGCGTAACAATTACACTACAGGAGAGCAAGACTCTAGAAATTGTGACTGCAGTTTTACTTAACTGTGCATTGGTGCTCAGAGGTACGAAATAGTGACATAAATAGGCTCAGCTTGAAGAAATGCTTCCATTCCGTACTTACTGAAACCAATGGCACCAGAATAAGATCCCCAGCAGCCAGACACAACACTTCAAGTGGTGTCCTAACCCATTTTTAATGCACATTTTTGTCATCTAGTAACGATGTTTTTCCCTGGCTCTGCCTCTCCCTTCCCATTTTTTCCACGAAGTAGTTTGCTTAGTATTAGTTAGGCAGACATTCAGAGGGTTTTCTAATTAATATTGTTAATATGATTCCTGGGTTGACCAGAGGGCTGTTTAAAGACTTGTACTGTGTACAATTAGAACAAAAACCTACAGAACAGGTAACAGCAAAGCCTACTGAGGAGGATTTAAAAGAAATCAAGGAGCTGAGTACTCGGGTGTCATTGATGTGGCAGTAAAACCTAAATGTTACATTCCTTCTTGTTTTTGAATAGGTATATGAAGTTTGCTTTAGAAAAGTATTAGCAAATGTTTTGTGGCCTGTACTGTAGCATTTCATTAACAAATGTCTGAGGAACTGGAATGAGAGGATCAACAAATAATCCTAATACAGTGAGGTTGTTACTTCTAGATTCTAGTGTTGTTATTCTTGATGCTGTGGATTTGCAATACCCTTAAAAAAAAAAAATCCCTGCATTGCCATGGCATTACTCTGCAGCATATGCAGCATGAAGGATGGGTAATGGCTTGCCCTATGCACTATAGTACAAGCAGTGTGTGGCTCTTTGCTATAGAGCAAAAACAGTGCCTGCTGCTTTGTTTCTGCAGTGATTCAGAAACTCTCCAGGGATGACATGTAGATCCCTTGCAGTTCTCCTGACATTGGAATTTAACCTCAATAACAATGCAGATGGCTGATACTCTTAGTGCCAAGCGAATGCAGTGCCACACTGCACCAACTTATTTAAAAGATCCTGACTGCAGAGATAACTCAGTCAAAGTAGCCCAGAGAGGTTTGTTTGGTTTTGTTTTTAACCTGCAGATCGCAAAGCAAGTTAAGCACACAAGAGAAAACGTCAGCAGATGATGGAGTAAGGTCAATTGCTGAGTGAAAGAAAGATATCCTATAATGTCTTAAGAGCCTGCAGCATCCTGAAGTAATTCAGGAAAGAGTAGTGCTAGCTACTGCAGAGGTTTTAAATCAGGACATTACATGGGGCACGGCTGTTTCGATGCATCTTTGTGGAGCATGTTTTTTATTGCCTGTGCCAAATTAAAATTTGTATGCTGAGAAGTGGATTAATCCTACAAGACTGATACTGACTGAGTAGTACTGACTATGGGTACTACTTCTGTATGCAGTCTTCAGTGGAACTTGAGGCTAGTATTGAACACAAGATGAAGGCAGGGCTTCAGACTGTTCTTTATTCCTGGTGTAACTGCTTAAAATGGCTCTAATAATTACTAGAAAAACCGTGCTGGGAAAAGCATTGTTCTATGTGAGCAACACAGTAATTAGAGGAGATGTATTGGGCACATATATGCCTCCTTTCCAAATTCATTTGGGAAAGTGAAACGCCCCTGCTATATTCTTCTTTGGTCCATATGTGCAAATCATAGTTATTTAAGCTCCTTCTGTTCTACCAACACCTAAGTGCCCTGTGATTTGACCTGAAGGTCAGAGCCTTTCTGCCTTCATAGCAACACCTGTGAAAAAGTGCAGATGCTAGAAAATATGGGTGAAATTGTGATGTTCCCCTGGCCTTTGCACTACAGTTTGGTGTAATCTGAGCCAGGTAATAAGTGGAGAAAAGATGTTTAAAGCGGCCCTAAGGAAGGGAGGATTCTAAGTGGCTGAATTCAATTTCAATATATGTACATTTGGCACTCAGTGCTTTTCCGTTTCTTTGAGTTACTGAGGAAACATTTTTCCTTTGTCACCATCTGTAGAAGATTATGAAGTTTTTAAGACAGAATTCTGAAATGCTGTCCATTGTTTTAAAACACACAGGATGGATTTTCTGAATTCCATGATCACTGACCTAGAAAAGATTTTGGTTTTTGTTCTAGAACAGCCTAGGCATCTGTAATTGAACAGACTGAGTATAATTATTGCTTCCCTCACATTTTCCTGTGCTCCGCAATACAATCTCAATTCTATACATAATGTATGGATCAATCTGTTTAAATAATAAAAACATGAGTAGAAAGAGCCAATGAATTTAATGGAATTAGTTCTTCTCCAATTGGTTTCACTTCCTTTGAAATGAAAATTAGTGCCATTCTGATAAATACATTGGAAGTAATTCTTAATTTCAGGCTTTTATCTCTGCAGAAACAGGTGAGTTTTCTGCAACATTCTGGTAATCCTGTATCCTAGATGACACTTCCCTTCCAGAAGTCAGGACCATGATCAGAAAAAGTGTTCCTCACAGGATTTAGGTCCACAGTAAAGTTTTACTTAAGCTAAAAAAAAGCAGTTTATGCATTTTAAGTACTGATGGTAGACTGTCTTGCACAATACTTAAAGGTATGGTGTAAGGCATAAAGCATAATGAATCTCTCTCACCTTATAAATAAGTGATGATCATTCTGAACACAAAGGAAAAAGCCCTATTTTCACAGTACCTCCTGAGAGCTTCCTATACCTTGCAAATATAAATGAATTGAACACAGCCTATTTGAAAACAGAGAATACCACCATGCTTTATAAAAGTGAAGCAACTTGATATGTTCATAGAGTATTATAAATGCTACTTGTTCACATGTAAGCAAACAGTTCCTGGATAGCACAGGCTTACAGCACCAGCTCCTTTATTTCTTCTTGTGAATTTCAGCTCAAGCTTGGGATTTGTTTATTTATCTTTTTAGATAAATTTGCATGCCATTCATCCTGTTAGGGTAGTCAGCAACTTAATAAAGCTGGGAAGTCAGCCAGTTTGTATTCACCATAAATGTCTGCTTAATAAATGCATACTTGAATGCCTACTAAGTCTTGCTTCCTTTAGTAATTGACAGTTGTCTTCAAAAAAAATTGCTCCCCTTTATTTTTACAGCCCTTAATTAAATGAAAGGTGTGGTAAAGTGTAGAAAATTTTAATTCCACAGTAAATCATAGTAATAACTTCTCATTTAATGAGGTTTAGCTATGAAATTAGAGGTGTAATAGTTATCTCCATAACTAAGAACATCAATTTCCTTTTAAAGTAATAATTATGCAACAGTTCAGAGTCTAAATCTCCATTTAAAGTTAATCTCAATTCACAAGACAAAAGCAGGAAAGTCTGGGACTAATTCTGAGTTGCATATGTAGTGTTTTTAGCTCCTGCATCTCTCTCTGGTGGTCACTTTGAGCTGGGAGATTGTACCATACACAGAGGTTTACTACCCATGCTGAACTTAGCATTATTAATACCTGTTCTGGTTTTATTAATTCAAGCTTAATTGCACTCAGTAGCAATCCTGGCTTTTCAGTTTCCTGTCCTGGCAGCTGTTGCGTCATTCTCAAGTGTCAGTAATTATGTATTTACTCATAGATAAATAAAGGAAACATGCACATCTTTCTGCAAAGCCTCAAGCATGATTTGTGACACATCAGAAAATATTAGCCAATCCTTCATCCATTTAATGGCCAGATAAAAAGTACAGATACCTTATAGGTGCTGTTGTAATTGTATCTATCTAACAAATTCTAGTTTGGAAGACTAGTATCAGATTTGTATGACTACATCATTTTCCATAAAAATCTATCAGCTGCTGATTGACTGCATCCAGGTCCTCTGAATTTCAGATTTGGCGATTCCCAAATCACGTATTTTCTCAGCCCAGGATCAGTGTCAGATCACTGTTTCTGGTTTTGTAGACCATCCACCTGGAAATACTGGCACCACATAAATATTTTTCTCGTACTGCAGGAGTGCCAGTACTGCTTTCAAGCAGAGGGAAAGTGTGTTATTGAAACACAATATGGGACAATGAGAGGTTTGGCAGTTCTGGACTTCTCTGTCTTTTAAACTCTCATTACCCAGTTGTGTTTGATAACACAGTTGTGTTTCCCCACACATGAAATAAAACATCAAGTAAGAACAAAGAAAATACTTGTTTCTCCTCACTTAGAGGTATGTTTTTTATGGTATAACAGTGGGAAGAAAAAAAAAGTCTACAGAGACTACAAAAATATTTTGGAGTTTGGAGAGGGCTGTCAGGTCAGCTTGCAAAGAGACAGCCTGTGTTCTGCTACCATCCTTTTTCCCCTGGTACAAAAGGAGAGGGATTACAGTGCTTTTTTTTCCCCACTGCATTTTGTTCTGTCAGGCTACAGACACTCCCAGCAGTAGTAACGCTTCTCATTTTCTACCGGTTTCCATCAGCTCACAGACCTATCTAAAACATTCACCTTTCTGTTTGAGCTGAAGGTGCCCATCTCTCCTCCCTAACATTTATTCTTTACTCTTCTGCTGTTCCTGTACTGGAGAGGCCTCTTCAGAGTTGCATTCTGCCTCTCCCCACTCCCATCAGCAAGGGCAACTATATTTTTTTAAACCATATACCTTAGCAAGTGTAAGATAAAAACCTTCCTCGCACCAGGAGTTTCTGAAGTCTGGCACAGCTTACATTATATAATACACAATTAGGTCATTCTTACATTCTCTCCTTAGATTTTGAAATACACAATGATTTGTCACAAACTGTGTTTTCAATGTAGCTGTTGCAAAGCCCTCTCCATAAAAGATGATTCATCCAACCTAGTAAGCAGAAATAGCAACAAATTGCATCTCTCCTTTTGCAGCAAGCAGGGGCAGTGCCAGTGATGTCATCAGTGGCTGCAGCACTCTTTCCCTGCTGTCTGGTGTCTTGCTGTGACAGAGGGGGATGTGTGCTCAGCTGATCTCATTTTTGCTACAATATTAATGCCATTTAACATGATCACCAATTGCTTGTAGCCCTAGTAGTCACCAAATACATTAAATTCTGTTTTTAAACTATTTCTAGTTTTATTTATTCCCAGTGTCACAGGCTTAGGTTTGTTGGTTGGTTGGTTTCTCCTGTGATGGTGGGGCTTTTTATTTTTCCTTGCTTAGGTTCTTGAAGCAGAAGGGTTGTTTTAATATCCCACTGTGGCCCAGAGCACTGTTGATAACTGAATGCCACATCAAGTGTGCAAGTCATCAGTTGTCACTGGGGCTGTGCTGGTATGTCTTGAAGCTTCTACATCAGTGTGAGTGTCGTTACAGTTAGGTGGGATTTCAAACGTGGAGATGGTTATGATTTTAATCAGAAGTTACAAGCCAGGAAACTGAATGCAATAAACAGCCTATTGATCCCAGGTATATTTTTCTGGACACCAGAGAGTCAAAGAACCGCTGACAGTGCACAACTTAAGAGAGCTATTGGTCTTATTGTGCTCCAAAAATCGTTCAAGATTTGATCTCTGATTTTTAAGAAGCACCTTAAGTTTGTCCTCGCATGACAAGATGTGATGTTGAGGTAGCTGCAGTTTTGGAGGCCTTTGCATAAGATAAGAGCCCAGCTGCACCGCATACATGCACGAGAAAAGGTGATCCCTTCTAAAAATGCTGCCTGGCCTGATGCATGCCATGACTTTGTACTTGAGTGCATCTGCTGGAAAAGGGAATTAATAAGAAACGTGAAGAACCTGATCCTAAAAAAGAAAAGCCACTGCTACCCTCCTAAATAAATTCCATACAGTGTAGCAAAGGTAAAATACTTCAGCAGATGAGCCAGGGTGAGGTAGTCACCCAGCTGCCTTCTCGCCAAGGGGATGGGGAATTAAGATGAAAGGCTTCAGAGGCCACATGAGCTCCTCTCTATTACCTTCTTAAGCTTCAGCTTCCGATGTTCCTTCAAATTATAGGAACAAACGAGTAGGTTTGAAGGCTTGCACAACTGTAGGCCTCTAATACTGCTTTAATCTATTTCTTTTTGAAAAGGAGGGAGAGTAAAGCACAGAAAAGAAACTGTGCAAGGTGTTTGACAACAAAGAGAGCAGGGAACTCAGAGCGTTTTGAGGGTCAATTAGCCAGAAAATGTGCTAAAGACTACATGCTCTATTGGATTAGTGGCCAAAGAATTACCCCAAAGCAATCAGAGTGCCCCCGTTGCCTGAATAAAGAAAGGCAATTACAGATTTTTGAGGACAAGCTACAGAAGCTGTAATTAAAGGTGTTATTTCTACATCACTGAACATTAGAAATTAAATTCTTACTCGCAGCCACGATAGGTAGTAGCTTTTGTCTTTCTCTTGTGTGCAATGTATCAGCATAAACCATGACTGGCTTCGGCATCTCTTCTCCAGGAATGCATATTGTGTTTCACCCCACCCCTTCTGGCAACTACCAATTATAACATTGACATATTAAAAGGTGGATTTCCATTATCAGACCTTCTGACTTCCTCTGACATTGTGCAAGTCTCCATCAGCTAGGACAGTGTGATCGCCAGCTGGATTTCAAGGTGAAGTTTGTGAAGAGCTATTTGTGCGTGGAGAAGACAAAATGATAACAGAAGAGTGATGGATTTGTCATCACTGAAGTGGATGGCCTAGTAAATTGCAGTTTTTAAATGAATTTTGGCTCTCAGGGCATTTGGCACAGACAACAAGACCTACAGGAGTAGGCACTGACTGCAATCACACCAGCCACAAAGGCAGCCACATCCTGGCATGCTCGCTGCTGCCCCTGGATGTCCTGCAGCAATTCCTTTACCAGCCAAAGCATATCTCAGGAAGACCATACTCCTCACAACCCTACAGTTCCTCACAACACTGTGTATGCAGCTAGGATAACACATGCTTAACATTGACTTCCAATCCCTGCCTCACTGACACTTAAGAATAGGCTCCAGCTTATGGTCTAGCATATTCCAAACAAAACAACCCTTCCTTTTTTTGCTGACTCCTCATACACATAAAGCAGCATAAGCACTTATATTCCACGCAGCATTGGCTTTCTGAGGCTTTATACCTTACTTTGAGAACTGACACAATGGTCCATCCCACAACACACGCTCATAAACTTCCTCAGAGTCTGAGACACCATTATCATTTCTTTGGGACCACAAGAAACACACAAAGCGAGAAGCATACCTGTTATTTCAGAGCACCCGTGTGCTGACCAGCCCTGCTGCAGCTCCAGCCATCCTGCCCAAGAAGGCACCTCCTTCTTACTCCTCTCCTACTGCTGGTTGGTGCTTTGCTTAAATCAAACCCTCAACCACACAGTATCTTTTTTTCCTCTTTCTGTTTGTAGTTGTGTGTGCCTCTTGATCCTCCTTTATGGGCTCCCCTCTCAACACCTGTTTTTTTTTTTTTGTAATCTGAAATTGGCTCCTAATTGTAGCAGCCTGGCAGAGCTGCGTGGGCCAGCACGGTGCCAGGTGTGAGCCCACCTCCCTCACCTGTGGGGCCATGGGAGAGTTGCTGGGGTAGGGAACCCTCAGGCCCTCATCTGCTGGGTACAGTCCAGAGACCATTCTGGCAAGCAGGAATATACTCTGAGGCACTCCGCAGGGCAGCCAATTATCACAATAATAGTTTCATTATTAACCAGAGTTCATAAACTGTCTGTAAAACTATTCCTCAGCTCATGTTTCTCTGGTACAGGAGCCAAGTGTTAGCCAGACAGATGGGAACCTAAAGCTTTTAGCAGGTTCTTCCATTTGTATTTGCCGATTGTCTGACCTCTTCCAGTCACAGAGTAATGTGGGTTGTCCCACGAAGCAGTGAACCCCTCAGGGTTAGCAGGGTTAGAAGTGGAAAGGTGGTCTGAAAGTCCTGTTCCATCCTCTTGTGGAGCCACCGCCTCCGTTTTGTGCTTGGACTTCTGTTTGCTTGTTATGTAGTATGAGGTTATGCTGTAAGCTTATGGTAAGAAGGAGCACATTTTGCCACTGCTGTGCTGCCAGCTGATTCAGCACTTCAATTTATGACATCATCATTCAGCAGTTTCTTAGCTTCTGATACAGTGCAGTGAGTTGCTAATGGCTCCCAACATGTTTTACAGGTGCAGCGGTTGGTCAGGCAGTGGTGCCCTGTCCTGCCTGTGCTCTGCTGACTGCTGCCTGTGCCCTTTCTTGGGCCTGAAATTGTTTCACGCTATGGGAAATAGCACAGATCTGGGAAACAGCATGCAGCTTAGTGCTCTCCTGACCCCGCTGACCACAAGGTTACACCCAGAGCTGAACTGCCCTAGGGAACCCGTGGCCCAGTGGCAGCTCGCTGGGTGCTACAGGTGAAAGTGTAACGAGGAAAAATGTGTTTAATGGCAGTAGGGATGCAGGGATGGTAGCTGGTATTGTGTTAGACCCCATTCAGATACCTAAAGTTTAATATCAGTTGAGTCACGTGAAATAACTGGAAGTGAGGAGATGAAGTAACTCTCCCAAGGCTGCACCGAGCTCAACTCAGACTCTCAGCTTTTTAATTAACCCTGTTGTCAAAGCTTCCATTTATTTGTTTGCTTTCCCCCCCCTAATTTTACAGTGGCATGCCAGCATTATTACGATGTGTTCAGTCCTTGCTGTTGTGCCAGGGTAAGCTTACACAGGCGTTGCTGAAAGAATGTCTCTGTGCCGCTCACATCCCTGGCACAATACCGGCTTTATTCACAGAGAGGAAAGCCTTTACCACTAACTGCAAGGGTGCTTTATTTTCAGGCTGGGCTTTCACCCACAAGTGTGCAGAGTGATCCATGTGGACGGCGTTTGTTTCTTTTCTAAATGCGTTTCGTCGAGTTTTATTTTAGCGCTGGCGTTGCAGCGTGGCGGTGGAAGTGTCTGTTTGGGCAGAGTCACGTGTGGGTGAGAGCCGGGGTCACGTCATGGGCTGTGTGCCCAGTGCTCAGGGCTGAGGTCAGAATGGATCGTTTAAAATACGCTGGGTCAGAGTACTTTTAATAACAACCCTCACCTCGCGTTGCTGTGTTCCCCTGCTCGTCTGCCTGAGTGTGTGAGGACTGCGGACATCCTCTTGGTTCCTCGCAGGGGCAGTAGTGGGCACTGAGGCCGTGGCAGTGCTGCCCAGAGCAGCTGTGGTGCCCCATCTCTGGAGGTGCTCAAGGCCGGGCTGGATGGAGCCCTGGGCAGCCTGGGGCAGGCGGCCCATGGCGGGGGTTGGAACTGAGTGGGCTTTAAGGTCCCTTCCAACCACAGCCTATGATTCTATGCAGTGTTCGTGAGGTTTGAGTTCAGTTTTGTCCCTCTGTTGAATTCGGTGCTGCAGGGATGCACCCCAGCTGCAGCATCGCAGCCGCCTCGTTCCCAGACACTGTCTCTTCTCACAGAAGATGCTTTGTTGGATTTTATGATGTTGAGAGAAAGACACAGAGTAAGGGGAGAGCGCAGTGGAGGTGCTACTCTCTGATGCTGACTAATTTCCTAGTGGAAGTCCAGAAGCAAGCCCGTCCCTCTGCAGGGCACTGCCATAGGAGCACCGTGCAGGGGCTTTCTGCAGGAGGAGCTGCAGGTCCAGCACTGTGCTTTGTCCTCTCCCTTCCTCCCTGAGCTCCCAGTGCTGCTGGTGGCGTGCCCTGCGCTGTGCTCCAGCATCCAGTCCTCACCTCCTTCTCAGGGTTACAGTAACTGAAGGAAGGAATAAACAACAGCAAAATACACAAGCTTCATGTTTCAGCTTAAAAGACAGAAGCCATCCATCCCTTCAGGTTTAATGCAAATACTGCTGAAGCATCCCAGCTCTGATCATGCTGGCATAGTAGGAGCAGGGAGGGGTTCTTCCCGTGTGAGGAGTTCCCCAGCTCCAGGTGTACAGTCCATCATTTTCCCCTAGGGAAGGCCACGTGGTACATCCTCATCCTTCAGGTGAGGAACACAGCGTGTGCCTAGTTTTGTGCGGGTACTGCCAGCCCATCCTACACAGAGCCAGGTGGGAAACGTTCAGGTGTTCGGTAGTACCCAAAGCCCAGAAAGCCCATTTCGCTGCCCCTCCAACTTCACTTATCTGTGCTTATTCCCGTTGAAGGAGGAACTCAGTCAAAAACAGAGTGCAGAAGTTGCCCACGCTTTGGGCTTCACGTTTTATTTTTAACTCGAAGTGTTTCCTCGTTCGCTATCAATCATGGCAGCTGCTAATGCAGAAAGTGAGAGCCTATTCTTAGCATCTCAGCGCGCAGAGCTGCCTAATACTGAGTGCTTTGTTCCCCGTGGTAAATGCCTATTGACTTCCTTGGCCCAGAGAAATATTGATTTTTCTCTCTCTTTCTTCACAGGCTCCGCTTTCTTCCCTGGGCGCTGCGCTGAGATCTTTGCCAGAGGTCAGAGCGTGGGGAAGCTGGGAGTGCTGCACCCCGACGTCATCACCAAGTTCGAGCTCACCATGCCCTGCTCTGCCCTGGAGATCAACATTGAGCCGTTCGTGTGATGATGGGGCCTCACACACAGATGCCCACTCCCATGTGCTGCACCCTCTGCTCCTCTCTCTGTAGGCAGCATCCGCTTCTGCTTTTATGTTTCAGTAAACTACAAAAAACAGTCTGGCTCCGTGGGTAGATGTGTTCCTTAGAGCGTAGGATGGAGCAGCAGTGAGTCTGTGCCATCAGTGTTTGTGGAGGGGTGAAAAAGCCAAGCTGGGTAACAGCCCAGTGCTCTACAAGGGAAATGTAATGGCAGAGCACGTGATTCGTTTCAAAATCAGAAATGTTCCACAGGCACAGCTTCATACTGTAACTGATTACGGCTGCGGAACAGGAATCTCATTCTTTTCTTATTGCATGAAATAAGATAATTGATTAGAGCAAATGCTGAGCGAATGTGAGCAGAACGAAGGAGCTGAGCTTTTCTTCTGTACGGTTGTCATGTGCTCATCAGTGGATGGGGGAGGAAAACAAACTTATTTCATGAAAACCAGAGATACTTTGTAAGCAAGCTGTGTGTAATATCTGCTGCCCCACTCCAGACATCACTGCCGATCCTTTATCATTCAGAATGGTGGTGGGTGGAATTACATTTCTCCACGGTCGATGTAAGCCCAGTGGGTTTTAAAGCCCCAAACCAAATTGGAGAAACGTATTTAGGAGCATAAGCCCGTGGTCTTCTGCATGAAGAGCTGAAAATGTCAAAGCTTTGGTCAGACTGAGGTTGGTGTGCATCTGCCTGATGTGCTGTGACCACGGGGTTCAGCCCTGCGCTACCAGCCCTTCATCAGCTCACCGATGAAACCGGCTGTTGCTCATTTGCATGGATACAACCACTGCAACGTTGCATGCCAGTATCAGCAGGCTGCTTGCATTAGGCTGATTCACTGTGGCTCACTGCCACCGGGGAGCCAGGCGGCCTCTGTTCCGGGAGCAGCCCTGCGAGCAGCGTCCTGCCATCGCCCACCTGGGAACACCACGGTTCCCCCAGAGCAGCAGCATGGGGGGAGAATCTGGAGCCCCCAGAGCCCATGTGTCTGTGTGCAGGGTGGGGCACTGAGCCCTCCCCATCCACGCCGTGCTGCTCAGTGTGGGAAGCGGTCTGTAGCACAGATGGAAGGCATTAGGAAGCCCTGCTTACTGGTGCGTCATGCACGGGGATTAGAGCAGCAATACGGCAGATTTGCATTTCAGCAGACTGCAGGCATGTGTGCATGCACTAAATGTATTTCTCCACGCATGATTTTCCGTCTCTTTGGGTGTCCCAATTCTCCTGTGAATTTATGCCCTGCGAGCATGGCAGTGCTGGGGCTGCAGTCCCTCGCTGCTGCTTCAGGAACTGGCTTTTCACAAAGCAGGAACACGGAGTTTTGCTTAGGGCAGGTGCTAGCATGGCTAGAGCTGCAGCTGCAAAGGTTTCCCATTCCTCCCATCCAACTGCATGCCCCTCCCATCGTGGCAGTGACAGAGGGCATAACAGGAACACAGAAACAAACCAAATTTTGCAAAACATTTCTATTTTAAAATTCGAACCATGTACAGTTTGTGTGTATCACGTGAATCCCATGCAGGTCAATACTAGAAAAGATAAAAATATCTGTGCACGTACTTTATAAATCCATGCACCTCTGTACAACTGGCACAACTTTCCGTGACACCGAGTAGCTGCGACTCAGAACAGGAGTGTCACACACGGGTGCCCCCACCACGCTGTGCCTCTTGCTACCCACGGTGATGCTGTGCCCGGCAGCACCAGGAGGGGACGGAGCAGCTTTGGTGGCCACAGCGACGTGGGAGCAAATCCATCTCAGCTCTTTGCGTGCACATGTGGAGACAGATGTGCCCGCACGCTCTAATTTAAAACAGTTTAACCGCAGCCCGGGCAAGTCAACAAACTGCTAACGTTTCTGCCTGCGCTTCTTCTGGAGCTCACCGACCGTGCCTGAAATCACACGGCTCTTTCAAGTGCCCCAGCTGCTCAGCTGTGAGCGCAGGCAGCCAACAGATGGCAAAGCACCTCCCTCACCTCCAAGTCAGCCTTTGTGCGGCCATGAGCACGGAGGTGCGCAGCTAAAGCTCACACTGGGCAGGCAGGGAAGGCCCATAGGCCCGGCCCGAGTTCTGAGGTGTCAGACCACACTCACCGCTGTATTTCTCAGCAGCTCATTGGTCCTGGAGCAAGTACGCACCGTTAAACAAGCAGCCTGATCAGCGCAGCGACGGCGTGCCTGTGAACACTGCTAATGCTATTTGACAGCTTTGTACAGCACTGCATGACGTGTGGAAGACCAACAGTGATGTGGCAGCTCAGCATCATCTCTCACTGCATGGTGAGGGTCTGCCTGCCAGCCCTTGCACGGACACAGAGCCGGGCTCCAGCAGCACCACCACGAGCCTCACCACTGCCACCACTCTGCTCCACCGTACAGGGAAAGGATCTTTTGGGTTAGGATTACATAGAGACTGGTTAGAAATCACTCTGTGTGTGGGGATGGGTTTTTCTTGTTTTTGGTTTTTTTTCTGCCCATAGCACTACTGGCTCACGAGGATGTAGCGTTGTGCTGTGCTCATCACACTCAAGTCATCGAGGCCACGGGTCACTACTCATGGGATGTGGTGGGAATCAATGATTTCTAAGTCAAAGTTATTTGGAACAGTGAGTCCTTCCCAGTTTTCAGAACTGGGTGTTTTGGGCCAGTGCAGAAAGGCAACAAACCCTTTTTGATCAAGTTCAAACCTTGAACAACTTCTCTCTGAAATGGTAGTGCCATGAGCTACTTGTCAAGGAGAGACCCCAGGCTCAAATCAGCCCCAGCAGCTCATGCAGCAGTGGCACGATGACAGTAGCAGTGAAGCCCACTGATGAGTACGTTACAAACTTATACGGCACTTCCACTTCCAGCCTCCTCCGGGCATCCAGGTCAGCGATGGGGAACGTGTAGCAGTAGCAAAGCACACGCAGCACCACATTCTTCATCAGCTGCCGTGTCAGTAGGATAACGAGGAGCCCTACAAAGAACCTGGCCAGCATGAGCACCACCACGACACTGGTGATGTGAGAAAATCCCATGTTTCTGCTGATGTAGGCAGGTGCCACGTACTGGTGGTTTAACCAAAACCCCACCGTCGCTCCGGCCCCAGCCCCGAGGATGGTGGTGGTGTCCCCACGGGTGGGGCTGTAGTAGTCCAGCTTAGGGTAGTTGTAGCACAGCAGGAGGGGCACGGCGATGGACAGCAGCGGGCAGAAGGGGCTGGTCAGCAGCACATGGTCGATGCTATCCCACACGGGATACAGGAGCACCAGCAGCGCTGCCGAGATCAGTGCCCCGCCGATCACATCCTGCAAGGAGATGGTGGTGAAACACTGCAAAACAGAGCTCCTCAGCTGGCTGTAAGGCACTGACACCCTCTGCTCTCACTTCTTCCCTACCAGTGTTCAGTGGCTCCCAGCAGCAAGTTGCTGCCTGCTTCCTAGCTCGATAGTGCAGCCCTCTGTGACCATCAGGCTTTTCCATAGCATAAAGGCAGCTTGCCTCACCCTGGGCTGCAAGGCCGGGGGGAAAGCAACAGGAGCACGAAGGAACCTCTGGAAAACAGAACACGTGTCACTGCCCAATTGTCAAGCTACCGTCACCACTGGTGCTGCTCACTCACAGTGAAAATCCAAAAGGTGCACTAAATAAAACACAACCCAGCTTTAGCTCTGGGCATAGGAATGCATCTGCTGATCAATTTTTCCCAGAAAAGTAAGGTCACAGAACCCTAGGGGTTGGAAGAAACCTCTGGAGATTATGAAGTCCAACTCCTCGCTTCAGCAGGTCACACAGGCAGGCATCCACGTGGGTTATTAATATTTCCAGAGAAGGAGACTCCACCACCTCTCTGGACAGCTTGTTCCTGTGCCCTATCACCTTCACAGTACAGAATTTCTTCTATATACTCACAAGGAACTTCCTGTGTTCCATTTTGTGTCCATTCTGTTACTGGGCATCACTGAAAAGAGCCTGCCCCACCCACTATACATTTATAACCCCCTCAGCCTTCTCTTTCCCAGGCTGAACAGTCCCAGGGCTCTCAGCCATTCCCTGTGCAGGAGATGCTCCAGTCCCCAGTCACCTTTGCAGATTTCTACTGGACTCTCTCTAGGAGATCCCTGTCTTCTTGAACTAAGGAGCCCAGAACTGGGCACAGCACTGCAGTGAGGGCTCACCAGGGCAGAGCAGAGGGTCGGATCACCTCCCCTGCCCTGCTGGCCATGCTCTCTGTAATGCAGCCCATGACACCACTGGCCTTCTTGACCACCAGTGCACACTGCTGGCTCACAAGCAGCCTGCTGTCCACCAGGACACCCAGGTCCTCCTCTGCAGAGCTCCTTTCCAGCAGGTCAGCCCCCAGCCTGTGCTGATACATGTGGTTATTCCTACCCAGGTGTAGGACTCTACACTTGCCCTTGTTAAGGGCCTTATCATCATCAGGTTCCTCTCCACCCAACTCACCAGCCTGTCCAGGTCTCACTGAATGACAGCACTGCCTTTTGGTGTGTCAGCCACTCCTCCCAGCTTTATTATCACTAGTAAATTTGCTGAGGGTTACACTCCATCCCTTCATCCAAGTCAGTGATAAGATGTTGAACGTGACAAGAAGAACTGTCCTGTCCCCTCCCCTCCTCTCACGATTTATGTCCACTGTCCATACATAACTTCAGTGGAAGAGACAGACACACTGCTTCAACCCATTAAGTGAAGACATTAAGTGAAGCTGCATTAGCACAAACCCTTCCCATAATCCTACAAGTAATTCATTGCATCCATTGAATCATCACTAGCCCACACTGCATGGAGAGGTGCCCTTCTGTGCTGCAGATGGCTGCCAGGAACACGAAGCACGGGGCACCTCCAGGCATGAGCAGGGCAGGGTGAAAGTTGTTGCCTGAGCCTCCAAAATTCAGCTTCATTTAGGCGCCTGAGGCATGCCCATGGTTAAAACCTGATTTATTAACAGAGGCAAATCAGATGTTTTGAGAAAGTGACTGTTGTTACAAACGGCACTGAGAACACAGACAAAAGCTTGCCCAAAACAGTGGCTTTCTGTATGAAAGCAGTGTAAGAAGTGTCAGTGTGCCGTCCCAGATACTGCTCAAGATGCAGCAAAATTTGTACTGCGACCATGAAATTCACTGCAAATGCTGTAGTTAACCACACACAGCAATGTCCTGCTCCCAAGATTGTATCTTTTTCAGCAAGTCATGACAGTTGACTACTTCTATGCTTGGTCACAGTCTAACATGAATTATTTATAAGAACTTAATTTCTAGTTATGCCAGAATGAGGGGACTTGTTCACAACAAATATTTAATGGCTTTCTGGTAAATGCATTACTCAGGCACAGCCAAACTTCTGCTCTTTACAACTCCCAGGCAACAGCTCCAAAGCATGCTTGGCTTTAAGCAAGGACACCGGAGCACAGCCTGCACACAGACACCCCCAGCTCAGGGACCTGATTACAGCTTTCTGAATGGTGCTGAGCAGTGCCTGCATGGCCAGAAAACTTTTACAGATAGGGCTGTGCATCCAAAACCTAGCAGAGCACTGCTTTATACGGTCTTCCCCCAGGACGCAGGCTTAGCAATTCTCTTGGGACTCCCTACCAACCCACGCCATTCTGTCATTTCTAAAAGAAAAAGAGCTTTTCTGGCATCTCCACGCTGTGCGTTGAGGGGACCCCAACTTCACCCTGTGGCAGGACACTGCCAGGGCTGGCAGGATACACAGCCCCTGCCCATCCGGCTGTGCGAGCAGCTCAGCCTCTCCTCTAATTGTGACCTGAAATTACAAAGGAATTCTCAAATTAGGGCAGGTGTAAGTGCTGCCCGAGGTGGTGACGCTTGGAGCCTTCCCCTTCCTGCCGGATGCAGCCACACACAACATGGCACCACTCCACCAACCCGGTGCAGATCTGAGCTGGAAAGCTGTTGTTTTGCTTTGCTACCTGAAGAGTCCCTTTCTGCCAGCACACGGGGTCCCACCACTGGGCTGCTTCTCTGTTCACAGCATTTTATTTTTAGTACAAATGCACGCAGTCTGGCTTTTGGAAGGCAAGAGCCTGCCCTATGCCTGCCACTAAAATGAACCTGAAGCTGCACATTGGAACTGCAAGCATCACTACATGCCCCCAGGACATCAAACCTGCACCCAAACAGGGTGTCACTCCAAAATACTCCCCCAATTATCCCACCAAAGCATTCAAAGTGCTTCTGAGCACAGTCACACATCCAGCTGGGACACTGCTCACTCAGAGGAGCCAGCACTCATTGGCTCCAGCACCAGATGACTCTGATGGGCTCTCAGCACTGAGACAGAAAAATGACTCTGAATATTTATATTTCAGGTAATCCCCATTTGCACTCCCTGCACCCACAGGTGCACACTCTGCCTCTCCTCTGCTCCTCCACCAACAGGGAACACTGGAGACCCCGGGAGGGATGTGTGGCCTCAGAGACCACATTTTTCCTAGTGACATGAGGGAGCTTTTTTTATTTACTTATTTTAAAGCCCTTTTTAATAGGATCAACGGCACAAAAGACTTTTTCTTCTTCACCCTAAAAATCCGTCTAAATTTAGAGGCATCTTTCATTATAATGGAACAGCAAGGGAAATATGCCAGGAATTTTTACTGATTGACTTAAGGTCACTGGTGAAGAAAGGATGACTCCAGATGAGATTTAAGATATTGTTTTGATCCACCAGGCCCGTGGGGAAGGTCAGGCTATATTTTATAGACAATATCCATCGCACAAGGGCCCTCTTTCTTACACTTATCAATTCCCCTTATTACAGCACTATTATTGGTCACAAAAAAAATGCACTATTTCTTCACGCGCACCCACCAAGTCTCGCATCTCCAGCTGGTGGGAGCTGCTGGCTGTATTCACACGGCAGAACGGGGTCACACCGACAGCCTCACATGACAGAGCAGTGACATACCCCATTAGCTGCAAGTAGCACGAGTTACCCCGAGGTCAGCTCTCAGAGCACTGTGGACGCCCCCAAACTGTGACCATCCAGCTCATCCTGCAGCACCGTGGTATTTCTGTACAGCAAGTCCGCTCCTCTCAGCCCTGTAGGCTGCATTTCCTCCAGCCTGACCCTGGCAGCTGACTGTAACACCACTCTGCAGCCCAGCCCGAGGAGCCGTGCATCCCCCAGGGTGCCCTGCCCACCGCCCCCACGGCTCCCAGTCGCTTCCTGCTGACGCAGGGCCTTGCACAAGTGTGGAGCCGCATCGGTTGCCCAAGTGCATTCCTTGCAATTAACATTTCAAAATATAGAGTGACAATTCGCATCCCACACCAACCTCGCCCGGTTCTCAAACCCACACACGGCAGTGGGTTCCCCAGCTGTGTGCATGATTCCCTTCAGATCCCAACAGTGGTAGCCCAAGGGTTTCCTCGTGGCAGCCTTGGAAGGCACAGCCTCAACACGGGCATGGCACGTGTACCCTCTGTGGAGGGCATGGCCAGGCCCATGCTGCAGAAGGAGGGGGACATGGAACACTGCCTCACCAGCACCGTGTGCATCCCCGTGTACAGCCTGCTGAGGCACACCAACATGGAGAACACGAACGCTGTCATCAGGCCCAGCTCGAACGGGTACTGCAAAAGGAAAACAAGCGCATCTGTTACACCATCATGCACCTGAACAGTATGCAGCAGCAGGAGCTGCAGCCACCATGCAGCCAGGGGGCCGTGCTCTGACAGGTGAGGCTCAGCCATCTGCTGGGGAAGGTGGATTTACATAGCTCTCTCTCCCTGAGGTGCCTACTAGCAAGGAGGGAAGCACTGAAATAAATTAATATATTTTTTTAAATAAATCACATTTGGTAAAGAAGAATAACTGGCCACCCTGGCCATGGGTTGGAACTAGATGATCTTTAAGGTCCCTTCCAACCCAAGCTATTCTATGAGTTCATGAATAAGCTGAGCCCTCAGTGCAGCTACACCCCCTGCTCCCTCTCCAGCAGGCAGTGGAACCAGGCCAACCCAGTAACTGATGACGAGGGCAGCTCTGTGAAGTACTGGCAGATTCCTTCCTTCTTAATAGAGGCCAATTAAATCATTAAATTATTTTACAGCAGCTTTATTGTCCCATGGATGTCTCCGACAGGTACTGAACAGCCTGGGAAGAGCTGTAAGTCCCACCCCCAGCTGATCAGCCGAGGAGGAGGAGAAAGCACTGCTGACCAAGGCTTTTGGACCAAAAGGGGTGGCAGCGTGGCTCCTTACCCCAGTTGTCCCCATGCAATTTTACTGCAACACAACAAAGCAAGGGGACCATGCTGCTTTTACAACAGAGGCCCAGCCCACTGCAGGACATGCCTACATCTTTGCTTCTCACCCATCACCCTGAGCAACAACAATGCCCAAAGAGCTGGGGCACTTTCTAATAAAGAACTCAGTGTTGCTGCATCTCCTGAGCTGCACCACAGCAAGCCCGAGCAAAGCCAGCTTTGGTGAATGTCAGCGTGCAGTAGGAGTGGGTGCCCCGTGTCCCTGCACAAATGGTGGGATGGTGCAGGGTGTCACAGAGAGGACCCCAACCAGGCCACAAGTTCTCTGGACTTATTACGTGGGTCTATCTTTGAAATTTACTTGAGGAGGATGAGAAACATGCTTAAATATGCTGCAGCCAGGACACTGTTATTGCTGAAGACAGGAAATGCTTGTTAGGATTCATAAAACAGAATCAAAATCACCATGGAGCAATAGGTCTCCAGGAAACAAGCCTTTTTAGGTAGGCAGAAGGCTGAAGGCTTAGGGGAAATAATTATTACGGGATCTCCCCAAGCAGCCTATGGCAGCAATGCAGCAAAATCAGTGCTGCTTCTGCAGTGAAAAGGCTTTTGAGCTTATGTTACATGCTAATGCAAGTGACAGTCAGGGGATATCCAAGAATGCTTCTCCTGCCTCAGACAAAAAGAGGCGACACTAAGGGAACTGTGTCACCAAGAAAGTGACAGCCTCCAAGCAATGCTGAGCTGGGTCTGCCTAAAGGAATGAGATCTCCAACAAAATTTTGTTCCCATTACCAGCTGGCTATGGATAACAACAGGAACAAGTATGCATCAGTGCAAACAAATAGAGAGCTCCTCTGGAAGAGGTAACAACCTCAGACTTGCTGATAATTTTTGATAATTTTTTTTAGCCCCTACCTTGTACTGGTTCATGGTTGTGATGAAAAAGGAGAAGGAGATGGCAGTAGCTGCCATGGCATGGGTAGAAGGCATCCCATATTCCGCATCCGTCCGCATCTCCAGCTTGACGACAGGTGGTGAGAGTGGCCGCGGCCACTTGAGGATGTCCTTGGAGACCTGCCCTATGTACATCACAATCTGGGGAGAGGAAACGCCACAGGCTGTCAGCTAGCAAAGGGAATTCCCACCCTGCCACCCCAGAACCGTGGCTCTGAGCTTTACTGCTGCAAAATTCACCATCCAAGAACAGAGTTTGTCCCCTGAATTATTAAAGGATTTTCCATTAACCTGCTCAGCGGAGGGAGCAACAGTTTTATGGCACAGCACAGTAACTTGATCAGAACTGAGACTAAAGGCAGGGTTTGCTGATGAGACACAGCAGTGCAGGATGGTGTGAGATGGATGGATGGCTCCCACCCCACACTGTGGAGCTAAAGTTTCTGGTCTCTCCCTTTTAACCCCTCTCCTGCGAAACAAGCGGGCACCTCAGTCATCGTTTTGGGGAAGCAGGACAGCTCACTGCTCTGCTTGTCACACTTCCATTAGGAAAGGAGAGCTCTTAAAATGACATCCCTCCTGTGCTGTGGTAGAACAGCAACAGGCCCATCTGTGGCCATGCCCACTACAGCCATGCTGTGTACCTCTCTCCCAGCAACCATTTAAAAAATCCTTTCAAGTTGAAAGGACACTGGGGTTCAGGGTTCACAAATCTGAACCAGAAAAAAGCCAAAATGTCCTGTTCCCTCACCCTGCTGATTGCAGCAGAGCACACACTGAGGAGCTCTGTGCTGCCAGGCAGCCCCAACTGCAGAGAAATGCCTGCTGCTCTGCCTCAGCTCCTCGCCACACGAGCTGCACACCAGCATGCCACCAGGGGCACATCTGGCTGCTGCTGGGCTGTGGGGCACAGTGCCATAACCAGTGCCATCCCAGGCTGCTCACAGTGGAAGGAAACAACCTCTCAGAGAAACCACCAGATGGATTTGTTTGGTTAATGCCACTCATTACCAAATGGATGTGGGCACATCTTCGGAGGCCAATTAAATGTCAGAGTAGAAAGCAAATCCCTCTCCCAAACAGAAGGTAAAATGTTCAGGCTACCAAGAGATAGCGTGGACCCCCATCCCACGCTGCCTGCTGCTGGGGGGGTCCTCGCATTCCAGGTGTCACAGGGACAGAGTGGCTCCTAGCACAGCATCACACGGCAGGGTACACCTGCCCCATGCTCCACTGCAGCTCCCATCTTCCAGGGACAGCACGCATCTCTCTCAGTTGATGGTACATTCTCTCTTATGTAAGATTTCCTCACCTTATTTCCCTGTCATTTTTACATTTATTCTCCAACAGTTCCAGGAACGAAAGCAAGCAACTTGCAGCACCTTTTTTCAGCCTAACAGATGAGCTCTCTTGTAACAAACACTGCAAATCACAAGCATCGTGGCAATGGAAGCAGGGAGAGATGAGAATGGGGACACAATAAACACAGAGCTAAGGTTCCCCTACAACACTTGACTTGAATTACTTATTTGCATTACATCAAAAACCTTTCAGTGGCCCCAGAACATATTCATAATGGGTAGAAATCACCCCAGTTCCAGACTATTGACCACCAGCACCGTTATGCATTTCCAGACCTAGAGACAGATGGTACTCAGACACTGTTTGCTGTCTTGCAGGCCTGGGACAACAAAAGAAACCTTGAGGCAAGCCACTTCTTCATGCTGTTCACTTCTCCCCCACCTCACTGAGGTTTCTGCCTACCCAGAGTGCCACACCACAGCTGTGTGCTGCTCTGCATGCATCTCCAGTGCCAGCTGTTCCACTCACCACGCAGACCCATGGGACTTACTGCACTTCTGGGGGAAAGCCATCTGCAGGTCTCTTCAGTATAAATAATTCTAATTTGCACGTTAATAAGTACTTGTCTTTGTGTGGGAAACTTTGTCTGAACCTGGAGACTTTTCCATTACTAAAGCAATCATCAAAAACACGTCATACTGTGTAGGACATAATTAACTACAGATAGCTACAAAGGAACACACGGGAATTCAGCTGAGATTGAAGAAGCATTAGAAAGGCACTTAGCTACAGCCTTCCTCCTTGCTGGACACCCTTGTTCCCCTCCTGGGAGGTCTCCGTGATGCTTGGAGCAATGCAGAAACACAGCATGACCCAAGGACAGCAGCATCCAAAGAGGAAAGGCAAGGCTTCAAAGCCACTGTTGGTCAACAGCATTAACATTTACTGAGTGAACAACATTAGCAGTTACTATAGCAGCTTAACCGCCTCTGTATCTCGGTATCCTTCACCCGAGGGTTTCCTGCAAGCCTGCCCTGAGCCATATGTGCTCCATCCTACAGAGGCACTCCCTCCCACCTTTGGTCCCAGGCTCACCAAGTGGGCTCTGGCTGCTGTGGGCACATGGCACAGGCCTGGCTGCCACGCAGCCCAGCAGGGAGGCTCCCACCATGCAGCCAGGGGGCAGTCAGGCTGGTTCTGCTCTTTGCACGCTAACACTTGGTCTAACCACAGAGAGCCAGAACAGATTTGTTTTAAACCTGTGATTGTACAGCCTCCCTGGCTGCATTATTGAAAGGTACAGATGGAATTCTAGAGAAGATGTGAGGTAAGAAAGCCTTCTTCCCCAAGACTCGCACTGCACCACGCTGACTCTGAACCCACTGCTGCAGTTTGGAAATAGCAACTCCATAGCCCAGCTCTGAAGCATCCTATCAACTTCCTAGGTGCTACAGCTTGAAAATGAGTTTGCTTTTGGTTTTATCACAATCTTGGTATTCTGATAGGAGTGACAGAGCACATCAGGAGCACCAGAGGGAGGAAAAAAACTAGGGATGAGCTAAAAATACGCTGGCATTTGTGGGAGATTGGCCAAGCAGAAGCAGAGCCTGCATCCTGGAAGCGCCAGTTCTCCTCCATGATGTTGAGGGAGCAGTCACCTTGACTCAGCACAGAGGAACTAAGCCAAGCCCCAGGCCAGCACCATTCACAGCCTCTCATCTCCACATTCTGCACCTGAAGAAAAGGGCATGCAGTGTCCCTCAGGGAGCTTGGTGCTCCCCCTGCGACACTGCACTGCAGCTGAGCTGGGTTAGGCCCCGGGATGGGGACAGGGCTGCATCCTGCTGCCCCACACCCCATGGGCTGCCACCCACCACTGCCATGCCAGGCACTTCCTCAGGGCACAGAGGTCGAGCAGGACAGGGCACGGGGATGGACCAGGCTGGAGGAGCCCCATGGCTTCCTGCACAGCATCACACAGTGCTTCTGAAGGCTGACATGGTGGGCAGGTGCATCATGTGATCAGCTGTCAGGAGCTCATCTTGGAGAAATGCTGCAAAAGCTCAACTACTGACTTTTGTGAGGGCAGAAGAAACAATAAAAGCGAAGGTTGCGGCAAAAACAACTTTTCAAAGCGGCCAAGAATTCAGCTCACACAGCACTGTGGCACTGGGAGCACAGGCAAGATCCCTGCTCGTTATCACAGCGCTGATTGCCCTGAGTTCAAAGCTCAGCATGCCCCCATCCCAGAGCCATAGCACCCCGGGAAGGCTGTCTCCGGGCAGCCAGTGAGAATCCAGGCCCAGGGCCCCTATCCTGGCCCACCCCACACCCAGCACCACTTACCGCACCGCACCGCCAAACCCGCCCCAACAAAGTCCACACCAGCCGGCTGTTATTTATATTTCACAAATCACAGTTTTATAGGCTTGGAAGAGGTGTGGGTACACTTCACATTTACACACACTGCGGAAAATTAGAAAAAAGCACAATGTTTTCACCTTTTAAGCTATATGGAAACATAAAGCACATCTGAGAGCTGGTTTATTTCAAGTTGTTTTCCACCTCTGTACCTCCTGATGGAAGCAGAAAGAACCCTAGGCACCAAAGCCAGGTCAAAGAGTACTCCCTTCAAAGGGCTGACACCAGGTTGCCCGCCCAGCACCTCACTGCAAGGCATCATGCACACATCTCCTCCTCTGCCTGGAAAGACCATGTACACATCCCAAGGAGAAGAGCACCACAGAAGCATTACATATGGTTTAAGCTCCCAAAACATCTGGAGGAAACTGCTCCCCACGTTTTCCAGAACTGCACAATTAAGCCAAAGACATGAGCAGCAGGTTTGAAGGACATAGGTGCTGGAAAACACACTCAGAGCACCAAGACTGGTCCCTTACTGCTGCTGAAATACTCTTTCCATAATCTTTCTTACTGCCCTTCTCCCTTCTACAGCTGTGAACTCCATCCTTGGGCTTCAAAACTCTTTCCTTTCCTTAGCATTCCCACCAGCATCAGTCTCTCTCTGACTTCATTTGGTTGGGACTTATCTCAGCTCTCAGTCTCTGCTCGGAAACAGCCAGCTCCCCAGCCACCCCTGGCCCTGCTCCAGCTGGAATTTATCCTTTTCTGCCATGGGTAACTGGCTCTGCAGAAGATACCGCAGAGGAGATGTCGTGAAGGCCTCAGAAACAGGATTAACATTTCTGATACTTAAGGAAAGACTCCTCAAAACAGCGTGGGACCCCCATTCTGTCATTAGAGCTCCCAGGTAAGATGAGAAGTACCGACTGAACACCCTGAACACCTTGGCACTTCCCCTGCAGCGCAGCCATTCCTGATGGCACACGCACATGACCGATGCCTCAGACAGACCCAGACCTCCCAGTAACACCATGAGTGCTTACTCCTTTTCAGAAGCAAGTAAGCACTCAGCCAAGCCTGCCACAACATTAATGCAAAGCCTACATCAATATTGCTACGACATACTAACACGTTTCCAAAATTGTCACAACTCTGTGTATGTAGAACAGCTTTTATTCCTCCACCCCTTTCATTACAAAAATTCAGTTCCACAACTCCTTCAGGAACTGGGAAAATAACATTGGACTCAGTATATACTCTAATTAAGCCAGGCTAGCACTGTCCAGTACTCAGGCAGACTCCTTGCCGGGCAAAGGCAAGGCAAACCTTCAGAGGTATGCAGCCAGCTCTGAGAAGTCATTTTTTGAGCAATATGCAAAAGCAGAAGGCAGAGACTACCAATTATCATTTTCTGTGGCACAGTTCCAGATGAAGTAGGTGTAGTCCTGGCCAAAACCCAGCTCTAATTACTAAGTGTCCACCTACTTCTCCATTTCATCTGCAAGTTATTTTTCATGTTCTCTTTGTAAAAATGTATTGACTAGGGTTACTGGCACAGAAAAGCAGATGCTTTCTACCCAAGACTGGATGCATTTTAAGTGCATGACCCAATCTGAATTGTTTTTTTATTATTTCTAATCATGTTATTTGGACAAAAGAGAGAATATTATTACCAGAATTGACTAGGTCAAGGACAAGCGTTGTTGTAAAGAAAAAGAGCTAGGAATCGCATTCATGTTTTTATCGAGTTTCAATTTCTTAAATCAAAGTGGATTGACAACAAAACCTTCAGGGTCCATCATCCACCAGAGATACTTCCTACCGCCCTTCTCTATTCTGAAAGGGTTTTGTCTGGGTAAATATCTGATAAATACCAGGATGAGCAATGGCAGCAACAGAACCTCTGCGCAGGAGAACGAAGTGCCCAATTATCTGCTGGTTTGCAGTGCCAGAACAGAAATATACTTTGGAACTCTTAAACTGCATTTGTGAAGACTGAAGCAGCACTGAAGTATGTTCATTTGAGAATGCTCCAGCATTAACAAAAAGCAATGCTTTTAAGCCTTAGTTTTCAGAGAACCTGTTGTGTGCTTGTGTTTTGCTTGTGAGCTTTTCTGGTGGTGGCAGCAGTTTTTCTTGGTTTTGTTTTGATTTTTTTTTTTTTTTTTGAGGAATTTCAGCAGCACTGTCTTCATGCAGCTGCAGCCTACATGTCCCCTTCATCAGATTCCTCATTTTCAAATGAACCACAACTGCAAGAGCAGCCTATGCAGAACTAGGGAGAAAGACTTCCTTGCATGAGAAACATCCATCCCTAGCAGACCATGATATGTTGGAAAGGAAGCATTTTACCAGCTGTTCAGCACAAACCCTACCAAAAAGAGCTCAGCAAGTTGTTGGGATAAAAAAAATAAATAAATCCAAGACACAGCAGACACAGATGCTGCACAAATCAGCTACTCCTGTGGCAGTCATTGCAATGCCTGTTCCATGCACACACATACCCATTCTCAGCAGCAAAACTCAGAAACGCCCATGCTGGACAATATGAGATCCATATAAACAATGCTTTGTTCGAAAGGTTATTCTTACTCTTGAAAACTCACTCTCCACAACTACAGAATTAGGAAGTACCCACATAAATAATAAAAAAAAAAATACTTACAGACCAAATGATTATCATCCTTCTAGACACAGACTGATCGATGTTCCAGTAGATAAATGGGAGGAAAGTGATATAGAAGATCTCTTCACCCAAAGCAGCTGAAAACTTGAATAAGTAATAATAGAAGTAGTTCTTCACAACATACTTCTGTACAGAGCCCTGAAAATGAGAGGATTTTAGAAAGTTTTAGTGAGTTAGCAAGTCGGTGAAATCCCTTGGATATTTGATACATTACAGTTCACAGTCCATAAATCAATTAATTTGCTATAGTGGATATCAAGAAAAAAAGTTCAGGTTTTATACTCAAAGACCACAGCAATAGCTCAGTTACACTTCCTGTAGATCAGAAATCTATCAGAACTAGTAAAGGACAGCAGCCACGTTGACCAAGGTTGTGCTCAGATCAGATCAGCCTTTGCTCCAAGGAAGCTATCTGTATGCGGTGGAAAGGTTCCGATGCCTTAATGTGGAAGTTTCTACATCTGTAGATAAAAAAAGCCACCACTGCTTTCACTAGAAACGTGTATCAAGACAAAGCAAGTACTGTGCAATTACTGAACTACTTCATTTAAAGTTGGTCTCATTAAATCAGTCAGAAACCTACTTACAGTCCCTGCAACCTCGGTTCTCTCTCTTCTAAAAAGCAGCAGGCAGCTGGCTGGAGCTGGGGCCCCACCACCACGAGCAGCACCAGGGACACCAAGGTTTGCTGCTCTGCTGAGTGTTGGGACTGTGGGGCTGTCAAGCAGCCTGCTCCTGCCCTGCTAAAGCAGCAGCACGCGAGTCAGGTTTTCTAGAAATACTTCTGGAAACAAAGGAAATATGAAGAGGAGTTGTAGTTTGGGAGGCAGGAGAAGAACCAGACTCATCTCTCTTCATCTTTCCCACAGTAAAATAAAAAATGGAATTTGGCTGTAAATAGGGGCTGAAAGAACATCCAACAGATGAGGAGTGAAGAAGAAGCACAAAAATTTCAGCAAAGGCGTGCTGTGCTGGCTAAGACTCAGCTTTGATGTAAGCTCCTCAAGCTCCTCTCAGACTTAAACTGTCACGCTTGTGAGCCCAATCTAGCAGAGAGAAATTCTCATCCCACGTGCTAAAGTGTGAGAATTGCCTAGGAAGTCTAGACGTTCACTTGTAACTAATTTTAAGAGCAATTAGAAGTTCCAGTCCCTTAGCCTGCCTTCCATATGGAGATGAAGCCAACTGCATGAAAACAAGAAAAGGAAGATGGAAGAAGGTTACATCCATTCACCTATCTCAAGAAAAAAAAAAAATCAAATTGATTTTTGCATCAGTAAACAGAAAAGATGAGTCAACGCTTTTGAAGTACTCAGGTTACAGGAGCGTTCCCCCATGTATTAGTAATAGAGGTCACAGATTAGTTACCGGCACCACTCTAAGTAAATTTAGCAGCATGCGATGGCTCAGCTACAGAGCACTCAGCCTCCAAGTCTCGAGCCTCACACACCACTTAGAAAACACCCCCAGAGCAATTAGCAACTGTGAGGCTTCTGCCTGAGATCATTAAGCCATACTTGGTCATTCTCATGTGCCCCAAAAGAAAGCTTTCTTCTGGCAGCACTAATACCTCGATTAAGCACCCACCCACCTCCAGCATACCAAGAGTTGCATGCTTCAGATCAAAGACCATCAGGCATATCCCTGCAGTAATTCTACCGTACCTGAAACCTCGTGGGGTCAGGTATAAAACATTCTCATTATAGTCATCTCTTCTGGGGGGAAAAAAATCAAACACAATTGTTCAGGTTCTAAGAGAAATCTGGAGCTAAAAATATTTCAAGGGAGAAAGAAGGGCAAAATCCTTCCACGTGAGTTTTAAGAACCATTTTCTTTCTTCTTCTCCATCATAAATGATTTACCACTTGTTAGCTTGACTTTGTTTTTTAAATACTACACCAGCAGCTCTGAATAGGGTCAGGCATGAGGTGCAAGCATCTGTGACACATGGCAGTACCAGAGATGTTAGGCAGCAGAGGGAGCCCAGAACTGCTCTGCTTGCTTTCAGATAAAGAATGGTAGTTAAAGAAAAAAATAACAAAAACAACAAAACAGGAGACTGCAATCATTATGATCCTAAGGCACTGTAGATGCGGAAAGCCCACCGCAAGTTTCTTCAGGCACCAGCCTGAGAGGTCCCTGCTCAGCTCCACAAATACCAGAGCCAAAGCCAGCAGCCAGCTAACACTGCTGCTGAGGTCCTTTACCTCCAAAGAAACCAAAGATTGTGTTTCACAAAGTGTGTTCCCTTTCCATTCCTGTTCTAACCTCCGTGCGGGAAAATGCTACTGCAGTTTGTGTGAATGCTTAGCATCTTCTAACACTCACAGGTGTATTCCATCTCTGGTTCGTAACTCGCTGTCCTCCATAACCTCGAGCCCTGTGGGTGAGTCAGCCCTGCAGACATTGCCACTGCTTTACTGGGTCAGTAATTAAGGCCATAGGGAAAGCCAGAATTTTAAGATCGTTTCAAAAGGAAGTATGATGAGCCACGGCATTCCCAGACGCAGAAGATGGGTATTTCCACACAAACTACCCTTCTCATCACCTCTATCTACTTTGAAATCAACTGCTCAAATTAAAAGTGATGCACTGGGTGTGCGCGGTGTCCTTAAACGAACTGCCTGCCTGAAGAACCTGCACAGGAGCAACTCTCATAGCCAGCTGCCCAGACTGAAGGGAAGAGCTGCACAAAGACACCAACACCTTCCTCCCCAGCCCTGTAGGATCTCTCATGTAAGAATTACAGAGGCATTGCTTATCCACAGCCTGCTCCAGGGACAGGGGGTGCTACAGCCCTCCTAGTGCTGAGCCTGACCCAGAGACACCATTAACCAACGCTTTGTTCTCAGCTCTCAATCTCTGTGGGTCTTTCAGGAGACGTGCACAACTAAAGTTTCTGTGGTCACTACATGACTTCACTTGCAATAGAACAGCTTGACAGGAGATTGGAAATTCCCTTCCCAGAGCTCCTAATTAATGCATTGCAGTTCTTCTCACTTAAAGGAATTTACACTACAAGATGTAGAGATGCCACCAAAGTTAAGGCACAAGAAAAGAGCCTGCAATTCCTGCGTAGGGATGGGCAGAAAAACTGAAGTCACAAGATACAGTACAAAATGGTGAGCAGATCCACTAGTACCAGGAAGGGCTTGTGTGCTGTGCTGGTTAGCACAGAGAGGCATCACAGCTCACAGCTGCAGTGGCACGTGCTGGTGCCACTGTTATCAGGGACACTGCCCTGAATCATCACCAAACACAGAAGCAAGACAGCCCCTGCAAAAGCAGGAACAGTGCATGAGCTGCAGGCCCAGGCAGCCACAGTGCTTTCAGGGGTCTTAGGCAAACAAGGGAGTCTGAAAGTCAGGCAGAGCCCTAGCCGCATTTCAGCATTTTTTTTATTCATACCAAGCACCAAAAAAGTACCTTGAAGGGACCTCAAAGCCCACCTAGTTACAAGCCCTGCCATGAGCTGGCTATCCCCAGCTAGGGCCCCATCCAGCCTGGCCTTGAGCACCTCTACGGATGGGGTGCACACAGCTGTCCTGGGCAGCAGTGCCAGCACCTCCAATAAGTTCAGTGTTTCTCCTCCAGACTTTACAGGATGAATACCACATGCATTGATGCTCTTAGCACACAGAGCTGGACAGGTCCAGGTCACAGTGAACACGCCTTGGTTTATTGCTGAAGACTTCAGTACTCTTATTTTCAGATTCTTTTCCCTTCTCCCCTGATAAGTACTTTGGGAGGCAGACTTAATTATGTGTGATACTCACTGCTTCCTGCCAAAAGGCATTCCTTGTAGCACTCCAAAAACTCACAAGCCATTTGATTGGACAAATCAGTTCCTCTGCATTTGCTGGAGAGCTGATTCCTACCAGCTCCTACATTTCAGGAAGTTATGGGAGCTTCCCACAGCTCCAGCATCCTCTGCGTTCCAGGAAGGCTGGCTGAGCTGGGCATAAGGGAAGGACAGGGTGAGGGAGGCGGGAGAGGGAAGGGCTGAAGGAAATGCCTTCCCTTCCTTCCTCTTGTACAGGGAGAGAACGGGTTCGTCTAATTGCATTTTAATTCTCCAGAATTACTCTGCGATTTTGTGAGGTACACCACAGAGCTTATGCCTGACAGTAGCAGAGGAACTCATTTCAGGGGTTAGACAGCTGCAATACTAGCACAGAGAGAGAATAAACACAAGCAAAGAACCAGAGAGGGTAAACTGCAGCCAGTTTGGGGCAGGGATCCCAGCTTCAAAACGGAGGCTGAGAAACTCCTCCAAAATCCAGCTGAATTTTGCATCCCTCCCAGGTTGTGCAAAAATCACGCTCATGGCTTAAGACTTAGTTTTAGACACAAACCATAGCTTGGAAAAGCAACCCCAAACGCACCCAGCAGCTCGCTTCTGCACAAGGACTATCTCCACAGAAGAAGTCTACTTCAGGAGGCACAGGGCCACAAGACTTTTGGAAGCCAAACAGGCAGATCGACACTATGACACTTTTACACAATTAAGAGGCCTCCATGTGCCAGCTCTTGGTCATGGCTCTCCTGTGGGCCTGGCACTGACTTCTGCAGAATGAGCTATCTGAATGTTCTTCATCTGCACTGAGAAATATCAGTGGGGAACACCAAGACAATTAACCTAATTAAGTTGGTTAGCATAAGCAAGCAGCTCTACCAATGTCAAGTCCAGCTTGCAGGGAATAATAATAATGCTATGGGCTGCTGTTACAGTGACTGCAGTGCTCCAGATGTACTGGCACCAGCAGACCAGCAGTAGGTTGAATTTAACTTTTTTTTTTTTTTTTTAATCTAGTAATTAATATCAACTAATGTAGTAATAAAATAAAGTAGTGTTCATGTACCTCTTAATCTTGACCAACAGTAGTTTACCTTGGGAAAAATAAACTATAGGCACCCAAGACATAGAATTGATATGATACCCTATGAGTTATTTGCCTGGGTGGCCGTGGCAGCCAACAGCCCTTTTCCACTCCCCAGCTGACCTGAGAGCGTTTCCTGCAGAGCATATGCATGAGGTAAAGTACAAGAACTCTGCGTCCAAAGGAACCTTCCAAGGAGAAGAGATTTTCCCTGGCTCCCTGCCCATTAAATCTACCCCTGGACTCCAAAGATCCAAAGGAGAAAAATGATGGCAGATGAACTCTCATTCTTCTGTTTGATAGCTGAGCTAATGGCCTAAGACGTTCAGCAGAATTATACAACAGCATGTGGCTTACCTCCAAGAGCAGGAATTAATCCCAGGCTCCTGACAGCTCCTCGTTACGAGGGCCAGCAGCCTCCAAAGGGATGACTCAGGCTGTGAGCCATGAAGCACCGAGTCACCACCACTGACAACTGCTCCAGCCACCAGCTCCACGCCACAGCCCCTGGCATAACCCTGTGCTGCTGCCCACAGCTTCCCAGACAGCATAGCTAGCAGGGCAACAATCACCATCAGCACATGGAACTTCTACAGCAAGCTGGGACAGACCACCAGGCACTGGTCCCCAGCAGCACATGCCAGGCTTTGCTGCGGACCTCCGCTCATCACACACTGCTGACTATTGGTAAGGCTTGAGCAGCACCAGCAGTCCCAGGGCTGCCCAGTGAAACTCTCTTACCAACTACAAAATCCCATAATGGCTGCTCCCCATAGGGATCCCAGCGCAAACCCCAGACACGCACGCAGCAGTACCGACCAGTGCAACAGGAGCAGCGCTCAGCAATATGAGCCCATTGCTACAGGAGGCTGAGCCTCATGTTTCTTCAGTGGCACCTCCAAAGGGAGCCACTTCCAAAACTCAGCTATATCCTGCAGGAGCTCAGAGTCAGCACGTCAGACAGAAACACCCCATCCGCAGCTCTCCCAGCAGAGCTCAGGGCATCTCTCACCTGCTGAGCCTACCTCAGTTACCTTCCAGAGACGGACACAGTTCGTGCCCACCTCTTCCTCTGAGGTCACAATCACTTCCCAGGCCCTGCCACTAGTTTCTTCATCAAAGCACGACTCACAAGAGCCATAAAAATCGGTAAATGCTATTGGGCACTTTGTAAGCATTGCAGCAGCCTGGAGAACTTCTGACAGTTAAGGTATAACTACAGATCAAACATGAACTGTACTCTTTTACAGTAGAGAGACAGATTGCAGGAGATGATAAAGCATCTCTGAAAAGGAAGTGTGGAGAAAATGCAAGTAAATAAAAGTAAGTCTACAGAAATGAAGGGTTTTTCTTCATCGCCTTTAATTCAAGTTGTCAGTTTCAAGACCAAGCCTCCATCAGGAGGACGCAGATAAGCAGTGCTCTTTTTAAACCCACATAACATTTACTTGGCCATCCATTACAACAACGGAGAAGCCTTTAGAAAGTTTCTGTTTGTAAAAACGTGACTTCAGGACGTACAGAAGATGAGGAAGAGATCCCTCCCAACCAGTTTCAGATACAAGTCCCTTGTGGATCAAACTAAGACAAGAGTGCAGAAGAGATATTAGCTCGAAAATCGTAACATGTTCACAGTCTTGTTTTCTCTAATAAACCCCAGCAGTTCTTTCAGTTACAGGTGCAACCTACTGATTGTCCAAGAGCTCACACAGAGAACCTAAAATCTTTACTGCAATGATGCAGTAGCCTTAAAGACAAAGCAACTTGGAAGCTAACTACTTCACAGAAATTATCTGTGCTGAGTACACAACTTTGGGACCGCAAGCTTCAAGAGGGGATGCTCCCAAACTTCATGCATTTCAGAAGAGGGCACCTTAATTTTGTGGAAATGAACTCTCCTTCTCTCTCATGCTGGTCCTGTGGGTCCGTGAGCCTCATCGGGGAAACATTCACCTTCTCACCAAGATCCTTTCTGTCTTCCTTATTTATGTGAAACCCAAAACAACTGCTGCAGGTGATGCGAATGGCACTGTCAGTGGAGCAATAGCTTGGACAGGATTTTGGTGTTCACACAGTGACATTAAGCATGTCCCTGATGAAAAGCAAGCAGTGACAGGTCTTTCAGTGGCTGTCTGTACAGTCTACTTTCAGCACAGCACAGCGTGAACAACGCGCGGTAACCCTGATCTCCGCCTAACTGAGAAGGCATCAAGCAGAGGTTGGTGACTTTTACGTGCTCGAAGGACAACGCAAGCTCTGGGTGTCGGACATGGAAAGGAGCGACTGCACGCAAGGGGAGGAGCGGCGGCTGTTTGCCGGGCAGGGACTCGCAGGCCATCACCACCTCGTTCCGATCAGCGATGCCACCCGCTCGCGAAGCACCGCCCGCGGCAGGACGAGCGGCACGGCACCACAACAGGTGCACCTGGGAGGGCAGGCAGCCCCGAGCGGCAGGACGAAGGGCCCGCGGCGGGGCCAGTCCCGCTGCACGGCGCCCAGAGCAACCCCAGCTCTCGCCGGTTGCGGATTCGTAACCCGGGGACCCCGCGCTCGTCGCCCGCCCTGCGGGGCCGTCCCCGCTGCTCCGCATCCCGCGGAGCGCCGACGCGCGGAGCGGCTCTGCTGAGTCACGGCCCCCGCTCTCCTCCCCGCGCTCACCTGCGGGCCGCGGCCGCCCCGCACTCCGTTGGGCGCTCCGCAGCCGGCGGCTCCCCCGTTGCAAGCGACGCGATGCGGGGCCCCCTCGGCGGGGTCGCCGGCGGGGAAGAGCCCGCAGCAGCGCTGGAAGCGAGCCACGGGCTGCGAGCCGCGCAGGGTGCCCAGCAAGCGGGCCATGCCAACGCTGCCTCCGTACAGCGCAGCCCCGCCGCGGGGCCGCGGGCAGGTGCGCCCGGCAGGCCCCGCCCCGCAGGTGCGCCGGGCCCCGCCCCGATTGGCCCCGCCCCGATTGGCCCCGCCCCGCAGGTGCGCCGGGCCCCGCCCCTGTGTGCCCCGCCCCGCGGCGCAGCGCCCCCTGCCGGCCCTGTGCTGCGGCACACGGCTGCGCGCGGCTGGGACGCTGCCCGCCACTCGTGGCTTGGAATCCATCCCTTTTAGGTCGGCACTTCACAATGGTGCTCGGGGCCCCAGGGGCAGACATCCAGCACAGAGGGCTGGGCCAATGCCTGACGGGGCCCAGCGCCTGATGCTCATCAAACCGATGTGGTAGGGAGGACACAGCTGACCAGGCCCGTTCACGAGCTTTTTTTTTTTTTTGGTACGCAAAGTGATTTGTGAAAACTATCTTCCTGACAGATTGATTTCTGGAATGAGAAGAAACACTTCCATTTCGCTTTCGGGGACAGCATTTTCACTGCACAACACTCGTGGGTTTTGTGGCATTTCCTTAGGAAGATGACACCAAGATGGCCACTGCCTCTGGCCCATGTCAACCCTCTGACACAGCTCGACCTCAGCCAGCACAGGAGCAGGGCGCTCATGCTGTTTTCAGGAGAATCGGCAGTGGGAGAGGGGACAGGGACACAGTGTGCTCCGGGTGGCCCCACCTGGCACACACTTATTTCGAGCAACCAGGACCCAGCAGCAGAAGGGACGGCAGGAGCACAGCAAGGACAAGGACGGAGAGCAGCAGGGGGAGGTGTGTGGGCCACGGGAATGCAAGGTTTGAGGGGGAGCTGAGGGCAAGAAGCTGGCTATTGCAGGGGAAAGATCCTCAGAACTGGGAATAACACCTATAGGAAGCTCATTTTATCACTGGCACTGCCCGTTGAACCTGTTTGCTCTTGTTCAAAGCAAGCATATGAATCATTCCTCTTTATGTTCCACTTACAGAGCAATGCTCCCCTACCCTTTTCCTGAGACCTGCCTTGTGTTTTCTCTGACAGCCAATAAAAACACTCAGGCTTTGGCTGCTTCAAAGATTTGCTTTAGACAAGGAAAAAAAAAAGCCTCCAGGAAGCGTCCCACACACTGTATGCCCCGTACTAGATTTCATGGCATTTCAACACACAGCTTTCTGTGACAGCAGTGGAAGCAGTACCACTGCAAAGGACTATCCCATGAGCATCCAAAAGAAGCTGTTTACAAACCATGCAGCTGCAAGAACTGGTGAAACCTTTGCCCAGGGCCTAGCACCCCGCCAGCAGCAGCTCAGCACCCAGTGCCATCCGCAGCAGGAAGAAATTCCCCTCTGGGCTGAGGACAGGTGTGAAAAATGAGCCAACAAAGGATTACTTTTTAGGAAACTGAGCATCATTGCTTGCACTGAGAGCCCTTCCTTACAGCAATGCATACTGCTGTCACGCCGGGCGTCACTTGCCTGCAGCACCAAGCACTAGGAGCCAGGCACAAATCCCACAGCCGGGGGCGGATGGTGCTGCTGTAGGAACACAGCTCCGCTGCCAGGTGCCAGCCTGCTTGCAATCCTGACAGCCAGACACATCTTGTTTTGACTCGAAAGCTGAAGGAATGGGTCTGAAGGTGTGAACACATGCAGCCTTTCGCCTGCATGCGCAGCAGCCAGGTTCTCGGAAGGGCAGCACCCCCTTCCAGGCAGGGCAGGTTGCTGCTGTGCACCCAGATGCCACAATGTGGTTCTCCCAAAGCAGACAGCATGGGTGCAGACGTTATGAGCATTGCACACAGAGCTTGGCTGGGCTGCCTGGGCTCAGTGCGCACGATGCTGCCCCAGCTTCACCTCACTGCAGGCCCTGACAGACATCCTCTGGCCCTGCAGCAACAGAAGTATTCCCACCTGGGTATCACTACCGTGGCACACGGCCTTTAGACAGATCTCAGCCAAATTTTCTTCCCCAGCTTCATCCCCCATCTTTTCTTTATCCTCACTCATTTTCTCAATATATTTCAGAACCCAGTTCTTATCTTCATCTTCCTTCATATCCTTCTTTTTCACTCTTTATATTTTAAAGGAAACCATTCAAAATTGTGTATTTTTAGTACCAAAAGTCCTGGCTCTTCTTGCAAGATTCCTGCATTTTCCTTTATTTAGTTGCCACATTTCTAAACACACTGCTTTGGATATGAGACTTTCCTTCTGTATGTCAGACCCAACCACCCACCAACCCCACAGGGAACAAACTGGGGCTCTCTTCCTCTCTTTGGGAGAGCTGCTGACTGCGAAGCAAGCTGAGGAGATGGCAAAGTGCTGCACAATGTGCCCTTAGGAACCAAGGCACCAGAGACCACATTCTTCGTAGCATTTCAGTGCTTCTCTTTTCATTTATTGCATATCAAAATTCAATTTAAATTCATTTTAAAGAAACTTTGAGGGAAAAAAAAAATACATCTTTTGCAACATCAGTCAATAAAAACCACACATCACAAAGCTCCACCCGGCTCAGCTCTGCAGCAACAGAAGTGACAGTATGTCTGCCACATAAAGCCCAGGGCAGGCACCACTCTCACTGGATATCTCCCAGATCTGATCTCCATTTGAGAGCTGGTAACACAAAACCAGCCTGATTGTGCACAACAGGAGTCCACACGGCTGCAATGGGTCCCAGCCTGCCTGTTCCACTTGCCCTTCCTGACTATGAGAAAGTGCTTTCTATGCAAGTATCTTCTCCGTTAGTTAAACTGAGCAGCACTGCAAGATTGGAACACGTTTCTATGATACATCAGCTGCCTTCAGTGCACTGAACACACAGCCGCTTGTCTTGGCACAGATGGTCTTAAAAATGCAAAGTTCCAGCACACGGCATTGTGTATGCTAAATATATCAGTCCCTCAAGGGCCAAGCTGCTCACCTCCTGTTAGCTGAGGCAGAGAAGAATGCAAAACCCTCATTTTCATAACTCTCACATTATTTTCTTATTACATCTTCACTATGTGTGTGGTCATATTTCCAGTTTTTGAGCATGTAACTTTGAAAAAAAAAGAAAAAAAAAGTGAATTTTAAAACTTGGAAAGATGAAACCATCTCCAAATCTGCAGGAAAGAAAATGTGTTGAAATTTCTGCTGCTGTCTTGGGTAGGAATAATTAACTTTTCTGTTTGCAATGTAAGGAACCAGATAATGCTGTGTCATTGCTTATGCTTTGCATTGTCAGATGATATTGCTAATTTCCAGCAATGATTAGCATGTCATTTAAATAATTATTATGCACCGTATCACTTGGACACTTCAATTGCATGCGTCTCTACTGGTTATTTGGTTTCTGGTTATTTGTAGACCATCCCATTCCTTGTCTGTTCCACTGTTTTGGAAACCAACGGCAAAATGGAAGCTAATAATGCTGTATAAAAATAACAAACTTAACCCCCGGGAAGTTTTAAAAGCTTGACTGTTGGGGTTGATCTGATCTTATTTGCAGTTCCTTCTTAGCACTCTGGAAAAATGGTCTCAACAACAGCTTCAACAGTCACAACAAACACGTTAGGTAGGTGGAGAAATGGTGATACAATGGCAGCTCATGAGTAATTGCTACTGAGCAGTGTTACGCCCTGCTCCACACAACGTCCTTGTCTTTCAAGCAGGCTGTTTTTCTAGAAAAGGTCAGTTCTGTTCACTGCCCCCATGCACAGAGCACAACCAAAGCCTCACCACTGGCCACCACTGGCTTGTCTTGCCCTGTCACAGCCCCCATGCACTGCGTGCTGCTCCACTGCCTCAGCTCCTTGCTCATCCTGCTCAGAGCAGAGGCTGAGTTTAAACACCAGCTATCAGCTTCCTAGTTTTTCCTCACTGGCATCTTACATGTAGGGAACTTCTGCCATTGCTCCAGCACGATGTCTCCTAAATGCTCATCAGTGGTGTGAGTCACTGCTCCAAGCATGCTTTAGGAGCGCAGCGGGCTGAGAGCCATTCTGCCTTTTCTCTGAGCTCTGTGCATGCGCTGTGGAGGTGGGCATTGCCCAGCACAACCACTTGGGTGTCAGCACTTGGGCAGTGCCTGCAAAGAAACCAACACAAAGCATTCTAGAAGACAGCATCACCTTTGTTTTTTTGTTTGCTTTCTTTCAGAAGTACATAAATCTCAACAAAACATCTGTCAGGAAGTTAGGTCCAGAGAAGGATGGATGGGAGAGGGAAACAAGCAGTGAAACTGCCCTATCTTGACAGTCAGGGTGGCTTGCTAGGGTGTCCCACGCCTGAATGCATTCTGCTCTGGTAAGATTTTTTTTTTGCAAGGATCTTGGTTTGTTAATCTGTCCTATCAGAAGGAGATCCTGCAGACTGACTGGGCTGCTGATTTCTTTTAGCTGGGTTCATTTATTCCCTTTGTTCACATTTCTTCCTTGATTTTTGCCGTCAGTCATGAAGTAAGTACATCTTCACATTTTAATTATGATGCTATACAGTGTACAGTGGCTGATCCCCTCTGAGAATCTTCTACTCATGGCACTTCAGTTCATAGGTTTTATTTTGCTTGTGTGCATGAACTGAGGGTTACTGCCGCTTCTTAAACCACCAGAAATGTAGGCTGAGTCAATTCATTCAGCTACAGAGAGCTGTGAGATTCATTCTACTGCCACCCACATTACAGATGTCATCCTAAAACCATAAATAGTTCTTGGGGTCTTTGCTTTATTTCTACTATTTACATGACAAACCTTAATGTCATTGATCCTATTTTAAAGGCAGCAAAAAATCCCACACCCATCTGTTAACGTTTTAACGTTGATTGACAGGCAGCACACCAAGATGGTGTACATCTTTCATGGTACAGCAGAGAGAAACAATCATTAGTCAGACTGACAGCGTTTGCCGTGGTTCCAGTTGTGACATGAAGGTGATCTGCACCACTCCAGAGATGCATTTCTATTGCCTGTGTCAGGACTGACCAGGCCCAAGCACTGCGAAGCTCCATCACCATGCTTGAGAATGGAGCTGTTGCCGAGCCTGCCTCTCAGAGCCCACCACACAAGAGATTTTCTCCTATGCCTCACTCTTAGAGCAAACATTTTGCTGCTGGAATGCATGGAGCTATCACCAAATGGCAGGTGTTTTCGGGGTTCTGCTTTTCTGCAGGAGAGAATTGAAGTTAAGCTGTGATAAGCCTTCAGTGCAACTGAATATGCACAGCCACACATGACAGGCCAGGCACACTCCTTGTAAAGCACTGCTTTGCATTCCTGGCCCACAAAATAATCCAAGAACAAGGCTTCAGACATCCACTGATTGTTTTAAAGAGGACAGCTGTGCCCACCCTGATACCTCTATTTATTTGTGCTCATTTGGGGAATGCGTATTCCTTTGAATGTCAGTGGAAGCATCATTTAACTATGGGTTGGTGGCTTTCCTGACAATGGCTGAAGAGAAAGCCGTGTTCTCCCTCCTTACCTTCATGGCTACAAGGTTTCCAGCAGTGCTGAGCAAGACGTACTCCCCAGGTGTTTTCCTGCATTAGCATCTACAATTCTGACCAACAAATCCATGCTTCTAAAAGAATTCATTTAGAGACTTGGGATGAGCTCGTGAAATCTTATCTGAAGCTTCAGACAGCTGAAGACATGAATCAAGACTACAGAAATAAATAAAACAAAAATATTGACCTAAATGCATGGTGTAAAAATATTTCTCTGAGGTTTATGGGATGAGGTTTTTGAAGGCAAAAGAGCTTCCAGAGATCCGAAACGGCCTTAAGAAATCTTCTCCCAAGTATGGCATTTTTCTCTCACCGTGAAAAAGTCAGTACAGATCACATCTACCGAGATGAGATCTGTGGTGGTTCCTGGCACAAAGAATGAATTGCCTCTTCTGCTGTTGATAACATCATCCAAGGTCTCTTAAAGTAACTGCCAAACCAAGCTTGTTTTTCAGTGATTTTGTAATCTACGTATGAAATATGGGATGGGACCTCAGCCTGGCTCCCGAGTGTGTTCCCTTGGGTCTAAAAGTGGAAAAATGTTGCACACATGGCCTGATTCTGCACTCAGAAAGGAAGGTGCAAGCAGCGTAACTGCAAGGAAGTCTGTGGAACTTTTCCAAATTGGCAGATACTAGTGAGAGCACAAACTTAGACCACATTTTTGTGGGAAAAACAATTGTGTACAAAGCATTGGAATTGAATTCATTTGCAATTATTCGTACTCACAAAACTCAGCAACCATACACTCTTCGATTGCTCGTCATTTAGATTTTGAACTAGGATAATCTCCTGACTCAGCTGTAACTGCATCATGGCCAGTTTGGAAGGCTTTCTCTCCAAATGTAACATCCTGAGTTCTCACCCCTGCCTAAAGGACATCCCGGTCGTTGGCTGATTTTCTTCCAAAATATTTAATATCTAATCAACCCATTAGAAACAAGCTTCTCATCTTCCTTTCCAATATTATGGAAAGGAGTGGGCCAGCAAGACAGAACACGCAGTGAAAGTACGCCAAGTAACAAGTCAGGTATCCCTCTCCTTCTAGAGTTACAGTCACCCATGGCGGGGTGAGCTGAAAGCTGGCAGCATCCCTTCTGGCAGCCCTCAGCCCCTTGCAGTGCTGGAGATTCGCCTGCTGTGCCCGAGCTGCTGGGCTGGCAGAGCTGAGACCATCAGCCAGCTGCTGTATCCCTCAGCCTGCTCCCTCCCCATGAGCTGTCCCCAGCCTCTCCTCTTCCTAACAACTCCCTCCCAGGTGTCTTCCTAGAGAAGACGCAGTGCGCACAGCGAACACGCTGATGATGTCTACAGGGCAAATCGCCATGTTGTGTTTTGGTCTGTGGCAGTTCCTAATGCAACCCTAACACTTGGTGTTCTCCCCCACCTTCCAAGATACCGTACAACAAAACTCAAGCAAATCCTGTGAAGTTTCTTCTACCCCATGTTGGTCATCTTGGGCATAAAGCTGGAATACACTGACAGGAGAAAATAATACTATATGAAAATATCCTCAAGTCCACGGAAACGGATGGCAATGGCCCCTCAGGCTTCAGCTAGCAGCAGATCAGATTTTAGGTTTCACATCAGGTGATCTCCAACTCCAGTATTTCTTGTAAGATGTTAAGCTTTGTCCAAAAGAAATGATAAATTCCCACGTGCATGCTTCAGCTCAAAGGAAAAGGCAACTGTGTTATCAGAATAGATGCAATAGTGTGAATGCGAAAAAATTCCCAAATTCTTCACCTGTTTCTCATTCAGAACATAACTGATTTAAGTACATATTCATTGTCTTGTCTTAACCAACGCTCATGATATAGCTCCCTGTGCTGAAAACACAGGGCTATGAAAAACAAATGGATAGGAATCACCAGATATGGCGTCTGACACGGTCAGTCCCAGCTGCAGGCCCACGCCCTCGCCCATTTATTGTCAACAACACAATGCCTTTGCAGTGCTTGCAGAGGAGACACAATGTCAGTTCCCTTCTCACCTTTCAGGAGGAAGCAGCTTCGCTTTAAGAAAATCTGGTATCTTTCACACATTGCTTATTGCTTGAGGCAACTGTCACAGGACTGTATTTAGCACTACAACACAACAAATAGTTACAGGGGAGTAGAGGAACATCAAATATAGTACCACAGTTTCTATTTCCCTTTGCATTAAGGGAGGGAACAACACAGTTTGTACATGGCTACAATTGACACAGCACTGCTCGTAACTGTAATCCTTCTCATCCTTTGTCAGGTCCCTAAAATAGCTTGTAAATATTACTGAAAAATAACATTCCCTTCCGTATTGCACTCAATGGCTTTTACAGACGTTCCAAAGCAGAAAAGGTAAAAAAGAAACCACTTTAATTATAAATTATTCATAAATACATTATATGAAATAAAATGTTAACGTGAAGAAAGCAGAGGATGCTGCTGCAGCATCCTACAGTCCAACGACAGGGCACAAAGGCAATGCACAACTGCTGCTGCTCTGCAGCAGTGACTGGAAACAGGACTGGAGGAAAAAATTGTGTAAATGAATTCGAGCAGAACAGTGAAAAGCAAGTGAGTTCTCTTCTTCTAAATAGCTACCGAGTGAGCTTCAAGCTTAGTGTGCTCTAGAAATTACTACTGTAAGCAGAGTTTTATAACATAAAAACTTGTGATATTCAAGTATTGGCAAAAAGCTTCCGGTGTCAACCACAAGAGCATGTTAAACCATGAGGACTTAACCAAAGAGCTGTCTGACTTCCACATCCTTTGTGTCAGTCCTACACAATCTACAGGACGGTTGAAATGTACAGATAACACAGGCATAAAAAAAGGATTCTTGACATTGCTACCATGAGCGGGCTGGCAGGCCAGCCAACCCTGTCTGACACGTCCATCAGAAATAACCTCTTTCCTACCTACAAATAAAAAGTAAGATGCTCAGTGCCATTAAACATAATGACTGTGCAGCAAAACAGAAATTATGGATACAACACATTGGTCTGCAGGGAAGCTCCATCCAGCACGGTGCTTGTGACAAATGTGTGGCACTGGGGCTTGGCTCACCACCAGCTCCTGTCTCACCTGCTGGATCCAGTCAAGCATCAGTTCAGAACTGGAGGGCTGCATGGGGCACATCGGCCCTGTATTTAACATGGTGAAAGCAATTCTTAGCAGCTGCAGGGTGGTTAAAGTGGAAAAATGTGTATCTTGTAAGGGCTGTTTGTCGCCTCTGCTCAGTAACACGACTTCTGAACAGTATCCAAAGGCTCGGGCACTGCCTCACTCAGAATCACCTCAGCTGCATTTGTTTGTTTTTGTTTGTTTGTTTTTTTACCATTAAAGAAGGCCTTCCAGGCCAACAGTCCAAAAACACACACTGACTGTAACTAAAGCAACTGAAGGACAGAACACATCTGGACGTCAGGGCATACAGTGACTCTTTCAAAATCTAGAGATGTTTCCACTCTCCTAATTCCAGTTTTCAAGGCCTTTACACCCTACAGGGAGTCATTTTTCCACCTCGCTGCCCAGCCACTGCCCGAGAGAGTGCCCACACCGTGCTGGGCCCACGCACATGGCACAGCTGGGACCAGAGGGTAAGGCCAGGGCTGGCTGTGCCCCACGGGGTGGTACGCACACCAAGCACCACTGCTACAGTCCCAGCTTCATTTCCTCTCCCAGCCACAGCACTCTTTCACAGGTGCAACCACCACCCAAGAACTTTCTGCAACTAAACACTTGCTTTTATAAAACAAAACGTTAAATTCATCCTAAGTTCACGTCTAGCAGCTTTATTTTTCAGTTCTGTCCCACTTTGCCCTTTCCCCTGTGTGTTTCTGCCCGAGCTGCAGGAAGCTCTCCCAGTGCTGCCTTCCATGCTAGGTGGAGTTCCAGCAGACCCCCAGGCAGGCACAGCTCAGATAAGAAAACTCAGAACACAAAAGCAGCCTGAACCAGAAACACAGCTGGTATATCTGGACTCTATTAAAGCATCTGATACATTGCCTCTAATAATTTTACTTGAATTTGAATTTGCTTGGATCTTGGCACCTTCGTGTGTTCTGAACATTAACTGAAAGTTGAACGATTACGAACATGGCAAAAGTGGAAGGATGGAGGCTGAGATAATCTGACATAACTCTGTTAAAGATCTCCTGAAATGCAGCAACAAACTCCTTAAATGAGAACAACCGGGAAACAATAAACAAACAAAGCATAACAAAAACAAATAGAGACATATCTAAAAGCATTTAAGAGTTCACAAGTGAACGAGATGAGATGTATATACAAATGAATATACAAGAGCTAGATGAAAACAGTCTGAACCCAGGTGGGGCTCTGCGGCTGCAGGCAGTGCTAAGTGGCTTTTGGGAGGGATGACTGCTGACCCCACATGCACAGTGACAGCATAACTCACTTTCTTCCTTGACTTTATCCCATTCTTTCACTTAATGCTAAGTTGAGAATCCCCACACGAGTCCTCTCCTGTGAGATGCACTGCTCAGGGCATCGTGAGCTACACTCGGGTCAGCTTCAGCACCTCAGCTGCATGCACTCAGCCCTCACAGGCTGTCCCTGTGCCTCAGTGAACTCACTGGATTGCTCAGTGGTACAGTACTGGAAGCTATGGATGCACTGTTGACTGGGTTGGGTCTGCACTGAGCAAAGGTTCTCAGTGCTACACCACCAGAAGGATCTGGTGTTGTTAGCTGACAGATGGCTGAGTGTGAGCCAGCAGTTTGCCCAGGTGACCAAGAAGGCCAAGAAGCACCCTGGCTTGTATCAGAAATGGAGCAGTCATCAGGAGCAAGAGGTGATCATCTGTCTGTACTGGCACTGGTGAGGCTGCACCTCAAGTACTGTGTTCAGCGTTGGGCAAGAAAGACACTGAGGCCCTGGAGCACGTTCAGAGAAGGACAACAGAGCTGGTGAGACACCTGGAGCACGCATTTCACGGGAAGCAGGACACTGCAAACAGGTTGTAGTGAGGCGGGCGTCAGCCTCTGCTCTCAGGACAAGAGGCGACGGTTTTCAGTTGCTCCAGAGAAGGTTCAGGCTGGCAACTCGGAAGAATTTATTCTCAGGAAGAGCGGTGAGGCACGGGCACAGGCTGCCGAGGGAGGCGGTGGGGTCACCGTCCCTGGAGGCGTTCAAGTACCGCAGAGACGTGGCACTGAGGGACGTGCGAGAGACGGTTGGACTAGACGATCCCTGCGGCCTTTTCCAGCCTTAACGACCGTACGATGTACACAGGCACGGCGGCGGCTCCTCCCGCCCCGGCCGCAGCACAGGCACCTGCCGTCTGCGCCGAGCAGAAAGGAAGGAAACGGCCCGGCACGTGAGGTTCCTCCCAGAAAGAAGCGGCGCCCGCAGCGCATCCCGCACCGCGGCGCGGCCGTCCCCGGCAGCCCGGCGCCCGCAGCCGGCCCGCCCGGAGCCGAGGCGGCGCCCTCGACCCCGGCCGGCCGTGCCCGCCGCAGGGCCGCGCAGCCCCAGGGGCGGGCGGCGCCGAGCCCGCCCCCCGCCCGCGGAGCCGGGCGGCGCCGCCAGCCCTCCCGGCCCTCCGCCGCCGCGCCGCTCGCCGCCGCGCCGCTCCGCAGCCCGCGGGCGCGGCCAGGAGGCGGCGGCGGGGCCGCGGCTGCCCGCCCGCCCGCCAGGCGCGGCCCGCAGCCCGGCATCCTCCGCCCGTCCGCGGCGCGATGTTATGGCCGAGCCGGCGCAGAAGGGCGGCGGGCGGCAGGAGGATGGGGCGGCGGCCGCCCCCAGCTACGAAGACTACGAGTGCAAGATCTGCTACAACTACTTCGACCTGGAGCGGCGGGCGCCCAAGCTGCTGGAGTGCCTGCACACCTTCTGCCAGGAGTGCCTGAGCCAGCTGCACCTGCGCGCCGCGCAGCAGCTCCCCGCCGCCTCCGAGCCGGGCGCGGGGCCGGCAGCGGCAGCGGGGAGAGCGGGCGGCGGCGGCGGCGGCGGCTCCCTCGCCTGCCCGCTGTGCCGCCACCGCACGGCGCTGCCCGACCACCGCGTCCACGGCCTGCCCGTCAACACCAAGCTGGCCGCCGCCTGCCCGCCGCAGCTGCGCGCCCGCGACCCGCTGCCCCAGGACCGCCTCCCGCCGCTGCCGCCGCGCCGCCCGCCCCGCGCCCGGGAGGCGGCGGCCGCCCTCGCTCCGAGCCCCGCGCCCCCCGCCCGCGCCGGGCCGCGCTCCTCGGGCGGCGGCGGCGGCGGCGGCGGCTACGAGAGCTGCCAGAGCTGCAAGCGGGCGGCGCTGAGCGCGGGCTGCGTGTGCGTCGTCGTCTCCTTCCTGTCCATGGTGGTGCTGCTCTTCACCGGCCTCATCTTCGTCAACCAGTACGGCGCGGACGGGGGGCCCGGCGCGTCGCCGTCGCCCGTGGGGCCCATCTGCCTCTCGGTGGCCAGCGTGCTCGCCCTCTTCTCCGTCGTCGTCACGTGGCTCATCTGCTGGCTCAAGTACCGGCCCGAGGCCGCCGGAGGGGCCGCCGCCAACGCCCCCGCGCGGAGCCGGAGCGCGGCCCGCGGGACCGACACGTAGCGGCGGGAGGGGCCGCGGGCGGCTCGGGGCCGCCGGTAGCGCCGTGCCGGGACCGCCGCCCCGGGGGAGGGACGCGGAGGAGCGCGGCTCCGCGGGTTTGCGGCGTGCCCGGGAGGGGTTGCGCGGAACGGGGACGGGACGCGGGTGGGGCGGCGATGCCCGGGGCGGCGGTACCCCGCCCTCCCGGTGCCCGCTCGCTAAGGCGGGACGGAACGCTGGTGGAAGAAAACTGGCTTACTGTTGCCCCCGCCTGGAAGATCGCCGGAGATCTGCGCCGCTGTTGGGAGCGGAGCGGCGTCGCGATGCTAAACGCGTTTTCTATTTGTCTCGTTATGAAGTTGACAAGTGCATATAGAAGCTGTAACAGAAGCGTGTTATCTTACAGTGACTGAGCCAAAGCATCCCCTCCTCGTACCGAGTACGGCTTTGTCACAGTTCTATTAGAAGGCCGTCGAGTCCTCTATTGGTTGCTTAAAATAAGCTTTCTTATTTAATTCTTTTAAATTCTCATTTAATGAGGGAGACTGAAACGCTGCATTGCACTCTTAATTTATGGATGACGATTTAATTAATGGAGCTCTTGAAACAGAGCTAAAAGACTCCTGTGGTAGAGAACAGTATTCCGCTGGCTGTTGATTTCAGGTTTTTATACAGTGAGAGAAACCCACGTTAAAGTACAGACTTTCAGCATCACTGCAGAGATGGAGCACGGCATGCTGTGCGATCTGATCGCTTATCATTGGTTCAAGCAGTTGTGGTGACACGGTGGCTTTCCCCTCGTGGTGAGTTTCTCTTCTGCGTTAGAAGCTTCCTTAGAGGCCGGTAGGAAACGTTCAGAAATGTGTTAGGAATGCGACGAGACGCTGATGTGAAACATACACACGTATGTAGTGTACCAGGGAGAGCACTCTGTATAGATCCTATTCTGTGTTGCAGGATAATTCATTTGGTGCCTGAATTTTTTTAACTTACTTAGTGGTTATAACCTATGACGTTGGGAATAAGGTAGCGCTCCTTATTCCGTGTTTCTACACAGTACTGTATTGGAATGAGGTAGTTATTTTCGTGCTTAACTTCAAGAATTTGAAACGTGATCTTTTAATATGTGTGTTGCAAGCTGTCTGCATGACTTCCGACACGTATCCTCATAGACCTTTATCGACCACTTCTATTTATCACAAGTGCAAAGGATTTTACTCTGTAGAAATGTAAAGGCAGCAAGTGGAGATGTGTGCTGTGTTTTATGACTGCACAAGTGGCGTGCGCTGTGCGTTGTCTTCAATATCACAAAGCTGTGAAACACACCCCCTCAAAAAGAAAAAGGAAAAAAAAAAAAGGTATTTATACGATGAGCGTAGTTTGTGGAAATAGCCTATGACTTTTGTGTCAGTTAAGTTTATTTACCAGATCCACACCAGCCTTTTAAAGCTGTATTTAATAAGAGAGGCCCTGAGGAGGTAGATCCCTGCGCTGAGTTCTGGCTGTGTTTTTAGAGCAGTGTTGAGGCGCGGAGCTGCTCGTTGGCCGCGCAAAGCTGAGCCTCCAGCGGCAGGCCTGACTTCTAGCCCCCGACTTCAGCAGTAGTTGTGGATGTTCTGCACCAAAGAAAACCACGAGACTTTTATTTAAGCATCTAAATGAGAATTTAGATGGTCGACTTCAGGTATACAAACGTTTGAAAATGTTGGCCTTAAACCTCTCTGTTTTCAGTTACTGCATCTGTAAAGTTTGATAACAGTGTGACCTACCTCACAGGCAAGATGTGAGGCTTTATTTATTGACGTTTTTAAGCAATTGGAGATCCTTGAAGAGGAGGTGCTATAGAGGTGAAAGTGTTATTATAAACGACACTGTAGTGAGAATGAATATATGGAAATTAATGGACATAAACAGCCGCAATGTTTTCTAAGAAAAATAAATATATAAAATACGTACGTGTGTGCATCATATGCACCAGTGTGTGATTTACCTGCTCGTGCTTCTGCAAATGCACTGCATGTTGGTGTTCTCACCCAGCCGGGTGAGCTCCGGTGACCTCAGCTCGGGTCAGCAACCACGGCTCTCACTCCACCTCACAGAGGCAGCACAGCTGGCTCGGAGCACTCGTGGGGCTCTGCAGGAGCTCCCTGCCCGGCTCCTGCTCTGCTCTGCTTTGCTCTGTGGTTCTCTGGCTGCAGGGGTTGCTGTGACCCCGGCACCGTGCTGCCAGCACTGCCCTGGCTGGCAGCTCCCACCTCGCCTACATCTAGAGGAGCCACGGTCACAGCAGGTGGCTGTGCTCTAAGGTACTGCTTGCAGTACAGAACTTACACTCCAACTTTTACTTCCACATCGTAGTTTTATTTTTGCCTTTTCGTTGCATTTCCGATGGTTTCGACTGGGATCCGTGGACCACTGCTGAAGGATTTACAGCAGGTAAGTGAGAACAGCAAATCAATCGCCCTGAGCTTAGATGTGTTACGTGAGAGTCTAATCTAAAATGTTTATAGGTTTGCACATTGCAGAAGTGGAAGATCACAGCCTAAACAGGATTTTCAGGGTTATTTACAATGGGATGCATTGCATGTCAGGTTCCTGCCCGTATATTGAAAGTATTTCAGAGACAGATTAAAGTGGACATTCCAACCTTTTGCCAAATCCTTCTCTGTGCTTACACAGATTTTGGGAGCATTAGGTGTGGACCCACATTACAGTACCAGTCAGAAAATTAATAGTACACATGTCTGGCTGCTGTAGACACTCCCAGCCTTACATTTGTGTTCTGGGTTCCTTTGGGTGTATAGGTTGCTTGTCTGAAGCCAAACCTCGCTCAAGTTTCGGGAGGGGGAAAAAAAAAAAGTAAGCAAAAAAGAATCCTCATTACTGGTGGTGTATTATTACTGTAATTATTTTAGTGAGAACACTTGTCTTTGCTAGTTGTTTAAAAACACATGGAAGTGCACAGCCAACGGGGTGCTCAGTTACACCATCCTGCAGAAAGCAGTGCTCTGGGGCACTGGGGGGAGCAGAGAAGGCAGGGTGTGCCCCAGCACCACGGAGAAGCAGTGGGAAATACAAGCTGCCTTTTCTGGCTTCCTTTGCACAGTTGTTTTTACTTTTGCTGTGCAGCTCTTCTCTATTTTACGCAGCACGGTGGGAGCAGCTACAGCCAAAGCATGGGGGCACCAGAAAAGCAAACCTGAAGCTTCCTTGGGAATTGTTGGACCTCCGTGAGACTGCTGCTTGAGTTCTGGGAGATCGATAGCTTCCTGCTATGCCAAAAGGTCCTGAATGTTGTGTAGTGGTAATCCCATGTCTGTCCACCTGGCTGGAAGCATGCTGGGCTCTGGGCTGCAGGATTGGTGAAGCAGTTTGGGAATGGTTTGCAATAGACTGCTGGACACCAGCATTTTAAGGTAATGAAGCACAGTCAGGTATTTAACACGTGCCATGTACCATCAGCGTAGGAGCTGTTATTCCTGCTCTCTCCTTTGGAGTTCCCCTGACAAGCACTGTGACTGCAGGGAAGAAGCTGTACTCCTGTTGTTAGTAAATGATCATACAGTGTTCACTGACACTGTGGCAGAGCTTCAACCTACACAGGCAGGTGCAGCAGGCACACAAGCGTTTCACACACGCACAGATGGAATAAAGGTAGTGGTTGTGTGGTTGGATTGACCACAGGCATGCAGAGGTGCTTTTGTGTTCCATCGCCACGCAGAAACTCTCATGTCCAGCCATTGGAATGTACCACATAGGCAAATAATAAGAAGAAATATTTAGATTGAGTTTGGTTATCAGTCAGATAAGTGGATATTAATGTGGGCTTGCAGACTTAAGGACAAGCAGTGCATGTGATATTCATACAGGGCAAGATGTGGTAATGGACATGGCACTGAGTGCCTAATGTCTGTGGCAACTAGAAATGTAGGAGAGTTGTGTTCCTCACTTGGGAAGAGCTCTCATGCACACAAAGCCTAGCTCACCCATCCTTTATCCCTGCATTAAGGATGTTCTGTGTCTGCAGTGTGCCCGCCTGTTCTACTGATCTACTAGAAAATACACTCCATATTGCTGGAATTATTTTGTTAGCGTGTTATGTCGCCAAAGAAAACACTGATCTTTCTTTGTGCCGACCTCTGAGCATTTAAACCACACGAGAGGAAGCCCTGCAGGATCTCTACACCAACACAAGCTGTTCTCTCTGTATGTTTCCAACAGGTCAGGGAAGCAGCTGCGCAGTGTGGCTTTGTGGCTGTGATTTCTCATCCTTCCAAAGGCTGCTCAGGTTTGGTGGCTCGCTTCTCCTACAGCCAGGGAGCCCTGCTGCTCACCTGCTCCTCCACTGCAGCTGGGTGTGTGTAGAGATTCAGCTGTCTGGAGGAAATGCCACGGCTACGCTAACCAAGTGCACTTGTGTTTACTGACATGGGACATATTTATCTGCATCGATCTCTGATCGGTGCCACACAAAATACTGGTGGCTGAGTTGTGGGGAAGGAACGATGCTGAGCTCTGTTGGTACACATGGCCTTTTCCCAAAAGCACCCAGTCCCAAAACCAGCCTGCAGCCCTGACTGGAGCCACCAACATGAGCCTGATTGGAGCCAGCTCACGCTTGCTTCTGTCAGTGAATTCAGGCTGTGGGATTTGGGATCCAGGTGATCGCACTCATTTACACAGGTCTTCAGTTAACACACACTTTGTCTGCTTTAAGGTGGGTTCTACAGCAAACTGAAGGTGCTGATTGATCTCACTGAGTTATAGCATTTGGGAAGAATAGCTCAGACGCTTACATTTTAATTTATCCCTGCTATACTTGTTCTAAATCAGCGAATCCAGACCTCAGCCCTCAGCTGCTCTCAGGTCAGACCCAAGCACACCCCGTCCTATCTGGGGAGTGTTAAGCAGCCACTCCTACCATCCCTTCCTGTTGCTGTTCTGTAAACACCTGATCAATACAGACAGCAATAATGGTTGGTTTCGTGGTTTGTTTTTCCAAAGACTGAAATTCGAGAAATACACTTGAGATGTGAATCAAAATTTGATTTCGTTTGAAGTGGAAATAAGGAAATATTTTAAAGCATAGAAATGTGGGCAGTGAGTGCTAATTCTATCTTCATTTCTGCATTGTAAGTAAGGACTTCTTGGTCACGCAGTCAGTATTAGGGGATAGAAAGATATTCTCCTGACCAAAGGGAAAAGAAAAAAGAAAAAATGAATAAAGAAAAAGGAGAAAAAGGAGAAAAAGGAGAAAGCAAAAAGAAAAGAGCTGTCGCTTTTGCAGACTTTGAAGCAATTTAAATGATGTTATTAAAAAAAGAAAAGTAGAAACCACACTTCCTGTAGTCATATAGCAAACGTTTATCTCTGAGAACAGACTTAGATCTGTCTTATTAAAGTATCGCGATCGTGTTGAAAATCGGTGCCGTTGTCTCTGTCCGGAGCTGCCTCTGCTCTTTCCGTCGGGGAGGGGCTCTGGCTGCGATCACTGCACGTACTCTTCCAGGCGCTCCGGTGCCGCGTTGCCCCTGCGGTACAAGCCCTCATTTCCGCGGTTCTTGCAGGCGGCGTTGAGGTCCCTTTTCCCTCGGGACGAAGCCCTACTCCCGTCATCTCCCCGCGCTGCCAGCTGCCCGCAGCCCGACGGGACGGGCTGTGCGGAGCTGTTCGGAGGCCAAATGTTTCCGACAGTCCGCTCCCCCTGGGGCCGAGCGGGCGCTGCCGGCGCGGGATGTCCCCGTGCTGAGCCGATGCTCACCCCGAGCACTGAACGAGGCCGCCGTGACACAGCGGTTCCCAGACGCTGCAAGCAGGCAGTGCGTCGGGACCGGCGCTTTATTTCCCTCTCCTTGGATTTTAGCACATGTCTGGTGGCCGGGAGCGCGAGAGCAGCGACATCGCCAGCTCCTGCCTCTGCCCGAGGGCGGCTCGGGGACAGAGCTCCAGGACCCCAGAGCTACAGGCGGCTGCGGGGCCGTCCCCGTGCGCGGTGCCGGGGTCGGCTGAGCTGCCGTCGGCCTTGGGAACCGCTGAGGGAACGCCCGGCCCCGCTGCTCCTTCTTCGGAACCGGGGGCCGGGCGGGACCGCGGGCCCCGCGGGAGCACCGCGTGTGCGTCTCCTCGCTGTAGCGAAAGTCACAAAGCTGTCAAAAAGGAGAAATAGGACGGGGCAGAAAGGCACCGGCCGCCGGAACGCACGGCACAGCGCGGCCGGGCGGGCACCGCTCCCGGCAACCGAGGGCTCCGCACGCCAGCACGGCCCGGGCCGGCCCCAGCACGAAGCCGCTCCGTGCGGGGTGCGCCGCCGCCGCGCTCCGAGGCGCCGGCACGGAGCTGTCCGCACGGCCAGAGCGGTGCAAGCACGAACCGGGAGCGGGGAGCGATCTCCTGGGGGCACGGAGCGGGGACCCGGCTCTGCGCGGCCTGCCTTCGTGCTCTGTGTTCTTCTCTTCTCTTCTCTTCTCTTCTCTTCTCTTCTCTTCTCCTTTCTCTTCTCTTCTCTTCTCTTCTCTTCTCTTCTCTTCTCTTCTTCTCTTCTCTTCTCTTCTCTTCTCTTCTCTCTCTTCTTTCTCTTCTCTTTTTCTCTCCTCTCTTCCTCCTCCTTCTTCTTCTCCTTTCCTGTTCTTTCTTTCGTTCTTTTACTATTTTTCTTCTTCTTCTTCTTCTTCTTTTTTTAATTTGACTCGCTTTTTTTTTTTTGCTTTTTTTTTTTTTTCCGCGTCCTCTCCTCCCAGACTGTAACCCAGTTAATCTTTAAAAGAGTAGTGTCGGTACGGATAGGGCCGCTCTCCGACCAATGCCGGTACCCCCTGGATGCGGGCGGAGGAGATGGGGTCGGGGCTAGGGGCTGCCACCTGCACCCGGCCTCATCCCTCGGCTCCCGGCACTGCACCGGAGATCTCCGTTTCGAGAGAGAATATATTCGATCGGTCCGAGCCTTTGGTTCGTAAAACCCAAACGGTCTCTTTATTGCTGCGAAACCCCCATGGAAATCCACTGCGATAGCGCCGGAATTAATCACCCCGGTGTTTGTACAAGCAATTAACGGGGATTAGACGCGTCGCCGTGAGCCGTGGCTGTGAACCTCGGGGGCGGTGAGGAGCGGGGCGCGGATCTCCCCCCCGCGGTGGTGCGTGCGGATTTCCTGCCCCGTTCCGCTCGCTGGGAACATCGTAACGAAGTGACCAACCTGCGCCGCGTCCCCGCGTCATCCCCCAGTGGGAGATCGGCAGGACCTGGGTGCCCTGTCCCTATCCCTGTCCCTTTCCCTGTCCCGAACCCTGTCCCTGGTGCCCGTCGCTGCGAGCCGCGCTGGGGCCGTAAATTGACGAGAACATGACTCCAAAGGGGAAAAAAATCAGCCGGGGCTGAAGCGTGTGCACGGGACATAAAAGCAACGGAGAAAGGTTCAAAGCTTCCCGTGATGACTTTTCAACCTTTATTTATGTGCCTATTAATGCAGTATCCATCATGGAGATATGCATCTTTATCCTTTCAACCGATATGCTGGGAATCGATTGGACGTGCAGATTACATTTCATAAGTTTCCAAACGTTAATCTCCCCGGCCCTTCGCTGGTCATTTCTTTTTTCGCCAAATAGTATTGGGTTTCTGCCACCAAAAAAAAAAAAAAAAAAAAAAGAAGCAAAGCAGAAGGAAAAAAAAAAAACAGAAAGAAAAAAGAAACTTTAAAACAATTAATCTTCGGGCTCCTTGTCCCTTGTCTCTAAGTCCCCGCAGGGCGGGCACGGACCCTCCCGCCCCGCGGCCGGAGCCCCGCTCCCCGCAGGCGGCCGCGGGCGGTGCGGTGCGGGCGGGACCCGCGCGTGTTCTCCCACAGCCGCGTCGCGCTGCGGGGCGGTGCTTCCCGGCGGCTCTGCGGGACGGCGGACCCCGGAGCGACCCCTCCGGAGCTCAAACAGCGCGGAGATCCGCACGAGGCAGCACGGCACGGAGGGGCCGCCGGAGCCGTGTCCGACGGATCTGCGGCGCTCCAGCTGTCGGGGTCACCTCCTGCCGGGCCCGGAGCGGGGCCTGCACCGCGCCTGCGGCCCCGCAGCGAT